>JAQPPZ010017225.1:2579583-3876666 GCA_028583015.1 Wollemia nobilis | reverse complement strand
CCAGTATAAACTCTGCTATACAAGCTCCAGTTGTCGTTGTTAAGGGTATTGATTCTATCCACTTTGTAAACTACCCAATAGCCATGATTATGAATGTATGCCAACTCGATGATAGAGGAGAGATATTGCCTATAATATCTAGTCCCCACTAAGCAAATGGACAAGCTTCTTGAATGGGCTATAAGGCCTATGATGGCAAGTGCATAATATTAGCATGATGCTATAATTTAATGCATTTCTTGACATACGCATTGCACTCCTTCTCCATAGTGGGCCAATAGTAGCCCATTTGAAGGATACACTTGATGATGGCCATGCTGTTGAAATGGCCACCACATGTACCATCATGGGCTTGCAAAATTACCCATGATTCCTCTTTGGGCTCTAAATAATGAAAGAGAAATCCATCGTAGCTTCTTTGATATAAAATATCTCCTATTAAGACGTATTTGACCTCTTTATGTTTAAATGTGCACTTTGTGGCACACAAAAATCCCTCTGGGATTATACAAATCTTTAGAAAATATTTAATTTATGACATCCAATTTTTATAAATCGCAGCTTCAACTTCCAAGATGACTTGCTTACCCTCTGTATTTAATTTTGCAAATGCAGACTTGAAAAAAACCCTATGGTGAATGGTAGTACCACTCCCCATGGGAATCTGAGAGGTTAATGACCCCCAGGGTGCCTTCTTAAGAAAGTCTTTAGCTATACATAACCATTCAGCTTGTGGTTCTACACTGATCATGTTGACTAATTATCTGTTATCATAGGCTACACACTCTGTTTCTGGATGAGAGAACATCATGACATGGATGGTAGTAAAATCAGTGGATGGATTTTGAGGGATTAAGGATCCCAAAGAAGCCATGGTATCTAAAAACCTATTTGACGATCGAGGGATTGCCTCAATGTCATACCATTCCATTTTGGCAAAATATGTATCAACTAGATATTTATAGGCTTTCAGTACGGGATTCCAACACTAAAAGAGCCCCTTGAATTGATTTACTATGAGCAAGAAATCACCAAAAATGTTCAATCTCATAATATTCATGGCGATAGCTATATGGAGACCTAGTAGTAGAGCTTCGTACTCAGCATTGTTGTTGGTGCATGGAAAATCCAACTTGAACAACAAGGGCATTAGATCTCCTTATGGCATGAAGAACACTATTTTGGCATCACCCCCTTGTTTGTACTTCGAACCATCAAAGAACAGAGTCATATCAACATTGTTATCTGGTTCTTCGGGTTCGAGAGCTTCAGATATGATGAAGACTGCATCATTTGAAAGCTTAATTTTTAGAGGCCTACTATTTGATAGTGGTGCCTCAGCTAATTGATTTGCTATGACCTATCCCTTAATGGAATTCTAGCTTATGAATTCTAGATCGAATTTCATCAAAAGCATGATCCACTTTGTAGTACGTGTATTGTGATAAGTCTTACTCATCATGTACTGCAAAGGATTTTGTTTCGATATAACATACGTCGTATGACTTAGCATTTAGTGTCATAATTTCTTGGTAGTGAACACTACTGCTAAACACATTTTTTCCATGTATGCATACCCAAGCTTATAGGTCACCAAATTTTGACTAATGTAATATATGGCCTATTCCTTTCCTTGCACGTTCTTTTGGGCCAACATGGTTCTTAGTGCAAAGTCAGTTGCTAATATATATAGTAGAAAAGGTACTTATAGCCTTGGTGGATCTAGCACTGGTGGCATCACCTGAGATTGCTTTATCTTAGTGAATGTTGCCTTGCAGTCCTCATCCCAGTTGAATGGGACTCCCTTATGTAGCAGTCGATTAATGAGTTGACATTTATCCGATAGTTGGGTGATAAATCACTTTATCGAGGCTACCTTGCCATGAAGGCTCCTTAATTCCTTAATATTAGTGGGAGAACGCATTTCTAAAATGGCCTTGAATTTCACTCAGTCTACTTTGATGCCTCTCTTGAAGATGATGAACCCTAGTAATTTTCTAGAAGTTATGCCAAATACATACTTCTTAGGATTCATCCTGATGTTGTGCTCTATCAGGCGATCAAAGAATTTCCTTAAGACCTCTGCATGCTCTTCTCATAGCAATGACTTGGCTAACAAGTCATCGATATATTATTCAAGAATTGTGTGCATATAGTCATGAAAAATGTATGTCATGGCCCGCTTATATGTGGCACAAGCATTTTTGAGGCCAAATGGCATAACTTTATAGCAAAATGTTCTCCATGGAATTATAAACACAATTTTGTGCTGGTATTCGGGTTTAATCTAAATTTGATTATAACCAGAAAAACCCTCCATTAAGGAGAGCATTTCGTGACCTACAGTTGCATCTACGAGAGCATCAATATTGGGAAAAAAAAATGAATCTTTGGGTGTTGCCTTGTTTGGGTCTTTGAAATCCATGCAAATATGGATTCTTCCATCGGGTTTTCCCATAGGTACCATATTGGACACCCATTCTAGATAATCAATGGAAATCACAAATTCCACATCCAAAAACTTTTATAGCTCATATTTCACCATTAAGGCTACTGTTGGGTGCATTTTACTAAGCTTTTGCTTGATCGGCTTCTTCATCAAATCTAGTGAAAGGTTATGAGTAACCAATTTTGGGTCTAGACCTGGCATATCCTTATATGACCAAGAAAATAAATTTGGTCTATCTTTTAGTAGAGGGGTGAGGGTGGCCCGCTGATATGGAGTGAGAATATCTCTAAATTTAACCTTCTTTACACTGGTCGGATCATCACTGATATCTACCTTAAATGTTTCCTCTATACACATATGCGATCCCTCCTCAAGCTGGTGAGGCATAGGAATAAAATAAATGTCATCATTTGGGTTGAGTGGTTCTGTGTTAGAAGCATTTTTGGCATGATAAATATCATATGCAAAGCTTGGTGAAAAATGGAAATGTTGCAATATTTATTCATTGGGGAAGAAATCCTCAAGCTCGACGAGTGAATCAGCACGATCCCAGTCGATAACATCTTTGTTAAGATACAACAGTTTAGACAGATTTGCTAGATTGTGGAGTGGAGTTGTCAAATCAATGGATATCATGTTTATGGAATGGAATTTATCTCCAGGACCACATAGATTGACCTCTACAAAATTTACATAGTCCTCATACTCACGATTTGGCTCTAATGGTACAGGTACAAAAGGGTATTCCTTGTGAAAACTGTGAATAACCGGATTCTCCCTATGCACTGAATGAAAAATAGGATAATTTTTCTCATGGAGCTACATGTACATCGATGGAAGGGGATTAACCAACCAATGGATTTGATCCAAGTTCAATCATCTTTCTCTTAGAAGCGGACCAACATGTAGCTACCTATAGACCTCATCAATGTCGATGGGTTGATGACGATGACGCAAATTAGTAATACCAAGGTAGGACCTCTATAACTCATATTCTTCATAATTGCCATAATATAATCCTTCATTCACCCCCACTCCTAGAGGGTACTCCTCTAAGTGACGTCCCATGAATCTCACTTCTTGCATGCTATCGTCGCTATCCAAAAAAAATGGATAATTATACCTCATGTACGATGCTATCGAGAAAATTGGCTTGGTCTCTTCCCTTGAATGGTCAACATTGAGAAGGATCTCTTCGGTATCCTGTATTGATTCCATAGGTAATATATGATGCGCATACAAAGGCCTTACATAAGCACCTTTGACTCCATCCTTAGATTCATCGTCATTGGAGGAATCCTCGTCTACATCATAGCTTGGTCCACTCATATCGAAAGTGGACTTCGCTCCTTATTTATTACAAATATTTCATAACTCAAGATCGCTCCTGACATGTCTGCATCATCGACCGCAACACGGGTTTGGTATCCGAGTTGATCTCTAGGGTTCATTTCTACCTCAGTCTGCTCAAGGAGCCCTTCACGATGATATTTGAGTGGCTCAATGGTGATGACAGATATCATAGGGTGATTCCAGGGTGATTCCTATAGAATTTAGAAGGATCCAAATGATATGGATTAAAATCCATATTGTGCTCCATGCTGAGGTACAAACAATCTAGGGATACTACAAGTAAATCATCTTGTCCACGTATTTGTAACCCTAGACCGAATCTATCAGTGACTAACTAATAATGAAGTTCTAGCAGAGTCCTCCATCCTTGTTCAAAGAGACCAAGGTCATATCCATTCCAGTGATACAGCTCAAAAATATGCATGACATACTCCAAATTAGATAAATAATGAATGTTTACCGTGAAAGGTTCCTTGTCATATTCATCCATGGGCTCTCGTGTTGGAAGTTGATCTAGCCCCACATAGATGAAGTTAGTTTGGTTAGGTGGCTCTCCTAATGGAACCATCAATCCAACTAGATAATGATGAGCGGAAGGTCTACCCATATCTTGCACAGTCTTCAAAATTGGTTCGAAGGTCACATTTTGCACAAGGTACTTACCTTATCCAGTATTAGCGAGATGTACCATCACCCGTGATGTGGATGATCTTATTGAAGATGCAGGCGAGGTAGGCTGAGGTGCCTCCTCGGCTTTGTCTTGGGGTTCTTCAACTTCCATGGGAATGGGAACGTCCTCAGCAATTGGCTCAGGGTTACACTCTTTCTCTTTCTCACCCATCTTCACCTTCAATTTTCTATCATTCCATCACATGACTGATACCAACAATTTCAAGGAAGTGGCAGTGGTATGCTATGATCTGGGTGACACAAATGGCATTGGTTGAACATGCATCATCGATTTACCTCTTGGTTTTCTTATTGGTGATGACAAACGAACATCTAGGTGCATTGATGGGAGTATGAAACCTATAATCAAATATTCTAGATTCACAAACTTAAATGGCTCCTCATCTAAAGCCACTACATGAACCAATCCCTCATGAATATATTTCATGCACTGATGCAGTATCGATGGGACACAACGCATTTTACAAATTCAAGGCCTATCGAGTAAAATTTTATACTACATAGCCCCTTCTATCATGTGACACATTATTGAAATGGTCTTCAGACCTACCTATATGGGTAGGATAATTGTACCAACAGTCGAACATAGTTCGTCGTTAAATGCTCTCAATGTAAATGTAGTTGGCATAATGTATAATTTTGGTAGCTTCAAATGACTATGTCTTGGTGGCTATCATGTTGATCTATGAGCTAGTATAGATCAAGACCCTTTTAAATGGTATGTGATTCACACACACAATTATATGCAACGATGGGTCAGCCGTAGTTGTAGAAACTGTTCTTATATCATGATCGTAAAATTGGATCATCGGTTCCTGACACTGCTATACATGTCCCACAAAATTTGTGAACGCCTACACATCCTGGGCCTGTAATTCAATGAACCTTAAAATATACATAAGTCTCCCTATGCCTCGAGGACTGCTAAATTAATTCATATATTTACAACTTCGTAGGATTTTTTCTGCAGGTTTTGGACCAACCTACTCCTTATGGTCACCATCGATCTTGTTGGTGAGCCTGGAATATTTTAGACCGACTATTGATTCAACATGGCTTGTATCTAAATGTGAGCATGAGTTTGATTTTTTTGTTCGTATATCCTATGCCTAGTGACAACATTGACCATGCCTACAAATCCCTGGGTAGGTGGTTTGACTCATACCTAGTTAACCTGACCAACTTTGTTCCGAGGTGCCTCATGATTTGGTAAGAGGTTCTTGTAAATACTCATATTTTGATTTTCTAGCACTTGTGGGTTATGGGGCACTACGAGCTCACCTTTGTTGATCATATTTTTTACTAGGTGTCTGAAAGACCAACACACCTTGATATCATGACCTTTCGTTCTATGAAAGATACAAAATAGATCGTATTGGAACCCCTATGGTTTGGGTTGATTGGGGTCTATCATCTTGAATTCAGACAATATGATTGCCTTTGCCTTGCATAACTAATGGAAAATCATCATCAACGATTTCGTAAATGGTGTGAACTAGCGAGGTGGGCATTGCTCTTTGTTATTTCCCTTGTAGTTTTTGCGCTTATCATTTTGCATAGGGGGAGGTTGAGCCTAATAGTTATGTTTATGTTGCCCATTGTTCTCTTGTTGGAGATTCAATACCACTTGATTTACGTGGGCTTGCTTGCCTTTTTATTTTTTGGTACTCTTATTTTGTCTCTCTCTCCTATTTTTGAGCTTTAAGTTGTCTTCCTAAAACTTGATGTCCTCAATCACTTTGGCTTGCAACAAAGCCTCTTGGAATGTAGCATATTGTTGCAGCTGTAGTAGTAATGAGATGTGCTTCGTACAACTCTTCATAAATATTCAAGTTAATTCTATGGAAGGAATAGGGAATGGCAACTTCTCCATTAATCTCCTCTACCTCTTTTTGTATTTTTCTATTGGCTCGTTGTCGCGCTGAGCTAGCATAGCTAGATTAGAAATATTGGCCTATTTCTTAATGCCAAAGGAATAGCATTCAAGAAAGACATCAAATACTTTCTTGAAACTTGTTATGTTGTGTTTCTTTAGCTGATTAAACCACTCTTGGGTAGGCCCTAAAAGTGTTGTGATGAACGTGCACAACAATAATGCATCGTTGCTTGCTATCTAAAAACAAGCATCCAGAAATCTCGTTACATGTTCTTGTGCATCTTCATCACCCTTAAAATTATCTACCTTGGGTATATAAAAATACCTAGGGTAAGCCAGAGTTGGCACTAAAGGATCCAAAGGCTCATTATGGATTTTCCTCAATGTCATATTTTGAATATCCGTGCCTTGTATCTCAATGGCTTTAATTTTCTTGGCTAAGGCCTTATAGGCCTCTGAAGAAAGAAAGTCCTCCTCCCTAAGTTGACGTGTAGGTAGCTTAGGAGGTACTATCTTCCTTGTGCGATATGGATGTCTCTACTCTTCCTCCTCCTTAGCTTGAAAGCATTCAAGATATTCTTGCTCGTATCCATCTCCCATTGCTACTTCGTGTTGTCTTTGCCTTTGATTGTTGAGTGGTGGTAGCCACTCCCTCTATTCGACACTAACATGAGTATGCGCATCTCTATGCTTTTGATGCATGTTGGCTTGTGATAAATCCTTCCTATGCGTATTCTCATGATGCTCATATTGAGGATATAGGCCAGCCCTAGCTAGCCGATCCTCCTGCTCCACGTGTTCTTTTTGGGTAAGGATACACTCTTCGTGCATGTGCTTCTCATATAACCTTTGTATTATGAGCCTTTGTGCTTGAATATTTTCATCTTCAATACGCTACCTCTCTAGAGGAGCATCCTCCAATTGGTCTTGGTGTAGATTAAAAATACACGCCAAACAGAAATAAAATCACAATGACAGAGTACAGAATAGTTGCACAAAAACAAACGATTTCTATTAATCGATGGAGTTTAAAAACTCCTTTTTGAATACAATTGGGCCTGTAACCCTTTATTTGTGATACACAGTTACAAATTATGCTAGGGTTCTCCGAAACCCTAGCTGGCATGAATGGTGGCGCTTCCGAAGAACGTATCTTCAATCCCAATAGAGTGAGTGGGCTTTGTCGTATCCCTTGCTTGGACCACTCTAGCTTAATCAGCTGCCATCAATAAACTGGATCTATTATCAAAAACCTGCACACATTAACACTATCAAGGAGTTAGAAATTAATGAGAGGGCTCCACTGTGTGAGCCCTCAGAAACAATCTAAAACCCTATAAAAATGGAATGCAGGAAATCAATAACAGATTAATACATAAAATACGGCTACTTGCTTTAAACTAATTTATACCTATTCTCTGTTAACACAGCTAGACTAGGCAACACCTGGAAGTAATGTTGTTGTCAGAATAGGTTGCGGAAGGTGCCCTGGTGCACTCATCGAACGCCCGCGTGCTTCTAGATTAAGGTTTCAGACGCCGGTCTGAGTCTGTGGCTGTGGGTAAACGCCCACGGGAACTTGGTAAATGTCTATGGGCACTTGGTAAACGCCCGTGGGCACTTGGTGAATGGGTAAATGCCCGCAAGCACTTGCGATAGGAATGGGAGATTCTGCAGAAGGAATGACGGCGAAAGCAGCGACGAAAGCGACGATGGATGCGGCGAAAGGGTAGCAGAAGAGAGGAAATAGCAGTAGAAGAATTAGAATCAGAGATAGCGCATAGGAGATAGGTCAAAAAGATAGCAAAAGACATCGGGTTTGAGCCATCAAAGTGACTCAATTTATAATCCACTCTTAGGGCACACTTTAGGGTTTTAACGACACTTTGAACGTGTGGCTAAGATTAAAGCGGATCCAAGGGTAGAGAATAAATCTTGGTTGTGGAATGGATTAAGATGGATGGACGAATGAGATTAAATGAAGGATGGATGGCTCAGATTAAATCACTTAAACTATTATTTAAATATATATATTAAAATATTAAAAAATATATATAAATATTAATTTAAATAAATTTGAGGATGAAAAATGGCGGGAAAGGTGAAATTGGGCCAAATAATGGCGGGAAAAGGTGAAATTGATCCAAATAATGGCAGGAAAATGTGGATTTGGGCCAAATAATGGCAGGAAGGTGGATGATCGACACGTGGCTGATAGGAAGGTATAGATGACTTGCAAGTGGCTGGATTTTGGTGTCTACACTTGGAAGAGTTAGCATTTTTGCTCTGATGCCAGTAGATGTGATCTATCAATCTGGTCTACCGTAGGAGGCCTTTGATATCCTTGCTCTGTACGAGTGAACTTGTGGGATTTGTACCCATCATAATGATGTGCTATGCTTTTGCCTCTATCCAAGAGTATGGCATTAGCCTCCTACTATGTCTTGTATTGTGAATCGCCATATGCAGATAGTGGGTGTGTGATATGCGGGTGGTTAGAAGTCTCCCCATGTTCTCTATCAGTGTGAGTGACACTCATGCTAAACTCACTCAAGGCTCGAGCGGGAGGAGCAAAAGGCTTATAGCCTAGCTATTCTAGAAAACTATCTAGACCCTCTAGCTACCTATACCACCATCGCTCATGCGGTGGTGTACCATTATCTCCCACCTTTGATATATCAATGGTGATCTTTCATGGTGGACCACGCATGAGAGTATGGTTAGTTGTATGCTCGGTAGTGATCCTGTCTACCTATCCTTGAATGGTTAGGTCTCTAGTCCTTCTATACTCTAAATGTGGATCTATAGATACTTCGATGGAATTAGTATGTAGGGGCACCAATTTGGTCCCCTGCATAATAAACTCTTCGACTGATCCCGTGGATGAGCCTGCATTATGGTCTCAGTAATTGCTCTCAAGTGGAACACCCTCATGCTAAAAGGTTTCCTATTCTACTTTATGCCTAGAGGAGTGTACCGAAGCTCCTCTATTTGGGGTTTGCTCTACTATCTCCCCTCATGTGGAGTTATCTCCTTAAATTCTAGCCGAATGACATTCGGTTCGCTCATGTGGTTGAGGATTCGACACGTATTGTTGTGAACTGGTTAGGGGTTGGTCATCGGTGTTGGCTTTGGACCTTTGCCAACCACCCCATGTGTCCACCATTGTGTACCTAGAGTCTAAATGTATTATTATTAAGCAAACAAGGTATACAATAATTATTATCTCATTTTAAGTTTTAAAAGTGAGTCCTAAATTGTTTGATGTGTTTTCAATATGTGTTGTATCATTTGTAGAGACTCTTATCATGTTTTGCAAACCTTGTTGGATTTTATTCTTAGTCTAATGTATTTCACCTATACGCTCGTAGCTCGAAAACTTGGCTATGAATTCCAAATCGCGTAAATCCCCCATGTGTGGTAATGAAGCCCACACCCGAACAAGGAGCATAGGTCCTCCCAAATCCTCACCTGTTTTCCCCCCGTAAGTTTTATATCCTCTGAAGAGAAGACATGCAAATTTTCTAGGGTAGGAAAGGTTCTTGGATCCGGTATTGTTCTATATATCAAGGGTTCGTAGGATTTGGTCCAACGGATGGAAGTTACGCCCACCGTCGTTGAACCATACTAGTGGTTGGATGTCAATCCTAACTCACTAGTGTTTAAGTGTTTTGTGGTGTGTGTGGTTCCTTTTAATGTACATAAAAGAAATGCATCATATAGCACACATGCTCATTTTCAAAATGCTATACAAATGAAATATGTTTCAAATTTAGAAAATGCAAGCTACTATAGGTGCTCTTTAAGACTATGCACATTATGATGCTAAATTACCACTAATCGGGCCTCACACATGCAAACCATCAACACATCTCTATCAAACATGTTGTAGCCTAGGGCATATTGCAATCAGAGGTCTATTGTTCCCAGTAGTGCCTTTCTATTGAAATCAAAGTACGAAAGCAAACTAGGACAATTGATTTAACATTTTCTTTTAGTTATTTTCCTAATTTACATTCAAAACATAACTACTATAAAAATATAAATAATAGAAAAGTGATAGAGGTCTGAAAAAAGGATCTACCTCAATTCCTGCACTGTATGAAATTCTAAAATTGGTCGTCTGTGTTGTCAGTAGGAAACCATAGGTATGACCTACGATTTTGACTTTAAATTGTGCCTTGTACCTATAGTTCAGTTGTTGGGCCATAGCTGATAGATGTGGTCTATACCTGTAAATACAAAAGCCAACAAAGCATAGTCAGATCCTAAAAATTTGGGGTCCTATTGTTATTACCTTTGTATCCACCAAAAAGGGTCACACCTGATGGCGTATTCTATTGTGATAAATGGTAAAGATATAGAATGCATACACGAAAACAAAAATGACAACAAATGAAACAAAAAATAAAATACTTTATTCCATTATATTCAAAGCCAAAATCCAATTACAAGTACGTCCCTCTTAGGGATATTCATTTTGATACAATATTACAATAGGAGTGCTCAATTGTTTTCCCTCTTAATGGTAGGTGTGATTTTCAAATGCCTTTCAAAATGGCACAAACTTCTCTAGGGTGGAGGTGCCATATTCTTCGTGATGGGGAAGGAACTTGATGGTTTGCTCTCCTTTGAAACTATTCCCTTCGATCAAGAAACAACACAAGAATGTCAAAAATATAGGCAACCTCTCATGATGAGGCCATTTTAGGTAAATTCCATAATGACACCATCAAAATGCATAATCAAGAAAAAATAAAAAAAGCTTCTAATCTATGCAACGTGAATCAAGATTTATGTAATAGAATAAAGGAAAGTAGCAGCTATACTATGCATGGATCAAATATATAAAATGAAGCATAAACATGCATAAATAAAGCATTTAGGTCCTAATTGAAGCATAAACATAAGAAGTAAATCTAACCTAATTCCATGATCATAAGTATGCTAAAAATGCTATTAAACCATAAAAACAACTAATCTAGCTTAATTAGATGAATAGAAATGAAAATAGGAAGGCAGTTATACCTCTACTACAAACCACAGCTCTAATGCACAGTATACACTGTAAACTGTGGCTGATAGCCACAGTTAGCACTCTGATAGTATTTTCCTCAATTCCAAGGGTAGTGGGCTTTACCTCCTTTTCTAGTTGATGTTCAAGGGTCACCTTCGGTGTCCTTCTGATAGGTTTTGTAGTTGAATCACTATTATAGGCCTTTGTTTGCCCGAATTTGTGTTTCTTGATCCTCCTAGGCTCCTAGAACTTCCATGGAAAAATGATCATTGGATGAATAGCAAAGTAGCCTTTGAATGCACAAATTTAGTATGCAATCTGATAGGGCTTCGCTGCTCTTTTGATCACTTCACACTCACTCGATAATTGGTCAATGCTTCACTACATAAATCATCTATATATTTCTCCCCATTTGGAGGGGGTATTTATAGGATGCCCTAGGACTCTAAGTGTATTCCTGGAGAATCCAAGATCAAGAAGATGTGGTTAGAATAGTTGTAATGGAAGCCTCTAGAATCTTTCGTCCATTAACCTCCTTCTAGATCCAATCGACGTTGCAACCGATTTGGCTCGGATTGAAGGCCAACTAAACTTTAGTTAAGACCGCAGGTCAGAGCTATGGTCTATACTACAAACCATAGGTCTCAATTGTGGTTCAAATATAAACTGTAGGTCTGGGCTACAGTTCATACTGATTAGGCAAAGGATCCCAAATTGAGTGGTTAGAACCACTACACTATCTTGGAGTCTATCCAAGATATTCCATATGGTCTTGTAGCATGTCCATATGAGTAGTCATCCTTGACATGATGCATTTTAGGTGTCTACACTTCTTCTAAAGTTTCTTCTTCTTTTGAGCTTGAGATTGACTCATCTCCTCGTTCTATATATTCTTTCTCAAAACCAAGTCCTATTTTGTTTGATGAAGATATTTGTACCTTGATAATCTTATCCAAGTTCTTTGAGCTTTTCCCAAACCTGTGTAGCTTGTCTTTAGAGTCTTTTAATTACTTACTTAGTGAAGCTACTTCATGCTCTAACCTTTCACACTCTATAACCTTTACCTCTAACTTCTCTTTAAATCTCCTTGTCTTAGCTATATAGTTGGTTATGTCTTCTATAAGATTTACTTTCTCTTCATCACATTATTTAAATTGAAGCTTGAGTTTTGAGTTCTATTTTCTTACCTTCCTTAATGCATTAAGAGCAAAAATAAGCTCACCCTCAAGATCAACTTCTCCTTCCTCTTCATTTTTTGATTCTTCCTCTACCCTTTTATCATCAAGATCATTTTCATTCTTTTCTGATTTATTTCCACTAGAAGCACTTTCTTATTATTATATTGCCATAATAAGACTTTCTTATTCTGGTCCTTCAAGAGCATCTTCATATTCATCTTCACTAAAACTGAATCCATTTCTTGTGCACTGATCTTCAAGATGACCAAAGTTACCACACCTAAAACACTTGAGAATTATTGGTGCCCTTTTTATAGCATATTATTTTTCTACCATCAAAAATAGAATTTATTCTTCTTCATTATCCTAGGACCTATAATCATTATCACTTGAACTCTTGATTTCCTTATCTACATAAAAACTCTTATTATGCCTTTGAAAATTTTTATTTTTATGCTTGTTTTGTCCATACATATTTTTCTTTTGATACCTAGAATTTTTTGCTTCCTTGTCCTTATGATCCTATTTCTCATCACCACTGCTATTTCTAGATTTTGGACAATCAGATGCATAGTGACCATATTTACCACATTTGAAACACTTAACTAATTTTGTCCATTTGTGTTTTCTTGTGTCCTTGTTCCTTCTGCCATAGTTTGCTTCTTCATCACTGGATGACTCATTACTTGAATCCAACTTCTTACTCCTTGTATTTTTTGTAAATTTGAAGGCTGCTTATTTCTTGGGTATAGACTCATCTTATATTCTCATCTCAAAAGCTGTGAGAGTTCCATGTAACTCATCCCTTGTCAAAGTTTCAATATCTCTTGTTTCTTCTATGGCTAAAATATTTTCACTATACCTCTTAGGAAGTGACCCCAAAACCTTTTGACAAACATATGATTCTTCCACTTTAAACCCAAGTCCTTGCATGGATTTAATAAAATCATCCACACAAAGTAAGTATGTAGCAATGTCTTCCTCATCCTTCATATTTAGGTCTTCAAATGTTTTCTTGTGATTTTGCAATTTTGCCATATTGACCTTTTTGTCTCCTTCATAAATATTTTTTAGCTTATCCCAAATCTCTTTGGATGATGTGCAATGCATAACTTTTACAAAATTTATTTCACACAAACCATTTAAGATTCCATTCATTGCATTTGAATTATTCAAATGTAGGAGCTTACCATATTTATATGTAGGTATAGTAGTTGGTGATATGTACCCATCCTCAACTGCTTGCCATATATCATTTCCTAGTGCCAATAGGAAAATATTCATTCTCACACTCCAAAATGCATAATTGTTCCCATAAAACAATGGTGCATTATTTCATAAATATCTACTCTGAGAATCCATTTGTGTTCCTATAAGATTTTTTTTCAAGCTATTAAACTCTTCTAAAGGAACCCGCTCTGATACCAATTAAAGAACACAAGCTTATACTGAGAGGGGAGGTCAACAGTATAAGACCACTTTTTACTTTTCTTTACCAAACAATATTATCCAATATATCAATGGCAATATCACAAACATTAATTAAAGCAATGCATAAATCACCACACACAATAGAGATACCAATTTAACATGGTTCACCCAATGTCGGCTACTCCATGGATAAAATCTTCCACTAAATTTTTCTCAGAAAATATCTTGGGAATATTTACCTATTATAATGTTTATGTACCTCTATCCAAAAGAGACACCAATCCCTTAATCAAGTTTGTGGATCTCTATCCACAAGAGAACTCTTTCCCCTTTGCTAGTTCATGGATCTATAGGAGAACTCCTTCTCCTCTGCTCTAGTTGGTGATCCTCTAGAAGACTCCTGCCTCCATTGCACTAGATTATGGATATCTCTCCACTGAAGACCTCTGTACTTACTCAGAATATCTCTATCTTAGCTACCCTAACTAATAGATCTCTATCCACTGGAGACTACTATCCTCTTCTCTATCACATTTAAATCTTGATATTAGGTCTTCTCAATCTCTATCTCAAATTTACACTAAAACTATCCTCTGGTCTAGCACAAATATGCTCAATATTAATCTCAAATATTCACTAAACAATATCCTTTGGTCTAGCACAAATCTACTCAATATTTATCTCAAATATGCATTAAACACTATCCTTAATTTTAGCATAAATCTACTCAATATCTGTGTCAAATCTGCACTAAACACTATCCTTCGATCTAGCACAAATCTGATCAATCTCTATCTCAAATCTGTACTAAAAACTATCCTTTGATCTAGCATAAATTTGTTCATTCTCTATCTCAAAACTACACTAAACACTATCCTTCAGTCTAGCATAAATCTACTCAATATTTATAACAAGTCCTCTCTAGAACATATCCAACATGCTCAACAAGCCTTCACCAATACTTGTCTCAAATTTATCCACAAGTCCTCACCAAGACTTACCTCTAATATTCCTGTATGCTTCCACAAAATCTCGCACAAATATGTGCTTAATATTTCACAAAATTTCACTCAACTCTTTCCTTAAGTCCCCTCTAGGACTTACTCAAATCTGCTCACAAGATTTCACAAAATCTTACTTAACTCTATCCTTAAGTACCCTCTAGGACTTACTCAAAATAGTCTACTAGATTTCACAAAAGCTTATTCAAATCAATTGTAAAACTTGCATATACAACTCAACTTAGTCCTTTTAGAAAAATTCTTCAATCACACAAACAAGTTTCACTCATAATCTTGTTTAACCATAGAAACGTACAGAGAATGGTAAGAGAGTCAATATGTTTCACACTCACAAATCACTCTATCACTTTCAAACTCACTTTCAAATCAATTCAGAAATAAGGTATAATATGTTTCACAAAAACTTGAACTATCATTCCAATGCTCTCAATCAATAATGCTCAACCAACTTCACTCAACCAATCATTCAATGAAACACAACTTGCTTTCAAACCCTAACCAAGTGTTTCACTATAATTCCAATAACTCACACTATGGATCTCAAACATTGACTTAAGATTATTTCAATTTCACATAACAATGATACTCATGATCTTTCAACATCCATAAATCATGCACATTTAAAACTTAGTAAAACATTTTCAGCAATGCTTATCAAACAATCCTTTTCTCTCCAACTTTGTATTTCACAACTTCAATCAACAATATTTTACTTAAAAGGAAGATGTGACCATACATTTTATTTTGATGGAGATATGACCTCAAAACCTATCTCAATCACAGTCAAATTATTTTTGCCAATTTTAAGGTTAAATAGCAACAATTTACCACTCAAATATTTCCTTCAATAATTATCTCACCATACACCTTATATCTCCAATCTCTATTTTTTAATGCTAAGTAAAAATTAAAATATTTAAACTCCCTTATGACTCCCTTTTTTTTACCTTAGCAAAAATTAATCAAAGCACCATTAAAAATCACATGGTAACTTAACAATGTTCGCACCTTGGCTAAAATAAAATAACCACTTACCTTAGACGATGGCCAACGATAAAATGTAATTCCCTCATGACTGTGCTCAACTCAAACCCGTGACCAACCATCGCCATGATGCCTAAGCCATAAGGCTTGGCTACCATTGGGCCACATGCCTGAAGAACACAAGATTATACTGAGAGGGGGGGTGAACAGTATAAGACCTCTTTATACTTTTTCCATTATACTTCAAAACAGTAAAGCAATATAACCAAAGCAATATCAAAACAATGCACAATATCATCCACAAAGTGACACCAATTTTAACGTGGTTCACCCAGAATGCCTAGGCTACGTCCACAAAAATTTTCTCTAAAAGTTATCTCAAATTTCTTTGGGAAACCTTCCCAATTACAATGTTTATGAGCCTCGGCCCAAAGGAGATACCTTCCCCCAATCTGAATTTATGATCCTCTACTCAAAGGAGATACCTTCCCCTCTATTTGAATTTATGAGCCTCTTCTCAAAGGACATACCTTCCCATCTACTCTACAAATGATCCCTCAGAAGATCAACTGCCTCTACCTCTTGCCAGCACGTGGAACTCCTTTCCACCGAAGACCTCTTGTCCTCAATGCTTAGCCTAAGAGACCTTTGCCTTCTATGATCACGTCCATAGTAGGTTAGCAACCTATACCAAACATAGTCAGTCGGTCTAGTACAAGTCTTCCTCTATCTGTCAGATCTATCCAACACTTGAACAAATCAATCCCCTACAGACAAGCCTTCTCAAAGACTTGCCAAATCTATCCTCAAGTTCTTCTCATAGAACCAATGCACCTCTGTCCTCAAGTTCTCTGATAGAACTATCAAACTCAGCTCACAAGTCCTCTGCTAGGACCTATCCAAATCTACTCACAAGTCCCCATCGGAACCTATCCAAAAACTACTCATATGTCCCCATCGAAACTTGTCCAAAAAACTGCTCACAAGTCCCCATCGAAACCTGTCCAAAAACCTGCTCACAAGTCCCCATCGGAACCTGTCCAAAAACCTGCTCACAAGTCCCCATAGGAACCTGTCCAAAAACCTGCTCACAAGTCCCCACCAGAACCTGTCCAAAAACCTGCTCATAAGTCCCCACCGGAACCTGTCCAAAACCTTAGCAAGCTCACCAAGAAAATCTTGCTTAGCATGAACCCACAAAGAGAATTGTTAGATACCCAATGTGATTCATCAACCTCATAGAAGCTTAAAGAGAATTGTTAGAGACTCAATATGTTCTATACTTAACTCCCAATCTCAATCTCAAATCTCATAGAAACATAAAGAGAATTGTTAGAGATTCAATATGATCTATACTTAACTCCCAATATCAATCTCAACTCAATCTCAATCTCAAAAGAATAAGATAGATGTAGTATGCTTTTCTCAAGAACATGAAACACAACCCAACAATTGCCAACCATGCAATATCTCATATAACAATGATACTCATGTTATTTTCACCAACAATTAGAGTTTCAACAACAATGCTCATCAAACAAATTTTAGACAACCAACACCATTCAACTCAACATCAACCTTGAAGCATTCAACCAATCATCATAAGAAAATGAAACAAGTAGAAATCCTTTTCCCTCCAAGGATATTTGAACAAAACAGCCACAAACACAATATCACCAAATGCAAAGAATAACTTGCTCAAATAAACTCAATGGAGTAAGCCCAAATCATGTATCAAGTAAAGCACTAACTTGATCAAAACAACCTCTATGGAAGCAACTCAACCATCAATATCAAAACAACCAACTAAGGGTTTCACCATCTCAATGCAAGTAGCAAGACTTACTAACATAAACCCTAGTGCACAAAGCTTCCACTATCTCAAACCAGAAATTATGCATTCACCAAAAACTCTCCTTAAGGATAACAATGCATAAGTAGTCTTCAACAAACTAGAAAATAGGATTTACACCCAACCAAAGGAAACCTAGTTGAAAACCTTTTCACTCCAACCTTATTTCAGAAAAACATACACCATCAACAATATACATGGAAGAAGTTGCCCATACCTTTACTTTGATGAAGAAGGAGAACTCAAAACCTATCACAACACTTGGCCAACCTTAGTTCTCCAACCTTTGGAGAAAAATGAATAACACCACCACATATGCTAAAGCGCTTTCATTGCTGCTGTCCTCGTGCATCACGACCAAGATGAAATTGCCAACAACATGGGTCAAACTTGGCACCTCTGCTCAACGCTTCTTCACTTAAAACACCACCACCATTGGAGCACAAGTGCCCAATGAAAAACATAATGTAATCCTATGTGTTGTCTTCCTTTAATCGCCAAGGATTTGAAAATGTAAACGTTTTCCTCAAGCCACCACCATCATCATGAGCGCTGTCCAAAAACGTAACTCCATGGCAGTAGAATTAAATGTCCATGCAACGCAAACAAAAAATGTTATCCCTCATGCAATCCAATCAACAAGTGTGAAGCGCAAACAATCGGATGTCAAGGCACAACCAGAAAACATAGTTCGCAGTCTTATAAAATGTCAGAGAAACGCAATCTATCAGACGTCAAGCACACGAAAATCTTGGGCAATTCAATATGGATGGACAACGAAATACAGAAAAAAATATCGCTTTAACGAAGGACACAGAGCTACGAAATTTCATCGATTGATGGTACAATACTTTAGAAAATCATCCCCACTTATATAGCCATTTCTCCTTAACTGTTTGATGTTGGTGCTCCTCCAATGATGGCAACACGTCGGCGAATGAATTCTTTATGAGCATCGCTTAAGGTTTAAAAGACCCTTTAATAATAATTAAAATAATAATTATTATTATTTTATTAATAATAAATTAAATTTAGACCTTTGTCAAAGGTTTGAGTTAATTTAAATATTAATAATAAACATGGACCTTCACGGTTTTTCAATAAGTAAAAACCTTTGCGTTAATTTAAGCTTGGTTTTAATAAAAACCCTTAATGAGTCCAAATGGTTTTAAGAAAAACCTTTAACCTTGTCACCATGGTTTTAATAAAAACCCTTTAACATTATGAAGCTTCTCAAGATATTTTTGACATCACACTCTTTTTGATATCAACACAGAAATGCCTTTTGACATCAATGACAACTTATACACTTGAGCAAAGGCAATGTACACAAAGTACCCAAAATTGCCAACAACACCCAAGACAAAACCAAAGGTGCACGATGCGCCTTTTACCCTGCTCTCCAGCGCCTTCTAAAAATAGACAAAAAGTCTTTGCCACACTCAAAATGAAGGGGATGCAAATCGAACCCCTGACCTGCCTTGCACAAACACCTTAAGTAGCTACCGATCTCCATTTGTGCTACCAAGCACTTGGTGATATTTTTAATGCTCCACTTTGTCTTATTACAAGGTCTACCATTTTTATTTTTAACACATGCAAATCCTCTTCTCTTCTCTTTAATGCACAAAATATTTTTCTCTCTTGGGCATTCAAATTGCATGGATGGGTTGAAATAAAAAATATTTCCCCCTTTTATATCCTTTTCTATGTACTCCAAAATATCGACGCTTTCCAATTCGAATTTTAAACTTAGACTTATGGCACCTTTAATATTTATTTAAATTAAAATTTTAACCTATGGTTAAAATATTTTAATTTAAATAAATTAAATAATAACCTTCACATTCTGTCAAATGGGTCTTTTGAGGATTTATATTTTAAAGACTCCTTGGACCTCATTTTTCTTCACTTCAACCTTTAGCCCAAAATATTATAATATTAAATATTATAATATTATTATGTCCTTTTAAACCTACTTCTCCTTCCTTTTAATATTTTAGGCTGCTTTAGGCATATAATATTAAAATTAATATTATATCATATTTCTTTTAACCTCTTCCTTGCCTTTTGGAAAAACCACCTGATGACATTAATGACGACTAAAATTGAACATCAATTTATTGACATCAATGACAACAAAACTTGCTCATATTTCCAATAGATCTATCTTACATTTCTATTTTGCATTGTTTCCATTATGTTATTAGTCTATTTTTTACTTTTGTCAATCTTTTTGACTTGAATTCTAAGTCTTTCTAGCTTGGGGTAATTGTTTTTCCTCAAAACCCTAAATTTTGAAATCATATTCTTGTTCAAATTTTGTGTTCATTTGCATCTAGTTCACTATTTTATATTGTCATATTTTGTGGTGTTTGTCCCGAAGGTTTAATATCATTTCATTTTTGAATGATCAACTAATAGGACAAAGGGGGATTGACTGATGCACTCCCAAGCTCATTCATATAGTGGCCTAAGCAAGCCCCAAAAAACTGATCAAATTTTCTAGGGTATTATGAAGTTGTTTTCCAATTTGAAAGTTATTTGGATATCCTAGATGCAAGATAAAGCTAGGATCAACCACTGGATAAGATAAATGTTCTAATAAATTTTTAGGCTATTTGGTTGCTTTCTGGTTTGTCTTGTATTGTATCTTCATAGATTAGATTTAGAAAGGTCAAACATAGTTTTCTGCTCAATATACACATTAAAAATATTCATCCTAGACTTGGAGAGAGTCCTAAAACCATTCCTAGTGAACCCTTCAATCCCCAATACCCTACGTGTAGTGAATATAACACAATACTATGATCACTTCAACTCCTAGCTGATCTAGCCAAGAATTGTACATGACAAACAGGTTTATGCATAAGGGATTGGACCCCAAATCTTATTATAAATAAAAATCAAATCAATTTAGAAATCCAGAAAAATCTTGGCCAAATTAGTGTAGGAGACACGGTGAATTGCATTTTATTTCCAAAAAAAATATAATAATGGGATGAATTTTTGTTAATATTTGGAAAAAATATTAAACAATAGAAATACTACTGGAAAGACAATTTCATATGAGGCAAGAGGCTACCAGAGTATCAGGCTACCAAATTAAAATGCCTGTATAAGGCTACGCATTTAAAGATGTACTAAACTATGATACTTATTGATTATGGATTATTTTTTGTTTTGGTAGCCTTTAAAGGATACTGAAAAATGTATGGGGATGGTAACCTACAAAAGCTACCAATATTTAATTAGTGTCGGTATCCTGATGAGGCTATCACCTTTTGATGGGGTTGATAGCCATAAAAGGCTATTGTACTTAGTTGGGATCAAGCACCTTCTAAGGCTACCATATTCTATATGGGACTGATAGCCTCATAGGCTATTGTCTTCTAGTAAGACCTATAGTCTGCTAGTTGGGTTCAATCTTCTTTTTTAATATTAAATAATAGGCTGAGTCAACTTCATGAATGGATAGTGAAGTGCAATTAATGGAGTATTATAGAAAGTAAGGGTATTATAGCAATCAACCACACAAGTAGTGAGTAACACAACTTACATGTTACATAAAGATAATATTGAAGTCGTTCAAGTCCATGTACAAAATTATATCTTGCATTATGCTAAGTTCTAACCATGCAAGTCATTTTCAAATCAAAATGGTCTACATCATTAAAAATAGGAGACTTAAAATAATAACAATGGTTTGAAATTATGGTTTTGAACTTAAGTCTTTGTTAAAATATTTAAAATACTCTATTACTAAATAAAAACAAAGAAAAAACTTTTAAAATTTGAATTTTATTGAACTTATATCTCTGTTAAAATATCTCAACACTTTATTATTACAGTATCAAGTGAAGTTTTGACAAAGACAAGGAAACAAAATTTTAAGAACACATGTAGACTTAAGACTATATTGGTGCTTTTAATTTGACCACACAATGTAGGCTTACCTTAGGCTCTTCTAGGCCCTTTTTTGACATTTATATTTTATTAACCAATTAAGATTTTAAAAACTCTTCCACGTGAATTGTAAACTAATGTTTTACTAGGGGGAAATCATTGGAGGGAAAAGGGAAAGTATTACCCTATAGTTTAATAAAATATCACGTGATAATTTTTTTTTAATTTATAAAATAATTAAAATTTTAATAATCAAAGGTTATAACCATTTTTCTCACTCTGATTTGGGGTTCAAGTGGCTTCATAATTGATTTTCCTTCCCCAAAAATTGAGAATAGTTGTCTTTTAATAGACAAATGAATGGCATACCACATTTCCATTTATAGAATTTTGGGATTGTTAGAGCAAGTAGAGAGAAAACACATGCCCTAGTTAAGACTAGTCAATTTACAATACAACATTATAAATAATAAAGTTGTACAGAGATATTTGGATCGATTAGTATGGAGAGACTTGCATGAAAGATATGATTTTCAAGTACATTAATAATAAAGTTTTAGTAATTCTTCAGTAGTTTTCTAGATAGGACATCTAAATTAGTATAGTTGTTGGATTTTTATTATAAACAAATTTAAATCACAGTCGATCCACCTTAATTATGTTTCTTATTAATAAATTAAAGCCTTGTGGGAAAGTTTATAAGCTTTAAATACCATCTAGAAAGTGGAAGTCTCTATTTGCATCAACTACAATTTAACCTTAATAGTGATGTGTATAGTTTATGAGGTGGTCATGAACTCCTTTTACATAACCACTCATTTAAAATAAGTGATATTAGCTATAAATATATAAATTTTTCCAGCTCAAAAGAGGAATTGCTAATTCAATGATATTGATAGTTCACATTCTGTCAGCCACCATAGAGTTTTCAATGCCTTACCATATTATTGCATAGGAATATGGGAGGTCACATCACACATCACATGAAACCAATAAAGAGGTTAAAATTTGGTAGGCCATATAGTTTTTTCATTCTAGATAAGGCATCGTGTAGTCTTCCTACTCATTAGATGGGTTCGATAGCCGTAGAGGCTATCGTCCCCAAAATGGGTCTGGTAGCTTCATAGGCTACCATATCCTAAATGGGTTTGGTAATATTAGAGGTTACCATATCCCATATGGATCTAGTATCCTCTTAGGATAGCATATTCTAGATGTGTTTGGTAGCATAAAAGGCTATCATCTCCTAGATGGTATCGATAGCCTCATAGGATACCATCTTCTAGTGGACCTGCATAGAAAAGGTGCAGGAGTGATTTTTTAGTTTCAGGGTTAGCTTCTCCAAATTCATGTATGTAATAGAATTACCCCCAAAATAGGTGTAAATTTATTCAGTGATGCCCATTGACAAGTAACAATCTACCATTGTTTAAAGTTACTCACACAAAAAGTGGAGAGTGGGAAATATAGAATTTTTTAAGGGTTTGATAGTCATATAAGGCTACTATCTTTAGATAGGTCTTATAGCCTCACAAGCTATCATACCCTAGTGCATTGGTAGCATGTTGAAGCCACCAATGGTTACATGGGATCAATATCCTGCATTGGATAACAATGGATAAAGGACACAAATGTCACCACATGTTAGCATTTGTTGATATGTGTCAGCATGAATGGCTCAAACTCTATAAAAGGATAAACCCTCTCAGTTATTGACTTTAAAATCATATTATCAAAGCTTTATAGAGCTATCTAGAGCCTCCCATATCCTTCCAAATGCTAGATCTATTTTATCAATGGCAACCTCAGCCTCCACTGGTGCATCAAAAGTTTAATTCAAGAACTAGTGTTGCACAACAATCTTGAATATTCTCACCACACTTGGATACGATCATATATGGGTCAACAATGTAGGATTTTTTGGATTGGTGTCAATGCTATAGTTTTACATAGACTTAATTTTCTCCTGAGGATTGTTAGATGTTACAATCCTAACACAAGTGTCTTCGACATTGACTTTTAAAATAGTAGGAGTCTATCCTTCATAGTGAACCCTCCAAAAGTTGAGATATTGATTGGGATTCTACATATGGATTATCCAACAGTCACTTCCAAGTTCTATTTTACCAATAAAGAGAAAGGCTACCTCAAGGAGAATTATGATATTCCTTTAGAATTATTTTTAGGTACGTTCTTAGGAATCATAGTTTAATAACAGGGTTACACGGGTTTGAGATTGGGGGCCATTGGGGTTATCCATAGCATATGATACTAAGTTTGTGATAAATTTTTGTAAGACATGTATGCAACTAATACATATATTCATAGGGATAGATTAAATTTAATGACATTTACATATATTGAAAGTTGTACTTCATTGCATTTCCAAATCTTAAAATGTGGACACCTATGACACCCGCAAATGTAATGTAGTAGACAATAATTTATTGAACCTGCAAATATCCAAATAGAGAAAGCTCATCACAAACACAAGAATTTTTTTTCTTTGTATTGTTCCTTAAGCCTAGTTTATCCCCATGACTTTCCATTGGCTATGTTATTTCAATTATAGCCAAAATTTCACCCTGAATAATGTTTACTTTTTGTTAAATTGCCCAAATGTAAACAATGCTTATTTTTTCAAAATTTTAATATGGGATTAGAATGGTCCCACACATGTCACATACATTTCAATATAGGTGGGTAAACAAAAAAAAAAAATAACTATGGAAGTATAAAACAAAGAAAAATAGCAATGGACTGAGTTCAACCAATTATGACAAGGAAAAAATAATTCAAGACTTAATGTGACCAGGAAGCTGAAATTAGCTAAATCCTATATATGTTAGACCCTTTATGATATTTATATGATAAAAATTATCAAGAATACCCATAATGAATTATATTACCTTTATGCTATTATTTTTGCAAGATTAAGGGTTAATGGTAAAGGATTTTGCATTTTGTCAAGCCCAAACTAACTATTATAAAGGATGTTCATATTTTTTAGGCCCAAGCCAACTATGTGAAGATAACCAATTTTTATATAACTACACTCATATAAATATGAAGACACGATAAATTATAAATATTAAATTATAAAAATATTAATATCTATAGATATTATTGGAAGAGACTAGTTAATATTAATAGGATATTACTAATTAATTTTAATACTGTATTAATGTTAATATTTTTGAGAAAATAGTGTGATTTAAGTATGAGTAATGTTACTTAACTAGTCTCTTCTAGCAATATGATTACTTATAGGATAAAATATGATACTAATCCACAAGAGACACTAATATCCTATACAAGTTCATGGACACCAATCCACAGGAGACACCAATCCCCTTGATCAAGTTCGTGGAAACCGACCCGTAGGAGAAACCAATCCACAAGAGACACAAATCCCTTTGCTCAAGTCTACTCCAAAATCTACTCACAAAAGTTACTCAAATCTGCTCCAAAACCAACTCACAAACACTGCTCAAATTTGCTCCAAAATCTACTCACAAACCTTTCTCAAATCTGTTACAAACCTTGCTCAAATTTGTTCCAAAATCTACTCATAAGATATGCTCACATCTACTTACAAATCTGATCTATAATTTTCTTTTTGCTTCTTTATCTAAATTCCAAATCAAACACTTAATATCCTTATCACTCCTTTTAACATTCACAATAAAGCTTAAATTAAAATAACTCCTTATATCTCCCTTTTAAAACTTGCAAAATAAAACTTTATAAACAACAAACTGACTCCTTATATCTCCTTTTAATAATTTGCAAAATAAAACATAATAATAACCACAAGACTCCTTATATCTCCCTTATATAAAATTAATTAAAAACTTTACCCTTACCTTACAGAACAAAACTTAGCAAGCCATAAATGAGATTCAACCCTATGACCTATAGTAGCACAACATCCTAATGTAAATCATGATCAACTGAGATTACCAGGTGGTTGAAACCAAAAGGTACAATTAAATACTTAACTCCTTCATAGTGCCATCTCGAACACCAAACGATTCAACAAAATAGGCATCGAGGAAATTCGACCATTGAACCTTCTACACCACATTGCCCTAACACAGACTATGCAACCAATTGTGCTACCCAAGTTAATGAAACCAAAGGGGAACAATAAAATATTAAACTCCTTCGTGACATTATATTGAACAACAAATGCTTCAACAAACCACAACAAAATAGGCACCGAGAGGATTCTATCTTTAGACCTTCTACACCGTAGTGTTAAAGTGCGAGCCAAGCAACTGACTGGGCTTACCACTTTGTTGAGATCAAAGTGGAAAAATCAACTATTTAAAGTCTTCTTCTCCTACATCACCGAACTTGTGCTCCTCTCCTCCCTTGTCTTCTACTTGCCGCTCACTCTCACCATCATGGATTTTTGAATATATTGTATTTCTCCAAAGTTAATTAATACCTCATATTTATATGCTTTTGTCATTCGCACCCAAGGAGGTTGGCCCATGCTTTTTAATTTTTTGAATTTCAAACTCACTTTAAGTCAGCCCACTCTTTTTGCCTTTATATTATAATATTAAATCTATGATTTAAATATTATAATATTTAAATATCTATTAAATATTTTGATTTAAATGTAAACCTTCCACTTTAATATTTAAATATTAAATATTAAAGCATATAAAATCACCTTTGAATATATCTACCTTGAACATTAATGACAACTCAACATTTCATCCTTGAAGATATTTCTGCCTTTGACATCAATGACAACTCAATATTTCTAACATAGACTACTTTTAAAGTAGAAGTATACATGGTTCATGGATGTACAAAAGAAGAGATTATATTTTAGAAAGTGATCATCACACCTCACTATGAAAGATGCAATAAATACCATTGGGTCGTTGGAAAATCTTGAGTTATAAGTACAAGAGGTCTCTCATGAGGTGATAATATTCTCATGGAATAATCAAATAAAGCTTTAGATATGCTATCATTGTTACTAGGGAGTAAGGCTACCTTTTCAGTAAGAATAGAAATATTCCTTATCCCTCTCATCATTCATTCTCATTCCTATTTTTCTCATATCCTTCTAACCATTTGTTTTTTCCTATTTTTTTTGTCCCTTTCTTTACTTTGTGCCCATAGACAAGGCATGAATTTTCAAGTATTACCCATATTTAGCAAGTCAAACATCCCTTAGGAGCTTGTAGAACTATAGGGAGGTTTCCCTATACTTCACATTTCTCAAATAATAAACTTATATAAAATATATCAATAAAAAAGGAAGCTAGAAGACACCACCACATTTGGGCAAAAGGGTAGAAAAAATTTGGACCATGCCAATCATTTGATTTCTCATCTATGGTTGGTGCTATTTTTGCACCCAAATCAAGTGGTCAAAGGTTTCTATGGTCATGTGAGCCTTTTATCCTTCATCCAACAACTTTTTCTTCTCCTCATAATAATAATTCAACACAAGGAGAAATCCCCATCGATAGGCATGATTCAAACATATGAAAAACATGATAATGACTTGTAGATGAAAATGGAAAGACAAGAAAGTAGCTAGAAGATCTCTACCATTAGCTTAAGGTGCCACTAAAGTAGACTAAGGTGGACCATCCTATTACAATTATGCACGAGGAGGTGATATTGGTACATCATCTCCATATATTAGGTTTTGATTTCCCAAAATTTTTAGTTCTATTTCCCCATTTTCCTTGGAACATCATAGGCAAGACAATGAGAGAATTAATAAAGTGCACAAATATCACATCTGACAAGAAGATGATCTTAGAAAAAATTCTATAGGTTTTCCTATGGGGAATTTCACCTCCCATGAAGCTTCCCATTGTGATGCTCAAAGCAGGCATGGGTGCCCAACACATTGGGCTGGTACCATGGATGGTTTGAAAATTCTAAGATGTTAACACTAGCCATAGATAATAGTGGATAATGAGGATTATCCAACATGATCCATCCTAGGAATTTGCACCTAATTGACCCTTAATGATAGAAAAACACCCATTGAAAAAGAACTATAGAACTAATTAGATTTAGGTACTAATCATACCAGGGACTATTGTTTTTTAATTCAAAGGTAAGACAAGAAGCGAATATAAAAACGTAAGAAGTGTGCTTAGAATACTTAAAATTGAGTATCTTTCATCAAGGTATGTATATTTCTTCTTTATGTCCTTTTTAATTTTGTTATTTACATAGGGCTAATGTAGGCCTATGATGCATGTATGTTGGTCCATGCCATACACATTTCTCCTTTCCTAATTTCAACCACAAAGCCTTCCCATAAACCATCTTAGGGGCTATAAAGTTTCTTTCTATAGAGGGGTCACACTCCATAGTTCTAATATTTTGGATATTCATCTAGAAGTTTAAAGAAATTTATATATGGTAATACCATTAGAATATTCTAGCCCCCTGTATTAAATCTTCAATATATTTATTTATATTTTTCCTTCTAATGTCTCTTGGAAATGAGGATGGCTTGTAATTTATAATCCTTCCATGTGAATATCTCTATGGGGGCCTTCATGAGTAATGGTTTAGATAGTACTTAGACAAAAATGGATCTATATCCCACATGTCATGTTTTCTATAGAATTTAGCTCTGCCATGCATGGGGAGCTCATGAACATGAATGCCAACCATATGGGTATTGATATTGAGAGCATGATTCCCACCAAGAGTGTTGAAATTTTTGATATTTGATTTTATGCTTAATCATGACACCTAATTGGATGCTTGGATTGACTATGATGTAATGTCTAGGAATTTAGAGGTCAAATTTAGCAATCATGTCTCATTACGCCCTATAATACTCTAATTTCATATATTATTTACTTTTTGGCTTATTGAAGGATGAAATATCTTTTGGGATTAGCTCTTACATTAGGCATTCAAAATACAACTTACAAGTATTTATTATACATATTTATTTTTTATAAGAAAATAATAAATTTGTATATTTGATGTGCTTTGTTTTAACAATTTGTGTATGAAGAATCTTATGAATCACTTAATTTTACAATTCTCTAGAAAATATAATTTGTATGATTACTTTATGGTAGTTTTCCTTTCCATTAGACGGTGTTATAGATAAAACAATATGTTTGTCATCAACAAATACAAATTTTATTTTCAATCAATAATACCATACCAAGGTAAAATATTTGATAGATATTCCAATCACCAAGCTTCCACTTGACATGAACTTGATTAAGTATATAGGAAAAGAGAAATTATTTGAATATGATGATGAATTTTAGGAGAAAGAAAATTGATTTGACAATCACTCTTGAAGAATAAGTAGGCCCCTCTAGAATAACAATGCAAAGGAACAAAAAACAATTATCTAGGAAAACATTCCACACCTTCCATGATAAGGTGAACAAAGGTAAATTAAAGTTTAACATAGGTGAATCCAACATAGAAACACTAAGGAAATATAGTATGAATCTTAGTCATTCCTACACTATAACCAAAATATCAACTTCTAAAGTGGAGTAATTTCTACTTCTTTTAGTTTAGGATTACCCCATCCCAGTTCATGCTTGTACAAGGAAATACAAAAAAGAAGTTGCATACATAATGCCATCCTACTAGGAATAAACCCCTATCCTTATCATTCCAAAAATAATGAATCAAATAATTTATTTTGATGAAAAGAATACCATACGGTTCTCTTTAAAAACCCAAGCCCAACTATAGTTTTGTAAAATTAAGGATAGTGACAAATGAGAGAATTTTTTGGAATGACAACTAGAGAGGTCTAAAGAATCCTAATGTTTTAAAATTTCTCTAAAAATTACCATATTTAAGAAGGATTCATAGGATGTGCTATTAGCTATTATTTTTGTGTTGTGAATATGAATAAATAACATAATAAAAGAAGTGAAATTGGGCATGCTTTATGCAATACATGGTATTATTGGTTACCAAAAGTTGTTAGACTATGAAACTTATATATCTAGGAGAATGAACTACCAATTAGAAATTTTTGAATAATACAAAGTTTAATTATATTTTATATCTTATGTAGTTCATTATGAATTCAAAGAATTTTTTTTCTACAAAGACAATGGATCAAATAAGACCAAATTCATAGTCCTAATTGGTTTTTGAATGTATGGATATA
The DNA here is from genome assembly GCA_028583015.1 of Wollemia nobilis. Taxonomy (NCBI): domain Eukaryota; kingdom Viridiplantae; phylum Streptophyta; class Pinopsida; order Araucariales; family Araucariaceae; genus Wollemia; species Wollemia nobilis. The sequence goes on along the minus strand of JAQPPZ010017225.1, from coordinate 3,846,753 downwards.
CCATATAAAAGAAATAAATATACAACTATGAGTTTTACTTGTTTGTATAATATTTTATGATGAACAAGATACAAGGGGTTCTCCCCAAATTATGAATAGAAAGAAGAGATTTGCTCAAGATAAAATTTAAAGGAGTTGGAATATTTTTGCTTCAGATTAAGTTTTTCTTTTATTAGGGTGTACAATTTTTTAATGGAGCATATCAAATTGCTATTTTTCATCTTCAACACTATTTGGAAATGGAGGTAGGTTTACAACTAGATTTATTTTATAGAAAGTTTACAAAAGGGTAGAAAATGATAAGCATATTTGACCCAAATAAGAGATATCTCACTATAAAAAGTTCAAGCTAGGCATGTGCAGGTCAACTAGGAAATAAACTAAGAAGATTCAGTTTAAGGAAGCTACATGAATAATGTGCCTTTAACCATGACATGTTTTTTTATCATACCTTATTAGAAAGAATTTACCTACCATGTACATCCATGAAGAAACACTAATCATAGAGGAAGACCACAAATCAAAAGAAGATGTCATGTTGGCAAAAATAGGTTCAATAAAGACTTAGAAATATAAGTACAAAGATTTTAAAATATAATCCTTTCCCTTGGTCTTGATTCTATAGGGAAAATATGCAAAGAAAGTTCTTTGAGATAAAATATGACTATGACCTTAATAAATATTTGAATCATATAACACTAGAGTTACTCATGGGAGAAAATATTGGGTGGATAATTGAAAATGTCATGGCCTATAAGAGGATGGGATATGAAATCGACAATATAGGCTACACAAAGATTATAAAGGGTATGTTTGATGCAATTTTTTGCGAACACATAGTTAATATCATCTTAAAAATAAGGAATAAAGGCAAATGTAGAATCAAAAATCACTTAAGACCACTTCTCATCAAATTTAATCAAATTAATATACCCTTGTAGAGGTGAGCTCTATAGACAAGATGGAAACAACTAGGGCAAATTAAAAAGAAACTATTTATGAAAGTGTTTCCCTTAATAATATGTTTAAGAAGAAGAGGAATAAAAGTGTTGCCATCCAAATACAAACTCCTCAAAATCCACAAGAAAATAAATTAGGACAAAAATTACCCAAAGACAAGGACAAAAATGAATATAGAAGGTGAAGGATTTCTTCTTAGTTTTCATCTTCAAATTAAAGTGACTAATTATAAGATATTAAGTAAATAGTTTAGCACAAAAATTGATTTATCTCAACAACAATAACAAATTCAAGAGAAAATAAATATTAACATCACATAAATATATTTGACATTTTGAAGATGATTGCATTCAACACCTTAATAACTTACATGAAATATATCTTTTATATATTTTTTGGTCTCAAAATTTATCTAATGGAAAGGGTTGTGCACCCACATGCCCCAAAAAACATTGAATGGTCTTAAAACTAGAGGTTATGAGACCAATATTTAGAGAAGGATGGCTCCTAGAGAATTATAGCTAACTTTATTTGATAAAAAGGGAGAGGAAAGAAGGGAAACTAAGCTAAAACTAGAAGTCACAAAGGATAAAGATTTAGCTGCATTAGCATACATGTATAAGTAAATATAAAACATGCATAAACTACTAATAAATTATATAACAAATCATCCAATTATTTTCACCAACATTCATCACAAAGTTTGATTGAAAATTTAGCATTAGTGAATAAATAGCATGGAATCCAGAATGCATAATTAAATCTAATTCATTCAAATAAATTTAACAAAAATAAGCAACCACAAAAACAATAATACATACATGAAAGCTTCATGAGACCATACAATAATTCACTTGTATTTTGAATGCTTCAAATTTTTACATGTAAGTTGTAATGACCAAAGAGCCAACCTTGAAAAATGCCTTACAATCATACATTTATAGCCTTGAGTAAGGGTTCTTGTTACAAGTGAATTAAAACTTCATTAATGAAGAGTGGATATGTTAGTGGGTAGTTGGTCTATGCACCCCTTATGTAACTCTTCTATAACATGTGTATCGGGTGCACTAATTGTATCTACCCAATTTCTTATTTGTTGTTCAATATGATAGAACGACATCTTTAGATATATGTGCCTAAGTAGCTAGAGTAGTTGGGGTATTAATTTATTCTGTAACTAAGGCCTATTACTCCTACCGACTACATGCATGACTCATTAAATTCATCCACCAAGTACTACCTTGGACACAATGCTCTAACATCAATGGAAAGAAATTGGGCATTTGAAATATTCTACAAATTTGTGGTCCCTCCTATCCTTACGATTTTTTGGCACCTCATGATTCAAGGTCGCATCCTATTTATCCATATGATTTCCCTTAGGGTAGACCTTTGGGTCAAACCCTTATTCCAACTACATCTCAATATTTTGCCCTCACTAGTTCTCGATCATCCTTGGGTAGCATTTTTATGTCCCTTTTCTTATTGATACCTACTTGATTCATCGCCTAGACCTTGCATTTCTGGATGATATTTTGGAACTAGACTATCCTTTGCTACTTGTGCAAACCTCTACCTATTTATGGAGTGGGTTTTTAGGAATATCCTTTGAAAATTGTCTACCCAAACTTCTACCCACCGCAAGATTACTTGAGGGTAGCCTTTTTGGAGCATTGGGAAAATGCTTGCGACTCGAATCTCTACATGGTGCTTTTTAACCTTTCTCTTTGAAGAAACACTTTGGGATATGCCCAAGGCTGATTATGAGCCTAATTTACTGCCTACTATACATAACCGTTTTTGAGCTGATTTTCAACTTTTTCACTTTGAGGAGTAAGTTGTCATGACCCTCCCTAGTTGAATTTATGGCACAATAAAATAATGTATTAACCTATGATGTGGTGATACCTAGTTTAAACAATTAAACCAACTACATGATGTTTAGTTTATTTATAAGGGCATGTTATCGCTAACATATTACCAAGTCTACAGGATCAGGTACACTCATAGGTGGAACAGGTAGAGTCAACCACCAGCAACGAGGGTACCAAAGATAAGGGGAAGTGATGATTAAGGTACTTGGAGGTAACATGGATAGATACCTTCATATAGGCATGCATTGACGAAAGGTATAATCATCGATGGTTGATCACCTTGAGCTTTAGTTGATAGCCTAGTAACTATCATAAAATATCTGGCTAAGATAGGTGATTGGGTTGATGGAAAGATTCCCTCTTTTTTGTTGTATAAATGTGTTTGCTCTCTACTGCATCATGGCTTGAGTAGTTTAATGTTGGGTTTTATATATGAGAACAACTACAAAATGTATATAGATGCATAAGGTAAACTATCATGTCAAAGTGAAAGTAGAGCATCATCCTTATGAAAGAAAGAAAATTAAATTTATATGTTGAATGAAGATTACTTTAAATTAATTAATGAAGTTCAAGTAAATAATGTTTGGCTCATTAGATTTCATTAGTAAATTTCATTACAAAAAATAATAAATTAATTTTCATTTAAATTAATTAAAAGTGTTCATTTTAATGATAATAGAGAATTCATTAAAATAATTTAATTAATTGAAATAAATGAAAGATAATTCATATATATTTTTTAAAGTATATATATAATAATAGATATTTTTGATTAAAAAGCAATAATGAAATTGTGTAAATAAAATAAATATATTTTATAGTTTATAAATATATTGAGAATGATATTTTAATTAAAAGGGTCATTCTTCAAAAATAAAATGTAATGATCCCTTTCCTATATAGTGAAACCTATGAAATAGCCTATGAGGCTAGTAAATTTCCAAAGGTAGAAATTATGGGAAGAACAAATATAGGATAGGGGAAAACATTGAATAAAGGAGGCTCAAGACGGGGGCTTGGGGTTCGAGAAGACGGCAGACGAGCCACTTGGGTAGACAGGCACGTAAGGAGGAAGGAAAGGAAAAGAGAGAGAGGGGAAGACGGGGAGAAGAGTAGACATAGGGGAGGCATGGAGAAAGGGAATAACACACGAAAATAAAAGAGGAGAGGTAGCTTTACATTTCTAGATTTCCATCTCTATAGAAGTTGAAGGTTGGGTTGCTTCAAACCTTTAATCCAGTTTTAAATGAAACCACCATATGCTTGTTGAGCATTGTATTTTTAAATGAAACCACCATATGCTTGTTGAGAACTGTGTTTTTAAATGAAACCACCATATGCTTTTTGAGCGTTGTATTTTTAAATGAAACCACCATATGCTTGTTGAGCGTTGTATTTTTAAATGAAACCACCATATGCTTGTTGAGCATTGTGTTTTAAAATGAAACCACCATATGCTTGTTGAGCATTGTGTTTTAAATGAAACCACCATATGCTTGTTTAGTGCTATGTTTTTAAATGAAACCACCATATGTTTGTTGAGCATTGTGTTTTTAAATGAAACCACCATATGCTTGTTGAGTGTTGTGTTTTTAAATGAAACCACCATATGCTTGTTGAGCATTGTGTTTTTAAATGAAACCACCATATGCTTGTTGAGTGCTGTGTTTTTAAATGAAACCACCATATGCTTGTTGAGCACTGTGTTTTTAAATGAAACCACCATATTCTTGTTGAGCGCTGTGTTTTTAAATGAAACCACCATATGCTTGTTGAGCATTGTGTTTTTAAATGAAACCACCTTATGCTTGTTGAGCGCTATATTTTTAAATGAAACTGCCATATGCTTGTTGAGCGCTATTTTTTTAAATGAAATCACCATATGATTTGTGAGCATTGTGCGCTATGTTTAAGAAAAACCACCTCATGTTTGGATAAGTGTTGTGAGCCATGAACCAGTGAGTGTTTTAGTGATTATAGGTTTTAGAGGAAACCAGTGAGCATTTTAGTGAGTGTGCCTTAGAGGAAACCAATGAGCGTTTTTGTGAGTGCAGGCTTTAGAGGAATCCAGTGAGCATTTTTGTGAGCGTAAGCTTTAGAGGAATCCAATGAGCGTTAACAGTGGACGTTGTCTATGTTTGAAGGCCACTTCATGTTGAATGGAGCACTATGAGGGTTCAAGGGCTATGTGTTCGAAGAGCGTTGTGGAGTTGAAATTGCTAAGTAATTGTGAGCGCCGTGTTCCAAAAGTGGAAACTTTGTTAATACTGAAGTGAGAGCATTTCCTCATTCTAGTTGCTTAGATGCTAGGTTTTGCCATGGTTGCTTAGCATCCACCTTGGAAGGTGTTGGCCTCTAGTTGTAGACCCTACATTAGGTAAGGTGCTATGTAAATTGTTTTAATTAAAAGGAAACCTTTGTTTTTATGAGAAATAATGGAGTTTAATTGAATAAACCCTTGTTTTATTAAAAATATAGTGAAGGATTTTCATTAGAAAGAACCTTTTATTTCTATGAAATTTATTGAAGGGTTTTAATTAGAAAGAACCTTAGTTTTTTATAAAATATAATGAAGGCTTTTAATTAAAAATAACCTTTGTTTCATATGGGATTATTGAAGGCTTTTAATTAAAGAGAACCTTTGATTTATATGAGATTTATTGAAGGCTTTTAATTAGAAAGAACCTTTGATTTTTATGAAATTTATTGAAGGCTTTTAATTATAAATAACCTTAGTTTTATATAAAATATAATGAAGGCTTTTAATTAAAAAGAACCTTTGTTTCATATGGGATTATTGAAGGCTTTTAATTAAAGAGAACCTTTGATTTATATGAGATTTATTTAAGGTTTTTAATTAGAAGGAACCTTTGACTTTTATGAAATATATTGAAGGTTTTTAATTTAATTTAAAAGAGGACCCCTTTGATTAATGTTTATTATATTATGAGTTTTAAAATTAAAAGGGATGTGGATTTATTTGTAAATTGAAGTTATGGGCTTCAATTTAGGAAATTAATGAATGATTGTTTGAAAGGTTAAAGGTATGGGACTTTAATTATTTAAAATGTAATTGATTGATTGGAAATTGTGAATTAAAAAGGATGTAGATTTATTCTTTAAATTGAATTTATGGATATTTGATTTAGGGAATGAAAAGAAAAGGATTTGTTTGAAAGGTTAAGGGTATGATACTTTAATGCTTTAATACATGAATGAATTTGATTAAAGTTAGACCTTGATCTAAGTGGTACATGTTGGATGACTCTCTAAGGGAACTTAATAGGTGAAATTAAAAGTAAATGTTATTTTATAATATCCATTATGCATTAGATGGTTAGAAACTTAAATTGAATTTTGTATAGTTGCAATTTGGCAAAGTAAATGAATAGATTCATTTAGAAGGCATGCCTATATTGAACCATGAGTATCCTAATCCCCTACTACCCTCAAATATCCAATGGGAAGCAAGGAGAAGCAAGGAGTTCAATGGAAATAAAGTATAGGTAATTGTATCTTACGTTGATTTACTTATGATCAAATAGATTAAAATTGTGGGGAGATATCCCCAATGCATATAATGTGATACTCTTTAAAGTAAGAAGGATTTATCATGTAATATTTAATGAGATAGTTGATTATTGGTTTAGTGAAGGTTATTTTACTTTATTTCTGTATCTGGGTAATTATGTAATTGATTCTCTTTTAGTGTTAATCTTGCTTTATTTTCTCTATCATTGTTTGATTGTTTTATGATGTTATAGTGACTAGATGTATTATTGTTTGGTTGCTTGATGATAGAAATCTAAGTTTATAGTTCTAGGGTGAACTTAGAGGTGACCTAAGGGAATTAAGAATCCCTTAGGGTGAACATAGGTAACCTAAGGGAATTGATAACCCCTTAGGGTGAACATAGGATACCTAAGGGAATTGAGACCCCTTAGGGAGATAAGGACTAAGTTGTGAAGAGATTGCATTTTAGTTAAGATAGCTCATCATGGAGACGAGATAGATAGCTTAAATTTCAATACTCATAGCATAACTACACATAATTATTTGTGTATGGTATGGATATGCGTGTATACCTTCGATGTACTGAGGGTGATAGGTCTAGCTCATCAAGAATGATGGGACAAATGGAATTATCTGCAATAACACACATTACGCCTACACATATAGACTTGTGATAGGGTAATTTGTGATATGTAGCTTCCAAATAACTTAGGTGATTGAAAATTTAGGTTAATACTAGTTGGGTTACAAAGTTCATGTATCCCTCTTCTTAGTAAAAGTAAAAACTTTTCTATTTTTTTATTTTCTTGCTTGTGTGTTTTTGGGTCATTACATTTGGTATAATAGCTCTAGGTATGAGGGTATAGAGCTTTTATGTGTGCTAAAGATAAATTAGATGTATCCAATGAAGGTTTGCTTAAGGTAAAGAATAAATCTCAGATGATCTAGGATACCCTATTTTCTAGAATATGACAAGAAATAACCCCAAGGGACCGTGGATTTTAGGATACCTTATTATGGGATTCGGTATCAATGATACATCCTATCATAGGATATTACCCTAGTTAGGTTGTTAATGCATATACAGAGAGAAATTTATATTATGGCTCGATTAGAGATACAACTTAAGATGATATTGTAATCTAATCTTCTTTCTTGGATGGAATCAAGTTAATATTCCACCTAAGACCAGAATAGAGAGGCCCACACTTAGAAAATTTTAACAAAGTAATGTCGAAGAAGAAAACCAGGATGGGGAACCAACAAGCCCCACTAGAAAGGTAGAAGACCTCACTACTATGATCAATGCTATGCAGGATAAGGTAGGACAATTGCTAGAAATGACTACAAATCAAAATTTGCAAGTTCAAGGCTCAAATATTGGTTTATATAGTGGATTAACTATAGAAAAAGTGCAGAGCCTTAGCGGAAAAGGAAACATCTAGGGACATGAAAAACATATGTATCTCCAAGTTTTATGGAGAGGGTTATGGGGATGCAACGAAAGCATAGCTGAGAGAAGGAGAGGTTCACTTTATGGTAAAAGTCTACTCATTAGGAACTCAAACACTTTAGGATACGATTAACCTAGAAGGGGCTACTCTGGAGTGGTGGCAAACCCACTATGATGAAAATAAGATTGAACCCATTGATACTCCATGGGAGGAATTTATAAATATATTTAAGAAGAGATTCCTAATAGAGCATTTATATGCCTTAAATTTTAAAGCATTTACTAGTGTGAGACAAAGAACTAGCATAGTAGAGGTGTACTATAAGAATCTCGTAAGACTATTCAAATATGTACCTATTTATAATGATAAAATGCAAGTTCACAATTTCACTCTTGGAATGGAACCTAGGTTAAAGCATGATGTAGACATGCATGAGCCTAAATCACTATAAAAGGAATATGACCTAGCAAAGAAAGCAGAGTCACACTTTTGTTATAAATACGACACTCTACCTGAGAAAGCTCATCAAGAGCTAAAAAATAGGAATAGTAATGGGTTTATAAAATGGGAGGCTGAACAAGAGTGAAATGCTAAGAATACCGAAAATCCTGAGAAGAAACCTTATGGAAATTAGAATAAATTCAATAAGAACTTTTGTAAGAGGAATAACAAACCCAACAACAAAAAACCTCAACCACAGAAGTCACAATCTCCAACTCCAGTAGTTAATATTAGGAATGAGAAACATAAAAAATAGCAAGGACCCAAGGAAGGGTGCTACAATTTTTGAGGACCTCATTACTATAATCAGTGTCCATATCGATCAGGGACTAGCACAACTAATACAAAATGGAAGGAACCAAAACATCAGATCTATGTTGTAGCTGAGAAACAATAATTAGAGGGACAAGCTACCCCATTAATTGTGAAAGGTAAGGTTTTCAATAAGCAAGTAAATATTTTTATAGATAGTGGAGCCACTAACAATTTTATTTCATTTACTCTAGCAAGGACTATGTCGAAAAGGCCGGGATATTTGGCTCAAGGGTGGAAGGTTGAGTATGGTTCTAGGAAGACCTACTTGATGAACCAGTGTTATCCTATGGCAGAAGTCACACTATCTAAAGGGACTACAAAATGTTGTTTTTATGTAGCAAAGGTATAACAAGGGAAGAAGTAGAGAATTATAAGGACAAGCTACACATGTTTGGAAGAAGTTCAAAGAATTTGGATAATATTATCAAGTCACAAAAGCCTACATCAAGCAAAATAGGTCTTGGTTTTGAACATGATCAAAATAAACAAGAAGAAAAGTCAAACTCAAGTTTTGAAGAAGAAGAAACTTCGGAAGAAGGTAGTGTAAGATAAAGTGATACTTCTAAGGATGATTTGGACAATAGAAAGTTCAAAAAGAAAAGAAATAATGCACAAATGAGAAACAAATAGAACAAGATCCAACATAGGGTAAGAGAGACTAAGAGACCAATGAAATCAAGATAAGGAAAATTCAATGGATGATGTTTCTCATATCATAGATTTGGGAACAAGTTTTCATAATGTAGGACATGTGAAAGACAAGAATATGGGAATTTCATAAGCAGACAACCTTTTTATGGTTATTGCTACTCATGTAATCAATTTGGTCATAAGGTAATGAATTGCAAAGTCCATGATAGGAATAGATATGGCTTCACCAGAAGAATCCCAAGACATTTACACCTACAAGGAATAACAACATTAAGTGTTACAAGTGCATTAATGATGGACATACAACAAAGTGGTGTAGATCAGATATTCCAGAACCAAGCATGAACAAGAACACGGATAGGAACAAGAACATGGGTATGAACATGAATAGTCAGAAAAATCATAAGAATCTGATGAGAAAAAAAATGAATAAAGGTAAATATCAGTGCTTGATGGGAGTAGAAATACTCCCACCCCAAAATTGACCACCTCAAGAGGAGGTGGGTGAGGGGCTAATCTAAGAGACTCATTCTTAGTCCTCAGCCCCAAAGGTGACCCTTTTCCATTGATGTCAAAGGGGGAGAGATTTAAGTAAGGGGTAGAGATTTAAGTAAGGGGTAGAGATTTGATTTAAGAAGAGAGCATTGAGTCAGGGGGAGCAGGAGAGAAACATGTTAAGAAAATTTGAAAAGATAATTGGGTTACCATCAATGACAAAGGGGGATATTGTTGGATATTTTGAGTAGATGAAGTTTTCATTGATGTCAAGGATGAATTGTCATTGATGTCAAAAGGTTAAATGGAGTAATGCAAAATGTTGGTGGCAAAAGAGCTTCATAATGTTTATTTTTAAATATTATGTGAAGCACAAAATAAAAGGTTTTTATTAAAACCATGGTTGGGAAAATAAAAAAGGTTTTCTAAAACCTAAGGAGGCTTTTATTTTAAAAAGCCCAAAGGAGATTTAAATATTTAATTTATAATATTTAAATTCCTTTGAATTTAAATAATTATAAATAAAATCAAAAAGGTTTTCTAAAACCTAAGAAGGCTTTTATTTTAAAATCCCAAAGGAGATTTAATAGTTAACTTATAAAATTTAAATTCCTTTGAATTTAAATAATTGTAAATAAATATATTTCGAAGGCAAATTTGGTAGCGCCGACGACAACTTTTTTTACCCAATGAATTTTCCTCTTTGCCGATGTGTGTGACAAGGGAAGGCATATGGTATAAATACCATAGCCATTCCTAAGGTCTGGCATAGATTTTATTGCATCCACCTAAAGAAAAAATCTCTTGTGAATTTTGAAATGTGTACCTCCCAAATAACACAGTGTGTGGTTCTGCTAGCATCGAACGAAGAGCCAAGGGCTCTTAAGGGTTTGAAGGAGTCAAACCACACATTGTACTTTGAGGCTCCAAGTGGAGCACATGGCTCACACAACATGGAATTCATGGCCAAGGCATTGTGGGATTATTGTGCCAAGTTTCAAGACCCGCGGATTGCAAAAAGTGGTAATAATTTTTGGAAATTATTTTAATTTTTTTTGCTAAGGTTTAAGAGGGATAAGGTGGAAGTTAAGTTGTGAAATTAACCTAAGTGTTGAGGAAATATTTTTTTGATATATGAATGGTTATTTTTGCTAAAGTAAAAGCTAGGGTAATTTTGTTTTACCTTAGAAAAGTGAGAGATTGACTTATTGCATTATGTTATAAATTTAATCAATGCAATATTAAGTAGGGAGTAATAAGTAGAGTTTGAATTATTTTTTAAGATATCTTTCTGAAAAGGGTTATGATGAAACTAAATTGTTAAGATGTTATTTTTATGAGTTAGAGTTTTGGAAGAAGAGTTTTGATTAAATATTTGTGGTGTTGGACATTATTATTAGATGGAGTAATAAGGTGTAATTAAGTTTGATTATTTTTTTAATTGAGAATTATTTTGTTAAGAGGTTACTGTGATATTTTATCATCTAGCTATTAAAATTGGCAATAGAGAACATTGTGATTGAGACATGTTATCTAAGGTCATTTCTACATCAAATAAAAGGTATGGGCATATTATTCTTTGGTTGAGGTGATTGATTGAGGTTTTTTGAAAAAAATATTGGAGTGAAAAGGACTTTGTTAAGTTTTCCTTGTTGAGTGTGTTTTGAATAAATGCTTCAAGGTTTTCTAGAGTAGAGGTTAAGGAAAGTAACCTTGTTTTATAAGCATTGTTGTTGAAGTGATTGGTTGAGTTAAGAACTTGAACTAGGATTTGCAAAGATCATGAGTATCATTGTTATGTGAAGTTTGCAAAGATCATGAGTATCATTGTTATGTGAGATTGGTTGATAAGCATTGTTGGAACATTTGAGTGAAATTTCATAAGTTTGGACTAGGGTTTGTGAGCAAGGATTATTTTATTGAGTGAGTGATTGAGTAGAGTTGGTTGAGCCTACTCAAGTGGATGTGTTAATGTGATAGTTCAAGTTCTGCGAAACAAATTTTTCTATATTATGAATTGATTTGAGAAAGAGGTTGAGTGTTGATGAATGTGAAACATATTGAGTCTATAACAATTCTCTATATGTTTCTATGATAAAAGAGATATTGAAATTGATTGAGATTTCGTGAGTGTGAAGCATATTGAGTCTCTAACAATTCTTTATATGTTTCTATGGTAAAAAGAGAAAGTGAAATTAATTGAGCATTGTAGTGAATGTGAAGCATATTGAGTCTCTAACAATTCTCTTTATGTTTCTATGAGATTGGACAAGTTCTAGTGAGGACTTGTTGATCAAATTTGAGGTAAGTCTTTGAGAAGACTTGTGAACAGATTTGTGTGAGATTTTGTGGAATCTTACAATATAGATATTGAGGATAGATATTGTTGTGTAGATTGGACAAGTTCTAGTGAGGACTTATTGAGAATATTGGACAAGTTCTAGAGAGGACTTGTGGATAGATTAGTGTGAGCTTTTGTGGAAGCTTACAAGGCATATTTGAGACAAGTCTTTGAGAATACTTGAGAGCAAAGTTGATTGATTTATTTGTTCAAATATTGAGTTAAGGTTTGGGGTATATCCAACAAATTTTATTTGCGATTGGATCAAGCTTTGTGTTAAGGCTTGAGGACATATATTGAATACAGATTTGTGCTAGATCGAAGGACTGTGTTTAGTATAGATCAAAGGATAGATATTGAGGATATATTTGTGCTAGAAAGAAGGAATGTGTTTAGTACAAATCAGAGGATAGATATTGAGGATAAATTTGTGCTAGACTGAAGTATTGTGTTTAGTACAGATTTGAGGACAAGATTGTGCCAGACTAGAGACAAATATTGAGCAGATTTGTTCTAGATCGAAGGACTATGTTTAGTACAAATTTAATACAGAGAAAAAAGAAATATTTGGAGGTGACATAGTATAGAGGATGATAGTATCCAATGGATAGAGATCCATTATCCAGGGTAGTTAGGATAGGTGTCTTTAGTGGATAGATATCCATTATCTAGTGTAGTGGAGGCAACATTTCTTCTAGAAGATCACCATCCAGAGCTAAGGAGAAAGGAGTTCTCCTATGGATAGATATCTATGAACATGATTAGGGGATTGGTGTCTCCTTTGGATATATTTCCATAAATATTGTAATAGGGAAAGGATTCCCAAGAGATTGATTGCGAAAATTTTAGTGAAATATTTTTTTCGTGGAGTAGCCCACATTGGGTGAACCACGTTAAATTGATTTCTCTATTGTGTGTGGTGATTTTTGCACTACTTTGATTGCTACTATTGATATTGCTATCTATACATTGCATAATATTGATTGGGAAATAAATGTAAAAAGTGATCTTATACTGTTCACCCCCCTCTCAGTATAATCTTGTGTTCTTCATATTGATCCTAGGAAAACAGAGTTAGGATATCTTAAAGTAGTTGATGGAACTCCTATTGTTAATATTGATATGGGTAACATTCATACTAGCATTGAAGATCTGGAAGAAAGAGGACTAATTTATCATTTTGTGGGTTTTCATCTGAGATATCTACTTTCAAAGTTTAGGCTGCAAAAATATGGAAAACTAAAGGTGAGTTACAAATATCTATTTATACAAATGGTTATTTTATTATTTTATTTGCTAATAATAATGATAGAGAGAAAAATTTTCAAGGGGTCCCTAGTTCTTTGGAAGAGCAGGGATTTTCATGAAGCCCTAACATACTAAATTTAAATCCTAAGAAGATATGCCTTCTATAGGTCCTGTGTGGGTTACACTCTTTGGCCTCCCAATTTAATTTTGGAATCCAACTTTTTTTTCTTCAATTGGAAACTATTTAGGAACTTTTATGATGACTACTGATTGTACTAAAAAATTTGAACCTATTATTTATGTTTGAATTTGTGTTTTAATGGATTTTGACAAATCCCTAGCTAAAAATATAACATTACAATTTGGAGAGGACACTTAGGAGCAAGTAGTGGACTATGAGAACATTCCTTTTCATTGTAGAATTTGCCATGAATATGGTCATTTGGCTAGTATTTACAAAAATAAAATTCTAGATCAAAATAAAGAAGATATAAACTAAGAAGAAGAACACTCAAAAAAACTAGTTATAAGGATCAATCAAAGTTATCTGCCAATATTTTTGAAATTATTCCATAAATGATGTCCCAATTTAGGAAGAGGAAATAATAGAAACATAAATATTAGAAACATAATTCTAATATAAAGGGAAGAAATCAAAGACAAACCAAAAAATCAAAGGTTTTAAATAGAAAAAAAGAGAAAATATACACAAGAAAAACAATCTTTTAAATGTTAAAACTTAAAATAATATAGGTCCCAATATATAATTTTTTGAACCTTTTGATAAAATTTTGGTTCTGTACAAGCATTCTTCAAGGTTAGAAGCCATCTTAGATTCAATTGGAGTAAGTCAAGAAATAGGGGGAAAAACTGACGTTGGATTCTAATCAAAAGGTAGGTCACAAGACCACATGTTGAGAAGCAAGGAAAACTGTCACGATATCACGACATGTTTGGAGAGAAAGAGCAAGAAAGCAAAACTGTCATGATTTCGCGACATGTTCGGAGAGAAAGCGCAAGCAAGAAAAATTATCGTGATTTCGCGACATGTTCGGGGAGAAGGCGCAAGCAAGAAAAACTGTCACGATTTCGCGACATGTTAGAAGAGAGAGAAGAAGAAAGAAAAACTACTACGATTTCGTGACATGTTGGAAGAGAAAAAGACAAGTAGAAAAAGTGTCGCGATTTCGCGACATATTGCAAGAGGAAGAGGAGAGAGAAAAAGGTGTCACGATTTCGTGACATGTTTCATTTTTGCGGTCCAAAGCGAAGAGAAAGAGGAGAGAGAAAAAGGTGTCACGATTTCGTGACATGTTTCATTTTTGCGGTCCAAAGCGAAGAAAAGAGGAGAGAGAAAAAGGTGTCACGATTTCGCGACATGTTTCATTTTCGCAGTCCAAAGCGAAGAGAGAATGCATGGAAGAAAAAGTGTCACGATTTCGTGACATATTGCAAGGAAGGTTGTACGGACGAAAAAGTGTCACGATTTCACGACATATTGCAAGGAAGATTGTACGGACAAAAAAGTGTCATGATTTCACGACATGTTGCAGGAGAGAGAGTCCAAAAGAAAAAGTGTCACGATTTCGTGACATGTTGCAAGAGAGAGAGTCCGAGAGAAAAAGTGTCACGATTTCGTGACATGTCAGGTTTCGTGACCTGAAGGCAAGAGAAAGCGCTAAGGAGAAAAAGTGTCATGATATCGCGACATGTCGGGTTTTCACGACCCGAAGGCAAGAGAAAGAGCTAAGGAGAGAAAGTGTCACGATATCGCGACATGTCGGATTTTCATGACTAAAGAGGAGAGAGAAAGCAAGAAGGAGAAAGTGTCGCGATATCACGACATGTGTTTTCATTGGTTGAAGCGAGAAGAGTAGCAAGGAGGCGAAAGTGTCACGATATCACGACATGTTGTGTTTTCGCTGGTTGAAGCCAAGAGGAAGAGCAAGGAGGTGAAAGTGTCACGATATCGTGACATGTGTTTTTGCTGGTTGAATCCAAGAGGAAGAGCAAGGAGGCGAAAGTGTCATGATATTACGACATGTGTTTTTGCTGGTTAAAAGAGGAAGAGCAAGGAGGCGAAAGTGTCATGATATCGTGACATGTTGTGTTTTCGCGAGCAAAAGTCGAGAAGAGAACAAAGAGGCAGAAGTGTCACGATTTCACGATAGGTCACGTTGGCACGAGCAAGAAGAGAACCCAGTCGAAATAAGATATGTGATAGTTAACTAAAGTTCCATGACAGTTACAGGGGTAGTTGTAGAAGAAATACATGCAGCTAAAATAAGAAGAGTTAACTAAAGTTATACAATAGTTACAAGTGCATTTACAGAGAAAAATCATGCAGCTAAAATAAGAACAGTGAACTGGAGTCAGAACGATAGTTACAAGGTCAGTTATGGAGTGAATGCATCGAGCGACGGTTAAACTGAAAGTCATCAGTCAAAGACCAAACAAAGAACCGTAACTATTTATAGGATGCATGAAAGAATACTGTGAGATAAAGGAAGTTGAATATAGAACTTTCTATTAATAAGCTGCATGTGAAAATATGGAAGCTAAAAATAGAATCAAAATTCTGTTATAAAAGGAGGTCTACATGGAGAATTAAATTGCCACTGAAAGAGAGAAAAAGTGTTGTAAGAAGAGGGTTGGAAGAGTGCCGCAAGAGAGAGTTGAGCAGAGCCGTGAGAGCCGTAAAAGTGCAGCAAGCAGAGCTTTCAGTGTGAGGTATTTTGGTGAAGAGTGAGAGAGGTTGGGTGAGCAATAGACCAGTCAGGGTCTTGTATAAGTGAAGGCATTCTTATGTCAATCTGATAGTTTCAAAAGTGTAGTTCAAGTTGGTGCTTGAATTAGGGGTTGGTGCTCCTTTCTGTTGGTGTAGATAAACCAGGGGTTGGTGCTCCTTTCTGTTGGTGTAGATAAACTAGGGGTTGGTGCTCCTTCCAGTGGGTGCTGGTAAAGTGATTGTAAAATTGTATTTTGCAAAGGCTAGATTTGGACGGGAATCCAAGCAGTCATTTTTGAGGAGTAGCCAAATTGGTGAACCTCGTTACATCGTGTGTTGTGGAATGCTCTCTTGTTATATCTACTTTATTGAGTTTAAGTTTTCTCTGTTTGGCATTAATAGTTGAAGATTTAAGTTTTTAATAGCTACACTGATTCACCCCCCCTCTCAGTGTCATTGTGAGACTAACAATTGGTATCAGAGCCAAGTTCCTGAACAAGCTTAATCGGCTAAGGTGATCTTGGAAGTGAGACAATGGCAGGTGGTGAAGGATTCTCATCAAACAAAGCACCATTGTTTGATGGAACTAATTATGCTTTTTGGAGACTCAGGATGCAGACATATTTGTGTTCTCTGGGATATGACATTTGGGAATCAGTAGATAGTGGATACACCATACCCACCACTCCTCCAACCGATGTTGTCGATAAGAAACTGTTTGAGAATAACTCTAAAGCAAAGAATGCTATCATGTGCGGTTTGGTGGACAGTGAACTGATAAAGATCATGAGTTGTAAAATGGCAAAAGATATGTGGGACAAACTAAGGAGCATTCATGAAGGAGACGACAAGATCAAGGAGGCCAAGCTACAAACGCATCGATCTCAGTTTGAAGCATTAAAGATGAATGAGGATGAGAACATAGAGGCATACATGCTGAGAGTTAATGGAATCATTAATGCGATTAGAGGACTCGGCGAGGAAATGGAAGATGTTGTCGTCATGAAAAAGGTACTAAGATCTCTTCCCCAAAGATTTAATTCCAAAGTTTCTGCAATAGAAGAAGCTAAAGATCTTAATACTTTTAGTATGGATGAGATGCATGGTTCTTTAACTGCATATGAGATGAGAATAGGAAAAACTAAACCCATAGACAGAGAAGCTGCTTTTAAAGCACATAAAAATTTAAAAGGAAAACAAGAATCCGAGGAAGAAGAGACATCAGATGAAGCAGAAGCAAACTTTGTTCGAAAACTAATCAAGGGAAAAGGAAAATATAGAGGAAAGCTACCATTTAAGTGTTTCAACTGTGGAGGCATTGGGCATTTTGTAGCTAAATGTCCTCTTAATGAGAAAAGCAAAAGTGATGAAGGTTCACACCAAGAAAGAGGTGACTGGAAGAAGAAACCAAATTTTAGAAAAGGAAACTTCAAGAAGAAAAGTTTCATATCCAAGAATGTCAGTCCTTCAGAAGACAGCTCTGGTGAGGATTCTAAAGAAGAAAAAGGTGAAGCTCTTTTTATGGCATTTGAAGAAGAAAAAATAGAAGAAAAATAGGAATGCAATAAAAACCTTGAGGTTGAGGCTGAAGTAGATTTGGAAGGTGAGTTGGTCGCTGCACTTAACGAGCTGAGTTTAGAAAGGAAAAAGAATAAGAAAACTTCAAGAAAGCTTGAGGATGCCAATGATATCATATCCAGCTTGAAAGTATAGATAGATGAATTTAAGAAAATATCTGAAGATATCGAACTACAATTAACCATGAAAATAGATGAGTGCAGTAAGTTAGAAGAAGAGATTGTTGGTTTAAGGATACAACTAGAAGAGATGAATCAAAAATTGAGTTGCTATCACAAACTTGAAGGAAGTTCTGTGAAGCTGAACAAGATTATAAATAACCAAAGGACTACAGGCATCAAATTTGGTCTAGGTTTCGTCGAAGGAGAATCATCAGATGGATCAAAGGCCATAACTATAGAACCCATAAAGAATGAAGATAAGATCAGGGTTGATCAAGAAAAAATGAATCATGCTAAAGAAAGCAATAAAGCCAGGCAAGAGAGAAGTATTGACAATGATGGATTCACCAATGTCACTCATCAAAGGAGAAGAAGATTTATGGCTCCCACTACAAAATGGCAAAGACCATCACCCAGGTTCACTCATTCCTTTTCTGGTTATTGTTTTAAATGCAATGGTTATGGTCATAAGATTTCAGATTGCAAGTATAATGTAGGACAAAGGAACTTTACCAGTAGAAATGTTTTTTCACCGCTGATGGATTATGCAGTAGAATGTTATAACTGTCATAATTTTGGGCACATTGCAAGAAATTGTCGAAGCACATTTGCAGCAAATAAACATCAGGGAAGAAAGTTTCAACCAAATGGTTTGAGACAAACTAGAAAATTTCCAGAAAAACATACACAGGCTACTGACAAAGGAAAGTCAAAACAAGTGACCAAAACTATAATCAAACCAGAGTGGAAAGAAAAGGAGCAACCCAAGGAAGAAAAGGAATCCTTGATCATGCAGACAACATTTAAAGCACAGAACAAATCTGCACCATGGATACTTGATAGTGGATGCTCAAGTCATATGACAGGTGACAAACAACAATTTGAGGAGTTACAAAAATATGAAGGTGGTTCTGTAAAATTTGGAAATAATGATGGAGCTAAGATAGTTGGCAAAGGATCAGTTAAGATCAGTGATGGAAAAATCAAATCAAAAGAAGTCATGTTTGTGATTGGTCTGAAGCATAATTTGTTGAGCGTAAGTCAGATTTGTGACAGAGGTCATGAAGTAATTTTCAAGAAGCAAGGGTGTGAAGTCAGAACAACAAACCATGGAAAGTTGATAGCAACTAGATCAAGGACATCTGGAAACTTGTATACTCTCTCAGAGACTTCAGAAGGAGCATGCTTGATTGGACAGGAAGAAGAAAATTGGCTGTGGCACAAGAGGCTCGGTCATATCAGTTTTGACAATCTAGTAAGAATCAGCTCAAAAAGGGCAGTAAGAGATATTCCCACCATTGGTAAACCTTTAAATAGCATTTGTGCTTCATGCCAAAAGGGGAAGCAAACTAGAGCCACATTTAAAACTAAAGAGTACTTCACAAGCAAACCATTAGAACTAATACATACTGATTTATGTGGACCCATGAGAACACAAAGCATAAATGGTGACAAATACTTTATGTTGTGCATAGATGACTATTCCAGGATGACATGGATACTATTTTTGAAGCTTAAATCAGATGCCTTTGAGATGTTCAAGATTTTCAAAAAACAAGTTGAGAATCAAACAGGAAAAAGGATTAAATGTGTGAGATCAGATAGAGGAGGAGAGTTCATTTCAGAGGAGTTTGCAGAGTACTGTCAAAAATATGGGATTAGGAGACAGTTTTCAGCAGCAAGGACACCTCAGTAGAATGGTGTGGTAGAAAGAAAGAACAGGACAATGCAGGAAATGGCAAGGACTATGTTGACTGAGAGCAAAATAGCAGACAGATTTTGGAAAGAGGTTGTCCATACTACGGTATACATCCAAAATAGGTGCATGTTGAGGATGCATGAAAGCAAAACACCATATGAGTTGTGGTTCGGTAGAAAGGCAACAACAAGATACTTCAAAGTCTTTGGCAGTAAGTGTTACATCAAAAGAACTGAAGATAATCTTGGTAAGTTTGAAGATAGAGCTGATGAAGGTATTTTTCTTGGCTACTCGACAAAAAGCAAAGCCTACACATGCTACAACAAGAGGCTAAAGAAAATTTTTGAGAGTGTCGATGTTAAAGTTGATGAAGGTAGGGAACGAGAAATAAGCTATAAAGAAAACTACCCAATTTATGAAGAAGTCATTGAAGGAGA
Source organism: Wollemia nobilis (assembly GCA_028583015.1). Classification (NCBI taxonomy): domain Eukaryota; kingdom Viridiplantae; phylum Streptophyta; class Pinopsida; order Araucariales; family Araucariaceae; genus Wollemia; species Wollemia nobilis. Next base: position 3,826,795 of record JAQPPZ010017225.1, on the reverse strand, counting down.
TGAGGAAAAAGAAACGAAAAAGAAACAGAAAATTGAATCAGATGATTTAAGTAGTGATTCAGAAGAGGAAGAAAACAAAAAATTCAAAACAGGCAGCTGGCAGAAAAATCATCCTAGAGAGCAGATAATTGGAGACCCCACAGTTGGTGTTTAGACAAGAAAAAGGGTAGTAAGTAACTACTCTCTATTATCCAGCATAGAGCCCAAAAATATTGTTGAAGCAAGCAAAGATGAAAGTTGGATGACGGCTATAAATGAAGAATTAGATCAGATCGAGAAAAACAAAACCTGGGAGTTAGTACCAAGACCTACAAATAAAAATATAATCGGTACTAAATGGATTTTTTGAAACAAATTGAATGAAGATGGACAAGTAGTAAGGAATAAAGCAAGATTGGTCTATAAAGGCTATGCACAAGTTGAAGGCATTGACTTTGAGGAAACCTTTGCACCTGTGGCTAGACTAGAGGCAATCAGAATGTTTCTGGCTTTAGCAGTTCACAAGAATTTCAAAGTTTATCAAATGGATGTGAAATCAGCATTTCTGAATGGAAAACTTGAAGAAGAGGTCTATATTGAGCAGCCTGATGGTTTCCAACTTGGTGATAATCCCAACTTCGTCTGCAAGTTGAAGAAAGCATTGTATGGCTTGAAACAGGCACCCAGAGCATGGTATGCAAGGCTAGACAACTATCTTACTCAACAAGGGTTCAAAAAGGGTATGGTAGATAGCAATTTGTATGTCAAAAAGGAGAATGGCCATCTCATTGTCCTTGTTGTATACGTAGATGATATAATCTTTGGGAGCAGCAATGATAAGTCGTGTAAGGATTTAGCAAAGCAGATGCAAAAAGAATTTGAAATGTCAATGATTGGTGAACTTTCGTACTTTCTCGGCCTACAAGTTAATCAAAATGAGAAGGGCATATTTATTTCTCAAGTTAAATATGTGAAAGAAATGCTAAAAAAGTTCACAATGGAGGATTGTAAGCCTGTTAGCACTCCCATGACAACAGGATGCAAGTTGAGCAAGGATGACAAAGCTCCAGATGTTGATCAAACCATGTACAGATCTATGATTGGGAGCCTATTGTATTTGATAGCTACCAGACCAGATATATTGTAGGCAGTGTGCATGGTAGCACGATTTCAGGTGAGTCCCAAGGAGACTCATGTGACAGTAGTGAAGAGGATTCTTCGATATCTAAAGGGTACTATGGAGTATGGGTTATGGTATTCGAGAGGTAAGGACTTCACTCTTATTGCGTATTCAGATGCAGATTGGGCAGGATGTGTCGATGATAGAAAGAGTACCAATGGAGGTGCATTCTATCTTGGAGACAGGTTGGTTGCATGGCACAGTAAGAAACAAGAATCAGTCTCTTTATCCACAGCAGAGGCAGAATATATTGCAGCAACTACGTGTTGTACGTAGGTTTTATGGATGAAACAAACCTTGAAAGATCTTGGCATTAACTTCAGTGAGCCAATTTTAGTTAAGTGTGATAACACCAGTGCCATTAATATATCAAAGAATCCAGTTATGCATTCTCGCACAAAACATATTGCTATCCGATATCACTTTCTGAAGGAGAAAGTTGCGGAAGAAGAGGTAAAGTTGGATTTTGTCCCAACTACAGAGCAAGTAGCGGATATCTTCACAAAACCGTTGCCCAAAGAAATTTTTGAGTACCTTCGCACTAAATTGGGAGTGGTCCTGCTTCCCAAGTACTGACTAGCTATCGGGATCACATTCTCAGGGGGAGCATTTATATATTTGATTATCTATGTGCTCATATTTGTAATTTTTGCTAACTGTCATAACGTGTGCCTGAGAATGTTGTGCATGGACTCAGGGGGAGTCTGCAGCAGCCCTTTGGTATTATTGTCAAAGGGGGAGAAGAATTACAGGAATGTGCAGGTGTGTTGCCAACAATTCCAAAGGGGGAGATTGATGAGCAAGGTGCAGCAACAGTATTGTCATTGTTGTCAACACAGTCAGACAGATCGGTTGATGCAGTGGACAGGAGTTAAGAGGATCTTCAGAGTATGTACAGTGATTTTCCAAAAGATAGAAGTGGCCCATTTGAGAAAAATCACAAGGAAGAAAATTGTCGCGATATCGCGACATGTTGAGAAGCAAGAAAACTATTGCTGTTGAGAAAAGTGCAGCAAACAGTATTGTCATTGTTGTCAACATAGTCAGACAAATTTATTGATGCAATGGACAAGATTTTATTGAACAGCAAGGTGCAGCCAAAGTACAATGGATAGGAGTTCAGTGTTGAGCAAGGTGTTGTAGGAGGATTGTCATTGGTCAATATAGTCAGTTAGATCTAATGATGCAATGGACAGGTAGTTCAGAAGTCACTCAGATGCAGAGGATAAAGTTCAAAAGTTAGTCAGATCATGAGTCCTTAAATGATAGATGCACAAAAATAGAAAACATAATTCAGAATGAGAAGAAGAAGTCTTCAGAACCTGAGATGTCAAGAAGCGGAAAGGTTTTTTTTGAAAACCAAGGCAGTCAAAATAAAAAGTTTTATTTAAAATCATGGATAACATATTTGAAATGGGTTTTTCTTAAAACCCAAGTTGGCTCTTCGTTTCATTGAAAAAGATGCCCCGGTGATGAAGATATTTAATTTTAAATATTGAGTTTAAATTTTAAAGGTTTTTTGTGAAAACCAAGGTAGTCAAAATAAAAGGTTTATTTAAAACCATGGATAACAGACTTGAAATGGGTTTTTCTTAAAACCCAAGTTGGCTCTTCGTTTCGTTGAAAAAGATGCCCCGGTGATGAAGATATTTAATTTTAAATATTTAGTTTAAATTTTATTTTATTTAAAATTTAAATTAAAATATTAAATTAAATTAAAAGGGCCGACATGTTACTATTTCGCGGCAATAAGCTACAGGAAGGTGACGAAGGTGGAAGAAGTGTTTGAGGCCGACAAAGTTAAATGCGGGCCGACTGGATTTTAGGGTTTGGCAACTGACAAATTCTAGGGTTTCTCAACCGACGTTCTTTTAGGGTTTGTTTCTAAAACTTCTTCTATAAAAGCAAGGGTACTTCGAGTTTGAAAAGTGGGGTGTAAAGATAAAGTGCGAATGCGAGCATAGTGTTTGTGAAAGTGAAGTTCATGTTGAGCAGAGAGCAGAATGTGAAACGACACAGTGTGCGAAGCGTGTGCGCAGAGAAAGCAGAGTGTGCAGAGAAGAGTGAAGGGCAAAGTTGATTGCAAAGTCTGGGTGTAGCAAGGCAACAGACTGTGTGAAGTGATTGTGCAAGAGAGAGCAGAGTGCATAGAGATTGCAAAGGTGATGTAGACCAGTTAGAGTCTTGCAATAACAAAGGTATATGTCAAACATTTTTTTTATTCAATATTGAAGTCCAGTTGGTGCTGGCAAATTAAGGGGTTGGTGCCTCTTTCCAGTTGGTGCTGGTAAACAATTTGTCCAGTTGGTGCTGGAAAATTAAGGGGTTGGTGCCTCTTTCCAGTAGGTGCTGGTAAAATAGGAGTTGGTGCTCCATTCTGTTGAAGCAGATAAAGTTAAGGGGTTGGTGCTCCTTCCAGTTGGTGCTGGTAAAGAAATTGTAAAGTTGGTGCTTTGCAAGAGGTTGGATTTGGATGGGAGTCCAAGCAGCCATTCTTTTTGAGGAGTAGCCATTTTGGTGAACCTCGTTAAAAATCTGTGTTATGTGTGATGTTCTCTTGATGCACTTATTATCTCTGTTTATAAGTTTTATCTCGCTAAATTTTTTTGAACTGTCTATTCATGTTTTGGAATGCTACACTGATTCACCCCCCTCTCAGTGTCATTGTGATTACAACAATTGGTATCAGAGCCAAGTTCCCAGTTCAGGCTTAATCAGTCTGGGTTGATCTTGGATTATTACACAAATGGCAAAGAAAGGCAAAAGTGGAACCATGAGACACAAGAAGAAAAGAACACACAGGGTCATGAAAGAAAATGAAGATGAATCAAACAGTGGAGAAAAGGCCAAGAGACAACTCGATCATGATGCAGGTTCTCTAGGTACAAAATTTTTTATTTGCGGTCAACTCGGTCATAATGAATGTCAGTGCCATGGTTCTAATAGCAGTGAAGTTGAAGATGATCCATTCAAAATTGGTAAAGAAACAGATTTAGAACAAGAATATGATGAAGAAGAAAGTGATGCAGAAGCAAATTGGGAATAGAAACTAATTTCAGCTCTGGTTAAAAAGGTTGAGGATGCAGAAGATATAATCACCAGTTTGAAAGTACAGACAGAAGATTACAAGAAAATTTCTAAAAATCTCGAAATGCAGTTAACCATGAAATCAGAGTATTGCAGTAAGCTAGAAGAAGAGATAGACGGTCTAAGAATACAGACAGAAGAGATGAATAAGAAAGTTAATGTATGTAGCAAACATGAAGAAGATTCCAACAAAATAGTTAGCAATCTGAAGCTGCAAATAGAAGAGTTCAAAAGGATTGAAGAAACTCTTAGGTCTCAGATCAATGAGAAAGAGACTATTTGCTGCAAACAAGAAGAAAAGATTATCTCTTTGAAGAAACAACTGGAAGAGGCCAATACAAATCTTAAATTCGAGAAGAGCACATAATTGCTAGATAAAATGATAAATTATCAGAGAAGCTCCATGGATAAGCATGGTCTTGGGTATGAAGCTGAAAAACCCCCATCGTCCAAATATGCAGAGAAAAAGGAGCTCACCGTTGAAGGATCAAAGCATAAAAAGTCTGAAGCTGAACAACCTTCATCATCCAACTCTACAGAGAAGAAAAATTTCACTATTGAAGGGTTGGAGCAAGAAAAGATTAAAGCTGTATCTTCAAAAGAAAGAAAATATCAAAGGAGATTTATAGCAAAGCAGCCACAACAAAAGAGGTTCTACCACTCTCACTTTTTTCATGCTAACACTTTTAATGGCTATTGTTTCAGATGTAACCAGGATGGTCACAAGGCAACTTATTGTGGATTAAATAATAAATCAAAGAGTTATGCTAGTCAAAATACATCTGCATATCTGAGTGAACACTTTGTACAATGTTTTCAATGCAATGGTCATGGGCACATAGCAAGGTTTTGTCCAAGCACTTCTGTATCAAATCTAAGGCAAAATAGTAGATTTCATAAGACGCAAAGAACACAACACAGACAGGGAATAAATCAGGTTCATAGAAGAAAGGAAAATAATCATTCATCATGGATGCATAAGAGACAACCACACCAGAGAGATATTTGAGTTCACACAATGATGCAAAATAGGGACGCAGGTGAAAAATCCAAGCCCAAGGTCAAGAAAGTCTGGAGAAAGAAAGAAGAGAGGAAATCGTGTCTCCTTGAACTAAAGGAGACTGCTCTTCTGCTGCACTAAGCAACTCCAGGTAACACATCCTCAAGGGGAGCATTTTGAAAAAGGTTTTATTTTATTGCTCTTATATGTTTGTTGGATTAACTTGAGGATGAAAGGCAAGTAGTAAGGAGGAGTTGCACTATAGTTGTTTAAATTTATTTCAGTTCATATGGTTGTTTGTGGAAGTGCCATGAAGGTCGGAGATTAAATGGAGAGTCGCCACCATTTCTAGTATTGATGTATGTCATTGTTGTACTGTTGATGGTTCTTACTATAACTGTTCAAAGCCATGAAATGTAACAGTTCAGATAATTTGATTAGTGAAAGAATGATTGCCCCAACTGTGTATTTGTGTTTCGATAATAGCAAGCGTGTTTTTGTTTGACGCTTGATGTGAAGATTGTCAGATCTTTCATGACACCTTGGTGAATATATTTAATTCACAGACAGTTTTGTTTTAACTATTTATTTAATGCCAATCCAAGGATAAGAAGCTTGAGGCTGAGTAAGGTGCACTACGGTTGGCCATAAAGTGTTTGACAAAATGTCTTCTTCCGACATGCATAGTTGAAAGTAAGAGTTGGCAGTAAAATTGTAGTGCTGGACAAAAATTGGTACAGAAGTGAGTCACTTGTCAATTCTGATGACAAAAGTGAAATCAGCATGTTGAATGGGAAGATTGAAGAAAAAAGTTTTTAATGAGCAGCCAGATGATTTCCAGCCTGGTGATGAATATGTTTGGTACTTGCACAGAGTTGAAAGTGGATTGAGGTAGCCTGCTGGATTCTCACTGCAGAGAGAGACAAACAACTGTCATTGGGTTCAAGCTTGTTGAGAATATATCCAAGATGCATGGTGAAGTTGTATGCAGATGTTGCTGGCATTGCAGAACAAAAAGTTGGCTATATAATATTATTGTATGCCTTCACTAACAGTGGACAAGTTTGAGTTTGCAAGATAACAGAGGGTAGTTGCACAGAAGACAGTGGTTCAGTCATGTTCTTACACATGTTATATTGGTGAAGTTGATGGTGATGGTGTCATTCACTGGTTATTGTTGCTATTCACATTGTTGATTTTATTGATGCCTATTATGCTTATCATGATGTTGTCAATCAGTGAAATGAAGTGGTCTTGGACTCAGGGGGAGCATTTGTGTATTTGTTTTTCTTCTTGTTCATGCTTGGAATATTTGCTAATTGTAATAATTTGTGTCTAAGAATGTTGTGCATAGACTCAGGGGGAGTCTACAGCAGCCCTTTGGTATTATTGTCAAAGGGGGAGAAGATTTACAAGAAAATTGCACATGTGTTGCCAACAATTCCAAAGGGGGAGATTGTTGAGCAAAGTGCAGCAAACAGTATTGTCATTGTTGTCAACACAGTCAGACAAATTTATTGATGCAATGGACAAGAGTTTATTGAACAACAAGGTGCAGCCAAAGTACAATGGATAGGAGTTCAGTGTTGAGCAAGGTGTTGTAGGAGGATTGTCATTGGTCAATATAGTCAGTTAGATCTAATGATGCAATGGACAAGCAGTTTAGAAGTCACTTAGATGCAGAGGATAAAGTTCAAAAGTTAGTCAGATCATGAGTCCTTAAATGATAGATGCACCGAAACAGAAAACATAATTCAGAATGAGAAGAAGAAGTCTTCAGAACCTGAGATGTCAAGAAGCGAAAAGGTTTTTTTTGAAAACCAAGGCAGTCAAAATAAAAAGTTTTATTTAAAATCATGGATAACAGATTTGAAATGGGTTTTTCTTAAAACCCAAGTTGGCTCTTCGTTTCGTTGAAAAAGATGCCCCGGTGATGAAGATATTTAATTTTAAATATTGAGTTTAAATTTTAAAGGTTTTTTGTGAAAACCAAGGTAGTCAAAATAAAAGGTTTATTTAAAACCATGGATAACAGACTTGAAATGGGTTTTTCTTAAAACCCAAGTTGGCTCTTCGTTTCGTTGAAAAATATGCCCCGATGATGAAGATATTTAATTTTAAATATTTAGTTTAAATTTTATTTTATTTAAAATTTAAATTAAAATATTAAATTAAATTAAAAGGGCCGACATGTTACTATTTTGTGGCAATAAGCTACAGGAAAGTGACGAAGGTGGAAGAAGTGTTTGAGGCCGACAAAGTTAAATCCGGGCCGACGGATTTTAGGGTTTGGCAGCTGACAAATTCTAGGGTTTCTCAGCCGACGTTCTTCTAGGGTTTGTTTCTAAAATTTCTTCTATAAAAGCAAGGGTTCTTTGAGTTTGAAGAATGGGGTGTAAAGATAAAGTGGGAATGCGAGCATAGTGTTTGTGAAAGTGAAGTTCGTGTTGAGCAGAGAGCAGAATGTGAAACGACACAGAGTGTGCGAAGCGTGTGCACAGAGAAAGCAGAGTGTGCAGAGAAGCACGAAGGGCAAAGTTGATTGCAAAGTATGGTTGTAGCAGTGCAGCAGACTTGTGTGAAGTGATTGTGCAAGAGAGAGCAGAGTGCATAGAGATTGCAAAGGTGATGTAGACCAGTTAGAGTCTTGCAATAACAAAGGTATATGTCAAACATTTTTTTATTCAATATTGAAGTCCAGTTGGTGCTGGCAAATTAAGGGGTTGGTGCCTCTTTCCAGTTGGTGCTGGTAAACAAATTGTCCAGTTGGTGCTGGAAAATTAAGGGGTTGGTGCCTCTTTCCAGTAGGTGCTGGTAAAATAGGAGTTGGTGCTCCATTCTGTTGAAGCAGATAAAGTTAAGGGGTTGGTGCTCCTTCCAGTTGGTGCTGGTAAAAAAATTGTAAAGTTGGTGCTTTGCAAGAGGTTGGATTTGGATGGGAGTCCAAGCAGCCATTCTTTTTGAGGAGTAGCCATTTTGGTGAACCTCGTTAAAAATTTGTGTTATGTGATGTTCTCTTGCGGTACTTATTATATTTGTTTATAAGTTTTATCTGCTGCAAATTTTTTTGAGCTGTCTATTCATGTTTTGGAATGCTACACTGATTCACCCCCCCTCTCAGTGTCATTGTGATTACAACAATTGCGATATCGCGACATGTTGAGAAGCAAGGAAAACTGTCACGATATCATGACATGTTTGGAGAGAAAGAGCCAGAAAGCAAAACTGTTGTGATTTCACATGTTCGGAGAGAAAGTGCAAGCAAGCAAAACTGTCGTGATTTCACGACATGTTCAGGAAGAAGGCGCAAGCAAGAAAAACTGTCACGATTTCGTGACATGTTAGAAGAGAGAAAAGAAGAAAGAAAAACTGTCACAATTTCACGACATGTTAGAAGAGAGAGAAGAAGAAAGAAAAACTGTCATGATTTCACGACATGTTAGAAGAGAGAAGAAGAAATAAAAATTGTCGCGATTTCACGACATGTTGGAAAAGAAAAATACAAGTAGAAAAAGTGTCACGATTTCACGACATATTGCAAGAGGAAGAGGAGAGAGAAAAAGGTGTCGCGATTTCATGACATGTTTCATTTTCGCGGTTCAAAGCGAAGAGAAAGAGGAGAGAGAAAAATGTGTCATGATTTCGCGACATGTTTCATTTTCACGGTCCAAAGCGAAGAAAAGAGGAGAGAGAAAAAGGTGTCACAATTTTGCGACATGTTTCATTTTCACGTTCCAAAGCGAAGAGAGATTGTACGGACGAAGAAGTGTCGCGATTTCGCGACATATTGCAAGGAAGGTTGTACGGATGAAAAAGTGTCGTGATTTCGCGACATATTGCAATGAAGGTTGTATGGACGAAAAAGTGTCATGATTTTGCGACATGTTGTAGGAGAGAGAGTCCGAAAGAAAAAGTGTCACGATTTCGTGACATGTTGCAAGAGAGTCCGAGAGAAAAAGTGTCATGATTTTGTGACATGTCGGGTTTTCGTGACTCGAAGGCAAGAGAAAGTGCTAAGGAGAAAAAGTTTCACGATATCGCAACATGTCGGGTTTTCGTGACTCGAATGCAAGTGAAAGAGCAAAGGAGAAAAAGTATCGCGATATCGCGACATGTCGCATTTTTGCAACTAAAGGAGGAGAGAGAAAGTAAGAAGGTGAAAGTGTCGCGATATCGTGACATGTTGTGTTTTCGTTGGTTGAAGTCGAGAAGAGTAGCAAGGAGGCAAAAGTGTCGCGATATCATGACATGTTGTGTTTTCGCTGGTTGAAGCCAAGAGGAAGAGCAAGGAGGCAAAAGTGTCACGATATCATGACATGTTGTGTTTTCACTGGTTGAAGCCAAGAGGAAGAGCAAGGAGGCGAAAGTGTTGCGATATCGCGACATGTTGTGTTTTCGTTGTTTGAAGCCGAGAGGAAGAGCAAGGAAGCGAAAGTGTCACGATATTGCGACATGTGTTTTCGCAAGTGAAAGTTGATAAGAGAACAAAGATGCAGAAGTGTCATGATTTCGCAACAAGTCACGTTGGCACGAGCAAGAAGAGAACCCAACCAAAATAAGATATGTGACAGTTAACTGAAGTTCCATGACAGTTACAGGGGTAGTTGTAGAAGAAATACATGCAGCTAAAATAAGAAGAGTTAACTGAAGTTATACAATAGTTACAAGTGCATTTACAGAGAAAAATCATGCAGCTAAAATAAGAACAGTGAACTGGAGTTAGAACGACAGTTACAAGGTCAGTTACAGAGTGAATGCATCGAGCGACGATTAAACTGAAATTCATTAGTCGAAGACCAAACAAAGAACCGTAACTATTTATAGGATGCATGAAAGAATACTGTGAGATAAAGGAAGTTGAATATAGAACTTTCTATTTAGAAGCTACATGTGAAAATATGGAAGCTAAAAATAGAATCAGAATTCTATTATAAAAGGAGGTCTGCGTGGAGAATTAAATTGCTGCTGATAGAGAGAAAAAGTGTTGTAATAAGAGGGTTGGAAGAGTGCCGCAAGAGAGAGTTGAGCAGAGCCATGAGAGCCATAAAAGTGCAGCAAGTAGAGCTTTCAGTGTGAGGTATTTTGGTGAATAGTGTGAGAGGTTGGGTTAGCAATAGACCAGTCAGGGTCTTGAATAAGTGAAGGCATTTTTATGTCAATATGATAGTTTCAAAAGTGCAATTCAAGTTGGTGCTTGAATTAGGGGTTGGTGCTCCTTTCTGTAGGTGCAGATAAACCAGGGGTTGGTGCTCCTTCCAGTGGGTGTCAGTAAAGTTATTGTAAAATTGTATTTTGCAAAGGCTGGATTTGGACGGGAATCCAAGCAGTAATTTTTGAGGAGTAGCCAAATTGGTGAACCTCGTTACATCGTGTGTTGTGGAATGCTCTCTTGTTATATCTGCTTTATTGAGTTTAAGTTTTCTCTATTTGACATTAATAGTTGAAGATTTAAGTTTTTAATAGCTACACTGATTCACCCCCCCTATCAGTGTCATTGTGAGACTAACAGTAAAAGGTGAAATTCTTGTAGAGGAAAGTAATATTAATGCCCTTCCCAAATTTTTTATCCATGGTATTAATGAAGATCATCACTTGGAATATTAGAGGACTCAAAGAAAGTCTTTAAAAACAAATTGAAATTAGAAGAATGATTCAAATAAATCATCCACGTCTTGTTTTTCTTCAAGAATGAAGATGTTAATAGAGGATATGGAATCAATTTCTAGTAAAATTTGGCCAACTGGAAAAGTGATTTCCCTTAGTTCCTAGGTACTTTTGGTGACATTACTTGCCTTTGGAACCCAAAAGAGGTAGTTATTAACCATATGGTTTGCAGTTGGGTTATTTTAGCTATAGCTATTCAAAGCAGACATTCCAACCAAATTATGCTCTGTATTACTGTTATAATCCAACTAATTTGGAGGAAAAAAAGAAGACAGTGAAAGAATATAACTTATATTATCTCTCATTTTCTTGAATCTTGGATCTTGATTGGAGGAGATGTCAATACCATCCTCTCTCTGGATGAGAAAATTAGGGGAAATAGAAATTTGGATAGGAGCATTAACCTCATGAGCGAATATATTGTAAACCTCCAACCAGATAATGGCATTACAACTTGGTATAATATAAGACAAGTCTTAGCTTCTATAATGGAGAGATTGGATAGGGTCTTACTCTCTGACAATTTCTTAATCCATGGTCACACTCCTAAAGTGAATACTCTTAACAATATTGGTTCGGATCATTGGTCAGTCATGGTGGAAATGTGGAAAACCAATGTGATTTTCTCTCCTTTTTTATTTCAGTTAATGTGTCTTAGAGACATTTCCTTTAAACCTCAAGTGCAATAATGGTGGAAGGAAGGTAAACCTAGGCATGGGACTAAGATGTTCTATTTTGTAAAAATATTGCAATACATTAAATCCAAAATCAAGACTTGGAACTGGAAGGAGCTTGAGGATGTTCATAAAAAAAACATGAAGTTATTGCTCGATTTTAAAATTTGAATAAGAAAATTTGTTTATATGGCCTCATCAAGAGTACAAGTGCAGATGAAATTAAACTCATAGATCAGTTAGAGGAATAGGAAAAAAGATAAGAAATATTATGGAAGTAAACACCTAGAATTCAATGGCTCAAAGAAGGTGATCGAATTACAAATTTCTTTCACAATTCTCTTCTAGCTCGAAGATCTCACAACTTTATTTCTTCCCTAAGATCAGATTCTAGAGACGTTGTCTACACTTGGGATGGCATGAACTCTATTATTGTCAATTACTTTTCTAATATTTTTGCTACTACTCCTCTTGACTCGTCTTCTCAATAAAATTTTCTTTAAGCAATCTCTTATCTTATCACTTATGAGGAGGACTCTATTTTGATTGCTCCTATTACTATAAATGAGCTTCAACAAGTAGTTTTTAAAATACAAAAAGGAAAAATCCCAGGTTCTGATGGTTTTCCCATTGAGTTCTACCAAGAGTTTTGGGATATCCTTCATGATGATTTATTAGAGGTGGTGGAATAAGCTAGGACAACCAAGGAATTTTTGAAGTTTATCATTAAAAATTATATTACTTTTGTTCCAAAAGCTCAAGAGGTTGAACATATCTCAACTTGTAGACCTATTGCTTTATGTAGTGTTCTCAAAATCGTTACTAAGATTGTGGTAGAAAGGTTGAAGCCTCTTTTGCATAAGATTATTTCCCCTAAAAAATGGGGTTATGTGGAAGGGAATCAAATAGTGGATGAGATAGTTCTTGCTCAGGAAGCTTTCCATTCCATGGATATACAAAAATCTCCTTCCATGGTCATTCGGTTAGACTTATCCAAAGCTTATGACAAAGTGGATTGGCACTTCCTTATTAAAGTTTTGAGGCAATTTGATTTATCTTAGGATTGGATGAATTGGATTATGGGATGTATCTCTTCATTTTCCTACTTAGTTCTTATCAATAGCAGGTCTTCTCAGTTGTTTCTAGCTTCCTGAGGTATTAGGCAAGGTGACCCCCTATCCCCTTATTTATTCATCATTATTTTTGAATTATTAGGTAGGAATATAACCAAAAAGAGAGAAAAAAATACCCTTGAGGGATTTACCATTGCTCATGGAGCTAGAACTATCTCTCATATTTAATTTTTTGATGACTCTACTCTTTTATGTAAAGCTATAGTCAAGGAAGCTTCTAATATTAAGCAAATTATTAGCTATTTTTCTAAGGCTACCGGGAAATTAATTAATTAAGACAAATCTAAAGTCATTTTCATTCATTGCTCTTCCAGACAAGAATCCAAGGTCTTGAATAAATTAAAATATAATAAGACCTCCCTTCCAATCACTTATTTAGGTATTCCCATCAATATTCAAGGACAAAACAATATATATTAGAATTGGTTGTTGGAAAAAGTCAAAAAGAAAATTGAAAAGTGGACCAATAGGTGGCTTTCTTCTGGGGGTAGAATCACCTTCGTAAAATTAGTCCTTCAAGCTATTTCTATTTATGTTTCTACTATGTTGAATATACCAAAGGTTGTTCTTCGAGAACTGGATCAAATCGGTCATCGGTTCCTCTGGAGTGGTACTAAGGAGAAAATAAAATGGGCCTTGGTGAAATGGGACACTTTATGTCTTTCTAATAATAAAGGGAGGTTAGGATTCTGGTCTGCTATTAATAACAACAAAGCTTTAGCTACTAAATTATATTGGAGGATTTTGCATAACCCTAATGCTCTTTGGGACAAAAATCTCCATGCTAAATATGTTGAGAACAAAAGTCCTGAAGACCTTATTCACTATCAATTGCCTTCCAAAGGTTATTCCATTTTAGAAATTCTTAATATTGGTGAGAATTTGATAAAGAAAATTTTGTTTTCGATCATTCATAATGGTCAACAGGTAAATTTTTGGACAAATTCTTGGGATTGTCACAAGCCTTTGATAACTCAGTTTCCCTATTGGAGGCCTTGGATGGAGGATCTTCACCGAGCTAAGTGGATAAATGTGAATAATTACTATCGTTACCATAATGGTAATTCCAAGGTTGGTAGATATTGGATCCCTATTGAGGACTGGCCCATTCAAATCCTAGAAAGGTAAAGACAAGATATCCAATGCATCCTTTATATGATATCTCTCTCTTGGTCCCATGATAAATATGGTTTTGGATTGAACAACACTACTGAGGGTGAGTATTCAATTGCTCAAGGTTATTTGGACTTATGCCATAATAATCCTGGCCAATCATACAACATATTTTCTCAGTTGTGGGCTCAAAAGATCTAGCCTAATGTAAGGTTATTTACTTGTATTTTATTGCATCATAGGGTGCTTACTAGTGAGAAACTTATAAAACGTGGTTTTCATGGCCCTTTTAGATGTGAAATGTGTGGAGAGAATGTGGAAAATCTCAACCATATTTTTATTGAGTGTACTTTAGCCTCTGATCTATGGAGGAGAATCGCCACTTTATTTGGCTTATAGTGGTCCAATTTGTTTACTTTTGAACAACTTTAAAGGAATTGGCCTAAACAATAGGGTGTTGATCATTTTATTAGGCAGTTGGTTTGGAAGGGTTCTACCATTCTTTTTTGGAATATCTATAATGAAAGGAGCAACCAAATTTTTAATAAAGATAGGAAGGATATTCACTATATCTAGAAAAATACCATTGCCAACTTAGTTGAATCAGACCAAAAACTCCTTAATCACCCCCAAAAATCCCACCAAATATGGGATTAAGTGATGCAAAGATTGAATATTAACTCTTTTAAGGGCAACCAGCTTAAAGGTAATGTGAGTAGTTGCAATATGAATAGAACAAGGAATTGGTAACCTCTTCCTAATGATGTTAGAAAATTCAATACTGATGGATCCTCTAAATGGAACCCTGGAAAAGCTAGTGCCGGAGGAATGAGTAGACTTTCAAATGACTTCCTAGTTTTTACTTTTGCTAGGAATTTGGTTATTCTATCCAATAACCTTGCTAAGGGGTATGGTATCCTCAAAGACCTTCAAGAGGCTACTAATGTTGGATGGGAAAAGGTGCTAGTTGAGTCTGACTCTCAACTCATGATTAATATTTTGAAGACTCCTTATAAGAATCATAAGGTTGATTGGAGAATAAAAATAATTATTAAGAAGATTCAATTAATCTAGATGGGATTTTTGAAATTTTATTACAATCATGTGGTCAAATATCATAACAAAAGTGTTTATGCTTTAGCTAATTGGGCTTTGGACAAAGGTGATCCTATATGCTATGACTACCAACCTAGATGGTGGGCTTCACAACTAAAGGAAGCTCTTATTTTTATTATTTATTTGGATGGCTCTAGTTCTTGAGTCGTTTGTTCTAGAAAGGTCTTTGTTGTGTTCAATTTTTTATTTTTTTATTTAGTTTTTTGAGATGTGTGTGTGTGTGTTTTTGTTTTGTTTTGTTTTTGTGTTTTTTGTGTTGTTTTTTGTTGTTCTTGTGTTTTTTTTTGTTTTGTTGTTTTTTGTGTTTTTTGTGTTTTTTGTTATTGTTCTTGTGTTTTTTTTTGTTCTTGGTCTTGTGTTTCTGTATGTTTGTGTTTATTGGTGTTTTTGTATTTTGGTGTGTGAGTGTTTTCTATGTTTGTGCTTTTGTTTGTTGTCTGTTGTTAGTTGTTTTTTTTTTAAGGCTTAGTTGTTTTTTTTGGTTGTGTATTTGTAGCATTATGTTATTTTTATCAGGTTTGTGTTTTTTTATGTTCTTCTTGAGTTTTTTCTATGTGGATCGTGTTGTGTTTTTTATCTTATTGTGTGTGTGTTTGGTTGTCCTTTATCTTTTCAACACATTTAAGGAGCATGTTTTTTTATCTTATTATGCGTTTGTATTTGTGTGTTCTTGTTTTTTGTTATTTTAGTTTTTCTCCTTGAGTATGTCAAAGATGGTATGCTAGGTGCGAGCCCTGGGCAATTTTAGCGGAAGAGATATCCTTACCTCCTTGGGTCTTATCCAAAAGTGGCATCCTTTTTGGAATGTTTTCCACACAAAATAAAATTGAACACTCTATTTTAAAATTATAGCATAGGATAAGTAGCCCCTTTTAGAAACCTTTGGCATTACTTGAAATGACAAAACTATTGGGTCATATTTTCCTTTTAATCCTATCTCTTTCATGAAATGAAATTTTATATTATTGAATGAAAATAACATGAATTTTTTCATTACTTACCATTTTGTTGATTGTTATGCATTTAAAGGAATGAAGAACCATTATATTCCAAAATATGATCTCCATGGATATTACTTTTACCTCTTGGTATCCAAGAGAAAATAAATATAGGTTTGGAAACCCTCCTTGATTCTTTCTATTGTTATTTTCTATAGAATTTCTCGGTTGTATTTTATCCCTTTGATTTTGTTAGGACCTATATTTACAACCCTTAGTTTGTTTGATATTTGTTTGATCATTAATATTTTTACTTTTCTCTTTTTTTTTGTGTTGCAACTAGAAGGCTTTTGTATTTTGTGAAATAGGAAGTTCAAATAAACTGAATATCTTTCATTACCTAATCATTCCTTTCCCTTGGAAAATTTCTTCACCTACATAAGCATGTTGATCATGGATCTCCTTGTTTACCATACTATTGATATACACCCTTATGGAAATGTCTTTGAGCCTTATATGATCTTAATAATTATTTCCTTCTCTTGGGGGTTTTAGAGACTCTAAAATGTGTTCACCCTTGATTTCTTCTTTAGTTAGTAAGTTTTCAAAAATGTTATTAGCCCTAACATTCATGTTGATTTTTGCTTTTTTGCAAGTTGTTTAATTTCTTTTTCAAAGTTGAAATCCCTTCTTGTCACCTTCTTCATCTATGACCTTTTGTACATTTTAAGGATAATTCTTTAAGATATGACCATATTCATGGCATATTTGAAACTAAAAAGGAAGATTATCATAGTCAATTAATTTATCTTATTTTAGGTCTCCTCCATTTATCTTGATCTTGTCTAAAATAAAAATTTCTAGGTCAAAAAATTAAATGTGTGTATCCTATCTAACCTCTTACATTACCCCTAGTGTATTTTAGATAGCTTTGAAGTATTTTTCATTCCAAAATCCAATAGGGAGGGAAACAATCCTCATACAAACTAAGGTTGAGGATAATATTTCTTCATCTAGCTTAAATCAAGTTTGCTAAGGCTTTACGAAAAGCCCTATGTGACCATAAAACCAAGAGTTTCCTTAAAAAAATTAACTATGATCCTCCTTCATAGAAAATACAGTAGGGAATTAACCATATGGGTAGAAGCTAATAACCTCCTCTCCTTTGATATACTAGTTCTTGGTTACCAAATATTTAATTACTACAAATTAAAACCTAAGTCCCGTGATGTGATAGACCATAGCTTTATTTTCAAGATTTATATTTTGTTGTTTAACCCTTCTTTATCTAGACTCAAAAAGGGAGGTTCATCCACTACCTTGAGACAACCATTTTTATTTTTCGTGGATCCAACTTTGGTAATCTCAAGGGTTAATAGATGAAATAATTATTTGTTTTTCATTGATAAAACTAAGACTTTTCATACAACATTTTGAAAAGACAATTTTTAAGGAAGACTTCACCCAAACCAAATGCCATGATGGAACCCTTAAAACTAGAATCTTCAACAATTAGTCTGTGTTCAATTCAATTTAAAAAAACCATTAGAAACACCTTGTTAGTTCGTCCTAATTGCTTGATTCTATTGACTTTTATTATACTTAAAATTATAGATGTATTGTGACAAACACAATGAGCTTCCATGCACCCTTATTTTAATTTTCATCTTAAATTCAGAATTTTTGAGAAAATTATTCTTCAGCAAACACGTGTCCACACTGAGAAAGCAAACATTCATGCCATAAATAAATGGAAAAATGACACTGACCTCACAACTTTAAGGAACAAATAAACAATAATTGATATGAAAAAGCTAATAAATTGTATGTTGCGCCTCACACTAAACCAAATACGATTTCATTTTCCAACATAATTCAAGTAGACATTTTCGAAAAAGCTTATATAGAACCATGTGGCTAGGTCCACCTTCAACTCCCAAAAAATCTACATCCATAAGTCATCCAATCCAATAGTGTTACCAATTTATTTATGCATTAAAAAAAAAGAAATATAATGTAGATAGACTTTAATTCCACTAAATAACAACCTAAATGTTTGTTTATAGACTAGATAAATTATAGTTGTACAAAGGTCAAAATAATTCCCTCCTTAGAAATGGTGCATTGATTAGGATTCTCCTTGTTGTATACATAATAAAAATTAGTATGATGCTATAGAGGATGGCATCCTGACCACATGATGTCCCATTTGGATCAGCAATTTGAGCAACAATAGGGTTGTATAGGCTTGCATGGACCATAATTCATAATACATGGAATATGAACTAGAATAATACATGGAGAATTGACACCCAGGTGTTGTAGGTGACTTGGAGAGGAGATGGCAATCCTCCAAGGGAGGTCCTAGGTTCAAATCTCCACCCTACCAAAAAGATGAATTGGGTATCTAAAATCCAATTGATAATGTTGGTGCAGGCAGGGTCGGGTGCGACCCTCGGTTGACTTTGATGATGTAGAACCCCCTGTTCGTGGTCTCTTATACCAAGGCGACTCTGCAAGGGGTTTTTTGCTTAAAAATAAATAAATGGAGAATTGACAAGTTTCAATGGAAGAGGGGTAGGCTTAGGCTTATTGTTCCTATTTTTATTCCCATGGAGGTAGTGGAATATTTCAATACTCAAAACCTATTTTAAAATCCCAAATGACATCAAACCTCCCTAGTTATGGCACTCATTTTCTATTTCAAGTCTCTCAATTTAGCTATTGCCATGATGATTTTCCAAAAATCTACCAAATAGCCATATAGGCAATAAATGACCTCATGTAGATAGGTAGAATACCTCCAAGACCCATGATACCTTTATTTACCTAGCCCATTTACCCACCAATGCCAACCAAGCAACAAACCATCTCTTACATCACACTTCACATAAATCTAATTTCTCATCCTCCTCTTTTTTGTTTGGCCTCAAATTCCCTACTCGAAGCCAAAATGGATGAGATGAGGAGGAATGTACAAGAAATATCTAAGGAGCTACTCATCCTAAGAAGAAATTAGGAAATTCTAAGTTTCTCATTTTTTAGCCATGGGGCCACCCCCCTCAAGGTTATTTGATCACAAATTATCAACTAATTATGGGGGTGTATCTCCATCATCAACCCTTGCAATTTTTTTTGGTATCCAATAAGGATGCAAAGAAAAGAAATACACATGGCATCATCCCAATACCAATTATACGACCATCGAGTCACCTACTCTCCAAAAATTATCTCCCTAAAGCAAGTCTTGTTCACATTGGAAGAAAGTGGAACATGTGCATTAAAAAACCAGATCAATGGGACACCTCTCAAAAAATATTAGATTCATTCTAACTCTAAAAGAGCAACCAAACCCAAAGTTGTTGAAGGTTTCCAAGGAAATGGGTCAATTAGACCAAGAGTTTTACCAACCAATACAAGCTTTCTAAGAGAACAACTATAGAATTCCTCAATGAATCCCAAAATTAATAACCAAGAATTTCCAAGAATTTTTGAGCCACTAGAAGAGGAACCTGGACCTTGTTTATAGCCAAAATATCCATAAAAATAGGACCTGAAGTAGGTCCCAACAGAGTAGGGAGGATATGAAGTGAAGTTGGCTAGACAAATTCAAGTGGGATCCTTTTGATTAACTTTGAGTTGTGGGGGTGAGTTGATCCAAAGTTGCCTGGCTGATCCCATGCTCATCACCCTCAAATTACTAAAAGTGGTAGCAGATGCACACATATCAATGTTTCTAGCCAAGAAGAAGACAATATGGTTGAACAAAGAGCTTTACCTAGTAATCAATCTCTCAAAACCACCCAAAGGCTATATTACCAAGTGTCTAGATCTGAATCCAGGGCAATATAAGGGAATAAGGTAGAAATAGAAGGCCCAATGAATATAAGTCAAGACCGAAACCATCCTATAGAACCAAAAATAGCATAAACATGAAGAGGAGTTACCCATAAGTGAGCCTATTACTAGAGACACTCTTGTGAGGGAAGATAAGTGGACCTAACTCTAAGGTGAAGTATCCCTAGATCATAGAAGGAAATATTGAGTTACATAAGTCTAGGATGCTAGTTTTGGTAAGACCTTTGACCATACTACCATGGCATAAACACCCAATGC
The DNA here is from genome assembly GCA_028583015.1 of Wollemia nobilis. NCBI lineage: Eukaryota > Viridiplantae > Streptophyta > Pinopsida > Araucariales > Araucariaceae > Wollemia > Wollemia nobilis. Next base: position 3,806,795 of record JAQPPZ010017225.1, on the reverse strand, counting down.
ATGGATCAAACAACCAACTATGTAGGTCCTTGTATATTAAAAAAGATTATTATTATTATTACTCATTTATCTATTTGCAAGACACAAGTGAGTTCAAACTCATGGTACAATAATTGATATCGCACACACTTGAAGGACAAGGTTGTTGAGTTCAAGGCATGTATACCAACCCTCTTGGGATCAATAATGAAGATATTTTGATTAAAAGTATAGTTTTTGTAATTAGACATAAATAAATATGAAAGGTGATGATTTTGTTCACTACCCAGGCATGAGGGAAAGAGTCCATATCCACTTGTTGACAATAAATCATTATAAATGGAAATAAACCTTGGGAGTCACCCTAAGCAACTAGGCCTATAAAATGAATTACACCTCAATTCTAGTCTTCATAAAATATTGAGTAAACTTACCTCTAACTCTATCCTTATCTAATGTCCATCCTTAATGTAGAAGCCTCAAGAATTACACCCATTCAAATTCCACATCAAATGGACAAGGCCCTTCTCTTTGGGTTCCTTGACTCTTACTAGTAGGCATGCCCCTATGAGTCTCCAAACCAATCATGAAAATTCACTACACCAAGCAAATCTTGATAAAAATTGAAATTTTGATTATGGTGCCAACCTAATGTCAAAATGAAGGCACCCAAAGCTCTTGTTATTCATGAAGTAACTGAAGCTAGAAGACCATCCAAGGAGAAACCAAGGAGGAACCCCCACCATCGACCAATACTAAATCTAGAGCTTCCCATGCCACAAACCTTAGCTAACCCATGGGTCTAAAATAGCAATTGTTCATCAAGTTGTTTTTGTGGTAGCTATGGAGAGTTTTGTCATGAATAAGAGTCTTAGATCCTCTTTAGTAATACCTAATAGGACTTCACTAATGGAAAAACTCTACCCCATCTAGATATCGTAAGTCACTCTCCTCCTCAGATAGGAAGGATTGCTTACCTGGCTTCCCTCCATAAGTTGTGGTGTTCATGGTTCCCTAGTGAGATTGCAAGTCATCATCAATCAACAACCCCTAGGAACCAAGTCTAGTTACATGGAGAAATAAGGTGAGGTAGCTTGAGGTGACTAGGAAAAAGATAATCTAGGATAGCTCCCTCTTCCCCAAGAGGATCTTGATGGTCAAATGATGGCCAAAAGCCTAACATCTTGGATATTCTAAGTTGTGAAGCATTTGTTGTGCTTTGAGCTTTCTTGGCCCCTGTAAGGTCCACCCCAAAACCTGTAGTGGGAGAGCGATAGAGGACACAAGATAAGAACACCCAAAGACATGTCCACTTGACATCAAAATTTGATAATCTTGATTGTCATTGAGATGCCTATGAAGTAGAAAGGGATGGACCTCTTACAAAGGGAACCTTACCTGGCAATGCTAAATTCAGCAACCACAACCTCTAAGGGATGCATTGAAGAAGACCTTTGTCAAGAGAACCTATCAAGGGCATAAAGGATACCGAGTGCTAGTTACCACCAGACCAACCCATAGTGACTAGATGTGAGGGAAGAGATGATAATATGATTCTAGTCCTGGCATCCCACAACTAGATATTGTTCTCCACATGATAATTGGAACATTTAAAGAGGTGACACAATAGGTGGCTCAAAGGATAACACCAAATCCAATGCATTGATGACCAATTATCGTAGAGATCTAATCATGGGTATTTCTAACAGGAAGTAGCTCAACAACACAATAAGACTTCCATCAAGCCAACATGCCAACAACATTTTTTGCTACAGACCCCTCAAGGCCTTAAAGATCATATATTGTTGATGTTGACTAGCTTGGGAAATTTTGAATTGGACAATTTTAAATTTTTGTAGAAAGTTTGGAGAGAAGTTTTCCCCACTTCTTATAAATATCTCATTCTTCAGTACAAGGGATGGAAAAGCTAGCCATACTAGTACCTACTATCTGGTCTCATATGAGGTTTTCCTTCATTTTCTTCTATGTTGTGGCCTGGCTTGAACCTTACATCGACTAGGTTGATTAGTTTTGAGCCTCTTTCTTTGGCTTGTATGTAATCCAACATTTATATATAAGAAGTTATGACTATTCCTCTTTTTATCCTAGTTCTTGTGTGGGTGTTTGGTATAATTCATATTTGGGGAAATTGTGTTCTTTGTGTGATGTCAACTACGATGCATGTGTTGCCACCCCTAGCTTAGGTTAGTTAGATTAATTAGAGTTAATTTCTTTTGTTCGCTTTCGATATTTTACCGCTTTTTCGTCTAACCCTTTTCCCTAATAAGATCCTTTAAATTAAGTTAACTTAAAAATCAATATTATATCAAAAAAATCTTATTTAAAGAAAAATTTGACCTTCATTAAAAAAAACCTTAAAACTCATTCAAAAGAATCGTGTCCCATACTCCTCCAACTTTCCAAACTAACACTCCAAGTGAAATGCAAACACTAAACGCTCACAATGAAAACCACATAATAAGAGATCGCAACGCCTAGAATATAAAAATCATTTTCAATCTCCAACAAAACAAATTAAAATTTCTTTTATAATATATATTTTTAACGAGTTTATATTCACCAAACAAAATTAAATAAAAAAAAAAAATTAACGCCCGAAAACGTACGCACCTCACAGGTACAAGAAAGTAATTAAGAGGAGCTCCTTATGAATTGTAAGAAGTGCGACAAATTCAATCACATTGCACAATCCGTTAAATTAAGTATAATTTAAAAAAAGATTCCATGCGACCACACGGCAACGTGTGTTTAATATATATTTAAAATATATATAGGTAATACGACCACGCACGTTCCCAAGTCCGATACAATAGATACAGTGGATATACTTTTCTACAATAATTGTAATACTTTTGAATGCTAACAAAGGACAGCCAATTAATAAACAAGTTGTGTTAGTTTTTTTTTTTTTTTTTGATATTTTATGAATTTACTTTTCTATAATGGTACTATTTTTGAATGTTGATAAAGGACAGTTAATTATTAAATATATATTTTAATTAAAATTATTTAAAAATGAGTTTTAATGGGTCCTAAAATTAAATACATCAGGCAGAAGTATAAAGTATGAGCAGGCAGAAGTATAAAGTATGTACCGGCTCACACAGGGGCTGAATAACAAGAAAACATAAAGTTAGTGGCAAACACGCATAATCAAAATTAAGAGGAAGCACAAAATTCACACAAGGGTTACACAGCCTAACAAAGATTAGACTACGCAAAGGATTGGCTCGATACATATAAAACTGCACAAAGGATTGGCTTGATACACATATAAAACTGCACAAACCTTACCTGTAAATCCACACATAAAACTGCACAAACCCTACCGTAAACCTACACAAAAATAATTATCAAAATTGCAAAATCTGCAATATAAAGCCCACACAGGGTACCAATTAATAAACATTAGATGATTGTATTAGTTGATTTTTTTTAGATACCGTATGAATCTACTTTTCTACAATGGTAATATTTTTGAATGTTGACCAAGAATAGCTAACTAATAAACATTGAATGGTTGTATTAGCCTATCTTTTTTAAATACTTTATTCTTTGAATTTTAGACCTCTTTCAAAAAAACAAATTTCAAACTGTTTTATATATTACTTTATATCAACCACCCAACAATAATTATTATAATAATTAAATTTTTTAAAATTATTAATTTATTTAATAAAAAAAACCAGTAACTCTAAGAAAATTTTAGTTAATAGAAACCTAAACGGGTCTCAGCGGGTGTGGACTGAATAATTTCAGGGACATTTAACCCTAATATGGATTTATGGGCAAATATATTACTGCAGAAGTCTTCTTAAAAAAGCGTGGTCCTCAAATAAAATCGGGAGGATACATACATACGGTGTACCACATTTTTAAGGAGTAAATTTTCGTATTTAAAATCTTTACAGCTATGAACTTAATAAATGTAAACCTTCTTTTTCGTGGGGTAGGCTTGGGATTTTCTTTTTAAATTTTAAGAATTTATATATATATTTTTATTTAGTTAGTGTAAGAAATTTTTATAAAGTTAAATAGTTTTTTTTAATAATTTTGTTTATTTATAAATCTATATTTATCAATAAATTTTTTTATACATAATTACCTCTACAATTTATATACTTTCTTTCAACACAAAAAAATTATAATTTAATATAAAAAATTGAAATCTAAAATTGATATTAAGATTAAACAAAATACAAATTTTAATACAAGATTATTATTTTCACCTCTTACATTTTTATGTTTGAAACCACTAAAAATCTACTTGGTTCAGGATACTGGTGACCTGAGGTTCCTTGTATGACTTAGTGATATCCTAAATTCAAACTTCCGTTATTTCTGAGAGAATTATTCTTGAGCAAAAAACATGCGTCCGTACCCACAAAGCAGACATTCACGCCAGAAGGAAATGGAAATATCTAAGGAAAAAATAAATAATAATTTAGATGCAAAAGCTAATATATTATATGTTGTGCCTCACACTAAATAAAACATAGAATACAATATCATTATCCAACAACAAAAGAAGTCGACTTTTTCTCGAGAGCTTAAATAAAACCACGTGGCCAGGTCCACCTTCAACAACCCACAATTATACGTCCGTACGTCGTCTTCCATTTCAACTCCTGTAACCAGATGGTTTAAGCAAGATAATATACGCTATTAAGTATGGAAAGACTTCAATTCCACTAAACAACAGCCTAAATGCTAGTTTACAGAACAGATAAACTGTCGCTGCAAAAAGGCCAGAATAGTTCCCTGCTTAGGAAATGGTGCACTGATTGAGATTCTCCTCATTGTATACGTAATAAACTTCGGTATCAGGCTGCGGAGGGTGGCATACTGCCCACGGCATGTGCCATCTGTACGAGCAATCTGAGCAACAACAAGGCTGGACAGACTTGCATGGATCGACGGGGAGGTCAGGTTTAGCAGGCTCAGGCTTAGGCTTAGGCTTAGGGTCAGGGTTAGATTTAGGCGGCTTTGGCGGGGGACCGACGGAAATAATGGTAGCGCACTTGAATTTCCTTTTCAGCTGGTTCGCAATGCACACGGGATCCGCATCCCCCTCCACAGTTATTGTCTGCTCCTTCGTATTGATTGAGATCATCTCTATTCCTGAAATCAAACAATAACAAAAACAGCCATAATTCTGGAAATTGACGGACAGGCACTGTACGAAAAGAGACTATATTACACAATCACAGTTGTAAATTAGTATTTTAAACCAAGGAACAAAAGAAAACCTGAAAAAACCACACCACAAAATGGGATGCTCAAGATTTTAAGTAATCGAAATGCAAAGATGATGTCCTGCATGAGCGTTTTCGCGCACTATGATAGCAATTGAGATCTGTTTCAACTTATGGGTGGTGAAGTTTAATCTCACATACAACAAAGGTACTGACCAAGATTATCAAACTTATTCTAAAATCTTTATTGGCGTTGAAAAATATTCTCAATTTTTTTCCGAATGAACTTCTCACATCTTTGACGGACTAGATCTTTTATCTACTACTCAGCGACGGCCCTCAAATCTAAGCTTTTCATTTTTATTTCTTTCTATTGGCCTTTCAATAGTTCAGCTTGCAGGAAGGAGAGAAAAAGTGAAACAAAGAAATCAATGGTGCTATCAAGTTGCACATCTTCCATGAAATATTTACTGTCAATATGATCTAAAAGCATTCACGTATTCTTTAATATTTTCTTCTTCGATCTGGACATAATAGCCATTTAAGACTTTGAGATCGTCCCTGTACTGAGGCTAAATTAAACTGACTAGGTGGTTAGACCTTTTAATTTTTATTTATTTTTCTTTTTTCAGATGAACTAAAATTGCAAACATTTTATTCCAAGAAAAATAGCATATGCATGTATTTTCATTGTAGCCGAGACAGCCCAGGAGGCAGGAATAAAAATTACCTTCTATTTTCGTAATGGATTGCAGAGCAACGCTCTTGCGTTTGTTGCATTCCAGATTCACCTTCATTACCGTCCTCTGCAAATTCCCACATGAGTACATTCGATAGAATTAGTCCCTCACAAAGGAAAATTAAAAATAATAGAAAGTATCACCGACTTACAGTGGCCATCCTGGTGCTATCCGCCTCCTTTGGTATTCCTAGATCTGGGACGGAGCCTGGATTTATTGTCTCACTCTCCCGTCTACCCACATTTCCGTCAATGACACAATAATTCCAAATCCAGTACAGCTACGCCGTCCACAAGCTTCATTTCCGTCAATGACACAACAATTCCAAATCGAGTACAGCTACGCCGTCCACAAGCTTCATTTCCGTCAATGACACAACAATCACAAGCTTCGTAAGGGAGTGAAGGAATATCTGATCCAACTAATAATATAATATGAAATCCGTATCAATGGCTAATAAAACGACAAAGGGAATAAAAGGAAAGCTTGTTGATGACGTAATTATTTTCTGTATATTGTACTAGCTTCTACGTAAGACATTTGGCGTGCCTGCAAGTAATTGGCTGAAAATGTATGATACCATGTGATCATCCTCATTCACGACCTTACGATGAAGGATCTTTGTGAGTGAGTACACTTGTCTTGTCCCCATTATTTCTGGTTTTTGTAACTTTTCTAAAGGAAAAATTTTAACCTGGAATGATAGCCGTGGTCATTCATTGTAAATGTAAAATGTGAATTTCAGCCATATTGAAATAAACTGAAAACACATGACATGAAAACACATGACATCATAATCTTTGAGATTTACCAGGTGTATTTGAACATTTCTCCAGAGGACAGTTGTAGTGGGTATTAACGTGGAACAAAATTCTAAATCATGGAATATGTCACTAGACCTGCAACATCACATTAACCGAAACGAAAGCAAGAGGGCCAGCCCCCCACACATTAACCAGTTCTCTTACCAACCTTTATTTAGTCCTTATATTCACATGTCCTTATATTCCATTAGTGGCACCACTCTCCTAGTTTTCTAAGTGCATGGTAATTGTGACATTACCCTTGTACCCTATATTGTTATTTACTTATCAATTTCATATCGAATCAATGAATGGACATTGATGTTATTCGACTTTTCATATGTTGATTGCTCGTACACTTTCCATGCTAAAATTTAAACTTGTATTTGTTATTTGTTTTGAATCGCTAGCATCCTTAAACTTTCATGTGTATTTATTTTTGTACTTTACTTTTTATACTTTACTTTTAATGCAAGTTGTTATAGGTTAATTCAGGAGTACTCTTCAAGTATAGTAGGGAGTTGGCTTAAATACAAAGGTCGTAAGAAGCCATTGGCACTCCCTTCCAACTTTGTTGAGACTAGCATTGGGGTATTAAACATAAATTTAGAGTTAGGACAATTTCCTAGTTGAACATAGTTTTTGGAACATCCAATGGGATAAACCTCTTTATCTTTACATTTTATTTAATTCTTTAATATTTATGCTAAATTTGCATTCATCACAAATGAAATAATTGACTTAAAATTGAGATAATATTTTACTAAATCTAATTTTAGAAATTAATGTGTTTAGTTTGAACAAAATATATAAAAAGTATCAAAGTCAATTTTGTAAGTGATTTGGTGATTTGTTGTATTTTTTAAGTAATTCGTTCAAAAAAAAAAATTATACTTCTAAGAACATGATTTATTAGTTCTAGTATCAAATTAACTTTACAAATTCATCATTTTTATTTGTACATGAATTTTCCAAGTGCTATATGAATAATGACTCTAATATGAACTTGAGAATTTTGAAATTTTTATCTTATGCTTTGAATTTTGGACCTTTTTCAAAAAAAAATTAAAGTTCAAACTGTCTTATATTACTTTATATCAACCACCCAACAACAACTATTATAATAATTAAGTTTTTTAAAATTATTAATTTATTTAATAAAATAAGAAAATTTTAGTTAATAGAAACCTAAACGGGTCTCAGCGGGTGTGGACTGAATAATTTCAGGGACATTTAACCCTAATATGGATTTATGGACAAATATATTACTGCAGAAGTCTTCTTAAAAAAGCATGGTGCCCAAATAAAATCGGGAGGATACATACATACGGTGTACCACATTTTTAAGGAGTAAATTTTCGTATTTAAAAACTTTACAGATATGAACTCAATAAATGTAAACCTTCTTTTTCTTGGTTCTGTGAGGAAGGCTTGGGATTTTCTTTTTAAATTTTAAGAATTTATATATATATTTTTTATTTAGTTAGTGTAAGAAATTTTTATAAAGTTAAATAGTTTTTTTTAATGATCTTAAAAACTATGTTTATTTATAAATCTATATTTATCAATAAAAAATTTAATATATAATCACACCTATAATTTATATACTTTCTTTCAACACAAAAAAGTTGTAATTTGATATAAAAAATTGAAATCTAAATTATTATTAAGATTAATATTAAGATTAAGCTGATGACTCACACAAATACAAATTTTAATACAAGACTATTATTTTCACCTCTTACATTTCTATGTTTGAAACCACTAAAGATCTACTTGGTTCAGGATACTGGTGACCTGAGGTTCCTTGTATGACTTAGTGATATCCTAACTTCAAACTTCTGTTATTTCTGAGAGAATTATTCTTGAGCAAAAACATGCGTCCGCACCCAGAAAGCAGACATTCACGCCAGAAGGAAATGGAAATATCTAAGGAAAAAATAAATAATAATTTAGATGCAAAAGCTAATATATTGTATGTTGTGCCTCACACTAAATAAAACATAGAATACAATATCATTATCCAACAAAAGAAGTTGAATTTTTCCTCTCGACCCTACTCCGCAATCACTCACCCAAAAATCAAAGGAGAAGGAATAGAAGTCAGATTTGTGGCCACAACGGACAACAAAAATAGCAACAACAACAACCTCAATAGTCGAGATGACATCAAAAGTAGCAGAATCACCCCGGTAGATAGAAACAGTGATCTCATTAAAAAAATGGGTTGCAAGACCGATCTTAGAGTAGAGTTCGTTGGTAACAACAAGAGAAAGAATTCATACCTCCTGTGCAGTAGCAGTCATTATGGATCTCTAGTAGAACTTTCCAAGAATATGGTTCCTAAACGAATCAGTTTTCTGTGAGATCTACTCCTAGGCAGTAAGGTTTGAGATTGCAGTAGACCCAAGGTCATCCTCATTGTGGTAGCGCAAACTGCTACTAAATCATTGGAGTACCATATTCAACCCTACCAATATATGTCTACTCTTCTTTAGCAAGAGTATGGTAGGTGTTGTTAATGACATGATCATAAATGTTGTTGTTCATAATTTCTCTGATAGACCTCTCATAATGGCAAAAAAAGAGCTTCTTGGGCTAGATTGAAATATATCCCTACCCGACATCCCATGGCCCATGATGATATCCATGTGGAGTATGTTCTATTTTCTAGGTTTTTCAAGCTCTGGTGGTTTTTCGATCCAAAAGGAAGGAACATCACCAACTAGAAAGAACCTACCTACTCTTCGTTTCGTATTTCAAATTCTACATGGGAACCTGATGTGAAATACTAGCCCTTGATGAATCGAGTTGAGCAACAAATTGCTTTCACAAAGAGTATCTTCCAGTCTCCCTTACCCAAGCATCTAGCAAGAGCCTTGCACTCTCTCAGATCTTATGATTCCATTATAATCAGGCCCACTGAAAAAAATCTTGACCTCACTATTCTCAGCAAGGCATGGTACCTAGTAGAAGGGACTAGACAACTTTTAGATCTAGAAATTTACCAAGAGGTTATTTTTGTTCTCTGGAATTATCTTTTTTCTCACTTGGATTCCATTGTTAAAAATACACAAAGAAGTCTTCTCCTCAATAAGAAAATGTGGATTATATTCTACAAAAGAACCCTATCATTGCTTGAGTTTATACTTTCGACCTTATTTCAAAGGTTCACAAATAACATAGTAGAACCATTTTCTCCTACTGTGGTTATATTTTGGAGCCTATTTCCAAATGGCTTCACCACCAACTTCTCCCCATTCTCCTAGAATAACCAAATCATCTACAAGACTCTCTGAGCCTAATGAAAATCCTTCATGAAAGATATTTTTCTCCAAGCTATGTTTTGTTCACCTTTGATGTTGAGAGTTTATACCCAAGCATTCCTACAACAATAGGATTGGCTGCTCTTCAACACTTCATTTTGGGAAGGTTCAAGACATTTTTGGTCTAGTTGATCCTCAAACTTGCAAAACTGGTCCTAAAAAGACATTATCTAGAATTTGATAGTAATATCTATAGGCAAAAAAGAGGTACAACAATGGGGAGCATTTATTTAGTTGTCTATACCTATTTGTTTCTTTGTTACTTGGAATTGCAAGTTTTTAATCTTTTTCCATCTATTTTAGAAAATATTTACTTGTATAAACGATATATTGATGATGCTTTTGGAGTTTGGAATGGTACTAACGAGAGTCTTCAAGATCTCCTTGATTCTTATGGTTCTGTTTATCCCAGAGTCAACATCACTACTACCATTTCCACTTTTGAAGTTAACATCCTAGATATTCTGGTGGTCAAACCACCCTCCATGATTATTCCAGGTTGTCTAATTACTAAACTATACGAGAAAAGCATGAATGTGTATTAATATATCCCTTTCTATTCATCCCATCCACCCCACTAGAAAAAATACTTCATAGTTAGCGAACTCAATAGGTCTCTGTTCAGAGAGGCAGATGATGAAGGATTCAGAAATATGAAGCATCAGTTTTTCACAGGTTGAGAGCATGAGGCTACCCGTACCGTTTCTTATTTCCACTCTTTTTTTGAAACTGGCCTGACTGCTCCAAAAAATATTCCAGAAGATCTCTTTAAGACAGCTAGGTCTAAAGAAATCTCCCCCAATTCTGATGAAGATGTACAACTTCAAGTTTTCCTATGATCTTCGTATAAACAAAAATGTGCTTGGACCTCTCTACCAAAAAGGGAGCAAATACCCTCAGCTCTCCCATATCAGTCATGGCATCATCTATTGGAGAAACAACAAAAATATGAAGGAATTTTTGTGCCACATTCGGGTCATAAGAACCCAACCCAACTTCAATCGGCCATAACTTTTGCTATAAGGCTCTGATTCTTGAAATTTTTGAAGCATTGGAAAGCTTATAAAATTTTTTAGAGTGAGAAACAAAACCCCTAAGTAGGTTTCTAAGGATTGGTCCCATTTTTGAGCCTCTATGCACCTCAAATATGAGTTTTAAAGTTTAGAATTTTTTCGTAACATTTATTTTCGTTAATCAATGTCTTGTATTCATGAGTGCACATCTCGAGGAGCAATATTTTATGTTTTAGGTACCCTTGGAAATCACTATTTTTTTTGACATATCTCAAGGTAACAAACCATTTTTTCTTGATTTTCACCACGTGGCATGTTGGCTAGCACACCCACTAGCTTGAGAAATCTATATAAACAAGATGGATTGTAATGTTTGGTCATAATCCGAACTGATGAGCACTTAATGTGTAAAACACATTTTCAATTTTTTATTTTTATTTCACTCTCTCTTGCTCTTATGTCGTAAATTTCCATTTTTTCATTGATCACTTGTACTTCTACTTCCTCTTCGCTAATTGATTTCTATTGTGCTAAGGTTCTGCTGCAAAGTATCTCTTTCTTTTTGAATATCAAAGTAAATTTTTCAATTTGATGTCGCACGTTGCCCTAGTTATTCAAAATTTAGAAGAGGATCCCTATTTCTTTCACGAAGGCTCTCCTATTCCAAAATCCACCAAATCTGCTCAAAAGAGACCTAGGATGTTGCTTCCATAGATTGAAGCTTCCCCTTCGCACATAGAATGCACTCAAGCACAATCCTACTCTTATGTTCCTAAAGTGGTGTAACCTTTGATGCACATTCCAGATCTACCATAGAATCTTACAGATCTCAGCTCAAAATTTTGGGAAACCTTTAGATCTATGTTCATCAAGATCCACAAAACTGAGACCTTCATGATGAAAATCCAGAAAGGTATCATTGATGGAACCACGCCTAATAGTATACGTATGAAATTTCTAGGTCTTTAGATTCCAAATCCTGCTCTTCAACAAGAGACAGACAAGAAATTTGCTAAACTCACCTTGAATTTCTAGAAAGCCTATTCATAAGTATATCTTTCAACAAAAAATAAATTAGTTAAGAGCTTGAAGGTTCAGAAGGATGTCATTGTCACATAGTTCATTGCACAAATACAGCAAATATTTAGTAAAATGATAGATCTATAAATTGAGTCCTATTGGAAATCATAAATCAAGCAAGACTTCATTGTGAAGGCCAACGCTCTCAAAATGGAACTATGTATGGACCATTAGGTCCAACAAGAAGAAACCAACACTCCAAAAGCTACTGAGAAGCAACAACAAGATACTTTCATGGATGAAACCAAAACTTTGATGGCTCCCCTCATCAAAAATGATTATGCACCACTCCTTTCTGAGATACAAGAGCTCAAAAAACTTGTCATAGATCTTGTCATTTTCTCCTGATCCAACTCCTGCAATCCCTCACCCTGAAATTGAAGGAGAAGAAATAGAATTTGAAGTAATGGTCACAATAGACAACAATAATAGCAAAAAAATCAACCTCAATAGTCAGGCTGACAACAAAAATAGAATCACTCCAAAATACAAAACCAATGATCTTAGTTAAAAAATTGATCGTGGGGCCGATCCTAGAGCAGATTTCATTGGCGACAAATAGAGAAAGAATTCATACCTCCTACGTAGCAGTAGTCGTGATGGGGCTCTAAAAATAATTTCCAAGAATCTGGTTCTTGAAAAAATTAGAACTCTACAAGATATGCTCCTAGGCAATTAGGTTTGGGATTGCAACAGACCCAAGGCCATCCTCACGACAATGGTGCAAACCACTACTAAATTGTTGGAGTGTCATATTCAGCCCTACCAAAAAATTTCTACTCTTATTCAGTAAGAGCATGGTAGATGTTATTTATGGCATGATCACAAATGTTATTGTTCATAATGTTTCTAACAAACCTCTCATAGTGGTAGAAAATGAGTTTAATAGGCTAGAGTTGAAATATATCGTTGTCCCACAACCCATGGACCATAATATTGTCCGTGCGGAGTATGTTCTATTTTCTATGCTTCTCAAGATCTAGTGTTTTTTTGGTCCAAAATAAAGGAACATCACCAACTAGGAAGAACCTACCTACTCTCCCTTTCATATTTCAAATTCTATTGGGAACCTGATGTGAAATACCAACCCCTGATGGATCTTCTTAATGATGGAAAACATCGAGTTGAACAACAACTTGCTTCTATAGAGAGTATCTTCTAGCCTCCCTTGCCTTGGCATCTGGAAAGATCCTTACACTCTCTTAGATCTAATGATTCCATTTTCATCAATCTCTTTGACAAAAATCTTGGCCTCACTATTCTCAACAAGGCATAGTACCTAGTAGAAGGGACAAAATAACTTTCTTATCTAGAGGTTTACGAAGAGGTTATTTTTGTTCCCTCGAATTCTCTTTTTTCTTGCTTGGAGTCCATTGTTAAAAATGCACAAATAAGTCTTCTCCTTGATCAAAAAATAGTGGATTATATTTTGTAAAAGAACCCTATCATTACTTGAGTCTATAGTTTCTACCTCATTCCAAAGGTTCACAAAAAACCTATGAATGTTAGACCCATCTGCTCTTACTGCGGTTATATATTGGAGCTTGTTTCCAAATGGCTTCACCACCAACTTCTCCCTATTCTCATAGAACAACCAAATCATCTACAAGACTCTCTGAGCCTAATGTAAATCCTTCATGAAAGAGATTTTCCTCCAAGTTGTGTTTTATTAACCTTTGATGTTGAAAGCCTATACCCAACCATTCTTATAACAGAAGGATTGACTTCTCTTCAACACTTTATTTCAGGAAGTTTCAAGTCAGGTTTGGTCCAGTTGATCCTCAAACTTGCAAAACTGGTCCTGAACAAATATTATCTAGAATTTTATGGTAATATCTACAGGTAGAAAAGAGGCACAACAATGGGGAGCAATTTTGCAGTTGTCTATACCTATTTGTTTCTTTGTTACTTGGAATTGCAAGTTTTTGATCTTTTGCCATCTATTTCAAAAAAACTTTGTTTGTATAAATGATATATTGATGATGTTTTTGGAGTTTGGAATGGTAATAACAAGAGTCTTAAAGATCTTCTTTATTCTTATGGTTATGTTTATCCCAAAATCAACATCACTACTACCATTTCCACTTCTGAAGTTAACATCCTGGATATTCTGGTGATCAAACCACCCTCCATTATTGTTCTAGGTTATCTAGGTACTAAACTGTATCAAAAAAGCATGAATGTGTATCAATATATCCCTTTATATTAATTCCATATACCCCACCAAAAAAAATCCTTTATAGTCAGTGATATCAATAGGTTTCTGGTTAGAGAGACAGATGATGAAGGATTCAGAAAGATGAAGCATCAGTTTTTTCACATGTTGAGAGCCCGAGGCTACCTGTCCCGTTTCTTATTTTAAATCTTTACCCAAGTAGAGTTCTAACACCAGCCTACTCTACTCCAAAAAATATTCTAGAAGATCTCTTTAAGACAACCAGGTCTAAAGAAATCTCCCCCAGTTATGATGAAGTTGTACAACTTCTAGTTTTCTAGTGATCTTTGTCTAAATAAAAACATGCTTGGACCCCTCTACGAAAAATGAAGCAAAGACCCTTAAATCTCCCATATCGATCATGGCATCATCTATTGAAGAAAAAACAAAAATATGAAGAAATTTCTATGTTGCAGACGGGTCGTGAGAACCCAGCCCAACTTCAATCGGCCATAACTTTTGCTACAGGGCTTCGATTCTCGAACCGTTTGAAGCATTGTAAAGCATATAAAATTTTGTACGATGAGAAACCTCTAGACACTGCAAAAATGAGTTTTAAAGTTTAGAATTTTTTTGTAACTTCTCTTTTTGGTAATCAATGCCCTGTATTTGTTGCTGCACAACCTAAGGAGTGTTATTTAATGTTTTAAGCACTTTCAACCATTATCCTTGGCAATAATTGTCTTTTTTGACATATCCCAAGGTAACAGACCATTTTTTCTTGATTCTTGACTCATGGCATGTCGGCCAGTGCACCCACTACCTTGAGAAATATATATAAACAAGATGGATTATAATGTTTGGTCATAAACCGAACTGATGAGCACTTAAGGTGCAAAACATATTTTTTTGAGCTTTTCCTTTCATTTCATCTCTCTTGTTCTTATGTCGTGAAGTAACCTTTTTCATTGATCGCTTGTGCTTCTACTTCCTCTTTGCTATTTGATTTCCATTGTGCTAAGGTACTACTGCGAAGTATTTCTTTTTTTTGAATATCAAAACAATTTGCTGGAAAAGACAAGATTCTTCCTCCAAAGCATATTCATTCTACTTTTAACACAATTTTCTTTGAGCAATTTACTTTGATCCCATCATTATAAAAAAATAAGTTCATAATTTACAAAAAAAGCATCTGAAATCACAATTGAATCACTCCATTTCATGGGAAAAGTGATCAATGAGTGAAATCTTTATAATTCATTTTTTCTAGTAAATTTCTCCAAATTGGAAGCGAATAACTCCGGTTTGTAGGAAAATTTCTTTGTAGGTCAGTTTTTAATTTATTTCTAATTTTAAACTAAAACTAAGTCTATGTTAGTTTGTAACAAAAGTTAATGAATACATAATCCGAGACAAAAATGGTAAAGGAACATCATTTGATGAATATCATTTATATCATCAAATAAAACTGAATGAAAAAAGAAAAGAATAGATGACTACATGGGTGCATCTAGATGATGAATTTGAGGAGATTCCATTGTCCAATCCTATTTTATCAAAAGGTAAATTCCCCATGGCAAACATTAGTTGTCAAGGTTTTACACCTCTAGAAATTGGTTACTTAGGCCAACAAATGAGTTAGTCATCTACTTTAGTGAACCAAACATGGTTCAATATAGGTCCAAACTTATAACATATAAAATACCTTTATAGTATACTTGTCAATCTCAATACCCTCATGAATAACCAAATTTTTAAAAGCCAATACTATTTTGGTAACATGAATCTACCACCGACCACTAATACCTAAAATAATCCTCCTATAATCACTTCTTCAATGAAGAGCCCACTTTGATATAGTTTTTCAATATGTCTAACATTCCACCAAACCAATCTATAGTTCCTAATGTAGGATATTTAAAACTAAACCAAAATCAATACATTGCTCAAAATACTCAAGCATTGTATAGACAAATAAGGTTATATGTGTCCTAGATAAACACCTAGGAGCTAACACTACCTCCATCCAGTTAGGCATAGGAAAATGTGTACGATTCATATTTTCAAAACCATCAAGTTGCATAACAAGGTCTACATTACCCTCATTCGTTAAAATAAAAGCACTTACTTCTAAAATGGGTATATCAAAATTCACTACCTTAGTATGCTCTATCTTATCATCCTCTATACCCTTATCCCCTGTACCCTCTATACCCACATTATGGTTATGTGACGTATTCTTATCCATATCCACATCAACAATATGACCAAATTCCTCAACAAAATAACTCAAGAGAACATACAAAGCCATAAAATCAACCTTTTGATTAGACCTACCAAGGGCCATTAAATTTGGTAGCCTATTATCCTATCACTCCAAAATCTTTGAAAATATTACCTACCTTTGATAGGAATAGAAATAAGATGAAACTGGATCATCTTATCAAATTGTCATCACTTAAATCAATCCACAATATCTAAGAAGGATATATAATTGTATATTGGCTAATTTATTATCTTTGAGATAAGGTTATTTTATTGTTTAGGAGACTACCATATAATTTGGTTACAAGTTAAGTATCAATTGTAGAACCTTTGGTGCATAGATATGGTAGCATGGAAAATGGTTACTCCATTTTGTTTCAACTAAACACAATTCAAAGACACCATTAAGAAAACATAAATGATTTTAATATTAGATTCTTAAAAATCTTAAATTTGATCCATAAAATGTTAGGTTACATAAAGAACAAGCATGACTATACTATACTATACCAATATACATGTTACTATAATATACCATTATGCACTTCTTATAGATTTTTAAGAGGTAGAAATGGGAGAGGACATTCTTTTAAGTAGGAAAACTACCTCGAATATTTTCAATGGCATAAGCAACCCATATTACCCATAACACATCTACACCTAGTTCTATGCCCACAATTTTTCCCATTCTTAACCCCTAGGTAAATGCTTCCAGTCCGTCACCATATATGATTATATATTTTATATAGAGTTCATCATCCACTATAGAGTTTCATCCATAACTTCTAACCCTTCCTATTCTATCCAACTCAAAAAGTAAATCAAATAATAATTTTACAATGAGTGAGATCGTGGAAGTCATCAAAATTTTGATAAATCAGAATAATATTAAAAGGAAATAGTGGCAACAATTAAAAATTTGGCAATTCTAGAAGACCCTATATCTTACAAAATATCAGATACCTCAATAAAGTGCTAATGAAGGAATAAATCAAAATTACAAGCATATGGTTAATACCAATTCAAACATAGAGTTAGCATAGTGTATTTTATGTAATGATAGACATGATTCCACATAATATGTTGGGTCCATTAGGAATTCTTAGACTATCAAGTATAATCGAGAATGTTAGGCTCAATAGACTATTATTCTAGCTCAATTGGTCTCTACATCTAATCAACCTGCAAACATACAACCCAAATATCAATAGTTATTATTTACCTCACCCAACCCCAAAAACACCATCCTAGAACATTTTAGCACTATAGAAATGAATGAAGATTCAAAATTTAAAAATGATTTCATATGTGTTAATCAAAAAGTGGTAGAGACTAGGGGTAAGAGAAAATATTTTGAAAAGCAACCAATTAACAAGAAAATAAAGGCATGACGATGCATAGGAGAGGAAGCCCATAACAACATTTATAGGATAAATGACCATTAGTAACACAATAAAATAAACATAAATAAACAAAGAGAACAAAAAATAATACCATAAATATACCTTATAAAGAAATAGGAGAGACATAAATCGGTAAGGATAGATGACTAGATATGTGAAAGGAACTTGAAATAGATAGAGAAAATGGAGGAGGAAGATATAAACTTATAGAAAGAAAAAGTAATAGATAAAATTTACAACTTCAGAAAGAGACCAAAGAGTGATTGAAATACCTCTCTCTCACAAGTGAAATCCATGTGATAGCAACAAGTCAATATCAAAAATCCATTACAAGAAGTTTATCATTTTATTTAATTTCTTTGGTGGGGATCAAGGTTCAACAAGAGTGTTTTATGGATTCACTTTAAATTCTATGTTTGATATGTTTAATTGATAAAACACCTAAGTTTTGAAGGTTAGAATTTAAAGAGCTATATACTTTAAAAAGAAGATTTAAATACAATGTAAATAAACCAATGATGTAGCAAAAAAGAGACTAATCCTATATGATCTTTTCAATTCCTTGTGATAACTACAATAGGATAAAGAAATATTTACAAGTAACTAAAACATTATTTTTTTACTTTTGATCAAAGGGAAAAAGAGGGATGCATGAAAATAAGATCTAGACTAAATGTGCAAAACCATATGCATTTTAGATTCAATGCCTAATAAAATAAATTTAAACATGATTCTCCAATTCTTATTTCCTTTAATGTGTTTTTAAAATTAAAAAAACATGTATGCTATTGAAAACAAAACACAAGAACCTTTTTTTCCATAACAAAAAACACACTGACATAAAATATGCTTACCTAGAAATTCAAAGAAGAGAGAATTGGAGCCTGGAGATAAGTTCATAGCCTGAGATAAGTTTGTTGCCTATGCACTAGTTCATAACCCAACACAAGTTCATGGCCTACTCACCTACAAATTTGTAGAACAAACTTTAAAAGAAAAAAATAAGTGTGTTAGTTTTAGGAGGTTTTCTTGATGCTTGAGAAGGTGTAGAATTCATTGTTTATTGGTCAAGCCCCCTATTCCTTTTCACAAAATAGAAAAATTTATCTTTAGAAGGATAATTATTGTATATACATAAATTAACTGATACAAAACCAAATTGAATGACATATAAAGATTATAGGATATCCATAGGATTGGCTATTGATTGCTCTAATATTGTAAGTTGAGAGAAAAATAAGTAAATTGGGTTCACAATATATAGGGCATATTCATGGTCTAAATAATTTTGTGCCCTATAAGTTTTGTAACATGCAAACCTATTTTAAATATTGAAATAAAAAGGATTTAGATCCAAAACCTGATGTCTAGTATGAAGGAATGGATAAAAATTAAGGGTCAACAAAGAGGATAGGTAAAAAAAGCCTAAAAGTAGATTAAGTTGAGTTTACAACCTATAGGGTGGGTTTTCTACTTATGAACTTGTTATGAGATATACAAATTTGTATCTAGTTATGGGCTAGGATGCAATTATAATTTAGCTAAATATGTTGTTGAATGAATGAATAAGGGTTCCTATATGTCAGAATATCACTTGCAACTCCTACAATAGACTAATTAAAAAAATATTAATAGTTTAAAACTAGAAAGATCAATCTTTAAGGAAAGCAAATAAGAAATTAGAAAACTCTATACAATAGAGAGTAAAATTCAGAATAAAGTAGATAAATTAAGTAGCTTAATCCTTTTGTTCTCAAGAGAAACTTATGCGAGGAGTGCATGCATTGATCAAGGGTATTCAGAGGCAAAAAATGTTTGAAGAAGGAAACAAAATAATTCAAAACCTACAAAATGATACCAATTGATTGCTAGAAAAATTCTATCAAAGCATCACTACTATGAAATCTCTTGTTGCTATCAAAATTGCTTTAAAATAACTTGTTTGCTTCAATAGGGAGATGCCTAATTTATATATTTTTGGGGCTTCATGGAATGAACTTGAGGAAATATTTTTAAAATATACATTTTGGTTTTTAGGTGAGACAAAACAATGTCCAGCTAGATAAAAATTTGATTTGCAAAATTTGGCCTATTTTGGATGGGTTGGCATGGGCTAAATGTAAATTTAAATATAAATATTATATGGTATGAGAGTTAAGTTTATATTAGCAAGTTTTTTATATGGTAAAAGGAAATTTGATTGGAATTTTTTTTTGTTTCAAGTGTATGAGGACAAGTTCACAACTTGACACGTTTATGGTTGTAAACTTCATGCTTGGTAGAAAAATTGTAATTTGACCATAGGAGAGGAATAATTTCAAAATTTTATCTCTAAATGAAAAATTCACAACCTTGAAGACAAGATTGTAGACTACTAATTTCTCTATAATCTATAAATTTGTTTTGAGGATCCAATTTTTATGATGAATGCTGGAAAATATCTTACAAAAATTATTTAGAGTCTTGGAATGTCATGGGTGATAAAAATTGGGTGTCTATATTTTACCTCCTTTTAAGAAATTTATTACTCAATAAATGCATCAAAATTACTTAAACTTGGTCCGTGTTTTCTGAAAGAAGCAGTCTTGAGGTATTTTCTTTACAATGTGAAGAAAGCTATGCAATTTTAGAGAAAACATTTTTGGAGGTACAAAGGGATCATATTAGGTAGGGATAGGTAAATAAAATTCATATTTACCATGCAATTTAAAAAATTAGAGCTCTAAGTGTTGATTTTCTAGCAAATTTTTATGGCTCACTAACAAGGATTGATGCATAAAATGGATATGGCTCAAGGGGTAAGAAGTCATTTGAGAGCATATCTTCAATATGTGTCAAAAACTTGCCAATATTTTTTAGTATTTTTTATTAAAATTTATTTATTAAATTTGGCCATGTATGAGTCCTTCACCAAGGTGATCTCCTAATTCAATATTATATTTATCCAGTAAACACAAATGCAATGCAACAAGATTAAGGGTCTGAAGTTGTCGATGAACAAGTTATCCATCATGTCCCAAAAATTCTCTCAAATTAGGTGGTTATCCCATATTTATCCATCAATTAGAGAACCTCGTCCTATAACCACACATACATCAGTAGTACCATATTCCAAGAATAGAATCAAAGTGTAAAGTATAATTACCCATTCTTATTGAAATAATATAAGACTATGCATTAGACATATACATGTCAATACATAGTTCATTATCAACAATAAGTCTTGCCAAGGAGGGTTGTTACACGATCCTTATCAAATTTTGCCATTGCTACATAAAAGCATAACACGTTTCTTTGGGCATACATTTTAAGATAATAAATGCACTAAAGGTATGATTTTTCAATACTCACAAATGTTAGTTCTCCTATTCCTCCTATGGGTAACCTCATCCAATCTACTCAATGTGATGTCATGTGTGTTGAGCCATTGAAAATCAAGTTACTTTAATATTTTTTTTGTTTGTCCTCAAATTTTAATCATTAAACTAGTGTGGTTTATAATCAAGTTGAGTTTCCCTTATCCACCTAGATTTTTCACTAAAATTCAAAAGGGCACACAAGGGCATGATAACATTTTATGCTATCCAAAAAAACAAATTTTAACATTATTTCTAACCAAAAAATCAAAATACTAGTCATCCTACGTCACTAACAATAAGAAATAAAAATACTTCTATCTCAAAATTGTGATATTATGTCAGCTTTTTATGCATTTTTAATGTAATAAATTGATAAAAATAGGAAAATATAGACACCTAAATTTTTAGTGCATCACTAATATTCAAAAAATATCAATTTTTGCATCAATCATCCAAATTGAATCAATCATCCTTGTGCCTAAATTTAGATCATTTATTTTTGCAAAAACAAAAGCATCATGACAAGGGTGAAAGCATCACTAGTGCTTTTATGACCTAGGAAACACTGTTGGACATTTTGAGTCCCTAAGCTAAAAGTTGTCATTGATGTCAAAAGGACCTATGTAAGTAAGCACTATGATTTTGGTCCACAAAGAGCTTCATGAGAAGCAAAGGTTTTGATCAAAGGTTCAAGAAGGGATGCATGGCATTTGGTTCCAAAAGGAGCTTCAAGGGAAGCTTAGAAAAATGTTTTTATGAAAACCAAGGAAGGCAAGGAAAGGTTTTATTTAAAACCATGGATGGAAGATTTGAAATGGGTTTTTCTTAAAACCCAAGTTGGATTTTAATTTCATTGAAAAAGGTGCCCCGATGATGGAGAAATTTAATTTTAAAGGTTTAGTTTAAATTTTAATTTTAATTTTAAAATTAAATAAAAGATTTTTCCCGCCATGTCCACCGACGTCATATATTTTATCATGCAAAGGTTTGAATATTTAAAGGGGTTGATTTTATCAACAAAGTAGGTGACAAGAAATATTTTCCGCATTTGATTATCCCCTCCTTCGCAATCATTGATTCTCTCCTTACAATTTCGTTAGCGCACTGCACGTGGAACAAGGGAGCAAGTTTCAAGGCATAGGTGGAGAGGATAGAAATATAAATCTCAAAGGCTTAAAGCCTCCACATGGGAGGCCTGCCCACACGGTGGGTGGAGAGTGCGCTAAGGTGCATGACGAAGAGAAACACGAGGTCAAAACCACCCGAAGCCATTTTGTAAGGTATGCCATAATTTGATCGCCAAAATTTTTGAGTGCATGAAATATTTCAAATTTGCTAAGGTTGTGTTAAGCGTCAAATTTCACGAAGAGTATAGTGGATTTAATTTTTGCATATGGCTAAGGTTTGATATTTGATTAATGTGGGATATTGCCTAAGAAGTCTTTGTGATTATTTTTTTAAGTGCAAAAGTGTTCAAAGGAAGGATATAAAATATTTGAGTTATTTTATGGTATAAGTGGTTTTTGGAGTGACAAGGTTATGCAATGTTTTGATTTATTTTATTTTATGGTATAAGTGGTTTTTGGAGTGACAAGGTTATGCAATGTTTTGATTTATTTTATTTTATGGTATAAGTGGTTTTTGGAGTGACAAGGTTATGCAATGTTTTGATTTATTTTATTTTATGGTACAAGTGGTTTTAGGAGTGATAAGGAAGTTGTGAATTAATTCTTAAGAAGGTTTTCTAATTAAAAGCCTTGGTGAATATTATTGTGAAGTGGAGTAATGTTGATTATTTTGTGATCTTCTAACCCTTGCGAGGATTGGTAAAAGAATATTGTGATTGTGGCAGATTTCTAAATAGGCTTCTTCATATTCATAAAAGGTATGGGCACATTCTCCTATTGATTAATTAAGGTGGTTGATTATAAAATACCTTTGGAGTGAAAAGGATTGATTGTGGTTTCCTTTTCGAAAGTGATTGGTTTAATGCTTCAAGGTTTTCTGGATTGAGAGTTGTGATTAAACCTTGTTTTATAAGAATTGTTGTTGAAGCCAATTGGTTATGCAAAGAACTTGAACTTGAGTTAGAAAATAACATGAGTATCATTGTTATGTGAGATTTGTGGTTGAGCATTGTTGGAAACATTTTGAGTTGGTTGATACATTCTTGGACTAGGGTTTGTGATAAAGGGTTGTTCTTTGAGGTGATTGGTTGAGAAGAGTTGTTTGAGCCTAGTCAAGTGGATGCATGTGGTTGTTCAAGTTCCATGAAACAAAATATTCTATATTTTGGATTTGATTTGATATTGAGATTTAAGAATAGAACATATTGAGTCTCTAAAAATTCTCTTTATGCTTCTATGAAATTAATTTGAGTTGAGATTGGGATTTGAGTATAGAACATATTGAGTCTCTAACAATTCTCTTTATGCTTCTATGAGATTGAATTGAGATATTGATTAAGCATTGAGTATAGAACATATTGAGTCTCTAACAATTATATTTATGATTCTATGAGATTAGACAAGTCTTTGAGAAGGCTTGTGGACTGATTTTGAGTAAGATTTTGTGGAATCTTGCTATGCATATTTGAGAAAGTCCTAGAGAGGACTTGTTGAGAAGATTTGGACAAGTTTTGAGTGAGCTTGTTGAGCAGATTTGGACAAGTTCTGAGTGAGCTTGTTGAGCAGATTTGGACATGTAGAGCAGATTTGGACAAATTCTGAGTGAGCTTATTGAGAAGATTTTATCAGGTTATGTGTGGACCTATTGAGTAGATTTGAGCAGGTTCTATGTGGATCTGTTGAGCAGATTTGAGTAGGTTCTATGTAGACCTATCAAGCAGAATTTAGTAGTTTTTGTGTGGACCTATTGAATAAATTTGAGTAGGTTCTATGTCGACCTATTGATCAAAATTGTACTAGATCGAATGTATTGTGTTTAGTGCAAGAGATTGAGCAGAGTTATGCTAGACCGAATGAATTGTGTTTAGTACAGTGTTGATACAGAGCTTTGGAGGTGACAGAGTATAGAAGATAGAGTCTCAGTGGATATAGATCCAACAACCATGACAATTGAAGACATATATGAGTGAGGATTCTTCAAGTGGAGAGAGATCCATTAGTCAATGTAGAAGAGAGACAAAGTCTTCTAGAATATCACTAGCTAGAGCACAAAGGGAAAGAGTTCTCTTGTGGAAGAAATCTACAAAATTAAAATTAGGGGATCAACATATCCTTTGGACAGAGGTCCATAAACATTGTAATAGGGAAGTATTTCCGAAAGATATTATTTGAGAAAATTTTAGTAAAATATTTTCTCCGTGGAGTAGCCCACATTAGGTGAACCACGTAAATTATGGTGTCTCTATTGTATATGGTTTTTTGTGCATTGCTTTAATTACTGCTATTGATACTACTATATATACACTACATAATATTGAATTGAAAGAAAAAGTAAAAAGTGGTCTTATACTATTCACCCCCCTCTCAGTATAAGCTTGTGTTCTTCAAACACTTTCATCAATTTTGACTTTTTGGATTTTCCCACTTGAATTTTACCTCAAATAGTAATGTTAATTAAAGTTTCATATTGAAAGGATAGTCAATGCTTTCACCTACCAACACTTTTGTTTATCATGTGCTAAAAATAAAAATATTAAAAACTAGTACTTTTCAAGCTACTCACCATTAATGGATTTGTTACCAAGATTTAATTTTAAGCTCCCAATAGAATTTCAAAATCTAATATTTATCATTTTCAATATTGCTCCATTAATGACATCTTGATCCCATTTCATATTATTACCATCTTCAATCCTATCAAATTTAATGCAATCCTTCCCCCAAGAATCCATTAATTCCTATGAAACACGCATTTAGGGTGACCAATCTATCATCATCTTACATTACACAAAAATATATCAAACTATAATTAGATTCTTAAGATCCTATCTTCATGCATGGAAATGTTATGATAAAATATTACCACAACCTTATGAAACTATTATTCAAGCATTCAAGCTCTTATATTTACAAGCATTATATATCCAAGCATCTAAACATCAAGCACTCAAGCATATAAACATCAAGCACTCAAGCATATAAAAATCTAAGCACTCAAGTCTCAAATCATCAAAGATCAAGATCTTAAATTTCTATAAGCAAACAAGCAAGCTTCCAATAAGCTTGGACAAACAAGGGGAAACAAACTTAGCATATTGGTTTTGTGCTATTTTCCCTTACTTGCTTTTGAAAATCTCTTTGCTTTATAACTTCAAGATTTAATATTGTTTATACTATGGGACATCAAATAGGGCACATGGGGGGAATTTTCCATGAATACATTCTTTATGGGGTCATCCACACTTGTGCAAGAGAGCACTATTTCTAACTTGTCATTGTGATTGTATTTTGGGTGTATTGTTTTATCTTTGATGGGAGGTTTGGGGAAAACCTAGGGATTTATATATTCCTTGATCTAGTTTAATATATTAAATTTAGCAAATGCCTAGTTTTTATTCTATGCTAGAAACTAAAATGCAAGATGAGGATGCAGTGCAATTATGAAGACAACAATTCAAGAAGACAATTTTATTCTATATGCAATTTGACCTTTTCTGATGAATACTATCTAAGTTATAAAATTAATATTATTTTCTCTTCTATTTTGAATAAAAGGGTGTAAGAGGGATACATAGTACAACTTATCCTATATGTAACTATTATATTCAATTTTGGATGGATGCCTTAAAATTGAAGTAAAATTCAAATCTAGATTTTTTTTCTTCTTATATGGGCACTAAAAGAATAAAATAGCAAACCGAAAACAAAAAATAATCTATGCTAAAAACTAAAAAGTGGAAAACTAAGGGTACTTACTTGTTTTGATGTCTAGTGCAAATATGTCACCTAGAATCAAATACACTTTCTATGTGAATTCACTATTTAAAACTCTTTCAACCGATGAATTCATGAATACCTGTAAGACAAACAAAAAAAGGGGATTATTATTTAGGGGCCTCTCAAACAATAATAAGATTATTTCGTCTTTGTTTGCATAGTCAGGCCCTCTACTTATAGAAAATTTGAGGTCACATTATATTAGATGTAGATGTTGAGTCCTCTATGATGCATACACCAATTTAAAGTATTCTAGTTGGTAGATTCATGAATGTTGTTGAACTAACTTAATAGACAACAAATTGAATAGTGAAAACCTGATATATTTCTAAACTAAAATAGATAAGTAGATTTGATAGGTATAGATACTAAAGGGACTATAAATATAATGTTTATTAGATATTTTGTGAATATGCCAACTAGAAATGTTATAGCTAGCATTTTTTATGAGATAAATAAGACAAGTTAATGATGTACAAAGTAGGAAATAAGGGCCAAACAAGTAGCCAAAATTGTTCACATGTGTTATTTTTGCTAGGATGGATGTTGGAGGTTAGAGAGGTCTAGTATATCTTGAGATAGTTGTGAGTATGCCAACTATATTAGTTATGCCTGACATATTTGATCTATGAGCTAGAAAATAATGACCAATGTTTCTATTTCCAAGATAAGGATATAGTGACTTGTACAAAATACATCACCTAGACAAGGTATAGGCAACATATTCATTCAATATCATAGCAGGTTATATAATCAATCATGAAGAGGTAGTGGAACCTTCTATATGTAGTGGGGGTTTTTGTAACTATTTTTACTTGCAAACCTTCTAGGATACCTACAAAATCAAAGAGATGCAAATTTGTAACAAAAGAAATGATAGTTAAATCTAGAAGTAGATAAAATTAAAAACACATGCTATGAATTTAGACTATTAAGAATATCAATAGTAATTAACATAGAATCAATATGTGTAATGGAAGACTATCATCGATGTATCAAGCATGAGATGCCATTTTTCCTTCCTTTGAAGCCAAATTATTGATAACTCCATAAAAGAACTTTAGTAGAATTTCATCATGCTGGGATGAATTGTGATTTTGATAGTGTTTCATTGCTAAAAGTGTGCCTTTTTAAAATGTTTCCCAAGGGGAAAATTCATAGAAATTTCCCCTCATGGGCTTTCCCAAGTGGAAGGAATAAGATGGCTAGTATGCAAGCTAGTCTAGTTGGTTGGTAGGGATGTTCATTTGCTAACTATAACTTATTATCAATTGCCTTCTAATTTGAATTTTACTAGTGCAAGGAGGTGGAATGGAATCCATATCCTTCCTTCCCAATATAGAGATTTTTTGCACTTGCAAAATGGAGGATGGACAAGAATTATGCCCTAGCAAACCACTAAAATCATAACATTGAGTTTTGCCTTTTAGGTTTGAATATACCGATTGAATGAATATGTCAGTTAGTGTATTTTCCATCAAGTGTATTCATTCACTTGACCATTAGAAGTCAAATCTAGATGAGGGTAGACGATTTTGAATTAATTCATTAATATGTTAGGCTAAAAGCAAAATCAATATAGTGTGAACTCACTTTGAGACTATTATGGTTAATTTTTTTTTTTTGTTGATTTGCTTCAAAGATCAATGTAAAATAGGTGATATTATTTTAGGTATCTATATTTGACCCCTTTTGATGCATTTTAAATTTTAATAAATGCATCAAAAAATAGCTATATATGCCTATGATTCTCAGAAAATCATCATGACTAGGCTTTGATTAATCAATACAAGGCAGAACATATCAAGAAATTGTTTGTAGAAGAAGCAATAAAATTTCAAGCTTTTATCGAATAATTTTCTTGTGATGGCTAGTGAAAGATTTTTAAATTAGTTCTTACCCATCGCCTAGGTGCCTACTCAAGTTTTTGAGGGAAAAACTGAAGTCATGAAGGAACTTGAATAGGCTAGATAATACATGAATGAAAGAAAACATTTATCCAATTTAAGGTAAAATAGGGTATAAAATTGTAAGTGAAAGTCATTTTCACCATGCACGAGAGAGAAAATTACTCTAGAGAAGAATCTAGGGTTTTGCATAGTTGCATAACAAAGGCATCCAATACATAGGATAGATGGAGATTAAGGTGGAGTAGGCCCAGGTGGGGCCCTAGTATAGGTATGGACGTTTTCTATCTGTTAAATTTTTATTTTATCTTTTTACCTTTGGGACATCACAATCGATGTATTCATCTCATGAGCGTGAATACACCATCTCAAATACACTAGGAAGATGTCTTACAAGTTTCATAGATCAATTTATTAATATTTACAAATTCTCTATTCGACAAATTTATTTTTAACTAGTAAATTCGCTACTTGATGAATTCACTTTTAGCTAGCAAATTTGCTAAAACTTTAGAATTTTTAAGGTTGACTTATTTTTATGGGGGAATATAGCTACTATTGTTTATATTTATTTGATTTAGGTTTTAGATGTGTTAGAGTGTTGATATTAGCACTATCAGATGTTACAATCCATAATGGCAACAATGACACTAATGAACCAGGATATATTAGATGTAGTGGATCTAGTGTATTTGGTGAAGATACCCACTATTGATCTAGATCATGCCCTCTTGACTACTCTAGTAGAGAGGTGCATTTCAAAGTGTGGAACATTCTTGTTGTCAATGAGAGATATGATGGTGGCACTAGAGAATGTGTGAAGGATCCTCTAAGTGCCTATTTGAGGTGTTGATATACAAATTATCTATAATCAGGCTCAAGCTATACACAAGTTGACTCATTGATTATAATTTTATTTGAGACACTATGGGATTGATATCAATACCATATTCTATGTAGGATTAATGGATCAATTGATAGCTTTGTTGTGTGTTGTAGTTTTGGGTTGGTTGGTCAGTGATACTATCAAGAGGTTATTGCACTGGGGGTTGTTTAATATTATCACTCAGATGAGATATGAGCAAGTATGGTTTTCATGAGAGTCATTAATCCTATACAAGCTCTATTATATTCTCCATATTTTACCTACAATAAGGGGAAGATTTTATTTTGTTGCACTCTCCTATAGATTTGGGTGTGGGAGAAAATATATGTTAGGTATGCTATTGAGTTACCTATAGTTTTGGCAAATCCAGATGTACCTACTAGTTTTAGATGGGACCATTACCATGAGATAAGTAGGAGAGCCTTCAAGGGATTAATGATGATAGCTCGAAGGGTCATTAATGACCTTCATATCAACTAGATAGTGTGGTTCTTTTAAAGGGATCACATGGGGTAGGCTTAAGATGGTATCCAACTAGTCAGGGTGTGGAGGATAATATGGTTTTGGGGACCATATAGAGATTTTAAACTCTATAATCCATATAGGGTTTAGAGCTAGTTTCATTTCATCTAGGGGATTCCTATGTTAGGTAAGAAATGGTTCTAATGAATGAAGGAATAGATATGGAGAGGCTTCGATGATCTTCAAGATATTGAGGGTTTTACTAAGGAGGATATGGATGATCCTCATGTTGTGGCTATTGGGTTGGATCATATGGGGTTGCTTTAAGTTACTTTCAATGGTACCTCCATATTTCCCCTACACTAATCACATTAGTTGTTAGGTATCCATGGATGGGTCTTATATTGAGAAATATGGCTTACCATCATGCCTAGATGGTATAGGAGAAATTATGACACAATTAATGGGATGGATCAACATCATCTTGAGCATTTTTTGTGTCTCCTCAAATTATAGCTCATGATATAAAAATTACTAATAGGACTACTAAGGAGGCATCCTAGTAGGAGAGGTAGGCTATGATGAATAATATTGACTTGTTATAGGATCAACTATCACATGTATTCATAGAGAAGGATTAACCCATTTGGGAGATAGATCAAGAATTGGTAGAGAGATATTAGATAAGGATTGAGTGATATGATATCATAGACAGAGTAGCTATATTTAGGACTAGAAGTCGAGATCTAGCTATCAAAGGTTTGTTTTATTGGATAGCTACTCTTTAGTCTTACTATACTATAGAGGTGGTAAGGAGCACCCACTATATGTCAATGTATTATGCAACTATTTATCCCAAGTTGATGCAACCATCTCCCTTGAGGACTCAATATCATTCTCACAGCTATGGCCATCATAGCATTTAGTCTAGTGTCATCCTTGACAAGCTGAGGGTGGGTCAGATACCTAGGGCTAACTATGTGATGTTTTGGTTTTTCTAAGTGGCATGAGAGAATAATTTTTTTACGATATTCTTAAATTAACTAATAGGATTTGAGTGTACCACTTTTGCTAGATTATGGTACACTAGGTTTGACATGATATATATATATATATATATATATATATATATATATATATATATATATATATATATATTTTATTGGCTTATGATTATGTTTTTGTCGTGTGGTTAAGTTGATGTGATGCAAAAAATTATCTAAATTATATGGATGATAAAATGAATGTCATGATGTATGGATGATGTTATATATTTGATATTATATATTTTAATAAGTAGTAATTTGATGTTAAAGTTTTTTTATAAGTTTGACACAATCAAATTTGTTTTGGAAAATTCAATGTATTTGAAATATTTGATGGGGATTTGACATATTTTTGAAAGAGAATTTTTATCAAAAGATGATATAAAATCCAAGCATAATAAGGTTAATATTAGTTGTTAAATATATGGTGAAGTGATTTGAAATATAATAGGTGTATGAAACCAATATGTGATCAATTTTGCATAATCACATTGATACTATGGTTAAATTTTAAAATAAATTCACTATGTTTGAAAATGACTCTATTATCTAATTTTTATATGGAATTCATGTTAAATGATGTTAAAAAATATTTTTGGTGTGATTTTCCATAAATTAGAAGAATAAGAAGAAGGATTTTTCATAAATTTATGTTGTATGTGAAAAATTAGGCTTATGCACCAACATCCAATCAGGAGTGAATATGAAGGTGTCTTTAACTATTATATATATATATATATATATTATATATCAAATTTAAAAGCCTAATTGAATAAAAACCTTACAAAGTAATTTTATGTCGTCAATAGACCCTAAGCGATGGTCTTTTTAGATTGATAACTAGATAAGCACTTAGTTGACTATGACTAATAGTATTTTTAGGTAGTCCATTCCATAGGATAATTTATATCCTATAAAATATTTTATTTAGTAATAAGTGGTGACTCTTCTATCCTGGTTAATAGACAAGCACTTAGATAAATTATTGCATTGTGTTTGCAATTAATGCCCCTTTTGATGTTCGGACAATCAATATTTTGATATGGTACAACACTTGAAAATAGTTAACAACCATGCTAAGGATAGTCAATTTCTATAAAATATATTGCTACGGATAGTTAATTTCCATATGATACATGTTATGGTACTTTTTCTTTATTTGAAATTCTATG
The DNA here is from genome assembly GCA_028583015.1 of Wollemia nobilis. NCBI lineage: Eukaryota > Viridiplantae > Streptophyta > Pinopsida > Araucariales > Araucariaceae > Wollemia > Wollemia nobilis. The sequence continues at coordinate 3,775,079 of JAQPPZ010017225.1, read as the reverse complement.
TCCTTATGATATAGTTCTAGGGATAGTCAATATCCACATGATATTGTGCCTTTGTTTTTGTTGGATCGATACAAATTTTATCCTTATTGTTATATATTTAATGCCCCATATTTTAAGGTTAATTTAAATGATTAGTTATGTTATAATATGTGAATAGGATATCTTGCCATCGATAGTATTGATATCACATGATATTTATCATTTAACATGTTTTTGAGTTATGTTTATCTTGTAAGTAGGTGAAATGATCTTATCCATCCTCCTATAAATTGATAGGGTACAAATACCTTAAGTTTCATTTGTTTAGGCCTTCATCATGGAACTTGAGGAAATGATGTATACCTCATTCATCACCTAGAGGGCACTGATAAGAGGTCTAAAATTAGGCATGCTTAGAATTTATCATGGTTTTATAGGAATTTAAAATCACCCATTCTTACAACTTAGGGATTGACATCATTTGGCAATAAGAGGTTCATTATTCAAATGAAATTAATTCTTTTTTATAATTTTTTTGATGCATACATTGATCAATGAATAAATTAAGCAACTATTGCAAAAAAACAAACATGATAATCATCATGTATTTTTTGATATGTCACCAACATTTAGGACCCAATTTCTATAATGACATGTATAGCTTGGATTATTTATTGAAACTTGGAAATTGTGTATCCAATGTTCAACTATGGCATAACTTTTTGTGAATTTAACAAGGTTGTTCCATCTTGGGAAAACATGTTAATATCATAAAAATATTTCATGGAGATGATTAAGTGATTTAATTGATGATTTTGTTCACCCATAACAACCTAACAAATATTACCCTCTATGTACTAAAATATTTGTTAATGTTATTGCAAAGGACAAATCCAATAAAATAAAATGATGTGTAATGTTAAGATGTGCTAAATGCAATAAATAGATCATTCTAGATAAAAAGCAATAGAATATGTAACGTATATACATAATCCTAGGAGTGGGGATTTACTATTATTGGAGACCTAGCATGAATGCTATCCTAACTAGTGTACATAATCACCTCAGTGCAATATCCCTTAATTTATACATGCACACATAGTCAATGTATAAATGTAGGAATACAATCATGATAGTAATGATAAGATGATGTACAAAAAATGAGCAATGTCTCAATGCTTCTTAGTAAAGGAGAAGCAACAAAAATTACCCCATAGAATGTATTTGAAGCTATAAAAATATATTTAAACATGAAATAATTATTGTTCTCTCCTTCCTCAAATACTATGAGCTCATGCATTTTTAGGGAATATGATGATAAGGTAGCTCTATGTTTTTTATTGGTAAGAGGAATTTTGAAAGTTTTCTGTAAGCATTTTAAAAAAGTTCTAGCTAGAAAAAATACTCTTAACCATATGAAATAAAAAGAAAGCACCTTATTCAAAACAACAAAGAAGAAATAAAAAAACATATATAGAAATCCTCATAGGGGTAAAAGAGAAATCCTCAATGGGAAATAAGAGAGGCATGAGTGAAATAGATGTTCCATGCAAGACACCATAATTCCAACCATTAGATAATACTCTCATGATGGATAGTAACTATTTCATCGTCGTCTTCCTGCAAGCTCATGTGCAAATATAAAAGTAAAACAAAAAGTTGCCCTAGGAACTCACAGTCATCCCTCATCCACCAAAATATACTAGTAACAATGGTTATCGAATGTGATCTAGAGTAAAGCCTACTCATATGTCTAGGTAAGAAAACAACTATCTTAATTTTATCATCTATCACACAAAAAAACCTACAAGAGGTGTTCATTGAAGATGGTATGGTTACAATGTCTCCACATATGGCTCACAAAGATATTCTCCATGTTGAGCCACAAGCTCCACATATCCCAAACATTGAAGCCATGCATGAGAGTGTATGTTGAAAATAAATCCTGTGAACTTAGAAAATTTCCATGGATCAATGAAACCTCCAATGATGTGTCTTGAAAATGCTATCCAATATGAGGTGGATTCTCATAACATGGAGAAGATATGGCGATCCAAGGAACCTGAATCTTGAGAAAAATCACAAAAGAGATACATTCATGTGATTTGCATTGACCAGGGAGAGGAGAACTTTCATTCCAAATGGTGAGGTTAGGCAAAGAAACCCCCAAGTTAGTTAGAAATTCAATGGCTTGGTTTCCTTCCCTAAAGAGATGTTGGACAATGACATTAGGGGAATATCTTAAAAAAACTTTGCCTCAAATATTAAATTAAAGATGTTCCAAAAATTTGACTGGGTGCCTACATTGATTCTAATAATATTCACAGAGTCACCTTCAACAATAAGGTTAGGGCAAATTATTCTAGATAGTAGATACAGACCTTGGAAGAGGGCTCAGGATTCAAAAAAATGGTTGGTCTGGATGCTGATATTTTTGCAAAGGCCAACATTGTCTTCCCTATATGATATCAAAAGATACCTCTTGCTCTAGCCAACCTTGGGTTACCCTTCGTAGAACCATCAAAATTATACTTGATCCATCGCAATGGTGGAGGAGACCACTTGATAATAGAGTGATCAACCAAAAATAGGGAGAGAAAATATTACAAGAAGGTTGCTTGAGTGACTTAGCTAACCGAGATTAACTAAGGGACTCTAGCCACCTAGTGCCCTAAATAACAGAGGTATTTCTAGATACTACATGGATAACTCTGGAAAGAACATAGTTGGAATCATGGACGAAGTTATTGAAGGATCTAGAATTTAGTTCATGCCAAACTTCCCATAGGAAATGGGGGAGATAGAAGGTCCAAAAGGTTGTGACATGAAATTTTTTAAAGGGATTAGGCCACTACAAATAGAGGTCAATTAGAAAAGATGGAGGAACCTAGGAAATACCCACAAAGGAAAGTAATGATCAAAGAAATTTGAAGGAGAAAGGATAAAAGAGGAAAATATGTTGGGTGGATTCACACTCCTACTTGCAAAGGTAACAATAATTAGGAATGGGGAAACCTCAAATTTGGAGATTTGGAATGGAAAGTATTTTGTCCTGAACAACAATCCAAAAGAAGAAATAGAATTTTGGAATGAGGTGCTTGTTCCAAATGATATTAGAAGGGAACCATGGCTAACCAAAATTTTCATTAAGGAAATAGGTGGATTTGATAGAGAAAATCCCATTTTCACTAGAACCCATAGGAACTTATCCTCAACTAAAAAATTGGGAATAACAAAGAGATGCAACATGTTAGATAAAATAATATTAGTTCTTTTTTGGTCTTCATTCAGATTACCATAAGGAATAGTTTTCTAGCACTTCCTGTTAGCATCAATGAAATTGCACACCTGTATACCAAATAATATGTTATTCATAGTTTTGAGATAGATCAGATCAATATGGTTCTGAAGAGGGTTTTTATTTAGCCACTTGTCCTCCCAAAAGTGTATCTTCTAGCCATAACCAATTTTCCAACAAAATCCTTTGTTTATGATCTCCCTTGTACACAATATAAAATTTTGGGCTGCAGAACCTTGAATAGGCAAAGTATCATCCAAAAAATTTGGTTGATGCTAAATGTATTTAACCTTGATGATATCAACCCACAATGACTTTTCATTTTGAAAGATCTATGATCCTTGCTTGTAAATGAGGGCTAGGTTCATCTGTCTAACCTTTCTGAGCCTAATTTCACTATATTATTTCTTAGAGCAAACCTGGTCCCGTGCAACTAAATGGAATATTTTTTTGTGTTCTGAGCCTAACCATGGAAAATTCCTATGGAGTTGTTCAATATTATCACAAAATTTAACTAGAATGCAAAAATAGATAAAATAAAACAAGGATTCTCTCGGGTGTGGCTTTGATTAAGGTGGCATTTCCTACCTGACTAAGGATCCCTCCTTTCCATCCTATCATTTTTTTGTGACTTCTCTCAATGTGTGGAAACCAAAGAGATTTTTTGGTAGAGCCAACAAAAAGTGAAAAACCAAGATAGGTAGAAGGAAGGTCAGCAATGGTACAACTAAGGATATTAGCTATGTTGGTTTACCATCATGGAGGCATATTGAGAAAATATAGTTTACTTGGAGATGTTGAATTTTTGACCAGTTGTAGACTCAAAGGAGAGAATAATGGACTTGATGATTTTGTCTTAGGGAACAGAGGCATGAGTGGCTAGAATAGTGTCATCTACAAACTACTGGTGGGATATGGGTGTAGACACCAAAGTCTAGCCATTTTTCATCCATACAGACCTTCCCATAATTGTTACCCATTTATTTACATATATTTAGGTATATTTGTTTAATATATATTAAAATATTAATATTTAATATTATATTATATATATAATATATATATGTGTGTAAATTAATCCTAGCCATCCATATTGTTTTAATCCCAACCATTCATCCACCTTGATCCATGCCACATACCCAGATTTAATCTCTACCCTCTATCATGTTTTAATATTGATTGCACAAATTGTGTCATTGAAACCCTAATGTGCCCTAGGTGAGATTATAAGTAGGAGTCATTTTGATGGCTCAACCCCTAAGTTTTCCTAAGCAATTTGTGTCCTTGAATTCCTTAAGTTTTAATCCTAAGTCACCTGATTTTTTGGAGTGCCCTAAGCAATCTGAGAATTTCCCATCGTCGCCCTTGCCTTTGCATCCATCATTGTATCCATTTTATAAAGCAGATCTAATTCTGCAGATCTCGCCTCACTCCCTGAATGACCCTTCAATACTCCCGAGCATGACTGGGCACTTTTTGCCACTCATGAGTACCTCTAGTTGCTTTTCACTATCCTTGAACATCCACAAACATTTTCTACTACCACCAACACCAAGAACCTATGAGCATTTCAGACCAAAGTTTTGCAGCCCTACTGACCCTCGGGTGTCGCTAGGACATCATCACACCATTTTCCTATAATAGCTACTATAGAAAAAAGTGCAACAAGTGAATAAGGTATATCCAGCTTTGATTTATTTCATTTCATGTATTTTCATATTCTGCTCAATTTATTTATATTTCATAGCTAGGGTTTGTATTGATTTTTGAGGGTCTCACACTATGGAGCCCTCATAGTTGCTACTAATTTGTTTGATATCTTTTATGTATAGATTTGGAGATACTACACCTACATTGTGCAGCTGCTTAAGCTATAGTGACCCAATATTGGATATCACGAATCCCAATCACATCTATTGGAATCAAAAGTGATTTTGAAGATGCCACTAACACTTTTCACTAGGGTTTCAGAGAACTGGTATTGTAATATTTCGTATCAAAAGAAATAAAATTCTTTATTGTAACATTGGATATTTGAGGATCCCCCCATATCAATAAAATCATCTCTTTTGTGCAATATTGTCTCTTGGTTTCATTTATCTGTTATATTGTTGGACATTTTGAGTCAAAGTTGGCATTGATGTCAAGGAATGAAGTTGTCATTAATATCAAGGAATAAGCTACTGTTGATGTCAAAGGTTAAAGGGAGCAATACAAAAGTTTGATGCTATAATATTTTCACAATATTTATTTTTAATATTATGTGAAGCATAAGTAAAAGGTTTTATTAAAACCCATGGGTGAGCAAAAATAAAAGGTATTTTTATAAAAACCCAAGGAGGGTTTTAATTTCAAATTAGAAAGCCCAAGGAAATTTTAATATTTAATATATAAATATTTAAATTCAAATTGAATTTAAATTTTATAAATAAATATTATTTACTCGAAGTGATAAAACCTAAGGTGGCTCCAATCTTTAACAAAGCCAAAAGATTAAATATTAATTTATAATATTTAAATTCTAGTGAATTTAAATAATTATAAATTAATTATTTTGAAGTCAAATTATAAGTGCCGATCCCCAACGAATTCATTTCCATCTATGTGCATGGGAAAAAGGGAAAAATGTATTTATACCTTAGCCAACTACCTTAGAGGCCTCGATTAATGCATCCATGATTTGTGAGAAAGAAAACTCGTGCGCTGTGTAAACCCAAATTTTGGAGTGATTAAAACATTAACATGGTTTGTTTCTAGCACCATCCGGTGTCTAGATTGGGTGGCATTTGTCTTGACGCTTGTGCTAGAGAGGTTACAAGTTTGAAACCCAATGGCAAAAAGGTTGAAAGTTTGATTTTATGTTTTGGTTTTGGCGGTGGCAGGGAGAATATAGAGCATGTGAGCATTCTAGCTCCCACGTGAGTGCCTAGATCACATGGCAACCAAGGCTACGACTAGGGTGCTTGTAGAGGTAGTGATGTGGGTTCAAAACCCACTAAAGGCAAAGGTACAATTTTTGAATTTAATTTTTATTTACCCTAAGGTTTAATGTGAGATAGTTGGGAGGTGTAAGGATTAATTAAGGTTAATATTTTTGTGGTTATTTTTCATGGTAAAATTGTGAAGGGAGTTATAAGGATTTTGATTTTATTTTTAAAATAAAGTCTTAATTGTTATATTTGCATATTGGAGGAGTAAGACTTTTAGGGTGTTGATTTTATTTTAAAGGACTTTTGTCAAAGAGATTATTATGAAAGTAATTGTACTAATCATGTTAAGGTGTTTGATATTATTTTAAAGTTGGAGTGATAAGGTGTATTTTGTTTGATATTATTTTATATTGTGATTCCTTGAGAGAAAAATTATTATCTTCTAACCTTATTGAGATTGGCAAATAAGTTTTTATGAGTGTGGCATATTTGTGTGGTCTATTCCTTATCAATAAAAAAGGTATGGATAAATTATTCCTTGGTCGAGTTGATTGGTTGGTTTTCTGGAAAACAACTTTGGAGTGAAAAGGATTTGATTAGGTTGCCTTAATGAGTTGTTGAGCTATATGTGAAGATTGTTTTATAAGCATTGTTGAGTGTGTTTTGAATTAATTTTTCAAGGTTTTTTGGAATAAATAGTTATTGATAAAACCTTGTTTGATAAGCATTGTTGTTGAAGCAATTGGTTATGTGAGGAACTTAAACTAGGATTTGTAAAGATCATGAATATCATTGTTATGTAAGATTGGTTGATGAGTATTTTTGTAAATATTTTAGTGAGTGTTCATATTCTTGGACTAGGGTTTATGAGCAAGGATTGTTTCATTTACTAATTGATTGAGTAAGAGTTAGTTGAGCCTAGTCAAGTGGATGTGTGAAGTGATAGTCCTAGTTCTATGAAACAAATTGTTCTATATTCTGAATTGATTTGAGAAAGAGATTGAGTGTTGATGAGTGTGAAACATATTGAGTCTCTAATAATTCTCTGTATGTTTCTATGGTAAAGAGAGTGATTGAGTATTGTGGTGAAGCATATTGAGTCTCTAAAAATTCTCTGTATGTTTTCGAAAGAGTGATTGAAAGTGATTGAGTATTATGATGAATATTAATCATATTGAGTCTCTAATAATTCTCTTTATGTTTATATGAGATTGGACAAGTTCTAGTGTGGACTTGTTGAGCAGATTTGAGGTAAGTCTTTGAGAAGACTTATGGACATATTTGTGTGAGCTTTTGTGGAAGCTTACAATACAGATTGAGAGCATATTTGGATAAGTTCTAGTGAGGACTTATTGAGCATATTTGGACAAGTTCTAGTGAGGACTTGTAGAGCAAATTTGGACAAGTTCTAGAGAGGACTTATGGACATATTAGTGTGAGATTTTGTGGAATATTACAAGGTAGAATTGAGATAATTATTTGAGAATACTTTTGAGATAATAATTGATTGATTTTTTCAAACCTTGAGTTAAGGTTTGGGGCAGATCCAGCAGAGTTGATGTGAGATTGAGTCAAGCTTTGTGTTAAGGCTTAAGGACAAATATTGAGGAAAAATTTATGCTATACTGAAGGACTATGTTTAGTGCATATTAGAGGATAGAGATTGAGGATATATTTGTGCTAGACCAAAGTACTATGTTTAGTACAAATTTGAGGATATATTTTGGTGCAGATTTGAGAACATGTTTGTGCCAGACCAAAGATAGAGATTGAGCAGATTTGTGCTAGACCAAAGGACTGTGTTTAGTGCATATTTAAGATAGATCTTTGAAGGTGACAAATTATAGAGGATGATAGTCTCTAGTGGATAGAGATCCATTATCCAGGGTAGTGAGGATAGGTGTCTTCAGTGGATAGATATCCATTAGCTAGAGCAGTGGGGGCAACACTTCTTCTAGAAGATCACCAGTTAGAGCTAAGGATAAAGGAGTTCTCCTATGGATAAGATCCATAAACTTGATTAGGGGATTGGTGTCTCCTTTGGATATAGATCCATAAACATTGTAATAGGGAAATGATTCCCAAGAGATTGATTGAGAAAATTTTAGTGAAATATTTTCTCCGTGGAGTAGCCCACATTGGGTGAACCATGTTAAAGTGGTGACTCTATTGTGTATGGTTTTTTATGCATTGCTTTTATTACTGTTTTTGATACTACTATATTTATATTGCATAATATTTATTGGGAAATAAAAAGTAAAAAGTGGTCTTATACTATTCATCCCCCTCTCAATATAAACTTGTGTTCTTCAATTGGTATCAGAGCGGGTTCCTTCAGAAGAGTTTAATAGCTTGAAGAGAAATTTTAAGAACACAATGGATTTTAAGAATATTCCTTAGATAATTCAACATCAATATTTTATGGAATTTATTATATATATTGGATTATGATAATGAAGGTTCACCTAATGGCACTTGGTAATTAAATTTGGGAAGCAGTTGAAAATGGATACATACCACCAGTTGATCCACCTACATATAAGGAAGGTAAGATTCTACAACATTACAATTCAAAAGCAATGAATGCACTTTTGAAAGGCTTTCATAGAACTAAAAAAATAAATTTTATGCGTTGTAAAGATGCAAAAGGAATTTGGGATAAGTTGCAAAGCATATATGAAGGAGACAAAAGTGTCAAAAATGCAAAGATATGAAATCTCAAAGGACAATTTGAAGAATTAAGAATAAAAAATGAGAAAAATATTAGTACTTATCTACTTAGGGTATATGAGGTTGTTAATATTATGCAGGGACTTGTACTTAATGTTGATGAATCAGATTTCTATAATAATATCTTAAGGTCTCTCCCAACAAGGTTTAGTGAAAATATTTTAGCTATAGAAGAAGCAAAGGATGGTGATTATTTGACAAGAGATATGTTTCTTGGTATTCTTATAGCTTTTGAGTTAAGAACAAAAGAACCTAATCCCCATAAGGAAGCAACCTTTAAATAAATTAAGAAGACAAAGGGTAAGAAATCAGAATCGAGCAATGAATCATCCAATGATGAAAAAGCTAATTATGGCAGAAGGAATAAGGATTCAAGAAGATTTAAAGATGAAAAATATGTTAGATGTTTCAATTATGGAAAGTATGGTCACTATGAAACTGATTGTAGAGAAGCTAAAAACAACAATGATGAAGAAAAAAGGATCACATGAATAGGGAATTAGAAAAATATAGGTACCAAAAGAAAGGCAAGGATGGACAAAGCAGACAAGGGAATAAGTTCTTCCAAAGACAAAAGAGGAGCTACTATGCAGATAAGGCAAGTAAGTACTCAAGTTATAGTGATTCTAGTTCTTCAAGTAATGATAAAGATGAAGTCCTATTTATGATTGAAGAAAAAGAAAAAGTTAAGAAAAGATCACCAATAATTCTCAAGTGTTTTAGATGCGGTAATTTTGGACATCTTGAAGATAGTTGTACAAGGAATGGTTTTAGTTGCAGTGATGATGAATATGAGGATGCACTTGAAGGACCAAAAGAGAATATTCTAATGGAACTAGAAATGATCCTATAGAAGATAAGTCAAAAGAAAATGAATGTGTAGACAAAGGTAAAAAAATAGAGGAAGATTCAGAAAAAGAAGATTTTTATCTTAAGGCATAACTTATTTATGCTCTTAACACAGTAAAGAAGGTAAGAAATAAAAACTTTGAACTTGAGTTTTAGTTTCAAGAATGCGAGGAAGAGAAAATAAAGCTTATAGAGGATCTAAACAAGTCAATGGCTAAGACAAATAATTTCAAGGATAAGTTAGAAGAAAAGGTCTTAGAATGTGAAGGATTAGAACAAGAAGTAGCCCTACTAAAGGAAGATTTAAATAAATCCAAGGATTAGCTACACAAGTTTGGAAAGATTTCAAAGATTGTGTATAAGATGATCAAGATACAAAGATGGTCAACAAACAAAATAGGTCTTGGTTTTGAAAAATCTCACAAGAAACAAGAAGAAGAGTCAACCTCAAGTTTTGAAGAAGAAGAAACTTCAGAAGAAGACAGTGTAAGAGAAAGTGAGACTTATAAGGATGAGTTAGTCAACATAAAGTTCAACAATGAAGGAAACAATGCACTAAGGAGAAATAGATGGAACAACAATCAAAATAGGGTAAGAGAAACTAAAAGACCAATGAAGTCAAGACAAGGAAGTTTCAATGAATGATGTTTCTCATGTCACAGATTTGGGCACATGGATTCACAGTGCAGGACACATGAAATATAGGAATATGGGAATTTCATAAACAAAAAACTTTTCCATGGGTATTTCTACTCATGTAATTAGTTTTGTCACAAGGCAATGAATTGCAAGGTTCATGATAGAAAAGGATATGGCTTCACTAAGAAAAATACTAAGAAATTTACACCTCCAAGGAATAATAACATTAAGTGTTATAAGTGCAATAATGATGGACACACAACAAATTGGTGTAGAGTAGACATTCTAGAATCAAGCATGAACAAGAATAGGAATAGGAACAGGAATATGGATATGAACAGGAACAGGAACATGAATATGGATATGAACAAGAAAAAGAACATGAACAGGAACATGAACAAGAATATGGATATGAACAAGAACAGGAACATGGACATGAATAGGAATAGTCAAAGGGATCAGAAGGATCATATGAGAAAGAAATAAGACAAAGGTAAATACCAGTGCTTATTGGGAGTAGAAATACTTCCACACCAAAATTAACCACCTCAATAGGAGGTGGGGTAGGGGCTAAGATAAGAGACTCATTCTTATCCTCGAGCCCCAAAGGTGACCCTTTGCCATTGATGTCAAAGGGGGAGATATTTGAGTAAGGGGGAGATATTTGGTATTTGAGTAAGAAGGAGAAATTTGGTTTAAGAAGAGAGCAATGAGTCAGGGGGAGCAATGTCCCATGGGGAGCAGAACAAGGAAAAGGTCAAGTGTTTAGTAAAAAGAATTTGGGTTGCCATCAATGACAAAGGAAGAGATTGTTGGACATTTTTATTCAAAGTTTTCATTGATGTCAAGGAATGAAGTTATCATTAATATAAAGGAATAAGCTACTATTGATGTCAAAGGTCAAAAAGAGCAATGCAAAAGGTTGATGGCCGAAGATTTTCATAATATTTATTTTTAATATTATGTGAAGCATAAGTAAAAGGTTTTATTAAAAACCATGGGTGAGAAAAAATAAAAGGTTTTTTATAAAAACCCAAGGAGGCTTTTAATTTCAAATTAGAAAGCCCAAGGAAGTTTTAATATTTAATTTATAAATATTATTTATTCGAAGTGATGAAACCTAAGGTGGCTCCAATCTTTAACAAAGACAAAATTTTAAATATTAATTTATAATATTTAAATTCTAGTGAATTTAAATAATTATAAATTAATTATTTTGAAGTCAAAGTATAAGCACCGACCCCCAAAGAATTCATTTCCACCGACATGCATGGGAACAAGGGCAAAAGGTATTTATACCTTAGCCAAACCTACCTTGGAGGCCTTGATTAATGCATCCATGATTTTTGAGAAAGAAAACGCATGTGTTGTGTAAACCCGAATTTCAAAGTGATTAAAACATTGATGTGGTTGGTTTCTAGCAGCATCCGGTGGCTATATCGGGTGGCATTTGGCTTGGCACTTGTGGCAGAGAGGTTATGGGTTCAAAACCCAGTGGCAACAAGGTTGAAAGTTTGGTTTTGTATTTTGGTTTTGGCAGCGAAGGCTACAACTAGGATTCTTGTGGAGGCAGCGACGTGGGTTCAAAACCCACTAAGGGTAAAGGTAAAATTTTTAAATTTAATTTTTATTTACCCCGAGGTTTGATGTGAGATAGTTGGGAGGCATAAGGATTAATTAAGGTTAATATTATTGTGGTGATTTTTCAAGGTAAAATTGTGAAGGGAGTTATAAGGATTTTGATTTTATTTTTAAAATAAAGTCTTAATTGTTATATTTGCATATTGGAGGAGTAAGGCTTTTAGGGTGTTTATTTTATTTTAAAGGAATTTTTCCAAAGATATTATTGTGAAAGTAATTGTACTAATCCTGTTAAGGTGTTTGATATTATTTTAAAATTTGGAGTGATAAGGTGTATTTTGTTTGATATTATTTTATATTGTGATTCCTTGAGAGAAAAATTATTATCTTCTAACCTTATTGAGATTGGAAAAGAAGTGTTTATGAGTGTGGAAGATTTGTGTGGTCTACTCCATATCAAGCAAAAAGGTATGGGAAAATTATTCCTTGGTTGATTTGACTAGTTGGTTTTTTGGAAAACAAATTTGGAGTGAAAAGGATTTGATTAGGTTGCCTTATTGAGTTGTTGAGCTATATGTGAGGATTATTTTATAAGCATTGTTGAGTGTGTTTTGAATAAATGCTTCAAGGTTTTCTGGAATAAATAGTTGTTGATAAAACCTTGTTTGATAAGCATTGTTGTTGAATACATTGGTTATGTGAGGAAATTGAACTAGGTTTTGCAAATATCATGAATATCATTGTTATGTGATATTGGTTGATTAGTATTATTGGAAATATTTGAGTGAGTGTTCATATGATTGGACTAGGGTTTGTGATCAAGGATTGTTTCATTGAGTTATTGGTTGAGTAAGAGTTAGTTGAGCTTAGTCAAATGGATGTGTGAAGTGATAGTCCTAGTTCTATGAAACAAATTTTTCTATATTCTAAATTTATTTGAGAAAGAGATTGAGTGTTGATGAGTGTGAAACATATTGAGTCTATAACAATTCTCTATTTGTTTCTATGGTAAAGAGAGTGATTGAAAGTGATTGAGTATTGTGGTGAAGCATATTGAGTCTAAAAATTCTCTGTATATTTCCAAAAGAGTGATTGAAAATGATTGAGTATTGTGATGAATGTGAAACATATTGAGTCTCTAAAATTTCTATTTATGTTTCTATGATATTGGACAAGTTCTAGTGTGGAATTGTTGAGCATATTTGAGGTAAGTCTTTTAGAAGACTTGTGGATAGATTTGTGTGAGCTTTTGTGGAAGCTTACAATACAGATTGAGAGCATATTTGGATAAGTTCTAGTGTGGAATTATTGAGTATATTTCGACAAGTTCTAGTGAGAACTTGTAGAGTATATTTGGATAAGTTCTAGAGAGGACTTGTGGATAGATTAGTGTGAGATTTTATGGAAGCTTATAAGGTAGAATTGAGATAATTCTTTGAGAAGACTTGTGAGAGTGAAATTGATTGATTTGTAAAAACCTTGAGTTAAGGTTTAGGGCAGATCTAGCAGAGTTGATGTGATATTGAGTCAAGATTTGTGTTAAGGCTTGAGGATAGATATTGAGGATAGATTTGTGCTAGATCGAAGGATTATGTTTAGTGTAGCTTAGAGGATAGATATTGAGGATATATTTGTTCTAGACCAAAGACTATGTTTATTATATATTTGACGATAGATTTTGGCGCATATTTGAGGACAATTTTTTTCTAGACCACAGATAGAGATTCAATAGATTTATTCTAAACTGAAGGACTATGTTTAGTGAATATTTGAGACAGAGCTTTGAATGTGACAAAGTATAGAGGAAGAAAGTCTCTAGTGGATAGAGATCCATTATCCAGGGTAGTGAGGACATGTGTCTTCAGTGGATAGATATCCATTAGCCAGAGCAGTGGGGGTAGTAGTTCTTCTAGAAGATCACCAGTTAGAGCTAAGGAGAAAGGAGTTATCCTATGGATAGAGATACACAAACTTTATTAGGGTATTGTTGTCTCCTTTGGATAGAGATCCATAAACATTATAATAGGGAAATGATTCCCAAGAGATTGATTGAGAAAATTTTAGTGAAATATTTTCTCTATGGAGTAGCCCACATTGGGTGAACCATGTTAAATTGGTGTCTCTATTGTGTATGGTTTTTTATGCATTGATAGGATTACTAATGTTGATACTACTATCTTTACATTGCATAATATTTATTAGGAAATAGAAAGTAAAAAGTGGTCTTATATTGTTCACCCCCCTCTTAGTATAAGTTTGTGTTCTTCATATATTTGGTGTTTCGCTTTTGCATCTAAAAATTATGATCATTGTGGTTTTTTAGAAGCACAAATCACACAATGTTCATTGGATTAGGGTTTTTAAATATTTATAGAAAGTTGCAGAAGGTGTGTGAATACCCTATGGTTATTCAAGATCATATAGAAACACTCAAGGTCATTTCATATGCACCCAAAGGTATTTTATAGGAATATACAGTGATTTTGTAGACTTATTTTTAAGTCTATAGAAGAAACCCTGAGCTTTATGTTTTTACGTATTTTCATATTCTTATGTTTTTATAGATTTATAGATTAAAAATAACATCACTAATAAATCTGGTAAAAATAATCATTATATTTTGCATTCTAGGCATTAGATTAGTCATTGCATTCATTCACACATTCCCATTTTCCATTTAAATTTATTGGTTTTCTGGTGTATTGCAATTGAAAAATCGTCCATTTTGGATGCATGTGAATTTTTAAATTGCATAAATTATATTGTATTGTAGGGTTAGAAATACCTCTTTCTATTGGTCTAAGTAGTTAAAACAATAGTGTGTCAAAAGTATCCCCGCATTGGGTGATTCTAGGTGGAGGAGTGGATTAAACCCCCACTTTTTAGAGAGGGAATTAAGCGGTGTACTTCACATAATTTGGAGAAATTGAAACTCTTAATGTTGGATTCTGATTTAGACTACTAAAATAAGTTGTTTCTAATATTGTATTTGCACCACATAAACCATACCTTAAAAGAAATCTCACACACACTTCACATTTCATATTAAATAGTAGTGGTTGGATTTCATCACCAATCACTACTTGAGATCTGATAATGATGGCTTTCATCTCTATATATCAATATTTACCCCTAGACACCTTAGATTACCCCTGAGAAAACTTTCTTGATTTCATCACCAATAAGAATCTTGTTGCCCTATCCATGTCATAGTATTCACCCATTTCTAATCCATATTAGTGCATTGAAACACATGGAATCCAAATCTTAAAAAAATGAATTCTCACTAAAATGGGATAATCAATGAATGAGGTAAGACAAATTTGTTGAGCAAACTTAGCATTTATTTATCTTAATTTTATTTTTGTGAAGTTTCAATTTTGCATTTTATTTTACTGCACAATTTATATTTGGTTTAGTTGTTTATTGTCTTAATAAGAAATCAACAGAAAGCATTAAATCAAAAAAATTCCATGGAACATTCATCCACATTTCCCACCACTTCTATGGTAGATTCTCAAAGTGTGACACAGATAGATTTTTCTACAAGCCCATCACACACTATAGAAACTACTGATGTCTCGTACAGGTATACCAACATTCCCCTTCCTTAAACCAAATCATCTTCACCATTTATTGGCTACAATATCAACCAAATAGATATGGACAAAGTAAAGGCTCTCTACAAATTGACTAACTTTGTATTAGAGCCCATTCATGATTCCCCTAGTCAATATTCTACTTTACAGTAATAACTTGCTCATTCTGAGCCATTCAAATTTACCCAAGTGTATGATAAACCTCTTTTTGAGACATCGGTTACACCTTCCTCTCATTTATTCATTCCCCAATACCTAAGTTCTCATAGCAATTATATCCCATCCTCATACACATCTACCTACATCAATCCCTTGTATGAAGAACATGTAAATGTTTCTTCACAAGTTTTAGCCTCCCAAGTTACCATACCAAGTGTAATTTATCCCTTGGCCACATCTTCCATGCCATCTACATCCACACCTTTCATTTTTGATAGAGAAATTCATGAAGCATGGGAACATTTGAACAAATTGCTTAAGTAGTGTCAAGATGCTCAATAGCAAGTGTAGGTGAACCCTAAGCCTCTACCAATTTCTACTTAGGTGATCCTCATTAACCAAATTCCATCATGGGTACCACAACATTATGTGGTTTCCATCCCTACTCTTTCACTAAACCATACCAATATCCATTATATTCCCATAAATAATACCAATTCCATTCCAATAGGCCAACATAGCTATAATCCCCATGCATTGTCCCCATTCCAAAATTCTCCATATCTTCATCATCAATCTCCTCTTCATCAATTCCAATCAACCTCACCTAATCATCATCATTAATCCCATAATTATCTAGCTACCCTGCAACATTTTTTACCACGTATTCTCAAAATCATTAGGTAATTCTGGGTTTCCACATCCCTAGGGAAGACCCTAGAATCAAATCCCTGTAATACCAAATAGATTAGTTGGTACAACATACTCCTAGTATGACAAAATAGAAGCCAACCCTATGTCAGTTGATTAACCAACCCATTCACCCTTTGGTATTGTCACCACCATATCCGGTAGATTTCACGATGTTGAAATGTGATAGATTCAAGGGGTTTGAGGACCCTAAAGAGCATGTAAGCACATTTGTACACTAATGTTCTAGAATCCAAAATGACAATTCTATCATGCTTAAAACATTTCCTTAGATATTAGGTGGATATGGCATAGAGTGGTATAACCAATTACCTAGTCATAGTATCTATACTTTCAAAAAATTGGTTAACTAGTTCTGTGAGCATTTTGTCTTTAATGTTATAAATAAATTCTCATAGTTCAATGTTTATGCTTTAATACAACATGACGATGAGTCTATCTATGATTTTTTCAACCATTGGAGGGTCATCATTACTAAATTGTCATTCACCCTACCAATAGAAGAACTTATCAAGATATTTAATAAGAGTTGTTTAAAACCCATATCTTGGATGCTTCAATTACAGATATATCGCTCATTTGAAGAAGCTCTAGAACAAGCTAGTGTCATCGAGGAGATAAAAATCCAAGAGGATATACGTAAGCCTGGGAGAAAGGAATGGAAAAACAAGGTCCAATACAAAAGCAATTATTTTGGCCAATCAAAATTAACATAGGCCACTCCTTCCAATCAGCCTAATCATGTCAATCAAGTGGTCATGAGCCAGTCGATAATGGCTCAACAGTATTTAGTGCAAGAACCACTACAACAAATTGCCTATCATGTGGTGCGCTCAGTATCCCAATCAATGCAAAGCATAGTGCCAACTATGGAAAACCATCCCTAACAATAGTCTATCCAATAAAATCACTAATACACCCTCTTGATCAAGTTGTATGCTTCCCTCTTCCAAAGGTTGTATGACATAAATAAACTTGCCTTGCCTAAAATCAGACCATATTATCCCACTAAATATGGTAAACATTATCAGGAGCATTTGTTTTGTCCTTACCATAGGTAAAATGGAAATGATATCAATACCCAGGTTTTGTAGGTGATTTGGAGAGGAGAGGGCAATCCTTCAAGGGAGGTCCTAGGTTCCAATCTCCACCCTACCAAAAAGCTGAATTGGGTATCCAAAATCCAATTGATAATATTGGTGCAGGTAGGGTTGGGTGCGACCCCCTGTTTGTGGTCGGGCAGGATCGGGCAGGGTCGGGTGACTTTGACAATGTAGAACCCCTTGTTTGTGGTCTCTCAGACCAAGGTGGCTCTGCAAGGGGTTTTTTTCTCAAAAAAAAGGAATGACATCAATAATTTCCATGTATTCAAAGACATAGTTCAAGACCTTATTGACTTGGGAGCCATCAAGATTGACAACCCCCTTGCTCAACAAAACTAAAATCTTTGTATTTTCGAAACACCACTTTCTCATCATGAGGAGGTGCAACCAACTATGGGAGGGACTAACACCAAAACTCCTCCCAATCAATTTAACCATGCTCAATGATACCAAGGTTTTGTATGTGCCATTCATGTGGTAACTAGAGGTCAATGAAAAAACAATCAACATTCAAAGCAACAACCTCAAGCAAGTGTGTTGCAACATACCACATCACCTTCCATTAAAATTTCCCCTAATCCTTCATCACCAATTCATATTCCTATCCAACCAAATCCTCCTATTCATCCTATCAATCATCCTCCATGACCAGTCATCTCATTGAGTAATCGGTTAACCACAAGCCTAAATATGGATTCCACTAAATTATCAATATATGAGCTAATTCAACAATCTCCCCCACATCATGAGGCATTAATGGAAATTCTAAAATCCATTGAATTATAATATCAAGATGCTAGTTCTTTTAACAACTTTGTAGGGAGCATTAAAAAATGCATGGAATCTTCCATTACGTTTTATGACTTTGAGATTAAGCCAATATTATAAAAATTAGTAGATCCTCCATTGCACATCATGGATCTAATTTATAGGAAGCCTTTCAAAAGAGTTCTAATTGATACCATCTGCTCAATTAATATTATTACCATGTCTACCCTTCATAATCTTAACATTCCTCCATCTCATATCACCAATTCATATTTCACACTAAATGCATTAAATGATGTTCCATAGTTGGCACTATTGTTTTACCCATAAAATTGGGGGTCAAAACATTGCACACTATGTTCCATATGTTGGAAGGATCCATGGTGTACAATGTACTCCTTGGAAGACCTTGGATGAGGGAGATGAGATGTGTCCCCTCCATACTACATCAATACCTAAAATATGTTCATGAGGGACAAGTACATTGCATACCAGTGGATGTTGAACCATTTAAGTATTGCAATTTTATCTCAAATCCCTATGAATCCATGCTTCCTTCCACCCACATTTTTCTATCACCATTAGCCAATACATCTACCACTCTACCCATTTCTTCATCAAAAGCTCCTATTCATGAGGATCCCCTAATAACCAATTCCCACCAAGCTTCCATACTCCCATCATCTTCATCATTGACTACATGCACATGTGGTCAATGTCAATCCACATCATCACCTTCCACAACTTTACCTTCCATGTCATCATCATCCGTACAAAAACCTTCCCAATCTAATCCATATCCATAATTCAATGTTTCACAAGTTGAGTTGATGGATTATGAAATGACTTCATCTCCACAATTTCTTGAGCCATTATCCAACCATGATCCTTTCACATCATCCCAAGTCAAGGTCCACCTCACTAATCCTAGTATTGGTGAATATGTTGTCCAATATATCATAGTTACACTGCTCACCATTCCTACTACTAAGGATTTGGGTCTCCCATTTGACCCACATTTATCTATAAGATAGGTATATGACATGGGTTCAACTCCCAACAACATAAATTTTTATATGGGGGGAGTGATTCTTTGTCCAATCTAACTCCCCTAGAAAAAACCCAAAGAACCAACACCTACCAACATACAAAACATGTCAATATTTTCATCCCATTATTTTCACATATTTAATTGTAAGGGACATGGTTTAGGACTGCATGAGTAGGGAATGCATGCCATTATTTATGTTCCATATCGAGAAATGCATGACCGTTTAGTCTTAGGTTACACTCCACTTTCCACCACCTCTTATCTTGAACAAGCCTTCCAAAGGCTTAAGCTAAATTCAAGAGAAGAAGATCTCTAATATGACGATGAAATCTATGAAGAATTTGAACTCATGTCGATAATTTTTTATGAATCTGAAGAGGAATCAGAGCCCATCATTCCCCACACCAAATAGGATGAGTTTTATCTCATAATGTTACCCATCTATGAGCTCATATTTCACTTTTTTCTTCCATAATAGTGAGCTGAACCTAATGGTGAACCACCACCTCCATGTAATTAATCCATCTCATCAACCAAAATTGTAACATATGTATATAATGCAAACAAACAAAAAAATAAAAAATAAAAATAAAACAAAACTATTTTATTTTTCTGCATTGCATGTATATAGCATCTAGTTAAGTGCATTTATTTGTGTTTCTTTTTGTTTTATAGGTTTACCAAGCTCATAGCATCAGTTATTAGGCTCTATTCATCCCATCCGTTCCAACCTCCTACATTTCTCCCTTAATTCAACATGAATCATATTGACTTATTCACCCCACTTCGTAATCCATATGATTTGGCAAAGCCAATTCCAATTGATATGAGTATTAAATATGGACTATATCTCTTCACCTCCATCCTTATCTGAGTTTGTCTTATTCAAGGAATTGTTAAGGGATTCATCCAACTATATTCCTCCATCCCATCCACCTTCACCTTCACCTTTACCTTTGAATCCTAAGTTTTTACAACCAGACATAGATGAGGATAAGTCTAAAGAGTTTGATGATATCATAGATGACATTCATATAACCCATACACCCCATCAACTTGAGGAAGTTTCACACATGTCTATTGAAGATACCATCAATATGGACCTTATTTTAGATGAAAACAATACCCAAATTATCAAGCTTCGTAAAATATTATCCAACAATGAACAAGAGCAATTAATTGCTCTCTTCAAGAGGAAGAAGGACATTTTTGCACAATCTTAAAAAGACATGTATGGTCTTGACCCTAACTTAGTTCTCCATAGTTTCACCATAAATCATGATACTAAGTTGATCAAACAGAAACTTAGAAGGATGCATCCTACCATTGCCCTCTTGGTCAAAGAAGAGCTTCATAAGATATTATATGTGGGTTTCATTGTACCCATTTATTATCGTGAGTGGCTCTCAAAAATGGTACCCATTCACAAGCCTAACAGGGCAATACATGTTTGCATTGATTTTTGAGATATTAACAAAACATGTCCTAAGGATGACTTTCCTCTTCCAAACATCGATACTCTTGTCGACACTTGCGCTGGCCATGAAATGCTTTCTCTTATGGATGATTTTTTAGGATACAACCAAATTTGAATAAATCATGATGAACAACACAAAACAACATTCACTACACCTTGAGTAACTTTTTGTTACAAGGTGTTGCACTTTGGCCTTAAAAATGCAGGTGTCACTTATCAACATGCCATGACATACATTTTATATGACAACATGCATAAGATTATCGAATATTATGTGGATGATTTCTTGGCAAAATTCAAAACTTCACAAAAGCACATTGGTGTATTGTAGAAAGTTTTTAACCGAATAATAGAGCATAATATGAGGTTGAACCCCAAGAAATGTGTCTTTGGTGCTACCTCTAGAAAATTACTAGGGTTCATTATATCTAAAAGAGGCATTGAGGTGGACCCAAATAAGTTTAAAGCCATCATGGATATGCCTCCTCCAACAAAATTAAAGTAATTTTGTAGTTTACAAGGAAAGTTCCAATCAATCCATCGTTTCATTGCACAACTTTATGATAAATGTAGGTCATACAATCACCTACTAAAAAATGGGGTACCATTTTCTTGGATTGATGAGTGCCAAAAATCCTTTGATGACATTAAGTAATACCTAGCTTCTCCACCAGTCTTAGCTCCTCCTCGTTAGGGGGTCCCATTCTATCTTTATGTTTTAGCAATGAACTTTGCATTAGGGACAATGCTTGCACAAAATAATGAAGAAAATTGAGAGCAAGTTGTCTATTATATTAGTTGAACATTGGTAAGCTATGAGTCTATATACACTTATGTAGAAAAAATGTTCTTAGTAGTGTTTTTTACCACTAAGAAACTTTGATATTACATGCTTAGTCACACAATATATGTCATAGCTAGAGAGAATCCTCTATTTTATATGATGTCTCGCACTTATAATAACACCTGCATCGCTAAATGGATAATTCTCCTTACTAAATTTGACCTTGAGTTCATTAGCCAAAAATCCATTAAAGTTCGAGTTATACCTGATCAACTTGTGGAAGCTCCACCACCTAGTGATCATCCCTTAATTATTGAGCTCCCAGATGATTTAGTATTCATTATCACCAAAAAAGAAGAATATGGAATTTTGAAGGAAGACATCAATATCACACTATTATTTGATGGCTCTAAGTGTGAGAAATGTTAAGGTGCTAGAGTCATAATTCATACACCCTAGGGGGTACCTATCCCTTATCATTCAAACTTGCCTTCCAATGCACAAATAACACTGTAGAGTGTGAAGCCTTAATATTAGGTCTTCAATAAACTATAGCTATGGGCATAAAGTATATCAATATATTTGGTTATTTTCAACTTGTTGTCAAGAAAATAAATGGATAATACCAATGAAAAGAACCTACCATTAAACTTTATCATGAAGTAGCAATGAAATTTCTCTCTAAGCTTTATTGGTATGAAATCAATAATTTACCACATTTGACTAATATATTTGCATATGCGATGGCCTCTCTTGGGTTATTGAATCCAAAAGACTCCTTAGGAGAGGTATAGTCCCTTGTTATTTCAATAATTTCTAAATTTACATTGTTTTGTACTGAATCTAAGGATGAAAATGATGTTTGCTTCATCCATTCGGATCCATATGAGCCTTGGTCAAGTCAAATAGTAGCCTTTCTCAAATTCGGAACATTCCCATCTGATACATCTCAAACTACAAAACACACTTTCAAGAAAAAGTAGCTCGTTTTATTCTCTTGGGGGACGTTTTGTATAAGCATGGTTATAATGGCGTCCTTCTTCAATATATCAAGGTTGTTGATGCACAAAGAGCCATAGATAAAGCTCATGATGGTACTTGTGGTGGTCATTTTAGTGGGATGGCCATCACAAAGTGTATTTTATGCATGGGTTATTATTGGCCCACCATGGAATGAGAGTGTTGCACTTATGTTAGAAAATGTCAAGAACATGCTAATTTAACTCATGTGCCATCACAAGATTTATAGACTATTTAAAATATTTTTCCCTTTTCACAATGGGGTCTAGATTTAATTGGTAAAATTTTACCTCCTTATTCACATGAGTAGGTTGAGGCAATTCCTCTAACCAGTTGGACAGGACCTAGAATTGTGGAGTTTATACTTCACCATATAATTTTTTGTTTTGGTATCCCCTCAAAAATCATATTTGACAATGGCAAGTCTTTCAATAAAAAGGATGTTCGAGCACTTTGCAAGAAATATAACATCCAATATACTTTTTTGAATCCTTATTACCCATAATCCAATGGACAATCTAAGGCTACCAACAAGACCTTAATTGCTATTCTCAAGAAATTCATTAAAAAAAATCATAGATATTGGCATACAAAAATTCCCTTGGCATTATGGGCTTATCGAACAAGCATCCACATGCCTACTAGGGTGACACTATTTTCATTGGTCTATGGAGACAAAGCAATCATGCCTCTTGAGCTTGAGATCCCCTCCTTGTGAATTTCTTTGTAGGAATTCATAGATGATGACACTTCTAGATAAGCACATCTTGAACAACTCAAACTTCTTGCTTAGAGGTGAGTCAATGCTTTATAGCATCTATGAGTTTATCAATACTGTCTAAAGTGTGCTTACAACACCAAAATTCATATACATGAATTCTAAGTAGGAGATATTGTCCTTAAACAGAATTAGTAAAACACCAATGCATTATCGCATATTCATGATAAATTCGTGGCTAATTGGTTGGGTGCATACATTATCACTCAAAAAGTGGGTAAAGGTACTTATAGGCTTGCTAGTATAAAGGGAGAGGAAGAACCTAAACCCCTTAATGTTATACAATTGAGATAATTCTATGCATAATGTGATTTATATATATGTACATATACATGGCTAATACAAAAATAAAAAAAACATTGCACTTAATTTGCACATATTTTATTCAAAAACATTGCATTTCATTTGCACACAGTTCATTTAAAAATAGATTGCATTTCATACATTCCATCCACAAGTCACATTTTATATTAAGGATCATTTATCTAGTTCAAGATCTTAATTGGTCCAATAAATTCATATTGCCTTAATCATAGGCACCTTCACAACATCATCCACAACATTCCACCAAGCCAAATTGTTATTTACCTCCAGATGTCCATAATTCCTAGGTGTTTTCGGTCACTCAGCCACCCATACTATTTTAAGCAAACCAAAAGTACATGTTAAGTTATTTGTATGACCATAACATATCTTCACTAAGAAAATATTGATTTCTAGGAATTGACTCCAAAGCATTCTAGAACCAACCACAATTTCACATCTTAAAAACATCTTGTGTCAAAGAGGGATAAAACCATACTTGGTTTGAATCTCAAAGTAAAAAGGGTAGTCCTCACCTATCCCATCATGCAACATAGTCCACAAAAATAGTGATTTTCACCACTATCACAATTCCAAAATAAAATAAAGAGTAGGTAAAAATCCCTAACAAAAAAATTAAATATTTTACATCACAAACCACTGATAATTGGGTTGTAAGGATTGTACTACATTTCCAGTCAGATAGTTAAGTAGTCATCCCCAAAACCTAAGAGATCAAATCATTGGACTATGGAGTTAGCCTCCACCAGAGTTATAGATGCTTGACTGGCAATGGAGTATACTCATGTGTGGCAACACATCTCTTTCAAAGAGACCTCTAATCGCACATACAAACAAGCTAACTTCTTGGTTTCATCCATAATAGGTTACACCCAATTTACTCGAGATGAGTTAATGAACTCACTTTCACACACATTGGTTCTTCATTACCTCGAGTCATTACCAAACTCATAATTTGGTAAATGAATTAACTGCACATACATTTGGTCCTAGAGGAATTATGCAGTATTTAGTGAGTTTATTTGTTAGCACTAGTATATCTAAGTCTCTACAAAATAGGCATGTTTCCATATCAACATCCATATCTTCTTCCATGTCAACATCCATATCTTCTTCCATGTCAACATCCATATCATTTCATGAGTCATCCATTTCATATACCACCAAGTCTGGTGCCCCTGATTAAACAGCAATGCTAGAACATGGCCAAGAAAAATCTAAGCTATAAATGATCATTAGAACATTTGTATTCCATACCTTGCAATAATCATCCATATAAACATGCATTCCTTAAAAATTATTTACACAAACACAACACAAAAAGTAGAATACATGTATATATATATGTATAAATATCACATATACAATGAGTGCCAAAAGGCTACATACAATGGAGCACCAAGGCTCATATACAAAAAGTGTATTAAAGCACTAGCTAAACCCTCCAAGAGGACCCTTGTGACCTAGAAGGAGCCCTAGACCTAGAGTTATGCCTAGTAGCCTCTGATACATATGCATAATGAGGATCAGGAAGTGGAATATGATGCTCCATCAACCTATCCTTCAAAGACTTGATATACCTATGTCGAGACCTAAGGTGCGCTATGTCAACATAATGATTTTGCTCCCTCTATAGCAGCTCTACTTGGAGCCTCATGATCCTATCATCCTGAGCCATCACCATTGCATCTTGATTTATCACTTGCTACTCCAACCTCACCCAATCCTCACTACAATTTGGAGGTCCATATGGAGTCTCCTCCACATCATACTTATCTTTGTTATCTCCTCCACTCCTTGGAGTCTACCTTGTCACTCCCTTAGTCCTCCTCATTTTACTATCATATTGAATAGACCTCTATCACTTAGGAGCATCGTTGGTACCTCGACTTCAACCTCATCCCCATATCCACCAACTACTAATATATTTAGTGCCCATGGATTTGTAGCAAACGATGCATCATACTCCATAGTAGTCCATGCATCATCCATATTGGCGAGATTTATCTCCTCATAATACTTATAAGCCTCTCTCCATGGCTCAGCATAAGGTAGACCTATCTCATTCTGATGACTCCTATAGAGTACTAGCTCATCAAGAACCCCATACCTCAAGTTGAACTATCAGAGTACCTATGAGAATTGAATATACTCAGGATCATTTTGATACCTCCCAACCATCCACCTAGCTTTCCTCCTATCATAGATTCTCTTTATATCATGTCCATATGGTACCCTACCATGGCCTCCACATCACTTTTGTGGATGTCAATCAAACCCACAAATCCCTATACCACTGACTCGTTTACATAGGACGACTCTGTTGTACCTCCTCTGCCACTGCCCATCTCCTAGGATAGGGCAGATTCCTATTGGAAATATTAAGCATATTGAGTTGTCATTGATGTCAAAGGGTTGATGTCAAAAGGATGCATGGTATTAAAGGTAGAAATATTCTTTTAAGGTTGGATAATTATTCAAGGCAAGGTATATCTCAAAGCAAGAAAAATTGTTGAAAAGAAAAGAATTATAATATTGATTTAAATATTATAAATAAAGTTCAAAAGTTCATAGAGAGGGCCAAAAGTTTAAGAAGGTTTAAAATTTTATAGAGAAGGCCAAAAGTTATAAATTTTTTAAAAGTGGAGTTTAAAAATTTTCTTGGACAAAGGTCCAAATACTACAAGATAAGGCCAAAGGGTTAATTATAAAAATATTATATTATAATTAAAAAAGAAGGATTTGGTGCCAACGTCTTTGAAGGATTTAAAAAATAAAAAATAAATTTTGAATCCGAATTTACAATAATGAAAAGAAAGGCATATTTATATGGAATAAAATATTTCATTTACTCACCACAATTGCTAAGGTTTGAAATATTTTAATGCGAACTATTTTCTAATGCAAATGATTTTGATATCTCCCTGTGTGCCATCCTAAAAATTCAAGGAAAGGAGAAGACAATGAAAAAGAAGGTAAAATTCATGGATTCTAAAGATTGAATAAGGAAAGGAGGTTTAATTGTGTTGTTCCAACCATTGGGGTATCCCAACTGGTTGTGCGGAGCAAGGAGTGTTGAGTTCAATTCCCATTTGCATCATATATTTGCTATGTATCCAATTTGTGAAGCACAAAGGGGTGAAAGTTTTACTGTGTGCATTTGGTTCTCAAGTTGGTGTGTAGCCCATATGGTTGGCTTGGTCGCATGAATATACTACCATGGGATAGATCCGAAGGTCGAATCATGCCGGGTGCATTTTTGGCTAGGAAGATATTGTGGCAGTTTTAGTTTTGAAGCGCATGAGGATATAGATATAAAGGCAACCCTTTTGGTTTCTACCCATTGGGCTAGCCCAGCTGGTCATGATGGTGGTGGCTAGGCACTATGGTTTGGGACATTTAGGGGTCAAACCCCATCTATGATAGCAAAGGCCTTTAGGTGAAAGGTATGAAAAATAATTTTTATTTTCATTAAAGTTGGAGTAATAAGGTGCCACATTGATTTTAGTGTTTCATTTGTGAATTATTTATATTGCATTCTGTATGTGATCAAGTTGGAAAAATAACGTGTATTTTTTATTATATGAAAAGTGTATTGTATGATTTAAATTGGAGAAATAAGGAGTAATTTTTTATTGTATTAAAAATATATTTTATGTTTCAAATTTGGAGAAATAAGGTGTATTTTTAGTATTATAAAATTGTATGGCGTATGTTTTAAAGTTGGATAAATAAGGTGTATCTTTGGTATTTAAATTTTGTATTTTGAATATTATAAACAAAGGGATAAAATGTTACATGGATATTTATTGAAATTTTACAGTTTATATTTTAAAAAGGAATTTTGAGTATATGTTTTGACATTAAAAAGGGATAAGTGCTAACCTGTTTTGAAGTAGCAAAATAAAAAAATATATTATTTGTTAAAGATAGGTTTGGAAATTCATAGGGCACATATTCATCAAGGTAGTGTTTAGAGGTATGGTGATTTAACTCCTTCTCAAGGTGGTTTTGTTTGAGGAAAATATTTTGTTGAAATATGGTTAGAAGTATAAGGATTGATTTGATGTGCATAAGTGATTGATTGAAGTTGAGAGTAATTGTGCTTTACCTTGATTGAAATTGGAAATATATGAGCTAGTGTTTAAGAACATAATTGTACATTGCTTTGAGTGAAATTGAAGTGAAAAATTGTAAGGGTTATAGACCAATTTTTGTGAAGCAAATTTGTGCATTATTGTGATTGATATTAAGAGAAAATTTGCAAGGGTTATAGACTAGTTTTTTGAAGCAAACTTGTGCATTGGTTTGATTGGTTTTTGGAGTACATAAGAAGGTAAATTATCAAGTGCTAGATTAAAGCTGGCTTGTGAATGCAAATAAATGTGAGACATGTGAAAGAGATAGAATTAATGAATGTGAGAAGAATATATTGATTATTTGTAATGCGTATCATTCTCTATATGTTCATGAAAAAAAAGAATTTTGGGTAGAATATGTCTAAATTACTTTAGTTGAAGAAATCACTTTTGGGAAAGATATATGAAATTGTTTCTATGCAAGAATTAGGAATGTTTGAGCAGTTTTTGTGAGCAGTATTGAGATAGATTTGAGTAGGTTATTGAGGCAAAATTGAGCAGGTTTGTGAGCTGAGTTATGAGAAGGTTTGAGGTAGATTTGAGAAGGATCTGTGAGAAGGTTTGAGTAGTGATTTGAGTAGGATTATAGATATTATTTGAGAAAGTTTGTTTGAGAATATTTGAGCAAGCCTTGTGTGTATGCTTGGAGCAGATTTGAGATTTGAGCAAGCCTCGAGTGTAGGCTTGGAGTAGATTTGAGAAGGTTTTGGTGAGCATATTTGAGCAAGCCTTTTGTATAGGCTTGGAGCAGATTTGAGCAGAGTTGAGAGTAGGTCTTGGATTAGACCAGAGCAAATGGGATTGATTTCTCCTATGGATAGATGTCCATAAACCAAAGCAAAGGGGATTGATGTCTCCTGTGGATAGAGGTCTATGAACCAGAGAAAAGGGGATTGGTGTATTTTGTGGATAGAGGTCCACAAACTAGAGTAAAGGGTATTGGTGTCTCATGTGGATAGAGGTACATGAACTAGAATAAATGGGATTGGTGTCTCCCATAGAGTGGTGTCCATAAAACCAGAAGCAGAGGGGATTGATGTCTCTCATGGAGTGGTATATACAAAACCATAAGCAGAGGGAATCGATATCTCTCATGGAGTGGTGTCGACAAAACCAAAAGTAGATGGTATTGGTGTCTCCTATGGAGTTATTTCCATAAAACTAGAATTTGAGGGGATTGAAGTCTCCTATGAAGTTGTATCCACAAAACTAAAAGCAGATGGGATTGGTGTCTCATGTGGAGTGGTATCCACAAAACTAGAAGTAGAGGGGATTGGTGTCTCCTATGGAGTGGTGTCCACAAAACTAGAAGTAGAGGGAATTGGTGTCTCCTATGGAGTGGTATCCACAAAACTAGAAGTAGATGGGATTGGTGTCTCCTATGGAGTGGTATCCACAAAACTAGAAGTATATGGGATTGGTGTCTCTTGTGGAGTGGTGTCCATGAAATTGATCATAGGGAATTGGTGTCTTCCTTGAGTTTGTGTCCATAAATATTGTAATAGGGAATTGGTTCCAAATATATTTGTTGAGAAAATTTATAAGAAATATTTTATTTGTGGATGTATCCCACATTGGGTGAACCACGCTAAATCTATTTCTCTTATTTGTGTGATGATCTATGCATTATTTCATTATTGCAATTGATAATATTGGATAATACTATGTTCGAAAGAAAATTAAAAAGTTTTATCTTATACTGTTAAACACCCTCTTAGTATAAGATTGTGTTATTCAAATTTTATCCCTTATTTATAATATTCAAAATACAAAATTGAAATACCAAAGATACATCTTATTTCTCCAACTTTGAAACATAATATATAATTTTAATACAATAAAAAATTACTCATTATTTCTCATATTTAAATCATACGATACACTTTTTAGATAGTAAAAAATACACATTATTTCTCCAAGTTGATCACATACAAAATGGAATATAAATAATTCACATTGAAGCACTAAAATCAATGTGGCACCTTATTACTCAAAATTTAATGAAAATAAAAATAATTTTTCACCTAAAAGCCTTTGTTGTCACAAATGGGGTTTGACCCCTAAACCTCCAAAACCATAGTTCCTAGCCACCACCACCATGAATATCTAGGCTAGACCAATGGGTATCAACCAAAAGGGTTGCCCTTATATCTATGTCCTCATGCGCTTCCAAACTAAAATTGCCACAATGTCTTTCCAACCAAAAATGCACCCTATAGGATTGAACCTTCGGATCTCTCCCATGATAGGATATTTGCATGGCCTAGGCAACTGGCCGGACTACACACCAACTTGAGAACCAAATGCACACAACAAAAATTTCTCACCTTTGTGCTTTATGAAATGGATGCATAATAAAAGTATGATGTATTTGGTAATCAAACTCAAAACTCCTTGCTCCGCAATGCCCTTTATAGGGTTGGACAACCAGTCGAGATACCCCAATGGTTGGAACAACATAGCAAAACCTCATTTCCTTTTTCAAGCTTTAGAACCCATGAATTTTGTCTTCTTGTTCCTATACTAGCGTGTAGCTAGTAGACCCTTTGATCTTGCCACACTAAAATTATCCCATCCCTAGTACTACAGTAGCAAACTACACCCCAATTCTTTCCTCTTCCACCTCCTCACCTCATAGAGCTCCTGATACACCTACCTAAACTAATAAGGTAATATCTCAGGCATACACTTGCATTGTAGTGAGTGTATCACTCACCTATTAGGTTCTAAGGGAACCTACAACTTATACTATTCTGGATCACAATGTTGTCCAACATGAATATTAAAGCCCAAATGGCATCTATTTTATTTTCCACATACATGGACAAGTATGGAATGCCCCCACACTCCACCCTCACACTCTCCTAGCTATCACAAAACATCTTCTTCATCTTCACCCCCTAATCATATATAACATCAACATGAATCCTATCCACGAGTAGCCTGTAAATGTGGTATACATCCTCAAGTGTAAGGGTAATCTCTACAGTAAGGATCTAAAAGTTCCCCCCCTTTAGATCCCACCTCTCTACCAAGGCAAAGAGGTACTCCTCATTCGTCCTCACCACATCTATTCGGGCTACCTCCTCTAGCCCCATAGCCTTTAGCAAATCTCAATCCTCACTCTATAGTGCCTTCCTCATCCCTAGGGTGAGAGGTAAGAACCAGTGCCAAGCCTCCAAAATCCTAAGATGTAGCACAACACAAACATGTGTTGTTAATACATGTTCATTATTAAAAAAAACAACAAAAACATAATTTTTTTGCACAAAACGAAAGAGCCTCCAATTGGGAATTACCTTAGAAAATCACAATCTAGCCCTATATCTTTACCCCACATCCACTCTTCCACCACCATATCTTCCATTCTCACCTCACTTCCCCTCACTCCACTCCACCTCACCTCACTCTCCTATATGCAGCTTCACATATTTAGAAATGCATAAATGAGCTCTATTTTTGCCCTGCAAGTTATTTATAGCTTCTTTAGGCATATTAAAGTTCCCATGGGTGTTTATTGGTGCTTTTAAGTGCACCGAGGCATTTTTATAATGCCCAAACATCGATAGGTATCTACGCATACCGAAAGCACCAACCAGCGTTTGACATCAACATTGACAAAAAGGTCAAATCAATGCAAAATAGTGGCTTATCCCCACAAAATCACTCCAAATTTTATATATGCATCCATTTCATCATATTATCAAGTTTTTTTAATGTCTAAACCAATTTGGATGCATAATTTTTTATTACACCCAAAAATGAGCAAAATCACTTATAAAATTCAAAAGCATTCCAAATTGGTCTAATTTTTACAAAACATCCATAATAATCATTCTCGCCATCAATAATTCACTTCCACATAATTTCCAATCGTCAATCAAGATATTTTCATATTTTCCAAGCTCAAACAACATTCAATTGAACCTCATAAATAGTGGTTTATTCTATCTACTTGGCGATTACAATGATTTGCATCCATGTAATTTGGTAAGATGAATAGATTACCATAAAGACACTTGGCCATATTTATCATTCACTATCTTATTTCTAAAAAAAAAATCACATTTGGTGCTTCACATTTTGTGTGAAACGTTGCCAAGAACAATTTGGACAAAATATGTCATTGATGGCCTAGTTTGTGGGGCTTAAAACATGGACGAAAATCACATTTTATCATTCCACATTTTATTGACAATCATCATGGCGATTGGACTTAGCTAGGGTGGTTGGTTCTGATGATAGGAAATATCTAACAATCACTAGTTTGCCCTATGAAGTTGACTATTTTTATATTTGCATCTTCATATTTGCATATCAATGATTCCCAAAGGCACATTCTTCAACAACATCGAATCACACCAAATTTGGGGTAACCATATTTGGTTTTTATTTTCCACAATGGGATACATATTACATGATCATGGTATATATACTTGGAAAAAACACCTTCATCTATTAGAGAAAATATAAAATCAATCATTTGCAACTTCCAACAACCCCCTTCCCACCATTGGGGCAAAAACGGTATCACATTTACATCATGCATACCATCCACAATTGCACCATTCACTCACATAATCATTTGCACTCATTTATCAATTGGCTCATGATATTCATCCATAAAATCTTTCACCAATTGAGAGGTTAAGCTACGTAAATCAAAATTCTTTTATCTCCAAGCTCATGTCCACATATCAACAAAGTTGCTTTTGCATCAAGCCAAAAAAAGGTGTCTTGTATTTTTGCACTGCATTATGTTTCACGCAACACAGTACAAAAAGGGCATCTATAGACACCAAAATATAGCCACTTGTCATCCATATAGGTCTTCCCACAATTTTTACCCATTTATTTACATATATTTAGGTATATTTGTTTAATATATATTAAATTATTAATATTAAATATTATATTATATATATATTTAACAAATGTATATATATATATATATATATGTGTGTGTTTGTAAATTAATCCCAACCACCCATCTTGTTTTAATCCCAACCATTCATCCATATTGATCCATTCCACATGCCTAGATTTAATCTCTACCCTTCATCACATTTTAATCTTGACCACACAAATTGTGTCGTCGAAACCCTAATGTGCCCTAAGGGATATTTATAAGTAGGAGTCATTTTTATGGCTTAACCCCTTAGTTTTCCTAAGCAATTTGTGTCCTTGAATTCCCTGAGTTTTAATCATAAGTTGCTAGATTTTTCAAAGTGTCCTAAGAAATCTATGAATTTCCCATAGTCACCCTCACCTTTGCATCCACCACCACATCCGTTTCGGCATCCCTTGTCTGAAGCATATCTATTTTTGTAGACCTCGTCTCACTTCTTGAATGCCCCTCCTCTACTCTCAAACACCATTGGGCACTTTCTGCCACTCTTGAGCACATTTGGGCACTTTCCACCACCCCAAAACATCCACAAGTATTTTTTTCTACCACCTAGTGCCTGCGGGCATTTAATACAAAATTTATGTAGCCCTACTAACCCTCTACTAACCCTCAGGTGTTGCTAGGACATCATCGCACAATTGTTTTGAAATAACTACTATATACTAGAGAACAACAAGTGAACAAGGTAAATCCAGCATAGATTTATTTCATTTCATGTATTTTCATATTCTGCTCACTTTATTTATATTGCATAGCTAGTGTTTGTATTAATTGCTTAGGGTCTCACACTATGGAACCCTCATAGTTGCTACTAACATTTTTGATGTCTTTTATGTGTAGATCTGGAGATACTACACCCACATTGTGTTGTTGCTTAAGCTAGAGTAGCCCAGTATTGGATAGCATGAAGCCTACCTTTGCTGGGATCAAAAGTGAGTTTGAAGACACCACCAACACTGTTCACTAGGGTTTCAGAGAAATATAGTATTTTAATCTTTTTTATCAAAATAAATCAAATTATTTATAATAACATTAGATATTTGAGCCCCCCACATATCAATAAAATCATATTTTTTGTGTAATATTATATCTGTTATATTTGGTTTTTTGCTTTTTCATCTATAATGGGCATGAAAGACGAGGTAGGTTTAATGCCAGATATTTCTCCTTTGGAATAATAAGATTCTAGATTTATCCCTAGGGTTTCCACTAAAATGATAAACAAAAAAGGGGATAAATGGTCACCTTCTATCAGACCTTTGATGCTCTAGAAATAACCAACAACGAAGGCATTAACTAAGATAAAGAAGTTTGCTCTTGAGATGCAATCCTTGACTAGGTTGATCCAATCAGGATGGAAACCAAATATGGACAAGATAGAGAAGAGGAAATTCCAAGACACTCTATCAAAATCCTTTTTCATGTCTAATTTGAGGAAAATGCCATATTTACCACTTTTAGAAACATAATGTATAAGGTCATGGATTTTAATTATTATGTTAGTAATTGGCCTCCCTAGAATAGAACTAGCTTGATAGGAATCAAATATGAAAGGGATAATAGGTTTCAATCTCTTGGAAATAACTTTGGTCAGTATTTTATAAAAAACATTGTATAAACTAATTGGGCAAAAATAAGATAAAAATTTGGTGTTATTTGACTTAGGGACAAGGGCCAAAAATGTGGAGTTTACATATTTAGGAATGTTATTAGTCTACTAAATTTGTTGGATGGATGAAATGATGTTAGACCCCACATTGTCCCAATATTTTTAATAGAAAATTGGGGGGAAATCATCTAGACCTAGAGCCTTCCTACCTTGCTTTGAAAAAATTGCATTACGTATTTCCTTAATGGAAAATGGTTTAAGCAAATAAATGTTATGCTCCTAGGATACCAAAATAGGGATATTGTTCAAGAGGGCATCTAACATTTACATATTACACTTCAGACTAGGTCCAAGCAGATCTTCAAAGAAACTACTGCCTCATCTCTGATATCTATAATTTTTTGAAATAGTGTTCCCATCAACTTTGGTGAGGTACCTGATCTTGTCAGATTCCCTGTGCCTCATCGTGGTAGCATGGAAAAATTTAGTATTAGAGTCTCCCTATGTCAACTAGGTAACTCTTGACTTCTACTTCCAAAAAACTTCCTCACTTTTAAGAATGTTGTGGTATTCATACATAAGCTCCCTTTCAGCCTCAATAATATTTGTGTCCAATTCTCCCTATTGGACAAGAAGCTCAATGTTTGTGAGTTGGGATTGGATATTCTTTTTTTGGAAACAATAGTACCAAAAATATCTTTGTTCCACTTCTTGAGTTGTACTTTCATAAACCAGATCTTATTGCTAACCCAGGAGGCTGGGGACCTAGAAAAACTATAAGACCACCAATTTGCAATGAGTGCCTTGATATCTAGATCCTAAAGCCACATAGCCTCAAATATGAAAGGGGATCTAAATGGGGAGACCTATAAAAACCAATCAAGTAGAAAGAGGTTGTGATAAGATCTTATTCGGGGAAAATAATGAAGGGAAAAAATATCCAAAAGAACAAATTCCATTAATGGATATTAGGAATCTATCAAACCTTATTTTAATAAGTTGGTCACCCTTTCTATGATTGCTCTAGGTGAATTTTGGACCTTTGAGTTGGATATCCATGAGTTCATTCTCATCCACAAAAGAAGTAAAATATTCATAGGAATTAACTATTATTTCAGAGCCTCCTTTCTTATTAGTGGGGAATAAAGGAGAATTAAAATCTTTAGCTATCTTCCAAACCTCATTGGAAAAAACCTCTCTCATCTAGCTAATAATTGTTCTAGATATAAAATCTCCTAGATGGAGAGTTTGGAGCATAATATTTGATAAAACCCATATGTAATGTTAGTTCTTACTGAAGAATAGGAATGTTCATGGAGCTTTCTTCCATAAATATAATAGCCCTTAAAAGGCTCCATTGGCAGGGCTTATGAGGAATTCATATTTTTTCCATATGTATTTTGAAATGCATGAAGTATTATGGTTATCCAGTTTGGATTATTGCAAGAATAAAATGGTTGGTTTTAGGTTTTTACTCATGGACTTAACCAGAAATTATTTGTTGTGTCCATTGAGGTCTTTCACATTCCATGAGAGGATCTTCATTTGGAAATTCTAGAAGAAGGTATTTTCCCTCTTTGTTGTGAAGAGGGGAATTTGGATCAAGTATCACTTTAAATTAGATCTAAAAAAAGGTTTATCTTGGAGGAGAGACTCAAAGTGAGTTGAGTTCCATTGGCAATGTTCTTAATATATTATCTATTTCTAATGAGTTGAGAGGAAGGAAAAACTTATTTTTTATCTGAAACAACATCAACATGAAGCCTTTTTTTATTTTTTGTGAAGTGGGGGCTTATGGAAAAAATATTTTTGGGAAGATTTTTACATGGGGAAGTGCTGAGAAGACCTTTAGGGGAAGGAGAGTCCAGCGAAGGAGGGCTTTAAGGAGCATCATTCCTAAAAGAAGGAATAACTTGAATAATATATAAAGAAGAAGAAGGATTTAAAATAGAAGCTCGAGGGCATACCTTAAAGGAGGATGAGATATCGACTTGAGCTAGAGGAACATCTTGGAAATCTTGATCTGTAGATAATGGTGCATTCAGAGGACCCCCCAACAAACTTTGAGCAATAGATGGTAAATATTGGACCAAGTCATTCAAAGTCTCTCCTGATGGACCTTGAGAAGGAATATATTCATTTGAAATAGCTTTAGGACCAGAAGGAGAGAGCTTGAATCCCAGCAAAGAAGAATATTTAGATTGATTATTGGATCATTATTGCTACTAGAACCTTTATCCTAAAGGTTTTTTGGTAGAAGGCACCTTAGAGACCTTAGACATTTGACATTGAGATTTGAGGTGAACTTAATTGGAACACCTAGAATAGAAGTCTAGTCTATTCATATATTCTATGATCTAATTCCTAGATATCTAATCTAAAATCAACTCGATGAAAGAAGGAAGAGAGAAATCAAGGTTAGCATTGATGCACATGCGAGCATGGACCATGCAGGTATTGGCTTTGGTATGTGGATCAAGATCGATTAACTCACCAATATCTTGGGCAATCCCTTATAAAATTTTATCATCCCAAAAATGGAGAGGAAGACCTAGAAGGTAAACCCATATCAGATCTAGGTTGATATTTTGAATCTCTAGGTCAAAATCCACACTCTATTTCTTGAGAAAA
This sequence comes from Wollemia nobilis, assembly GCA_028583015.1. NCBI lineage: Eukaryota > Viridiplantae > Streptophyta > Pinopsida > Araucariales > Araucariaceae > Wollemia > Wollemia nobilis. The sequence goes on along the minus strand of JAQPPZ010017225.1, from coordinate 3,738,011 downwards.
ATTGCTCTTCGGCCATAGAACCATGGTCGACCTCAAAGTAATCTGGTTGAATTGTAGTATAGGGGTGTAGTATTTCTAGATTAGGAGGTGATTTAGAAGGCCTAGAAATTAATACCAAATTTTCAAATCCAACTTGCCCAAATTGTACAGCTTATATGGTTTGTCTTGTACAACATGTTAGTTTGTCAAACAGTTTGTACAATCACAAAATCATACAATTTTATATCTTAAATCATACAATATTGTACCTTGTGTGATTTTGTACTTAGTGAATTCACTGGAAGTGGTTTTCCAAGTCAAATCGATCAGTTTTGTAATTGATTTATTTGAAATAGCAATTTTCCCTTATTTGGCAAGTTGTCGTACAACTTTATTACCAAATCGGGTAAACAGTCATTTGTACGATTTGGTATAGCCTATGTACAATTTGTACAAAACCTTGCTGCAAATTATACTTAGATATCTTATATTGTATAAAAATTCCTCTCAATACAAGTTTTGGGATATTTCTTTATGACAATTGGTCACTTTCCTTCCAACATGGAAACCCTAATTTAATGACAATGAATTACAATCATCAAGACCATTTCCAAAAATCGTACAACTATTTGGAAATGTATTTCTATAGTAATAATCTCATGCAATAATTTTATATCCTCACATAAAGTTTTTAGGATGATCAAGATCATTTATAAAGCAATTTCATCAAATTAACATAACAAGTTATGCACCCAAACATCAATTACACAACCTGTAATGACCAAAATGTACAATGGATTTCACAATAATATAGAATCAAAAGAGAATTAATGTTATATTCAAATTATGAGCATTCCTATACAATACATCCATCATCATTGATCACAACAATAGACTCAACAACAATAGACATCAATAATGAACATTATGCAACTCTACCATGAACAATCAATAACTCCATGAATGAATGAAAAACCTAAAAAATTGAATAGGGGTCTATATAATGCATGCCCAGACCATTCCAAAGTGGTTTCTAAGACATCACATTACTTACAACTGCCATCCCATATTAACTCAAAACAATTCATTACAAGGTTTTACTAAGTCTAATTTATTATTATCAAATTCTTCCCAAATGTGCATTTCACATTGTACATTTTCAACCCTTGTATGTTTTACACCTACTTGTACATTTTGACACTTGTACATTTTAATCAAAAATTAACAAAACTGAATAAAATTTTGCAAATCCAAAAATCATTTCTTCTTATTCTAGGATGTGGATTTGTTGCCTACATCTACCCTCCCTTTAAATCATTTGGTGTCCTCGTTGACTGAGTATTCTTGGTCTTGGTCGATGAACCTTGGTGGTACTCATCAAGATGCATACACAAAGTAGTATGCTCATCCTTCAATAAAGTTGTGTATTAACTGACTTCCAAAGCTTTTGATCCATACTCATTGGCTTTCTCTTTTGTAGTAGCCAAAAGTGCAACTAGCTCCTTCTCACACTTGGATGCCCCTTGCATAAATTTTATTTCAACAAGGATTATGTTCTAGCTTCTACGAATAACTCCTCATTCTTTTTTGTAATGACCTGTAGGTTCTAATGACCTCGTCTTAAAAGAAAATAAAAAAAATACTAATGCAACTAAAGACCTTAAAGGCAAATTCGAGCCTAATTGGATTGGGCCATATATTATCACTGCTAAATTTGGATCAGAAGCATACAGATTAGCTACCTTAGATGGTAAATATCTTAAAGAACCTATGAACATTATGCACCTTAACCGCTATTATGCATAAATCTGGTAATTTCGTCACTGTATATATTATACATATTGTCTTATTTTAGTAATTAATATAAAAATTTCAAAAACAGTAATATTATGTATTATCTTAATTCATAAATTAAAATCAAAATATAAAAAAATCAAAATCATCAAAATCCTCAAAAACATCTTCTATTTTTGCAGCTATCAATTCTTGAAGTATTGTAGTTATATTTTCAGTTATTTTGGATAAATTAGCATTTATTTGGAATCCCTCACTTTCAAACTCACAAGAATAAATATCTTGATCTTATTTGGTATGATTATTAATCTCTCTTATATCGAAGTCCACAGTTGAATTAAATAAAATTTTGAGCATAGAGAACTGATATTGTTATTTACTTGAACCAAGTACACCTTTTCACATTAAAATGATTTCATTGCAAATTCAAAATGATGCTACATAGTAGAAGCGGTCTCTTGAGTGAAAAGTCTCCTCTGCTATCCTATCATGCACATGGTCTAGAATATTTGAGAATTGATAAAAGGACAAGCTCAACCCTGTCCAAAATAAAAATCCCTTGCTCTACAGCCAATCCGAGCAAGTATCCCTAATATAGGAAGAAAAAAAAGAAGAAGGGAAAGTCAAGAAAAATCATGAGAAAAAGAAGCATTGTTTTAGTATCATTTTGTACCACCTCAACAATATTTTAGCATTATCTCAGTGTCAAGCAAAAATAAAAATAAAAAAAAAGAGAGAAAAAGAAAATAAATAGAAAAAAACAATAAATCCCTTCCCCTACCCTTTGAAATAAAAGAAGGGTGAATGAGCTTGAATCCCTGGAACTCTCAATTATTCTAAAACTGTGAGGTAAGGCCCATAACAGGTGGTTTATGCCCAACCTTCTTGGCCTTGGGTAACTCCTAGCGTGGTGATATGTCTATCACATTAGCGACCTTATTTTGTACAGACCTATGTCCGCTCATGGATCAGCTAGCTCTTGATGACCCGACTTACATAATAGTCTGGTATGGTTACATGCATATAAATCATGGTCAATGAACACTCATTTGGTTAATTCAAATTACTTGTATCAAATTATCTTGCTCAAAATTGGTAAATGAACAATACAATTGCACACACATTTGTGTTTGAGAGATTTTGTATCATTATGATAGATCAAGATCGACAATGAACTCACATATGCACATGGGGTTCCTTATAAATCTAAATTTTGTCTTTGAGATAATTTAAAATATTTATGCAAATCTTTCGGAATAATTTGATTTTCTTACTTGAGAATATTGGCTTAGCAATTAAATACATTTTTTCAAAAATCTAAAATTTCTTTCAGCATGTTCAAAAATCTAGCAATAAAGTCACATTTATATATTTTTGACTTCGCAACGATGGTATAGTTCCTAAACCTAAATTGGAATTTTATGCCTATTGCAAGTCCTCATTTTTATTTTATTTTTTGTTTATCTCAAAATTAAAAAAATCAACTATGCAATAAAACTATTACATCAATTTCTTCTTTGGATTTTGCGATGATGGTATAAGTCTATACCTAAAATTCTATGCGTAGTGCAAGCCATCGTTCTAATTTTATCTCCCATTTATTTAATCCATAAAAGCATATGGCTTAAATCTTAATTTAACACAATTGTGCTTTAAAAAGAACGAAAACTTTTCTATTTCATTTCATTATGTCAACATTCAGTTTTGTGACGATGGTATAATTCCTAGGCAATTGTTCAAAATTCTATCACACTTAGGAATTTTATACCTAGAAAAAATCATATTTTTTAATATCTCATGCATAATATTTTCATGAAAATTTGAAAAAAAATCATCACCATCATCATTTTTCATCATCACAACACAAAGTCTTAAGAAAGTCTCTTAAGCACCCTTTTACTTTTAGAAATATTTCTCTCATACCAAGATTAACATGATGACCTAACGAGAGATGACTCCATGAAATGGTCATGTAACAACAACAATGTCCTTTGAAATTATTGTTAGAAGTCACTTTATTTTTCATCAAATCATACCACAACAACCAATTTGTTTACATAAGATTATTTCATTTAATTTTATAGCATGACATAAAATTATAATATTTTCAATGATATAATTACATGAATAGTCAAACAAAAAATATTAAAGCATCATAAAACATATGCACAAGTCATATCACAAACAAAATAGATATATATATATATATATATATATATATCAAGAATTTTATACATCATATCAAAATGGATTGGTATGCCACAATCTATACCCTGGCATTCTCAATCGTCTTAAAAATATATGGTCTATGTACAATGAGAATCTAGTCTCGAGAAGCCCTCAAGCTCTCAGCCTCATCTCCTCTCCCACACTAATGTGGAGGAGGTGGTCCCATCAGAGTTTGTGCTATATCGTGGGTCCTCAATGTCGATCATGATGATGTCCTCGATGACCCCATCCTGATAGGCTCCGTAATACTGGCTGGCAGTGGTATCCTCTGGTCCTCTAGAACCACATGATGGTACAACCCTTGGTAGAATGTGGTCTATGCAATAGCCTGCACCAGCTCTATAATGCTCGCCCCTTCGCTTCGAGCCTTGAGTCGTGTTGCCTCATCCTAAAGAGTCTACACCTGAGCTCTAGGCGGGCATTCTTCACTCGAAGAGCTACCATCACATTTCTCTCCCCCACCTCGACACCCTTGAAATTATCAGGTGATTGTGGCCTATCCCTCTGCTGAGAAGGGAGTCTCTCCCTCCTCTCCTGCTATTGCTATCTCTCTAGAGCTTATGGTACTCTTCGACATCTCTCCTAAGGAGGTCATTGCTGATCCCTCCCTCTACAACCCCTCGATGGTGTCCTGGCATCCCCTCTCCATCTGTTGCACTACAACGTGAATCATAACCTATGCCCTCGTCATCCAAGGAGGGCGGATGCATGCATACCAGGCATCATACCCATATGCTACCCCCACGTCATCCCCATCCACTGGCTGAATGGGGGCATCATCAGCATCCTGACTCTAGAACCACTGCATGTTTGGAGCCCCGCTCAATGTGGTATTATCCCACATAGTTTAGGAGTACTCATAATCCCTAAGAGAAGGGATCCCTTGTTGTAGATTGAACTACCTCAAAACTCGGTCATAGCAGTGGAGCTCTACCTCTCCCCACTCTATCCTCAACTAGATGACTCACCTGATGCGAGCCAACTCTTGTTCATCCTCTACCCATCTTGGATGCTCTCTCCATGGTCTCCAAGTGATCTAATCTAGGGTGAGGTCATCTAGCAACCTCCTGGACATCAACAGATCTATCCATTGTTGTGACCCTCTCTAGAGCCACCAATAGAAAACTTGGGTCTCTTTCGATCAACTCCTATCAGTGGAAGCCCTACCGGGATTCGCACAACAATGTGCTCCTAGAACCAAACCTGTAGCAATGATGTCAGCACCATAAATTGACCCCCTTGTATATGACCTCGTAAAGGATCCTATTCAAGCGACATAATACATAGCTACCCCAAAAAAACTTGTATCTGTGGTATCTCATGTCGTAGACCACATCTGAGAGGAGCCACGATAACCTGCATCTGCTTTGGTGGCATAGAAGAAGGCCACTCACTACTCCTACCAAAACCTGGGTCAACCAAGATGCCCTAGGCATCCGCCTCAAAGCCTCGATGTTCACTTTGCCCTTCTCCAGGGCGAAGCTTGGGTCACTACACAGTCTCATCATGGTGTGGCCCTAATTGGCAGAAGGAGTCATGAATCGCCCATGTACGGGGATCCTCAAGATCCTCCATACATCCTCTAGAGTGGGAGTCATCTCCCCTTTTGGTAGCCAAAAGTAGGATGACTTTTGATACCATCTCTTTGCTAGGGCTATCAGTAGCCCCATGTCTACAGGAATTTGTGGCATCTCTGCCACATGCTGCAGTCCAACCTCTGCTAGTCTATCTCATTCAGCCTAATAGAGTGTGACTAAGTCATCCCTGAGACCCCCATATTTCCACTCTTGACTCTTTAGCAATCCCATCTGCAAAATAAACAATAAAACAACAAAAATCATTAATACATAATCATTAAAATTAATTTCATCTCATAAAAAAAATGATATCGCCCATTATTGGACGATATCATAGCAAGTCTAGTTAAATTGTCCTTAGTAGGATGAAATCGTCTTCGATTCTTCAATTTTGGAATAGCACCTTATTGGATGGGATCACCCCTATTTCTTTGATTTCGTCCTTAGACGAAATCAACGATATAGGGACGATTTTGGCAAAATTGGGATGATTTCGTCTCGATGTCATCGACGGCCTAAAAACGACCGCGATACCCAAAAACAATTAAAATTCAATTAAAAAATTAAACAAATCAAGCTAAAAATATAGTACACTAGGTTTAGATCCTTACCCACAACCCATGTCGGCCCTCTGTCGATCTATGTGCCGTTTCCACCATTTCACCTATAGAGCTCTAAAACATTGAAAGTGAACAGTAAAAATGAATTATGGTTTTACCCTATTTTTCTTATTTTTATTTAAAAAACAACATTTTTTTAATTGTTTATTTTTTGCACTTTTACCTCAAACATTCAATTTGGGTAAAAACTCAGAGGGGGCACCATAGCAAACAGTTATACGATTCGACCTAGAATCATCATCTAAAAAATGGAATAAATTTTTGCTTTTTTGTAAAGCGTAAAGAACCCGTATTTAATGCATTTTCTTTGGAAATTTTGCTAAAGAGGGGGCAAAATGAAGCACCCTAAAATTGGCACAGTTAAACCCTCAGTAAAAAGTAAAAATTTGAATTTTAACCACAAAATCGCCCGTTAATCGCTCACCTCATTTTTTGTGCCATTTTTAGAAGTTGTTTGACCATTGGACGATATCGTTGTCGATCTGATGATGTCATCCCAAATCGGATGAATTCGTCTAGAAAAGAACATCCAGACGATTTCATCCCAAAATCAAATTTTCATAATTAGCTTATGTTTCAATAACCTCTCCAACTTGGGCAGAAGCGTGTCTACACGGTTGGAGATTCCTACATTGGAGATCTCCCATATTGGGATGATCCCCAACCTCCTAACATCCCCCTAATCATATATAAAATTGGGATTTTCCCAGTTTATCCCCATGGCTGATCATTTCCCTGCAAATATAGTTTTTGTTGTGTTAGAACATCTTATCCCCCATCATTTGCACTTGTGTTTTCAAGTTTTATTGCAAGATCTCACTATGTTTCAGCCGGAGGAAGCTCAGATCGTCGCAGGTGATTCAACCACAATTTTGGATGATCTTGTCGAGATCGGCGATGATCTCGTATGATTGTAGATGATTTTGACTACAGTTCAGATTGGGGGCAATCAGAGCCCTGAGTTTGCATTCTCTATCTCTTTTTATTATTTAATTGTGCATTAGATTAATTCACTTCTGTTCTACATCTTGGAGTTCACCTCATTTAGCATATTTGCATGATAAAATTCAAAATAAATTATTAAAACATTCCATCCCATTTGATTTGATATCTGGATTTATCATTTAAGCATTTATATTCTTATTTCTATCATTTTTTATTATTCTTCCAATTGTATTTTTTATTTTTGATGTCTTTTTTCATGATTGTAGGTTTTGACGAATCTGTCTGATGAATTCATTAGGTCGCTGATGATCTTGGTTGATCTCAGATGATCTCCTGTGATCTAGACGATTATGTACAATTACAGATGATCCTGTCATATCCGGGACGATCTGGACTCCTAAAAGCTTTAGAATCTTCATCAGACATCAAAAATTAGGTGCACTCTTCTCCATTTAGATATTTTCTATATTTAGGATTCATTTATGTTTGTTGTCTTCATATAAACCAAAAATTTCATATAGAATATATTAGATTCATTTTGGCCAACCTAGGAATCTAAATCATTGAACATAAAATGAACACATCAAACCCATTCTCAACCTAGGAATGGAAACTGCCACTCAAATTTTCTTGGTGAAACCCACCATCCATCAAAAATTCACCCTTATACCCCTCCCCCAAGAGGCGCGACCTTCAAAGGGCCTATCCATCCTAGGTATTGTCCCATCCTTCTCGCATCCCCCTTCCGGGCACGGATCCTTTAGCCCGAAGGTAAGGGTGCAAAAAAATTGGGCGATACACTATTATATTAACATACAAAACAATAATGATTACCTAATATAACATTATAACTATAACATGCCAAACATATAGGAACAACACTTGGATGAAGGTAAAAACCACTCCACAAAAGAATTTAACCTAAAGCTCTTACAAAAACCAATACTACCAATAAGCAAAAAAGCAATTAGGTTGAAGTAGAAAAGATCATAACACCATGCAAACTAAAGTGGGCATAATAATTCACATAGATACTAACTTCACTCAAGCTAGATCAAACACAAAGGAGATACGACTCCAAGCAAAAGCACCTATAGGAAGGCAATTCTAGATCATAGAAAATTCCATGATTTTGCCTAAGACAACATAGCTCCCACAAGTACTAAACCAAGATAGGATTCTATGCTATCCAAGAAAAAAAGAGAAGAATATAACACAAATAAAATAATTAATACTCATGGTTTGACCAACATCTACCTAACATCAAACCCAACATAACAAATAGGTACCTAGAAGAGGACACCAAATGGCTTATAACCATCTCCAATGACTTGCTTATGGGGAAGGTTCTCGAACCTTAGCCTACAAGTGAAATATTAACTAAATTAAACCACATATACAAGGCACAAAAAAATCGTTCATAGACCAAAACTACCCATAAAATATAATTACGGTAGAGCTACAAAGTCACCAAGCTACCAAACATGGACAACCAAAATGATAAACCCAACAAGTAGGAAAAAAAATAGAAAGCACTCACATATGGTAGTTAAATAATACAATAACACAAATAAAAAGTATATTAAACACTACAACATAAGAAAAACCAGAGCCTACGTCTTACCACAAAGGCTCTAACACCAATCTTGCATTCTCCAATATGCCTTGCTTCCTTGCTTCCTTCTACTTGCTAAAAACCCTGTAAAAAATCATGAAGCCTTTCAAATAGCTCTTGTGAATCCTTTTGAAAGGTGGGAATCCTTTTCCATTCCTTCTTGGATTCATTGGACACCATTTCCATCATGCTCCAACCTAATGGAAAATTTCAAAGGGCATTGTCAAGACTCGTTGAGGTCAAGCTTGAAAATTATTGATCATACAACTTAATGAAACAAAATAAATATTATTTATCATTTTCCAACATTAGAAACTCTTGGATTAATTTATATTCGATCACCTTTTACAATGAATAATCCAAAATAGTATTGCTTCTAACATAGTGAAAGAATAAATTACTTGTTAATTAATACCATATGTCAATATGAGTTATTAACACTCATATTAATATTATATTATGAATGAAATTATCCATATTATTACTTTTATTGGTCTAACTACCCAATCTAAAATCTCCAACCCAAGCAAGACAAGGATTGGTAATTCAATATTATACAACATTTCTTTATCTTTAAGTAGATGGTTTTTTAAAGATAAATAGCATGTTATCCCCATCATACTAAAGATAAGTCTTTCACCAAAGTGATATCCCAATCTAATTTTATATTTATCCATCAAGCACAAATGCAATGCCACTAAATGAGGGGTATCCTTTTACCCTAGATCCATCGATGAACAAGTCATCCATCATTTCCCAAAAATTCTCTCAACTCAGGTGGTTATCTCATATTAATCCATAAATCAAAGCACTTGGTCCTACAACCACAAATACATTAGTAGTACCATATTCCAAGAATAGAATAAAAGTATAAAATACAACTACCCATTATTATTGACATAAAATAATATTATGCATTAGACATTCACATTTTAATACATAGTTTATTGTCAAGAATAAATTCTACCAAGGAGGGTTATTACATACTTCCTCCCTTGGACTAAACATAGTCCTCTATATTTTACTACAAGTGAGTATACATATATTTCATTCAAATAAATATGGGAATTGCTATCTCATTTCTTCAACATCTTTCCATGTTGCACAATATTTAGAATATGGATCCCACTGGACCTTACATTGATTTAGGGTTTGTTTCCTCAACATATTTTATTAAAACCACCATAATATTTATGGGTCTCACCTCAATGGTTAAGATATCTACCATTTATAGCACGAGCAAATTATTCCTATTGAGAGTGGTAGAATGAGATATTTTGGAATATTTTCCAAGGATTTGCACTCAATTTTGGGTGACCGTATAGTTGTACGATTACAAATGTACAAATCCTAAAATATATAATTACTGATTGTATGATTACAAAAAAATCAATTTTATGGTTAAAACCATACAATGACACTTACTATATGATTTACCAAAATGTACAATAGGCCAAACAAGTTCAATTGGCAATAACTTAGTTTTATTGGTCGATCTTACAATTTCCCACTTGGCAATCACCGATCTCACTCTGACAAGTTATAAAAGATACAAATCCAACCTAAGTAAGAATTTATGACCAATTGTATGGTTAGGTAAACTAATTGTATGGTTTCAATAAACCCTCACTACAAGTTATTGTATAATTACCAATCTATACTATAATTCTTTAGGATTGAACATAGTTTAGAATTGGATTTTAACAACATATTTTCCAATTAAGCAATCCATTATACACACATGCAAGTGAAAATCTTACTCCAAATCCAATAATCAATATTTGCAATCACCCAATTATTACACAACACCAAACTATACCATGCATAATCTAAAATATAGAATTATAAATGATTCTCCATCAATAGTTTGCATGTCTATTCCATATACAAATACAGACAACTAAATAGTCATTACACAAAAATGAATGCAAATATTCCTTTATTTACATAGCATTATTTCTTCATAGCTATTGACATAAATATAATGCACCACAAAAATGTACAGTTTATACGCAACCTATAACACACTTAAATAATCCAGATCCTTACTCATGAACAATAATATTCTCTATGGCTATCAAAAAACAATCACTCTTTAATTCCAAGCATAAAAATGTTGGACATTTTGAGTAGATGAATTGTCATTGATGTCAAGAGTGAGTGATCATTGATGTCGAGCTTTCAACACCAGTCAGTGGCAGTTTCAGTTGGCAGCATCAGTTTTAGGTTCTCCAATAAATGCAAAAGGATAACCCGGTTTCAGAAAATCAGATGAGGTCCAAAGTGCAAGAAGAAGCCCAAGTGAATAATATTATAATATTATACAAAGGAAGTTTAAAATTAATTATAAATTAATTTATTAGTTAATTTACTTAACTTATAAAGTTATTTAAATTAATTATTAATTAATTTAATTATTAATTATAAATTAATTTAAGCTAAGGTTAAATAACCCTAAGGTGGGTTATTAAATTAAATTCAAAATTCGATTTTGAATTATAAGCGCCGACGTGAGGAGAAAATTGCAAACGTGTATAAAAGGGGGGACTACCCACCTTACCATACTTACCATGCCTTCGAATTATTAATGCGAGTCTTGCGAATTGTGTTGCGTCCAAGAGAAGAAAGGGTTTGTGATTTCGAGGAAAGTCAACGGTGATAGAGGCATAAGAGGAAGGGACTACTCCTTCCTTCACGTGGGCACTAATAGCCCATGCGGTGGGCTCCCAAGCGCTAAGGCGCTTAGGCTTGGGGAGACAGCGGATCGAATCACGCCGAAACCCCTTTTTGGGGAAGAAAGAGGTATGCATTAATCTTGGGCACCGAAAATTTTGGGAATATTGTTTGAGCATTTAGAAATTAATTTTTGCATATTATAATTGGTTTATAAGGTTGTAAAGGGGAGTTATAAGGCTTATGCAAAATTAATTTTTTGTGTTGTTTACTTTAGTGTTTAGGAAAGGGTAGTAAGGTGTTTAGGAAGATTGTTTGAAAACTTGTGGTGTTGGATATTATTTTAAGTTGGAGTTTATAAGGTGTATCAAAGAAATTATTTTTCATGTATGGTATGATGAGTGTTATTTTAAAAGGGAGCAATAAGGCATAAATTGAGTTGTGATTATTTTGTGTCTAAGGAATACTTTTGAGAAAGTGTTGAAGTAATATTGTTGTGTCTAACCATTGGAATTGGAAAGAAGAAAATTGTGATTGAGACAGGTTTTTCTAAAGGCACTTTTACATCCAACAAAAGGTATGGGCATATTCTTCCTAGTGAGTGATTGTTGAAAATTGTGAATGAAAAGTTGGAGTGAAAAGGATTGTTTGGTTAAGCATTGTTGAGTGTGTTTTAATTAATGCTTCAAGGTTTTCTGGAATTGAGAGTTGTTGATAAAACCTTGTTTTATAAGCATTGTTGTTGAAGTGATTAAGTTGAGTGAAGAACTTGAACTAGGGTTTGCAAAGAACATGAGTATCATTGTTATGTGAGATTGGTTGATAAGCATTGTTGGAAATATTTGAGTGAGTGTTCATATGTTTGGACTAGGATTGTGAGCAAGGATTATTTCATTGAGTGATTGGTTGAGTAGAGTTGGTTGAGCCTAGTCAAGTGGATGTGTGAAGTGATAGCTCAAGTTCTATGAAACAAATTGTTCTATATTCTGAATTGATTTGAGAAAGAGGTTGAGAGTTGATGAGTGTGAAACATATTGAGTCTCTAACAATTCTCTATATGTTTCTGTGATAAAAGAGAGATTGAAAGTGATTAAGAGTTTGTGAGTGTGAAGCATATTGAGTCTCTAACAATTCTCTATATGTTTCTAAAAGAGTGATTGAAAGTGTTTGAGCATTGAGGTGAATGTGAAGCATATTGAGTCTCTAAAATTTTTTTTTCTAAGAGTATTGAAAGTGTTGAATTAAGTGAATGTGAAGCATATTGAGTCTCTAACAATTCTCTATATGTTTCTAAAAGAGTGATTGAAAGTGATTGAGCATTGTGATGAATGTGAAGCATATTGAGTCTCTAACAATTCTCTTTATGTTTCTATGAGATTGGACAAGTTCTAGTGTGGACTTGTTGAGCAGATTTGAGGTAAGTCTTTGAGAAGACTTGTGGACATATTTGTGTGAGCTTTTGTGGAAGCTTACAATACATATTGAGAGCAGATTTGGATAAGTTCTAGTGAGGACTTATTGAGCAGATTTGGACAAGTTCTAGAGAGGACTTGTGGATAGATTAGTGTGAGCTTTTGTGGAAGCTTACAAGGCAGATTTGAGATAAGTCTTTGAGAAGACTTGAGAGTAGATTTGATTGATTGATTTGTTCAAACCTTGAGTTAAGGTTTGGGGCAGATCTAGCAGAATTGATTTGTGATTGGATCAAGCTTTATGCTAAGGCTTGAGGATAGAGATTGAGGATAGATTTGTGCTAGACCGAAGGACTATGTTTAGTGCATATGAGGATAGATATTGAGGATATATTTGTGCTAGATTGAAGGACTATGTTTAGTATAGATTTGAGGATAGAGTTTGGTGCAGATTTGAGGATAGGTTTGTGCTAGACCAGAGATAGATATTGAGCAGATTTGTGCTAGACTAAAGGACTATGTTTAGTATAGATTTGAGATAGAGCTTTGGAGGTGATAGAGTATAGAGGATGATAGTCTCTAGTGGATAGAGATCCATTAGCTAGGGTAGTGAGGATAGGTGTCTTCAGTGGATAGAGATCCATTAGCTAGAGTAGTGGGGGCAATAGTTCTTCTAGAAGATCACCAACTAGAGCTAAGGAGAAAGGAGTTCTCCTATGGATAGAGATCCACGAACTTGATTAGGGGATTGGTGTCTCCTTTGGATAGAGGTCCATAAACATTGTAATAGGGAAAGGATTCCCAAGAGATTGATTGAGAAAATTTTAGTGAAATATTTTCTCCATGGAGTAGCCCACATTGGGTGAACCACGTAAAATTGGTGTCTCTATTGTGTGTGGTGATTTGTGCATTGCTTTGATTACTATTATTGATATTTCTATCTATACATTGCATAATATTGATTGGGAAAGAAAAGTAAAAAGTGGTCTTATACTGTTCACCCCCCTCTCAGTATAAGCTTGTGTTCTTCAATTGGTATCAGAGTGGGTTCCTTCGGAAGAGTTTAACAACTTGAAGGAAAAGCTTTCAAGAACACAATGGATTCTAAGAATGTGTCCTCAGATAATTCAACACCAATATTTGATGGAAGTGATTATATATTTTGGAGTATGAGAATGAAGATTCACCTGATGGCACTTGGCAATGAAATTTGGGAAGCAGTTGAAAATGGATACATACCACCAATTGATCCACCTACAGATAAGGAAGGTAAGCTTCTACAACATTACAATTCAAAAGCAATGAATGCAATTTTGAGAGGTTTGCATAGAATAGAATCAATAAAAGTTATGCATTGTAGAGATGCAAAAGGAATTTGGGATAAGTTGCAAAGCATATATGAAGGAGATAAAAGTGTCAAAAAGGCAAAGATACAAAATCTCAAAGGGCAATTTGAAGAGTTAAGAATGAAGGATGAGGAAAATATTAGTACTTATCTACTTCGGTTAGATGAGGTTGTTAATGCCATGCAAGGACTTGGACTTAATGTTGAAGAATCAGATGTTTGTGATAAGGTCTTAAGATCTCTTCCAAAAAGATTTAGTGAAAATATTTCTGCTATAGAAGAATCAAAAGATGGTGATTCTTTGACAAGAGATATGTTACTTGGTATTCTTACAACTTTTGAGTTAAGAACAAAAGAGGAACCTAATCCTCGGAAGGAAGCAACCTTCAAAGCAATTAAGAAGACAAAGGGTAAGAAGTCAGAATCAAGCAATGAGTCATCCAGTGATGAAGAAGCTAATTATGGTAGAAGGAATAAGGATTCAAGAAGATTTAAAGATGCAAAATCTGTTAGATGTTTCAATTGTGGAAAGTATGGTCACTATGCAACTGATTGTCAAGAAGCTAAAAATAATAATGATGAAGAAAAATAGGATCACAGGAACAAGGAATCAAAAAATATAGGTACCAAAAGAAAGGCAAGGATGGACAAGGTAGACAAGGAAAGAAGTTCTTTCAAAGACAAAAGAGGAGCTACTATGCAGACAAGGCAAGTAAGTACTCAAGTGATAGTGATAATAGTTTTTCAGATAATGATAAATATGAAGTCCTATTTCTGATTGAAGAAAAAGAAGAAGTCAAGAAAAGGTCACCAATAATTCTCAAGTGTTTTAGATGTGGTAATTTTGGACATCTTGAAGATAGTTGTACAAGGGATGGTTTCAGTTTTAGTGATGATGAATATGAGGATGCACTTGAAGGACTAGAAGAGAATATTCTAATAGCACTAGAAGAAGAAGAAGGTGATCCTATAGAAGACAAGTCAAAAGAAAATGAAGATGTAGACAAAGGCAAACAAATAGAGGAAGAATCAAAAAAATATGGAGTTGATCTTAAGGCAGAACTTATTTATGCTCTTGACACATTAAAGAAGGTAAGAAAGCAAAACTCTCAACTTGAGTTTCAGTTTCAAGAATATGATGAAGAGAGAAGAAAGCTTATAGAGGATCTAAACAAGTCAATGGCTAAGACAAAGAAGTTCAAGGATAAGTTAGAAGCAAAGGTCTTAGAATGTGAAAGGTTAGAACAAGAAGTAGCTCTACTAAGGGAAGATTTAGAGAAATCCAAGGATAAGCTACACAAGTTTGGAAAGAGTTCAAAGATTGTGGATAAGATGATCAAGGTACAAAGAAGGTCAACAAACAAAATAGGTCTTGGTTTTGAACAGGCTCAAAAGAAACAAGAAGAAGAGTCAACCTCAAGTTCTGAAGAAGAAGAAACTTCAAAAGAAGACAATGTAAGAGAAAGTGAGACTTCTGAGGATGAGTTAGACAATATAAAGTTCAACAAGGAAAGAAACAATGCACAAAGGAGAAATAGATGGAACAACAATCAAAATAGGTTAAGAGAGACTAAGAGACCAATGAGGTCAAGACAAGGAAACTTCAATGGAAGATGTTTCTCATGTCATAGATTTGGGCACATGGCTTCACAGTGCAGGACACATGAAAGATAGGAATATGGGAATTTCAGGAACAAATAACTTTTCCATGGGTATTGCTACTCATGTAATCAGTTTGGTCACAAGGCAATGAATTGTAGGGTTCATGATAGAAAAGGATATGGCTTCACCAGGAGAAATCCTAAGACATTTGCACCTTCAAGGAATAATAACATTAAGTGTTATAAGTGCAATAATGATGGACATACAACAAAGTGGTGTAGAGCAGACATTCCAGAATCAAGCATGAACATGAACAAAAATAGGAACAAGAATATGGATATGAACATGAACAGGATTAGGAACAGGAACAGGAATATGGATATGAACATGAATAAGAACAAGAATAGGAATAGGAATAGGAACATGAATATGGATATGAACATGAACAAGAATAGGAACAAGAACATGAATATGGATATGAATAGGAATATGAATATGGACATGGATAGGAACAGGAACATGGACATGAAGAGGAATAGTCAAAGGAATCAGAAGGATCAGATAAGAAGGAAAGAGGATAAAGGTAAAGACCAGTGCTTATTGGGAGTAGAAATACTCCCACCCCAAAATTAACCACCTCAAGAGGAGGTGGGGGAGGGGCTAAGCTAAGAGACTCATTCTTAGCCCCGAGCCCCAAAGGTGACCCTTTGCCATTGATGTCAAATGGGGAGAGATTTGGTTTAAGGAGAGAGCATTGAGTCAGGGGGAGCAGAACAAGGAAAAGGTCAAGTATTTGGTAAAAATAATTTGGGTTGCCATCAATGACAAAGGGGGAGATTGTTGGACATTTTGAGTAGATGAATTGTCATTGATGTCAAGAGTGAGTGGTCATTGATGTCGAGCTTTCAGCACCAGTTAGTGGTAGTTTTAGTTGGCAACGTCAGTTTTAGGTTCTCCAATAAATGCAAAAGGATAACCCGGTTTCAAAAAATCAGATGAGGTCCAAAGTGCAAGAAGAAGCCCAAGTGAATAATATTATAATATTCTTTTATAATATTATACAAAGGAAGTTTAAAATTAATTATAAATTAATTTATTAGTTAATTTACTTAACTTATAAAGTTATTTAAATTAATTATTAATTATAAATTAATTTAAGCTAAGGTTAAATAACCCTAAGGTGGGTTATTAAATTAAATTCGAAATTCGATTTCGAATTATAAGCGTCGACGTGAGGAGAAAATTGCAAACGTGTATAAAAGGGGGACTACCCACCTTACCATACTTACCATGCCTTCAAATTATTAATGTGAGTCTTGCGAATTGTGTTGCATCCAAGAGAAGAAAGGGTTTGCGATTTTGAGGAAAGTCAATGGCGATGGAGGCATAAGAGGAAGGGACTACTCCTTCCTTCACGTGGGCACTAATAGCCCATGCGGTGGGCTCCCAAGCGCTAAGGCGCTTAGGCTTGGGGAGACGACGGATCGAATCATGCCGAAACCCCTTTTTGGGGAAGAAAGAGGTATGCATTAATCTTGGGCACCAAAAATTTTGGGAATATTGTTTGAGCATTTAGAAATTAATTTTTGCATATTATAATTGGTTTATAAGGTTGTAAAGGGGAGTTATAAGGCTTATGCAAAATTAATTTTCTGTGTTGTTTACTTTAGTGTTTAGGAAAGGGTAGTAAGGTGTTTAGGAAGATTGTTTGAAAACTTGTGGTGTTGGATATTATTTTAAGTTGGAGTTTATAAGGTGTATCAAAGAAATTATTTTTCATGTATGGTATGATGAGTGTTATTTTAAAAGGGAGCAATAAGGCATAAATTGAGTTGTGATTATTTTGTGTCTAAGGAATACTTTTGAGAAAGTGTTGAAGTAATATTGTTGTGTCTAACCATTGGAATTGGAAAGAAGAAAATTGTGATTGAGACAGGTTTTTCTAAAGGCACTTTTACATCCAACAAAAGGTATGGGCATATTCTTCCTAGTGAGTGATTGTTGAAAATTGTGAATGAAAAGTTGGAGTGAAAAGGATTGTTTGGTTAAGCATTGTTGAGTGTGTTTTAATTAATGCTTCAAGGTTTTCTGGAATTGAGAGTTGTTGATAAAACCTTGTTTTATAAGCATTGTTGTTGAAGTGATTAAGTTGAGTGAAGAACTTGAACTAGGGTTTGCAAAGAACATGAGTATCATTGTTATGTGAGATTGGTTGATAAGCATTGTTGGAAATATTTGAGTGAGTGTTCATATGTTTGGACTAGGGTTTGTGAGCAAGGATTATTTCATTGAGTGATTGATTGAGTAGAGTTGGTTGAGCCTAGTCAAGTGGATGTGTGAAGTGATAGCTCAAGTTCTATGAAACAAATTGTTCTATATTCTGAATTGATTTGAGAAAGAGGTTGAGTGTTGATGAGTGTGAAACATATTGAGTCTCTAACAATTCTCTATATGTTTCTGTGATAAAAGAGAGATTGAAAGTGATTAAGAGTTTGTGAATGTGAAGCATATTGAGTCTCTAACAATTCTCTATATGTTTCTAAAAGAGTGATTGAAAGTGTTTGAGCATTGAGGTGAATGTGAAGCATATTGAGTCTCTAACAATTTTATATGTTTTAAAAGAGAGAAAGTGATTGAGCATTGAGTAATGTAAGATATTGAGTTCTAAAATTCTCTATATGTTTCTAAAAGAGTGATTGAAAGTGATTGAGCATTGTGATGAATGTGAAGCATATTGAGTCTCTAAAAATTCTCTTTATGTTTCTATGAGATTGGACAAGTTCTAGTGTGGACTTGTTGAGCAGATTTGAGGTAAGTCTTTGAGAAGACTTGTGGAAAGATTTGTGTGAGCTTTTGTGGAAGCTTACAATACATATTGAGAGCATATTTGGATAAGTTCTAGTGAGGACTTATTGAGCATATTTGGACAAGTTCTAGAGAGGACTTGTGGACAGATTAGTGTGAGCTTTTGTGGAAGCTTACAAGGTAGATTTGAGACAAGTCTTTGAGAAGACTTGAGAGCAGAGTTGATTGATTGATTTGTTCAAACCTTGAGTTAAGGTTTGGGGCAGATCCAATAGAATTGATTTGTGATTGGATCAAGCTTTATGCTAAGGCTTGAGGATAGATTGAGGATAGATTTGTGCTAGACCAAAGGACTATGTTTAGTACAGATCAAGGATAGAGATTGAGGATAGATTTGTGCTAGACCAAAGGACTGTGTTTAGTGCAGATTTGAGGATAGAGTTTGGTGCAGATTTGAGGACAGGTTTGTGCCAGACCAGAGATAGAGATTGAGCAGATTTGTGCTAGATCGAAGGATCGTGTTTAGTATAGATTTGAGATAGATATTTGTTGGACATTTTGAGTCCCTAAGTCAAAGTTGTCATTGATGTCACCAGATGAAGTCATCATTAATGTCAAGGACTTCGTCAAGAAATAAAGTTGTCAAAGTTGTCATTTGATATCCAGGAAGAAGGCCAAAGGTCAAGAGAATCAATGCAGAAGTTAAAGGCAAAAGGGCTCCATAATATCTTAATAGTATATGGAAGCTTAGTTTAAAAGGTGTTTCATAAAAATCCCAAGGAGGCTTGTGCAAAGTTAAAAAGGAGATATAATATTTATTTTATAAATTATTTAAATTCAATGAGAATTTAAATTTTATAAATAAATATTATTTACACCATGGTATGCAATGAGAAGGAAGCAATAAACTCAAAAGGATATAATATTATAATATTTTTTATTATAATATTAAGTGATATGGTTAAAAGCCCAAAGTAAAATATTTATAATATTCATTATAATATTTTACAATACCCAAAGATGGGTTTGGAGTTAAAAACATTCAAAGCGCCTTTATAAAGGTCCTAACCTTCACCGACGTTACATGGTGGTGAAAGCATTCGAAGCATCGACGTTTTACAAGCATGGAGGAAATTAATATATATACCTATGCCCAAAGGGCATTAAAATTTATCCTTGCTCGATTGATTAATATTGCATGTGAATTGGAAAGAAGAGCTCGTGAGAAAGTTTACGAATTTCGTGTACCAATGAACATAATAAAGTAGAAGGCATCGATCGTTCGAAAGCCAACTAGGCAGCTTGGCCTAGTGGCAAGTGGGCAGTGGCTAGAGCGCTTGTAGGCAAGGAGGCCAGCATTCGAAATGTGACGGCTGTGCTTGGTAGTCGTGTTGGTTGAAGGTGCCAAAGGTGCACATTTTGCAAGGTGCAAGGTGGGAGACACGATTTGAAGCACGTGGTGCTTCTTAAGTTTCAAACGAGTGTGTAGCTCGTGCGACGGTTGGAGCCATGGCTAAGGTGTTTGTCACGGGCATTGTTGAGGGTTCGAATCCCTCCGAAGGTGAGGTAAATATTTTTGCATTAAATTTAATTATTGCCTAAGTTGGGAGATAAAATGGGTGTTAGTCGGATTTTCTTAGAAGGGTTGCTAGTTGGATAGTGGTGGTTATTGAAAAGTTTCAATTAGGAGTAATAAGGAGTTTTGAATTTAGTTTTTAATAAAGTCTTAATTATCATATTGGCATATTGGAGAATTAAGACTTTTGAGTATTGTTTTAATTTTAATAAGGGGTTTTTGTGTTAAAGAAGATTATTGTGAAGGTGTTGAATATTATTTAAGTTGGAGTGATAAGGTGTAATTTTGATATCATTTTGTATTGTGTTTTGTTGAGGAAATTATTATCTTCTAACCCTTATTGAGATTGGAAAAGAAGTGAGTGTGAGTGTGGCAGATTTGTGAGATCAACTCCTTGTCAAGCAAAAAGGTATGGGCAAATTCTTCCTTGGTTGAGTTGATTGATTGGATTTCTAGAAAATAAATTTTGGAGTGAAAAGGATTTGATTAGGGTTTCCTTTTTGAAAAGTGTTTGAGTTAATGCTTCAAGGTTTTCTGGAATTAAGTGTTGTGATTAAAACCTTGTTTTATAAGCATTGTTGTTGAAGCCATTGGTTGTGTAAAGAACTTGAGTTAGGGTTTTGAAAAGAACATGAGTATCATTGTTATGTGAAGATTGATTTATAAGCATTGTTGTTGAAGTGAGTTGTTGTGCAAAGAACTTGAACTAGGGTTTGAAAAGAACATGAGTATCATTGTTATGTGAGATTTGTTGTTGAGCATTGTTGGAAATATTTTGAGTTGGTGTTTATATGCTTGGACTAGGGTTTGTGAGCAAGGGTTGTTTCTTGAGTAATTGGTTGAGTAGAGTTGATTGAGCCTAGTCAAGTGGATGTATGAAGTGATTGTTCAAGTTCCATAAAACAAACTATTCTATATTCTGATTTGAGTTGAGAAAGTGATTGAGCATTGAGTGTAGAAACATATTGAGTCTCTAACAATTCTCTTTATGTTTCTATGAGATTGAGTTAAGTTCTATGTGAGCTTATTGAGAATATTTGGACAAGTTTTGTATGATATTATTGAGTAGATTTGGACAAGTTATGTGTGAGCTTATTGAGTATATTTGGATAAGTTTTATGTGAGCTTATTGAGCATATTTGGATAAGTTTTGTGTGGACTTATTGAGCATATTTGGATAAGTTCTGAGTGGACTTGTTGAGCAGATTTGAGCAAGTTCTTAGTGGACTTGTTGAGCAGATTTGAGCAAGTTCTGTGTGGACTTGTTGAGTAGATTTGAGCAAGTTTTGAGTGGACTTGTTGAGCAGATTTGAGCAAGTTCTATGTGGACTTATTGAGCAGATTTGAGTAGGTTCTAAGTGGACTTGTTGAGAATATTTGAGCAAGTTTTGAGTGGACTTGTTGAGCAGATTTGAGCAGGTTCTGAGTGGACCTATTGAGAATATTTGAGCAAGTTCTGAGTGGACTTGTTGAGAATATTTGAGCAAGTTCTAAGTGGACTTGTTGAGAATATTTGAGCAAGTTCTGAGTGGACTTGTTGAGCATATTTGTGCTAGACCGAATGGACTGTGTTTAGTGTAGATTTGAGATAGATATTTGGAGGTGATATAGTAGAGAGGATAGTAGTCTCTAGTGGATAGAGATCCATCAGCCAGGGTAGTGAGGATAGGTCTTTTGAGTGGGGACAAGAGTCTTCGGTGGAGAGAGATCCACAAGCTAGTGTACTGGAGGCAGTAGTCTTCTAGAGGATCACCAGCCGAGTAGAGGAGAAGGAGTTCTCCTGTGGATAGAGATCCATGAACTTGATTTAGGGGATTGATATCTCCATTGGATAGATGTCCATAAACATTGTAATAGGGAAAGGATTCCCAAGAGATTGATTGAGAAAATTTAGTAAAATATTTTCTCTGTGGATGTAACCCACATTGGGTGAACCACGTTAAATTGGTGTCTCTATTGTGTGTGATGATTTGTGCATTGCTTTGGTTATTGCTATTGATATTGCCATTGATTATATTTATTAATACTATTTGGGAAAGAAAAGTAAAAAGTGGTCTTATATTGTTCACCCCCCCTCTTAGTATAAGCTTGTGTTCTTCAATTGGTATCAAAGTTGGTTCCTTAGGAAAAGGTTTAACAACTTGAAGGAAGATCTTACAAGAACATAAATGGCAAAGAAAGGCAAAAGTAGAACCATGAGACACAAGAAGAAAAGAACACACATGGTCATGAAATAAAAGGAAGATGAACTTGATATTGTTGTTTTGGGAGGAAGAATGGAAATAGATTCAAGAGATGAATCAAGCAATGGATAAAAGATCAAGTTGATAAAGTTTTGTACCAGATGTAGGAACACAGGTCACCATGCAACTTATTGTCCACAAGAAGGTGAAGAATGTTTTGTTTATGGTCAACTCAGCCATGATGCAAGTTATTGCAATGGGTTTAGTAGTGGTGAAGATGAAGATGATATTTTTGGAAATGAAATCCTAGAGGTTGGTTCAAGAAAGGATAACAAGGACAATCAAAATAGGTATGAAGAAGAAAATCTACTTTCAATATTAGAAGAAAATGCTCCTATAGAAGATTCAAAGAAAGAAAGAATAAGAATTTTAGAAAAAGAAAAAGAGGAAGCCACTCTTAAGGAACTTATTGAATTGAAAAGAGAGAATTTATAATTAAAGGCTCAAATACAAGAAGATGAGAAATATAAGACAAAGCTTCTACAAGATCTTTCGACTTGAGAGATAAGGTTGAAAAGGCAAGAAGAGTTGAAGAAGGTATGGTTGAACAGTCAAAGGTAAAAGAGATAGAATATGAAAGGCTTATGGTTACTCTTGAAGAATTAAAAAGGGAGAACTCAAGATTAAGGGTTCAAGCTCAAGAAGATGAGAAAGAAAAAGTAAAGTTTCTACAGGAACTCACCAACTTCAAAATCAAGGTTGAAGAGGCAAGAAAAATTGAAGAAGGTATGGCCGAAAAATTAAAGACAAAAGATCTAGAGTGTGAAATATTAGAGCATGAGATAGTTTCACTAAGGATGGAAGTAAAAGGTTCTAAGGAAAAGCTACACAAGTTTGAGGAAAATTCAAAGACTTTGGATAGGATTATCAATGCACAAAGGTCATCAGTCACCATAACATGACTTAGTTCCAAAGAAGAACAAGGGAAATATGAAGCAGGAAAAGGAGAGTCAAGCTCAAACACCAAAAAAGAAGAAGCATCAAAATAAGTAAGTAAAAGAGAGAGTGAGACTTCTAAGGATAAGTTGGACAATAGAAAGTTCAACAAGGAAAGGAACAATGCACAAGTAAGGAACAGATGGAACAAGAATCAGGTAGAAGAGGGACTAAGAGACCAATGAGGTCTAGGCAAGGTTTCTTCAATGGAATATGTTTTTCATGTCACAGGTTTGGGCACATGGCTTCACAATGCAGGACACATGAAAGACAAGAATATGGGAACGAACAACTTTTCCATGGGTATTGCTACTCATGTAATCGGTTTGATCACAAGGCAATGAATTGCATGGTTCATGATAAAAGAGGATATGGCTTCACTAGGAGAAATCCTAAGACATTTGCACCTCAAAGGAATAATAACATTAAGTGTTATAAGAGCAATAATGATGGTCACACAACAAAGTGGTGTAGAGCAGACATTCCAGAATTAAGCATGAACATGAACAGGAATAGGAATAGGAACAAAGATAGGAATATGGACATGGATAGGAATATGGATATGGAAAATAATCAAAGGAATAAGAAGAATTAGATAAGAAGGAAAGAGGATAAAGGTAAAGAACAATACCTTATGGGAGTAGAAATACTCCCACCCCGAAATTAACCACCTCAAAAGGAGGTGGGGGAGGGGCTAAGCTAAGAGGCTCATTCTTAGCCCCGAGCCCCAAAGGTGACCCTTTTCCATTGATGTCAAAGGGGGAGAGATTTGAGTACTTGAAACAGAGCATTGAGCCAGGGGGAGCAATGTCCCAGGGGGAGCAGGACAAAAGCAAGTCAAGTTTTGGTAAAAAGATTTTGGGTTGCCATAAATGACAAAGGGGGAGATTGTTGGACATTTTGAGTCCCTAAGTCAAAGTTGTCATTGATGTCACCAGATGAAGTCATCATTAATGTCAAGGACTTCGTCAAGAAACAAGGTTGTCAAGATTGTCATTTGATATCCAGGAAGAAGGCCAAAGGTCAAGAGAATTAGTGCAGAAGTTAAAGGCAAAAGGGCTCCATAATATCTTAATAGTATATGGAAGCTTAGTTTAAAAGGTGTTTCATAAAAATCCCAAGGAGGCTTGTGCAAAGTTAAAAAGGAGATATAATATTTATTTTATAAATTATTTAAATTCAATGAGAATTTAAATTTTATAAATAAATATTATTTACACCATGGTATGCAATGAGAAGGAAGCAATAAACTCAAAAGGATATAATATTATAATATTTTTTATTATAATATTAAGTGATATGGTTAAAAGCCCAAAGTAAAATATTTATAATATTCATTATAATATTTTACAATACCCAAAGATGGGTTTGGAGTTAAAAATATTCAAAGCACCTTTATAAAGGTCCTAACCTTCGCCGACGTTACATGGTGGTGAAAGCATTCGAAGCATCGACATTTTACAAGCATGGAGGAAATTAATATATATACCTATGCCCAAAGGGCATTAAAATTTATCCTTGCTCGATTGATTAATATTGCATGTGAATTGGAAAGAAGAGCTCATGAGAAAGTTTACAAATTTTGTGTGTCGACGAACAAAATAAAGTAGAAGGCATCAATCGTTCGAAAGCCAACTGGGAAGCTTGGCCTAGTGGCAAGTGGGCAGTGGCCAAAGCGCTTGTAGGCAAGGAGGCCAGCATTCAAAATATGGTGGTTGTGCTTGGCAGTCATGTTGGTTGAAGGTGCCAAAGGCACATGTTTTGCAAGGTGCAAGGCGGGAGACACGATTTGAAGCACGTGGTGCTTCTTAAGTTTCAAATGAGCACGTAGCTCATGCGGTGGTTGGAGCCATGGCTAAGGTGTTTATCATGGGCATTGTTGAGGGTTCAAATCCCTCCGAAGGTGAGGTAAATATTTTTGCATTAAATTTAATTATTGCCTAAGTTGGGAGATAAAAGGGTGTTAGTCGGATTTTCTTAGAAGGGTTGCTAGTTGGATAGTGGTGGTTATTGAAAAGTGTCAATTAGGAGTAATAAGGAGTTTTGAATTTAGTTTTTAATAAAGTCTTAATTATCATATTGGCATATTGGAGAATTAAGACTTTTGAGTATTGTTTTAATTTTAATAAGGGGTTTTTGTGTTAAAGAAGATTATTGTGAAGGTGTTGAATATTATTTAAGTTGGAGTGATAAGGTGTAATTTTGATATCATTTTGTATTGTGTTTTGTTGAGGAAATTATTATCTTCTAACCCTTATTGATATTGGAAAAGAAGTGAGTGTGAGTGTGGCAGATTTGTGAGATCAACTCCTTGTCAAGCAAAAAGGTATGGGCAAATTCTTCCTTTTGTTTGTTGTTTTTTTTAGGGTTTTTGTTTTTTTTTTAGGTTTGGTTAATTCTTCAAGGTTTTATGGAATTAAGTGTTGTGATTAAAACCTTGTTTTATAAGCATTGTTGTTGAAGCCATTGGTTGTGTGAAGAACTTGAGTTAGGGTTTTGAAAAGAACATGAGTATCATTGTTATGTGAAGATTGATTTATAAGCATTGTTGTTGAAGTGAGTTGTTGTGCAAAGAACTTGAACTAGGGTTTGAAAAGAACCTTTTTTTTGGTAGATTAATAAATTTATTAAAACCAGGGCATTTGAAAGGCACCCTAACGCCTTGTACAATAGAGGATCATCAAAGGATCAAAAAGGATAAAAAATATAGGGGAAAGACACTAAAAACTGCCAAATGAAACAAAATATAATCTCAAAATTACACCTCAAACTAAAAGGATTCAACAACCTTGAACAAATAGGGACTAAGAGAAACACCAAAGCTCAAAAAGGAATGGTCCTTGACCAAAAAGGAAACCAAAAATATGTGATCCATCACTGCAGAGGACCCAAAAAACTAGAGGAAGAATCATTAGTCGTCAATAGGAGTAACCATTAGTCGTCAAGAGGAGTATCCAACTGCATGAGGGGTGAAGCAGCCCCTTTCATACCAGCATATTTCACAAAAATCTCCTTGTTATCTTTGGGAACAACAATGCAAGCTTCCTTAGCAATATCCATTACATATTTATCATTTACAGTATCTTTGATGTCAATTTTATTGTCGAAGGATACCTCAACACTAGCTAGGGTAGAAACATTTTTGAAATTATCATAGAAGAACAAGAGGCTAAGTGCATGGCACTATTCTTTGAGGGTTGAAATCACATTTCCAATGGCCAAGTGAGCAATTTCAAGATGGTCAATGGTAGCAAAAGTAGCATGCACAACCAGCTTTTGAAGATACCTTTCAAAAAGGTCAAGAGAATTTGACTTGTCCTTTGGAGTTTTTACAGAGGTGGATGTAGGATTTTGACAACTTCTTTATGTTTTAGCCTGTAGGAACTGTGGACAAGGGTATTTTCAAGTTTGGATTTCTTTCTACCAGAGAACTCAGAAATATATTTTCCCTCTTTCTCTTTTATTTTGGATTTGGAGGTTTTAGGGCTCGAGGTTGAGGATGAATTCTCCTCATCAGAATTAGGGGCAGGGAGATTACCTGAAGGGAATTACAGAAGGAGGTACTTGTAAAGGATCTTAAAAAGACCTTGGTGTCAAGTTTTGGTCTCATCCTTCTTGTAATGGTTGGTGGTGATGGTATATTCCATGGACCGAAAAATAGCAGTGGGAATGTTCATCATTTTTGAGTCTCGAAAATGATTAACAAATGCAATATGAAAACAACATAATTGAGACTCAATATTATTGGCTTAAGGATTTCTTTCCAAGGAGTTGAAAAGTCATGGTGAAATAAACCTTTCTTTACCTTCTTGTGTATGGGTGAATTTTTCTTGAAGAGTGTCAACTTCGCCTCCCAGTTGTGCTTATTTATTCTGATGATTTTTCCTTCCAAGTCTTGCCCTGTTAGGTTTGCCAACAACTCAAAGGAAATTTATAACTGGACGTCGTGGATGGATACCAACCCATTATCCCAAATTTTCATGAATACCTTAGTAATATTGTCATCCACCCATCTAAACAGATTGAAAAAATTGATGATCCCATGCCTATCCTTAAACATATCATTAGAATCAAAATTCAAATCAACAGTTTCAGGCTCGATGAAAATAACTTTCCCTTCCTTC
Organism: Wollemia nobilis; assembly: GCA_028583015.1. Lineage (NCBI taxonomy): Eukaryota > Viridiplantae > Streptophyta > Pinopsida > Araucariales > Araucariaceae > Wollemia > Wollemia nobilis. The sequence goes on along the minus strand of JAQPPZ010017225.1, from coordinate 3,710,536 downwards.
ATGGTGACAAAGTAAAATAAGGAAGGACGGTAAATGGGTGAATAAGGACACAAATCGAAAGAAACAAAAATGGAATGGTATATTTATTGGGAAGACCATAGGAGGACTAAATAGAAAGTAATTCTAAGCCAAAAAAGAAACCCTTGGCAAAAAGGATAATGATGGTTAGAGCATTGGGCACAACGCAAAAAAGGCGATGAAAATGGGTGGGAATAAAAAGGCAAAACACTGTCCCAATGAAGATGGATCTTTTGGTGATACTCACATGATAGGGCCAATGGCAAAAATAGGCACAAAACCTAGAAGGTATTGGGATGCACATTCAAGAAAGCCTCGGGAGAATGCGAAAGGTAAAGTGTTTAGGCATGGTTCTCAAAAAGGAAAAATTACAAGTCATTCCACACGAGATTGAAATGATTTAAAATTAGGGTGGACATGGCATCGAAATTCCTCATGGAAATGATTATCAACAATGAAGGGGCATACCCAGGTTTTGTAGGTGAGTTGGAGAGGAGAGGGCAATCCTCCAAGGGAGGTCCTAGGTTTGAATCTCCACCCTACCAAAAAGCTGAATTGGGTGTCCAAAATCCAATTGATAATGTTGGTGCGGGTAGGGCTGGGTGTGACTCTCGGTATAGAACCCCCTGTTTGTGGTCTCTCAGACCAAGGCAGCCCCGCAAGGGGTTTTTTGCTTTAAAAAAAAAAAAAAACAACGAAGGGACATAAAAAAGAGGTGACGGAGAATTGGAAATTATCAACATGGAACCCCTTTTCAAAGGAGAATAATAAGAATGATGAACAAAATTTCTATTTTGGAACTAGAAATTTGGATATGGGCCCAATGAATCACGGAAAAGGGGAGATTTTTGGTAATGGAAAAATTAAGGATTTTGAGATTCATCACGGTAGATGGTATTTTGATCATAATTTGCCAACCCAGCAACGTCATTGGGGAGGACATCCATCCAAGCCATCAAAAATTGTGCGTTGACTCCAATGTTGGCTAATTTGTCAGTGACAAAATTACCTTCCCTGAAAATGTGTTGAACCAGAACATTGACTTGCTGACTAAGAATTTGCTTGGTTTCTTCGATGAGATTCCTGATCCTCCAGCTACTAGGCTTGGAAGTTTTTAAGAAATTTATGATATTAAGAGAATCTCCTTCAACGATGACTTTTCCTGGAATGTCCTTTAGAAATTGAAGGCCTCTCCACACCGCTTTAGCTTCAATAGAATGATTTGATTGAATTCCTAATGGTTTGAAAAAGGTAAATATGGAATTGCCACTGTGATCTCGAAGGATTCCTCCAGCCCCCGCAATGATAGGATTACATCTTGCAGCACCGTCAAAATTAATCTTGACCCACCCAAAGGGAGGAGGTTGCCATTTGATGCTGGTTCTAGACTAAGGATGAGTAACAGGACTTGGGACATCAATGCAAATATCACAAGACTTTAAGATGCCCTTCTCAAAGGATGAACAAGGAAAAGGATCAAAATGAGAAGCAAGGGGATTTTCCTTAGCATGAAGGATGATTTTGCTAACAATAATGTTGGCATCCAAAGCCTTCAAGTCAAAGACTCTTTTATTGTGTTTTAACCATATCTTCTAGAGGAAATGATGCAAACAGAACTTCCAAAGTCCTCTGAGTATGGGATTTTTTAAAGGAATTGGCCACTGTTGGAATAGATCAACAATTGAAGGAGGACAAGCCTAGGCAATCTTGAAAGTATGGAAAAGTTTGTTAAGAACTATTATTGAATAGGAACAAAATAAGAGGAGATGAGGAGTGCATTCCCAATCAGAATGACAAAGATGGCATCTATTAGGCAAAATAATACCTCTTTTTATAAGATTTTATGTGGTAAGGATGTGATATTGAATACATAACCAGGAAAAGGAAGCAATATTCGAAATAAAATACTTGGTCCAGACAAGCTTGAAAGGGACGGGAGTATCAATACTATCAAGAGAGAGCAAGTAAGTTGATTTGACTATGAAATCTCTAGAATCAGTAGATTCCAAAATAGGACAATTATTCTAGTCATGTAAAGGAATTCTGACAGTAGAAAGAATATTGTATAAATGGGCTATTTCATTTTCATAATCAGGAATGTTAATCCTTCCCCATTTTTTATGACCATTTGTAGAAGAGATGAAATCTGTCGCTAAAGGTCTAGCCAATTGATTTGTATTATTCCTCAACATTTGAAACATTGGATTTTGATTGAGAGGTTGATCTCCTATTCATTTATCATCCCCAAAAGAAATAGAAGTGCCATTACCAAATTGCCACCTAAGTATTTTGATCAAATGGGATTAAGCTTCGCAAATAGCCTTCTATAAAGTTGAACCGGATGAAGGTGCCTCCCCATGAGGGAAATGTGATCCCTGAAGATATTTCCTTTTTATGATATTGACCCAAAGAAAATTCTCATTAGAAATCAACCACCAGGCTTGCTTAGAAAGAAGGGAAATATTGAGAGGATAAATTCTTCTCAAACCTAATCCTCCACATTATTTAGGCTTGCACATTTTATCCCAAGATACCATATGAAATTTGTGCTTATTTTCAGATCCTATCCAGAGGAAATGTTTTTGTTTTTTTTTCCATTTTGTCATAAATACTTACTGAATATTTGAAAAAAGAAAGGAAGTAAACAGGAATACTCTGGAGGTAATCCATGATGAGAATAATTTTCCCCACTTGAGATAAAATATTGCTTCTCCAAGGAGTGAGGCTTTTTTGTAACCTCTCAATGACATTATCCCATAAGTTGTCTTTCATATTCCTAGTAAAGAGAGGTAAACCCAGATAGATAGAAGGCAAAGAAGCTATGGAACAATTAAGGATGTTAGCAATGATGTTCTTTGTATCATTGTTATGTGAGATTTGTTATTCAACATTATTGGAAACATTTTGAGTTGGTGTTTATATGCTTGGACTAGGGTTTGTGATCAAGGGTTGTTTCTTGAGTAATTGGTTGAGTAGATTTGATTGAGCCTCGTCAAGTGGATGAGTGAAGTGATTGTTCAAGTTACATAAAACAAACTATTCTATATTTTGATTTGAGTTGAGAAAGTACTTGAGCATTGAGTTTAAACATATTGGGTCTCTAACAATTCACTTTAGGTTTCTATTAGACTGGTTAAGTTATATGTGAGCTTACTGAGCAGATTTGGATAAGTTTTGTGTGAGCTTATTGAGTAGATTTGGACAAGTTCTATATGAACTTATTGAGCATATTTGGACAAGTTTTGTGTGAGCTTATTGAGAATATTTGGACAAGTTTTATGTGGACTTGTTGAGTATATTTGAGCAAGTTCTTAGTGGACTTTTTAAGAATATTTGAGCAAGTTTTGAGTGGACTTGTTGAGCATATTTGAGCAAGTTCTAAGTGGACTTGTTGAGCATATTTGAGCAAGTTTTGAGGGGAGTTGTTGAGAAGATTTGAGGAGGTCCTGAGTGGACCTATTGAGAAGATTTGAATAGGTTATGAGTGGACATGTTGAACAGATTTGAGCAGGCTCTAAGTGGACCTATTGAGAATATTTGAGCAGGTTACGAGTGTGCATATTGAGTAGATTTGAGCAATTTCTAAGTGGACTTGTTGATCATATTTGTGCTAGATCGAATGAAATGTGTTTAGTGTAGATTTAAGATAGATATTTAGAGGTGACAGAGTAGAGAGGATAGTAGTCTCCAATGGATAGAGATCCATCAGCTAGGGTAGTGAGGATAGGTCTTCTGATTAGGGACAATAGTCTTCAGTGGAGAGATGTCCACAAGCCAGTGTAGTGGAGGCAGTAGTCTTCTAGAGGTTCACTAGCCAGAGTAGAGGAGTTCTCATGTGGATAGAGATCAATGAACTTTATTTAGGGTATTGATATCTCCTTGGATAGAGGTCCATAAACATTGTAATAGGGAAAGGATTCCCAAGAGATTGATTGAGAAAATTTAGTAAAATATTTTCTCTATGGATGTAACTATTAAGCTACCGGATGCAATGCTACCACTAGAAGTATCCTGAATTGAAAGAAATCGCTGATATAACCAGAATCGCTGTTAAAAATAAGATGGAAACTCTTATATAATAAAAGTGTATATTATTCGATGTCTTAAAAATAAAAAGTGATTGGGTTAATATACCCAACCAAGGAGTGTGTGCTTGTGAAAGGGTGTGACCCCTTGTAAGTTAATATATTAAGATGATGATAATTGTATTATGTTAGGAGGGTCCTAACATGCCACCCCCCTTAAAAGAGCTTTGTCCTCAAAGCTGGAAATTTGGAAATTGTTGCTGGATATCGTGAAGAGTTTCCCACGTCGCGTCTTCTAAAGGTAGACCTTTCCAATGGATTAAAACTTCCGTGATATCGCGAGTACGAAGGTGACGAGAGCGGCGATCCAAGATAGCTTTTGGTTCGACTAGAAGTACTCCATCATCGAAAAATTTAGGGAGAGTGGTTTGTGTCGTGATATGGGCTCCAACTGCGAGCTTAAGGCAAGATACATGAAATACGGGGTGAAGTTTGGAAGAGGGAGGAAGCTCTAGTTTTTAAGCAACGGTCCCAATACGTTGGAGAACTTTATACGGCCCGTAAAATTTGGGTGCTAACTTCTGAGAACCTTTTTGTTTAAGAGAGGATTGACGGTAAGGTTGGAGACGTAAGAAAACCATATCACCCTCGTGGAAACTACGTTCGCTTCTATGTTGATCGGCTTGCTACTTCATGCGATGTTGGGCGGTGTGTAGGTTCTCTTTTAGGATCCGTAGTATGTCATCTCGAGTAGCGAGTTTCGTTTCCACCGCATGGACTTTTGTAGTCCCTGGAATATAGGAAGTGAGGGATGGTGGTGTTTGGCCATATAATGCTTCATAAGGAGTCATTTTGATGGACGTATGGTATGAAGTGTTATACCACCATTCCGCTAGTGAAATCCACTTTACCCAATGGAGTGGTTGAGTAGAAACAAAACATCGAAGGTATGTTTCCAAGCATTTATTTACAACTTCTGTTTGGCCATCGGTTTGAGGATGGTAAGCGGAGCTCATACGAAGTTGAGTACCTTGTAATTTGAACAATTCCTTCCAAAAAGTGCTAGTGAAATTTGGGTCACGGTCACTAACAATTGTGGAGGGCATACCATGTAATTTAAAGATGTTATCTAGGAAGAGGTGGGCTATAGTGCTAGCGGTATAAGGATGAGCCACGGGACAAAAATGGGCATATTTAGATAAGCGATCAACGACTACAAAAATGGTTGTTTTTCCTCCTGATTTTGGTAATCCTTCAATAAAGTCCATAGAAATATCTGCCCATGTTTTGGTGGGTATAGGAAGAGGTTGAAGTAATCCTGGAATAGCAAGGGTCTCCCCCTTTTGTCTTTGGCAAACTTCACATTCTTTTACAAAATTTTTGATGTAATTTTTCATTCCTACCCAATAGAAGGAGGTAGTGGCTCTTTTATAGGTTTTTAAGAAACCAGAGTGGCCTGCAGTGGGTGAGGTATGTAACTCATGAAGAAGTTTTTCATGATAAGTTGAATTGGGGGTGAGGACCATCCTTCCTTTGTATCTTAATATATTGTCTTTCCAAGTGTATGGAGGTTTGCTACTAGGATTATGTTGAAGTTGTTGAATTAAGGCATGGATAGTAGGATCATTTATCCATTCTTCATGCACCTCATCTACCCATTTAGGAATAAGGGAGGAAAGAGCATGGACTTGAGGCATATCTTCAAATTTTCTAGAAAGTGCATCGGCTGCCATGTTGTCCTTTCCCTTTTTATATGTAATTTCATAATCATAGCCAAGAAGTTTAGTAACCCACTTTTGTTGTTCCGGGGTATTAGTCCTTTGTTCCAAAAAATACTTCAAGCTATGATGGTCAATGTGTATAATGAAATGTTGGCCAATAAGGTAAGGCCTCCAATGTTGAATAGCATGGACAATCGCCAACATCTCTTTTTCATACGTAGAGCGAGCTAGATTCTTAGGAGAAAATGCTTTGCTTATAAAAGCTAGAGGCCTTTCATCCTGCATGAGTACGGCTCCCATTCCTATTCCTGAAGCATCACTTTCAATGACGAATGGTTTAGAAAAGTTGGGCATGGCTAGAACAGGGGTGGTACACATTGCAGTTTTCAAGGTGATAAAGGCCTCATCCACTTTAGATGACCATTTGAAAGCATTTTTCTTAAGTAATGTTGTTAGAGGGGCAGCGATTTTACCATAATTTTGGACAAATTTTCTATAATATCCCGTTAGTCCAAGAAACCCACGTAGACCTTTTAAGGTTTTTGGAATAGGCCAATTTTTCACCTCCTCAATTTTGCAAGGATCTACCATAACTCCTTCCTTTGAGACAATATGCCCTAAGTATTCAATTTCTTGTTTTCCAAAGGAACACTTTGATCTTTTTGCATAAAGTTGATTTTCCTTCAAGATTTGTAATGCTTGTCTAACATGGTCCAAATGTTCTTCCCATGTTTTGCTATAAATCAAAATGTCATCAAAGAAAACTAATATAAATTTACGAAGGAAAGGGTGAAATACCTTATTCATTAGACTTTGAAAGGTAGAAGGAGCGTTGGTAAGGCCAAATGGCATCACCAAGAATTCGTAGTGCCCTTCGTGAGTGCGAAAGGCCGTCTTAGGAATATCCTTTTCGTTGACTCGTATTTGGTGGTAGCCCGACCGTAAGTCTAACTTGGAAAAATAAGCTGCCCCATGGAGTTCATCTAATAGCTCGTCTATGACCGGAATAGGAAATTTATCCTTGATGGTCATTTTATTAAGCGCTCGAAAATCGACACATAAACGCCACGATCCATCCTTCTTTCTAACTAAAATAATTGGAGAGGAGTAAGGGCTTTTGCTAGGTCTAATGACTCCTGCCTTAAGAAGCTCTTGTACTAATTTCTCTATTTCGGTCTTTTGGAGGTATGGATAATGATAAGGTCTAATATTAGGAGGTTGATGCCCTGGAAGTAGTGGAATAGTGTGATCGTGACTTCGTTGTGGAGGTAGTCCTTTTGGTTCATTGAATACCGCCTTATGGTGGTCTAAAATATTTTGTAACTCTGGTGTCTCTTCTTCTTTGTGACTAGGTTGAATTGAAAATAATTGGGCGACCATTCCTTTGTTTCCTTTTCGGATAATTTTCTCCATTCTATGCGAGCTTACGATTTGGGAAGGTCCTGATTTTAGGCCTTTGATAATATAGGTTTGGTTCTTTGCTGTGAACTTCATCCATAGTTCATCAAATTCCCATTGGACTACGCCCAAGGTTCATAACCATTGTATGCCTAGTACAATGTCGCAACCACCTAGGGGTAGGACGTACATGTCGCCTTTCATGTTATAAACCCCCATAGTTAGTTTTATATTTCTGCATTTTCCTTTGCATGCAATTTTTCCGTCGTTTCCAATCATCACTTCGAAGTTATTGCAAGGGTATATAAAACAATTTGCTTGCTTAGCCACCTTTGGATCGATAAAATTGTGCGTGCTACCAGAATCTAGGAGCACAGTAAGGTTTTGTTTCTTAAAATACCCTTTAACTCGCATTGTTTGAGGGGCAAAAAATCCGGCAAGGGCGTTGAAGGAAACCTTTGGTGCATTTTCTTCGTCACTTTCAAGTGTGTTGGATAATACCTCTACTTCGAGTTCAGGTTCCTCTTCGGTAGAATTCCCCCATCTGTGGCATCTAGAATATATAATTTTCATGAGGCACATTTATGATTTCTATCAAATTTCTCATCGCAATGGTAGCAAAGACCCTTAGCTTGTCTTTCCTTCATTTCCTCGAAACTCAGACGCTTAATTGGTAGAGCGGGGTTAATTTTGGGGGCTGTGTAGGAGTTTTGGGTTCTTCCATTTTGCATTGGTTTGGGGTTGGTATAAGTGTTTGATGGTTTCCCCAAGGTTGGTTTTGTGAACCGATTTCGTGCCTTGATTTTGTCTTTCGCTAATTTCGCCAAGCCGATGGTCTCTAACATGTTTGTAGGGTTATACATTTGCACCTCAATTCAAATTTCTTCTTTTAATCCATTGACAAAACATTCTTGAAAGAAGGCAGCGTCTAATCCGGATGTTCGATTAGCTAGCCTTTCAAATTCTGCTTGGTATTCGCTTACCGAAGTGGTTTGGCATAATTTAGTGAGGGCCCTTGTAAAGCTTTGAAACTTGCTAGGGCCGAATCACACTAATAGATTCTGTGTAAAGGTTGACCACGTCGGAGTGTCGTTAGTTTTCTCGAACCATTGGTACCATTGGATGGCATCGTTTTCCAAGTGGAAGGAGGCGATATGCACTTTTTGCATTTCCGGAATTTGATTTAGTGAGAAATATTGCTCGCTTCGGTAGATCCAGTTTGTAGGGTCTCCGCCTTCAAATTTTGGGAAGTCTAATTTGGTCGTTCATGGTAAAATGGAAGTTTGTGGACCTCCTAACAGTGCTCGGTTTGGTGACCCGTTGTTGGTTGAATTTGAATGTGTTATTGCCTGATTTTTACTGATAGCGTCAAGTTTAACATCCATTGCAAATATTTTCTTGAAGAGTTCTCTTGTGTTACGGGCATTCTCCTCTCTTTCCTGTTTAACTTCTTTGGCGAGCCTTTCATGTTTCTCATGAATGGAATCCAGTGATCGACGTCCGTCAGCCATAGCGGTTGGTTAGATGAGAAAAATAGTGCAATTTTGGTATATAAAAGTTGTCAAAAAAGTTGTTTTAGCAACTTTGCAAAAGTTGTTAGAAACTTTTTGCAAAAAAAATGTTGCTATTGTTTGAGCAAAAAATGGTTTAGTTCACTTCTTTGCAATAGTAATTGCAATTTCAAAAAAATTGACAAAATTGAAAATAAAAAATTTGCAAGAATCTTCGAGCAAGATTTTGTTTTGTAAATTTTGTCAATAAAAAATTTGGGGGACTAATGCCCAAACAACTTATTTGTTTTAATTCGATGCTCACTGTTTATTCACAGTAGCACTTTAGATTTTATTTTTAACCGGCGTGAAATACGGAGTGAGTCAACAACACGGCAGAGTCGAGAGCGCACGGTAGGCGAAGGCAGGTGGGTAGCAAATGGACAACACCGTAATGCAGAGACGGTAGGGTCGAGAGCACACGGCAGGTGGAGGCAGAGTGGAGCATAGAGTGGGTAGAGTGCACAGCGGTGAGGGTGGTCAACCGGTCAACAGAGTACAAAAATAGACAAGTGGCAGTGGTTACGCGTGAGGATTGGTCAAAGGGAGGGAGTAACCGAAGTCACGCTTCAATAAGTGTGTTGCCCACCTTATAAAATCTTTGATTGCTCCGGTACCCACTATGTGGGATAAAATTTTGCTGCAAATTAATTTTACACCCTGCGCTTTCACGTCGACGAAAATTTGATCGGCTTCCCTCTTTTTCGACGGTCGTGAAAGTTTTAAAAACTTTATATTAAAGTTTTAATATTTATAAAATTCTATCATTATCCTTTTAGTTTCGTCGGAGACGTCACAGCGAGCGTTCAAATCACTCTCTTTCACCGTTTATTGATTATTGAGGCCTGAATTATTGTTTGTGGGGGTTCTATTGTTGTATATGATGAATTTGATGCTTTTTGGGAGAATAATGAATGGATGTTGTGATATACGCAGGTGAATGGCGGTGATGCTTGGATTGTTGATGACGGAGAGAAGAAAAAATAAATAAAAATTATCCAAATGATGTGAGAGGTGAATTTGATGATGGGTTTGGATGTGTATGGGTGCGGAAGCAAGAAGCTCTGATCCAAATGTTAAGCTACCAGATGCAATGCTACCACTAGAAGTATCCTGAATTGAAAGAAATTGCTGATATAACCAGAATCACTGTTAAAAATAAGATGGAAACTCTTATATAATAAAAGTGTATATTATTCGATGTCTTAAAAATAAAAAGTGATTGGGTTAATATACCCAACCAAGGAGTGTGTGCTTGTGAAAGGGTGTGACCCCTTGTAAGTTAATATATTAAGATGATGATAATTATATTATGTTAGGAGGGTCCTAATAGTAACCCACATTGGGTGAACCATGTTAAATTGGTGTCTCTATTATGTGTGATGATTTATTAATTGCTTTGGTTATTGCTATTGATATTGCCATTTATTATATTGATTAATACTATTTGGAAAAGAAAATTAAAAAGTGATCTTATACTGTTCACCCCCCCTCTCAGTATAAGCTTGTGTTCTTCAATATTTGGAGGTGATAAAGTATAGAGGATGACAGTCTCCAGTGGATAGAGATCCATTATCTAGGGTAATGAGAAAAAGTGTCTTCAGTGGATAAAGATCCATTATCCAGAGCAATGGGGGCAATAGTTCTTCTAGAAGATCACCATCCAAAGCAAGAGGAGAAAGAAGTTCTCCTATGGATAGAGATCCATGAACTTGATTAGGGGATTGGTGTCTCCTTTGGATAGAGGTCCATAAACATTGTAATAAAGAAAGGATTCCCAAGATATTGACTAAGAAAATTTTAGTGAAATATTTTCTCCATGGATTAGCCCACATTTGGTGAACCACGTAAAATTTATGTCTATATTATGTGTGATTATTTGTTCATTTCTTTGATTACTACTGTTGATATTGCTATCTATACACTGCATAATATTGATTGAGAAAGAAAATTAAAAAGAGGACTTATAGTGTTCACCCCCAATTTCAGTATAAGCTTGTGTTCTTCAAAAAAATCAATAACACAACACAATAACAACCACAACAACAATAACCTACAAAACTAGAATAGAGGGGACTTATAATTCCTATCCAAGTTGTTCCAAAGTGGTTCCTAGGACAACATAATATTTACAACTACTATCCACAACTTCTTAGCTAAATCCTTTTATTAAATATTACTAAGGTCTTAATTTTATTTTCATAAAATTATATTTAATTTGCATGTCTTTATATTTCATATCATTTCACATGCATTTATATTTATTTCCCTACATTGTACAATTAGAAAAAAGCTATATTATACATTTTACCCAAAATTGTTCACTCACTTTAACTTGTACAATTACATGAAATTGTACACTTACACAAAATTGTTAATCTATTAATTTTTCTTTTGGAAGATATATTAGCTGCCTAAATCTACCCTCCCATTTAAATCATTTAGTTTTCCCACTGAATCATTATTCTTAGTCTTAACGGGTTGGTCTTGTTAGAGTTAAAGTGCACTATGCCTCTATTTTGACACTTGTCAGTTTATACTGACACTTGTCAGTTTATCATATAGGCCTTCTGCCTATATATGTAACACATTTTTATCAATAATAAACCCCTTAAGTTTTCTCTCCTAACATTTGGTATCAAAGCCTTGACCATATTTTTTTTTTCCATTCCTTCCCTGCCTGTACTTCCTGAGATTTGGTGAATGCATCCGTGAGAGTTGCATTGATTTCAGGAAGAATGGGGAGATAACTATTGTGTTTGCTGAGGACAGAAGCAAGAAGCCTGCAGATATGCGAAGAAAAGAACAAGGCATCATGGGGATTATGGGTGAAATTGTCTCAGTCACAATCACGTTCCAGGTCTTTGTCTGACAGGATCATAGCTGCCATCCACAGTCTTGGCATTTGTCCATTGGATTGTCCATTGATCTGGAGCGCACTGTCATTGATGAGGAACAAGGACATCAACAGTAGCAGCTCATCAGTGGCAAAGAGGATGCCTGTTTAGGAGTGAAGGCGGACAGGTACCGCAACACACCGACAATGGAGAGCGCCATATGGAGAGGAACCACACCAACATTGATAGAATTTGTATCTCGCAAAAGTTTGGCATCTTGGAATAGATGTGGAATGTTCCAGGCTGAAGACATGACCGCATGAAAAACCATGCACAGTGCATCGTGATGTTACCGTGATATCCTATTTTTGATACAATGTCTATTAGAGACGTGAGCAAAAGTGATGTTTTCTTTTTTTGGTTTAGGTCATTCAATCAAGCTATGATGCTCAAATTCCTAGAGAAGTAGATGTTGTAGATGATGCACCTGATGAATGGAGAATGAACATGTTAATGTATTAGATCATTCAATTTTTGTGGTGTGTATTGTTGCGATTCCGAGTGCAGTGATGTGCTATTGAATGATGCACAATGTTCACATTGGATGACCTTGATGGCGTGTGAAGTTGTCGCATGTTTCAGCAAGAGAAGAGCCTCGATGCAGTTTCGGGAGGATGTAGCAGTAATGTGTTTTAAAGGTGATAGTGCATGGATTTGATGATAACAAAAGGCCTGTTCTATTCCTATTGATGCGGTGCATGGTTTTTCAGTCTTAGGAGATCAGAAATATTGTAGTTTTGTTGAGTTAACATTAGTTGATGTCAGTGTTTTTCGGAGCCCGCGTAATAAGCCATTTTTTTTGGTGACGTTGGGCGCTTTTCAAAGTTTCAAAATGCCTCAAGTTGCTCCTACATTTTTTTTGCAATTTATGGAGCTATGGATCATTGCAATACATTGGGGGACATATTTTATAAAAGTGGACAAGAAAAAATCTGACCGTTGAACTCCAGTTCAGTTAAAATCATTGATATGCTAATTGGTGGTTTAACTATGACATGACCGTTATCCATAATGAAGACTAAGCTTAATCATGTCACTATAGTTTGTGAATGTTGCGAACAACAACTTAAAGCTTCAGTTAAGATTTATGATAAAATACATGGAGCCTGCAAAACTATTTTGTGGATGGAAGCTATTTTTTTTTATGATATTATGACAATGGCCCTATTTTTTTACATGGAGGTGGAAGGCCTAGATGGCCGATGTAATTCCCTTGTGAGGGAAATTTTAAGACTATTTTTATTCCGCCTGAGAGCGATGCCACCATTGAGCGATGTTTATTTTTCTGCCTAGAGAGGCATGCTATTGTTTTTTCCACATGATGAAGGCCCCTTTGATGGTGGAATATAGGGGTATTTATAGTCGTTGGAAACATTTTTCCATGATGGACACAATGGTGGTGTCATATTGTAATTTTGAGGCTATTTCACTTCACTTTTTTAGCCTCAAAGTTTTTCTACCTTGGAGTGCACTCTCGGTTGTACCCGACACTCCCAAGGTAATTTTATATGTGATCCTTATACCTAGTGATATTTTCTATACACTTGGCGAATGCAACGGCTAGTTACCCATGCATTTCGGTGGGATGACATGGTCACCATAAGGACACTTATACTAGGGACTATAGACAAAGACACCCTAGAATCTATCCGAGGTTGTTTCCGGATCTACTTCTGAAGACTACAAATGAAGACACTTCAGAATATTCTCTTCTTTTCTTCTTCTCTCCTCCTATTTTGATCTATGGCTCATTTTATTGTATTGAGTGCATTTTCGGCAGAGACCGACACTCTTATATGGCTCATTTTTCCTTTGTATTAGGTGCATTTTCGGTAGATACCGACACCTTCTAGATTGAGTTCACCATAAAGAGAGATTTGATATTTATGGTGAATCTAGTCAGTGACCTACGAGAGGCAACATCCTCTGAGGATGACCTGCGGAGGCAATAGACCTAGAAGTGGCTGACCCTGAGGCACCCATGATGACCCTGAGGCACTGAGATGGCTGACCCAGTGGCAACAGACCTGTGGAAGTGGCTGACCCTGAGGAAACAGACCGAGATTTATACATAGTGAATCTAGCATTATTCATAGTTGGAGAGGCAAGCGCAAAGAGCACTAGCCTAGACCAAATCAACAACAAGCGAGGATGATAGGTTGTTTTAGAGAAGTCAAAATTAAGGGGGAATGTTACCTAATGTTGACTTGTTTTTTTTATTTTAGTTAGGATAGTGCACTTTAAGGGAGAATGTTAGAGTTAAAGTGCACTATGCCTCTATTTTGACACTTATCAGTTTATACTGACACTTGTCAGTTTATCATATAGGCCTTTTGCCTATATATGTAACACATTTTTATCAATAATAAACCCCTTAAGTTTTCCCTCCTAATAGGTCTTGTTTCTAGAGATCCTAGATTTGGACTTGAAGAATGACTCACTCATCATGCAACTTGGCCACATAATTACTCAGCTCTATGGATTTCAATACATATTTATTTTCCTTCTCTTTTGTTTTAGCTAAGGTCTATAACAACTCCATTTTTCAATGAAATGTACCCTTACATAGATTTTCCATCAAAGCTACCTCTATCCTAGTTGTGATGGCAAGCTCCTCATTCTTCTTTGTATTTACCTGATATCTTTGTTGTAACTTTTTCTAATGAGCCTTTTGGAGTTATTCCCTTACTTGAAGTATAGCCTTATGATCCATTATGATATTATTGTATCATTCTCCATATTTTTTTAATTCTTCTATTTTTTGGTCCTTTAGTTGCAACTATCCAACATACATCTTCAATTGATCCTCGTTCTTCATTAGTTGCTCCTTTTTGGCTACTAGTTGTTCTTCATGTTGCTTAAAATGTTTATTAATAAAGCTCAACTACTCCTATTATTTTATTTGTGTATCATATCTCTGTAGCAACTCTTCTTATTCCTATAGTCACTTCCTTTGTTCTTCCACTTGTTAGTGCATCAAATATTTTTGTTCTTCTTGCAACTTACATTCTCCTCAAAGGCTTGTTTTATACTATTTATTTCAATTTATACCTTTTTCAAATTCTCATCAGCCTCTTTCTTGTGATGTTCTAATTCTTCTTCTATTGCAACTATTTCTTTCCAAGCCACATATTCTTGTTGAGCTTCCTTGGCTTGATAAATATTATCTAGCCCCAAGCTAAGCCATTCAATATAGTGTGTTAGGAAATTAAAATTTTAGAATATGAAGGTCAATTAAGGGGGTTCTCTTCAATATTATTTATTTGTCATGTTCAGTGGACATTTTTGATTTTTTTCTAGATCTAGATATATTCTTGGAGATATTCTATAATTTGTCTTTGTCCCTTCTAGCCAATATCCAATTCCTAACATACTTTTTACCTCTCCTGTAGGTAAATTTCATGGGTGTTGGGCATGTATTTATGCTATTATACTTGTTCTACCTTCACTACACACCCACTCCATGACCTTCTCCATTTCATTGAATATTTGTTCCTTCCACTACTTCAGTTGTTCTATATAGTCTGTCCAAAACTATAGTCATGTACTTAGGAACATATTAGATATTTTTTCTAGGAAATTATCCACCTATTCGTTTGTTTCTTCTCCTCCATACAAGACTCAAAATTGAGGTACTTCAATTAAAATTTATGTTTGAATAACTTTACCCATTTTTTATGTCTGTTTCTCATCCTCATATTCTTCTAGGAGTAACCTTTCCTTGATCTCCTTGATTAGTCTCATCTCTATTAGCTTTTGAAGTGACTAGCACTAGGAGATAGCAACCAAAAGATGCAGAATAATATGAAATAAAGTAAATATGTTAGATGACTAAAATATGTAATAAATAGAAGTGACATAAAATATTACAATGTAGCTATGGAGGAAATGAACAATCTATGATAAAGCTACTGAACTACATTGCACCCATCACCAATTGATGGTGATACACACAAAACTATAAGCACTAAGCTACACTATTAGACTATGTTACCTTACTCTATATCTATATAACAATGAGACCTTACTTATATAGGTAAAAGAGGATAATTGGCCAACACTCTACCTAGCTATGCAAGGGATAACTTGCACATGTACAACTTGCACATTGAAACTTGTGCATTTATTACATTGCATGAAGTAACTAGATAAATTGCACCTAAAGTAATCTAAGTATGTATCTTGGAAGATATATTTACATAACCCAAACGATGTAATAGACACTATTTCTAACACATCCCTGTATTACATTATTTGGGTATTGAATACTTTAGTCTTCAATATGAATCTTCTTATTTTTCATCTTGATATTATTTTGCATTCTTTGTAACCTGTCCAAGAAAATAATTAGTGTCTCTATAATATGTAGCATTTAATGATAAAGCTTTCACCTTAAGTATATGTGGGTTCTTCCAATTCTTAAATTTCTTCTATCCTCTGTACTAGGTATCCCTTTTGATTTCTCTTCTAATATTCAAATTGAGGATAACTGGTTGGTCATTGAAATTGTTTTTGATGAGGGTTCCTTTGATATTATTGAGTTTGAAAAAGATTCCCACTATTCATTTGATTTCCTTGCTTTCAATTTTTGGGATTGTATTTGCAATAGCTGGTACTTTGAACTTTCTTTCTATATATCTGACAATACCATGCTTTTTTTTCCTCTTACTAAAGATGCAATATTTCCTTGTGGATTATATTTTGATGCTAATACAGTTTTAGTATTTTCATATTTCATAATATTTTCTACTTCATATTCTTGAAGTATATTGACTAGATCATAAAAAGAAGTATATTTACTTAAAACCTATAAAGATGTGACCAGGTGTTTATTGTTCTCTCATGGTTACTTGAGTGAATAGTTCATCCTTAACTAATTCTCCTAAGGTCAATAATTTACCTTTAATATTTGCAACCTTCCTTAGGAACAAATCTATGCTTTCTCCACTATTCATCTTTGAATAAAAGTTGAGTTTTGAGATGAAGGATAGCCACCTTATTCTTTCCTTCAAATTTGTTTTTCTAGGCTTGTCCATGCATCTGAAGATGTTTTGGCTTAAATGATATATGGTTGAATATCATTAGTGATAGCAAATTTTTTTATCATTAAATCTTTTGAATCATTTTATTCAAAGTTTAGGATTTCAGTTTCACCTATAGTAGGTCTCTGTGTTTTTCCTTTTACAACATCCCAAATTTTTTCATATACTAAAATTGTTTTCACTTTATTTTTCCAAAGAGAAATAATTTGGACCCTTGAGTAGTTGAAATTATGCTATGAATAATTTGTTTTATGCCATTTAAATCTTCCTAATATCAAGCCTTGGCTAAGAAGGCTTCCTTATGTCTCCCTAGATATGTTTTGGAGTATGATATAGTGCTTATGTAAAATATAGTTCAATTTTGGTTGATATTTTAAAGATAAAAAATCAAATTCTTAACTCCTTATTACTCCTATTGAACTAAAAACTTTTCAAATTTTAAAGAGGTTTTAAGGTTGGAATTCTTTTGTCCCTTTTGAGAATTTTTTCAGACAAGAATATAAATTTCCAACTTTGTATAAAAGATCTTAATAACCCCTTTTTGAAACCCTTAGGATTTTATTCAAGTGTTTCTAATTTCCAATAATCTATTTTGATGTTGTAACCCTTATCACTTACAAATTTGGAAAACTAGAACACATTATTATTTGCAAACAATAAAAGGATTAATTCCAAGTAGTATCCCTTATTTCTCCGAAGTTGTATTTTGTAAATATTATATTCATTTTTCTAATTTTTTATTTCAAACAAAGATTGATTTCATTTAATATCTCAACCTTATCTTATAACCTTATAACCCCTTTTTAATTTTTAATTTTTTTTTGTTTTTTTTTGTATTTACATGGTGGAATCGGTAGCCACCATGAATTCGAGAAGGCTGTCTAGATTTTATGGCCGCCATAGTATTCTACGTTGTCCACCTCGGAAGTCGCCACATAGATCTTCGCGCAGTCCACCCCTATAACCACCATGCCACAATCATTTTAAACCTTTTACGCTGTTGAAAGCACCAGGAAAGGGACAAGCGTTCAGTCCGACGAGGCCCGAGATTTGAACCTTGGACCTCCGCCTCCTTATGGGGTTTGGATGAACCAATTGGTCTACACATCAGACCTCCCCTTTTAAAATTAAAGTAAAATAAATGAGGAAATTTGATGAAGGATTTGTACCCTTATGAAGTTGAATGAGTATGATAGTAATATGTCCTTCTTGAGTGTGAATTCCCCAAGGTAAGCTTTGGCTTTAATGTTCTACTTTAATGTTGGTTGACCGTGAGTGTTTTCTAATACTCTCAACTTGCTTCGGATCACTACCGAATCATTTTTGAACTACCATCAAGATTATACCATAGATCTACCAAACTATCATCAACCCATTGCTAAGTAGATTCTAAATTTTTTCCTGTATCGCTTTCAAAATACTGCTATATATTTCCAAAATCTAATACACCTTTAATAGGTGGTTGGATGAGTGAAAATTATCACAACAGACGTTCTAAATGCTCTATGGAAGCTTTGAATATTTTGTGAAGGTTCTCAACTCACTCTATTTCTTGTGACAAATGCTACCTTTTGGTTAAGATGCTTTTATTCCCATTTGAGCGCTATCGAAGAAATGATCATTCTTTAACATCTACAAGACTTCCTTTATATAACGTACATATATCAAGATATTAGTTATATGTAACTCCTCTTCTTGCATCGAGTATGGGCACCAAGAGAGAATTGCAACATATTCTTTGTGAGCATTATATAGAGGTTATATCATAGAATAACAAGTGGCATCTACATGCCCTTATCGTTATCAAGGCTTTCTTGAATGCTCTCCAACATGTTTTCCACCTTGTTATTTGATGTTTTACATAGATGCTAAAATATATCCATCCAAGCAATGCTTATGGTTGAGATGTGGTGGATATATGGAGGAGTTCTGGTGGAGATATGGAGGAGCTTTGGTCAAGCTTTGGTGGCCCTTGAATGGAGTCCAAATGGTAGCTCTTGGATGAAGACTCCTTGATGCTCAACTTATGGTAGAAATACTCCTTTTTTGGATGTAGCTTGCTTTGATAGAAATGCTCCTTTGCTTTGATTTTGGCTATCTCTTTGCTTTATACATTGCTTGATATTACCCCAAAGATCCATAGAGGATGAGCCAAGATAGAGGCTCTTTGATATGCTTCAAAGAGTGATAGTATTCCGATGCCTTTGGCTGATTCAACCTACTTGTAGTGTTGCATTTAAGGTACTTTCCAATATACCTTTTTTCTAGAATAGAATAAATTAGAGCAATGCAACTCAATGTATCAATAAGATACCTTTTGCACCTTTTACCTTTTGCACCTTTTCTTACACTCCTTTTTTGTAGGTCTAGTATTTTGATTTGTATGGCAGAGTTCTGAATGCAGTGTAGGATTTATAGGTTGTATTTTACTGAGCTACCTTCCCATTTTTGATTGAATATTATGGTGAAAAATCCAAGGTTAGATAGAAGTAGATATATGATGCAATTTTTTGCACTTTTTTCCCTTGCAATTAACCTTGTAATGCTTTGGATTTGAGACTCACCAAGTCTTAATTTTTGAAGCTTCTACTTCTATTTTGGTTAGTCATTTTCTTATCCAATTTATGGAGGATTCTAACCTATTTTGGTGGCTTCTCTTGGTTACAATGTGTTGCAAATTTATGTGCTTTAATAGTGTCTTTAGACACTTGATACAAATTAGATTTTGTGCCCTTCAAAAAACACAAAACTAATTTATTTTTTAGAGTAGTATAATAGTGCAAGTATTTCACTTTTAATGCACTAATATTACACCTTATCACTCCAATAAACTCTCAAATTGATGCACTAATAATTTACTGCAACTAATCATGAATAACCTAAAATGTATCTTTAAGAGTTATTCTGTAATTTCACTACAACTAATATTGTAGGACTTAGTCTTCTGTTTATTTGTCAAAATAGATAATATGTATTTGATAGAAGTAATTTTGAAATCTAATCAACTCCTAATTAATGTGCAAATGAACCTTGAAAAGAACTTTTTATTTTTGCACTTTTGAATACTGTAATCCAATTTTCTATTTGCAACTTTAATCCAAATTCAGGTGCTTCTAACAAATCTGATAGGTAGATAAATAAATGAACCTACTTGCACCAAAACATTGCATACCTTTTTTGTAGTAGATATTTTATCATTTCTATAGAGGATGTAGATCTTGGTTTTTAGGATCACCAAGTTGTTGCTATAAGTATGTCCTTATAGCTCTTTGTATACTGTCCTGAACAACTCCTTCACCAAATGATGGTCTCAAAATTTCTTTCACAAATCTAGGATTTATTGGCTTGTTTTCCTATTATGTTCTCCTCCTACTGTATATTTAGAGAAGTCTTTGTCTTTGAAGTGATGCCTTCTTACTATAAGATGTAATATTCAAATATTCAATAGTTGGTGAGCTTCTTCTATATTCAAGTCTTCTTGATGAATTCTGACTTCAAGCAGGATATTATTATGATGTTTGGCACTCCTTACCAAATTCTTCTTCTTTGATTTGGTACTCCTTGCCAAATTCTTCTTCACATATTTGGCACTCCTTGCCAAATTTTTCTTCTCTTGGGCTTGGTGTTGTATGGTGGTAATTATCCCAAGTCCTTCACTATTGGGGGGTTCTCCTTGGTAGTAGATTTCTCCAGTTCTCCTATAATAATATATTTAGTAAGGCTCTCCTAGAATTTTTATGGATGCTCGATAAGACCTTCCCAAGGTCTCTGATATTACAACTTTTTATGGTCTTCCTCGAGAAATTTTCTTCAACCTTCTGCTCCTTTAAGTGTTGGTGGTGAGATCTACTTCTGGATCTCTAATTTTGCTACTTCTGGATTTAAGCAAAACTCACCTAGTTCTTATTATCCTTCTCCTTCCTTGAATGAAATTTTTTCAATGAGATCTTCTCCTGATCTCTTTGATTTTGCTTCAGGTGTTGAATTAATTTTGAAGAATATACCCTTCCTAACTTTCTTGTAGGAAGTTTCCCCACTCAATGAATCTTTTTTCCCTACAATAAATTATTAGTACTGAAATATTTAGTCTTCTTTTGAATCAAATATTCTCTTCAAATTCTTCTTCAGGATCAAGGATTCTGTCTTTTTTAAGTATCAAGTCTTCTGTGGCCTTTTTGAGTATCAAGGCTTATGTGGCCTGTTTTAGTACCAAGGATTCTATGGAATTTCTTAGTATCAATGATTCTATGGAATTTTTAGTATCAAGACTTATATGGCTTCTCCTTCAAGTCTCATGTGGCCTTTTATCCAAGTATTCTATGACCATTTTACATCAAGGCTTTTATGGCCTATTCTTCAAATTGTGAAGTTCTTCGATTCAACAATGGAGATCTTTAGTCTCCCAAATTTTCCATAAATATTCATTAGAAGTCTTCTTCCATAATATTCTTCTCTTGCAAAAGGAAATAATATCTACACTATGAAGGCACATTCAACTTTGGCCAACGAATTTGGAGTCTCCTAGATTTCTATCATAGGAGGAATCCTAATACTTTGAGAATTAATTTTCTACAACAAAAAGAAACTTTAGGAAATAGTTAGTAAAATTTTAGTTTTCCCATATGATCTTCACTAGATGATTTATCAATCTAGTGGATATAATTTTGATTCCTGGTCTCCATGAGTTATTCCTATAACTATGTGTAAAGACTCTAGTCAAATGCAATCTCAGTATTTTTGGAACTGATATTTCTTTCATACCTCACTTGGGCTATCTCTAATTCTACCACCTAGACTCTTTTAAGATATTTTGACAGTGGTTGGTCGAGCAGTGCATTAGTTTGATAAAATACTCGGGCTCAATGACAATGGTGGTTTCCCTATTGACCTACATAAACTAGATCTACCGTGGCTCTAATACCACTACTAGATTTTTGTGTAATGAGGACTTAGATAGTGATCACAAGATGCATAATAATATGAAATAAAGTAAATCTGCTAGATGACTAAAATATACAATAAATAGAAATGATATAAAAAATGCAATGTAGTTATGGAGAAAATGAACACTCCATTATAAAGCTACTCAACTACATTGCACTCATGACTGATGTATGGTGATACACACAGAACTATAAGCACTAAGATACACTATCAGACTATATACCTTGACTCTATATTTATCTAACAATGATGCCTTTCTTATATAATTAAAATAGGATACTTGGCCAACACTATACCTAGCTATACAAGGGAAAACTTGCACATGTACAAAATGCACATTGACACTTGTGCATTTAGTACATTACATAAAGTAACTAGATAAATTACCCCTAAATTAATATAAGTATGTATCTTGGAAGATACATTTACATAACCCAAATTATGTAATAGATAGTATTTCTAACAATCTCAACTACCTCTTGTAGTGAAATATGAGCTACAATTTGTGTTTATTGTTCCTCCTTTCTAAACCCGATTTCATCAACATCTATAACTTCCTAAGTTGAATGTGGATTTGGTTGCTTCTCTACCCTTTATTGAGGTGCAAGTACCAGATCAGGTCATTCTTATACTTGTGTGACATTCTCTTTCCTTGGGTTACTATTGGTACCCATCATGATAATTTAAATTTATACCTTTTGCTTTTCCTTCTTCTCTCCTATAGGCACCACAAAATACTTCTTTTTCTTTTGTTCATGGTAGTTTTGCCACTTTATTGGTAGGGTACATAGGAATGGATATTTGGGGATATATTATTATATTGTATAAGGGTTGGAATGGGCCACATATAACCCAAGGTTGATTGTATTATAATATTATATTATATTATAATAAAATATTATATTAGTGGTAGGCTCCCCAAAGTAGAATAAGAATATGGATATATAAAGAAGATATATTTGTCATTGTAATCCTTCATATCATTGAAGAAGAATCCTATGTAATCGTCATACCCATGAAGTGGCCTCTCACCTTCAGAGATCTTGTGGATTTATTCCTTACTTAAGTATTATTATTGGTGTTTCCCTACCTTAAGGGTATTATCTATCTCTCTCATTTGTGGATTGTTATTGTGGATAATGTATTGTGGATGAATTATTTGATATTTTTGCATATTGGTGAATGGTTTATGTTAATGATAATAAAGTTATGCAACAAGTGGTATTAGAGCAACGATTTTGGCATAGTGGGGATTTTTGTGTGAAACCCTAGAATTAGGGAATTTTTTGGAAAACATCTCATTTTTTAGGAGCCATATATCTGCACAAGTTTATCCAATTTTGGCAATTATTGGATCAAATTGTGCAGAAATTGAAGACCTTTAAAATGAGTTGTCATATGAAGGAATATAAGATGTATTGATGGAGATACAACCTTTTGAATTTAGTCATTCAAAATAAGGATAGTGACGAATTTCATAGATTTTTTTCTAGAAAAACATCTCATCTTTCAGAAGCCATATCTTTGCAAGATTTTATCTGATTTAGGCGATTCTTGGATCCATTTGTGAAAAATTTGAAAAAATTTAAAATGCGTGGTCATAGGAAGGAATATGAGTAGTATTGAGGGATATAAAACCTTCCAAATTCATCCATATCGAACAAGGGTAGTGTCGTATTTTCAAGTCACAAATTTTTCAAAAGATAAAATTTATTTAGTTCGGGTAAGCAAATCAGTTGCACTTTATTTTGTTTAGAAGAAAAATTGCATATCTAGTTGTCTATGTGGATTTTTAGCTTCAAATCAGTGGGAAGTTATTTATTTCCATAAAACCCTAGTTTGCATTAGGGCATGAACAATGGCACTCCAAGATTTTTTTGGAGAAGATGATATTGATGCTAGAGAGTGGTGGAAAATTTTTAAATCCTGGCATTATCAGAATCCTATTTGGAAAATTTGGCTTTCTTATTATCTTAGAGGAGAAGCTATGATTTGGTATTCTAGAATTCCTCGTGCCCATCAAGATGAACTAACTTGGGAAATAATGGAGCATGAATTCTTGAGTAGATGGGACCCATATAAAAATATAGCTATATGAAGAAGAAATAAATATGCTTCAAAAAGAACAAAAGGAAATAAAAAGAGTGGTAGAAGATAAAAAAGATGTCAGTATACATACATAGGAAACCATACCTTTGGTAGATGATAAATTCAAAAATGGACAAAGGAATTCATTTGAATCTGAAAAGCCTATTTTGTAGGTTCATGGAAACATTAAAAAAAAATAGGTTATTATTTCCATTGAAACTAGTAGAAGATATAATTTTATTAATATTTCCTTGGCTAAAAGTTGCAAGTTCAAGCAAAAAAAATTAAGAAAATACAGCTAGAAGGTGAGAATGTTCAGAATTTTGAATATTTGAAGATCACCATGGATAAATATGTTTTACATTCAAATTTATATGCTATTGAGATGGATGATGAGGATATTGTTCTTGGTTATCCTTGGTTAGATTCTTTGGGTATTGTTAACATTAATGTGTAAAATAAGTTTATGAAGTTATGGTACAGGAAAAATAAGATAACATTGTAGGATATTTCTTAGTTTAAGGAGCAAGGATCCAAGGAAAATCAAGAAGTGGTTGTAGAGAATCAAATTGAAGAACCTAAAATAGAATCCAAGAAGGCAATAACAGCAACAGAGTCGATGGAAGAAGTAGCAAAAAATTGATTCCATGGAAACAACAGTAACAGAGTCCAAGGAAGATTTGATAGAAGAGCACAAGGATACACCAAACAACAGGAACATGAAAGAACAATGTGTAGAATAATTTAAAACAATGGAACCAAATGTTAAGAATTCAAATAAGGTATAACATCAAGTTAAGGTTGCACCCTATCGCCATACACACCACCATAAGCATCTACAATCTTGGAGGTATGGTTCAAGGAAATAATATTATGGTTCTTCATGGAATAAAAAAGGCACCAGCTATGGAATATTTTGGCATTGAAAGCATAGTGATCCTAGTTTTCAAAGTAGTTCATCGGTATCTAGGAACAAGTGGACCCATAATTCAAGTTATCAAAATAGAACAGCAGAAGCGTGGAGCCAATGAAGCATATTTGGATACTCAAGTAACAAAATGGCATACCAACATCAACGTGTTTCACTTGGATGGATGGATGATCGAGATTGGTACCAGTTGCTAACATTGCTTAGCAAATAATTTTATCATGTTTCTTCATATGTTTTGGGGATAAAACATTTGTAAGGAGGGTGGCATGGTAGGGTACCTAGGAATAGATATTTGGTGATATATTATTATATTGTATAAGGGTTGGCATGGGCCACACATAACACAAGCTTGATTGTATTATAATATTATATTATATTATAATAGAATATTATATTAGTAGTAGGATCCCCAAAGTAGAATAAGATTATAGATATATAAAGAAGAGATATTTGTCATTGTAATGATTCATATCATTGAAGAAGAATCTTATGTAATCGTCGTGCCCACGAAGTGGCCTCTCATATTGGGAGATATTGTGGAGCTATTCCTTCCTTAAGGATTATTATTGGTGTTTCCATACCTTAAGGGTATTATCTATATCTCTCTCATTTTTGGATTGTTATTGTGGATAATGTATTGTGGATGAATTATTTGATATTTTTGCATATTGGTGAATGGTTTACATTAATGATAATAAAGTTATGCAACATTTATCCATCAATTATTTGGCTTCTTGTGTCAGTTTGAACTCCTTGATATCAATAAGTGTAGGAGATCCCATTGTTCCTCTTGGTTGACTCATTTCCATTGATAAATTAATATCTATCAATTCCAAAGCTTCCAGATCCATGTGTATTGCATTCATTAAATATATAATCAATGTTTATTTTTTGGTAAGTTAATAATTTTCATTAAGGGGGCATTTGAAAGGTGTCCCAATGCCTTAGAACAACACAAAATAAAGGGATGTGGGGAGTAAAAAAAATGCATCCTAGGGAAGCAGAAAAGAGAAGAGGATGAGAGAAAAGACCAAAATGCATAATAAGAAGAACAAGAAGAAAACACAAATACTAACACAAATGAGACCAAAAGGTGAGGAAACCCCAAAGGGTCAACAACAGTAACAGGGAAGGCAATTAATCCATGGTAGGTGCTTCAAAAGTTTCATGTTTGCCTTCCTTGGTTTCATCCTTGGGCACTTCCTTAAAAATTTCCTTTACGATTTCAATGATATCATCCTCCTTTGCATTGGATTTTCCAGCAACAATAGAACTCACAAAGTCCTCCTCATCGAAGGTGTCAAAAAAAAAAACAAATTAAGGGTATTTCTCTGATACTTCAATTACGATATGGATTTCCCAATAGTAGCCCAGGAGATATCCAGATGGTAAATGATAGCAATCATGGTTTGGATAACTAATTTCTATAGATATTTTTCAACGAGGTCGCTAGGGTCATCCTCACCCTCTTCCTTGACCTTCTTAGGGCTCTGAGAATATTTTTTCTTTAGCTGCTAGGAACTCCTTGTGGGAGTAAATTCCATCTTAAAATTTTTCTTAGAACTAAGATATCCATGAAATTTTACTTCCTTGCCCTTTATTTTGGCACCTCTCACCCTAGAGGCGGGTGTGGAGGAAGTGTCATCCTCTGTGTTTTCCTAAATGGTAATATTTCCTTTAGGAAATTTTTGTAGTGGAGAAGACTAAATGATATTGAACAGGCCTTGGTGAGAAGGCCAAGCTTCCTCCTTCTTGGAATGGGTTGAAGTTATAGTATAATCCATAGATAAATACAAGAATTTTAGAATATTGAGAAATTTTGCATCTCTAAAATTATTCACAAAATAAAGGTGGAAACTATAGAGTTGTGACTCAAGATCATCTACAATAATGTATTGCAATACTGGATTCATTACCTCCTTCCATGGTGTAGGTAGATCCTTGCAAAATAAACCTTTCTTGATAAGATTCCTAATTTGTGATGTAGGTTCAAACTAGTTAATCTCCACTTCCCAGCTATGTTTGTTCCTCCTTACTATGCGGTCAACAACAAGTTGTCTTGTCAGCTCTGTAAGAAGATCTACATTCACCAATAAATCAACTCTATGAATGATGACAACTTTGTTTTCCCATGTTGAAGAAAAACCCATACTGGCATCCCAATCAGTCCCAAAAAATATCTTAAAAAAATGAACTAATCCTCTATCATTAAGGATAGCTTCAATGATGGGCTTGATGGAATATGTGTCTGGCTCAACAAACAACATCTTGATGACTCTTAGAAGAAGGGAACAAGGATTTTTGAATATGGAATAGAGGATAAGAGGGAGAGCAGGGGAAGACTAGATCAAAATCTTAGTAGAGCTTATAAAGTTCCAAAGCGTAAGTGAACATTTCAAAAAATCTTTTGCAAGACTTCTCACACAAGATCTTCATCCAAGAAAAATAAAATACCAGACAGAATAAATCAAAAGGTTACAAATTTTACAAAGGAATATTTTTCGACAGATAGGATAAAGAAAAATAGAAATATATGTTGATATATGGAGAAGATGACTAATTGGAACACCCGAGAATATGAATAAATAAAAATAAAAAATAAATTCAAAAACCCAAGGAGTTAAAAAGCACGAACGAGCAAGGAATAGAACAGTTCTTGGAACCATGCAATTGGGATAAGGAATAAGGAAGGGTCACAAATAGGCAAAAGAGGTACACACATGGAATAACAACCCATAATCATGTAAAATTATGGTGTAAAAGTGTTTGGCACAAAAAAATTTAAATCCTAGGTAAAATATAGCATAAAAAATGCGGTGGCATGAGTAATAAGTATAGGGAATAAGTACTGTTTGGTGGAAAAATGGTAAGGAAATATTTCCAAGATGAGGCTCCAAAAATGGGAAAGCCTAGGGAAGATACATTTCTAATGGATAAGACTTTGGTAATGAAAATTATTATAATAGTAGCCATAATGTAGAATATATGAGGGCCAATGGTATTTCTTCTCCTCAGATTCGAGGGCCAAATAAGTTGTAGATCACGTGTGAAGTGATGATAATTCATTTTGCTAAGTGATATTTAAATCCAACATGGAAATTTCATTGAAATCATGAGTGAGAGTGTCCATATAGGTCAGTATCCCTGGGACAAATGCACCAATATTGGCCAGCTTTTCAGTGAAAACATTAGCTTCTCTCAAGGTGTGTTGAACTATGAATTCCTGTTGGCTTAACAGAATTTTCCTAGTCTCCTCGATTAGATTCTTGATATTCCAACCTAGTGATTTGGAATATTTTAGGTAGTTGATGATATTCAAATAATCTCCTTCGATGATAAATTTTCCTGGGACCTATTTGATTAATTGTAATCCTCTCCATAGTGCCCTTGATTCTATAAAATGGTTGGATTGATCCCATAAAGGTTTTGCAAAGGCAAAAATAGAATTTCCTTGATGATCTCTAAGAATACCCCTAGTGCCAAATCTTCCTAGATTTCCTTGGATATCTCCATCAAAATTGATTTTGACCCACCCCAAAGGAGGGGGATTCCATTTGATGTTGG
Organism: Wollemia nobilis; assembly: GCA_028583015.1. Lineage (NCBI taxonomy): Eukaryota > Viridiplantae > Streptophyta > Pinopsida > Araucariales > Araucariaceae > Wollemia > Wollemia nobilis. Next base: position 3,682,358 of record JAQPPZ010017225.1, on the reverse strand, counting down.
CTCTGAAACCTTGAGGATTGGTAGGCCAAAGATTTTCCAAGGAAATATTAAAGGATTGGAGTAAGGAAGCTTCAAAAAAGGAAATAGGTGAAATATAAAAAGGGGCAATCAAAGAGTTTTCCTTAGAAAAAAATAAAATTTTATTAGAAATAAATTTAAAATTCCTAACTTCCTTAGAAAAATGTGCCTATTGCACTTAAGCCAAATCTGCCATAAATAGTGATGAAGGAAAAAACACCATAAGTATTTGAGATAAGGACTTTTAAAAGGGTTAGGCCATTGGGTGAAAATGTCAACAATAGAAGTGATATTCACACAATGACACTGAGAGGGGGGGATGAATCAGTGTAGCTATTAATTTTAATATCTACAACATTTAATATGAAATAAAGAGAACTTGAAAACTAGAAAAACAAATTGAACAAGAGAGCACACCACAACACTCAATATACCGAGGTTCACCAATTTGGCTACTCCTCAAAAATGACTGCTTGGACTCCAATCCAAATCCGAGTCTTTGCAAAATACCAATTTTACAAATACTTTACCAGCATCTACTGGAAGGAGCACCAACCCCTTAATTTTCTGCTGCAACAGATGGAGCACCAACCCCTAGTACCAAGCACCAACTTGGACTGCAATTCGATCAATTTAAAATGACATAAGAATGTCTTCACTTCATGCACGACCCTGACTGGTCTGCAATTAACCCAACTCTGCACACTCTCACGGCTCTGCTAATTTTTCTCTTGACTCTTTTCTAACCCTCTTTTTTTCAGCAATTTCCCTCTTACAGCAGCAACTTTATTCTCTGTATGACTGTTCTTTTATAACCTTCCTTTTCTCATCGGGACTCTTTGACTTCTATAGCGTTTCAATCCTGCATACAATCGGATGACATTCTCGAGCTGTTCGAATTCTTTTTCTCTTCCCAATAAGGGTGTTGAATACATCAAATACGACCATTCGAATACTTTTTCTATTTGCATATTTGGCTGTTCGAATCCATTCAATACGGCTGTTCGATTCCAAGCAATAGATTGTTGAAACCCAATGACTGTTCGAAACCCTACAAATTTGGCTTTTCGAATGCTGCAAAAATGTCTTTTAGAAAGCTTTTCGATCCTTCATATTTGATTCTTCGAATGCTTTTCCAGTCGTGCATATACAGCTGTTCTAGTGCATGACTAACACTTGTCAATCTGTAACTGCAGATCTGACATCAGTTACTTTTTACGTAACTGGCTGCATGATTTTCCTGTCTGCTTTTTCTGACACGTGTCACCTTGCATGCTTTTTCGGCTTTTACCCGCCAAACTGTTACCTGTCGCGATATCGCGACACTTTTTGTAGCCGTACCCTTCATGCCCTTGCTGTCGTGAAATCGTGACCATTTTGGCTTTTGAAAGCTTTCCCACTGTTCATGTCATGAAATCGTGACACTTTGAACATTTGCTGACGTCATCCTTAATGATGTCATGAAATCGTGACGCTTTCGGCTTCCTGAGGCTTCTCTCGCAACTTGTCGTGAAATCGTGACACTTTCAGCTTTTGCTGACGTCATCCTCAATGTTGTCGCGAAATCGTGACGCTTCCGGCTTCCAGCAGCTTTCCTTGCACCTTGTCGCGATATCGTGACACTTTCAGCTTTTGCTGACGTCATCATCATTCTTGTCGTGAAATCGTGACACTTTCAGCTTCCAGCAGCTTTCCTTGCACTCTGTCGTGAAATCGTGACATTTTCAATTTTGCTGACGTCATCCTCAGCTTTGTCATGAAATCGTGATGCTTTCTGCTTCCGTACACTCTTCTTTGCCAACAAAATGGAACATGTCGCGAAATCGCGACGTTCTCTGCGTACAATCTTTGCTTTATGCGATAGCGAAATCGCTACAACTTTGTGCCTTGTGCTTTCGACTTGCTACATCTTTCAAGTTTGCAATTTTGACTGGTAGCGAAATCGCTACACCTTCACGTTGTGCATTTTGTCATCGCGAAATCGCTACACACCTTTGTTGCCATTCATTTTATCATGCAGCAAAATCGCTACACCTTTGTTGCCATTCATTTCAACATGCAGCGAAATCGCTACACCTTTGTTGCTGAGCATTCTCTCTCCTCTTCGGGTCGCGAAAACCCGACGTGTCGCGATATCGCGACACTTTTCGTTGCAAGCTCCTTTCCTCCATTTATGTCATGAAATCGTGACATCTTTTCACCTTGCTTCCTTCTCGCTTCTCTCTTGTCTCGAAATCGCGGTAAATTGCTTTCATCATTTTCTCTCTCGTGCAAGCGAAATCGACAATGTAATTTTCTTGCATTCTCTCCTTTTTTCCTCTTTTTGTCGCGATATCGCGACAGAAAACATGTCGCGATATCGCGACAGTTTTCTTCCTTGTCTTTTTCTGCCAATTTTTGAATCTGGGTCACCTCTGTTTTCCTTGAAATTCATTGCACTTGATCTGACTGACCTCTATGCATCAACTGCATCAATCTGTCTGTGTTGACAACAATGACAATACTTTTGCAATTCTTTTGCTGCACCTTGCTCAACAATCTCCCCCTTTGGAATTGTTGGCAACACACTGCAACCTTGCTCAATTTCTTCTCCCCCTTTGCCAATAATACCAAAGGGCTGCTGCAGACTCCCCCTGAGTCTATGCACAACATTCTCAGGCTTAAAAAGTTTGAATGCTCCCCCTGAGAATGTGTTTCCCATAGCTAGTCAGTGCTTGGGTGGTGTGACTACTCCCAACTTCTTCCGAAGGTATTCAAATACTTCCTTTGGCAAAGGTTTTGTGAATATATCAGCTACTTGCTCTGTAGTTGGAACAAAATCCAATTTGACCTCTCCTGCAACTTTATCCTTCAAGAAATGATATCGGATTGCAATATGTTTGGTTCTTGAATGCATTATTGGATTCTTGGATATGTTGATAGCACTAGTGTTATCACATTTAATTGAAATTGGCTCTTTGAAATGAATACCAAGATCTTTCAACGTTTGTCTCATCCATAATATCTGAGTACAACATGTTGTTCCTTGCAATGTATTCTGCCTCTGCAGTGGATAGAGATATTGATTCTTGTTTCTTGTTGTGCCATGCTACCAGCTTGTCTCCAAGATAAAATGCTCCTCCACTTGTGCTCTTTCTGTCATCAATACATCCTGCCCAATCTGCATGAGAATATGCAATCAAAGTGAAATCTTTACCTTTTGGGTACCACAACCCATAATCCATAGTGCCCTTGAGATATCTGAAGATCCTCTTTACAGCTGTTACATGAGTTTCTTTGGGACTGGCTTGAAATCTTGCAACCATGCATACTTGCTTGTAATATATCTGGTCTAGTGGTCCATTAAATACGATGAGGCTTCCAATCATAGACACTGTACATTGTTTGATCTACATCCGGAGATTTATCATCCTTGCTCAACTTGCGACTGTTGTCATGGGAGTGCTAACCGGTTTCTTGTCTTCCATTGTGAACTTTTTCAGCATTTCTTTTACATATTTAACTTGAGAAATAAAAATGCCATTTTCATTTTGATTGACCTGCAGTCCTAGGAAATAAGAAATTTCACCAATCATAGACATCTCAAATTCTTTCTTCATTTTAGTTGATATGTCTTTGTGGTATTCATCCATGCTTTGTTGCCAAATATTATATCATCTACATAAACAACAAGAACAATAAGATGGCCCTTCTCTGTTTTGACATATAAGTTGTTGTCCACCAAACCTTTCTTGAACCCTTGTTTAATTAGATAGTTATCCAGCCTTGCATACCATGCTCTGGGTGCCTGTTTCAAACCATATAATGCTTTCTTTAACCTGCAAACAAAATCTGGGTTGTCACCAAGTTGGAAGCCATCTGGCTGTTCAATGTAAACCTCTTCTTCCAGTTTTCCATTCAAAAATGCTGATTTTACATCCATTTGATATACTTTGAAGTTTTTATGAACTTGCTAATGCCAGAAACATTCCGATTGCCTCTAGTCAGCTACTCGGTGCAAAAGTTTCCTCAAAATCAATGCCTTCAACCTGAGCATAGCCTTTACAGACCAATCTTGCCTTATTTCTGACAACCTGTCCATCTTCATTTAATTTATTTCGAAAAACCCATTTAGTGCCAATTATGTTTTTATTTGTTGGTCTAGGTACTAATTCCCAGGTATTGTTTTTCTCAATCTGATCTAGTTCTTCATTAATTGCCTTCAACCAACTTTCATCAGTGCTTGCTTCAACAACATTTTTAGGTTCAATGCTAGATAACAGGAGAATAGTTCCGCACTGTGTTGCTCTTCTTGTCTGAATACCATCTTTGGGATCCCCAATAATCTGTTCACTTGGATGATTTTTCTGCCAGTTGCCTGTTTTAAATTTCTTGTTTTCTTCTTCTTCTGATTCAGTTTTTACACCATCTGGATCAATTTTCTGATTCTTATCTGTTTCCTTTTCATCATCACCTTCAATGACTTCTTCATAGATGGGGTAGTTTTCTTGATAAGTAATTTCTTGTTCTCTACCTTCATCAACTTTCACATCAGCACTCTCAACAATTTTCTTTAGCCTTTTGTTGTAACATGTGTAGGCTTTGCTTTTTGTTGAGTAACCAAGAAAGATACCTTCATCAACTCTATTTTCAAATTTACCGAGATTATCTTCAGTCCGTTTGATGTAGCACTTGTTGCCAAATACTTTGAAATGTCTTGTTGTTGCCTTTCTGCCAAACCACAGCTCATAAGGTGTTTTGCTTTCATGTGGTCTTAGCATGCACCTGTTTTGAATGTAAACTGCAGTATGTACTGCCTCTTTCCAAAATCTGTCAGCTATTTTGTTCTCAGCCAGCATTGTCCGTGCCATTTCCTGCACTGTCCTATTCTTCCTTTCTACAACACCATTCTGCTGAGGTGTTCTAGCTGCTGAAAACTGTCTTCTTATCCCATATTTTTGATAGTATTCTGCAAATTCTTCTGAAATAAACTCTCCTCCTCTGTCTGATCTTAGGCATTTAATTCTTTTTCCTGATTGATTCTCAACAAGATTTTTGAAGGTTTTAAACATCTCAAAGGCTTTTGATTTAAGTTTCAGAAATAGTACCCATGTCATTCTTGAGTAGTCATCTATACATGACATAAAATATTTGTGTCCATTTATGCTTTCAGTTCTCATGGGTCCACATAAATCAGTGTGAATTAGTTCTAATGGCTTGCTCGTGAAATATTCTTTTGCTTTGAAAGTGGCTCTGGTTTGTTTTCCCTTTTGGCATGACTCACAAATATTGTTTGAAGGTTTACCAATAGTTGGTATGTCTCTTACTGCCCCTTTTGAGCTGATTTTTACCAGATTATCAAAGCTTATGTGACCGAGTCTCTTGTGCCACAGCCAGTTTTCTTCTTCCTGACCAACCAAGCAAGCTCCTTCTGAAGTCTCTGAAAGAGTATACAGATTTCCAGAAGTTCTCAGTCCAGTGGCTATTAACTTTCCATTTTTTGTCTTTCTTACTTCATAGCCCTCCTTCTTGAAGATTACATCATGACCTCTGTCACAGATTTGACTTACACTCAGCAAGTTATGCTTCAGACCAATCACAAACAAGACTTCTTTTGATTTTATATTGCCATCACTGATCTTGACTGATCCCTTTCCAACAATCTTTGCTCCATCATTATTTCCAAATTTCACAGAACCACCTTCATAATTCTGCAAATTCTCAAATTTTTGCTTGTCACCTGTCATGTGACTGGAGCAACCACTATCCAAGTATCCAAGGTGCAGATTTGTTCTGAGCTTTAAAGGCAGTCTGAACAATCAAAGATTCCTTTTCTTTCCATTCTGGTTTGATGACAGATTTGGCTACTTGTTTTGCCTTTGTCTTCTCATTAGCATGTGCTTGTTTTTCAGGAAATTTCTTGTTTTGTTTCAACTCACTTGGTTGAGATTTTCTACCCTGATAATTATTTGCTGCAAAAGTGCTTCTACAGTTTCTAGCAATATGTCCAAAATTATGACAATTATAACATTCAATTGCATAATTCATTAAAGGAGAAAAAACATTTCTGCTTGTGAAATTCCTTTGAGATACATTATGCCTGCAATCTGAAATCTTATGGCCATAAGCATTGCATTTAAAACAATAACCAGAAAAGGAATGATTAAACCTGGGTGCCGGTCTTTGCCAGTTTGAAGTAGGAGCCATGAATCTTCTCCTTCTTGGATGTGTGACTTTTGTGAAGCCATCTTTGTCAGTACTCTTCTTGAGTCTGGCATTATTGCTTTCTTTGGCATGATTTGTTTTTTCTAGGTCAACCCTGATCTTTTCTTCTTTCTTTATGGGTTCTACATTCAAGGCCTTTGAACCCTTTGATGATTCTCCTTCATCGAAGCCTAAACCAAATTTGATGCCGGAAGGCCTTTGGTTATTTAACATTTTATCCAGCTTTACAGTACTTTCTTCAAACTTATGAAAATAGTTCAATTTTCTATTCATCTCCTCTAGCTGCATTCTTAACTTAACCATGTCTTCCTCTAGCTTGCTGCATTCAACTGTCTTTACAGTTAATTGTTCATCAAGAACTTCAGACATTTTCTTGAATTCCTCTGTCTATATTTTTAAACTGTTTATTATGTCAGTGGCATCTTCTAGTTTTCTTGAAAACTTTTTGTTCTTTTTCCTTTCAACACTCAACTCTTCAAGTGCAGCAACCAATTCTCCTTCCAGATAAACTTCAGCCTCATCTTTAAAGTTTTCATCACCTTCCTGATTTTCTTCTGTTCTTTCCTCTTCAAGTGCCATGAACAGAGCTTCACCTTTTCTTCTTCAGAATCCTCATCTGAGCTTTCTTCAGAAGTGCTGACATTCTTGGATATGAAGCTTTTCTTCTTGAAGTTGTTCTTTCTGAAATTTTGTTTCTTCTTCCAGTCACCTTTTTCTTGGTGTGAGCCTTCACCATTTTTGGTTTTCTCCTGCATTGGACATTTGGCTGCAAAATGACCGACTCCTCCACAATTGAAGCACTTAAAAGGTAGCTTTCCTCTATATTTTCCTTTTCCCTTTGTGAGTTTTCGAACAAAATTAGCTTCTGTTTCATCCAGGTGTCTCTTCATCCTCAGATTCATGTTCAGCTTTTATATTCTTGTGTGCTTTAAAAGCTGCTTCTCTGTCTATAGACTTGGTTTGTCCTATTCTCATTTCATATGCTTTCAGGGAACCATGCATCTCATCCAAGCTGAAGTTGTTTAGATCTTTTGCCTCTTCTATTGCAGAAACTTTGGAGTTAAATCTTTTGTGCAGTGTTCTGAGAACCTTTTTCACAACAATTGCATCATCAATTTCTTCACCGAGTCCTCTGATTGCATTAATGATTCCGTTGACTCTCAGCATATAAGCCTCTATGTTCTCATCTTCATTCATTTGCAGTGCTTCGAACTGTGCTCGATGAGTTTGCGGCTTGGCTTCCTTGATCTTGTTGTCTCCTTCATGGATGCTCTTCAGTTTATCCCACATGTCTTTTGCTGATTTACAGCTCATGACTCTTATCAGTTCATTGTCAACAAGCCCACACATTATGGCATTCTTAGCTTTGGAGTTGTTCTCAAATTTTTTCTTCTCAGCAGTATCTGTTGGAGGAGTAGTGGGTGCTGTGTATCCACTATCTACAGAATCCCAAATATCATATCCCAATGCACTCAGATATGTTTGCATCCCGAGTTTCCAGAAAGTGTAATTTGTTCCATCAAATAAGGGAGCTTTGTTGGATGAGAATCCTTCACCGTTTGCCATTGTTTCTTCCAAGATCTCCTTAGATAATTAAGCTTGAACAAGGCACCTTGCTCTGATACCAATTGATATTCACACAATGACACTGAGAGGGGGGGGTGAATCAGTGTAGCTATTAATTTTAATATCTACGACATTTAATATGAAATAAAGAGAACTTGAAAACTAGAAAAACAAATTGAACAAGAGAGCACACCACAACACTCAATATACCGAGGTTCACCAATTTGGCTACTCCTCAAAAATGACTGCTTGGACTCCAATCCAAATCCAGTCTTTGCAAAATACCAATTTTACAAATACTTTACCAGCATCTACTGGAAGGAGCACCAACCCCTTAATTTTCTGCTGCAACAGATGGAGCACCAACCCCTAGTACCAAGCACCAACTTGGACTGCAATTCTGATCAATTTAAAATGACATAAGAATGTCTTCACTTCATGCACGACCACTGGTCTGCAATTAACCCAACTCTGCACACTCTCACGGCTCTGCTAATTTTTCTCTTGACTCTTTTCTAACCCTCTTTTTACAGCAATTTCCCTCTTACAGCAGCAACTTTATTCTCTGTACGACTGTTCTTTTATAACCTTCCTTTTCTCATCGGGACTCTTTGACTTCTATAGCGTTTCAATCCTGCATACAGTCGGATGACATTCTCGAGCTGTTCGAATTCTTTTTCTCTTCCCAATAAGCGGTTGTTCGAATACATCAAATACGACCATTCGAATACTTTTTCTATTCTGCATATTTGGCTGTTCGAATCCATTCAATACGGCTGTTCGATTCCAAGCAATACGACTGTTCGAAACCCTGCAATACGGCTGTTCGAAACCCTACAAATTTGGCTTTTCGAATGCTGCAAAAATGTCTTTTAGAAAGCTTTTCCGATCCTTCATATTTGATTCTTCGAATGCTTTTCCAGTCGTGCATATACAGCTGTTCTAGTGCATGACTAACACTTGTCAATCTGTAACTGCAGATCTGACATCAGTTACTTTTTACGTAACTGGCTGCATGATTTTCCTATCTGCTTTTTCTGACACGTGTCACCTTGCATGCTTTTTTGGCTTTTACCCGCCAAACTGTTACCTGTCGCGATATCGTGACACTTTTTGTAGCCGTACCCTTCATGCCCTTGTTGTCATGAAATCGTGACCATTTTGGCTTTTAAAAGCTTTCCCCGTGTCATGTCAGAAATCATGACACTTTGAACTTTCTGACGTCATCCTTAATGTTGTCATGAAATCGTGACGCTTCGGCTTCCTGAGGCTTCTCTCGCAACTTGTCATGAAATCGTGACACTTTACTTTGACGTCATCCTCAATGTTGTCGCGAAATCGCGACGCTTCTGGCTTCCAGACTTTCCTTGCACCTTGTCGCGATATCGCGACACTTTCAGCTTTTGCTGACGTCATCATCATTCTTGTCGCGAAATCGTGACACTTTCAGCTTCTAGCAGCTTTCCTTGCACCTTGTCACGAAATCGTGACATTTTCAATTTTGCTGACGTCATCCTCGACTTTGTCTGAAATCGTGACGCTTTCGCTGTACACTCTTCTTTGCAACAAAATGGAACATGTCAAAATCGTGACGTTCTCTGCTTTCGTACAATCTTTGCTTTATGCAGTAGCGAAATCGCTACAACTTTGTGCCTTGTGCTTTCGACTTGCTACATCTTTCAGTTTTGCAATTTTGACTGGTAGCGAAATTGCTACACCTTCACCTTTTCCATATTTTGTCATGCCCCTTATTGTAGCGAAATCGCTACACCTTTGTTGCCATTCATTTTATCATGCAGCGAAATCGCTACACCTTTGTTGCCATTCATTTCAACATGCAGCGAAATCGCTACACCTTTGTTGCTGAGCATTCTCTCTCCTCTTCGGGTCGTGAAAACCCGACGTGTCGCGATATCGCGACACTTTTCGTTGCAAGCTCCTTTCCTCCATTTATGTCATGAAATCGTGACATCTTTTCACCTTGCTTCCTTCTCTGCCAGCATGTCGCGAAATCGTGACAGTTTGCCTTTCACTTTCTCTCTCCTCGGCCATGTCGCGAAATCGCGACAATTTGGCATGCACTTTCTCTCTCCTCGGCAATGTCGCGAAATCGCGACAATTTTTCTTGCATTTTCTCTCTCCTCGGCAATGTCGCGAAATCGCGACAATTTTCTTGCATTTTCTCTCTCCTCGGCAATGTCGCGAAATCGCGACAATTTTTCTTGCATTTTCTCTCTCCTCGGTTTTCGCGAGAAAACATGTCGCGATATCGCGACAGTTTTCTTCCTTGTCTTTTTCTGCCAATTTTTGAATCTGGGTCACCTCTGTTTTCCTTGAAATTCACTGCACTTGATCTGACTGACCTCTGAACTGCATCAACTGCATCAATCTGTCTGTGTTGACAACAATGACAATACTTTTGCAATTCTTTTGCTGCACCTTGCTCAACATGAGGAAAATATTATTGAGGATGGACCTGGAGTAGGGGTAAAAATGAAAAAGGTGGGTCATGGATTCCTAATCAGCAAGGCAAAGGAAGCATCTTTTAGGGAGGGGAATACCATGTTTAGTAAGATTTTCAACAGAGAGGATTCTATCTTGAATGGATAGCAATGAAATGAAGGCAACATTTGGAGTAAAATGTTTAAGCCACACTAGATTGAAAGGAATAAACACCTCTACTAGGGATAAGGATAAATTATAAGCATATTTGATAGAGAAATTTCTTAAGTCGGTGGGCTCCCAAATAGGACGGTCATAAGAAGCCTCAAAAGGGATAGGAAAGGAAGATAAAAAGTCTTCAAGTGAAGATACTTTAGCTACCAAATTAGGATGATGGATCATTTTCCAAGATATGGTCCCATTGGAAGTGGTAAGAAAGTCAGCAACTTTAGTGCCAAAAAGAGGACTAGTAAACTCTTTGAGCAATCTAAATCCTGGGACTTGAAGAAGTGGATGATCACCTAACCACCTGTCTTCCAAAAAGTGCATGGATTTTCCATCACTAACATGACACCTTAAACCATTTTTTAGAATTTGTCTCCTAGAGAAAATATATTTCGAAAAGGTGGATCCATAAGGGGGGATTTATCCATATAAAAAATCAAAATTTTGGAGGTATTTACTTCTTGTGATTTTGACCCACTCTACATGATCTCCTAAAATTAAACGCCATGCTTGTTTGGCAAGAAGAGTAGAATTTAACATGTGTATTCTTCTAAGACCTATTCCCCCTTGGTACTTGGGCTTGCAAACTTTTTCCCAAGGAACCAGATGAAATATGTTTTTATTTTTGGCTCCTGTCCAGAGGAAATGCTTTTGGATATATTCAATTTTTTGGTAAAATTTAGAAGGTGCTTGAAAAATGAAAGGAAGTAAACATGAATACTTTGTAAGCAGGCCATGATTAGGATAGATTTTCTCGCCTAGGATAATAAATTACCTCTCCAAGAGAAAAGATTTTTTTGAAATATTTCGATGAAATTATCCCATAGATGTTCATTAGCATTACCCACAACCAATGTTAAACCTAAATATGTGATAGGCAATGAGGAGATGTCGCAGCCAAGAATGTTGGCAATATTAATTTGTCTTCTCAAAGGAGTGTCAATAAAATATAATTTGCTTTTCTAGAAATTGACTTTTTACCTAGCAACCTCCTCATAAAGAAGAAGGATATGCTTAATGAATTTAGCTTCAACCACTAATGCAAAAGTGGAAAGAGGAGTATCATAAATAAATTATTGATGAGTGACAAGTGTAGTTTGATATGTAACCTTGATACTAGTAATAAGACTTAATTGTCTAACTGCATGAATATATCTCCCAAGGTCTTCTACAGAAATTATGAAGAGGAGAGGGGAAAGAGGGTCTTCTTACCTCAATCCTCTATTGCTAGTGAAATAACATGCTAGAGAACCATTTATTAAAATAGAAAATCAAGAAAAACCAATCCTAAACAAATTCAAATTTGGATAAAACTACCAGAAGGAAGTCCTAGTTCAACTTGTCATAAGTTTTATTCATGTCTAATTTTAAAAGGAAAGTAACCTTTTTGGTAAAGGAAGTTTAGTGAAGGACTTCATGAACAAAGATAATACCATCAAGGATGGATCTACCCTGGACTAAACTCCCTTGACAATGGTTAATAATGAGATGCATGACATATCTCATTCTATTAGCTAAGGCATTGGTTAGAATTTTGTAAACTACATTACAAAGACTAATTGGCCTAAAGTCATTGAAATATTTGGTGTTAGGAATTTTTGGAATGAGGAAAATAAAAATGGAGTTAAAACTACAAGGAATAACTTTAGAATTTTGAATTTACTTGATATCTTCACACACATCCGGTCCAATGAAATCCCAAAATGCCTAGTAGAATATATGAGAGAAATCGTGAGGACCCAAAAATTTATTTGGTTTCATGGAAAAAAGAGCATGTTTAATTTCCTCATCAGAGAGGTCAGTAATTAATTTGAAGTTGATATCCTCAGAAATAGAATGAGGAATGAATTGGAAAAGGAAGTCCTTGGCTTCGCTAGAGTTAGAAGCTGACATATCTTCAAGTAATTGCATGAAATGAGAAATACCTTAAGCTCTAATCTCCTTTATCACATAAGTAAATCTTCCATTCTGGAAAAGAATTTTCTTAATTTTGTTATTGCTTATGTTCCTCATCATGGAAACATAAAAAATACTGTGTATTGGAGTCACCTTCCTTAAGCCAAATGGCTCGGGATTTCTACCACCAAAAGGTTTCTTCACACTGGACGATATTATGATACTGGGATAGGAGATATTTTTCCTCTCTTATTTGTTCAAAAGTACAACATTGGCCTTCCTGAATGTCTTTCTCAATGGTAGCAATATGATTTTTAATTTCTTGTTTGTTTTGGAAAAGATTTTCAAAGATATCCCTATTACTAATTTTACGATTTTATTTAATCAATTTGATATTTTTACCAAATCTAAAATAAGGTGATCCTTGAAAATCCGTTTTCCAACACTAAATAATTCAATCTTCGAAATCAGTATGTTGCATCCACATTGCTTCAAATATGAAAGGGATTCTAAATATTTTAGGATTATTAGTATCTAGGATAATGGGACTATGGTCACACCCAATTTTGATAAGTGATTGAATAATGGCATTCCCCCAATTAGCAGTGGCTTCCTGAGAAAACAAAACTCTATCAAATTTTACTTGAATAAGCTGAGTACCACTTCTTCTATTAGACCAAGTAAACTAATTTCCTTTAATATTTACATCCATAAGGTTGTTATGATTTATGAAATCCTGAAAATCATCCATACTATTTATAAAGGAACCTATCCCTCCTCTTTTATCAAAAGGAAACAAAGGAGTATTGAAATCCCCTGCAAGGATCCAGGGAAGGATTGAAAAGGTATTCCTGACTGATGAAAGAATTTCCCACAACTTGGATCTACCTAGGATAGAATTTGGAGCATAAATATTGGTAAGAACCCAAGGGGAATTGGAATCTTTGTCAAAGTAATAATACTAGCAGATTCTTCATTAGAATGGATCAATCTACCCTTAAGGAGAGAAGGGTTCCAAATATATGTGAGTCCTCCAGAAGCCCCCCTTGCATTGCAAAAAATGGATTCACTATTTTTCCATACATTATTACAAACATACTTGGCAATAATGTCTTTGAATTTGGTTTCTTGCAATTGAAAAATAGAAGGATTGATTTATTTTTTCAATGACTTGGCTTTTCTCCATGAGAGGATTTTCATTTGGAAGATTTGATAACTCTTTTTCCTCCCTTTCCTTGATGTTGGGGAGGTTTGATGCATTTTTTATCATATTTACTTTGATTTATCCCCATATAAAATAGGGGTTTTTGAATGCCATTAGCAATATCATATTCTATTACCTACTTCTAGTGGTCAACATTGGAAGGTCTGCCCTTATTTTTCTCACCCCCATAGTCAATCGAATATTTTTATGACTTCTAGTGTACTTTTGACTAAAATTGTGAGGATTAATTTTTTGAATCACATGGCTTGAGGATTCAAGGAGAGAGGAAGGGATGGCAACTTCCTCAATGTTGTTCTAGGCACATATATTAGTAGAACTTTCAGGAAAAAGCTCAATAGATTTTATCGAGGAGGCATGACCTATAGCCCCATTATTAGGTGAATTATTAGTCATCCCATTAATAGGGGAATGAACAGGGGAAATTTCCTATCTAATTTCATGAATAGGGAAAGAAGAAGGATTTGAGATAGGAAGAGGGCTCTAAGCAATCAATTCAGTCTCGGATTCCTCAAAAGGTAAATTAGACAAAAGTTGATATTTATTAGGAAGAGAAAAGAAGGAAATTACATCTTTATTATTTAGATATTTACCAGAAGTGGAAACCTTTTTACCTTTGTTAGAAATAGTTTGTGTCTCATGTGAGGTACCTCATTGAGACTTATGGTTCTTGATTGGACGAAAAAAATCCCTTTAGAAGAAGGATATATTTTTTCTCAACTTTAGAAAAAGGAATATTATTCATTTGATTTTCAACAACTGTTTCTTCCTAAGCATTTAGAGTAGGGCATTAAGCTCTAAGATATCCCTGAGTTTAGAATTCAATGCAAAAAGGAGGTTTATTCTCATATTCAATGGCCTAATTCTTATAGAAAGACTCATATTCCAATTCTACAAAGGTGGGGAGAGTCGTGTCTAGATTAGCATTGACACATATATGAGTAGAAGTCATCCCTGATATGGATGTCTTCATGGCAGATATGCCAGGGAATATTTGGGAGCATAACCCAAATCAGAGCATAATTAATGCTTTATGTATTAGGATTGAAGTTAGGAGACCATTTCATGAGAAAAATACTTTTCCTGCCCAGAAACTAGGGACCACCGGTAAGGATTTGGTTTGCATCCTCCTGGTTACTGAAATAGATTCTAAAAAAGGTATTGGAAATCCCAATGATTTCCATACATCCTTTGGATTTCCATTTGGAAAAATCCCATATTTTTATAGTGTTTAAATTAGGCCTTCCACATATAATTTTTTTGACAAGGAAAAATGATTCCAGAGATAAATAATTAGAAACTAAGATCAAAGGAATCTTAACTTTATTCCCTACTGTCTCCAAGGGGGCAGAGAATAAGTGGAAATTGATAAATTTCCTCCAACGACATTATAAAAAGAAGGTTTCAGACCAATGGATCCATCAACCAAAGGGCGCCCAAGAGAAGATCCTTTGTCAGGTGGTTCGTCACCCCAAAATGCAACAACCTTTTTAGTAGATTTATTAGAAGACAGACCATCCTCAGGAGCCCCCACAAGAAGCACAACCTAACCATCCTCAACCTCATCCTTGCCACCATCCTCGTGTGCTCTGGAATTTTGAAAAATTTCCTTCTTGCCCTCCATAATTTGAATTTTGGAGTTCCTTCCTAAAAAGTTCTTGCAAAAACTAACCATAGCCATCCCATAAACAATGCTTTTTATTTCTCACTTTGTACAAGATATTTTCTCATGTTTTCCTCTCTTGTTACCTCCTTGTCTGCACAAGACTTGGTATTGGTTCTACTACTTCCTCCCTTTGAGATAATAGCTACTGCTATAACCTTTATTGAGATACCTCTTCTTCCTATAGTTATTACCATCTCTTCCTCCAATGCTAAACTTAATCCTATGAAGTCTCGGACTCTTCTACCAACATAGGTTCTGGATTCCTTGAGTTTCACTTAAGTTTAAGCTTCTCAAGAGTGGCCTTCTAGATCAAAAATATTTTTACATATTGCACTATCGAAGGTTCATCCTTTGGTAGATATCGAGGTGCTATCATACCATAAAATGGAATACCTACCTTATATATTGCATCCAACATAACTGTGATTGCATGGAATGTCATAGAAACATTATTCTTCATCCTCTACAATAGTTGTTGAATCCTTTGAGCCAAGTATGTACCCCATTCATATTTTTCTCCCTTAATAATACCTTCCACATACTATAACATCCACATTGGAATCTTCGATGTTCGTGCCTCCTAATAGATGGGATATTATCACATTCGTGACACACTAGAGTTCTTGATTCTTCAATAGGATTTGCTTGATTCCACATACTCCTAAACCAAAGAACTTGGTGGTTGTTGGTGAATTAAGTTATTTCAACTCAATTAGAAATTTTTGAGCCTCGATTGCATCAAAATATCCCTTCATATTCAATTTGTCTTCTATTGGCAAACCAAATATTTGTTGAAAGTGGATAGTAGAGAATTCCACTTTTAGGTATCTATTTCCAATATGAAAAAAAGTGCAATTCCTGTGGGAATCATATGATTTCACAATTTTCAATAAGTACTCATTAAATAAGGCTTTATCAAAAGGTGGTATTTGTGCCAAAACATTGATCCTTGCCTTTTCTAGGGTCAATTTTAATTGGTGATTCTCAAGATGATCATTTCACTATTTTCAACAAAATTCACTTATTGACTATGTGAAAGAGATATCTTTCAACTCTACTTGTCCACCTTTGTCATCACTTAGTAGGGCATCCTAAATTTTGTAGTAGTTTCTTAGTGAACTTCACTCCAAAGTTCTCTTCTAGTGTGCTCATGGTTGTTCCATCTAAATGTTCCTTTTGGATTCCAATTGCTCTCTTCCTATAGCATCATACTAATTTTCGCGTCCCATCCATGGATTTTAACCTCTTCCCCTCTAAGAATGGTAGCCATGGCCTATACATTGTTGAAACCCTCATCGTTATCCTTGTGTTGGGCAGGTTACCTCCTATTGTAGTAGAGATGCTCTTCCTTGTCTAAGGCATGAATTCCTATGATGTAGGGATCATGATGAGCGTTCGACCCAATTGCCACAATCCTCCATATGTGAGTCCTAAATTCATTCTTAGAGCAAATACTTCAAGGGTCTTCATTTTTATTTACAACTAACTATACCTCCTTTCTAAATTCATACTATGTACATTAAATTTATACAATTGAAATAGGCTTCATACAACTGCACTTAATTTTGTATAATTTGCTTGAAAATCATATAAATTTCTCTAAAATATTATAGTTTCTCTCCAAATCATACAACTGCACCTGAAATCATACAAATACTTTCATAAATCATACAACTACCTCCAAATTATATAATTTCTCTTAAAAATTATATAATTACTGCCAAATCATACAATTTTATTAAAAAATTATACAATTGCTACCAAATCGTACAATTGTTGCCAAATCATACAATTACACTAAAAAATCATACAATTGCACTAAAAAATGTAAAATTACTGCTAAATCATATAATTGCACTAAAAAATCATGCAATTGCTACCAAATCATACAATTACACTTAGAAATTATACAATTGCTACCAATTTGCTTACGTGAATTTCATATGATTTTATCGAGGATTTTTATACAATTTACGTAATTTTTCTTTAGTGTATAATTTTTGTCCTCTTTGTGTAATTCTTTCAATAGTCATGGCAATTTTCCACTTTTGCATATGTAATTCTTTCAGTTGTACAATTATAGCCTTTGGCAATTAGTACAATATTTGTATTTATACAATCTTGTTCTCCACTCTACAACATGAAAAGTCTAAAAAACCTCCTCTACTGGAAATATTTCCAACATGCAAGCTAGGGTTTTCAATATCTTCCAATTTTTCTCTATGTTTTCTAAAAATAGCCACCAAACCCTACCTTTTTAAAAAAAAACCAACAATCCATGATTTTTCGTCTAGAGAATTCTTCAAACTCTAGCTTCTTTCTTAAAATTCAATTCCAGGTTTGTCTTAAAACATTTCGAGAAAAGAAAACTCCATAATGCAAATTTATCAATGACTAAGCAAATTTTTTGTAGTTGTGTGTATTTTAAATTTTCATGTGGTACTCGGTTGTTTTTCTTCTACAACACCAATCTTTCCACTCGAATTCCTCCAACTTTGGCATTCTTCTACTTACAATCTATTTTGAATTGCTTCCTAGCACCACTTTTTTATATTTTTAACTACCAATTGATAGGTGATTTCCACCTCAGATTTTTTGCATGCACTTTTATCTTTTTTCTCTTTGCTTGCTCTTTTTATTTCTTATTTTAATATTCTACTTTTATTTTTAATTTTTATTTTTTTTCAATTCCCAATTTCCTAACTATTGAGTGTTAATTTTACCAAATTGTGAAATTACACTCTCCCTTAGGGTTTGGATCCCAAATCCCTCTCTTGCAAAGAAATAAAAAAAAAACAACTTCTCCAAGGTCTTCGCTATATTATCATTTGCATATGTGTTTTAGTAATCTCAATAAAAATATATCAATTCAATGCTAAGAACACCTTAGTGATTGCAAGTAACTGTAAACAAGGGACATGTGTTAGTTTATTTTAACATGCTACTTCAATGATTGTTCATGAAACCAAAATAAAAGTAAATGTGAATTGGCCCTCATATGACCACAATGTAGTGCCTTAATTCTTTTTATCTTGAGGATTTTAAAGTAGATTGTATCTTTCCTTATTAAGTGGATTTTAATCAAGTTTTATCTTGCATCAAATCCAACTTTAAATCTGAAAGTAAATATTAAATCTATCTATGAATATAAATAAAAAATGATGAATAGGCTCCTTGAATATAGCTTCTTATCATGAAGATAAAGATAGCTTTGATGTGAATAATAAATTATCCCTCTTTGGTGAAATTGAAATTTTCACAAAGAGACAATAATTTATGACCTTAACATAAAGGCTTTAAAATGCCATTTAATTATCCATATTTTAATATAACATGTAAAATTGCCCCTTCAATGAAATCAGAATTTTCATGAAGAAAAGGCACATTTATCCTTTAAAAATGGTAATTTGTGAAATGCCATAAAACATAACCCCTTAAATAAAATTGAATTTTTCATGAAGGAAATGTCATCATAGGCTCATGAATGAGATATAAAGCTGAAAAAAATAAATTTGACCAACAAATGAAAATTTTTAAAATTTTGAAATTTTAAAATCTGCAACAAAAACATCAATTTCAGATAAATTTTAAAAATACAAAATGACTCTGAAGTAAAAATGTCTAAGTGCGTAATGGAAGTATGAAGTATACTCTACGCAGAAATGCAATTATTTTTGGATTTTGAAATTTTTTTAATGTTTATTTTAATGTCCAAAAATAGAAAAAAATCTGAAAATAAAATTTTGAAAAACTGAAAAAATGAAAATTTGAAGTAAATTAAATACTGAAAATGCAGAAATGCAAAGCTCCATTAGTTTTATACATGCAACCTAGCCTATTAGACCTGCAAAACAAGCACAATAAAAACAAGTTAGGTGCTAGCTCCTAGTATACAGAAATCAGTTTCAGAATCCAAATATTCGCATGAAGTAACCAAAAAAAACAATTGCATAAAATTCATCTATAAATCCAAAATCTGAAAAGGGAAATATAAAACAATAAAATTCATGCATGCAAAAATTTTCTCATCCTTTCTTGCTAACAAGGCCTCAAATTTCTGAAATAAAGCTTTGGCATTAAAAAAAAAAATGTGTCAACTTTTACATTTCAAATCTGATAGTATTTGGCCTTCGAAATGTCCAACCCTTACAATAGCATTTGCTCCAGTTTTTAAAGTTTTATGTCGTGGCCCTTCGTTTCGCTTTCCCTTCAATAGAAAACCCTTCATTTTCATTCTGTCCTTTGTTTGATTTCTCGTTGTTCTGTTTTCCCCTCTTTGGTGGTTTATCTAATCTCCCTTTCATGTGTTTGATAACATTTTTTTAATAACTCTCCCGAGCGTTTCAATATTCTCCATAAAATATATCTACCTGTTTCAAGTTGTAATCCTTTTTTTTTTTAATACGGGCGTTAATGTTTGTTTTATAAAATAATTTGCACAAATGTTTCATTCTATGCCTATCCATTTTAGCCTTATTATAACTTAACCAAGCTCTAATAAATAAAAATGTTTGTCTTTATACTCCACCATCCACCATAGGCTTATCCATAGCCTACTTTCCTTTAAACCACATAAGCTTGGGTACATTTACTTTATGATAATCATCATACTTGGAACACGTTACCTGTGCAGTGAAACCATCTACCAACATTAAGTAATCATATATCTTTCTGGTATATTTGTGTCTCGCTGTCCCATGCATTAGGCCAAGTTTGCTGCTTATTCTTACTCTGGTGTTAATACTATCGTTGACTATTCATCATCGCTTGCGGTGACCACACTTCCAAAATTTGCAATATTCCATTTAGATTTTCATGTTTGGTGGCCCCGAACCCATTTCATTTATTATCTGCCTACACACCCAATGAATCAAGGTTGTCCATGAAGTCAAGTCTTGCATGTAGTCTATCACCAATTCTCAATGCTGCGCTTATGCTTCTCTATTGATTTCTGTCATCGTCACATCAACTACTTGATGTACTCAACATTCTATCACGACATGGGTATAGATAGCCATGTTATCAAAACATATTACTTTTTCAAGTAAAAATAATAATAATCTCGAGATGTATCCAAAAATCGCTTAACAGAATTCCTAGCCTCCTCGATTAGATTCCTGATTTTCCAACCTAGTGATTTGGAATATTTTAGGTAGTTGATGATATTCAAAGAATCTCCTTCGATGATCACTTTTCCTGGGACCTATTTGATTAATTGTAATCCTCTCCATAGTGCCCTTGATTCTGTAAAATGGTTGGATTGATCCCATAATGGTTCTACAAAGGCAAAAATAGAATTTCCTTGATGATCTCTAAGAATACCCCTAGTGTCAACTCTTCATAGATTTCCTTTGATAGCTCCATCAAAATTGAGTTTGACCCACCCCAAGGGAAGGGTATTCCATTTGATGTTGGCTCTGAAACCTTGAGGATTGGTAGGACAAAGATTTTCCAAGGAAATATTAAAGGATTGGAGTAAGGAAACTTCAGAAAAGGAAATAGGTGAAATATCAAAAGGGTCAATCAAAGAGTTTTCCTTAGAAAAAAGGAAAATTCTATTAGAAATAAATTCAAAATTCCTATCTTCCTTAGAAAAGTGTGCCTATTGCGCTTAAGGAAAATATGCCATAAATAGTGATGAAGGCAAAAACTCCAGAAGTCTTTGAGATAAGGACTTTTAAAAGGGTTAGGCCATTGGGTGACAAGGTCAACAATAGGAGGAGAATCCCAACTAATATTGAACTTGAGGAAAATATTATTGAGGATGGACTTGGAGTAGGGGTAAAAATAAAAAAGGTGGGTCGTGGATTCCTAATAAACAAGGCAAAGGAAGCATCTTTTAGGGAGGGGAATACCATGTTTAGTAATATTTTCAATAGAGAGGATTCTATATTTAATGGATAGGCATGAAATGAAGGCAACCTTTGGAGTCAAATGTTTAAGCCACACTAGATTGAAAGGAATAAACACCTCTACTGGGGATAAGGATAAATGATAAGCATATTTGATAGAGAATTATCCTAAGTCGGTGGGTTCCCAAATAGGATGGTCGTAAGAGGCCTCAGAAGGGATAGGAAAGGAAGATAAAAATTATTCAAGTGAAGATACTTTAGCTACCAAATTAGGATGATGGATCCTTTTCCAAGATATGGTCCTATTGGAAGTGGTAAGAAAGTCAGCAACTTTGGTGTCAAAAAGAGGATCAGTAAACTCTTTGAGCAATCTAAATCCTGGGACTTGAAGAAGTGGATGGTCACCTAACCACCTGTCTTCCCAAAAGTGCATGTATTTGCCATCACTAACTTGCCACCTTAAACCATTTTTTATAATTTGTCTCCTAGAGAAAATATATTTCCAAAAGGTGGATCCATAAGGGGGGATTCTCCATATCAAAAATCAAATTTTGGAGGTATTTACTTCTTGTTATTTTGACCCACACTACAAGCAACGAGGAGATGGCACACCCAAGGATTTTGGCAATATTAATTTGTCTTCTCAAAGGAGTGTCAATAAAATATAATTTGCTTTTCTAAAAATTGACTTTTTACCCAACAACCTCCTCATAAAGAAGAAGTATATTCTTAATTACTTTAGCTTCAACCACTGATGCAAAAGTGGAAAGAAAAGTATCATAAATAAATTATTGATGAGTGACAATTGTAGTTTGATATGTAACCTTGATACTAGTAATAAGACCTAACTGTCTAGCTGCATGAATATATCTCCCAAGGGCTTATGCAACAATAATAAAGAGGAGAGGGGAAAGGGGGTCTTCTTACCTCAATCCTCTACTGCTAGTGAAATAACCTGCTAGAGAACCATTTATTAAAATAGAAAACCAGGCAGAACCAATCCTAAACAAATCTAGATTTGGATAAAACTGCTAGATGGAAGTCCTAGTTCAACTTGTCATAAGTTTTATTCATGTCTAATTTTAAAAAGAAAGAAACCTTTTTGGTAAAGGAAGTTGAGTGAAGGGCTTCATGAACAAAGATAATACCATCAAGGATGGATCTGCAATGGACTAAACTTCCTTGACAATGGTTAATAATGAGAGGCATGACATATCTCATTCTATTAGCTAAGGCCTTGGTTAGAATTTTGTAAACAATATTACAAAGACTAATTGGCCTAAATTCATTTAAATATTTGGTTTTAGGACTTTTTGGAATGAGGGAAATAAAAATGGAGTTAAAAATACAAGGAATAACTTTAGAATTCTTAATTTACTTGATATCTTCACACACATCCGGTCCAATGAAATCCCAAAAGGCCTAGAAGAATCTATGAGAGAAATCGTGAAGACCCAGAGATTTATTTGGTTTCACGGAAAAAAGAGCATGTTTGAATTCCTCATCAGAGAGGCCAACAATTAATTTGAAGTTGATATCCTCATAAATATAATGAGAAATGAATTGAAAAAGGAAGTCTTTGGCTTCGCTAGAGTTAGCAGCTGACATATCTTCAAGCAATTGCATGAAATGAGAAATACCCTAAGCTCTAATCTCCTTTATCTCAGAAGTAACTCTTCCATACTGGAAAATAATTTTCTTAATTTTATTATTGGTTATGTTCCTCATCATGGAAACATAAAAATACTGTATATTGGAGTCACCTTCCTTAATCCAAATGGCCTAGGATTTCTACCACCAAAAGGTTTCTTCAAATTGGACAATATTATGATACTGGGATAGGAGATATTTTTCCTCTCTTCCTTATTCAAAAGTACAATATTGGCCTTCCTGAATGTCTTTCTCAATGGTAGCAATATGATTTTTAATTTCTTGTTTGTTTTGGAAAATATTTCCAAAGATATCCCTATTACGAATCTTAAGATTTTATTTAATCAATTTGATATTTTTACCAAATCTAAAATAAGGTGATCCTTTAAAATCCGTTTTCCAACACTAAATAATTCTATCTCTGAAATCAGGATGTTGCATCCACATTTATTCAAATATGAATGGAATTCTAAATATTTTAGGATTATTAGTATCTAGAAGAATTGGACTATGGTCAAACCCAATTTTGATAAGTTATTGAATAATGCCATCCCCCCAATTAGCAGTGGCTTCCTGAGAAAACAAAACTCTGTCAAGTTTTACTTGAATAAGCTGAGTACCACTTCCTCTATTAGACCAAGTACACTAATTTACTTTAATATTTACATCCATATGGTTATTATGATTTATGAAATCTTGAAAATCATCCATACTATTTATAAAGGAACCTATCCCTCCTCTTTTATCAAAAGGAAACAAAGGAGTATTGAAATCTCTTGCAAGGATCTAGGGAGGGTTTGAAAAGGTATTCCTGACTAATGAAAGAATTTCCCATATCTTGGATCTACCTAGGATAGAATTTGGAGCATAATTATTGATAAGAACCCAAGGGGAATTGGAATCTTTGTCAAAATAATAATACTAGCAGATTCTTCATTAGAATGGATCAATCTACCTTCAAGGAGAGAAGGATTCCAAATATATATGAGTCCTCCAGAATCCCCCCTTGCATTGCAAAAAATGGATTCACTATTTTTCCATACATTATTACAAACATACTTGGCAATAGTGTCTTTGACTTTGGTTTCTTGCAATAGAAAAATAGAAGGATTGATTTATTTTTTCAATGACTTGGCTTTTCTCCATGAGAGGATTTTCCTTTGGAAGATTTGATAACTCTTTTTCGTCACTTTCCTTGAGGTTGGGGAGGTTTGATGCATTTTTTACCATATTTACTTTGATTTATCCGCATAGAAAATAGGGTTTTTTGAATGCCATTAGCAATATCATATTCTATTGCCTGCTTCTAGTGGTCAACATTGGAAGGTCTGCCCTTATTTTTCTCACCCCCATAGTCAATCGAATATTTTTTATGACTTTTGTTGTACTTTTGACTAAAATTGTGAGGATTAATTTTTTGAATCACATGACTTGAGGATTCAAGGAGAGAGGAAGGGATGACAAATTCCTCAATGTGTTTCTAGGCACATATATTAGTAGAACTTTCAAGAAAAAGCTCAATAGATTTTATCGGGGAAGCATGACCTGTAGCCCCATTATTAGGTGAATTATTAGGCATCCCATTAATATGGGAATGAGCAGGGGAAATTTCCTATCTAATTTCATGAACAGGGAAAGAATAAGGATTTGATATAGGGAGAGGGCTCTAAGCAATCAATTCAGTCTCGGCTTCCTCAAAAGGTAAATTAGACAAAAGTTGATATTTATTAGGAAGAGCAAAGAAGGAAATTACCTCTTTATTATTCAGATCTTGACCATAAGTGGAAACCTTTTATCCTTTGTTAGCAGCAGTTTGTGGCTAATGTGAGGTACCTCCTTGAGACTTATGGTTCTTGATTGGACGAAAACAATCCCTTTGGAAGAAGGATATATTTTTTTCTCAACTTTGGAAAAAGGAATATTATTCATTTTCTTTTCGACAACTATTTCTTACTAAGCCTTTAGAGTAGGGCATTAAGCTCTGAGATATCCCTGAGTTTAGAATTCAATGCAAAAAGGAGGCTTATTCTCATATTCAATGGCCTAATTCTTATAGAAAGACTCATATTCCAATTCCACAAAGGTGGCGAGAGTCATGTCAAAATTAGCATTGACACATTTATGAGTATAAGTCATCCTTGATCTGGCTAAAATAGCATGGTCAATGGTCACTAAATCCCCAATAGTTTTAGTAGTAAATCTATGGATGTATTTGTGCCAGATATGCCAGGGAATATTTGGGAGCATAACCCAAATCAAAGCATACTTAATGCTTTATGTATCAGGATTGAAGTTAGGAGAACATTTCATGAGAAAAATACTTTTCCTGCCTAGAAACTAGGGACCACCGATAAGGATTTGGTTTGCATCCTCCTGGTTATTGAAACAAATTCCAAAAAAGGTATTGAAAAGCACAATGATTTCCATTTGGAAAATCCCATATTTTTATAGTGTTTAAATTAGGCCTTTTGCCCATAATTTTTTCGACAAGGGAAAATGATTCCATAGATAAATAATTGGAAACTAAGCTCAAAGGAATCTTAACTTTATTCCCTACTGTATCCAAGGGGGTATATAATAAGTGGAAATTGATAAATTTCCTCCAAAGACTTTAGAAAAATAAGGTTTCAGACCAATGGGTCCATCAAACAAAGGGCACCCAAGAAAAGATCCTTTGTCGGGTGGTTCATCACCCCAAAAGGTAGCAACCTTTTCAGTAGATTTATCAGAAGACAGACCATCCTCAAGAGCCCCCATAAGAAGCACAACCTGACCATCCTCAACCTCATCCTTGCCACCATCCTCACATGCTTTGGAATTTTGAAAAAAATCCTTCCTGCCCTCTAGAATTTGAATTTTGGAGCTCCTTCCTAAACAGTTCTTGCAACAACCAACCATAGCCATCCCATAAGCAATGCTTGTTGTTTCTCACTTTGTACAAGATATTTTCTCATGTTTTCCTCTCTTATTACATCCTTTTCTGCACAATACTTGGTATTGGTTCTACTACCTCCTCCATTTGAGATAATAACTACTCTTATAACCTTTATTAAGATACCTCTTCTTCCTATAGTTATTACCATCTCTTCCTTCAATGCTAAACTTAATCCTATGAAGTCTCAGACTCTTCTACCAACATAGGTTCTGGATTCCTTGAGTTTCACTTAAGTTTAAGCTTCTCAAGAGTGGCCTTCTAGATCAAAACTATTTTTACTCATTGCACTATCGAAGGTTGATCATTTTGTAGATCTCGAGGTGCTATCATACCATAAAATGGAATACCTACCTTATATATTGCATCCAACATAACTATGATTGCATGGAATGCCATAGAAACATTATTCTTCATCCTCTACAATAGTTGTTGAATCCTTTGAGCCAAGTATGTACCCCATTCATATTTTTCTCCCTTAATAATACCTTCCACATACTATAACATCCACATTGGCATCTTCGATGTTCGTACCTCCTAATAGATGAGATATTATCACATTCATGACACACTAGAGTTCTTGATTCTTCAATAGGATTTTCTTGATTCCACATACTTCTAGACCAAAAAACTTGGTGGTTGTTGGTGAATTAAGTTATTTCAACTCAATTAGAAATTTGTGAGTCTCGATTGCATCCAAATATCCCTTCATAATCAATTTCTCTTCTCTTGGCAAACCAAATATTTGTTGAAAGTGGATAGTAGAGAATTCCACTTTTAGGTATCTATTTCCACTATGAAAAAAAGTGCAATTCCTGTGGGAATCGTATGATTTCACAATTTTCAATAAGTACTCATTAAATAAGGCTTTATAAAAATGTGATATTTGTGCCAAAACATTGATCCTTGCATTTTATAGGGTCAATTTTAATTGGTGATTCTCATGATGATCATTTCACTATTTTCAACAAAATTCACTTATTGACTATGTGAAAGAGATATCTTTTAACTCTACTTGTCCACTTTTGTCATCACTTAGTAGGGCATCCTAAATTTTTTAGTAGTTTCTTAGTGAACTTCACTCCAAAGTTCTCTTCTAGTGTGCTCATGGTTGTTCCATCTAAATTTCCCTTTTGGATTGCAATTGCTCTCTTCCTATAGCATCATACTAATTTTCGTGTCCCCTCCATGGATTTTAACCTCTTCCCCTCTACGAATGGTAGCCATGGCCTATAATTGGTTGAAACCCTCATCATTATCCTTGTGTTGGGTAGGTTACCTCCTATTGTACTAGAGATGCTCTTGCTTGTCTAAGGCATGAATTCCTATGATGTAGGGATCATGATGAACGTTCGACCCAATTGCCACAATCCTCCATATGTGAGTCCTAAATTCATTCTTAGAGCAAATACTTCAAGGGTCTTCATTTTTATTTACAACTAACTATACCTCCTTTCCCAATTCATTCTATGTGCATCAAATTTATACGATAGAAATAGGCTTCATACAACTGCCCTTAATTTTGTATAATTTTCTTGAAAATCATATAAATTTCTCTAAAATATTATAGTCTCTCCAAATCATACAACTGCACCTGAAATCATACAAATACTTTCACAAATCATACAACTACCTCCAAATTATATAATTTCTCTTAAAAATTATATAATTACTGCCAAATCATACAATTTCATTAAAAAATTATACAATTGCTACCAAATCGTACAATTGTTGCCAAATCATACAATTACACTAAAAAATCATACAATTGCACTAAAAAATGTACAATTACTGCTAAATCATATAATTGCACTAAAAAATCATGCAATTGCTACCAAATCGTACAATTACACTTAGAAATTATACAATTGCTACCAATTAGCTTATATGAATTTCATATGATTTTACCGAGGATTTCTCTACAATTTACATAATTTTTCTTTAGTGTATAATTTTTGTCCTCGTTGTGTAATTCTTTCAATAGTCATGCCAATTTTCCACTTTTGCATATGTAATTCTTTCAGTTGTACAATTATAGCCCTTGGCAATTAGTACAATATTTGTATTTATACAACCTTGTTCTCCACTCTACAACATGCAATGTCTAAAAAGCCTCCTCTACTAGAAATATTTCCAACATGCAAGCTAGGGTTTTCAATCTCTTCCAATTTTTCTCTATGTTTTCTAAAAATAGCCACCAAACCCTAGCTTTAAAAAAAAAAACCAACAATCCGTGATTTTTCCTCTAGAGAATTCTTCAAACTCTAGCTTCTTTCTTAAAACTCAATTCCAAGTTTGTCTTAAAACATTTAGAGAAAAGAAAACTCCATAATGCAAATTTATCAATGACTAAGAAAATTTGTTGTAGTTGTGTGTATTTTAAATTTTCATGTGGTACTCGGTTGTTTTTCTTCTACAACACCAATCTTTCCACTCAAATTCCTCCAACTTTGGCATTCTTCTACTTACATTCTATTTTGAATTGCTTCCTAGCACCACTTTTTTATATTTTTAACTACCAATTGATAGGTGATTGCCACCTCAGATTTTTTGCATGCACTTTTATCTTTTTCTCTTTGCTTGCTCTTTTTATTTCTTATTTTAATATTCTACTTTTATTTTTAATTATTTTTTTTTTTCAATTCTCAATTTCCTAACTATTGAGTGTTAATTTTACCCAATTGTGAAATTACACTCTCCCTTAGGGTTTGGATCCCAAATCCCTCTCTTTCAAAGAAGTTAAAGAAACACAACTTCTCCACGGTCTTCACTATATTAGCATTTGCATATGTGTATTAGTAATCTCAATAAAAATATATCAATTCAATGCTAAGAACACCTTAGTGATTGCAAGTAACTGTAAACAAGGGACATGTGTTAGTTTATTTTACCATGCTACTTCAATGATTGTTCATGAAACCAAAATAAAAGTAAATGTGAATTGGCCCTCATATGACCACAATGTAGTGCCTTAATTATTTTTATCTTGAGGATTTTAAAGTAAATTTTATCTTCCTTTATTAAGTGGATTTTAATCAAGTTTTATCTTGCATCAAATCCAACTTTAAATGTGAAAGTAAAGATCAAATCTATCTATGAATATAAATCCAAAATGATGAATAGGCTCCTTGAATATAGCTTCTTAACATGAAGATAAAGATAGCTTTGATGTGAATAATAAATTACCCCTCTTTGGTGAAATTGAAATTTTCACAAAGAGACAATAATTTATGACCTTAACATAAAGGCTTTAAAATGTCATTTAATTATCCATATTTTAATATAACATGTAGAATTGCCCCTTCAATGAAATCGGAATTTTCATGAAGAAAAGGCACATTTATGCTTCAAAAATGGTAATTTGTGAAATGCCATAAAACATAACCCCTTCAATAAAATTGAAGTTTTCACGAAGGAAATGTCATCATAGGCTCTTGAATGAGATATAAAGCTGAAAAAAATAAATTTGACCAAAAAATGAAAATTTTTAAAATTTTGAAATTTTGAAATCTGCAACAAAAACATCAACTTCAGATAAATTTTAAAAATACAAAATGACTCTGAAGTAAAAACGTCTAAGTGCGTAATTGAAGTTTGAATTATACTCTACGCAGACGTGCAATTATTTTTTGATTTTGAATTTTTGTTAATGTTTATTTTAATGTCCGAAAATAGAAAAAAAAATCTGAAAATAAAATTTTGAAAAACTAAAAAATTTAAAATTTGAAGTAAATTAAATGCTGAAAATACAAAAATGCAAAGCTTCATCAGTTTGATAGCACCCCGTCCTGCAAAACCGAATATGTGAGAGTTTTATACATGCAACCTAGCCTATTAGACCTGCAAAACAAGCACAATCAAAACAAGTTAGGTGCTAGCTCCTAGGGTACATAAATCAGTTTCAGAATCCAAATATTCGAATGAAGTAACAAAAAAAAACAATTGCATAACTTCATCTATAAATCCAAAATCTGAAAGGGGAAAGATAAAACAATCAAATTCATGCATGCAAAAATTTTCTCATCCTTTCTTGCTAACAAGGCCTAAAATTTATGAAGTAAAGGTTTGGCATTAAAAAAAAATGTTTCAAGTTTGAATTTTCAAATCTGACAACATTTGGACTTCGAAATATCCAACCCTTACAATAGCATTTGCTCCAATTTTTAAATTTTTATGTTGTGGCCCTTCGTTTCGCTTTCCCTTCAATAGAAAACACTTCATTTTCATTATGTCCTTTGTTTGATTTCTCATTGTTCCGTTTTGCCCTCTTTTGTGGTTTATCTAAGCTCCCTTTCATGTGTTTGATAACATTTTTTTATAACTCTCCCGAGCGTTTCAATATTCTCCATCAAATATATCTGCCTGTTTCAAGGCTATCCATGAAGTCAAGTCTTGCATGTAGTCTATCACCAATTCTCAATGTTGCACTTATGCTTCTCTATTGATTTCTGTCATCGTCACGTCAACTACTTGATGTACTCAAGTACTTGATTTCTGCCATGTTACCAAAACATATTACTTTTCCAAGTAAAAAGAATAATAATCTCGAGATCTATTCGACAATATCTTAACATAATTCCTAGCCTCCTCGATTAGATTCCTGATTTTACAACCTGGTGATTTGGAATATTTTAGGTAGTTGATGATATTCAAAGAATCTCCTTCGATGATGAATTTTCCTGGGACCTATTTGATTAATTGTAATCCTCTCCATAGTGCCCTTGATTCTGTAAAATGGTTGGATTGATCCCATAAAGGTTCTGCAAAGGCAAAAAAAGAATTTCCTTAATGTTCTCTAAGAATACCCCTAGTGCAAACTCTTCCTGGATTTCCTTTGGTAGCTCCATCAAAATTGAGTTTGACCCACCCCAAAGGAGGGGGATTCCATTTTATGTTGGCTCTGAAACCTTAAGGATTGGTAGGACAAATATTTTCCAAGGAAATATTAAAGGATTGGAGTAAGGAAGCTTCAAAAGGAGCAATCAAAGAATTTTCCTTAGCAAAAAGGAAAATTCTATTAGAACTAAATTCAAAATTCCTAACTTCCTTAGAAAAATATGCCTATTGCACTTAAGCCAAATCTACCATAAATAGTGATGAAGGCAAAAACTCCAGAAGTCTTTGAGATAAGGACTTTTAAAAGGGTTAGGCCATTGGATGAAAAGGTCAAAAATAGGGGGAGAATCCCAACTAATATTGAACTTGAGGAAAATATTATTGAGGATGGACCTGGAGTAGGGGTAAAAATGAAAAAGGTGGGTCATGGATTCCTAATCAACAAGGCAAAGGAAGCATCTTTTAGGGAGGGGAATACCATGTTTAGTAAGATTTTCAAAAGAGAGGATTCTATCTTGAATGGATAGCCATGAAATGAAGGCAACCTTTGGGGTCAAATGTTTAAGCCACACTATATTGAAAGGAATAAACACCTCTACTAGGGATAAGGATAAATGATAAGCAGATTTGATAGAGAAATTTCCTAAGTCGGTCGGCTCCCAAATAGGACGGTCGTAAGAGGCCTCAGAAGGGATAGGAAAGGAAGATAAAAATTCTTCAAGTGAAGATATTTTAGCTACCAAATTAGGATGATGGATCCTTTTCCAAGATATGGTCCCATTGGAAGTGGTAAGAAAGTCAGCAACTTTGGTGCCAAAAAGAGGATCAGTAAACTCTTTGAGCAATCTAAATCCTGGGACTTGAAGAAGTGGATGATCACCTAACCACCTGTATTCCCAAAAGTGCATGGATTTGCCATCAATAGCTTGCCACCTTAAACCTTTTTTTAGAATTTGTCTTCTAGAACAAATATATTTCAAAAAGGTGGATCCATAAGGGGGTATTTCTCCATATAAAAAATCAAAATTTTGGAGGTATTTACTTCTTGTGATTTTGACCAACTCTACATGATCTCCTAAAATTAAATGCCATGCTTTTTTGGCAAGAAGTGTAGAATTTAACATGTGTATTCTTCTAATCCCTATTCCCCCTTGGTCCTTGGGCTTGCAAACTTTTTCCCAAGCAACTAGATGAAATATGTTTTTATTTTTGGCTCCTATCCAGAGGAAATGCTTTTGTATCTATTCAATTTTTTGGTAAATTTTAGAAGGTGCTTTGAAAAATGAAATGAAGTAAACATGAATACTTTGTAAGGAGGCCATGTTTAGGATAGATTTTTTGGCCTAGGATAATAAATTACCTCTCCAAGAGAAAAGGTTTTTTTGAAATATTTCGATGACATTGTCCCATAGATGTTCATTAGCATTAACCACAACCAATGTTAAACCCAAATATGTGATAGGCAATGAGGAGATGGCACACCTAAGAATGTTGGCAATATTAATTTGTCTTCTTAAAGGAGTGTTAATAAAATATAATTTGCTTTTCTAAAAATTGAATTTTTACCCAGCAACCTCATCATAAAGAAGAAGGATATGCTTAATAACTTTAGCTTCAACCACTGATGCAAAAGTGGAAAGAAGAGTATCATAAATAAATTATTGATGAGTGACAAGTGTAGTTTGATATGTAACCTTGATACTAGTAATAAGACCTAACTGTCTAGCTACACGAATATATCTCCCAAGGGCTTCTACAACAATGATGAAGAGGAGAGGGGAAAGGGAGTCTTCTTACCTCAATCCTCTACTGCTAGTGAAATAACCTGCTAGAGAACCATTTATTAAAATAGGAAACCAGACAGAACCAATCCTAAACAAATCCAAATTTGGATAAAACTGCTAGATGGAAGTCCTAGTTCAACTTGTCATAAGTTTTATTCATGTCTAATTTTAAATGGAAAGCAACCTTTTTGGCAAAGGAAGTTGAGTGAAGGTCTTAATGAACAAATATAATACCATCAAGGATGGATCTGCAATGGACTAAACTTACTTGACAATGGTTAATAATGAGAGGCATGACATATCTCATTCTATTAGCTAAGGCCTTGGTTAGAATTTTGTAAACTACATTACAAAGACTAATTGGCCTAAATTCATTGAAAGATTTGGTTCTAGGACTTTTTGGAATGAGGGAAATAAAAATGGAGTTAAAAATACAAGGAATAACTTTAGAATTTTGAATTTACTTGATATATTCACATACTTTTGGTCCAATGAAATCCCAAAAGGCCTAGAAGAATCTATGATAGAAATCATGAGGACCCAAAGATTTATTTGGTTTCATGCAAAAAAGAGCACGTTTGATTCCTCATCGGAGAGGTCAACAATTAATTTGAAGTTGATATCCTCAGAAATAGAATGAGGAATGAATTGGAAAAGGAAGTCCTTGGCTTCGCTAGAGTTAGAAGCTGACATATCTTCAAGTAATTGCATGAAATGAGAAATACCCTAAGCTCTAATCTCCTTTATCTCAGAAGTAACTCTTCCATACTGGAAAATAATTTTCATAATTTTGTTATTGCTTATGTTCCTCATCATGGAAACATAAAAATACTGTGTATTGGAGTCAACTTCCTTAAGCCAAATGGCTCGGGATTTCTACCACCAAAAGGTTTCTTCACATTGGACGATATTATGATACCGGGATAGGAGATTGAAGAACACAAGCTTATACTGATAGGGGGGGTGAAAAGTATAAGACCTCTTTTTACTTTTTCCTTTATATTTCAAAACAGTAAAGCAATATACCCAAAGCAATATCAAAGCAATGCACAATATCATCCACAAAGTGACACCAATTTTAATATGGTTCACCCAGAATGGCTGGGCTACGTCCACAAAACTTTTCTCTAAAATTTATCTCAAAGTTCTTTGGGAATCCTTCCCAATTACAATGTTTATGAGCCTCGGCCTAAAGGATATACCTTCCCCCAATCAGAATTTATGAGCCTCTGCTCAAAGGAGATACCTTCCCCCAATCAGAATTTATGAGCCTCTGCTCAAAGGATATACCTTCCCCTCTGCTTTGGAAATGATCCCTCAGAAGATCAACTACCTCTACCTCTTGCTAGCATGTGGAACTCCTTTCCACCGAAGACCTCCTGTCCTCAATGCTTAGCCTAAGAGACCTATGCCTTCTATGATCACGTCGACAGCAGCTCAACAACCTGTACCAAACACAGTCAGTTGGTCTAGTACAAGTCTTCCTTTGTCTATCAGATCTATTCAACTCTTGAACAAATCAATCCTCTATATACAAGCCTTCTCAAAGACTTGCCAATTGTCCTCAGGTTCTTCTCATAGAACCAATGCACCTCTGTCCTCAAGTTCTCTGCTAGAACTATCAAACTCAGCTCACAAGTCCTCTACTAGGACTTGTCCAAATCTACTCACAAGTCCCCACAGGAACCTGTCCAAAACTACTCACAAGTCCCCACTGGAACCTGTCAAAAAAATGCTCACAAGTCCCCACCGAAACCTGTCCAAAAAACTACTCACAAGTCCCCACTGGAACCTGTCCAAAACTCAACAAGCTCACAAAGAAAAAATTTCTTAGTAGGAAATCACAAAGTGAATTGTTAGAGACCCAATGTGATTTGTCAAACTCATAGAAGCATAAAGAGAATTGTTAGAGACTCAATATGTTCTATACTCAAATCCCAATCTCAAAACTCAACTCAAATCAACTCAGCTCAATCTCAATCTCAAATATGAAAACTCAACTCAATATCTGAAATGGATAGGATAGAATGTTTTTCTTTCAAGAAAATGAAACCCCAACAATTGCCAACTATGCAAAGAATCACATAACAATGATACTCATGTTCTTTTCACCATCAATTAGGGTTTCAACAATAATGCTCATCAAACAAGGTTTAATCAACCAACACCATTCAACTCAACATCAACCTTGAAGCATTCAACCAATCATCACAAGAAAAGGAAACAAGTAGAAATCCTTTTCCCTCCAAAGATATTTGAACAAAATAGCCACCAACACAATATCACCAAATGCAAAGAATAACTTGCTCAAATCAACTCAATGGAGTAAGCCCAATATCATGAATCAAGTAAAGCAATAACTTGATCAAACAACCTCTATGGAAGCAACTCAACCATCAAACTCAAAATAGCCAACCAAGGGTTCCACCAACTCAATGCAAGTAGCTAGACTCACAAATATAAACCCTAGTGCACAAAGCTTCCACTATCTCAAACCAAAAATTATGCATTCACCAAAAAATCTCCTTAAGGATAACAATGCATAAGTAGTCTTCAACAAACCAGAAAATAGGATGTACACCTAGCCAAAGGATACCTAGTAGAATACCTTTTCACTCCAACCTTATTTCAGAAAACATACACCAATCATACTCATAAGAAGAATGTGCCCATACCTTATTGGAGTAGAAGATAATTGAACCTTCAAGCTGTCATCACACACAACTCTCAAACTTCCAACCAAGTTAGGGTTAGAATAAAAAGAAATGAGCAATAATATAAACTTCCTTTATTACACCTTTTATCTCCACTTCTTTAAACACAACCACCATAACATGCGAATAAATCAACAATCACAGACTCACACCTTATACCTCCATTTTTAATTTTAGCATAGCAAAGAATAATCTTAAAAATACATCCAAAGAAATATGCCCTTATTTCTCCTAAGCTTTTATTCAATGCTAATCACAAAATCCAAAACTCATAAAATTTAATCACACCTTATAAATCGCTGTCCAAGAAACTCTGAATTTCGTGGCATAAAGACGTTTTAATAAAAACGTGTGTTACTCTAGCAAAGCACTCCCACGAGACTTGAAACGATGACCTCCACCAATGCAGCGCCCAACAGCAGCCTTCGCTACCACTAGCCCATGCGGGCTACTAAGTTCACAAGTGAACTTTCCTCCACTTCACCCTCGAAAAAACTCCTGAAGATTTTTCAACTACGTGTGCTTCTAAGTCTTCCTTCGATCATAGCTAATACAGAGCACAAACACCGCAAATTGCATTCAGGGAATTTTCAAATTCATTTGCCTTCCAACCTTGGAGTTGGAGAATAAATAGTCTCTTTGAAGACACCTTGACATCGACGGAAATAAAGACCATTTCAAAATTAATCAAAAGTCTTTTCAAAAAGGGTTTAAAAACCTTTAAATAATTTTAATAAATTAAGAATAAAAAAAGTTTAAAAACCTTTAAGTATTTTTAATAAATTAAAAATAATTTCTCCCTTAATTAATTAAATAATTAATTAATTAAAACCTTGAAGGGTTTTAAATAATAATTAAATAAATAATAAAGAGAACCTCCATTGGTTTTAATAAAAACCATTTAACTTGGTTTTAATAAAAACCCTATCCAATGGAATCTCTCCGGATTCTCTTAAAAATATTCTCTTGGAATCTTCCACCTTTGAAGCCAACACATCCTCTTAACATTAATGCCATTTCCTTTTGACATCAATGACAACTCATAGACAAGAAGCTAGGATCTCAAACCCAAAATTGCCAACAATCTCCCCCTTTGTCATTGATGGCAAACCATGCTTCTCAACAACACAGAAACTCAACATAAACAGCTCCCCCTGTCTTGAGACTCTCCCCCTTAATCAAATCTCTCCCCCTTTGTCATCAATGGCAAAGGGTCACCTTTGGGGCTCGGGACTAAGAATGAACATCTTAGCTTAGTCCCTCCCCCACCTCCTGTTGAGGTGTTTAATTTCAGGGTGGGAGTAAAAATCCCATCAGGCACTGATCATCATCAGCATCTATAACTTCCTTATCGGGCATTCTCTTGAACTCTTTGTCCATATTCCTGTTCCTGTCACTGTTCTTGTTCTTGTTCTCATCCCTGTTCTTGTCCATGCCTTGATCCTTGGACCTGATCATGCCACTATTTCTATTTTTGTACCTTGGAAGTTTAGCTCTACACTTTCTAGCTATGTAACCTTCATTGTTGCACTTATAACAAGTAACAATGTTATTTCTTTGAGGCATACCTATTCTTTGAATCCACCTATTTTGACTAACCCTGTTCCTGTTATTAGCCTTGCAGTAAATTGCCTTATGCCCAAATTGTTTACAAGAGTAGCAATACCCTTGAAAGAAATTACCACCTCTGAAACTGTCATTTACCTTCCTAACTTGAGTCATGCAATGTGAAGCCATGTGACCAAACCTGTGACAAGCAAAACATCTACCTTGAAACTTTCCTTTAATTGACCTCTTAGGTTCTGAAAACTTCTTCTTCTCATTCTGAATTTTGTTTTCTGTTTCTGTGCATCTATCATTCAAGGACTCCTTTTCTGAAATACTTTCCTCATCAGAACTCTCTTCCTTTTGGATTCTCTTACTAGACTCTCCAACTTGTTCCTTGTGTGTCTTAACAAAACCAAGGCCTGTTTTATCTATTGTCTTTCTTTGACCTTTGATGAGTGACTTAACCTTTTTGGAGCTATCTTGAAACCTGTAAAGCTTATCCTTGTACTCTTTAGTTTCATATTTTAAAGAAGCCATTTTTTGTTCTAACTCACTATACTCAAGAACCTTAGACTCTAACTCATCCTTGAGTTCTTGTGTCTTAGCCATAGAGAAGTCAAGACTTTCTATAAGATCATTTCTCTCCATACAACATTCATCTAACTTATCCTTGAGTCTAGCATTCTTCTTTCTTTCCTTTTTCAAAGCACTAAGAGCACTAATAAGTTCACCTTCAAGATCTACTTCACCTTCCTCTATATCTTCCTCTATTTGTTTGCTTTTTGAATCATCAAAGCCTTTTTTAGATTTCTTATCACTAGAGGTGCTACCCTTTTCAAAAACCATACATGCATCTTCCTTATAGTTTTCTGAAGCATCCTCATACATACTAGAAACCAAATCATTATTTGTGCAATCATCCTCAAGGTGACCAAAATTTCCACATCTAAGACATTTCATGATAATGAATCTATGTTTCGGTTCTTCCTCTTTTTCTGATATGAACAACATCTCATTTTCATTATCACTTGAAGAAATTTCACTATCACTACTAGAACACTTACTTGCTTTGTCTAGGTAGAAAATCTTCTTGTGCTTGTGAGAATACCTCTTTCCTTGATTGTTGTGCTCATCTTTGTTTTTCCTATGATGCTTGTACTTTTCAGAATCCTTGCTCTTAGAATCCTATTTATCTTCATCACTTTCATTCTTGGGAACAGTACAGTCAGTAGCATAATGACCAAACTTTCCACAATTGAAACATCTTACATTTTTCATACTTTTGTGCTTTCTAGAGAACTTGCCTTTCTTGTTGTAATATGCCTCTTCATCACTAGAAGACTCATCACTATCTTGAAGTTGTTTACCCTTAGATTTCTTAGTAGCCTTGAAAGTTGCCTCTTTCTTGACATCAACCTTCACTTGAGTTCTCAACTCAAATGCTGCAAGTATAGTATGGAGCTCATCCTTTTTCAACTTATCCAAATCTTTAGCTTCCTCAATAGCAAAAATCTTTTCACTAAATCTATTAGGAAGAGATCTTAAAATCTTATCACAAACATCATTTTCAGCAAGCTCAAGACCTAAGTCTTTCATGGAGTTAACAACCTCATCCATACGAAGCATGTAGTCACTAATATTTTCATCATCATTCATCTTGAGTTGTTCAAAAATACCTTTGAAGTGTCTCAACTTGGCCTTTCTGACATTTGTATCACCTGTATGAACCACCTTCAACTGTTTCCACATTTCACTAGTTGTCTTGTAGTGAATCACTTTGGTGAGATCTACTTTCTATAAGCCTTTTAGGATTGCATTCATTGCTTTTGAATTGCTATGATGTAGGAGCCTTTCTTATTTAGTATTAGGACCATGTTCAGGAATAGTGTACTCATCTTCAATCACTTCTCAAACCTCATTCCCAAGTGCCATTAGATGAACCTTCATACTTGCACTCCAAAGACCAAAATCTGACCCATCAAGAATAGGTGCTACATTGCCACTTGAATGATCCATTGTGTTCTTTACTAGATTTTTCTTCAAGATGTTAAACTTTTC
The DNA here is from genome assembly GCA_028583015.1 of Wollemia nobilis. NCBI lineage: Eukaryota > Viridiplantae > Streptophyta > Pinopsida > Araucariales > Araucariaceae > Wollemia > Wollemia nobilis. The sequence goes on along the minus strand of JAQPPZ010017225.1, from coordinate 3,643,745 downwards.
GAAGGCACCTGATCTGATACCAATTGAAGAACACAAGCTTATACTGAGATGGGGGGTGAACAGTATAAGACCTCTTTTTACTTTTTCATTTATACTTCAAAATAGTAAAGTAATATACCTAAAGCAATATCAAAGCAATGCACAATATCATCCACAAAGTGACACCAATTTTAACATGGTTCACCCAGAATGGCTGGGCTATGTCCACAAAAATTTTCTCTAAAAGTTATCTCAAAGTTATTTGGGAATCTTTCCCAATTACAATGTTTATGAGCCTCGGCCCAAAGGATATACCTTCCCCCAATCAGAATTTATGAGCCTCTGCTCAAAGGATATACCTTCCCCCAATCAAAATTTATGAGCCTCTGCTCAAAGGAGATACCTTCCCCCAATCAGAATTTATGAGCCTCTGCTCAAAGGAGATACCTTACCCTCTGCTCTGGAAATGATCTCTCAGAATATCAACTGCGTCTACCTCTTGCCAGCACGTGGAACTCCTTTCCACCGAAGACCTCTTGTCCTCAATGCTTAGCCTAAGAGACCTCTACCTTCTATGATCACGTCCACAACAGCTCAGCAACCTGTACTAAACATAGTCAGTCAGTCTAGTACAAGTCTTCCTCTGTCTGTCAGATCTTTCCAACTCTTGAACAAATAAATCCTCTGCATACAAGCCTTCTCAAAGACTTACCAACTGTCCTTAGGTTCTTCTCATAGAACCAATGCACCTCTGTCCTCAAGTTCTCTGCTAGAACTATCAAACTCAGATCATAAGTCCTCTGCTAGGTCCTATCCAAATATGCTCACAAGTCCCCACTGGAACCTGTCCAAAACTGCTCATAAGTCCCCACTGGAACCTGTCCAAAAAATGCTCACAAGTCCCCACCAGAACCTGTCCAAAAAACTGCTCACAAGTCCCCACTGGAACCTATCCAAAACTCAACAAGCTCACTAAGAAAAAATTTCTTAGTAGGAAATCACAAAGTGAATTTTTAGAGACCCAATGTGATTTGTCAAACTCATAGAAGCATAAAGAAAATTGTTAGAGACTCAATATGTTCTATACTCAAATCCCAATCTCAAAACTCAACTCAAATCAACTCAGCTCAATCTCAATCTCAAATCTGAAAACTCAACTCAATATCTGAAATGGATAGGATAGAATGTTTTTCTTTCAAGAACATGAAACCCCAACAATTGCCAACTATGCAAAGAATCACATAACAATGATACTCATGTTCTTTTCACCATCAATTAGGGTTTCAACAACAATGCTCATCAAACAAGGTTTAGTCAACCAACACCATTCAACTCAACATCAACCTTGAAGCATTCAACCAATCATCATAAGAAAAGGAAACAAGTAGAAATCCTTTTCCCTCTAAAGATATTTGAAAAAAACAGCCACCAACACAATATCACCAAATGCAAAGAATAACTTGCTCAAATCAACTCAATGGAGTAAGCCCAATATCATAAATCAAGTAAAGCAATAACTTGATAAAACAACCTTTATGGAAGCAACTCAACCATCAAACTCAAAATAGCCAACCAAGGGTTCCACCAACTCAATGCAAGTAGATAGACTCACAAATATAAACCCTAGTGCACAAAGCTTCCACTATCTCAAACCAGAAATTATGCATTCACCAAAAACTCTCCTTAAGGATAACAATGCATAAGTAGTCTTCAACAAACCAGAAAATAGGATTTACACCTAGCCAAAGGATACCTAGTAGAATACCTTTTCACTCCAACCTTATTTCAAAAAACATACACCAATCATACTCATAAGAAGAATGTGCCCATACCTTATTGGAGTAGAAGATAATTGAACCTTCAAGTTGTCACCACACACAACTCTCAAACTTCCAACTAAGTTAGGGTTAGAATAAAAAGAAATGAGCAATAATATAAAATTCCTTTATTACACCTTTTAGCTCCACTTCTTTAAACACAACCACCATAACATGCCAATAAATCAACAATCACAGAATCACACCTTATACCTCCATTTTTAATTTTAGCATAGCAAAGAATAATCTTAAAAATACATCCAAAGAAATATGCCCTTATTTCTCCTAAGCTTTTATTCAATGCTAATCACAAAAGCCAAAACTCATAAAATTTAATCATACCTTATAAATCGTTGTCCAAGAAACTCCGAATTTCATGGCATAAAAACGTTTTAATAAAAATGTCTGTTACTCTAGCAAAGCACTCTCACGAGACTCAAAACGGTGACCTCCACGAATGCAGCGCCCAACAACAGCCTTCAATTCCACTAGCCCATGTGGGCTATGAAGTTCACAAGTGAACTTCCCTCCACTTCACCCTCAAAAAAACTCCCGAAGACTTTTCAACCACACATGCTTCTAAGTCTTCCTTCGATCGTAGCGAATACAGAGCACAAACACCGCAAATTGCATTTGGGGAATTTTTGAATTCATTGGCCTTCCAACCTTAGGAGTTGGAGAATAAATAGTCTCTTTGAAGACACCTTGACGTTGGCGAAAATAAAGACCATTTCGAAATTAGTCAAAAGTCTTTTCAAAAAGGGTTTAAAAACCCTTAAATAATTTTAATAAATTAAGAATAAAAAAAGGTTTAAAAACCTTTAAGTATTTTTAATAAATTAAAAATAATTTCTCCCTTAATTAATTAAATAATTAATTAATTAAAACCTTGAAGGGTTTTAAATAATAATTAAATAAATAATAAAGAGAACCTCCATTGGTTTTAATAAAAACCATTTAACTTGGTTTTAATAAAAACCCTATCCAATGGAATCTCTCCGGATTCTCTTAAAAATATTCTCTTGGAATCTTCCACCTTTGAAGCCAACACATCCTCTTAACATTAATGACATTTCCTTTTGACATCAATGACAACTCATAGACAAGAAGCTAGGATCTCAAATCCAAAATTGCCAACAGAGATATTTTTCCTCTCTTCTTTCTTCAAAAGTACAACATTGACCTTCCTGAATGTCTTTCTCAATGGTAGCAATATGATTTTTAATTTCTTGTTTGTTTTGGAAAAGATTTCCAAAGATATCCCTATTACGAATCTTAGGATTTTATTTAATCAATTTGATATTTTTACCAAATCTAAAATAAGGTGATCCTTGAAAATTTGTTTTCCAACACTAAATAATTCTATCTTTGAAATCAAGATGTTGCATCCACATTGCTTCAAATATGAAATGGATTCTAAATATTTTAGGATTATTAGTGTCTAGGAGAATGGGACTATGGTCACACCCAATTTTTATAAGTTATGGCATCCCCCCAATTAGCAGTGGCTTCCTGAGAAAACAAAACTCTATCAAGTTTTACTTGAATAAGCTGAGTACCACTTCCTCTATTAGACCAAGTAAACTAATTTCCTTTTATATTTACATCCATAAGGTTGTTATGATTTATGAAATCCTGAAAATAATCCATACTCTTTATAAAGGAACCTATCCCTCCTCTTTTATCAAAAGGAAACAAAGGAATATTGAAATCCCCTACAATGAACTAGGGAAGGTTTGAAAAAGTATTCCTGACTGATGAAAGAATTTCCCACGGCTTGGATCTACCTAGGATAGAATTTGAAGCATAAATATTGGTAAGAACCCAAGGGCAATTGGAATCTTTGTCAAAATAATAATACTAGCAGATTCTTCATTAGAATGGATCAATCTACCCTCAAGGAGAGAAGGATTCCAAATATATATGAGTCCTCCAAAAGCCCCCCTTGCATTGCAAAAAATGGATTCACTATTTTTCCATACATTATTACAAACATACTTGGCAATAGTGTCTTTGAATTTGGTTTCTTGCAATAGAAAAATAGAAGGATTGATTTATTTTTTCAATGACTTGGCTTTTCTCCATGAGAGGATTTTCATTTGGAATATTTGATAACTATTTTTCCTCTCTTTCCTTGAGTTTTGGGAGGTTTGAAGATTTTTTATCATGTTTAATTTGATTTATCCCCATAGAAAATAGGGTTTTTTGAATGCCATTAGCAATATCATATTCTATTACCTGCTTCTAGTGGTTAACATTGGAAGGTCTGCCCTTATTTTTCTCACCCCCATAGTCAATCGAAATATTTTTATGACTTCTGGTGTACTTTTAACTAAAATTGTGAGGATTAATTTTTTGACTCACATGGCTTGAGGATTCAAGGAGAGAGGAAGGGATGGCAACTTCCTCAATGTGGTTCTAGGAACATATATTAGTAGAAATTTCAAGAAAAAGCTCAATATATTTTATCGGGGAAGCATGACATGTAGCCCCATTATTAGGTGAATTATTAGGAATCCCATTAATAGGGGAATGAGCAGGGGAAATTAGATCTTGACCAGAAGTGGAAACATTTTTACCTTTGTTAGCAACAGTTTGTGGCTTATGTGAGGTACCTCCTTGAGACTTATGGTTCTTTATTGGATGGAAAAAATACCTTTGGAAGAAGGATATCTTTTTTTCTCAACTTTAGAAATAGGAATATTATTCATTTGCTTTTCAACAAGTGTTTCTTCCTAAGCATTTAGAGTAGGGCATTAAGCTATGAGATATCCTTAAGTTTATAATTCAATGCAAAAAGGAGTCTTATTCTCATATTCAATGGCCTACTTCTTATAGAAAGACTCATATTCCAATTCCACAAAGGTGGGAAGAGTCGTGTCCAAATTAGCATTGACACATATATGAGTAGAAGTCATCCTTGATCTGGCTAAAATAACATGGTCAATGGCCACTAAATACCCAATAGTTTTAGTAGTAACTCTATGGATGTCTTTGTTCTAGATATTCCAGGGAATATTTGGGAGCGTAACCCAAATTAGAGCATAATTAATGCTTTATGTATCAGTATTGAAGTTAGGAGACCATTTCATGAGAAAAATACTTTTCCTGCCCAAAAAACAGGGACCATCGGTAAGGATTTGGTTTGCATCCTCCTGGTTATTGAAACAGATTCTAAAAAAGGTATTGGAAAGCCCAATGATTTCCATACATCCTTTGGATTTCTATTTGGAAAAATCCCATATTTTTATAGTGTTTAAATCAGGCCTTTTGCCCATAATTTTTTTGACAAGGGAAAATGATTCCAGAGATAAATAATTGGAAACTAAGCTCAAAGGAATCTTAACTTTATTCCCTACTATCTCCAAGGGGGCAGAGAATAAGTGGAAATTGATAAATTTTCTCTAACAACTTTAGAAAAAGAAGGTTTTAGACTAATGAGTCCATCAACCAAAGGGTGCCCAAGAGAAGATCCTTTGTCGGGTGGTTTGTCACCCCAAAAGGCAGCAACCTTTTCAATAGATTTATCAGAAGACATACCATCCTCAGGAGCCCCCACAAGAAGCACAACCTAACCGTCCTCAACCTCGTACTTACCACCATCCTCACATGCTCTGGAATTTTGAAAAAATATTTCCTGCTCTCCAAAATTTGAATTTTGGATCTCCTTCCTAAACAGTTCTCGCAACAACCAACCATAGACATCACATAAATAATGATTGTTGTTTCTCACTTTGTACAAGATATTTTCTCATGTTTTCCTCTCTTATTATCTCCTTGTCTACACAAGACTTGGTATTGGTTCTACTACCTCCTCCCTTTGAGATAATAGCTACTCCTATAACCTTTATTGAGATACCTCTTCTTCCTATAGTTATTACCATCTCTTCCTCTAATGGTAAACTTAATCCTATGAAGTCTCATACTCTTCTACCAACATAGGTTCTGGATTCATTGAGTTTCACTTAAGTTTAAGCTTCTCAAGAGTGGCCTTCTAGATCAAAACTATTTTTACTCATTGCACTATCGAAGGTTGATCCTTTGGTATATCTCGCAGACTACTTCATTAGCTGCATGCTATTATGCTTCTGTAGAAGATAAAGCAACCACATATTGCTTCTTACTGTGCCATGAGACAGGTCCAGATCCTAGATGAAAAACATATCCAGAAGTGGATTTACGATCATCAATGGATCCAGCATAATCTGAGTCCGTGTATCCTAGTAAGAAAAACTTATTATTCTTTTTGTATTCTAGACCACAATTTGTATTAACACGAACATAATGAAGAACTCTTTTTGATGCTTTCCAATGACTCATCTTAGGCTCTTGCATGAACCTTGAAAGATATCCCACAACAAAACTGAGATCTGGCCTGGTATTTGTCAGATATAGGAGACTCCCAATCAACTGGCGATAGATATTACCATCTACTTGGGGTGATTCATCATATCGAGATAACTTAAGTCCTTGCTCCATTGGAGTTGCTTTTGACTTATAGTTAGTCATTTGATATTTTTCTACTAAAGTATTGGCATATTTCTTTTGTGTTAATCTAATATGAAATCTTTACTGAGTAACTTCTAAACCAAGAAGTCCTAGATCTATCATTTCAAATGATTGCTTCAAATCATTTTTCACTAAGTCAATCATTCTGTTCTAGCTTCCTGTTATGATTAGATCGTCTACATAAAGTACAAGGATCACTATATTAGAACCATTTTTCTTAATAGAGAGATTTGGATCTGAAGGACTTCTTTTGAATTCATGCTACACAAGGTGACTGTCTATCTTGATATACGAAGCTCGAGGAGCTTGTTCTAGCCCATACAAGGATTTGATCAACTTGCATACTTTTTGTTCTTACCCCTCGACCATGAATCCTTATGGTTGAGTCATGTATACTTCTTCCTGTAAGTCACCATTCAAGAAGGCACTTTTAACATCCATCTGATGTAACTTCCACCCAAACTGAGCTCCCATGGCACAAAGTACTTGAATGGTAGTCATTTTTGCAGTAGGGGCAAAAGTATATTCATAGTCTATGCCTTCTTTTTGAGCATATCCCTTAGCAACAAGTTAGACTTTATGCTTATCAATAGATCCATCTACCTTATACTTCACTTTGAACACTCATTTGCAGCCTATGGGTTTCTTTCCTGTTGGCAGATTGACTAACTTCCAAGTATTATTTTTATGAGATACTTATGTTCTACATCCATGGCCTCTTTCCACTGTGGTTTATCAAGTGCAGATTGAACCGTTTTGGGTTCATTTGCATTCAATGTAGACATAAATCTTTTCTTCATCTTCATATTCTTCTCTATCATTTTTTTTACCCACTGACAAATCATCAAAGTGTTGACAAAGTTCATCAACCTCTGAAGTAGATTCCTCTACTCTCATTTGCTGATTCATACTACGAGTACATGTCTTCTCTAGAGATAGATCTGGAAGGTAATTCAACTTAGCATCTCTCAAAATTCTAGTATACCATTTTGGGACTTTCTGTTGTTGCTGTGGGAGTTGAACCTCCTTCTTAGGTTCTTCTTCATCTAGGTATACAGCTGTGGATGTGTCTTTTGATGTGAAATATTCATCAAATACAACATCTCTACTTACGGGTGTCCTCTTGGTCTTTGGATCAATCAATCGATAACCTTTTGAATACTCATCATAGCCAAGAAAGATACACTGCAGGGTTTTCTCATCCAACTTCCTCCTTTTTTGTTTTGGAATGTGCATGAATGCTTTACATCCAAACACCCTTAGATGATAAATGGAAGGTTTCTTACCACTCCAAGATCCTTGTGGTGTGTTCCCTTGTAGAGCTCTAGTGGGTGCTCTATTTAGGAGGTATAATGTTGTGTTTAATGCTTCTGCCCAATATTGATCCTCAAGATGTGCTCCATTTAGAATACATCGAACCATTTCCATAATGGAACAATTTCTCATTTTTACAACTCCATTTTGCTGAGGTGTATAGGTTGTAGTCAGTTGTCTTTTGATCCCATGTTTCTTAAGAAACTCTGAAAACTCTTCAAAGGTGTATTCCCCCCCTCGATCTGAGTAGAGGGATTTTATCAAACAACCTGACTCCTTCTCAACAAGTTTATTGAACTGTTCAAAGTAGAGAAATGCTTATGATTTCAACTAAAGAAAGAAAACCCACATATTTCGTGAGTAATCATCAACAAATAGTTGAAAATACTACTTCCCACCATAGTTGGTTGGCATAGGACCACACAGATCGATATGTACCATCTCTAAAGCATTTGTAGCTCGAGAGGAGATGGCTTAAAAAGGTACTCTGTGTTGCTTCCCTGCTAAAAAATCTTAGCAAACTGGTAAGATAGATGAGAGTGGTGGAAGACCTTTCACCATCCCATATTTGTGTAATTCAAGCAAATATGCCAGAGAGAGGTGGCCTCCTTTGTAGTTGTAGACAGAGCAACATGAGGAGTTGAAAGTGCATCTAGAATGAACAAGCCATGTTTGTAGGATCCGGTTGCAACATGTTTACCACTGTGGGTGATAAAATATATCTTTTTGCCTTTGACAACTCGAAACACGACATCCATGTTTCTATCCAACATTTGTGTGACTGGGAGCAAATTATTGGCTAAACCTGGAACATAGAGAACTTTCTCAATTTGAAAATTACCATCAAGAAGGGACATAAAAATATCCCATTATCCCTTTACTTGATAGACTTGATTGTCAGCAATTGTGACTGGCTTACCCTCTTTCTCCACAAAAGTATCAAACCATGATTTGTCCCCAGTCATGTGTTTGCTAGCTCCTGAATCAATATACCATATAGCATCTATATGGGAAGACAAAGTATGGGTCATGAGCACATTGTGTGCTCTTTTAGATTCAAAATTTGAATCGGACCCAGGAGAATCTGAGTATGAGTTGGAGTTAGCATAAGCAACATGGACTTCAGATTGCTTATGTTTGTTGTATTTCTGTTTGTTTTTGCCCTTCTTTTGAGGACCTCTATCATTTTGTTGCTTATTTTTGAACCAACACCTATTGGTGTCATGGTTATTCATATCACAAATCTTGCAATATTTTGTATCCTTCTACTAATTTTGCTTCCCTTTTCCTTTGGAAGAAGGACCCCCTTTTTGAAACTAACCTTGTTTTTTACCATTTTGTTGTGTGGAAAGAGCATTATCTGGCATATCATCTTTCTGGACCAGAGTTGCCTCCTCAGTTTGAAGCAAATTTACCAGCTTCACAAATGATACTTGTCTATCCAAAACATTGAGGGAAGTGATCAACATCTTTTAGGAATTTGGAAATGCTCTCAATATGACAGAGTTCAAAATATCATCATCCACTGGTTTTCCCATGGTATTCAATTTGGCTTTCAAGTTAGCCACTCTGCAAAGGAATATATCAATTGTTTCCCCAAAATTCATACTGGGATTATGTAGTTGAGTTTGAAGGTGTAGAATAGTGGATTGATTCTTTCCTTCATATACTATGATCAAGGCATCCCAAGCTATCTTACTAGTTTTGGCATCACAAATATGAGGCTGCAATTCATCTGTAGTAGCAAGCAAGATAAACATGAGACTCTTCTTGTCTTTCTTATCCCAAGCATCTTGATCTGTTCCTGTTGCCTAAGGACATTTTGTAGTGCCAGTCACTACATCCCATAAATATTCCAACTGAAGTATGGATTTCATATTTGTTTTCCATGGAACAAAGTTAAGACCTTTCAACAATTGTGAATCTGAGAGATACTTATGAATTGTGGCCATTATGAAGGTTCCTTATATCACCAATTGGTCTCCTTTTATTTATACCTACTAGATATTTATATTGTAACTATTCAATATATACCCGCCCTTACATGAGGGAGACTATAGATATATATGAACAATATACTACTCAATATGTACCCACCCTTACGTGAGGGATACTATAAGTACATATGAGAAGCACAATATATTAAACATAGGCGATACTAAAAGGGCATCGTGTTGTTAATGACACCTACCATAGAAATTTTTATTCCTCATGCATGGGGCGTAACTTCCCCTAAACACTTTGGAAAAAAAACTTTTGTCAGGATTTACGCCTAACAACAATCACGATGTGGGTATGAAATGGAAAAAAAACTGGTTTGCCTTATTTCTCCTCGAAGATTTATAGAGAACAAGCTCAAACATCATTGTTGTAGCTATATTAGGCGGCGAATATAGTAGTCCAAAGCACGACAACATTACCTATAAGTGTGGACCAGAGGTATCTCAAATGTCGAACGCTGCTATGCAATAAATTGCACAAATAGGGTATAAATTTGGGGTCTTATATTTTTTTAATTTATGATTGTTAATGCAAGAAAAAAAAATATTTAAATGCAAAAGAAACAATCACAAATGCCCACAAATTTAAGCACCTATTACAAATCTAGCAATTATTCTGCCAAATGGTTTGATTTCCCCCTTTATCTTACAATTTTACAAATGAATCATATGAAAAAAATTGATATACCCCCCCTTCGAATTCCAAAATAGACAAGGAGTGAAAAAAAATGGTACCTAAAAAAACCCATTTTTTTTTTGTTTTGGAGCCTTCAAGGCGTCATTGGACTGCACAGGCATCAAATGACCACTTTCGGGCATCAACTAGGCAAGTTCGGGCGTCAAAAATGCACTTTACACCTTGCAAACTTCTGGGCGTCAACTGGGCATGTTCGGGCGTCAAAAAAATGCACTTTACACCTTGCAAGTGGGAAGTGCGGGAGTTGAACCTGCACCCTATGTCCCAAGAACCTTAGCAAAAGATGCTGTGACCATCTCGGCTATTTCGCTAGATGAAAAGAAGACAACACAGGATATACCATATTGCAAAGTTAGAAAAAAACTTAATGGTAAAAAAAACCATAGGAAAGCTTCCAGTTAGGGAACAATGGGGCCCACGGGGTGCACTATCTAAGTTTCTAGTTTCTACATCGATGGCAGGCCTTTCCAAATTGATCAACTGCCAGTAGAATGGTACAACCCTATTTCTTTAACGTATACAAAGAAGCAGCAAAATATGAATCTCAGAACATGTGGTATGAGGCTAGGGCTCACTCGCTATGCATCACAAACTTCTGCAAATACACCATGGCATCATAACCCTCACAACCTTGGCACACGTCACATGTCAATGACCAATCCACTTCCAATTTTTTGCCACAACTCTATCTATAGCAGTCGAGTCTCTACTTTGAATGCTAACGTCTAATCTTTCACAATAGACCATGGCTTTGTCTACAGTAGCCGAGTTACTCTGCTCAGTCGCTACTTTGATTGCCAGTGTAGTGCAGTAGTTTTTGGAGTGCTGCCTACAAATTGCAGGTACTATGATTATGGAGTGGTAAATGTTATCCACCTTGCCCAAAGAAAAAAAATAGTGCACATTGCTCAAAACCTAGACCTTGCTCTGGTACCATATAAAACTTGACGAAGCACTGCATTCATTCTGATTGATTCATTATAAAGGTTACAATGTAGTTATGAGTTGGTTTATCAAACCAACTTGGTGGTTAATAAACCAACCTAGAGAGTGCTACCCTTTTTGCAAATAATGTAATGAAAATGACATATATGCTAACATAGCACCACTTTTTTATATTTTTAACTACCAATTGATAGGTGATTGCCACCTCAGATTTTTTGCATGCACTTTTATCTTTTTATCTTTGCTTGCTCTTTTTATTTCTTATTTTAATATTCTACTTTTATTTTTAATTTTTAATTTTTTTCAATTCCCAATTTCCTAACTATTGAGTGTTAATTTTACCCAATTGTGAAATTACACTCTCCCTTAGGGTTTGGATCCCAAATCCCTCTCTTGCAAAGAAGTTAAATAAAAACAACTTCTCCAAGGTCTTCCCTATATTAGCATTTGCATATGTGTATTAGTAATCTCAATAAAAATATATCAATTCAATGCTAAGAACACCTTAGTGATTGCAAGTAACTATAAACAAGGGGCATGTGTTAGTTTATTTTACCATGCAACTTCAATGATTGCTCATGAAACCAAAATAAAAGTAAATGTGAATTGGCCTTCATATGACCACAATGTAGTGCCTTAATTATTTTTATCTTGAGGATTTTAAAGTAGATTTTATCTTCCCTTATTAAGTGGATTTTAATCAAGTTTTATCTTGCATCAAATCCTACTTTAAATGTGAAAGTAAAGATCAAATCTATCTATGAATATAAATCCAAAATGATGAATAGGCTCCTTGAATATAGCTTCTTATCATGAAGATAAAGATAGCTTTTGATGTGAATAATAAACTATCCCTCTTTGGTGAAATTGAAATTTTCACAAAGAGACAATAATCTATGACCTTAAAATAAAGACTTTAAAATGTCATTTAATTATCCCTCTTTTAATATAACATGTAAAATTGCCCCTTCAATGAAATCAGAATTTTCATGAAGAAAAGACACATTTATGCTTCAAAAATGGTAATTTGTGAAATACCATAAAACATAACCCTTTCAATAAAATTGATTATTTCATTCATGAATGAGATATAAAGCTGAAAAAAATAAATTTGACCAAAAAATGAAAATTTTTAAAATTTTGAAATTTTAATATCTGCAACAAAAACATCAACTTGAAATAAATTTTAAAAATACAAAATGACTTGAAAGTAAAAACGTCTAAGTGCGTAATGGAAGTATGAAGTATACTCTACGCAGACATGCAATTATTTTTGGATTTTGAAAATTTTTAATGTTTATTTTAATGTCCGAAAATAGAAAATAAAATCTGAAAATAAAATTTTGAAAAACTAAAAAAATGAAAATTTGAAGTAAATTAAATGCTGAAAATGCAGAAGAGCAAAGCTCCATCAGTTTGATAGCACCTTGTCCTAAAAAAATGAATATGTGAGAGTTTTATACATGCAACCTAGCCTATTAGACCTGTAAACCAAACACAATAAAAACAAGTTAGGTGCTAGCTCCTAGGGTACAGAAATCAGATTCAAATTCCAAATATTCGCATGAAATGAAAAAAAAAAACAATTGCATAAACTTCAATCAATAAATCCAGAATCTGAAAGGGGAAAGATAAAACAATCAAATTCATTTATGCAAAAATTTTCTTGCTAACAAGGACTAAAATTTCTGAAGTAAAACGTTGGCATTCAAAAAAAAATGTTTCAGATTTTACATTTCAAATCCGACAGCATTTGGCCTTCAAAAGGTCCAGCCCTTACAATAGCATTTGCTCCAGTTTTTAAAGTTTTCTGCCGTGGCCCTTCCTTTCGCTTTCCCTTCAATAGAAAACCCTTCGTTTTTATTTTGTCCTTTGTTTGATTTCTTCTTGTTCTATTTTCCCCTCTTTGGCGGTTTGTCTGAGCTCCCTTTCATGTATTTGATAACGTTTTTTTTTATAACTCTCATGAGCATTTCAATATTCTCCATCAAATATATCTGCCCGTTTCAAGTTGTAATCTTTTTTTTTTTTTTTTTTAATAAGGGCTTTAATATTTGTTTTATAAAATAATTTGCACAAATGTTTCATTCTATGCCCTATCCGTTTTAGCCTTATTAGAACTTAACCAAGCTCTAATAAATAAAAATATTTGTCTTTATACTCCACCATCCACCATAGGCTTATCCATAGCCTACTTTCCTTTCTAGTTAAAAAATAATAATAATCTCGAGATCTATCTGGCAATCGCCTGACATGTCGTACCTTTGGTGAGGTGCGTTAGCCTGTCACTGCCAGTCTGCCTTGAATTTGAAACATGCACTGTCATCCGGAGGTTGAGATGTGTGTCCAGGGCTTACACTGAGCTCTCATTCATTCATTTTGGGCTCTATGCCCCGTGTTATCTCCCCATTAATAACACGGTGTTGTTGTCAAAATCATGCATGTCAAGGGCTCTATGCCTACATTTAGAACATACTAATGATAGAATTTGTAGCCTCCACCTTAACCACGTGTTGGCCATGTTGATATCATCGTTGGTCTTCTCCTAAATTCGTCAATGATTATTTTAGGGTTTTTACATTGTCAACATTTCAAATAACCACCACGAAGAGAAGCAACCACAGAAGGGATTCCCACTCCTCGGGTATGCCATCCACACTTGCTGTCATTTATTCAAACTTTCCCGATATAAAATATTAACCCCTCTGCAATTGCTGAGTAGCTCCTCTGACATCATCGGTCGTTAGAAAACTTCACACTGCCATCCCCATTTGTCATCGGCGCCTGGTGAAATTATCTCTACAAAACGAACCTCATCGATCGCCATCCAATCTGTTGTGCAATGCTATAAAACATTATATATTTTTTTTAATGTTGGAATTTTGTTCTACTTTAATACCTCTTCTTTTATACCGGTATTGAACAACATTTAACAATTTTTGATTTGGAGACCCATCCTGTCATTACCTTACTGCTAGTCCCTCTGCCATTCCACATCTATTCCACCAATATTTGGTCTCACACTGGAGTTTTCGTTAGTGCCAATTTTGAGTCATATTCGACATCAATGCCCCATCTTCTCCACTGCTCGAACATTCTTCGGACAGGTAGACAGTGTATTAAGAATAAAATCACTTGATATTGCCCCCACTTCCATTGCCATTGATAAACTTGCACCAATCCTTGATGTTCATCGACTTTGTATGTTCAACCCTCTACAGTATTTCTGAAGCGTTGTACATCTGCCCTATCATCCAGAGTACATGAAAATATCTTTGGGTTCACATCCAGTTCATGGAAGATTGCTCTGATGTTGCAGTGTCCATTGCTCAAACTTGAAACAATATTTCCTCCACTGCCATCCGTACTTGTTGATGACCCCCGTGGTGTAATGTATGATGATGCCTCCGTTTTGCGGATCCAGAAGATAATACTATTGAGGGTAAACCCGGGCACGCTCGCCTGAAATCTTGCCATTTACTGTCATATTCCTATGTTGGAGCTTCATTCTGCTTTAATACCTCTTCTTGACGTCCGTCCTCAATCTATACTAGATGATTGTTGCCCATTCTTTGTTAAACTTCCGGAGTAGGAGCTTCCCCAGCCTGCTGCGTTTCATCCAAAACAGTCGGTTATACTATTAATTTGCAGTGGCCTATTCTCTGTTGGAATTTTGTTCCACTTTAACACTCCTTCTACACTGCGTTACTACCACATTATTTGTTGGTTTGAATACTGTCTACCACATCGGCATCTACAAATGCTTTCAAATAAATACACCTTCATGGCTGTGCTGATGCGACGGAATACTGGATTGCGTTCGTATCATTTATCATGGACTGCTCCCTTTCATACTGTCAAACATTGCTGATAGGGTTTGTTTGCTTAGAGTTGACGTCGTCTAAGCTTTCGGTAATAGTCCCATTAGCCGTGTGTCACTTCTTGGTTGCCGCGTAACCCTCAAGCCAGATCGTTGTCATATTGCCAAAGCTATCTCAGAAATATGAAACATTAGAACTCTCAAATAATAGGTCTTTTACTTTATTTATATACATAAATATATAAACAAATATAATATTTGTTTATTTTACTTTTTTAATATATATGACTACATATATATTATATTAATATTTTCTTTTTCTTTTATTTTTTTGTTTTGACATATATTATCATATACATAAAATATATATAATAATATATATATCTTATTATTATTTTAAATGTTTTTTACAGTATTTTATTTATATAATTATATATATTTTAAACATATATATAATTAATTTTCACTTTTTAAATTTTTATTTTTTATTTCAAATATTCTATATATATAGAATATATATATATATATATATATATATATATATATATATATATATAACTTGTTATTATTTTTCTATTTTATTATTATTTTGACACACATACGAAAGGAGGAAAACACACAAATCTAACAATAAAATCGCTTACCACAAAAATGACGATAAAAATTGTTACCAACAATATGATGACAATTTTTGTGACATGTTGCGCCGTCGCGGCCCCTGGAGGAAAGTTATTGCGATTTCGCGACATGTTGCGCCATCGTG
Source organism: Wollemia nobilis (assembly GCA_028583015.1). Taxonomy (NCBI): domain Eukaryota; kingdom Viridiplantae; phylum Streptophyta; class Pinopsida; order Araucariales; family Araucariaceae; genus Wollemia; species Wollemia nobilis. The sequence continues at coordinate 3,627,901 of JAQPPZ010017225.1, read as the reverse complement.
GCCGTCGTTGGAAAGTTGTCGCGATTTCACGACATGCTGTGCCATCGTGGCCTCTGGTGGAAAGTTGTCACGATTTCGCGACATGTTGCGCCATCATGGCCGCCATTGGAAAGTTGTCGTGATTTCGCGACTTGTTGCGCCGTCGCGGTCTCAGGAGGAAAGTTGTTGCGATATCGCGACATGTTGCGCCATCGCAACCTCGGGAGGAAAGTTGTCACGATTTCGCGACTTGATGCACCATTGTAGCCACTGGAGGAAAGTTGTTGCGATATCACGACATGTTGCGTCGTCGCGGCCAAGGGAGGAAAGTTGTCGCAATTTTGCGACATATTGCTCCGTTGCGACCAAGGGAGGAGTGGTTTCGTGATTTTGCGACATGTTGCTCCATCGCGGCCAAGGAAGGATTGTTGTCGCGATATCGCAACATGTTGCTCTATCGCGGCCAAAGAAGGCTTTCGCGATTTCACGACATGTTGCTCTGTCGTGATTTTGTGACATGTCACGATTTCGCGACTTGTTGACTTTTTGCGGTCTGAGGTGAATAGTGTCATGTTTTCGTACCTTGTAATATTATGCTCGGCTTTACTCCCAATTGTAACTGATCTTTGTTTTAATACAAGTTTTTTCAAATTTTTCAAAAAAAACTATATGATGACAAAAATCATCGACGAGAAATTGACGATAAATATCGTCGACAAGAACTGACAATAAAAAATCGTCAATGACAAATTGATGATAAAATATCATCGACAACAAATTGACGATAAAAATATCATTGACAAGAACTGACAAAAAAAAATCATCGATGACAAACTGAGGATTAAATATCATCGAAAAGAAAATGTTGTCGACAAGAAAAGTCATCGATAAGAAAATGTCGTCGACAAGAAAAAGTCATCAACAAGAAAATATTGCTTAACAAGAACTAACGATAACTGCAAGCCCATGACAAAACGAAAGCATTAGCCACTTAAACAAACTGTAAACATCCAAATACCAAATAAAAAGGTGGGTCCCCAAATTTTGGGGCTAGTTGTGGATCAACCACAACATTAACTTATCGACATGGACATCGTATAGTGATATTCACTTGTATTATACCCTCTATTAATGTTTCATTCAAAGGTTCTACCACCTCATCTCTTGTAATCATGGGCTAACCAATCATACAATTAACTTTCAATTGATCAATTGTACAATTTGTTGTTTCTTGATTTCCAACTATATGATTTGTAACTGTACAATTATCAACTATATGATTTGTAATTGTACAATTTCTAACTATACAATTTTAAATTCTATAATTTCCAAGTATATGTTTTGGAATTGTATAATTCTCTCTCCTAAAATTCTACAATCTCTATTTATTCTTCCTTAATCACTACCGTATTCAACACTTCCTCTTCATCCTATTGAAGGATCATTTGGTAAAGACACCTTGGTAAATTGATTCTCATTTGGGTGAATTCTACTCCTATCACATCAAACTAAGTGTATCACCAAAATTGATGAATGATTTATTTTCCTACTTTGACTTCTTTCCTCCTAGTATCATATGCTTTCTATCCCCACAAGTTCTCTTCATCGTGTATGTCTTCCATGACTTTGTCCTCTTATTATGGAACCTCTCCAAATATTAAATGGACCTTCCTCTCTTTGAAGTAATCCAATTTCTACTTCTATTCTTCTTGGCCCTTGGCAATGTATTGGTGGTTTATCTAAATTCCCTCCATGTGGATGCCATATGCTAAGATTTTACAATAATCCACCCCATAAATTACATCCTTGTTGTGCATTTTCTATCAAATTTAAGGGTGCATGTTGTGTCTCATTAGGTTACTTAGGCTATCTTGGATTAGGAGGTCAATTTGTTCCCTCATTCCTTTGGTTAAAGTATATGAATGATTCCTAACCTCATTCACTTGTCGCAAACCTCCTCTATGAGCTAGTTGTTACCCTATAGTACTTGCAATTCCTTGTTGGTAATCCTATTTTTGACTTGTTTTTCCTCTTTCTCAAGTGCTAGGAGTTATATCCATAAATTCTATATTGACAAGGTTTCATTCATTGCATTGAGCTCTTGATGATATTTGTCACAATTCCCGTAGTCTATTTTCCACACACCTTATTTTCTTTATCCATCTTTGTTTTTTGAAATAATATTGTGGAGAAAAACTTGCTAATGCCTCTCTATAGTCATTTGAAAAATCAAAGTTAGTGCTTGAATCATTAATACTATCCTCTCATCATGAAGAGAATTTGGGTGGCATATCCATTATCCTCTAGAGTCTCCTTACTTCCCTCCTTAGCATTCTTAATTATCAACATGCTATAACATAGGCATCTAGTTCAAGATGAGTATGAGGTTCTTGTATTCATGACAAAAAATCATCACTAGTACTATCCTAGCTACTATTCCTTGTTAGTAAGGGAATTCCTTCATCATTATAATTACTATAATATTCCTTTTAATTCCCTCGTTTCTCAGGTGATGGAGAGTTTTCTTCAATATATCACCACACTATCTGTGCTACCTCATTTCTAAGTGGTGGATATTGAGTTGATCTTCTTGGTTCCACTTGTAATATTTCATACTCACTATAAATTTACCTTGAACCTTCTTATTGCCTTCCATGTACCTAAGGTACTTCCTCATTTCATCATCTTGCAACTCGAGTTCCCTTTTCCTTAAAATCTACTACTCATCAAGTCATTGCATTGTATCATCTAGCTCTTAAATGATATACCCTTGGAGTCATGCATTATAGGCTTGTAATGCTTCATAATGATATTATAATGGTTGTGCTTGATGGTTTATCCATTGCTATATCATAGGAATTTGAGCTAACAGGGTAATTCTAGCTAATTCTTCACCTATAAGATCTTCTTCATCCGAATTCAGGATTTCTATATCAAAGTTATCCATTCTATCTTCATACTAAAATGTTACTTGTATCTTCTATTGTCCTTCTACTTGCTAGGGTATCTCTTTTTGCTCCAACTGAGGATACACAACTAGTTTTGATGGGGAGGCCTCCTCATATATATCCATATTTCTTGCTAAAAATACTTCATCTTGATTCCTTATTTGATTCAAAGACATCCATTTGTCCTCTTCTTCTTTGTTTTTTTCATATATGAACCTCATATGTATTTGCACTCTTCTTATTTCTCTAGGGTGAGATGTCAATTCTCTTTATTCTATAATCGATTGTACTTCCTCATCTTTTTCAAGTAGATATGTAATCCCCATATCATTTTCTCTTGGTAGAGAATTTGGATTATCCTAGGCTACTTGTTGTGGTTTGCTAGACTTTGCTTCTCATCACTGCTTTTCATCTTGAACTTCTATAGTTTCCTCTATGTTAATAAAGAGACAATTACACTGAAATACCTTCTACTCCTCCATTTTCCAGTGGAGAATTTTATTATCCAATTGAGCTTCATATTCACTACATTCCTTGAGGTACAACATTACCTTCTCATTGGGATCATATTGTTCTTCTTCCCCTAAAGAAATCCATGAAGCATATTTCATAGCATCATCTTTGCTAATTGTTTTATTCTTTAGATTATTTGTATATTTGTGCTATCCCTTTTTGAATGTAATGTGATTCTTTTCCTAGTTGTGATTAACTTTGGCTATTCTTAGCCAACCTATTCTTGGTAATGCATCATATACTAGCTTCTATATTGTAATCATAATGAAATCCAAGATGAACTCTTGTTCAGCTAATATCACTTTTTATGCCCTCAATACTCCCTTAGTTCCAATACCATACTGGTCTGCACCATACAACTTAAAATTAGGTGTCTACAAAAATAGAGACCCAATATCTAGGTAACATGTTAACACTGGAGCTTCCATCCATAATGACTTGTGTTAATCAACATTGGATTTTTTCCAAAATTAATCATTAATATTGCTAGATCCATAAAATAATCCTTATTTTTTGTTTCTTTCAACAACTTACTCTAAAATTCCATTACCTTTTGGGATTGCAATTTTCCCCCATCACCCTATGCAAAGATATTATGGCTTCTAATAAACTAGCCACTTTAACTTCCATCATTGTATTTAAAACTTATGTTGCCAGTCTCTATATTGATAATATTTCTTCAAAATTGATTAGCTTCTTTAATTATTTTTGTTCTACTAGAATTATCTACTTAGATTTTATCTACTTATATTTTGTGCTTCTTCCTTAATTACCGTTTTACCTCCTACCATATCTCGTTCTTCTTGATAGGTTATGGGTAACTATATTTATTGGTCTAAATATATGTCATGACCAATACATCTTTCTCTTTTTCCTTCTCCTCCATGAGAGGTACATCAATGTTAAGAAAGCTGACATTTTACAAGTTATTCATACTCACCTTCTTGGGATACTTAACTTCCTTGTGGTTTCTTAGACCACACCATTGACACATATGTGTGGCATTATTATATGTCATATCACTTGTTTTAGGAAACACTGTATGATTAACCCTTCTTATGAATCATACTATGAATAAATTTGACATCCTTTTTTATTGCCTTGACATGGCCCCTCTTCTATATGGTTATTCCTATTATCTCCACTAGTTGCACCTTTTCCATTCCCTTGGAGATTAGGTTTTTCCTCAGCCACTTGGATTTTCAAGGTTGGATGCCTTACTACTTTTTAATTGAATGGACAACTTACCATTTCATGTCCCAAAAAATTACATATATTGCAATATGTATTTTTAGGATAATTCATATTCATATGTCCATCCATTTTATATTTAGTACACCATACATCCTTTTGATCTTTTCTCATATCTCCTTTTACTTCCTTCAATATTTTATTTAACTCATTATGGAATGATTGGATAACCTGATGCACCTTGTCATCATCATCACTATCTAAGTCCTCATGTTTGAAGTGTTCCACAACTCCTACAACCATTTACTTTGCCTCACTTTCAAAATTATTTGCTCTTTTAGATCCTCCTCATAGGTTTATGATGGAACTACCTTCATATTATTTTGATATTTGGGTAATATTTAATGAAGAAACCTTCATCTAATAAGCCCATATGCTAGTAGCATTTGGATTTTTTTCATCAATTTCTTTAATATCTAGTTATACAATTTAAAATCCTCATCTTTTTCTTGATTTGTAGTATATATTTTGGTTATGATTTCGACATCATCTCTTAGAGGAAAAAATGCATTCATAAATTCATCTCTCATTGAATTCCATAATTGAAAGCCTAGTGTATTCTCTCACTTCAGATACCAGTTTTTTGCGAGTTCCCATAATGTGTCTAGAAAAAGCTACAAAAATTCATCCAGTTGTACATGTACTAATATGCCCTAACAGGTCCTCCTTCACTTCTCCTATGAAGGTTGAATAACTTTTTTTTCTACTCTTGTGGAAATTTTAGCCAATGGTGAGGCTTCTTTTTCTTTGTCATTATATGAGTATTCCCTAGGAATCCTAGTCTGATAACTCCCTACTATGGGTGATCCAATTGGTTGTTCATTGTCAAATATTTCTATCCTTGATGCCTTATTTTCATCAAATATTAATCTCTTAGTTTCTTGTGCATCCTCACTTTATGACCTCCTTCACTGGTATACTCACTATGGAATTGGTCTTCCTTCCTGATATCATATGCACTATTGCTCTAGTGCCTGAATCTCATCCTCTACACACCTTGGAAATCTTCCTACTACATTTTTAGGTGTTACCATTCACTCACTATATCCTTCCAAACTCTCTACATCATCACCTTCCCTTACGCTAATGTCTTATTTGACTCTTGGTGGTCCTTGTACTCCTTTCATATCTAGCAACAATGTTTCCCACCTTTTAATAATTTTTTCATCCATATTCCATACTTGTTCTACTATAGGTTCATATGTTTTATTGTTCACATTCTCTCTTTCAAAAATCCTTGTACTCATTTTTAGTAGAACTTGTTATTCCCTACGATCTCATATCCCACATCTTCAAAGACTTGTATATGTTATCCACCCCAATTTTCTCCATGCTACTTACTATTTCTAGCTATTATTGACCCAAATTTGATTAGACAATGGCACAAAATGTAGCATGAATAGAGTATTATTAGTGAGGGAGGTAGAATGAGAGATTTTGGAATATTTTCCAAGGATTTACAATCAATTTTGGATGACTTTATAGCTGTACAATTACAACTATACAACACCTAAAATTTTCAATTACTGATTGTATGATTACAAAATATTCAATTGTATGGCTACAACTATACAATGACACTAACTGTATGATTTGCTAAAATGTACAATAGGCCAAAAATGTTCAATTGGAAATATCTTGGTTTTATCTACCAATCTTGCAATTTCCCACTTGGAAATCCCTAATCTCACTCTAGACAGCCATAAAATATGTAAACCCAACTTGAGTAAGAATTTACGACCAATTGTACAATTAAGTAAACTAAATGTAGTATTTCAATAAACCCTCACTAAAATTTATTGTACAATTTCCAATATTTACTATAATGCTTGTAGATTGAACATAGTTTAGAATTGAAGTTCACCAAAAACATATTTTCCAACTAAGAAATTAATTATACACACGTGCAAGTGCATATCTTACTCCAAATCCAATAAATAATATTTGCAATCACTCAAAAATCATACAACACCAAAAGATACCATGCACAATCTGTAATATGGAATTATAAATGATTCACCAACAATAGATGTACATGTCTATCCCATACACAAATACAAACAACTAAATAATCATTACACATAAATGAACAAAAACATTCATTTATTTTCATAGCATGATTTATCCATGGCAAATAGCATAAATATAGTGTTGCACAAAAATGTACAGTTTATACAAAACCTATAATACACGTGAGCAATCCAGATCCTTACTCATGAACAACAATACTCTCTATGGATAATCAATAATGATCACTATTCACTTCCAAGCATGAACAATCAAAAACACAACACAGTAAAAACCACAACAAAAACAACCTAGAAAAAATAAATGTGAAGGCTTATAATGCCTGTATAGGCCATTCCAAAGTGCTTACTGGGACAACGCAATATATACAACTACCACATGCAACTTCTCAGCAAAATCCCTTTATTAAAGTTTACTAAGGTCTTAATTAAATTTTCATTTTTTTTAATTCTTGTGCATGTATTTATATTTTATTTCATTTCACATGCATTTACATTTATTTCCCTACATTGTACAATTAGCCAAACCCTACATTGTGCATTTTATCCAAAATTGTTCATTCACTTTCAATTATACAATTACACCAAATTGTACATTTACACAAAATTATTCATTTATTTATTTTTCTTTTGGGAGGTAGATTTTCTACCTACACCATTTACAATTTAGAAATATTCCAAACATGAGTAGGATTAGCAATATATTTCCTAAGTAAGGATGTGTAGTAAGTATCATCGATTTTTTATAGGTTGGGCGATAAGGCAAACCTTTAGGCTACTGGACTAATCTTATCAATGATCTCAAAGGGTCTAAAATAGTGAGAATCCAACTTGGTTGACTTAATGACACTTTTAATGGGTTTTACTATCAGGAAAACTTTATCTCCCATCGATAATTCTCTTGGTAATATTTTTAGAATAGCATAGCTCTTATAGCAATTGGTCACTTATTGGATCCTACATCGAATTGCTTTGATTCATTTCTCCATATCTTAGATAGTGTATGATATGATTACCACCTGAACCTCTATATTATTCCATGATAGAGGAGTTCTACATCTTCTTCCATACAAGGCTTCAAGCGGGGACATACCCAAAGATCCATTGTACCCATTATTATATACACATTCAACAAGATGCAAAATACTTTTGGTCCATGCAATACATGCAAAGTAGATCATCTAAAACTTGGTTTACCCTCTTTGTTTAACCATATATTTTTGGATGATATGAAAAACTAATATTCAGCTTAGTGCCCACTCCACAATGTATATCCTAGCAAAATTTTGATGTGAACCTAGAATCCTTGTGTGATATGATCACCTTAATAAATCCATGTAACCTAAAAATTTCCTTTGTAAACTTATTTTCCACCACCAACACATCATAATTTATGTTCCTCAATATGAAATGTAAAACTTTTATTAAGTTATCAACCACTACTAGGACTACATCATGTTGGTACCTAGTCATAGGTAAACTTACAATAAAATCCATAGATATTACCTACCATTTCTGTGTAGGTATATCATGTGGGTATAATTTACCTACTGGTTTTTGATATTCAACATTAACCTTATGATTTTATAAACATATTACAATAAAACTAGTGATATCATGCTTCATTCCTACCCAATAGAAGATTTTTTTCATGTTTCCCCTCATTTTTTACTCTCTTATATGAGTAGAATAAGAATAACTATGTATTTATTGCATAACCAAACTCCTTAGTTCACAAGTTTTGGGTATAACTACCCTTTACTTAAGGTATAAAAGTTTATCTTTTATGTTGAAATCCTTATTCTCTTTAGACTTTTTTCCATTTTTATCCTAAATTTCCATGCAATACGAATCTTGTAGTTGCATTGCTCTGACTTTATTCATTAAGTCTATTTGACTCTGATTCAAATGTGTTATGTGCCTTCTCCTACTCAAAGCATCTATAACCTTATTTTATTTCTCTTTGATATGCTCAATACCAAAGTCATATTTCACTAATAACATCCATCTTCTCTATCTTGCATTCAACATAAGTTGGATAAAAATATACCTTAAACTTTGATGGTCTATCCTTAGCTCAAAATGTTTTCCTAACAAAAAATATCTCTAGGTTTTTAATGCATGCACAATTACTACCAATTCTAGGTCATGTGTAGCATAATTTATCTCATGATTTTTTATTTTTCTAGACTCAAATGCTATTGTAACCTCTTCCTAGGACAAAACCCGACCCAAATATTCTAAGAAAGTATTTGAACACTTTATAAAATTTCCAAGAGGATCCGGTATCTTGAGAATTGGTGTCATAGTTGGCTTATTATTTAGAGCCTCAAAGCCAACGTCACATTTATATGTTGATGTAAAATCCTTCCCTTTTATCTAAAGGTTAGTGATTGAATAGATAATATTGAAATAATCTTTAACAAAATTTCTATTATAGTCAGTGATTCCCATGAAACACCTAAATTTTGACACATTTTTTGGTGCAGGAAAATTTAATATAACCTCAATTTTCTTTGTATCTATAAAAATTCCTTCTACCAAGATGATATGTCCCAAATACTACAATTTTAAGGTATAAAACTCACACATCAATAATTTTTGATATAGCTGATTTTTCATTAGCACCTCTAACACTAACCTTAAATGATGGTCATGTTCTACTTTTATGGAAGAATATATCAATACATCATATAAGAATACCAAATAAACTAATCTAGATATTTATTGAACACACTATTCATAAAATTCATAAAAAAATTAGGTGCATTCGTCAACCCAAATGACAACAATGTGAACTTATAGTGCCCATATCTAGTATTAAAAGTTGTTTTATGAGTATCCTCCTCTTATATTCTCAAATAATGATATATGTATATCATATCTATATTTGAAAATATAGTGGGATCCTTTAACTAATAAAATATATCATGAATTCTTGATAAAGGATACCTATTATTGATGGTTACCTTATTTAGCATCCTATTATCTATGCATGACCTCATCAAATACATGAGTAGCATGAGTTCAAACCCGAACATGGTTACCTTATTTAGAATCCTATAATATAGGCACGACCTTATTTAGAATCCTTTTTAAATTGATGGATACTTATTCTTAATGGTTCAACCCCTAACAAGACTTCAATAGTGAAGTCAAATACACGTTGAGGTCATAGACCTAAGAGATCTTCTAGAAATATATCCGTGAATTCATGCAAAATATATTGTTTCTTAAACATTTACTCATCCCTATTATCACTAGTATTTCCATTAATATTAACTACATACATAATTCCACCCCTTTTTATGGCCTTATTTGGTTGCATGAATGATAGAAAAGATGGTTGAAAAGACCCTTGCCTACTTTGAACTTTTACTCTTCTTTTATTCTTATCGGTGTAATCCATACACCTCTCTTGGAAGTTGATTAAGGCTCCATGAGCCTTCAACCAATCCATCCCTATAATAATATCAAAAGCATGGAGTGGTTCCACATATAAGTTTTATATAGTGGATCATTTCAGTAAGGTTATCTTAGTCATAGGAAAATATCGATTCACTAAGTAGGTATGTGTAGAACCATGCTCAAATTTCTACCCTTGTTCCAAAAACCTAGGCCTTTCTAGCATATCCCTAATAATACTAGTGGAAAAATACTATCTATAGCTCCACTATCTATTAAAACCTTAACATATTATCAAACCTACCTTTCCATATCATAGGTGATGCTTGTCTAGATTATGATTCCCTACTATGACATAGATTTGATGTGCTTGATACTTTGCTCTATTACTTGAATCTAACCTTTTAGGACACTTATTGGTATAATAAGGACCTCCACATATGTAGCAACCTATCTTGGGTGGTCGAGCTTTTGATTCATTTATTTTTCTAATTTTAGTTCCTTCTCTAGAATTTCCTTTGTCATTCCCAACTTTGAATTTTTATTCAGAAATCCTCTTTAGTGTTGCTTTTTATTGACCCATCTAGTCTCACATTTATCCAATAAAGGATGTAAGATACCTTATTTCCTATTGTAGCAATTCAAACAGGGAAGTAATATATGTTGTGCTTCCCTTGGGATCCTCTAATTTTCCAAATTTCTTACTAGAACCCAATATTCTCCTAGATACCTTACTAGATTCTAATGTCCTTCCCGTTTTCTTGCCAAATTCCTTTATTCTATATTTCCTTGGAAAAATGCATTTCAAATTCCTTTCAAATATTTTTTTCCATTTTCTTGGATGATCTTAAAAATGTGGTGCCATCTCCTATCCATACAAAGGGGCTAGATAAGTAACAATTTATCTCAATTATACTTACAATAAATTAGTTTTAATTTATTTGATAATGATGATGATCACACTTGCCTCACTGTAAGGTGTCATTTCTTGATAAGAAACTATACCCTCTAGGATTTTTACTCCTTGGTATAACTAGTCCCAACAATGTGTAACATCTGTTGTATCCTAGATCATGTTAATATCCCTAGTAGACTATTTTTCCCCAAAGTAGAACATCAAGTCAAAGCTCATCATATGCAAAATCTATTGTAGCTACTAGTCTTACAATCTAGAGATCTGATACCAACTATAACAATCCATAAAATCCAACTTGGAAGAAAAGGATCTTTAACACAAGTAAGGTTCTAAAGAGTTCCAATATATTTTTAGCATTATCAAGGCTTCACCACATTGAATTCATTGTCACATTTGATGAAACTTAGTGGATATGAGAGGTCAACATCTTGTATTTTCTAGGGTTAATGTACCAAACCTTAAAATATAGAAGGATGTCAAATTGGTCTCCCCATCCTTCTTATACCCTCATCGGTATAGGACAATGTGACCATAATGTAGGGATTATCCTTTAAGACCCATTACATTAAAGGGATATGCTTATTCCCTAACCTTACCATAAGTCCATCTATATAGGTTATTCTATCGTAAAGCCTTGGTGCTTAGTTATCAAACCTTTGTGGGTTAACTAGGGTCATCACCACTTATCTGACAATAAACATGATCACCCAAATCTCCATATTCAAGGTATCACCACTATTTAATTGTGAATGATTTCTATAATTTTCTAGATATGGAACACTTGATCCTCATTGTATAAGGTGTACAAATTCATAAGAATTTGGTTGTTGCATCATCACAACTCCTAGATTTGTGAGTGTCTAGCTATTACATCATTACAACTCCTCATAGGAATAACTTCTACTTGGTTATTGCACCATCACAAATCCTCTTAGGATTGGGTTAATTACTTGACTCATGGTCTAAAAGAAGTTGTAGATCCAACCGAAGAAACCCTTCCTTAATACAAGAACATTTTAAACAACCATAACAATATATATTAACTCTCTCTAGAAATAAATGTTTCAATTATAAATAACATGCCTAAACTATATCAATATATTGAATCTTAACTAAACTATTACATCTCAAATTTAACATAAGCTTCAACATAGTGCTACCACTAAAAAGAATCTCAACAATTTTACCACCATAGTTAAATTGATCAAAGTGCTAAAGTAAAGGTATGTAAAATAAGAATTCTTCACAAAACAAAATTGTTATCATCATAATTTAATGAATACATAAGCATTTCCATGATAAAATAGTTCACACGATGATATTTATTCTTTCTCAAAAGGAAACATTTTGCAATATAGATATCACAATCCAAATCATCCCTTGCTTATGCTTCAATAATCAAGAATTCTCCACATTACAAAAAATTCCATTTTTTTAAATAAATTTGGAAGTTTCATCTAAGTAACACAAAGAAAAATACCATTTACATAACAAATTTTCAAACCAAGGTACATTAGAGTCATTTCACCTAAGTGGTCTTTGCACCCTCTTCTTTTCACAATCATCCTCATGAATAGAATTTCCTGCAACTTGAGGAGAACTTAGGGAATAAGATAAATCTTTATGCAATGCAAATTAGCATGCTTTATGTAATATGCAAGCAACCATGCATATAGACATTGCTAATATGACAAGAAGATAATATCATGCTTCTATCCCTAATGGCCTTATTACCTACTCAAGTCTCAAAAGTCCATTATAATTTTAAACCAAAATTTTAACATGCTTCAAAAATAAGATGCAATCATACAAACTATAACAACAAGGAGAGAATCGTATACTTCTCTCTATAATGGCCTTGTTACCTACTCATGTCGTAGGGTTCCATTGGAATTTCAAACAAAACTTTAAGCATGCTTAAAAAATAAGATGCACACATACAAATTATAACAAGGAGAGAAACTCATACTTCTCTCTATAATGGTCGCCTTACCTACTCAAGTCTTAGGAGTCTATTATAATCCAAAACCAAATATCAACTTACTAAAAAACTACCCTTTTTAAATTAATTATCAAAGAGTAACTATAAAGACACTATATTCCCTCATCATAACAAAGCAATAATGTTTCTTTAATAAGAATGCCTATATAAGCGTAACTTCAAAAGAAACATCATAACAAGCTTCTATTTTAACTTCCACTAATCATTATCCAAAATATTGGTTTCCAAAAAGTACATGGTAACTAGTTCCATTTTTTTATTTTCCATTATCCAAAGCAATAATGATTCTAAAAAGAACATTATAACTAGATCCATATTTTATTTGTCACTCACTATTACTTTAACATAAAAATAGTAGTGATTCCAAAAGGAACATTATAACTATAACATGTTGAACATACACAAACAACATTTGGATAAATATAAAAACCACTCCACAAAATAATTTAACCAAAAGGTCTTACTAAAACCAATATTACTAGCAAGCAACAAAGAAATCAGGCTCAAGTAGAAAGGATCAACACACCATGAAAACTAAAGTGGGAATAAATTTTTATATAGGCATCAACTTCACCCAAGCTAGATTAAACATAAAGAAGATACAATTTCCAATAAATTCTTCTATAGGGAGGCACTTCTAGATCATGGTAAATTCCATAATTTCATCTAAGACAACATAGGTCCTACAAGCACTAAACCAAGGTAGGATTCTATGCTATCTAAGTAGAAATGAGAAGAGTAGAACATAAATAAAACAACCCATACTCAGGTGTTGACCAAAATCTACCTAACATAACAACCAACCATCCAAAAGAGGGCACAAAATGGCTCAAAAACATCTCCAATTACTTGCTTATGGGAAATGTTCTAAAAAATTATCCTATAGGTGAACTATTAACTAAAGTAAATTGCATCTACAAGGCACAAAACAACCATATGCAGACCAAAAATGCCCATAAAATATAATGATGATAGTGCTATAGAGACATCAATATACCAAACATAGACATCGAAAAATATCAACCCAATAAGTAGTGCAAAAAGAGAGCACTCTTGTCTAGGCAATTAGAGAATACAACACAAAGAACATGTATATTCAACACAACAACGTAAGAAAAACTAGAGCCTACCTCTTAGTACACAAACTCTAACACCTATATTGCATTCTCCAATATTCCTTGCTTCACTTTGCTTCCTAGAAAACCCAAAATATCCCATCAAGACTTTCAAATAGTTTTTACAAATACTTATGGTAGGCATGAGTCATTTTCCATTCTTTCTTAGAGTTGTTGGCCACCATTTCCATCATTCTCCAACCTAATTATAACGTTCAAAGGACAACGCCAAGACTCATTGAGATCAAGCTTGAAATTTGTTGATCATGCAACTTAATGAAGCACATTTTAATTTCTTAAATAGATATTTTTTATAATTTTCCAACCTTATAAACTCTTGGATTAATTTATCTTCTATCACCTTTTTATTATTGAAGATGGCTCTAAAGGAAAACAAAATAATTAATTACAATGAATAACCCAAAATACTATTGCTTCTAACATAATGAAAGGATCAATTACTTGTTAATTAATACCATATGTTAATATGAATTATTAACACTAATATTAATATTAAAGTATTAATGGTATTATCCTTATTAATACTATTACTAGGTTAACAACCCAATCCAAAGTCTCCAACACAAGCAAAAAAAAAAAATATAATTAAATATTCTACAACATTGCTTTATATTTAAGTAGATGTTTTTTTTTTTAAATATAACTAGAACATTATCCCCATCATACTAAACATGACTCTTTTGCCAAAGCGATCTCCTGGTCCAATGTTGTATTTATCCAACAAGCACAAATGCAATGCAACTAAATGAAGAAAATAATTTTACCTTGGAGTTATCGATGAACAAGTTATCCATTATTTTCCAAAATTTCTCTAAATGTAGGTGATTATCCTATATTAATCCACATGTGAGAGCACCAAGTCATGCAATGACAAATACATTAGTTGTAACATATTCCAAGAATAAAATCAAAGCGTAGAGTACAACTACGTATTCTTATTGACATACAATAAGACTCTCCAATAGACATCGACATTTCAATACATAGTTTATTGTCAATAATAAGTCCTCCCAAGGAGGGATGTTACATGATCCTTATGAGATATTGCCATCACTACATAAAATCATAACCGCCTTCTTTGGGCATACATTTTGAGATAAAAAATGCACTAAAGGGATGATTTTTCAATACTTACCAATGCTAGTGATCCTCCTCCTCTTATAGATATCCTCATCCAATCTACTCAATGTGATGTGCATGTGTTCCAAGCCATTAAAAATCAAGTCACTTTCATCATTATTTTTTGTTGTTTGTCCTAAATTTTTCATCATTAAACTAGTATGGATCATAATCAAGTTGTGTTTCGTTTATCCAACTTCACATTTTATCTAAAACTCAAATGGGCACATAGGGGCATGAAAACATTTAATTCTATCCAAACCACAAATTTTAACATCATTTCTAAGCAAAAAATAGAAATACTAGTCATTCTATGTCAGTAACCATATGCAATAACAAATATTTCTATATCAAAATTGGGATATTATATCAGATTTTTATGCATTTTTTATTTAATAAATGCCAAAAAAGAGGTAAATATAGAAAGCTAAATTTTGAGTGCATCACTAATCTTTACATTTTTTGAATTTCTTCATCAATAAACCAATCAATCACCCAAATTCAATCAATCATCCTTGTGCCTAAAGTTAGAGCATTTATTTCTCCTAAAATAAAAGTGTCAAGATATGGGTGAAAGCATTACTAGTGCTTTTGTGACTTGGGTAACACTTCCACCAATTTTGAATTTTAGCTTTTCCCACTTGAATTTTACCTCGAATAGTGATGTTAATGAAAGTGTCATCTGAAAAGGATAGCCAATGATTTCACCTATAACACTTCTTTTTGTCATGTGCTAAAAATAAAAATACTAAAAATTGGTACTTTTCAATCTACCCACCATTAATGGATTTATTACCAAGATTCAATTTGAAGCTCCCAATAGAATTCCAAAATCCAAGATTTATCATTTTCAATATTGCTCCATTAATGGCATCTTGATCCCATTTCATATTCTTCCCATATTCAATCCTATCAATTTAAATATAATCCTTCCCCCAAGGACCCATGACATCCTATGAAGTAAACATTTAGGGTGACCAATTCATCATAATCTTATATTACACAAAAATTCTATAAAAATATAATTAGATTGTTAATATCCCATCTTTATGCATGGAAAATTTGTGATAAAATCTAGCCATAACTTTGTGAAGCTATTATTTAAGAATTCAAGATCTTATATTTACAAGCATTAGGTCTCCAATCATACAAACATCAAACACTCAAGCATCCAAACACTCAAGTCTCCAAGAATTCAAGCATTCAAAATCAGTCTCTTAAATGTCTATAAGAAAACAAGAAAGCTTCCAACAAGCTTCCTCAAATAAGAGGAAAAACCTTAGCATATTAGTTTTATGCTCTTTTCCCTTACTTTATTTTGAAACTCTCTTTGCTTTACAACTCCAAGCTTTAATTTTGTTGCATATTGTGGGGAACCAAATAGGGTGCATGAGGGCCATTTTCCCTAAATGCATTCCTTTGGGGTTGTCCACACTTGTGAAGGACAACACCATTGCTAACTCGTCATTCTAACTGCATTTTGGATGTAATGTTTTATCGTTGGTGGGAGGTTTGGTGTTAAACAAGGGATTTATAGATTCCCTAATCTAGTTTAATGTATTCAATTTAGAAAATACCTAGGTTTTATTCTATGCTAGAAACTAATATATAAGATGATGATGCAAAACAATTATCAAGACAATGTTGCAACACGATAAATCTATTCTATATGCAATTTGACATTTTTGATGAATACTATCTATGATATAAAAATAAATATTTTTTTCTTATCTTTTATTTTGATACAAGGGTGTAAGAGGGATATCGAGTATATTATTTTTTCAAATTGTATTGAATAATTTTCTTGAGATGGCTAATGAAAGGTTTTCAAATTGGCTCTTACCCCTAGCCTAGGTCCCCCCTCTAGTTTTTGAGGGACAAATTGGAGTCATGAAATAACTCGAATAGGCTAGATAAGACATGAATGAAAGAAAATATTTATATGATTTAGGGTAAAATAAGGTAGAATGTTGCAAGTGGAAGTCATATTTTCCATGCATGAGAGAGCATATTACTTTAGAGAAGAAGCTAAGATTTTGCATAATGGCAAAGAAAAGACATTCAATATATACTATAGATAGAGTGTAAGGTGAAATAGGTCCAGGTGGGGGCCCAGTACATGTATGGACCTTTTGTGTTTGTTCCTTTTTTTGTATTTTATCATTTCACCTTTGCGACATCATGGTTATTGTATTAATATCATAGGTGTAAATAAACCATCTCTAATATGTTAGGAAGATGGATCATTCACAATTTTTATAGGTCGATAGATTCATATTTTTTTGACAAATTTTCTACTTGAAAATTTTGTTTTTGGCTAGCAAATTCGCTACTCAACAAATCCACTTTTATCTAGAAAATTTGCTAAGACTTTAGAATTTTGAAGGTTGACTTATTTTTGTGGGGGAATCTAATTATTGTTATTTATATTTCTTGTCTACAAGCGTTAGATGTGTTAGAGTGCTAATAACAACACTCTCATATGTTATGATCCATAGTGACAACAATGAAACTAATGGACCAAGACATATATGATGTTGTGGGACTAGTGTATTTGGTGACAATACCCACTATTCATATGGATCATGCCCTATTGAATACTCTAGTAGAGAGGTTTCATTCAGATTGTGGCACATTCTTATTTTTCATGAGAGACATCTCATATGACAATGATACAAGAGGATGTGTGAATGATCCTTTGAGTGCCTATTTGAGGTGTTGATATATGGATGAGCTGTAAGTAGGCTTGATCTATATCCAAGTTGACTCGATCAATATCATTCTCACTCTAGAATGAGATCAACGATATGACCATCATAGCAGTATGTCTAGTTTACTTCCTAACTAGATAAGGGTGAGTTATAGACCTAGGGATAGCTATGTAATGTTTTGATTTTTATGAGTGGTGCAAGAGCATCAATTGTTTATGTGATGTGTTAGCCAGCTGATAGAATATGAGTGTACTAGTTTTTCTAGATTATGGTACACTAGTTTGATATGACACACACACCCACACACACACACACATATATATATTATTGGCTTATGATTATGTTTTTGTGTGGTCAAGTTGATGTGATGTAAAAATTTATCTAAATTATTAGGATAAGATAACGAATGTCATGATGTGTGGATGATACCCAGGTGTTGTAGGTGAGTTGGAGAGGAGAGGGAAATCCTCCAATAGAGGTCCCAGGTTCAAATATCCATCCTACAAAAAAATTGAATTGGGTATCCAAAATACAATTGATAATGTTGGTGCGGGCAGGGTCGGGTATGACTCCCGGGAGACTTTGACGGTGTAGAACCCCCTGTTCGTGGTCTCTCCGACCAAGGCGGCCCCGCAAGGGGTTTTTTGCTTTAAAAAAAAAAATGATGTGTGGATGATTTTATATGTGTGATATTATATGTTCAAATAAGTAGTAATTTTATGTTAGAGTTATTTTAGAAATTTTACACAATCAATTTTTTTTTGAAAAAATTGATGTATTTGGAAGATTTGATGGGTATTTGACATATTTTCATAAGATAAATTTTATCAAAGGATGGTTTAAAATCCAAGAATAATACGGTGAATTATAGTTGTTAAAAATAAGGTGAAGCTATTGAAATATAATAGGTGTATGGTAACAAGATGTAGATAAATTTTGAGTAATCATATTGATACTATGGTCAAGTTTTAAAATAAATTTACTAAAATTTGAAATGACTCGATTCTCAAATTTTTAGATAGGATTCATGTTAAATGATATTAAAAAATATTTTTGGTTTTATTTTCTATAAATTAGAAGAAGAAGAAGAAGAAGAAGGTTTTTTCACAAGTTTATGTTGTTTGTGAAAAGCAAAGCTAGGGAACCAACATCCAATTAGGAGTGAATGTGAAGATATATTTAACTATTACACACACATGTGTATGTGTGTGTATGAAATTTAAAATTATAATTTAAGAACACCTTCAAAATTAATTTTATTTCATTAATAGACCCTAAGAGATGGCATTTTTAGCTTGATAATTGGACAAGGGCTTAGTTGACTATGACTGGTAGCATTTTTAGGTAGTCCATGCCATAGGATAATTTATGTCCTATAAAATATTTTATTTACTACTAAGTGGTGGCTCTTCTAGCTTGAGTAATAGACAAACACTTAGACAAATTATTGCATTGTGCAGGAAGTTAATACCTCTTTTGATGTTTGGACAATTCTAATATGATACAATACTTACAAATAATTATTGTCCATGATAAGTATAGTCCATATCTATATAATATAATACTAGGGTTAGTTAATGCCCATATGATATAGTGCTAGGGACAATAAATTTCCACATAATACAACGTCTTTGTTTTTATTAGATTGATATACTCTTTATCCATATTGTTGGATCCTTAATGCCCCAAATTTTAGGGTTTATTTAAGTGATTAATGATGTTATAAGATGTTAGGAGATGTTATCCTCAATAGCATTGATATCACATTATATTTTTAATTTTAAATATTTTTGAGTTATGTTTATCTTTTAAGGAGGTGAACTGATATTGTCCATCCTCCTATAAATTAATAGGGTACAAATTTCTTAAGTTTCATTGCTTTAGGCATTTATTAGGGATCTTGAGGAAATGAAGTATTCCTCATTCATCACCTAGAGGGAAATAATAAGATTTTTCAAATTAGGTATTATTAGAATTTATCATGGGTTTATAGGAATGTAAAATTCATCCATTCCTACAACTTAGGAAGTGACATCATTTGGCAAGTAGAGGATTATTCTTCGAATCAAATTAATTTGTTCTATGTTATTTTTTGGTGCATATATGAATAAATGTATAAAGTAAGCAACTATTGCAAGTAAGAAAACATGAGAATCATTGTGTATTTTGTTGATATGTTGCCAATGTTTAGGACCCAAAGTCTATAATATCATCTATAGCTTGGATTCTTTACTGCATATTGAAAATTGTGTATCCAATGTTCAACCATGGCATCATTTTTTGTGAATTTAACAAGGTTGTTCCATCTTGGAAAAACATGCTATTATCATAAAAAGAGTGCATGGAGAATATTTGGTGATTTATTTTATGATTTTTTAACCCAAACCAACCTAAAAAATATCACCCTCTATGTTCTAAAATCTTTGTTAAAGTAATTGTAGGGGACAAAGCCAATGAAACAAAATAATGTGTAATTCTAAGGTGTGCTAAATGCAATAAATAGATCATGCTAGAAAAAATAAATAGAATATGTAATATATACATAATCCTAGGAGTGGGTATTTTCTAGTATCAAAGACCTATAATTAATGCACTGCATGCAAATCCTCTCCTAACTAGTGGTCATTATTTTAAATAAAGGGGTAAAAATTTATTGATAAAAAGTCTGGATTACAGAGTACAATTGAGCTTCCAACCAGGACTCAAATAAACAACCAAATAGGCTAAAACCACTAGACTATAATGACACCTAGAAAAGACAACAATAAAAAACCACATGAAGTTTGTACATCCTTGTGGATCAACTCCCACAGGTGTTGAGAGTCCCCAGACAAGAGACTCTCCCAATTATCGATACTCTAAGGATCTAGCAGCTCAGAAGCCCTTTTGGCTGGGTAATTAAAAACCACATTCCATTCCATTATAATGTGCACAAAGGATATAAATTCAAACTCTTCACTCATTATGATAATATGAACGGCTACAAAGGCCAAATGCCAATTAACTTCCTCCACCCTTTTACTGTTTAAAATATTAACCACAATTTGAGAGCCATACTCGCAGATAATCCTATGCCATCCAAGATAAAACCCCCTCTAGAAGGCCTCAAGAATTTCAAGAGCTTCCATAAAATTGTTTGAGTGAGCAAATTTATAAATGGAAAAGAAAAAAATGACACCACCAGTAGAATCTCTCCCAACACCACCAATGCCAGCATGTCCAAGATTACCCCTGTGCGATCCATCGGTATTAATTTTTAAAACTCCTCTAGGGAGTGGCCTCCACCTACCATATCTCCTAACCTTCTTGTTGAGCTGAGGAACCCTACTAGGGCTAAAAGAGTTCACACCATCCCAAAAGAGACCAAGGTCTTGCTATACCTTCTCCTCCCTAGAATCCACTAACTAGTGGTCATTATTACCTCATCACAAGATCCCCTAATTTCTACATACACACATACTCAATGCATAAATTTAGGCACACCTTCATGATGGTAATAATAAGATGATGGACAATAAATGAGCAATATATCAATGGTTCTTAGTGAAGGAGGAGAAATAAAAATTGTTCCCCATAGAATATTTTTAAAGATATGAAAATTATTTAAACATGAAATAATTCTTCTTCTCTCCTTCCTCAAATTCTATGAACTCATACCTTTCTAGGGAAGGAATATGATAAGAAGGTAACTCTATGTTGATGCTATCTCAAATATGAAATTGCCTTCATCAGTCCCTCCTTGAAAAGTCTATGTTATGTAGTTAAACTAGATTCTATTAAAATATGATATGTAATATAATTTGAGGAAGGTTATTTTTGCATTCCAATGGATTAAGGTAAACAATGTACCAAGACATGTAGTCTATGCATATGTGCATTCATAAAATTATGGAAAGTTAAATAATAAGTGAATCATAAAATTAAATGATGATTAAAAATTTTTGAAGCTAGTTTGTGTTATATTTATGTTAAAAAATTCATGATATAGGTCTATCAACGATTACACTTCATCATATTGTCCTAATTTTAGACAAGGAAGGTGGTTATATGATAATTATGATAGAGGTTTATACCAAAATAATTTTTTGATTTAATTATCTAACATCAGTAGGTGTTTTAAGCTCTTTATTTGGTGTTGGGTAATCACATTCCATTCATCCATTTTAGGTATAAAAATAAATTTAAAATTTGATAAAGTTCAATTTATGATAGACCCTTATATCATAATTTTACCCCACTTTCCTTTTGGATATAGTCACTCCTCGCTTGTTGGATGTGTAGGAATTCTAACACTTATCAGGTGGTGAATAATTCTACCCCACATTTCTTTTGGATATAAGAGTGAATATCAAATTGATCATAGGTTGGCATTTTGTTTGTTATGATTTAGATGTAAAATAGACCCCTATATCAAAGAAGAATGTTTGACAAAATAATTCATTGCATTTTGGGCATATAGGAAGTCCTAATGCTTATCAAATGATGAATGATCCTACAAAAATTTCACCTTTGGATATAAGGGTGAATGATAAATTGATTAAATGATGTTTGCAAAGCAATGCTAAAAGATATGAGATTAAAATTTTTGATATATCTCTATATAGAGGAAATATAAATGATAGGATTACTAAATATAGGTGAATAACTATGATTCTCCAACATTTTCCAAGCATTGAATAATTTGATCAAGCATTTTTCCTAGGTATAGGATTGGATCAAAATATATATTAGTAAAGGATATGAGAAAGATATTAGCACAATGTATGACTTGTTAGATCAAAATTATACTTTTATATGCCATTGTCAAGTCGACATTGTAGTATCAGTGTCATCATTGATTTCTAACAAGTTTAGAGGAAGAATTTGATGAGAAGAGATGAGATAAATAACATGTTTCAAATAATGAATTATCCATTCAAAATGAGTCAATAGATATTTGCTATCTCAGGTACCTAACTAAGATGCAACTCTATATTGTGATCTATCTTGACTAGGATCATCATTGGTGATGATGAATCTTCTTGAACCCATATGAAAATAGTAAAAATATGAACATAGGCAAGTGAATCTGTTATTCAATCATGCAACAATCAAAATTATGATCAAGTAAGTCAATTGACATAGATTCTAAAGAAATTTTAGATTCTAAAAAGAGAATCCAAGGCATCAAGCTATAGTTAGGTTATAATTGGTGATTATTATATGATATCGAGATCTTAGTTTCTTTTTTAAAGCCCAAAATATAAAAAATACTAGAGAGGATTTTGGGGAAGTCATCAAGGAAGTCCACTATCTTAGTGACCTACTATAAGTGCAATGCAAGTTACACTATTTTCCAGCTAATATCAAAATTGCTTCATCATGAATTTATGAAATGAACAAGAAGACACAACCAAACATGTAATTCATGCATATGAAGGTAAGCACAAATATATTAAAAGTCTATCATGCATACAATCAATTAGGCACATGACCAAGAAGAAATTTAAACTCAAGCATAATATATTTTTTAATGCATTATATTGATAGGTTCTTTATGTTCATTACCATATAATGCAACCAAGTGATACACACCTTATCCATATTTTATTGTTATGATAAAGGAACCTAACTAGTTGGATTCAAAATTGACCTTAAGTTCTTCTTGAGAATTAGTGTTTTCTTTTGTTTTTATTTGAGAACTAAGCTGCCTACTTAAAAGGAATGAGATTGGACTCACTTACCATAGCATTTATTAAGTATTTGATGATACACATGTAAGTGTTCCAAGGCATTAGTCTACCTTTTATCAAGCAACTCAAGTTGGCTAAGTCGTGCATGGCAATACTCACCATCAACTACTATGTCCTTTAGGAAGATTCTAAGAGATCAAACTTCTAATTCAAAGGGAAATATGGCCTTAGTATCATAAACCAAGGCATAGGGTATAACATGGGTCCAAGTTTCCACATTAATGTGATATACCTATTAAACATGATATAACTACAAATACCAATCCCTACAAGTTCTACCTACAATATTCTTTAATATTTTGATTAATGTAATGTTAGAAGCTTCATACTATTCATTACCCTATATGTAATGTGGTGTTGACCACTTATGTTGAATTTTGAATTTAGCACAAAGTTTGACTAAGTCCTTATTTTAAAAGGAGTGTCATTACCATATATAAGCATGTTAGGAATATCATACCATGAAAAATTTGGTTCAAGATGAGTTTGGAAACCTAAATAATAGTACAAGAGGATAAGGGCATGGCCTCTACCCACTTGGTTTTGTATTGAATTGTTGTGATGATGAAATTATATCCATTGGATGACATCGGATTTAATTTTTTGATAATATCTATCCCTCAAATAGATAAGGTCCATGGATATGAGATCGATTAGAGTTATTGTGATGGTGCATGAATTAAATTATCATGCTTTTGACACATCACATTTTTGTATGTGGTTACAAGTGTCTCTTTTCATAGTTGACCAATAATAACCCATATGAATGATCTTCTTAGCAATGATAATTCTATTGAAGTATCCATCACATACCCCCTCATGGGTATCTTTAATGACTATTTTGGCTCCATCTATATTGAGTCTTCTTAAGAGAATACCATCAAATATCCACTTACATTGTATGTCTCCTATTATCACAAATTGACAAATGTGTTGCCTAATATTCTTCTAATCATTGTGGTTTAATCCCTTATTCAAAAAACCAACCTTAAGGAAATTATATATTTCATTATACCAAGCATCGAGGACTGGTATTTTCTCAATGGAAAAAATAGTGAGTGGTTCTTGACTAGATTGTAAGGTTGTAGATTGCCTAATTTGGTAGATGATAATTGTAGCTTGTTCATATTCCAATTGTAAAGGCATAAGTGATGTAGAGGGAGTCATTGCATCTACTTGATGGTTACTAGAGTGTGGAACCATAGCGATGGTTGATTTTCCAAAATAAGTCATTCAATTATCCACAATGCTTTTGTATGGCTTTGATTTATCATCTTTAATTTGTAAAATTTATTATTTGGTTAACTATTAATTGGAAATCTATAAAAATAGAGAGGTTGGTGAATTTTAGGGCTAGGAATCCTCATAGCCTAAGGATGAGAGATTCAAATTAAACCATGTTATTAGTACATAATAATTGAATTTTTAAAGACAAATGAATTATGATTTGTTCTAGTGATACTAGGATTATTCTTGTCATTAATCCCTTAACACATCTTGCACCATAAAAAAATAAAGCCCAAGAATATTGTTGTGATACCTCAAGAATGCAAAAAATATCATAAGGGCACTCAATCTCTGGGGGATTATTGGTTGGTAAAGGTGTTGATGCTATCTGATCAAGTATCACTTGTACCTTAACTGATTTTTAACTAACGAATTCATTAAGTGTCATAAACCATTTTCCTATCCTACCTAAAAGGTAGGGTTTATACATAAGGTATCACAATAGATCAACATTGGCTATAACATATGTTTTATGTTTTAACATGTAATATCTCAACTTTTGAGAAGCAAAGTCCATTGCTAAGCACATATTTTTCAAAGGGATATACCTAGTTTTGTAACAGATGAGGTTTTATCTAATATAGTAAATGGATCATTATCTACGTTTCTCATCATAGTGTGTGAACATGGCACCTAAAGCATGAACTATAGCCACAATATACAATAACAATGGTTTGACAGGATTAGGTGGACCAAGTACTAGAGGAAAAAATAGGTATATTTTAGAGCATAAAAATATTTCTAACATTCCTCATCCCAATTGATCTTGATTCCTTTCTATAACAACCTTGAAAAGGGATGGCATTTCTCTACCAATTGGGATATAAATATTTGAATTACTTGGATTTTACCTTGCAAGATCCTAAGATCTTTTAAGTTTTGGGTATATGTCATGTTGGTTATTATAAATATCTTGTTGGGATCTACCTCAATGCCTCACCAAGACACCATAAATCCTAATAACTTTCCATATGTTACCCAAAATAAATATTTTGAGGGTTGTAGATGAACCTTATACTCTCTAAGCCATTTATAAATTTGTCTCTAGTCCTTTATATGATCTTCTCTTTTCATTGATCCTTAGATATGATCATAGACATAATATTGAATAATACCATGCATAATATAATGAAAGAAATATGTCATAGTGTGTTGATAAGTGGTGCCAACATTCTTCAAACTGAAGGGCATACCTTAAAAATAAAATATCCCCTAAGGAGTAGTGAATATTGCTTTGGATTGATCTTTTGGAGCTATATGAATTTTATTAGAACTAGAAATTACATCCAATAAGGATAATATTCCACAATCAGAAGATAAATCAACTATCATGTATATGTTTTGTAAATTAAAATCATCCTTAGGATAACCTTTGTTGATGTCTTGGAAGTTTATGTAGACTCAAACAATACCTTATTTCTTGGAAACTAGGACTATGTTCAAAATCTAGTCAAAACAGTCATTAAACGTGACTTCCAAAAGATTTTAGAGCTCCTCTTTAACTAGAAAGGTGTATTTTTCATAATTTTTGTTTCATCATCTTAGTTTTAGGCCTGACTACTAAGTAATGAACTACCAAATATGGATCTAACCTAGGCATATCTACATAATACCATGCAAATATATTGCAACATTTGGTTAAGATCTTTGTATACTCTTATCTTTCTTCCAAAGTTAGATTTTTTTTCTAATTTTATCATTATTGAATTGTCATTTTACCCTATGTTTATTCTATGGTCTCTTCTATTAGGATATTAGATTCATCTTCATAATGTGCAAGAGTGGGTATAACCCCTACAATTTGAAGCTCATAAACCTCTAAAGTCCATTTCTCCATGTTAAATTATTGTGATATATGTGTATCTAAAGAAATAGTTCCTTCTATAGGAATATTTTCAAGAGGAGAAACATTATTTTCATCATACCTAAGAAGAGAGTGAGGTAAAATTTCCCTTCACAATCATTTATATGCAATGTTAATACAAGATTTGCTATTGAGTGTGATGTTATACTATTATCTTCTTGTGTTGAAGATGGTCTTGTTAGGAGTAAAACTGAAGGGGTTGATTTTATTGATACAAATGGTTACAATATATAGGCATAAGCCTATATTCAACACATGACACTTGTCAAGATAAACTGACAAGTTTCAAGGTGAAGGCATAGTGCACTTTAACTCTAACATTCCCCCTTAAAGTGCACTATCCTAACTAAAGAAGAAACAAAACAAGTCAACATTAGGTAACATTCCCCCTTAATGTTGACTTCTCTAAAAGCAACCTATCATCCTCCTTTATTGCTGATTTGGTCTAGGCTCGTGCTTTTTTCCACTTGGCTCTCCAACTGTGAATAATGCTAGATTCACTATGTATACATCTCGGTATGTTACCTCAGGGTCAGCCACTTCCATGGGTTTGTTGCCACTGGGTCAGCCATCTAAGTGCCTCAGGGTCATCATGGGTGCCTCAGGGTCAGCCACTTCTAGGTCTGTTGCCTCTGTAGGTCATCCTCAAAGGATGTTGCCTCTCATAGGTCACTGACTAGATTCACCATAAATATCAAATCCTTCCTTATGGTGAACTCAATCTAGAAGGTGTTAGTCTCAGCCAAAAATGCACCTTAATACAAATGAAAAACGAGCCATATAAGAGTGTCGGTCTTTGTCGAAAATGCACTCAATACAATAAAATGAGCCATAGATGCCAAATATGGAGGAGAAGAAGAAAGAAGAATAGAAGAGAATCTTCTGAAGTGTCTTCGTTTGTAGTCTTCAAAAGTAGATCCAAAAAAATGTCGGATAGATTCTAGGGTGTCTATGTCTATAGTCCCTAGAATAAGTGTCCTTATGGTAGTCACCTCATCTTACTAGAATGCATGGGTAACTAGCCGCTGCATCCGCCAAGTAAAAAGAGGGTGAATACTAGATACTAGGTTCACTTACAAGTACCTTGGGAGTGTCGGGTACAACCAAAAGTGCACTCCAAGGTAGAAAAAATTTGAGGCTAAAAAACTCAATTAAAATAGCCTCAAAATTACAATATGACACCACCATTGTGTTTGTTGTGGAAAAACGTTTCCAACGACTATAAATACCCCTATATTCCACCATCAAAGGGGCCTTCATCATGAGGAAAAACCAGCATGCCTATCTAAGGCAGCAAAATAAACAACATCGCTCAATAGCGGCATTGCTCTCAGGCGGAATAAAAACAACATTAAAATTTCTTGCATAGGGGATTTACATGGGCCATATAGGTCTTCAGCTCTTCCAACAAGTACCCCTTTCTTCTTCCCATTTGTGTTACTATTCTCGGAGGAGCCATGCACCATGCCATTTGTCACATTTCACTGTACCCAGCTCATGTTAGGCCGAGAGGTTGCGCTCACACAGGAAGGAGATTATACACCAATCTAGATCATGAAAAATATTACTACAACGGGTTTTTTTTAGTACAACAACCACATTGCCAAGCAAATATCCCTCACTTACAATAATTCTACCAGCATCGTGAGCATTGAACACTTAGGGTGCATCATTTATTGGTAGTAACCATCCTTCGTCTAGCTCCAACTTCAACTATACTAACAGACGGGAGGGAAAAATTTGGACGCCAAACATCTTATTACACCAAACGTGTCTAAAGATCTGAGGTGGATGGAGTTGTTTCATATTTGTCAAAAAATAGTCATGCCAGCACCACCGATGGCTTCAAAATTTTTTGGAAAAAAATAGAATTTGGCCAGAAAAAAAAAACTCCGTTCAAAAAAGAGAACGAAAAAAATCCACTTACACCATGATCACGAACTGCCATTTTTTTGGGAGAGCCTTGCCGAAAAGCAAAATTTTGTGGGTCCCACCAACAACATCAAAATATCGTGTTATCCATGAAATGGGTTCCCATTGAAAATATGAGAGACACGCACAGAAAAAGGAATCTCCAGAAAAGGCTTCGTGAACATTAACGAGTGTAACAACTATGAAGATTGGCATAGCATTCATATTCATTCACAACTAGGATGTGGGTGTTTCCAGTGGTACGATTACAAATTCAAGACAGCATTGCATCTAGGGATGGCCCCGTCACCGTATCACGTACCAAAAAATCCCCACACATTGACAGACTTGAAAAAAAAACACTGCTAGTTTGGAGAGCACACTGCATCTAGGGATGGCCCTGTTGTGGTAACATAGTTCAATCTCACGATGGGTGGTAACATGACCAACATGGAGCTGACTACCTAGATTTGTTAAATTTGACAATAGAGTAATGACTGGATTCCACCAAATTTTGACAAAGATCTAGCGCTTAACACCTCGCAACTCCAAGCTGGGATCGTCTGCAGTAGCCTCCGTAATGCGACAAATATTTTCTAACTACGAAAGTAGCAACTCCAAGCTGGGATTGTCTATGTCTGGATTGAGACTAGGATTGGGATTCGCAGCGTCGGCCCCAACATTAGCTAAAGCTGCAACAGAGCTGCCAAAGCAGGAAGTGCAGATATTGCAGGGTCGAGACGCATAGAAACCTGGAGTAGGCATAATGGGAGGCCCCATAATCACTGGGAGCAAAAAAGTGCTGCCTATATTGAAAATTTTGGATGCATTTGAAACATTCACCGCAATCGCTCAAGCATGACAAAAAATTGATGAATTTAGGTAATCAGGGTTGAGTACAGTCGACTGTCGAATCACCCGTAGTCCATACTAGGAGACGAATCCCCCGGCTGTGACCAGTTCACAGTGAATTACAATCATAAGAAGCCAGATTCAAAGCCAAAAAACTCCTCCTCCATTCGAATCCAGCTTTTACATCACCACCACAAGGAGGAGAACCGCGACAAAAGCAGAATGACGACTGTCATTTTGAAATCGGCATCCTTGACGTCATGCTCTGCCAAAATCGCTAGCAACCTTCATTTCTTGAATTCCATGGCCATAAAATCAATAGATGATAAGCCATGGTGATAAAATCAACTCTGATACACCCGTTGTTATATATAAATATATATTTTTAAATCCCAGTTGCAGAATTTTGAACAACCCACATAACACTTCTAAAACTTCTCTAAAAAAATCTCAAATTTGGCGGAGCCATGATTTTTCCAAAAGTTTGGTTTCTGATCCATTGTAAACAATGGAGAGCATACTCCTTGTTTTGAAAAAAAATGGGGGGAAATGAGAGGGAAAAAAAATAAGGGGGGGATTTCCATGAGGGAAATCCCCCCTCAAGCTCACAAGGTAGGAGAGGAGTAAAATTGAAGGGGTTGATTTTATTGATACAAATGGTTACAATATATAGGCATAAGCCGATATTCAAAACATGACACTTGTCAAGAGAAACTAACAAGTGTCAAGGTGAAGGCATAGTGCACTTTAACTCTAACAGGTCTATGCTTATTATTAAGATTATTATTGGAGTCTTTCCTAATATTCTCAATAGGATCAATATTTATGGTGCTAATCTATGCACATTGTAAAAAAAACATTAGAATAATAAAAATGGAGAAGTTTAACTTCATCATCTTCATCCCAATCTAGACATGTTGTCAAAGTTACTTCTATTGGAGGCTCAAATGAGGACAACCAATCATCATCATCATAAAATTTAGAAGACGAAGAATATGTTATTTTACTACAATCATGAAAATACCCCAATACATAATACTTAGGCTAGTTTTAAGTTTCTAAAGGGTTTTTTATTCCTTGTCCTCAAATCTATATTCCTTTTCCTATGTACTCAAAGTTGCAAAGGATTTGCTTCATGATAGGGTAAATATTGGAAAGAAAAAATGAGGTGTATCTCTTCTCTATTGATCATGGGTTATCTCCATGTATTATTTCCTCATTTATCATTCCTAAAAACACAAAGGTACAAGTTCCTATTTGCATGATCATTCCTACCTAGAATCCAACCCAAAAGCATGAGGTAATGACTATAACTTGACCAAGTCTAAGGCTAACAACTCATGGTACTTGTTATTAAGGTTTATGCCATCTATATCTTCAATATTTTCTTTACTTTTCACTATAATTTGATTACTTGTTCCTTCATCATTATGGATTATTATTTCCTTAGGTGTTTCAAACATTAAGGTATTTTCAATGAAGGGATGAAAAGCATTAAATGATAGATAAAATCAAGATTTTGGGTTCTTCAATTGGATGTTTTGTTAATAGTAAAAAGGATCATGGTTAGCTACTATGTGATATAACTTACCTTAATATTCAAAATTAACAAATTGATTATAATTTGAGAGGATATCCTACATTGCATAGATCCAGTATCACCCTAAAAGAAGGTTATAGTTTAGCTCACACGATAACACATAAAATAGTGTTTAAAATGTGAAGCCCTAATTTTTTTGGAAGACCTATAGTCCTTGTAGCATCCCATTATTTATTTTCATAAGATTTTATGAAAATATCTAATATTTTAAAATGTTGCTTGTTGAGCCCTATCTTATGAATAAAACTAAGGCTACAAACATTATTTGATGGTCCATTATCGAAGAAAACACTTTTGGTGGATTTCTCACCAAATACTACAAGTGATATATAAGGGTATTTCTCTAAGCATAGAGGCAAGTGGAATGTCATCCCTAAAGAAGGATATGGTCATCTGGTTCATGTTACATGACCCCACCAAATTAGCCAAATCATTGAGAGTGAAATTTTTAGGTATTATTTGTTCACTTAGAAGTTTGAACAAATTCTCTCTATGAATTAGGGAGTTTCATAATAACTCGATTATAGAGATCTTAGCTAGTCTATATTCTAATTTGTCCCAGAAGTTTTTTTCTTGTGTATTTATAACCAAAGGTGGTTCTATAAGAGCATTTGTATGTATTTCCCATAAAACTAAACAAGGTTTAGGAGGCAATTATGAGGCTTGACCCTTTTCTTTGTCCTATTATCTAGTCATCATACAAACATGAATCATCCCTACCATTCTATTCTGGTAAAGGGACATTCTTATACTGAATTTGATTGATAATATTTTATCTATGTTTAGGTAGGGGGTTTTTGAATATCCCCAAATTTTGGTTGGAATATGTCACTTATTTAGGACCATAGACCACTAAATAACCTTGATCAATAAGGCCTTGTACCACATTATTAAGGGTGATACACTTGTTGGTATTTTAGCCATTAGTGTGATGGAAAGCACATTGCTAGTCAACCTTGAATGAAGAAATTTCATCCATTTTAGAGTTATGTTATCTTATAGGGAGTAATTCTATCATTATAGCATCTAGTAGTTGTGTCAGAATAGAAGATAGAGATTGATTTAATTTAGTAAACTCTCGAGGAGTTTTTTCATTATTTTTAGCTAAGATTAACTTAATATTGCAGTAGTACTAATATTACCTATTTTTGGGTTAGGGTTGGGGTGAGAGTTAGTTATGCCATCACCCATAGCATGTTTATTTTTATTTTATCCTTTAGTGTTAGAAATAGATGGTTTATTATCTTAATTTCTAACTTCTAGTTGCCCTCTTCATTGAAGGGCAACATCCATTTGTTTCATAAGATCAATCACATCATTGAAAGACACAACACAAGTAATCTATAAAGGATATGACAAATGTGCTTGTAAATTGCATATGAAAATATGTAGTAATTCCCTGGGTGGTAAAGTAAAATGTAGTTTTCTAACTATATTTCTCCATTAAGGTAAAATTTTATTGATTGATTCATTCTTTTCTTGCTTAAATTTATAAAAATCATCAACTATATGCCTTTTTGTGATATAAGTGATGAAATGTTGAATGAACATGTTGGTTAGGTTAGAAAAGTCCTTGATTGAGTGATGATGTAATTGATAAAACCACTCCAAGGCCTCACCACCAAGACTCAAGGGAAAAATCTTTCAAAACAACATCTATCATACTTGATGTCGTGGCTTTGCTATTCTAAAAATTTGAAGGTGCTCTATAGGGTAAACTTCTCCCTTATATAACCAAATATTTGGCAACACAAGGCTCATGGGATAAGACCTATTTGTGAAATTTTGTTCTATAGATTTTTTACAACAATATTTGTAAGAATACTTTCTAGGTGTGCCTCTAATAGAGGCTAACTATTGTTTGAAATCATAATTTTCTTTTGCTAAGTATTCTAACTTAGCATTAAAATCCTAGAAGCTAGGATACAACATTGATAGTAGTATGGACTGATATTGAGAGTTAACTAAATGGTAATACTGAGAACTTGTATGGGATTATCCAAAAGAGATTGTTGTGTTATTAATTTTAGGGTAACCTTGGAAAGTGTAGACACAAAATTTATGCACCCCCTTCTTCCAAGATAATGTATCCGCACCTAAAAGGGGGAGGAAAAATGGTGGATCTGCACATTAGACGAGAAGCGCTTGAGTTGTGATCTCCTTCGTGTTTGTCAATGAATTGGGTGAGGGTTCACCAGGAAACACTTTATATGGTTTTTTGCACGCCTAGGTGAGGTAGTAGTTTTATTTAATTCCTTGTTTTGAAAGCATACACCTAGGGTTTGACCAAATGCAATTTCTACCTAGCTATATGCAATTCAATTTTAG
Organism: Wollemia nobilis; assembly: GCA_028583015.1. NCBI lineage: Eukaryota > Viridiplantae > Streptophyta > Pinopsida > Araucariales > Araucariaceae > Wollemia > Wollemia nobilis. Next base: position 3,594,320 of record JAQPPZ010017225.1, on the reverse strand, counting down.
ATGAAAATAAAGTATATAGATCTAGCTAGAAAGCATTTGGAAATTCTAACTAGGATGCAATGGTTTTATAGAAAAGCAAGAGATGAAGATCTATGCTATCATGTTATTTTTCTTTTTGTGTTTTATATTTTTTACTAACATTAAAAAATGCAATAAATTCTACGTTTTTAGTCTTTTCTAATTTTCTTGTTCAAATAGATATGTATAAATCTGAAGTATGAGAAAGAAAATTTAAATCCTTACCTGGTTCGAATGTTTATTTTTTATATGAATTCAAATATTTATAGGATGAATTTGGATGTACAAATTTTTTAGATAAATTTGGATAAACCGAATATGTATAGAACCTACAATTTCATAGTACAACATTGAAATTTATGGTCAGGGGTTGGGGATTTTCTTAGGTCACAATAGTTCATGATCTGTGATAGTCAAATCTCCTCAGTTATTTTAGCAAATTGTATCAAAAATTAAGGATCTATGGATCTAATGCAAAATATATAAAATCAAATGTAGTAAATAAAGTAACAAAGTAAGATGTGGTGGAGTAATTAAAACAAGTAGAGAAACACTAGGCAAATATGAATTAAATTGGTAATCTTGCAATAAAAATTTTACCCCCTATATTTTTTTGAACGATTTGTATGTTTTTGGGTGATTTGTATGTTTTTGATTGGTCCACAAATATCCAACGGTCAACTCTACAAGAGAGAAGCAATCAAATTAGTATGATTTTAGGATTTTATGAAAAATTTGGATCAACCAAAATTGTGAAAACATAGCAAAAAATAATATTACTGCTAACAATAAGATAGATCTGAGTGCATAGTTGATGTCTCCATATCTGACAACTCCCTAAAAAGTGATCTAAAATAAAAATATCCTCTGCAAACTGCAATAAAAACTCATTCTCCACTCAAGTTTTTTTTATTTTGTAAACTATCACCATTCGTTGTGTTTAGGGGAAGTCGAGGGGTTTCAAAACTTGACGTAGGTCAAAGAATCAGGGAGGGAGGCAACAATAATCCAGGTAGTTAGGATAAATTAGGCGTTTTCTCATTTTGGATAAATTTGGATCAACCAAATTTGTTGGGTATTTGGATTCACCCATATTAGATTCAAAACACCAAATAGTGTTAGATTTACTATAGTAATTCTTTATTATTACTTTATTTATAGGGTAGTTAGTTAACTACCTAGGTTAGTTATGCTATTGTTAGCATATATAATATTTGGTCTATTTTTATTATTTTATTTTAGACCTAAGTTGTTGATTAGATCCTAGGATTACGAGCTAATATGTGCTCTACAATGTATTATTTATACTGGTTCTAATCATGAAATATTGTTCATTTACTTCAACATGGCATCAGAGCCAGTTTGATAATAGGGGGCGATAATATTTTTTTTAGAGCTGGTATGAAAAAAAAAAAAGGCAGTGAAAGCTTGCCTGGAGAAAGCGGAAGCTATTTTTTTGGAGGAAGCAAAAACATGGTTGGAATAGGAAGTAGAGCAGGAATTTTTTTATTCTAAGGTTTTAAACCTTAGAAATTAAAAAAATAAAAATTGCGTCAATCTGTGCATGCACTCCCATGCACATTGTTTGATGTGCATTTTTTTCCTGTGCATGTACTTACACAGATCCTCAAAACGCCCTCCCACATGCATGACTCCCCCCCCTGCATAACTCCTACGTGACTCCCTGGACCACTACCTCCCCCGACGTCGCGTGCGACGCACGACACAAGTGACCCCCCCGATGTCGTGTGCGATGCAGGCGACATCGCATGACTTCTGCCATGCGATGTAGTGGAGGTAGCCACTCAGCTACTGCCAGTAGCGGAGGCAGCCTCCCACCGCCTGCAGTCAGCCACATGCAGTCATGGCCACCTGTCGTCACTTGTAGTAGGAGTAGCTACGGCCACATGCTACTGCCTACAGTAGCTACAGTCACGGCCCGCTATCGCCGCCATTAAATATATTAACCTATAGTCTGAAACCATTCAATTCTAAGTCCACGAGCTTTAGATTATTGACAAAAGTAGCAAATTCTTCCATACTTCTTGAGATTGTTGTATCCCCCCTTCTTGTTTGATGGGTACAAAGGAGATTTGAAGTCTCCTACTAGAATCCAAGCCTCATTTTTAAAATATTCTCTCATTGAATTAAGCATGGACCAAAGACAATTTTTGTTTGTTCTAGAGTTAGGGGCATAAATGTTGGTTAAAAACCATTTTTCGACTTGAAGACTTGCAACAAAAAAACATGTTAATAATTTTATTTTTTACCTAGAGGATCAAGCTAGTGAATTTATTGTTGTTCAATAGACATAAGAGACCCCCTGAGGCTCCTTGTGTTGAACTAGCCACAAATTTGCCTCCTTCCAAACCACCTTTCGTACCTCATCTACCTTGCTTCTATCCATATTTATCTTTTGTAGAAGAATTATATCTAGAAAAACCCTCTTTCTCAAAGAAGATAAAAACCTTTTTTTTTTAGGTCCCATTCAAACCTCTAGTGTTCCATTATAGGAACCTCATTTATGGATTTTGAGATTTTTTTTTCCCCCATTGCTCTAGGAGTTATAATAAACTATTTCAATCTTGAGTTGTTTTCCCCTTGTTTCTTTGATATTTTAAACATTTAATAGGGTCTGAGATCCATCCACCACATCTATATCCATATCTTTGTATTGATGTGCTTTGTTGGAAGGTCAACCCACCTTGCAATCCATTCCAACATCAATCATTTTTTACGGCTTGTAGTCTTCTAAGGGGACTTGAGAGTCAAAGAATATGCTAATTCCTCAATCAAGAAAATAGGTTGAGTAATTTTTTCTTCCAGGGTTGCATCTTCTAGAAAGCCAAAGTCACAGTCCAAGCAATCATACAAATTTTTTAGCATAACAACTAGACCAGAAGGTCTTAAAATGGGTCTAGAAAAACTAACCTAAATATGTTCATTGGACTCCAAATTCTAAGAAGACCTTCCACCAATTGCCATATTTTCCTTCAAGGTGGGTTCTCCTTGGGCTGAACCTGTTGTTTCCATGTTATAAAAACTTGTGTAAACATGTAAAACAATATTTTAAAATTTTAAAACATTATATTAAAAAGTTTGTCACAACCCAATTTCCCTAAGTTTTACCTCTATTTTTTTAAATTTATAATTTCTTATTCCTAAACGTTTACCAAAACTAAATAATATTTACACATCAATCTTATAAAATCACGACTTCATTGCGAGATAACTGAATTTAATTTTTCCCCTATTATCTTCTACTAGGCTAACCCATCACTACATCATACATAATTTTGGTTATGTAAATGTACTAGGTGAAGTTACTTGTTTCACAACCATCCTTCTCACTTATCATTTAGTGAGTTGGTTTCCCTTTCATTCTTTTTATAGAAGCATGATTTCCATATCACACCACATAAATATTTATATGTTGGTGCTTGTAGCATATTGTATATCGACCATCCTCTCATATTCTTAATGAGCTAGTCGATCCATTTATAAGCCTATTCCTAATTCATTCTTATGGATACAACATCATATCTCACCATATATCCCATTCAATTATATTAGGTTTCACTACTCTCTAGGCTTACTTTTTTTGTGCAAAGAATTAGTCATTTCTCATTCATATGAGTCATTACTTAATTACATCCATCAAAGTCTTTATTGATATTTTTGGAGTAGTATTCAAAAAAGGTATATAATTGGCCATTTACTAACATGACATAATCAATTCCATGAAATTATTGACCAATATTAATTAAATATTCTCAAAGGTATAATTTATTTAATATTAATCTCTTCAACATATAAGACTATAAAATGATTCTTTATCAATTTAAATACAATTAGTCCTCTTGTAATAATGAAATATCTACATCACCACATAAACAATCCTTTCATAAAGAATTATTTCCTTATTTAAACAACCATTCTCATAACAATTTGAACATACATTATTTGCATATTTAAAGAACCATTTTCATAAAAATTCAAATATACATCCATCATAAAGTAATATCTCCACAAATATTCACACAAAACTTATTTATCCTAGAAAACCTGAAGGTCGAAAACCAACTAAGAATATTTTAATTTTATTTCATAATAAAAGGGAAAAATACATTCAAGCTAGGCTTCCCAATGAGCCCTTCCTTTACCTTAATCAAATATCCCAACTCTCACATTCTTACAATCGAAACTTGCCCTTCAATTTCTTTTCATAGTCAAATATTATGTTTAGCTTTAGGGACCTATAAAACCCTTTTACACATTTCAATTACAGATTAAAAATACATTTCAGCATACAACTAGCCAATGGAATCTATATTATTTCCATACTATCATATGAAGACTATCATAACAAATTTCATATGTACCAACTGAATAAAACAGCTTGGAGATATTGTTTAGATATCGAATCCCAAGAAAAATAAATTCATCTCAACTTTTATTTATTTTTGGTGCACCAACTTTGTGATAACACCTCCAAGGCTATAAGTTGAACTAATACAAAAGTCATAAAAACTGAATTTCTTCATTTAAGCCTCTCATTAAATACCTTAATTTGCTCAGATCGATAACACACAAACTATGCCTTCTACATATCAATGAACCCAAGAGTCAACATCTTACTTGACTAGGATCTTATATTAACTTACTTTGATTAGGAAACATAAATAAAACTTCACCTATATTATATACTCAAAAGTATTACAAAATAGGTCACAAGAATATTGGTGTCACCTTATCACATCTATTAGAGACTTCTAATCCTTTCATTGGGTTCAAAAATACCTACATCGTTAATGGTGTGTTGAAATCCTAACTAGTGAGGGTGCCCTTTTGCCTTCTTCTCTAGAAGAATAGACTTAACCCAGAACTTATGAAAATACATTCATAGATTTCTTCCACTCCTGAGTACATTCCTTGGTGGACCCAAATGGTTTAATGCACTCCTTAGGAAGTTTTGAACCAGAGTCTCTATTGTGCATGGTCTAAAGAGACCATAATATTATTGTCATATAAACAAAATATTGTTTCTCACTTCAATGAAACAAACACACACAATCCTTTGTATAAAAAATAGTGTATTATAGAGACCCTCTGACTATTCTAAAAGTTAATTGATCAATAGTTTCTATGCTAATTAAACACAAGACTTAGCAAATATGCATCAGAACTCAAGCATATCTAGCATCATTTCTTATCCTTAAATGATAAGACACAAATTGCATATCACCCTTCAATGATGAAATATCAATGGTAAGACTATATCGCATATACTGAGCTATCATATCATTCAGCAAGGCTATATAAATAGAATTTTAAGGTTTTTCACTCTTATTTCTAAAAAAACAAAGGAATGAAAACATAAGGAATGCACTCCACCAAATATTAGTTAGCATAATAATACATGTATCTATATATATATATATATATATATATATATATATATATATATGTCATATCATTTAGAAAGGCTATAGATATATATTTTCAAGGTTTTTTAGTCTTATATATAACAAAACAAAGGAATGAAAACATAAGGACTGCACTCCACCATATCTTAGTTAGCATAAAAATACATGTATATATATATATGTGTGTGTGTGTGTGTGTGTGTGTGTGTGTGTCATATCATTCAAAAAGGCTATATAAATAGAATTTCAAGGTTTTTCACTCATATTTATAACAAAAAAAAGTATTGAAAACATAAGGACTTCACTCCACCAGATCTTCGTTAGCATAATACATACATACATACATACATATATACATACACACACACACACACACACACACACACACACACACACATACACACACACACACACACACACACACACACACACACACACACACACACACACACATATATATATAACACTGTCGTTTCTTTTTTTCAGGCATCAATAATAAAACTATAGACTAATACCAATTCCAGAGATATTTTACTCAAAATACCTCTTTTCACGATGAGAATGACATAATTTCCTTTGCTCTAGTCCTACACATAATCCGTTTCCATCAATCACTAGAACACCGACACCTTTTTTCTCTCTCCAAAACCCAAAGAACCCCCCAATAGGTGTTTTTCCCTTCTCTTCTCTTTGACAGTGTAATCACTCCCCACTCCATCCATTGTGTTTCCACTTCACTCCTTTAACCACTCACTCCACTTCTATTGTCAATTTTTGATGCCAACCAAAACCTCACTCATAAATATTATTATTTAGTAGGTGAATCAATTAACCAAACAACTTGGGTTAATTGCACATCCAAAATAAATACTTTTATTATGAATTAAACAAAAGATTCTTTTTTCTAAATATTTTTTATCAATAACATGCAGAGGTAATCAATTGAAAATTGTCCACCTTAAAATTCTTCTCTCCCTTCTAAAATCATAAGTTAAGACATTAGTTGAATAAGTCTAATCAAATACATATGAGAAGTTAGTAATAATCCAAAGATAAATATCAAATTAGTTTTCAAGTATTCCTAAAAAACTCAAATGAGAGCATAATGTCCTTTCAGTAAATCATACGTCTTGTATATACCAACACATGAAATAAAATATCATTATTTAATATCTTTTTTATAAAAAAATTATTTTGCATAACTAGTCTTGAAATAGTCAATCTATTCATCATCCAAACAACATTGTAAAACATAAATTCAATCACATACAAATTTAGCCAAGGGAGGATCATGAAATCCTCCCCTCATTAGGCTTAACATAGTCCTATGCGTCTCATCATAGTTTAAACAATAGATAATTTTTACATGTCATTAAAAAAAAAATAGAAAATGTTTTTGCATTTCTACCACTTTTCCCAAATAGTATTTCTTTTAGAGTAGCGGTCCCATTGGACCTCACATTACTCAAGAGTCCCTTTCCTCATTGATTTGGAATAGAACTTAAGGATATTTATTGGTCGATCCTCTATAGACTTCAATCCTACCATCTACAATTTAGAAAAATCCCATGCATGATCAATATTAGCTATATATCTTATAACCAATGAAATGTGAAAGGTATCATGAATCTTTGATAGACTGGGTGGTAAGGCAATTTGATATGCCATAGAATCGATCATCTATGTAATTTCAAAGCACCAAACAAAATGTGAATCTAGTTTTGTGGACTTAATAACACACTTCCTTGGTCTCACTCTTAGGAATATTTTGTTACCTATAGCAAAATTTCTTGGTAATCTCTTGAGATCAACATAACTCTTCTAACGATCTACAACTTCTTTAACTCTTTCTCTAATCAACCTTAATTGTTGCTCCATTTCCTTGACCATATCAATTCCAAGAACAACCCTATCCTCTAGATTGTCCCAAGACGATGGTTTTCTATACTTCCTACCATATAGAGCTTCAAATGGTGTCATGCCTAAGTTTGAATGGTGACCATTTTTGTAGGAAAATTATACCAAGTGTAGGTTATCTCCCCATCGAGTTTTTTGATCCATACAATACATGCAAAGAATTTTCCCTAAAACCTAGTTTATCCTTTCAGTTTTTTGGTTAGTTCTTAGGTGATATGTAGAACTATTGTTTAATCTAGTGCCAATGACATGATGTAAAGCTCACCAAAATTTGGATGTGAATATCAAGTCTATATCTAAAATGATCACTTTTTAGAAATCATGGAGATTGAATATTTCCTTGGAAAATTTTTTAGCTACAACTACAACATCATCCTTGGTATTTTTGGGTATAAAATGCACAATCTTTATCAGTCTATCAACCACAACTAGGATTACATCATGCTAAAATTTATCCTTTGGTAAACCTACAATAAAATCCATCGATATAACTTACCATTTCTGTGCAGATACATCATGAGAATACAATAGTCCTACGGGGTGTCTATGTTCTACCTTAAATTTTTGGTATTCAAAACACTAAGTGATATATTCATTGATGTATCTTTTCATTCATGGCCAGTGGAAGGTTTTCTTCATATTCGCTCTCATTTTTTTCCTCCTAATTGATCATAATATGGTGATGTATATGCTTCATTCATGATTATTTTTCTCAAATCATCTATCTGTATAATTACTATCCTACCCTTAAAGCATAATAAACCATCCTTGATGCTAAAATACTTGTTTTCATCTAGTTTATTTTCCATATTTACCCAAATTTGGTTGCACAACATATCCTGATGCTACATTCCCTTAACTTGTTCCATCAATTCCACATGAATGTGAGATAGGATAGCTATGTATTTTTCTACTGAGTGCATCAACAACCTTATTTTCTTTTCCTTTGATACAATCAATACCAAAATCATATTGAGTGAGAAATTCCATCCACCTTCTCTGTCTAGCATTCAGTAAGGTTTGAGATAATATGTATCTCAAACTTTGATGGTCTATCCTCAACTCAAAGGTTCTCCTTACCAAATAATGTTACCAACTTTTAAGAGCAAATACCATCGCTACTAGTTCTAGATCATGGGTTGCATAATTAACCTCATGTCATTTCAGTTTTATTGAACCATAAGCTACCATTGCTTCATCTTGTGAAAGCACTCCTCCCAATACCTCCAATGATGCATTTATGTATACAAAAATGCTACCTTGAGGATTTGGTATCTTTAGTATGGGAGATGTAATAAGATTTTGTTTGAGAAAATCAAAAGCTACCTCTCATTTACACATCAACTTGAACTCTTTTTCCTTCCTCTCAAGTAGGGTTATGCATAGCGGTGAAACTTCGCCATTTGGGCGAAAAAAAGCATTTTCGAAAATTCAAATTTGTGAAATTTTTGGGACCCGGACGTCGGCCATTTAGCCAAAAATTTTGGGAAAAAATAAATTTTAGGTGTCGGTTAGCCATCCTTTGATGAGAGTATCATGAATATTTTGAAAAATTTGCAAGTAATCCCGCCTAAATAAAGTTCCCTTTTCGCCCTAAAATTTTAAAATTTATAAATTATCCCGCCAAACTCGCCAAGTATACCTCTATATATAATTAACACCCCAGGTATACATTTTCATTTTCAGACCGTGTTCTATACCCGATAAATATATTTTCATTTTCTACGACCGACCGTATCCAATTCTGCAATCGAACGAAACTATTTCGGCAACCAGATCGGTTTCTACAACCTACCGAAACCACTTCTACAACCGAAAGGACAACTTTAACATCCGGATCCTGTTCTGCAACCGCCTAGAGCAACTTCTGCAATAGGAACCTCCTCTGCAACCGGACGAAACCACATCTGCAATCAGAACCTATTCTGCAACCATCCCGAACCACTTGTACAGTCGGAACCTATCGTGCACCCGAACGAAACCACTTTTCAGCCAAAACCTGTCGTGCACCCGGACGGAACAAGCTCTGCAACTAGAACATTTTTAACCGGTAAACTCAAATCTCAAATATTACATTTTTAACCGATTATTTTAGGAGTTATTTCAACTGATATCATCAAATGATGGTCGATTTTGTGAGACGTGTTTAGATAGCATGAATTAAGGTTACATGTTTTCCTTGCTAAATAAGTCCCCATCATCTGTGATCTGTGTTTATGTAGATAGCGTGAATTAAGGTTATATCTCTATGATCGACCGTATCCAATTCTGCAACTAGACGAAACAACTTCTTCAGCATGAACCTCCTCTACAATCGGACGGAACCACTTCTGTATATAGTTGGAACCTATCGTTCAACCAGATGGGACCACTTTTTACCCAGATCTTATCTTGCATTCGACCGAACCAGTTTTGCAATCGAAATATTTTTAATCGGATCTTGGACCGCACCGGACCTCTTTTCACACCAGGTTCTCTATCACTACTCTGCTTGCCATGTTTTTCTTTATTTTGCCATGTTCTGCATGTTATTTTTCTAGGTTCTGCATGTTTTTCTTTATTTAATGATTTTTCAATCCTGTCCACACCAATATCGGAGCCCTCTTCTGCATCTGGAATGTCATTGCTCTGTTCCCATGTTTTTCTCTGTTTTGCCATGTTCTGAATGTTTTAAAACTCTTTGATTCTTAGTTTCAATTCAGATATTTTTTCCTTGCTAAGATTATACATGAGTAAATGCTTTGGTTCTCTAAAGATATATTGATGCTCTTTTTCTCAGTTAAAGTGCTTTCACCAAAAAATGAACCAGTGGCATAAACTGATAAAATCACAATAAAGAATGGTAGGAAAAAAGTATGTATAATCTACCACCCAAACAATTGTTTATTCTATTTACAATATTATCTTAAGGCCTCCAGAAAGTACACCCTCTCTAACATTTTATTTTTTGTAACAAGTAAAATGTCACCTAGTGATGGAAAGAAGGGCACCAAATCTTCTGCTGAAAAGAGTATCCTCAAATATTTTAGCCAAACTTCGAAATGCAACGAGCCAATGACATCCATGCAAATTCAAGGTACAAATGATTTTTGACTTCCCAGTATGTGCTTGATTGATGATTTGAATATTTTTTTGTAAATTTTTTTATCCAAGAATGATAAAAAATATTATGGTATGCTACTATGCAGAATACCCTATCGATCCTAATATGCCTCCACTTGAAGATATTCCCCAACAAGAGATGCCTTTTATTGAAAATCCCCTTGAAAATGACATCCAACAAACACTTGAAGACAACATGCAAAATGACATCACAATTGAAAATGAAAGTGATAAATCAAAATCATTACAAGCTTCAATTGAATCTTCAACCAAAAATTCCAAAAAAAGAAAAGCGTCTCTCTGGATACTTGGAAGGGGATTTAGGAAAGAATGGGTAGAAATATTTCCCTGGCTAGAGCCTGTCATGACCGAGGATAACCAAATCGATGAAAAAGAATGTAGATGCAAAATTTGCAGTTGGAGACTTGGTAAGGATCATAGGCTTCAAAACAAGATTGATACAATTGAAAAACATGCTGGCAAATCTTATGTAAAAGTTATAAAAAGTAATGGTGAAGTTAGTAAAGAAGTTAAGTGGAAGGATGCATCAGAATGTATGCATTTAAGATATGCTATAGAATATGACAATCACTTAAAGCAACAACAATCTCTTGTTGAGAAAGGTGGAACAATTGGAGCCCAATTTCATAAAATACAGAAGACTATTTTAGCTTCAAAAAGTATGCAGTTTGTCGTTGTTTACAATATTCTCAAGAAAGGTAGACCAATGTCCGATTTTGTTGATTATAAGCAGCTATTACGCCTTTTTAATGTGCAAAACCTTCCTAGTTCTCATTGGTCAGACCGAAGTGGTTGGGAAATGGTAAAATGTTTATCTTTGGTTGAGAAAGAAGACCTAAGGGAGCAAGTAAAACTTGCCAAATTCATTTCACTTTCTATTGATGAGGTAACCATTGTGGATAACACATCTTGGATTTGCATGCATGTGTACACATTTCAAAATCATATAAGAAGGCCTATTTTGTTGGGATTACATAAGATGTTGGAAAGTTCAAATGCAGAAAATATTTATAATGTTGTTGTGAAAAGTTTAAAGAATATTGCGGGAATGAATGATATAGACATAGCAACAAAGTTAATTTGCGTTGGAGCTGCTATTATGCAAGGTCACAGGTCTGGTCTTTGTGTTCGACTCCAAACCACAGTTGCCCCATATATGATCCCCATTCACTGTATGGCTCATAGAGTTAATCTTGCATATAAAATTGTGAGCACATTTTCAAATGTTGCTAAAGTAGAAAACCTTATTCGTGATATTCATTCTTATTTCTCATTAAGTCCCAAAATATTTGTAGAGTTTCAGCAGTTTGCACTAGGAGTTACAGAAGGCAAAAAATTGTTAAAATATGTGGATACAAGATGGATTTCATTGTATCAACCTGCTCAAAGAGTTTTGGCAGAATATCAATCATTGACTGGGTTTATGCATGCAAATCGTAGAATAGTTGATAAGGCAAAAGATATGTTGTTCCGTTTGACTGACTTGGAAACACTTTTGACCTTATGTGGTATTCTTCCAATGTTAAAAGAAATGAACAAATTAATTAATCTTGCACAAGAGAGATCCATCTATATCATTGATTTTATGAGGATGAGAAAACAAATATGCGTGCTTCTTGATACATTATATGTGTCTAATGCTGATTTTACAGAACCTGTATTTGATAGTTGGAATACATTGATAAACGTGAACAATCCAAAAAGCTTCTTGAAGTTTGACATCAATGATCATCTTTGTATTAATGTTCATGAAAATATGATACCTGTTTATTGTTTTGAAAGGCAATCAAGTATAGTTGTGGAAGATTTTGAAGAAGTTCCTGTAACACACAATAGATTTCATGTTGTAATATAGAAAACAAAGAGTAATTTGTCAAATATAGCAAAATATTTGACAGGTGAGATAAGAGAACGGTTTCAGAGAGATGAGTTGCTCGAGTCCATGGGTGTGGTTAACCCCATGTTTTGGGGACCTTGTACTGAATACAATTCTGCAAATGAGTTGTTTATTAAATATATGGGTAACCTCATTGACCATTTCAGTAAGAGTGTGGAAGTCAATGGTGTTGAAATTAAAGGTATACTCAACAGTGATCTTTTGAAAGAACAGTCATCACATTTTGGAAGAACAATGGTAGTGCAAACATCACTTATGACAGGTGTCCATGAGATTGGTTCCACTGCACGTTTGTGGCAAAAATTGTATCCAAGCACAATCTTAAAAGATACAATAAGTGAATACTTTCGTTTATATGAATTATGTGAAACAATGATTTTGGGGTCAGTCGAAGATGAAAGAGTTTTCAATGCACTTTCTTTTGTTAAATCTAAACTCCGCAATAGACTCGACAAGAATTTAGAAAATTGTTTAAGAATTTATGTGTCTTCATATCAGTTGGATACATTTTCGTATGATAGAGCATTGGAACACTGGAGTTCCTTGGTAGACATAAGAGGAACATCGAATACGATCGATAACGATGATGTTGATGCTTTCAGTGATCAGATGGTGGAGACACAGATTTTTGCTATGCTTCATAATGATTCTGGACAAGCTGATATGTTTCAGCTTCCATAGTGATAATTTTCCATGATTTCATTGACAATGATAAACACGAATTGATTTGATAGCATATTTCTCAATATTGTTCCAGATTTATATGATTTCAAAGAATTGTTGTTTTAAATCACATTATTGTTTTAAAATTACATGGCTTATATCATTTTTGTAGATTGTAAAATTGTATGTTTATGTCTTAGTGTCTCAACTCTCATTTCATTGACAATGATAAACACAAATTGATTTGATAGCATATTTCTCAATATTATTCCATATTTATATGATTTCAAAGAATTGTTGTTTTAAATCACATTATTGTTTTAAAATTACATGGCTTATATCATTTTTGTAGATTGTAAAATTGTATGTTTATGTCTTAATGTCTCAACTCTCATTTCATTGACAATGATAAACCCAAATATTACATAATATTTTCAAACTCAAATATTACATAACATTTTCAAACCCAAATTAGATATTGCAGTCTTTTTAAAAAAAATTCAAATAGAAATTACATAACATTTTCAAACAGAAAATTTCATATTAACTAGTTCAAAAAGAAATATATTACATCGTTCAAACATTTTTAAACCCAAATATTACATAACATTTTCAAACTCAAATATTACATAACATTTTCAAACCCAAATTAGATATTGTAGTCTTTTACTAGTTCAAACTCAAATATTACATAACATTTTCAAACTCAAATATTACATAACATTTTCAAACATAAATTACATAACATTTTCAAACAGAAAATTTCATATTAACTAGTTCAAAAAGAAATATATTACATCGTTCAAACATTTTTAAACCCAAATATTACATAACATTTTAAAACAGAAATTAAATATTGCAGTATTTTAAAAATATTTTCCAACTCAAGTCTCAAATATTACATACCAATTTCAAATAGAAATTACATATTGCAGTCTTTTAAAAACATTTTCAATCATTTGATTGGTGCTTGGATGCTTCACTAGTGGTTGGAGTTGTCGTTTATTTTCCTTTATCAACTTCTTTTCCTTTATCAGCTTCTGTGACACTCTCTTCTGGCAGTGCTCCAACTCTAACAAGGTTGTCACGTACTTTCACAATACTTGACACACATGTTGCTTCCTCTTTGTTTGGATCTTCAAGTATTGTTGGAAGTGATTCTTTCATTTTCTCAAGCACCTTATCCGGATCTTCTTGCAACTTCTCTTTGATGTATTTTTTTAAACGATTGTTTTCTAAAACCTTTGACTGCATTTTCTTTTTCATTTCCATTGCATTCATCAAACATGTCTTTGTTGTATGAATATTGACATCCATGCTCTTAACCTGTGTTTTCAAATTTTCAAAATTTGACTGCAAAAACAAATTGAAAACTTAATTCGAAAGGGATATATTGAAATTATTACAAATTTTCAAGAAATATAAAAATTTAACTGCAATAGAAAATTGATATACATATAATTGTTTTACCTCAGCCAATTCTCTTGCAGTCTCAACAACTACAACCTTGTCCTTATCAGAAGCCCATTGGTTGTAAAATGCTTGGGCTTCAACATTAACATTCTCCAATCTACCAACAACAACATTTAACACATCATCATCATAAATAAAATCGGATTTAACTGATCCCGATGTAGCCTATTTTAGCAGGCCATCAAGCTTTTCAGGTTCAAATTTGACCAAAGAATAAATAGATTCTCTTTTTTCATAATTTTTATATCGGGCATTAATTTCCCTAATAAGGACCTTTGCCCGATATTCCCATTCTTTCAACTCCTACAAATATTTCAACACAAATTCCTTAATTTTTGACTCGGTACTTTCAGCCAATGAAACATGTTCATTAAAATTGACAACATCATCCTCAGTTTGAGGACCTTAAGGATGAGGGTTGTCTCCTTGAGCAGGTGGTACTGATGTCTGCTCAACTGTAGGGGCTTCTTCTTCTTGTGCTCTATATTTAAGCACATTTGTTGCCTTGAAGCCTATAATGTTGCCCTACAAAAGGTAATCCTCATCAAGTTGAATATTATCCAATCCGACACTAGAAACTTCTAGTGCCTGTGAATTTGTAGAAAATGTAAATTGAGACCATCCATACCCAGAACTAGCTGTTGGCATGTGTGATCTCTATGGGTGTGAATACCCATGCCCAGAACTACGTGTAGTGCCCTGTGATCTCTATGAAAACAATCATTTTCCAACATCGACTTGCCCTCGCATAGGCATTGTCGGAGGTTGTGTCGGTGCCTGTTGCTGATTTGGTGGAAGTGGTGGTTGTGGTGAAATCGGTGAGTGTGATGCAAGTGGAGGTGGTGGCGGCATATGCCCTCTAACTTGTGATGTTACTTGTTGAACATGAGAATCAACTAAAAATAGTCAAAAACATTTTGTTAGAATTCTACTTAAAATAAAAAATATCTTAATTTAAATTAACTACACATAGATTTACCTGAAGACGATGAAATGCGCTGCAATTGTCCTGCATTGGGGGAGGGGTTGGCCACACTAGATTCGGCTTGCACATTTTGTGCATACCTAGGTGTACGAGAAACCCCAAGAGTAGCTACTTGCCTGGAATGTTTGTGTGACCTCTGCATAGGACCAGGTGTTGCTTCAGAGCCCGTGTCTTTAGAATCACCTATTTGTTCTAGCCTGTGACCCCTAGTGGCAACAATCTGTTTACTCCTTGTATTGTCTGCCTTCTCCTACATATAGATGAAAAGAAAAATTAAAAAAGGGAATGTGGTAAACTATAAAATAGTATGTCAAGGACAATGATGTAGTTATTACCTTCAATTCCTCTGCTGACATGGCAATAGACTGTAGTGTTGCATGCACTACAGTTGGTACAGGAGTAGTCAACAAATTATGAAAACACTCAAAATATAAAGCTAAAAGAAAATTTACAGTGCCCACAATGGGCTGAGTCTTGTTGGTTTCCAGTTGGACCATGTGCAACTCGGACCTGATTCGATCCGAAATATAAGTGCACCAATCGAAATTTTGATTTTTCTCAGACTTAACAATATAAGCAAGTGCCCAAAATGGAATTTTCGGTCTTCCCATAAGAATAAGTCTGGCCTGGAAAAATTTGATAATGGCCTTCAGAGTTTGATGGTTAACATCGTTGATTGATAAACCTATTTTTGATTTGGCGGTAGAAGCTGCATAAAAAAAATTAGATGTCAATTTACAAATTTGAAACATTGAAAATTAATAAAATATAATTAACAAGATTTATACCTACCAAATATTTCGATGAAAGACCATACTTGCTTTCGAGGTGTGCTTTGTCATCTGGAGAAAGCTGCAACCTCGTCGACACTTGAGTAAAACCAATGAATGGAAGACCTGTCAATCTGTGAATATCTCCAGGGGTGATGTTGATTACCAGATTTCTATTTCGTACTTTAATGTTCACTGTAGCCATGTTGTGGTCATAACCAGATATAATATGTTGTAGGAGAACTTTATCTATTCTGAATTATGGCATGGAAATGAGGTTTGATAAACCTGCGTTATTGATCCACTGAAAGTTCATCCCTGGAGTTGTTATCAGATCTGAAATCAAAGTGCACAAAATATTTCTTGAATTTTGGTGCGATTGTGGAAGAGGTATCCATCGCAAGAAGTTGGAAGTCAAAGAAAAAGGATTGGGAATCAAAATGGAAAGGTTGATCGAAAAGTTTAGCTCTGGTTGTAGTAGATGCAGAAATGAAATGGAAAAAATGATAGTTGATGCCCTTTTATAGATTGAGAAATAGGGTTGACACGTGGCAACATCGTATTGGACATGCGGTGTTGTTGATTGAACATGTGACACGTGGTAGATGAACCTTTCTGCATTCGATACAATGTAGGACCAGATTCTATTCTACATTCGATCGATGCTCGAATCATATTGTGCACCCGGTTTGAGATCGGGTCAAATTATGCACCCGATTGGTGATCGGATCTGAGTATGTATCCGATCCAAAACTAGAGCAGATTATACATCCGATCCAAGACCGGATCATAATATGCATCCGGTCGATAGCCGAATCATTTTATGCTATCGATCGATAGCCGAATTATAGTATGCATCCGATAGGTAGCCGGACCAGACTATGCATCCGGTCGTGATCGGATAGTATGATGCATCCGGTCCATAATCGGATGCATAATATGATCTGATCCGTAACTGGATCCATAATATGATCCTCGTACTGATCATATTATCACTCCTACGACATAATATGATCCGGTTATGGACTGGATCATATTATGCATCTGATCCATAACCGGATCATATTATGCATCCGATCTATAACCGGATCATATTATGCATCCGATCACATAATGATCATATTATGCATCCGGTCCGAGCCTAGATTAAGATTTGGAAAGTGTCTTACGTCGCCAAACTCCTTTCTCACCTGGTCCGATCAAAACTTTGAATTTCGCCATTTTTTACCATTTTTTTGAAAATTTGAGGTAATTCGCCATGCCATCATACATGCAGTTTGCCAGGATTCACCGGGTTTTCGGAATAGATTAGCCATTTTTTTACAAGTACCTTTCGGGTCCTACCTCTTATGCATAACCCTGCTCTCAAGGTTAGTTATTAGAGTGGTAATATTGGTTTAACCCTTCATATAATACCTATAACATCTAGTAAAAACCATGAAACTCCATACTTATGTCACATTTTTAGGTGGTAGCCAACTTAATATAGCTTCCATTTTCTGAGGATCCATTTCGATCCATTTTGCTAACACAATATGCCATAAATATTGTACTTTCAACCTATAAAATTCATACTTAGATTCTCATATAATTGATTTCTTCTCAATAAATCTAGTATAATCTTAAGGTGTTTATTGTGCTCTAACTTGTTCCAAGAATATATCAAAATATCATCCAAAAATACAAGCAAAAATCGGTCTAAGAGCTTCCTAAATATGTTATTCACTAAATTCATAAATGTTGTTAGAGTATTTGTTAAACTAAAATGTAAAATAGTAAACTCGTAATGTCCATAATGATTTTTTAAGGTTTTCTTATGGGTATCCTCTTTGTGGATCCTTAGTTGATGGTATCTTGATTTAAAATTTATCTTTGAGAAAATAGTGGCATATTGAGATGATCAAAGAGATCTTTAATTCTAAGTAAAGGATATTTTCTTTTAATGGTTGCCTTTTTCAACATCCTAAAATCCATACAGCATTGCAAGGAACCATTATTTTTCTTGATGAAAATCACTGGTGCACCCCATGGTGACACACTTGATCTAATTAATCCCTTCTCAAAAAATCCTTACTACTGTACTTTCATATCTTGCACCTCAATTGGGTTTATTTGGTAAGGAGCTCTATGAATGGGCTCTATTCTAGGTTGAAGTTCAATTGTGAAATCAAATTCACGTTTAGGTGGTAATCAAGGTAAATCCTCTAAAATTATATCTCTAAACTCTTGAAGAATTGGGTGTTTCTCAAAAACCTCTTCCTTTTTTGTAATAAACAACATTGGTGCACCCCATAGTGACACACTCGATCTAATTAATCCCTTCTCCAACAATCCTTGCAACCGTACTTTTAGCTCTTACATATCAATTGGGTTTAGTCGATAAGGAAATCTATGAATGGGCTCTATGCCAGGTTGAAGTTCAATTACAAAATTAAATTCACGTTGAGGTGGTAGTCGAGGTAGATCCTCTAGAAATATATCTCTAAACTCTTGAAGAACTAGGTGTTTCTCAAACATCTCTTCCTTCTTTTAATCACCTATCTCATTTATCTTCAATACATAAATTATTACTCCTATCTTCGTTGCCTTCTTAAGCTGCATTACAAAGAAGATCTAGAGTTGAAAATCCCCTTGTACATTGTACACCCTCTATATTTTTCTACCATCCTCTGAATACACAATCCATCTATCCTAGAAATTGATTATAGTATTATGTGCCTATAACTAATCTATTCCTAGAACTACATCAAATGCATGCAATGGTGCTACATACAAGCATCCAATGGTCATACCACTAGGTAGGGTAATTTCTACCATGGGATAACACTGATTTATAGAGTAGGTTTATCCTGAACCATACTCAACCTTCCACCTATGTGCCAATATTCCTAGAATTTTTGGTGTATCTTTAATTAGCTAGTGGAAACAAAGCTATTTGTGGCACCACTATCAATAAAAATTATAACATTTCTACAAAATATCTTACCTTTTATCAATAGTGGAGTGGTTTGTCTTTCCATATTTTGACTTCCTATCACTGCATAAATATTGTGTGCAAGTTCCTTGTGGATAGGTTATTTTTACTTTAAATTCAATCATATTCTATGGATATTTATTGGTATAGTGTGGTCCACCACAATAAAAGCATCCATATTTAGATATTGGGTGAGTTTTCTACTTTTGTCCTTCTTTTGCTTTTACTGCTAATGGAGGGTTGGACTGACCCTAGGGTGATGGTATGGTATTTTCTTTTTTGCATTCATTAGGATTACGATTATTGCCTTAGAACTTCTTCATAAACTTGCTTTGCTTCTTTTAATTTCTTTTATACTATTTACAGGACTCTTGTCCACATGCTCCCATTTCCACTTCATGAAGCCTACACTATTTCTTTTTTTCAGTGCCTCTTTATCATGTTTAGATGCCCCTTTGTAGTAAAAATAAGGATTAAAATAAGTTTCAACTTCTTAGCTAGATCATAGGCCCTCTAAAGGATACTAGGTTCCCACCTGTTCACCTCATGCCCTATTCTAGGATCCACTCCTAAAATAGATTTTTGGACTTTTTTTCTCACTATACATGGGCACACATTTCAATAGCTTAAAAAATTTATGATAATATACCTCCAAAATCCTAATCCCCTATCTAATATTGGTGAACTCTTCAAAAAAATTAGTATAAAAATATTCAATGAGGAACCTTTATTTAAAAGCCACTACAAAATCTTCCCATTTTAGATTGACTTCAAGTTCAATACTTTTTTCTCCACTGAATGTTTCCCACCAATCTAAGCCAACACCCTATAAATGCAGAGTGGCATATGATGTTCTATTTCCAAAGGAATAATTCTTCATGTTGTAGAAATTCTCTCTCTTTTAGACAAGCTTCGACTACATCATTGTCTTTATCTCCTTTGAATTTGGAATATTTTATATGTTTCATATCCTTCCCTAATTCTACCTCCAGCTAATTTTTGGCTTGTTGTACCTTAGTAATAGGTTTTTTGCCTTGTCCCATTCTATATTTTCTAGCTTGAGTTTCTCGACTCAACACTACTTCCAATAGTTACTTCTATGTTTCTACCTATTCACGAAGTAGGGTAACTGTTGCAAAGAGATCCTTCCTCTCATTACTAGGATAATTTACACCTACATTGGTGGTTATGGATTCTATATTACTTTGCCATGTCTACCTTATCTATGGGGCAAACATTCCTCTCCTCTTTGGTGGCATTGTAATTGGCCACACATAGGAGATATAGTAGGGTTCAATTCACAATTTTCATTTTTGAATTGTTTCTCTTATTAGCAACTATATTCCTAGTTATCCTAACTAGACAATAGAGGTCTAATTCTAGCAAACACACTATTCCTATAGGTATAGTCTTTACATGGTGCATGTTTGGTTGCACTCCAAACTATTCTTGCACATGAAAACTTGTATCCTTGCAAACGATGCTCTAATAACGAATATCACGACCAAATTTCCCTAAGCATCACCTCTAAAAAAAATAATATATATTTTTTAATTTATATTTTCTTACTACTAAACATTTACCAAAACTAACCAAGGTTTACACATAAGTCTTCTGAAATCCCAACTTCATTACGAGATAACCTAATTTTATTTTCTCTCTATTATCTTCTACTAGGCTAAACCATCATTACATCATACATAATTATAGTTATGTAAATATAATAGGTGAAATTTACTTGTTTTACAACCATCCTTCTCACTTATCATTTAGTTAGTTGGTTCATCTTCTTTCATTATTTTGAAAGAAGCACACTATCCATCTCACACCACATAAGTCTTTCTATGTTGGTGCTTGGAGTGTATTGTATATCGACCATCCTCTCATCTTCTTAATGAGCTAGTCGATCCATTTATAAGCCTATTCCCAATTCCTTCTTATGGATACAACCTCGTAGCTAACCATATCTCCCATTCAATTATATTAGATTTCACTACTCTCTAGGCTTACTCTTTTTGTGCAAAAATCTAGTCATTTCTCATTCACATGAGTCATTACTTAATTACATCCATCAAGATTTGTATTGATATTTTTCACATCATATTCAACTAAGCTATATAATTAGCCATTTACTAACATGATATTCTCAATTCCATGAAATTATCGACCAATATTAAATAAATATTCCTAAAAGTAGGATTTATTTAATATTAAAGTTTTCAACATATAAGGCTGTAAAATGATTCTTTATAAATTCCAATACAACTAGTCCTCTTATAATTATTTAATAACTACATCACCACATTAACAATCCTTCCATAAAGAATTATTTCCATATTTAAAGAACCATTCTCATAACAATTTAAACATACATCCATCATAAAGTAAAATCTCCACAAAGATTCACACAACACTTGTTTATCCTGGGAAACCCAAAGGTAAAAATCCAACTAAGAATAGTTTAATATTATTTTATAAGGAAAAGGATAAAGACATTCAAGTTAATCTTCCCAATGAGCCCTTTCTTTACCTCAATCATGTTGGAATTATGTTCAATATTTTTCATGTTATTCAGGAGGGGTTAACTCTCAAAGGAGTTTACACTCTATAAAAAAATCCTTTTTGGTGTTTGGGTTTAGTCTATTTTTAGACCCATATGGATGTTTTTGGGTTAACGTAATGTCAGCCAATTTTTTTTGTGCCCATGGTATTGTAAAAACCCTTCTTGTGTTTTTGGTATATAAAGTAGCACTTGCATGAGGTTTTGGTAATGAATTTGCAAGAAATGTAATCACAAGCAAAAAGTGAGCGAAACAATATTATTGTATTGGAGACGACCAATTTTATACAATAATAAAATATTATTGTGAGAAATTTTTCCAAAAGGGTTCCCAGGATAAATTCTTGTGTAATGTGTTCTTCTTCTCTGTCTTCCCTTTGATTCTGCAATTACTATTTTTTTGGAATTTGTTCATTGGAGTATTATTTATCTTCATTTGTTATCAAATCTAGGTTTTAGATTTGTTCAAGGAATAAGTGTTTCAACCCTGGGATAAATTGATTCTTGAGCAGGAGTAGTGCATGAAATAATATAGACAAAGGAAAATGACAGGAAGCATATGGGTAGAGATCGAAAAATTCAATGGATAAAATTTTGATTTATGAAAACTCAAGATGGAAGATCTATTGGTTGATTAAGATTAGTGGGTCATAGTCTTAGGAGTAAATCCAATAGAAATGATATATGAGGAATGGCTAAATATCAATAGGAAGGAAAGGATCTCTATCATATTATGCTTATCTGATTTAGTATTTTTGAATGTATCAATAGAGGCCACAACAAAGTTGTTATAGGAAATTTTGGGAGCACTATATCTGACAAAGTCATTGGTAAATAAAATATTTCTCTGAAAGAAGTTGTATTCTCTTTAGATGAATTATGGTGACTCTATGACTGAATATATGAATGCTTTTAACATTGTGGTAATTCAATTAAACTCTGTAGATGTAAAAATAGATGAAGAGAAAAAGTGTATTACTTTACTTTGTTCATTACCTAGCTCCTAGGGTAACCTAGTTATGGATATTTGCAATACTACTATTATATTGAAAGTAGAGGATATAGTAGAAATATTGTTATCTAACAAAATGAGATGAAAATATTCTAAGGATTATCATCAGAAGGATGGCTTGGTTGTGATAGGTCATTCTCAAGAAAGAAGCAAAACAAAATTAGGAGAAAGAAGTTTTGAAAACTTGTAACACTTATTTTATTTTTATTTGAATAATTTGTAATAACATTTTATGATAGGAAACCCACAAGATTGGGTTTAAACCAACGGGGTGGTATGTCACACCTAACCCTGGAAGGATCTTCTTGGTTTATAGATTATGTATTTATGAATGACTAAACATCAACCGTAAGGGGTTTCTCACACTAAAAAAATCTAAAAAAATAAAAATAAAAATAAAGGCCATAGTCATCATTGTTTTAAGAAGGGATTACCCTTCAAAAAGTAAATTTTAAATCTAGGGGAAAATTTTTTGTTCCTGAAAAAAGGAAATGCTGGAAGTGTGGTAAAATATGGCATTATAAAGGAGATTGCATATCTAAAAAGGTTGATGAAGGAACATCTACAGAAATGAAGACCACAAATTAAGATTCAAGGGACCTGTTTGTAGTTGTAGGATGCTCAAGTGAATAACATGAATCCTAATAGGGAGGGATTTTGTGAATATAAAAAGATAAATGGAGGTGAAGTCTTCTTGGGAGACAATTCAACACAACAAATAATAGGTTAGGGAAGAGTCAAATTGAGGTAAAAATATGGAAGAGTTAAAACCTTTCTTGATGTTCTGCATATTCCAAATTTGGCAATAAATTTTATATCCATTAGTAAGATGAATGATGCAGGTGTGACTGTAAAAATCAATCAGGATAGCTGCAATATGGTTCATGGATGATTACTATTGGCAAGGGGATCTCATACATGAAACTTGTTCAAAATTGAGACTAGAAGAAAATTGATAGGGTAGAAGAAGCTCCAAGTATTCCTGTAGCTAAGATAATGTTGTGGCATCAACACATGGGTCACATTGGTTAGAAAGACCTTCGAGCATTGAAAATGAAAGGTATAGTTGAAGGAATTTCTAATTGCCTATTAAATTTTTATTTTCGTGAGCATTGTATTTTTGGAAAGCAAACTCGAGTTAAGTTTCCAAGTAGTGCTATAATATTTGAAGGAATTTTACATCTAGTTCACAGTTATGTGTTTGGACCTACAAAAGTACCATCATTAGGTAAATCCATATATTTTATTACATTTATAGATGACTTATCAAGAAAGACTTGGGTATACTTTTTATGGTATAAATCTAATGTTTTTAATAAATTTAAAGAGTTCAAGGCTCTTGTAGAAAATCAAACAGAGAAAAATAAATGTTTTGAGAAGTCTTAATGGTGGTGAGTATTGCTCTAATGAATTTGAGAAGTTTTACAAAGACTATGGAATAGAAAGGCATAGAACTACTCTGTGTACTACACAATAGAATGGAGTTGCAGAATGAATGAATAAAACATTGATGGATAAGACCAGAAGCATGCTAAACAGTGTAGGGTTAGAAAAGAAATTCGGGATAGAAGTCACATTAACTACTTGCTACCTCATCAATAGATCTCCTACCTAAGATTTGGTGGAAAAAACTCTACAAGAAGTGCAGACTGATAAGAAAATCTCTCAGTAATATAAGGTTTTTGGTTGTGAAGATTATATGTATGTCCCAAAATACTAAAGGACTAAGCTAGACTATAAATGTGAGAAATATATATTTATGGTTTACAATATTGGTGTGAAAGGATATAATTTGTGGAATCCAAAAACACAGAAGATTACTTAAAATCATAATGTGATCTTTATAGAAAAAAAGAGATTCCAAAATTGGAAATGCAACCAAACAAAGAACTAGAAATAGTTTAGGTAAAATTATAACATGAGGAAGAACCTTTGATAGACCCTGATGCTATAGAAGAATATGAATTATAGAGAGAGTCTAAAGAGGAATATATGGAGGAAGAGGGTGAGGAGGAAGTTGAAGATGCAGAACAAAAAACTTGAATTTGAGGAGATCAGATCAGGTGAGAAGACTCTCATAATTACATTTAATTTATCAGTTACTGATGAAGAACCTCATACTGTAAAGGAAGCACTTCAATAAAGAGATAATAAGTCTTGGAAAATGGCTATGGAAGAAGAAATGGAGTCCTTGGATAAAAATAAGATATGGGACTTTGTAAAATTACCCCCTGTAAGAAAACCCGTTAGTTGTAAGTGGTTATTCAAGAAGTACAATGTAGAAGGTAAGTTGGAGAAGTACAAAGCTCACTTCATAGAAAAATAATTTTCTCAAGTTGAGGGAATTGAATTTGGTGAGATTTTTTTTCCTATGGATAAATTAAAATCAATTAGAATTTTTTTGGTTATTTCTATTGCTTTTGATTTTGAAATAGAACAAATGGATCTAGAGATAGATTTTCTACATGGTGAACTTAATGAAGACATATATATGTCACAACCAGAATGTTTTAGGGTAAAAGGTATTGAGGACTTGGTATTCAAGCTAAATAAATCTCTTTATGGTTTGAAGCAATCTCCAAGGATGTGAAACAAAAAATTTGACAGGTTTGTTTTGACACTTGGAATTGGAAAAAGCAAAGCAGATCCATGTGTATATTTCAAAAAGGAAGGTGAAAATTTTGTTATTATTGTATTGTATGTGATGACAAGTTGTTAATTGGTAACAATAAGGAGATGATAAAGTTACTAAAATCTTAGTTATTTTTTGAATTTGACATGAAGGATTTGGGTGCAGCAAAAATTATTTTTGGCATGAAAATAATAAGTGATCATACAAATAGAAATTTATGGTTAAATCAAAGGAAATTTGTTGAGTTGATACTACAGAGATTTAGGATGCATGATTTTAAACCAGTATGTACTCCATATCTAGATGGTCCAAAGTTAATTGTTGAACAACATCCTAAAACAGATGAAACATTTGAAGAAATGCATCATGTTCCTTATGCTAGTATTGTGGGTAGTTTGATGTATGCAATGGTCTATACTAAACCTAATATTGCACATGCAGTGGGAGTAGTTAGTAGATATATTTCAAATATTGGAATGGAACATTGGGTTATTGTGAAGAGGATCTTTAGATACTTGCATGGACCTACAAATTATGCTATTTGTTATGAAGGAAAATCTAGAAATAATAATATTGTAAATATACAAGGGTTAGTGGATGTTGACTGGTCTAGATATATTAACAAGAGAATATCCACAAGTTCTTATGTGTTTAGGATTTTTGGAGGGGTAGTACGTTGGATGAGTAAAAATGAATCAATTGTTAATTTATCCACTACAGAAGCAGATTATATTGTAGAAACTAATGCCTATAAATAAGTAGTGTGGATACAAAGGTTATTTTCAATAATTGGTATCAAGCAAAAGTCTGTGAGAATTGACAGTAACAATCAAAGTGCAATATTTTTGGCAAACAATCTTGGTTTTCATGATCGACAAAAACATATTGATATCAAGTATCATTTTGTGAGAGATATGGTTGAAGAGAACCAGGTGATATTGGATAACGTTGATACATAGAATAAGGTTTTTGATTCATTAACAAAGGTTGTACCCACTCAAAAAATTTCTTGGTGTAGAAGATCTATGGGTATGGTTGCCCTTGATAGTTGACAATGGAATTTATTAGCCCCTATGGAAATTATTAAAAAAGTGGAAGAATTTTGGAATCATGTGGAATATTTCCTATGTTATTCAGGAGGGGTTAACTCTAAAAGGATTTTACACTCTATAAAAATTTCCTTGTTGGCGTTTGAGGTCAGGCTGGGTCAGGCCCGGCCTCGAGTAGAGGTAGAGGGGTGTTAGCCCCCAATAAATTTTTTTGGGCGGTTTAATATATTTTTAGACCCAAATGGGTGTTTTTGGGTTAATGTAATGTAAACCCATGGTATTGTAAAAATCTTTCTTCTGTTGTTGGTATATAAAGAAACACTTGCATGAGGGTTTGGTAATGAATTTGCAAGAAATGTAATCACAAGTGAAAAGTGAGTGAAATGATATTATTGTATTAGAGATGATCAATTTTATACAATAAATAAATATTCTTTTTGAGAATTTTCTCGAAAGGTTTCCAAGGATAATTTCTTGTGTAATGTATTTTTCTTCTCTATTTTTCTTTTTATTCTGTAATTACTATTTTTCTAGAATTTTTTATTGGGATATTATTTCTCTTCAAATAAAATATCCCATATCTCACATTCTTACAATTGAACTTTGCCCTTCAATTTATTTTCACAGCAAAATATTATGTTTAGCTTTAGGGATCTATACAACCCAATATTTTTTAAAATTTATATTTTCTTATTCCTAAAACTTTACTAAAACTAACCAAGGTTTACACATGCATATTTTAAAATCCCAACTTCATTGTGAGATAACTTCATTTAATTTTTTTTCTATTATCTTCTACTAGGCTAACCCATCATTACATCATATATAATTCTAGTTATGTAAATGTACTAGGTGTTGTTTTGCAACCATCCTTCTCACGTATCATTTAGTGAGTTAGTTTCCCTTCTTTCATTATTTTGGAAGAAGCATGTTGTCCATCTCACGCCACATAAATATTTCTATGTTGGTTCTTGTAGCATATTGTATTGCAACCATCCTCTCGTCTTCTTAATGATCTATTTGATCCATTTATAATTATATTCCAAATTCCTTCTTATGGATACAACGTCGTACCTAAGCATATCTTCCATTAAATTATATTAATTTTCACTACTATCTAGGATTAATTTTTTTGTGCAAAGAATTAGTCATTCTTAATTCATATGAGTCATTACTTAATTACATCCATCAAGGTATTTATTGATATTTTTGGAGTAGTATTCAACTAAGCTATATAATTGGCCATTTACTAACATGACATAATCAATTCCATGAAATTATTGACCAATATTAATTAAATACTCCCAAAAGTAGGATTTATTTAATATTAAAGTCTTCAACATATAAGACTATAAAATGATTACTTATCAATTTAAATACAATTAGTCCTATTGTAATTTTGAAATAACTACATCACCACATAAACAATCCTCTCATAAAGAATTATTTCCTTATTTAAACAACCATTTACGAAAGGGTTCCAAGGATAATTTCTTGTGTAATGTATTTTTCTTCTTTATTTTTCCTTTGATTCTGTAATTACTACTTTTTTTAAATTTCTTTATCGGGGTATTATTTCTCTTCAAATAAAATATCTAAACCCTCACATTCTTGCAATCAAAATTTGCCCTTCAATTTCTTTCCACAACCAGGGGTATTATTTTTCTTCAAATAAAATATCCCAGCCCTCACATTCTTGCAATCAAAACTTGTCCTTCAATTTCTTTTCACAACCAAATATGACGTTTAGCTTTAGGGATATATACAAACCATTTTTTTTTTTAATTTATATTTTCTTATTCCTAAACCTTTTCCAGAACTAACCAAGTTTTACACATCAGTATTTTAAAATCCCAACTTCATTGAGAGATAATTTAATTGTTATCTATTATATTCTAACTAGGATAACCCTTCATTACATCATACATAATTATGGTTATGTAAATGTACTAGGTGTAGTTTAATTTTTTTGCAATCATCCTTCTCACTTATCATTTAGTGAGTTTTTTCCCTTATTTCATTCTTTTGAAAGAAGCACGTTGTCCATATCACACCACATAAATCTTTATATGTTGGTTCTCGTAGCATATTGTATATCAACCATCCTCTCATATTCTTAATGAGCTATTTGATTCATTTATAAGCCTATTACCAATCCCTTCTTATGGATACAACCTCGTAGCTAACCATATCTTCCATTAAATTATATTAATTTTCACTACTATCTAGCTTTAATTTTTTTGTGCACATATTTAGTCATTCATCATTCATATGAGTCATTACTTAATTACATCCATCAAAGTATTTATTGATATTTTTGTAGTATTCAACTAAGGTATATAATTGGCCATTTACTAACATGACATAATCAATTCCATGAAATTATTGACCAATATTAATTAAATATTCTCAAAGGTATAATTTATTTAATATTAAAATCTTCAACATATAAGACTATAAAATGATTCTTTATCAATTTAAATACAATTAGTCCTCTTGTAATAATGAAATATCTACATCACCACATAAACAATCCTTTCATAAAGAATTATTTCCTTATTTAAACAACCATTCTCATAACAATTTGAACATACATTATTTGCATATTTAAAGAACCATTTTCATAAAAATTCAAATATACATCCATCATAAAGTAATATCTCCACAAATATTCACACAAAACTTGTTTATCCTAGAAAATATGAAGGTCGAAAACCGACTAAGAATATTTTAATCTTATTTCATAATAAAAGGGAAAAATACATTCAGGCTAGGCTTCCCAATGAGCCCTTCCTTTACCTCAATCAAATATCCCAAATCTCACATTCTTACAATCGAAACTTGTCCTTCAATTTCTTTTCATAGTCAAATATTATGTTTAGATTTAGGGACCTATACAACCCTTTTACACATTTCAATTACAGATTAAAAGTACATTTCAGCATACAACTAGCCAATGGCACCTATACTATTTCCATACTATCATATGAAGACTATTATACCAAATTTCATATGTACCAACTAAATAAAACAACTTGGAGATATTGTTACAAATATCGACTCCAAAGAAAAATAAAGTGATCTCAACCTTTATTTGTTTCTAGTGCACTAGCTTTGCACTAACACCTTCAAGGCTATTAGTTGAATTAATACAGAGGTCATAATAGTTGAAGTTTTATGTTTAAGCCTTTCATTAAAGAACTTTGCTTTTCTGGATAGGTAACACACAAACTATGCCTTCTACATCTCAAAAAATTCAAGAGTCAATATCTTACTTGACTAGGATCATAGATTAACTTACTTTGATCAGGAAACATAAATAAAACTTCACCTATATTATTTACTTATGAGGATTAAAAAATGGGTCATAAGAATACTGACATCACCCTAGCACATCTACTGGATACTTCTAATCCTTTCAGCGAGTTCACAAATGCCTACACTTTTAATGGTGTGATGAAATCCTGACTAGCGAGGATATCATTTTACCCTCTTCTTGAGAAGAATAAACTTAGTCCAACATTTATGAGAAGACATTCATATATATCTTCCACTCTTGAGGATATTCCTTGGTGGATACAAATGGTTCAACACATCCCCTCTTGAGGATATTCCTTGGTGGATACAAATGGTTCAACACATCCCCTCTTGAGGATATTCCTTGGTGGATACTAATGGTTCAACGCATCCCTTAGGAATTTGTAAACCAAAGTCTCTATTGTTCATGGTCTAAAGAGACCAAAATATTATTATCATATAAACACAACGTCATTTATTTCTTTGATGAAACAAACACACACAAACCTTCGTATACACAATAGTGTATTATGGAGACCCTCTCACTATTATAACTGTCAATTGATCAATAACTTCTAAACACAAGACTTAGCAAATACATGTTAGAACTTGAGAATATCTAGCATCATTTGTTATCCTTAAACGATAAGAAAAAAATTGTATATCACCCTTCAATGATGAAATATCATTGGTAAGACTATATCACATAGACTAAGTTGTCATATCATTCAGAAAGGCTATAGAAATAGAATTTTAATATTTTTCACTCTTATTTCTAATGAAAAAAAGGAATGAAAATGTAAGGACTTCACCCCACCAAAACTCAATTAACATAATATATATAATAGTATTGTTTCTTTCTTTCAAGCATCTAGACTAAAACTATAGACTAACATAAATTTCATAGATAGTTTAGTTGAAATACCTCTTTTAATGGTGAGAATCTCACAATTTCCTTTGCTCTAGTCTTGTGCACAGTTTTCTTCCATTAATCACAATAACTCTGTCGCCTTTTTGCACTCTCCAAAACCTAAAGAATCCACAAAAAGGTGTATTTTTCTTCTCTTCTCTCTGATGTTGTAATCACTCACCACCATGTCTGCTGTGTTTTCGTTTAACTTCTCTAACCACTCACTCCACTTCTACTATCAATTATTGACATATTTTTTTTTATGCCAACGATAACTTCCCTCATAAATATTATCATCTAGGAGATGAATCAATTAACCAAAAAACTTGGTATAATTACACATCCAAAATAAATATTTCTATTATGAATTAAACAAAATATTCTTTTATTTTTCAAATATTTTTTCATCAATAACAGGTAGAGGTAATTGTTTAGCAAGGTGCAGCAACAGTATTGTCATTGTTGTCAACACAGTCAGATAGATCTGTTGATGCAGTGGATAGGAAGTTCAAAAGCTATTCAGATGCAGAAGACAGGAGTTCAAAGGTTACTCAGAGTATGTACAGTGATTTTCCAAGAAGACCGAAGTGGCCCATATGCAAAAGATCAAAGAAAAAGACAAGTAAGAAAAGTGTCGCGATATCGCGACATATACAATAGGCAAGAAAAACTATCACGATTTCGCGACATGTTGGAAGAGAGAGAAAAAGTAGGAAAAACTATCGCGATTTCGTGACATGTTGGAAGAGAGAGAAAAACAAGAAAAATGTCACGATTTCGCGACATGTTGGAAGAGAGAAAAGGCAAGTGGAAAAACTGTCGCGATTTCGCGACATGTTGGAAGAGAGAGAAAAAGCAAGTGGAAAAACTGTCATGATTTCGCGACATGTTGGAAGAGAAAAGCAAGGAAAACATGACATGTTGGAAGAGAAAGAGCAAGTAGAAAAACTATCACGATTTCGTGACATGTTGGAAGAGAAAAAGCAAGTGGAAAAACTGTCACGATTTCATGACATGTTGGAAGAGAAAAAGGCAAGTTGAAAAACTGTCATGATTTCGCGACATGTTGGAAGAAAAAGAGAAAGCAGGAAGAAGTGTCATGATTTCGCGACAAGTTCGAAGAAAAGAGAACAAGTAAGAAAAGTGTCACGATTTTGTGACATGTCGCATTTTCACGACTAAAATAGGAGAGAGAAAGTAAGTTGGAAAAGTGTCACGATTTCGTGACATGTCGCATTTTCGTGACTAAAATAGGAGAGAGAAAGTAAGTTGGAAAAGTGTCACGATTTCATGACATGTCGCATTTTCGCGACTAAAATAGGAGAGAGAAAGTAAGTTGGAAAAGTGTCACGATTTCGTGACATGTCACATTTTCGTGACTTGGAAAGGGTAGGAAGGAAGAGAAAGAAAAAGTGTCACGATTTCGTGACATGTCGCATTTTTGCGACTCGAAAAGGGCAGGAAGGAAGAGAAAGAAAAAGTGTCGCGATATCGTGACATGTCACATTTTCGTGACAAAAGAAAGAGAGGAAGCGTACGAAAGCAGAACTGTCACGATTTCATGACAAAAGTAGAAAGCAAGACTTCAAGTAGAAGTGTCACGATTTCATGACAAAAGTAGAGAAGAAGACTTCGAAGGCAGAAGTGTCACGATTTCATGATAAAAGCAAAGAAGTAAAGTACGAAGCAGAAGTGTCATGATTTCATGACAAAAGTAGAGAAGAAGACTTTGAAGGTAGAAGTGTCGTGATATTGCGACAAAAGCAAAGATAAAGTATACAAAGGTGAAAGTGTCATGATATCATGACATGTTGTATTTTCGTGGGCCTAAGCAAAGAAAAAGAGAGAGAGAAAAAGTGTCGCGATATCACGACATGTATTTTTGCGGGCCAAAGCAAAGAGAAAGAGGAGAGAGAAAAAGTGTCACGATATCGTGACATGTTGTATTTTCGTGGGCCAAAGCAAAGAGAAAGAGGAGAGAGAAAAAGTGTCACGATATCGCGACATGTTGTATTTTCGTGGGCCAAAGCAAAGAGAAAGAGGAGAGAGAAAAAGTGTCACGATATCGCGACATGTATTTTCGTGGTTGAGTTGAAGTCGACGAAGACCGATGATAGTCGACTAAAATTAGGGTTTTTAGTTGTTATGCAAGCCGACTAAGATTAGGGTTTTCATCATGAAAATGTTGTTATAAAAGGAGGGTTATTTGGAGAATTGTGAGTGTTGGATAAGTCATCGAATGCATGTCAAAGTGTGAAATGTGGTCGTAAGAGCGTAGAAAGCATAGAAGCGGTGAGATGATGGTGAAGTGCACAAAGTGAGCGAAGAGTCATGTCAAATTGTCCTAAGTGCATCTGTGATTGCGTAGAGAAAGCAAAAGGAGCAGAGAGTGCAAAGGGCGAAGATGAATGCAAAGTGTAGCTGTAACAAAGCAGAGTGTGCGAAGTGATTACGTAGAGAGAGTAGAGTGCACAGAGAGCACAAAGGTGAAGAAGACTAGTCAGGGTCTTGCAAAAGCAAAGGTATCTTACTATCAATCTTCTAGTTTCAGAATTGAAGTCCAAGTTGGTGCTTGGCATCAGGGGTTGGTGCTCCTTCCAGTTGGTGCTGGTAAATCAAGGGTTGGTGCTCCTTCCAGTTGGTGCTGGTAAATCAGGGGTTGGTGCTCCTTTCTATTGGTGCAGATAAATAAGGGGTTGGTGCTCCTTCCAGTTGGTGCTGGTAAATTGATTGTAAAGTTGGTGCTTTGCAAAGGCTGGATTTGGATGGTAGTCCAAGCAGTCATTCTTGAGGAGTAGCCAAATTGGTGAACCTCGTTAAATCTTGTGTTGTGTGATGTTCTCTTGTGATACTTGCTTTATCTGGTTTTAAGGTTTCATTATTTTAGTTTTAAGAGCTATGAATTTAAGTTTAAAGAACTACACTGATTCACCCCCCTCTCAGTGCCATTGTAAGACTAACAATTGGTATCAGAGCCAAGTTCCCTTCTCAGGCTAAATCAGCTAGGGTTGATCTTGGATTAGTACGCAATGGGTAAGAAGAATAGATCCTCCTCCAAAAGGGCATCTCAGTCAGTTTTAGTTCCTGTGGAAGAGAAAATTGAACCAGAAAAGGTTGAAGACTTCTCATCAAACAAAGCACCTTTGTTTGACGGAACTAATTACGCGATCTGGAGAATCAGGATGCAGGCATATCTTTGTGCTTTGGGATACGACATCTGGGATTCAGTAGACAATGAATACACAATACCCATCACTCCTCCAACCGATGCTGCCGATAAGAATCTGTTTGAAAATGACTCAAAAGCAAAGAATGCTATCAGGTGCGGATTAGTAGACAGTGAACTGGTAAAGATCATGAGTTGTAAAATGGCAAAAGAAATATGGGACAAACTAAGGAGTATTCATGAAGGAGATGATGAGATCAAGGAGGCCAAGTTACAAACACATCAAGCTCAGTTCGAAGCTTTAAAGTTGAATAACGATGAGAACATAGAGGCATATATGCTGAGAGTTAATGAAGTCCTAGAGGATGATTCTAGAAAAGAAATAGGTGGAGGTCTTTTCATGACACTCGAAGAAGAAACAGAAAAAGAACAGGAATGTGATGAAGAAGAAATTGATGCAAAAATAAATTTGAAAGAGGAACTAATTGCAGCTCTGGATGAATTGAAGATAGAAAGAAAAAGGAATAAGGAAATCTCAAGAAAGCTTGATGATGCAAATGAAATAATAACCAGTTTGAAAGTACAGGTAGAAGAATTCAAAAGGATTGAAGAAACTCTCAGGTCACAGATCAATGAGAAAGAGATTGGTTGCTGCAAACAAGAGGAAGAGATTGTTTTATTGAAGAAACAACTAGAAGAGGCCAATACAAATCTCAAATTCGAGAAGAGCACAGAGTTGCTAGATAAAATGATAAGCCAACAAAGAAGCTCCATGGATAAGCGTGGTCTTGGATATGAAGCTGAACAACCTTCATCTTCCAACTCTGCAGAGAAGAAGAAGTTCACCGTTGAAGGATCGAAGCAAGAAAAGTTTGAAGTTGAATCTTCAAAAGGAAGAAAATATCAAAGGAGATCTACAACAAAGCAACCACAACAAAAGAGGTTCTATCACTCTCACTCTATTCATAATAATACTTTTAATGGCTATTGTTTCAGATGCAACCAGTATGGTCACAAGGCAACTTATTGTGGATTGAATAATAAATCAAAGAGTTATGCTGGTAGAAATACATCTGCATTTTTGAGTGAACACTATGTACAATGTTTTCAATGTAATGGTCATGGGCACATAGCAAGGTTTTGTCCAAGCACTTTTGTATCTAATCTAAGGCAAAACAATAGATTTCATCAGACGCAAAGAATGCAACACAGACAAGGAATAAATCATGTACATAAAAGAAAGGAAAATAATCATTCATCAAGGATGCACAAGAGACAACCACACAAGAGAAATGTTCGAGTTCACGAAAAGGTGCAAAACAGGGATGCAGTTGAAAAATCCAAGCCCGAGTTCAAGAAAGTTTGGAGAAAGATAGAAGAAAGGAAATCGTGTCTCCTTGGATTGAAGGAGACTACTCCTCTATTGCACTAAGCAACTCCAGGTAGCACATCCTCAGGGGGAGCAATCTTAAAGTTTTATTTTAATGCTCCTATGTATTTGTTTGGTTATCTGAGGATGAAAGGCAAGTAGTCAGGGAAGTTGTCGTATAGTTGTCGAAGTGTGTTTTCAGTTCATGTAGTTGTTTGTGGAAGTGTCGTGAAGGGTTGTGATTAAATTGAGAGTTGTCATTATTGGTAGTATTGCTATATGTCATTGTTGTATTGGTGATGGTTCTTACTGCCACTATCCAAAGTTAAGGATTATAATAGTTCAGATAATTTGGTTAGTGAAAGAATGTTGCCCTAGCCGCATATATGTGTTTCGATAAAAGCAGTATGTATTTGAACTACACATTGACGTGAAGATTGTTAGATCTATTATGACGCTGTGGTGAAAAATATTGAAGTCTGATTATTGATTCATGTTTAGCTCATCAAGATGAGCAACTTTGCTTTGTGAATCATACCTATCCGAGGTCCAGAAGTATGAGTTTGAGT
Source organism: Wollemia nobilis (assembly GCA_028583015.1). NCBI lineage: Eukaryota > Viridiplantae > Streptophyta > Pinopsida > Araucariales > Araucariaceae > Wollemia > Wollemia nobilis. Next base: position 3,558,510 of record JAQPPZ010017225.1, on the reverse strand, counting down.
AAGGTGCACTATAGTTGGCCGTGAAGTGTTTGACAAAATGTTGTCTCCTGATTCGAACAGTTGAAAGTAAGGTGTGACCAGCGATGATTGTAGAAAACATAGACCAAGTTGAAAATGTAAAAAGGGATTTGGTTGGTGTTGTGGTACAGTGTTTGATGCTTGCACAGAGTTGGCAGTAAAATTGTAGTGTCGATACAGTGTTGGACAAAAGTTGGTACAAGTGTGAGTCACTTGACAATTTTTTTGACAGATGTGAAATTAGCGTTTTTGAATGGGAAGCTTGAAGAAGAGGTTTATATTGAGCATCCAGATGGTTTCTAGCTTGGTGATGATCCCAACTTGGTTTGTAAGTTGAAGATATATGGCTTGAAATAGGCACCCCGAGCATAGTATGCATGGTAGCACGATTTCAGGCTAATCCCAAGGAGACTCATGTGATAGGAGTGAAAAGGATTGATTGTGGTTTTTTTTGAAAGTGATTGGTTTAATGCTTCAAGGTTTTCTGGTTTGAGAGTGTTATTAAACCTTGTTTTATAAGCATTGTTGTTGAAGCCATTAGTTGTGTGAAAAACCTATGTTAGGGTTTGATAAGAACATGAGTATCATTGTTATGTGATAAAGGGTTGTTCATTGAGGTGATTGGTTGAGTAGAGTTGATTGAGCCTAGTCAAGTGATTGGATGCATGTGGTTGTTCAAGTTCCATAAAATAAACTATTCTTGATTTGAGTTGAGATTGAGATTTGAGTATAGAACATATTGAGTCTCTAACAATTCTCTTTATGCTTCTATGAGATTTAGTTGATATATTGATTGAGCATTAAGTATAGAACATATTGAGTCTCTAACAATTCTCTTTATGATTCTATGAGATTGGATAAGTTCTGTGTGATCTTGTTAAGCAGATTTGAAACAAGCCTTTTCACCCTTATGTACCTCAAGGGTACTATGGAATATGGGTTATGGTATCCAAAAGATAAAGACTTCACCCTTATTTCATATTCAGATGCAGATTGGGCAGGAGGTGTCGATGACAGAAAGAGTACCAGTGGAAGTGCATTCTATCTTGGAGACAGATTGGTCGTGTGGCATAGTAAGAAACAAGAGTCAGTTTCTTTATCGATAGCAGAAGTAGAATATATTGCAGCGACAACAGGTTGTACGCAGGTATCACTTTTTGAAGGAGAAAGTTGCGGAAGGTGAGGTTAAGTTGGATTTTGTTCCAACTACAGAGCAAGTAGCAGATATCTTCACAAAACCATTGCCTAAGGAAGTTTTTGAGTACCTTCGTAATAAATTGGGAGTGGTCACACTTCCCAAGAATTGACTAGCTATAGGGATCACATTCTCATGGGGAGCATTTAAGTATTTGATTATCTTTTTGCTCATGTTCATGATTTTTGCTAAGTGTAATAAATTTTGCCTAAGAATGTTGTGCATGGACTCAGGGGGAGTCTGCAGTAGCCCTTTGGTATTATTGTCAAAGGGGGAGAAGAGTTACAGGAAATTGCACATGTGTTGCCAACAATTCCAAAGGGGGAGATTGTTGAGCAAGGTGCAGCAACAGTATTGTCATTGTTGTCAACACAGTCAAGATAGATCTGTTGATGCAGTGGACAGGAAGTTCAAAAGCTATTCAGATGCGAGAAGACAGGAGTTCAAAGGTTATTCAGAGTATGTACAATGATTTTCCAAGAAGACCGAAGTGGCCCATATGCAAAAGATCAAAGAAAAAGACAAGTAAGAAAAGTGTCACGATATCACGACATATACAGCAGACAAGAAAAACTGTCATGATTTCATGACATGTTGGAGGAGAGAGAAAAAGCTGGAAAAATTGTCACGATTTCGACATGTTGGAAGAGAGAGAAAAAGCAAGAAAAACTGTCACGATTTCGCGACATGTTGGAAGAGAAAAAGGCAAGTGGAAAAACTGTCACGATTTCGTGACATGTTGGAAGAGAAAGAGAAAGCAAGAAAAACTATCACGATTTCGCGACATGTTGGAAGAGAAAAAGGCAAGTGGAAAAACTGTCACGATTTCGCGACATGTTGGAAGAGAAAGAGAAAGCAAGAAAAATTGTCACGATTTCGCGACATGTTGGAAGAGAAAGAGAAAGCAAGTGGAAAACGTCACGATTTCGTGACATGTTGGAAGAGAAAAAGGCAAGTTGAAAAATTGTCACGATTTCACGACATGTTGGAAGAGAAAGAGAAAGCAGGAAGAAGTGTCACGATTTCACGACAAGTTCGAAGAAAGAGAACAAGTAAGAAAAGTGTCACGATTTCATGACATGTCACATTTTCGTGACTAAAATAGGAGAGAGAAAGTAAGTTGGAAAAGTGTCATGATTTCGTGACATGTCGCATTTTCATGACTAAAATAGGAGAGAGAAAGTAAGTTGGAAAAGTGTCACGATTTCGCGACATGTCGCATTTTCGCGACTTGGAAAGGGCAAGAAGGAAGAGAAAGAAAAAGTGTCATGATTTCGTGACATGTCATATTTTTGCAACTCGAAAAGGGCAGGAAGGAAGAGAAATAAAAAGTGTCATGATATCGCGACATGTCGCATTTTTCGACAAAAGAAAGAGAGGAAGCGTAGAAGAAATGTCACGATTTCATGACAAAAGAAAGAGACTTGAAGAAAGTGTCATGATTTCATGACAAAAGAGAAGAAGACTTAGTGTGGATTTATGACAAAAGCAAAGAAGTTAAGTATGGAAGCAGAAGTGTCACGATTTCGTGACAAAAGCAGAGAAGAAGACTTCGAAGGTAGAAGTGTCATGATTTCATGACAAAAGCAAAGATGAAGTATACGAAGGCGAAAGTGTCGTGATATCGCGACATGTTGTATTTTCGCGGGCCTAAGCAAAGAAAAAGAGGAGAGAAAAAGTGTCACGATATCGTGACATGTTGCATTTTCGTGGGCCAAGCAAAGAGAAAGAGGAGAGAGAAAAAGTGTCGCGATATCGCGACATGTATTTTCGTGGGCCAAAGCAAAGAGAAAGAGGAGAGAGAAAAAGTGTCGCGATATCGCGACATGTTGCATTTTCGTGGGCCAAAGCAAAGAGAAAGAGGAGAGAGAAAAAGTGTCACGATATCGCGACATGTATTTTCATGGTTGAGTTGAAGCCGACGAAGACCGATGACAACTGACTAAAATTAGGGTTTTTAGTTGTTATGCAAGCTGACTAAGATTAGGGTTTTCATCATGAAAATGTTGTTATAAAAGGAGGGTTGTTTGGAGAATTGTTAAGGTGTTGGATAAGTCGTTGAATGCGTGTCAAAGTGTGAAATGTGGTCGTAAGAGCGCAAAAAGCGTAGAAGCGGTGAGATGATGGTGAAGTGCGCAAAGTGAGCGAAGAGTCATGTCAAATTGTCCTAAGTGCGTCTGTGATTGCGCAGAGAAAGCAGAAGGAGCAGAGAGTGCAAAGGGCGAAGACGAACGCAAAGTGCAGCTGTAACGAAGCAGAGTGTGCGAAGTGATTACGCATAGAGAGCAGAGTGCACAGAGAGCACAAAGGTGAAGAAGACCAGTCAGGGTCTTGCAAAAGCAAAGGTATCTTACTATCAATCTTCTAGTTTCAGAATTGAAGTCCAAGTTGATGCTTGGCATCAGGGGTTGGTGCTCCTTCCAGTTGGTGCTGGTAAATCATGGGTTGGTGCTCCTTCCAGTTGGTGCTGGTAAATCAGGGGTTGGTGCTCCTTTCTGTTGGTGCAGATAAATCAGGGGTTGGTGCTCCTTCCAGTTGGTGTTGGTAAATTGATTGTAAAGTTGGTGCTTTGCAAAGGCTGGATTTGGATGGTAGTCCAAGCAGTCATTCTTGAGGAGTAGCCAAATTGGTGAACCTCGTTAAATCTTGTGTTGTGTGATGTTCTCTTGTGATACTTGCTTTATCTGGTTTTAAGGTTTCATTATTTCAGTTTTAAGAGCTGTGAATTTAAGTTTAAAGAACTACACTGATTCACCCCCCCTCTCAGTGCCATTGTAAGACTAACAGTAATCAATTGACAATTGTCCACCTTGAAAGTCTTCCCTCCCTCCCAAAATCATAAGACAAGACATTAGTCGAATAAGTCTAATCAAATATGTATGAGAATTTAGCAAGAATCCAAATATAAATATCAAATTAGTTTTCAAGTATTTCTGAAAACAACTCAAATGAGAGCATAATGTCCTTTCAATAAATCAAATATTTTGTATATACCAACATATGGAATAAACAATCATTATTTAATATCTTGTTTTCATAAAATATTTGTTTTGCATACTTAATAATGAAAAGTGACTCTATTCATCAACAAAACAACATAGTAAAACATAAATCCAATCACCTACAAAATTGGCCAAGGAAAGATCATAATAGTTTAATTAATAATATTTAAAAAATAAATTAATAAATTAATTTAAACTATTATTTTTTTAAAATTTAATATTTATTTATAATTCTCTTATAAATTTTAATTTATATATAAACATTGTTGTCTAGTCTGATCTGAATCCTCTATGTTCAGACTGACTAAATAATACCAATCCTGAGCACTTGATGGTGATCCATTATAAAACAATGAGGTGGAATAGGTTTTATGGATGTAGCTTCTCTGCTTGCACTTACCAACTACTAAAAATAATATGATTGTAACCAACTCTCTATTAATAAAATATATATATATATATATATTTATTTATTTATTTATTTGATAACTATTAATTATTTACGTTATGTATATTTATTTTCCAGCAAGGCGTTATATTGTAAACTAGTTCTACCCTAAGAGACGTGTTGAAGGTAAAGAAGTCCGCCTATAAACATATAATTTATATTTAAATAATTCTTTAACCCTTGCTTCAGGATCGAACCGCAGGGCTCTTGGCACTTAGCAGGAAGATCAGCAGAAGAGATTGAGATTTCCTTTCATGCATCATTTTTAACTCCTCGGAGAAGCATAACGTCATTGGGATCTGTGCGAAAGAAAAGACAGTTCACCCTGCGCTGAGAAGGACAATTCATGGCGTTTAGGTTATGCATGAACAGGATAAGGATAAGGAAGACGCTTCATTGACATGACTTCATGGCGTTTATGTAATGCATGAACATGATAATCTATATTTCATTGTCAACATAAAAACCTTCAATCGACTTCACTTTGCACCACTTTACCTTGTGAACGTCATTCATCAGAAATCAAAAGCACCATTTTACCGTGTGAACGTCATTCATCAGAAATCAAATGTACGTGGAGTGCAGGCGTCCTTGTCTGACTCCTATAATACGCGACAGTCAGTTTTCCCTTTTTGTCACTAGTAATTGTTGCGTACTATCATGTCAGGGTTGTTTGTAGAGTAAAATCTTGCCAACAACTTAGGCAAACTGCGTTTAAAATTTTAAACGATTCTACATCACGTGTTTTTTATAGATAGAATAGAATACTTCCCCAAGCAAGAGTTTTTCTTATAGATAGAACAGAATAGGCATGTATTATGGGCGAAGAGTGAAATTTACGTTTTAAAAAGTATGTTCGTATGGATTGAAGTGAGTGAGAGCTCAGATTCCCGCGGAATAGACCTTCAGGCGTGAAATAAAAAGCTATTCGAGTGGAATCATGACAAGAAGCATCATTGTTGGACTTGAAGGAGGATTACTGCCAGCATTAGTGACTTGATGAAAATCAGGAGTGTGACATATCTAATACTGAGAAACTATAGAAGTGGGTTACCTTAAATTGATTGGGTATTAGAGTATATCGAAATTTCGTCATCGTAAGATTTATGTTATGGGTCTATTAGTTAGATGTTAACAACCATGAAAAATACCAAAAATCTAACTAAAAGCTATGATGTATTCCAATCAAAAGCACTTTTTGACTATCAATAAGAGTGACGCATCCTTCTCCTTAAATAATATTAAAAACGTGTAAGTTTCTAAACCATGCACTAACTAATCTAATTTTTTGAGCAATAAATTAATTCTATTATTTTTATTATATACTTATGTTCTAATTTGTTACATTCTGTTATTTTTTTAGGATGGAAAATTTATGTTCTAAATTCTAAAATATCCACGTTAATTTACTATAAATTTAGGGTAGTTCTAATGAAAAATTATGAATTTTTTTAGTATTAATCAATTATTTAGTAACATTTTCAAAGTATAATAATATTTATTTAAATTCTATAGAATCATTGAATGATTAGAAAGGTATTGTCAAATGATTAGAGATGAGATTTGAAAGGACATTTTTTACAATATGACATTTTTTAATATCCATTTTTATCTTTGAGAAATCTCTCGCTAATGCGAAATAGTGGACCTCCCTGGAAAAGTCCATAAAGTGACTTAAATTAACCAAAAGGAGAATCATTTATGAAAATATAATATTTTACAGTGCTATAACAATATTTTATCCATTCAGACCACATCTAATCAAAAATAAACTTTTCAAGAATATCATGGAGGAAACTCTAGGAAATCCTATCATATACTTTGTTCATGTATATTTTCATAAGCATACCTAGATTTTTCGTGGGATGAAGAGAATGAATGGACTCCTATGTAATGATTACACAAGAAATAATTTGTTTACCATAAACAAAACCACCTTGTTTATCTAAGATAAGACAACCTATAATTCATTTTAACATGTTTGCCATAATTTACAAAATGATCTTATAAATAATTTTACAAAGAAATACACTTAAAATATTTAAAAATAAAATTCAATCCAAAACTATAGTCCATATGAAGAGCCATAATTTGGATTTTTTTTGTAATCCTTACATTAGATTTCTAGGATACAAAACTCTTAATGACTATAGGGAACAAGGTAGGATATTTTATAACAATATATGCTACCATGAAGACTAGATCCAAAACATCTTTTATAAGCATTTATATCAACTAAAATATGGATAAAACATGAGGTTATCCTCGTGAAGGAATAAGTAACATATATTTAGTAGATTGAGTATAAAAATAGATCTTGCTATAAGGTGCGTAGGAAAATGATTCATTTAGACAAGAACTTTTCTAGGAAAAAACCAACTAGGAATCCTATGGAGAAGAGAGTATAGAAAAATAAAGTAAAATTGTTCAAACACCTATCCCTAACCCTAAGTGAGAATGATTACCAAAAAGTGGAGCAGGAAATATTAGAGAAGAAATTCCCATAATCATAAGTCCACAGTTTTACCCCCAAACCAAGAAAAAGAAAAAGTCTAGAATAGACGTGTCTAATCGGCGAAGAGTGAAATTCACGTTTTAAAAAGTCTGTTCGTATGGAGAGCTCAGATTCCCGCGGCATAGACCTTTAGGCATGAAATAAAGAACTATTCGAGTGGAATCATGACGAGAAACATCAATGTCCGTCATTGTTGGAATTGGAGGGTTACTGCCAGCATTAGTGAGTTGATGAAAATCAGGAGTGTGACTGAGAAACTATAGAAGTGGGTTACCTTAAATTGATTGGGTACTAGAGAATATCGAAATTTCATCATCGTAAGATTATGTTATAGGTCTATTAGTTGGATGTCGACAACTTTGGAAAATACAAAAATGTGTTCCAATCAAAAGCACTTTTTGACTATCAATAAGAGTGACGCAACCTTCTCCTTAAATAATATTTAAAACACGTAAGTTTCTAAACCATGCGCTAACTAATCTAATCGAGTCTGTCGTATAAAGTTGTTCAGAATAGAGTCAACTGTAAATCATGTAGACAACCTGCTACTAAATAATGTTAGTTTACATACCTGATAACGATTAAATTCATCATTGTGTTCCTTTCATTTTGAATGGCTCTCGAAATTCAAACAACGATTAAATAAATTCATCATTGTGTTCCTTTCATTTTGAATGGCTCTCGAAATTCAAACAATGGAATCGCTGAAAACATTACTTTTTTCTGTTCGGAGAATTAAATAAGGTACTTAAAAAATAAAGATGGTAATTTGAATTATTATTATTATTATTAAATGTTTTTTTATAAGAAAATTGGTTACAGCTAAATATTATTAATATATTATTTTTAATAAAGTATTACATAAAGAATCAAAGTTCAACACCATTAATTATATCTGTAAATTTAAGAAAACGAGGATATAATCATTCTAACATGTTAAAAAAACAATTTATTTAGTCTTAAAAACATTAAATTACATTGCGTTATTATGCTAAATTATTTTTATGTGTATGTAAAGCAAATTTTAATTTTTTTTTAAATTTTGATTATATTAACTCATTAATTGGAATATGACAATATTTTAGTGCTAACATTATTCATTAGCTAAAAAACAAAATGAGGTGGATCAAGAGTAAAGCATACATAACTGAATATACATAAGAATAGAAGCTAATATCAACAAAAAGATTATATATATCTTATTGCAATACACCAGATATCAATTTTCATATGTGGGAGAGTCTCTTATATGAAGAAATTATGGGTATGTCTTCCATGATATCTTTTGAAGTCTTCAAAGAAGAAAAAAAGTAATCAAAGCCTAAACCTGCTCATCATTGTTAACTACCTTCTTCTTAGTTTTCTATTAGACCTTATGAATATCTTGAATCATATGAGAAAGTTGATGAAGTCTATCAATAACATCTTGAGGTATGTTGGAAGGTCTATAGACTTGGGAATGAATGTGTCCCACATGTGACAAAAGATCAAAGATAAAGTTTGCTAAAACTATATCCCATGGGTGATGGTATGGTATTCTCATTGTTGCATTTGTTAGGATTACGATTCTTTCCTTGGAACTTATTATAAACTTGTCTTGCTTCCTTTCATTTCTTTTGTCCTATTTAGAGAAACTCTTGTCCAGATGCTCCCCTTTCCACTTCATGAAGTCTACACTTTTTATTTTTTTAATGTCTCTTTATCCTGTTTAAATGCCCATTCATAATTGAAATAAGGCTTAAGATATGTTTCAACTTCCTTAGCTAGATCATAGGAATTTTGAAGGGTACTAGGTTCCCGCCTGTTCACCTCATGCCCTATTCTAGGATCCACTCCTAAAATAAATTTATGGACATTCATTTTATCATTATACGTGGACACACATTTCAATAGCTTAACAAATTTATGATAATATACCTCCACAATCATAATCCACTATCTAATATTGGTGAAAATTTAGGGTATAAAAATATTCAATGAGGAACCTTTCTTTAAAACCCACTACAGAATCTTATCATTTTAGATTGACTGCATCCTCAATACTTTTTTCTCCACTAAATGTTTTTCACCAATCTAAGCTAACACCCAGTAAATGCAGAGTGGCATATGATGTTCGAATTCTAGAGGAATAATTCTTTATGTTGCAAAAAATATCTATATCTTTTAGCCAAGCTTTGACTGCATCACTACCTTTCTCTCATTTGAATTTAGTATATTTCATATGTTTCATATCCTTCTGTTGGACATTTTGAGTAGATGAGTTGTCATTGATGTCAAGAGTGAGTGGTCATTGATGTCAAGCTTTCAACACCAGTCAGTGGTAGTTTTAGTGGGCAACATCAGTTTCAGGTTCTCCAATAAGTGCAAAAGGATAGTCCATTTTCAGTTGATCAAGACCCGGTTCCAGGAAGTCAGATGTGGTCCAAAGTGCAAAGAAGAAAGCCCAAGTGAATAATATTATAATATTTCTTTATAATATTATACAAGGAAGTTTAAATTAATTATAAATTAATTAATATAATTTTATTATAAATTAATTTATTAATTAATTTACTTAACTTATAAGTTATTTAAATTAATTATTAATTAATTTTAATATTAATTATAAGTTAATTTATGTTAATTTTAAATAACCCTAAGGTGGGTTATTAAGTCAAAATTTAAAATTTGAATTCGACATCGAGCGCCAACGTGGGGAGCAAATTAACCAAGTGTGTATAAAAGGGGGACTACCCCACCTTAGCCAAAGTCTCTTATGCCTTCGAATTAAATTTAATGCTATGCGAGCTTGTGTGAATCATGTTGTGCAACAAGAGGATTTTATTTTTATTAAAGTGCTTAGAGGAGGCAAAAGGATTTCACCCACCAAGGAGGGAGCCTTGGTCACCAAGCGTTGGTAGCGCAGTTGGCAACCATAATGGAAGCAAGACGTGAGGGCAGCGATTGACGCAGGTTCGAATCCACGGGAGGATTATTTTTGTTTTGTGTTGAAATCGATGGCGAATGAAGGTTGAAAAGGAAGGAAGTCTTCCTTCCTTCACGTGGGCATCTATAGCCCATGCGGTGGGCACCAAAGCGCTAAGGCGCTTGGCGCTTGGGGAGATGGCGGTTCGAATCACGCCGAAACCCTTTTGGGGAGAAGTCAAAGGTATGCATTAGTTGAGCACCAAAATTTTTGGAGGAATTAGTTGAGCTATTAAAAATTAATTTTTGCATAATTTATTTGGCTTGTAAGGTTTTAAGGGGAGTTATAAGGTTGATGCAAAATAATTTTTTGGTGTTATTTTCTTTAGTGTTTGAAAAGGGTAATAAGGTGTTTTAGGAAGATTGTTTGAGGTTTTGTGGTGTTGGATATTATTTTAAGTTGGAGATTATAAGGTGTATCCAAATAATTATTTTTCATGTATGATTTGATGGATGTTAATTCCAAGAAGGAGCAATAAGGTGTATTTGAGCTTTGATTATTTTTGTGTCTAAGGAATATTTGAGAAAGTGTTAAGAGTGATATTTTGTCATCTAACCATTGAAATTGGAAAGAAGGAAATTGTGATTGAGACAGGTTTTCTAAGGCCACTTCTACATCAAACAAAAAGGTATGGGCACATCTTCCTAGTGAGTGATTGTTGAATGTTGTGAATGCAAAGTTGGAGTGAAAAGGATTGTTTGGTAAGCATTGTTGAGTGTGTTTTGAATTAATGCTTCAAGGTTTTCTGGAATAAAGAGTTGTTGATAAAACCTTGTTTGATAAGCATTGTTGTTGAAGTGATTAGTTGAGTGAACTTGAACTAGGGTTTGCAAAGATATCATGAGTATCATTGTTATGTGAAGGTTTAATTGGTTGTAGGTATTGAGTGAAGAACTTGAACTAGGGTTTGCAAAGATCATGAGTATCATTGTTATGTGAGATTGATTGATAAGCATTATTGGAAATATTTGAGTGAGTGTTCTTATGCTTGGACTAGGGTTTGTAAGCAAGTATTAATTCATTGAGTGATTGGTTGAGTAGAGTTGGTTGAGCCTAGTCAAGTGGATGTGTTGATGTGATAGTTCAAGTTCTATGAAACAAATTGTTCTATATTCTGAATTGAGTTGAGAAAGAGGTTGAGTGTTGATGAATGTGAAACATATTGAGTCTCTAACAATTCTCTATATGTTTCTGTGATAAAAGAGATTGAAAGTGATTGAGAGTTTGTGAGTGTGAAGCATATTGAGTCTCTAACAATTCTCTATATGTTTCTGTGGTAAAAAGAGTGATTGAAAGTGATTGAGCATTGTGGTGAATGTGAAGCATATTGAGTCTCTAACAATTCTCTTTATGTTTCTATGAGATTGGACAAGTTCTAGTGTGGACTTGTTGAGTAGATTTGAGGTAAGTCTTAGAGAAGACTTGTGGATAGATTTGTGTGAGCTTTTGTGGAAGCTTACAATATAGTTTGAGAATAGATATTGAGAGAATTTGGATAAGTTCTAGTGAGGACTTGTTGAGCAGATTTGGACAAGTTCTAGAGAGGACTTGTAGATAGATTAGTGTGAGCTTTTGTGGAAGCTTACAAGGTAGATTTGAGATAAGTCTTTGAGAAGACTTGAGAGCAGAGTTGATTGATTGATTTGTTCAAACCTTGGGTTAAGGTTTGGGGTAGATCTAGTAGAGTTGATTTGAGATTAAGTCAAGCTTTGTGTTAAGGCTTGAGGATAGAGATTGAGGATAGATTTGTGCTAGACCGAAGGACTGTGTTTAGTGTAGATCAGAGGATAGATATTGAGGATATATTTGTGCTAGACTGAAGGATTATGTTTAGTATATATTTGAGGATAGAGTTTGGTGTAGATTTGAGGATAGGTTTGTGCTAGACCAGAGATAGAGATTGAGCAGATTTGTGCTAGATCGAAGGACTATGTTTAGTGTAGATTTGAGATAGAGCTTTGAAGGTGATAGAGTATAGAGGATGATAGTCTCTAGTGGATAGAGATCCATTAGCTAGGGTAGTGAGGACAGGTGTCTTTAGTGGATAGAGATCCATTAGCCAGAGTAGTGGGGGTAGCAGTTCTTCTAGAAGATCACCAGTCAGAGCTAAGGAGAAAGAGTTCTCCTATGGATAGAGATCCATGAACTTGATTAGGGGATTGGTGTCTCCTTTGGATAGAGGTCCATAAACATTGTAATAGGGAAAGGATTCCCAAGAGATTGATTGAGAAAATTTTAGTGAAATATTTTCTTCGTGGAGTAGCCCACATTGGGTGAACCACGTTAAATTGGTGTCTCTATTGTGTGTGGTGATTTGTGCATTGCTTTGATTACTATTGTTGATATTGCTATCTATACATTGCATAATATTGATTGGGAAAGAAAAGTAAAAAGTGGTCTTATATTGTTCACCCCCCTCTCAGTATAAGCTTGTGTTCTTCAATTGGTATCAGAGTGGGTTCCTTCGGAAGAGTTTAACAGCTTGAAGGAAAAGCTTTCAAGAACACAATGGATTCTAAGAATGGGTCCTCAGATAATTCAACACCAGTATTTGATGGAAGTGATTATATATTTTGGAGTATGAGAATGAAGATTCACCTGATGGCACTTGGCAATGAAATTTGGGAAGCAGTTGAAAATGGATACATACCACCAGTTGATCCACCTACAGATAAGGAAGGTAAGCTTCTACATCATTACAATTCAAAAGCAATGAATGCAATTTTGAGAGGTTTGCATAGAACAAAATTCATAAAAGTTATGCATTGTAAAGATGCAAAAGGAATTTGGGATAAGTTGCAAAGCATATATGAAGGAGATAAAAGTGTCAAAAAGGCAAAGATACGAAATCTCAAAGGACAATTTGAAGAATTAAGAATGAAGGATGAGGAAAACATTAGTACTTATCTACTTCGGGTAGATGAGGTTGTTAATGCCATGCAAGGACTTGGACTTGAGATTGAAGAATCTGATGTTTGTGATAAGATCTTAAGATCTCTTCCAAAAAGGTTTAGTGAAAATATCTCTACTATAGAGGAATCAAAAGATGGTGATTCTTTGACAAGAGATATGTTACTTGGTATTCTTACAACTTTTGAGTTAAGAACAAAAGAGGAACCTAATATCTAGAAGGAAGCAACCTTCAAAGCTACTAAGAAGACAAAGGGCAAGAAGTCAGATTCAAGCAATGAGTCATCCAGTGATGAAGAAGCTAATTATGGTAGAAGGAATAAGGATTCAAGAAGATTTAAAGATGCAAAATCTGTTAGATGTTTCAATTGTGGAAAGTATGGTCACTATGCAACTGATTGTCAAGAAGCTAGAAATAGCAATGATGAAGAAAAATAGGATCATAAGAACAGGGAATCAAAAAGATATAGGTACCAAAAGAAAGGCAAGGATGGACAAGGCAAACAAGGAAAGAAGTTCTTTCAAAGACAAAAGAGGAGCTACTATGCAGACAAGGCAAGTAAGTACTCAAGTGATAGTGATAATAGTTTCTCAGATAATGATAAAGATGAAGTCCTATTTCTGATTGAAGAAAAAGAAGAAGTTAAGAAAAGGTCACCAATAATTCTCAAGTGTTTTAGATGTGGTAATTTTGGACATCTTGAAGATAGTTGTACAAGGAATGGTTTCAGTTTTAGTGATGATGAATATGAAGATACACTTGAAGGACCAAAAGAGAATATTCTAATGGCACTAGAAGAAGAAGGAGGTGATCCTATAGAAGACAAGTCAGAAAATAATGAAGATGTTCTCAAAGGCAAACAAATAGAGGAAGAATCAGAAAAAGGAGGAGTTGATCTTGAGGGAGAGCTTATTTATGCTCTTAAAACTTTAAAGAAGGTAAGAAAGCAAAACTCCCAACTTGAGTTTCAGTTTCAAGAATGTGATGAAGAGAGAGGAAATCTTATAGAGGATCTAAACAAGTCAATGGCTAAGACAAAGAAGTTCAAGGATAAGTTAGAAGCAAAGGTCTTAGAATGTGAAAAGTTAGAACAAGAAGTAGCCCTACTAAGGGAAGAAGTAGAGAAGTCTAAGGATAAGCTACATAAGTTTGGAAGAAGCTCAAAGAATTTGGATAAGATCATCAAGGCACAAAAGCCTACATCAAGTAAGATAGGTCTTGGTTTTGAACAGGCTCAAAAGAAACAAGAAGAGGAGTCAACCTCAAGTTCTGAAGAAGAAGAAACTTTAGAAGAAGACAATGTGAGAGAAAGTGAGACTTTTGAGGATGAGTTGGATAATAGAAAGTTCAACAAGGAAAGGAACAATGCACAAAGAAGAAACAGATGGAATAGGAACCAATACAAAGAAAAAGAGACTAAGAGACCAATGAGGTCAAGGCAAGGAAATTTCAATGGATGATGTTTCTCATGTCACATATTTGGGCACATGGCTTCACAGTGCAGGACACATGAAAGACAGGAGTATGGGAACTTCAGGAACATGTAGCTTTTCCATGGGTATTGCTACTCATGTAATCAGTTTGGTCACAAGGCAATGAATTGCAGGGTTCATGACAGGAACAGATATGGCTTCACCAGGAGAAATCCCAAGATATTTGCACCTCCAAGGAATAATAACATTAAGTGTTATAAGTGCAATAATGATGGACATACAACAAAGTGGTGTAGAGTAGACATTCTAGAATCAAGCATGAACAGAATAGGAACAGGAACAGGAATATGGACATGAACAGGAATGAGAATATGGATAGGAACAGGAACATGGACATGAATAGGAATAGTCAAAGGAATCAGAAGGATCAGATGAGAAGGAAAGAGGACAAAGGTAAAGATCAGTGCTTGCTGGGAGTAGAAATACTCCCACCCCAGAATTAACCACCTCAAGAGGAGGTGGGGGAGGGGCTAAGCTAAGAGACTCATTCTTAGCCCCGAGCCCCAAAGGTGACCCTTTGCCATTGATGTCAAAGGGGGAGATATTTGAGTAAGGGGAGAGATTTGGTTTAAGGAGAGAGCATTGAGTCAGGGGAGCAATTTCCCAGGGGAGTAGAACAAGAAAAAGGTCAAGTTTTGGTAAAAATAATTTGGGTTGCCATCAATGACAAAGGGGGAGATTGTTGGACATTTTGAGTAGATGAGTTGTCATTGATGTCAAGAGTGAGTGGTCATTGATGTCAAGCTTTCAGCACTATTCAGTGGTAGTTTCAGTGGGCAACATCAGTTTCAGGTTCTCCAATAAGTGCAAAAGGATAGTCCATTTTTAGTTGATCAAGACCCGGTTCCAGGAAGTCAGATGTGGTCCAAAGTGCAAAGAAGAAGCCCAAGTGAATAATATTATAATATTTATTTATAATATTATATAGGGAAGTTTAAATTAATTATAAATTAATTAATATAATTTTATTATAAATTAATTTATTAATTAATTTACTTAACTTATAAGTTATTTAAATTAATTATTAATTAATTTTAATATTAATTATAAGTTAATTTATGTTAATTTTAAATAACCCTAAGGTGGGTTATTAAGTTGAAATTTGAATTTGAATTCTAGCGCCGATGTGGGGAGCAAATTAACCAAGTGTGTATAAAAGGGGGACTACCCCACCTTAGCCAAAGTCTCTTATGCCTTTGAATTAAATTTAATGCTATGCGAGCTTGTGCAAATCATGTTGTGCAACAAGAGGATTTCATTTTTATTAAAGTTCTTAGAGGAGGCAAAAGGATTTCACCCACCAAGGAGGGATCCTTGGTCACCAAGCACTGGTAGCGTAGTTGGCAATCGTAGTGGAAGCAAGATGTGAGGGCAGCGATTGGCATAGGTTCGAATCCATGGGAGGATTATTTTTGTTTTGTGTTGAAATTGATGATGAACGAAGGTTGAAAAGGAAGGAAGTCTTCCTTCCTTCGCGTGGGCGTCTATAGCCCATGCGGTGGGCACCAAAGTGCTAAGGCGCTTGGCGCTTGGGGAGATGATGGTTGGAATCATGCCGAAACCCTTTTGGGGAAAAGTCAAAGGTATGCATTAGTTGAGCATCAAATTTTTTTTTTGAAAATTTTGAAAAAACTTGTATTAAAACAAAGATCAATTACAATTTGGGAAGAGACTTTTCCCAACCAAAGTCAGAGAGAACACATGCTTACAATAGTAAAAGAAGATTTGCAATGGAGCCAAATCTCTTGAACCATTAACTAGCTAACAGGGGGATCGGTTTGGTCTGTTGATGCAACTTGTCGCGAAATCGTGACACTCTTTCCTTCTTCTCCTTTGGCCGTGAAAATGCAACATGTCGCGATATCGTGACACTTTTCTCCCTTGGCCATGATGTTGCAACATGTCGCGATATCGTGACACTTTTTCTCTTTTGGCCATGACGAAGCAACATGTCATGAAATCGTGACACTTTTTCTCTTTTGGCCGCGACGAAGCAACATGTCGCGATATCGTGACACTTTTCCTCTCTTGGCCGCGATGTTGCAACATGTCGCGAAATCATGACACTTTTTCTCTTTCGGCCGACGAAGCAACATGTCGCGATATCGTGACATTTTTCTCCTTTGGCCGCGACGAAGCAACTTGTCGCGATATCGTGACACTTTTTCTCCTTTGGCCGCGACGATGAAACATGTCACGATATCGTGACACTTTTCTCTCTTGGCCGCGATGATGAAACATGTCGCGATATCATGACACTTTTTCTCTCTTGGTCGCGATGATGCAACATGTCGCGATATCGTGACACTTTTCTCCTTTGGTCGCGATGATGCAACATGTCGCGATATCGTGACACTTTTTCTCCTTTGGCCGTGATGATGCAACATGTCGCGATATCATGACACCTTTCCTCCCTTGGCCATGATGATGCAACATGTCATGATATCATGACATCTTTCCTCCATTGACCATGATGAAGCAACATGTCACGAAATCGTGACACCTTTCCTCCCTTGGCCATGATGAAGCAACATGTCATGAAATCGTGACACCTTTCCTCCCTTGGCCGTGATGAAGCAACATGTCGCGATATCGTGACACCTTTCCTCCCTTGGCCGTGATGGTGCAACATGTCATGAAATCGTGACACCTTTCCTCCCTTGGCCGCGATGAAGCAACATGTCACGATATCGTGACACCTTACCTCCAGTGACCGCGACGGTGCAACATGTCATGAAATCGTGACACCTTTCCTCCCTTGGCCATGACGGTGCAACATGTCATGAAATCGTGACACCTTTCCTCCCTTGGCCACGACGAAGCAACATGTCACGATATCGCGACACCTTCCCTCCCTTAGCTTTTTCTTTGATCATTAGCTCAGGGACCTTTCAAGACCCTGCCTAATCACCTCATCCTCAATAGCCATGTCACTATGCAACTGAACCCCTACCTCCTTCTCAGCACCCATCTTAGCCAGGAAGTCGACCGCTTTGTTTAAATCTCTACTCACATAAACTGGAATCACATCATCTAATTCCCTCCATAATTCCTTAATTTGAGTGACAAGAATCCTCAACCTCCATGCTTTCAAGGCAAAGTTCCTCATGCAATCTAGAGCTCCAACCATTATTTGAGAATCTGATTCAAGAATTATCCTCCTGTGGCCCTGTTTAACTGCCCAAATAGAAGCAGATTTGATAGCTATGGCTTCTGCTTCATTGTTTGTGGCTCTTCCCAAGCCTTGCAGTTCCCAATAGAGCATTGTTCCAACATGATTCCGGCAAACCACTCCAATTTTGGCTCTACCCGGATTGCCTTTTGCAGCTCCATCAGTATTAATTTTAATCCAACCTTCTAGGGGTGGTTTCCAACTAGCTCTGTCCTGTCCCTCTTGCACTTCAACTCCCTCTTCCATTGCCCCAATAACAACCTGAGTTTCCTCTTTAGCATAGACGGCCACAGTTTCTGTGACTTTGCTCCAGATGACCTGCCAAACTCCATCTAACGAGGAAAAAGTTTCTCTAAAAATTCTAGCATTTCTCTCCAACCACACTTGCCACCAAATGAAGTTTAATCCAAGCTCCCAACCAATACGAAGAGCTTTAGATTTAAATCTACCCCTCTTCCATCTTTCCCAGATATTAATCCGATTCAAGTCACCATTAACTTGAATTTTATAATATAAAAACCATCTCTTCCAAATCTGGCGCGTGAAAGGGCACTCAAACATCAAGTGATCAGTTGTTTCCTCGCTCTTGTAGCATAAGACACATTGAGATGGACCGATGATTCCTTTACATCTGAGATTATCAAAAGTGAGAATTCCATTGTGCATGAACTGCCAGGCAAAAAAGTTTACTTTCAGCCAACCCTTGGAGTGCCAAATCTTTCTCCAATCCTCAACCTGATATGTATGAGGGGGAGGCTCTGGAAGGATCTTGTCATATCCGTCCTTCACTGTGTAGACACCAAGGCTCCCATAGCCCCAAGCTAATTCATCCTCCTCGTCTCTACCTATGAGAAATCTTTCTGTCAAGATTTTAGTCATGATGGGTGCCAAATCCGGAGGGATTGAAATTGGCCACTCATCCAACTTCTTAAACTGCTTAAACTTATAATTCCCCAGCTGACTAGTGGTGAAATAACTTTCAATTTGGACCCATCCCTTGGTTTCTATGGCTATTTTTATTGGTTGCAATTCAGGAAATTCAACAATGATAGGTGGGTATTGATCCCATGAATCTGTCCAAAATCGTGCCTTCTCCCCTCTCCCCACTTTCCAAAATAATCGATCTTTTACTACCTGAGATCCTAACTTGAGAGCCTACCACACTAAGGATCCAGTACCATCCAAAGGGAAACGGCCCACCTCATTTGGGTTAACATGTCCCAAATATTTACTAGTTAGGATTCTACTGAATAAGGAAGTTGGTTGGGAAATCCACCTCCAGTAAAGCTTTCCAGCCAAAGCTTTATTATTTATCTTGGATCTTCTCAGTCCCAAACCTCCTTTTACCTTGGGTTGGGTTACTTTGTCCCAACCAACTAAGGCCCATTTCCTCTCTCCTTTTACTCCTTCCCATAAAAATTTTCTAGCCATCTTGTCCAACTCTTTCCATATAGTATGTGGGGCAACCAGGATAGAGAATTTATAAATTGGCATGGCCTGAATGACTGACTGTAAAAAATTTAATCTACCCCCATAGCTTAACCATTTGTGAGACCAATGATTCATTCTATCCTTGATACAATCCAAAAGATTCCTCCAGATATCTATTTTTAGTTTTTTAAAATGCAAAGGGACCCCCAAGTAAACCATTGGGAGAGAAGTCCTTGTGAATCCCAAGATCTCTAGAACTCTGTCCTGAAGCCTTTGATCAAGATTGAGAAAGACCACTTTGGATTTTTTATCATTGATGACTTGGTTTGAAGCCCTAAGGTAGACATTAAGAGTATCTCTGATCATTCTTGCTTCCCTGAAGCTGGCCACTCCCACCAATCTAGTATCATCCACAAACTGTAGGTGAGTCAAAACTTCCTCACCCACCTTGATACCTGTTAGCAAACCTTGTTGTCTTCTCCTCAAGAAAAGTCTACCTAATCCTTCAGCCAAAATGAGGAAAAGATAGGGAGAGCAAGGATCCCCTTGACGAAGGCCTCGAGTGGCTCCAAATGGTTGCGAGGGAAGACCCTTGATTAACACTGAGTAAGTCGGAGTAGAAACACAACTCATGACCCATTCTATCCAATCCTGAGAGAAACCAAAGGCTGCCATCATCTTTGACAAGAAACTCCACTCCACCCTATCATAAGCCTTTGACATATCTAATTTTATGAACATTCCTTTATTACCAGATGTTTGCATTGTATGGATTGCCTCTTGAGCTAGAACCACCCCATCCAAGATCTGCCTACCCTCTACAAAACCCCCTTGCTCTGAGGAGATAATGTTATGTAAAAGAGGTTTTAGCCGCTCAACCATTACCTTTGTGATTATTTTATATATCACATTGCATAAGGCAATAGGTCTATAATCTGAAATATGTACCCCCTCCTCCCCTTTTGGAATTAAAGTAATGAAAGTATGATTTAATGCTTTAAGCATTCTTTTACTACCTCTGGACTCCTCTATAACAACCATTACATCCTCCTCCAAGTTATCCCAAAAGGCCTGAAAAAACTCAATTGGAAAGCCATCTGGACCTGGAGTTTTTCTGGTGCTCATTCCAAAGACCACATTCTTCAGTTCCTCTCTATCAATGGGTTTAAGAAGGGTCTGATTTTCTTCTTCAGAGATAACGGAAGGTATGACAACAATAACGTCATTTTGAGCCTCTTCATCTTGCACCATACTTTCCTTAAATAGTTTAGAAAAATAATCCATTGAATGGGAATGCATACCAGGAAGTGTATCAAAGGAGTGTCCATTCTCATCTTGAAGAGCTTCCATGTTATTCATCTGTCTCCTAGCACAGAGCGATCCGATGGAAAAATTTGGTATTTCTATCACCTTCTAATAACCAAGTGGTTCTTGCTCTCTGTTTCCAGTAGGTCTCCTCTTGGTTGTCAATGTCCTCAACCGCTTTACGCAAGGCATCATCCTCGGCTTTGAGCTGCTCTGTAATTGTTCCTTCCCTAAAGTGTTTTTGAACCTCATCCCATCTGGCCACCAAAGGAGCTCTTTGGACCTGGAAGTCTGTCTTGTTAGCTCGCCTCCAATGTTTCAGTTGAGCTTTGACATAATGAAGTTGTTTGTGGAATCTAAACATTGTTGTCCCATATTCTGGGCGACCTTCTTCCCACCACTGTGGAATTTTCTTTCGAAGTTCCTCTTTTTGTAACCAAAAATTCTCAAATTTAAAAGGTTTGTGATGTTGCCCCTGTCTTAATCCCTCCTTCCAACAAAATGGGAAAGTGATCTGAAACTGGACCCTCCAAAATCTGAAATTTTGTATTCCATTTTACAAATGCCTCCTCTGAAACCAAAAAATGGTCTAACTTTACCTTCCTGCTATGTGGCTCCCTCCTCTTATTAGTCCAAGTATAGTTGGTTCCAGGGCATTTAATATCCACTAAGTGTAAAGCCTGGACTTGGGCAATCATAAGTCGATCCCCTGGGTCCAAAATTGGGGTTCCCCCTTCCTGATCTCTAGAAGATAATTTAGCATTAAAATCCCCAGCAATAATCCAGTCTAAATCTTCCCTTGAGATTCTCATGTTATGCACAACTTTCCATTGAAGCCTCTGACCATCAAGGTTTTGAGCCCCATAAAAATTTGTGATTAAAACATGTTCAGCTGTGACATTATTCCTAAAATGTGATGTGAGAACACCCCTCCAAGCTATATGTTCTATTGCAGTCCATTCAAGAGAGTTCCAAAGAGTAACAATCCCCCTGAGGCACCTTGGGCAGCCACTTCCATATGACCAGCACCCCTCCAAATTCTGTTAACTGTTTTACACATAAGATCTAACGACATTTTTGTCTCTTGAATAAGCAAAAAATCTGTTTTACATTTTTCTAAGAGTCTTCGAACAACAGATTGATGGGTTCTATTGTTTAAACCCCTAACATTCCATGATTGTATAATCATTGGTTACCTTGAGAGCAGTAAGAATCTATTGGCCTCACCGATCCTCCAGTGATCAGTTTGTCTCCTTGAACTGCTAGCAATTCCTTATTTGATTTTCTACCCACTCCTTGAGAGTTGCTATTTTTTGATCTCTTTTCCACCTGAGTTATCCCTAAAGTTGGCCTTTCTCTATTCTTTTCTGCTATTCCCATGCTGACATCCTTAATTATTGGCTGCTCTTGGTTATGCACTATCAATGCCCCTGCACTCTCTGACTGCGGTAACTCAGTGTACTCAATTACCTGTTCTATGACGGGGGGAGATGAAAGAGGAGCTTGAACGTGGATGTTATTATTTTCACTATTCCCATCCACTCCTTCCATGAATTGATCCTCTTGGTCCACTAGTGTCTTAAATATCTCATACCTATTGGCGGGCTTGAGTTGGGTTTGCTCTTTACCATATTTTTTCTTTTGCCTTCTCCTTCTTTTGGGCTGTTCAAAACCATCTCTCTGAGCTTCTTTACCCTGAGAAGTATTGGTTGGTTCTTTGTTTATTGTTGACTTACCCTCCTTAGGAAGATTTGACATTCCTAGCGGAGCCTCCATTTTTGTGTTCATATTATTTGGGCAAAATCGGGCCAAATGCCCGTATTTGTGGCAAACTCTGCATCTGAAGGGCAGAGCCTCATAATCCAGCTATTGAATCCAAGATAGTCCTGCCAGTTCAAGTTCCACCTCTATCGGTAGAGGCTGGCTAAGATCCATTTCCACACATATTCTTGCATAAACAGTTGTGTTTCCTTCTATTGTGTCTTTGGAGACACCCAAATGTCTTCCAAGGGAATTACCGATAATTTCCAAAACCTGCTCACTCCAAAACTCCATTGGAAGTGCATACAAACGGATCCAAACCGGGACAACAGTGGGTTCAATTCGAGGATCGAATCCCACTCTCCAGGGTTGAACAAATAATCCTGTCGGACCATGATTCCTCTTTTCTGATTCGAAAGCCCTATTTCTATCGGCCAGAGAAGAAAAACTAACAATAAAATACCCATTGCTAATAAACCATAAAGAGTACTCACCATGAGGCTCCCAGTTTTGCCGGACCCAGGAATGCAAAAAATTTAGGGTAGGGCGAATACCCATGAATTTACAGATCAGATCGTGATTGGCTCTGTATAAGACTGTTTCTTCGACCATCCTTGGCTCAATGACAATCTTGGGCCTTGATTCGGACTACGGAAGGCATCCATTAACTCGTTGAGTTGTTGATCTCTTTCCAGCATCCGTAAAGAGCATTTTAAAAGCAGTTCTTTGTGCTTCGTCAGTATTGGATGGAGATTTATCTTTTAACAAATCTGCATAAGAGCTATTTCTCCCTGTAAGAGGATCCGGAGGAGTCCCCATTGGACCCTCCTGGGGCAGCAAACTTGCCTTCAGATCCACAGTAACCAGAAAAACACTTCGGCAACCCACCTGATGCCCTAGATTTTCCCTAGCTCCAGAAACCCTAGTTCATCGCTTCCCATCTTCTCTCTCCTTTCAAAATTGCCTCTGAGGATTCGTTGAGCATAAAAATTTTAGGAGGAATTAGTTGAGCTATTAAAAATTAATTTTTGCATAATTTATTTGTATTGTAAGGTTTTAAGGTGAGTTATAAGGTTGATGTAAAATAATTTTTTTGGTGTTATTTGCTTTAGTGTTTGAAAAGTGTAATAAGGTGTCTTAAGAATATTGTTTGAGGTTTTGTGGTTTTGGATATTATTTTAAGTTGGATATTATAAGGTGCATCCAAATAATTATTTTTCATGTATGATTTTATGGATGTTAATTCCAAGAAAGAGCAATAAGGTGTATTTGAGCTTTGATTATTTTTTTCTAAGGAATATTTGAGAAAGTTTTAAGAGTGATATCTTGTCATCTAACCATTGAAATTGGAAAGAAGGAAATTGTGATTGAGATAGGTTTTCCAAGGCCACTTCTACATCAAACAAAAAGGTATGGGCACATATTCCTAGTGAGTGATTGTTGAATGTTGTGAATGCTAAGTTGGAGTGAAAAGGATTGTTTGGTAAGCATTGTTGAGTGTGTTTTGAATTAATGCTTCAAGGTTTTCTAGAATAAAGAGTTGTTGATAAAACCTTTTTTGATAAGCATTGTTGTTGAAGTGATTAGTTGAGTGAACTTTAACTAGGGTTTGTAAATATCATGAGTATCATTGTTATATGAAGATTGTTTTCTAAGCATTGTTTTTGAAGTAAGTGAGTGAAGAAATTGAACTAGGGTTTGCAAAGATCATGAGTATCATTGTTATGTGAGATTGATTGATAAGCATTATTGGAAAAATTTGAGTGAGTTTTCATATGCTTGGACTAGGGTGAAAGTATTATTTCATTGAGTGATTGGTTGAGCCTAGTCAAATGGATGTGTTGTTGTGATAGTTCAAGTTCTATGAAACAAATTTTTCTTTATTCAAAATTGAGTTGAGAAAGATAGTTAGTGTTAATGAATGTGAAACATATTGATTCTATAACAATTCTCTATATGTTTTGTAGAGGATGAGAGTTGAGTGAAGAAAAATTTTTTTTTTTTTTTTTTTTTTTTCTGGGGGGGAGAGGGGGGAAAGTTTTTAGGTGGAAACCAAAAATTTTTTTTGAGAAATATTAAAAGTGATTGAGTGTTTGTGAGTGTGAAGCATATTGAGTCTCTAACAATTCTCTATATGTTTATGTGGTAAAAAGAGTGATTGAAAGTGATTGATCATTGTGGTGAATGTGAAGCATATTGAGTCTCTAACAATTATCTTTATGTTTATATGAGATTGGACAAGTTCTAGTGTGGAATTGTTGAGTAGATTTGAGGCAAGTCTTAGAGAAGACTTGTGGACATATTTGTGTGAGCTTTTGTGGAAGCTTACAATACAGTTTGTGAACAGAGATTGTTGAGCAGATTTGGACAAGTTCTAGTGAGGACTTGTTGAGAATATTTGGACAAGTTCTAGAGAGGACTTGTGGATAGATTAGTGTGAGCTTTTGTGGAAGCTTACAAGGTATATTTGAGACAAGTCTTTGAGAAGACTTGAGACTAGAGTTGATTGATTGATTTGTTCAGACATTGGGTTAAGGTTTGGGGAAGATCTAGCAGATTTGATTTGAGATTGAGTCAAGCTTTGTGTTAAGGCTTGAGGATAGAGATTGAGGATAGATTTGTGCTAGACTGAAGGATTGTGTTTAGTGCATATTAGAGGACATAGATTGAGGATAAATTTGTGCTAGACCAAAGGACTGTGTTTAGTACATATTTGAGGATAGAGTTTGGTGTAGATTTGAGGATAGGTTTATGCTAGACCAGAGACAGAGATTGAGTAGATTTGTGCTAGACCGAAGGAGTGTGTTTAGTGCAGATTTGAGACAGAGATTTTAAGGTGATAAAGTATATAGGATGATAGTATCTAGTGGATAGAGATCCATTAGCCAGGGTAGTGAGGACATGTGTCTTAAGTGGATAGATATCCATTAGCCAGAGAAGTGGGAGCAGCAGTTCTTCTAGAAGATCACCAGTCAGAGCTAAGGAGAAAGAGTTCTCCTTTGGATAGAGATCCATGAAATTGATTAGGGGATTGGTGTCTCCTTTGGATAGAGGTCCATAAACATTGTAATAGGGAAATGATTCCCAAGATATTGATTGAGAAAATTTTAGTGAAATATTTTCTCCATGGAGTAGCCCACATTAGGTGAACCATGTTAAATTGGTGTCTCTATTATGTGTGGTTATTTGTGCATTACTTTGATTACTGCTATTGATATTGCTATCTATACAATGCATAATATTGATTGGAAAAGAAAATGGAAAAAGTTGTCTTATACTGTTCACCCCACCTCTCAATATAAGCTTGTGTTATTCACTTCCCTATTTCTCCTCGAGCTAAATTTTGGCATGTTATGTCTCAGTAATAGGTTTTTTGCCTTGTCTCGTTTTAGAGTTTCCAGATTGAGTTTCTTGAGTCAACACTAATTTTAATAGTTGCTTCTATGTTTCTACCTATTCACGAAGTGGGGTAATTTTTGCAAAGAGATCCTCCCTCTCATTACTAGGATCATTTACACCTACATTGGTGGTTATGGCTTCTATATTATGTTTTCATATCTACGTTATCGATAGGGCAACACTTCCTCTCCTCTTTGGTGGCATTGTCCCTGGCCACACATAGGATACGTAGTAGGGTTCAATACACATTTTTCATCTTCAAATTGTTTCTCTTATTAGCACATATATTCCTAGTTATCCTAACTAAACAGTAGAGGTCTAATTCTAGAAAACACACTATTCTTATAGGTATAGTATTTACATGGTGCATGTTTGGTTGCACTTCCAACTATTATTGCACAAGAAAACTTGTATCCCTACAAACCATGCTTTAATACCAAATATCACGACCAAATTTCGCCAAGCATCACCTCTAAAAAGAAGAATTTATATTTTTTAATTTATATTTTCTTACTCCTAAACCTTTACTAGAACTAACCAAGCTTTACACATCAGTCTTCTGAAATCCCAACCTCATTATGAGATAACTTAATTTAATTTTTTCTCTATTATATTCTACTAGGCTAACCCATAATTACATCATACATAATTATGGTTATGCAAATGTAATAGGTGAAATTTACTTGTTTTGCAACCATCCTTCTTACTTATCATTTAGTGAGTTAGTTTCCCTTCTTTCATTATTTTGAAATAAGCACACTATTCATCTCACACCACATAAATATTTATATGTTGGTTCTTGTAGCGTATTGTATATTGATAATCCTCTAATATTCATAATGAGCTAGTCGATCCATTTATAAGCGTATTCCCAATTACTTCTTATGGATACAACCTTGTAGCTAACCATATCTCCCGTTAAATTATATTAGATTTCACTACTCTCTAGGTGCTTACTTTTTTTGTGCAAAAAAATTGTCATTTCTCATTCACATGAGTCATTACTTAATTACATCTATCAAGTTTTTTATTGATATTTTTAGAGTAGTATTCAGCTAAGCTATATAATTAGCCATTTACTAACATGAAATTCTCAATTCCATAAAATTATCGACCGATAATTAATAAACTTTCCCAAAAATAGGATTTATTTAATATTAAAGTCTTCAACATGTAAGACTATAAAATAATTCTTTATTAATTCAAATACAACTAGTCATCTTGTAATTATTAAATAACTACATAATCACATAAATAATACTTCCATAAATAATTATTTCCATATTTAAACAACCATTCTCATAACAATTTAAACATGCATCCATCATAAAATAAGATCTCCACAAAGATTCACACAAAACTTGTTTATCTTGGGAAACCCAAAGGTAATAACCCAACTAAGAATATTTCAATATTATTTCATAAGGAAAGGTATAAATACAATTAGGATAGGCTTCCAAATGACCCCTTTCTTTACCTCAATCATGTTGGAATTATGCTTAATATTTTTCATGTTATTCAGGAGGGGTTAACTCTGAAAAGACTTTACACTTTGTAAAATTTTCCTCGTCAAGGTTAAGATTTAGTCATTTTTAGACCCATATGGATGTTTTTGGGTTAATGTAATGTTGGCCTATGGTTTTATGCCCATGGTATTGTAATTTTTTTCTTGTGTTGTTGGTATATAAAGCAGCACTTGCATGAGGTTTTGGTAATGAATTTGCAAGAAATGTAATCGCAAGTGAAAAGCGAGCGAAAGGATATTATTGTATTGGAGATGGTCAAGTTTATACAATAAGGAAATATTATTGCTAGAAAATTTTCCAAAAGGATTCCAAGGATAAATTATTGTGTAATGTGTTCTTCTTCTTTGTCTTTCCTTTAATTTTGCAATTATTGTTTTTTTTGGAATTTATTTATTGGGTATTATTTCTCTTCATTTGGTATTAGAGTTATGTTTT
Organism: Wollemia nobilis; assembly: GCA_028583015.1. NCBI lineage: Eukaryota > Viridiplantae > Streptophyta > Pinopsida > Araucariales > Araucariaceae > Wollemia > Wollemia nobilis. Next base: position 3,530,934 of record JAQPPZ010017225.1, on the reverse strand, counting down.
AGATTTATTAAAGGAATAACAGTTTCAATCCTGGGATAAATTGATTCTTGAGTAGGATAAATGGACAAAATAATCTAGGTGAAGGAAAATTACAGGAAGCACACGGGTAGAGATAAAAAAAGTCAATGGATAAAATTTTGAATTATGATAACTCAATATGGAAGATCTATTGGTGGATAAAGATCAGTGGGTTATAGTCTTGGGAGTACATCCAACAAGAATTATAGATGAGGAATGGCTAAAGATCGATAGGAAGGAAAGAATTTATATCAGATTATGTTTATTTGATTTAATATTTTTGAATGTATCGATAGAGGCCATGACAAAGTTGTTATGGGAAAATATGGGAGTATTGTATCAAATAAAGTTACTGGTAAATAAACTCTTTTTCTCAAAGAAGCTATATTATATTTAGATGAATGGTGGTGACTCTATGACTGAATATCTAAATGATTTTAACACTGTGGTAATTCAATTAAACTCTATAGATGTAAAAATAGATTAAGAGTAAAAGTGTGTTACTTTACTTTGTTATTTACTAGACTCCTAGGGTAACCTAGTTATGGCTATCTCCAATACTACTATTACATTGAAAGTAGATGATATAGTAGGAACATTGCTATTTGAGGAAATGAGATGAAAATATTCTAAGGATTATCATCAGAAGGATGTCTTGGTTTTGAGAGGCCATTCTCAAGAAAGAAGCAAAAATAAATTAGGAGAAAGGAGTTTTGAAATCTTGTAATACTTATTTTAGTTTTGTTTGAAGAATTTATAATAACCTTTTATGACAAGAAACCCACAAGACTAGATTTAATCCAAGGGGGGTGGTATGTCACACCCCACCCTAGAAGGATATTCTTGGTTGATGTATTATGTATTTATGGATGACTAAACATCAGCCATAAGGGGTTTCTCACACTAACCAAATCCCCAAAAAATAAAAATAAAAATAATATCCATAGTCATCATTTCTTTGAAAAGGACTTACCCTTCAAAAATTAAATTATAAATATTGGGAAAAATTTATTGTTCCTGACAAACGAAAATGCTCGAAGTGTGGTAAAACAAGGCATTATAAAAGAGATTGCAGATCTAAAAATGTTGATGAAGGAACATCTACAGAAATAAAGACCACAAATGAAGATTCAAGGGACCTATTCGTAGTTGTAGTATGCTCAAGTGAACACCATGATTCCCCATAGGGAGGGGTTCTATGAATATGAAAAGATAAATGGAGGTGAAGTCTTCTTGGGAGAAAATCCAATATAGAAAATAATAGGTCGATCAAGAGTCATATTGAGGTTAAAATATAGAAGAATTAAAACCCTTCTCGGTGTGCTACATATTCTAATTTTGGCAATAAATATTATATCCATTAGTAAGATGAATGATGTAGGTGTGAATATAAAAAATCAATAAGGATAGTTGCAATATGGTTCATGGATGCGTAGTGTTAGCAAGGGGATTTTATATAGGAAATTTGTTCAAACTTGAGTCTAGAATAAAATTAATACAGTAGAAGAAGCTCCAAGTATACTTGTAGCTAAGACAATGTTGTGGCATCAACGAATGGGGCACCTTGGTGAGAAAGGCCTTTGAGCATTGAAATATAAGGTATGGTTGAAGGAATTTCTAATTGTCTATTAAATTTTGATTTTTGTGAGTACTGTATTTTTGGAAAGCAAACCCAAGTTAAATTTTCAAGTAGTGCTACAAGATCTGAATGAATTTTGCATCTATTTCATGGTGATGTGTTTGGAGCTATAAAAGTACCATCATTAGGTAAATCCATCTATTTTGTTAAATTTATAGTTGACTTCTCAATAAATACTTGGCTATACTTTTTATGGTATAAATTTGATGTTTTTAATAAAGTTAAAGAGTTAAAGGCTCTTGTAGAAAATCATATGGAGAATAATATAAAGGTTTTGAGAAGTGATCATGGTCATGAGTATTACTTTAATAAATTATAGCATTTTTCTAAAGACTATGGAATAGAAAGGCATAGAAAAAATCCATATACTCCAAAAAAAATGGAGTTGTAGAATGAATGAATAGAACATTGATGCATAAGACCAGAAGTATGCTAAGCAGTGTAGGGTTTGAAAATAAATTTGGGGCAGAAGTCATGTTAACTGCTTTCTACCTCATCAATAGATCTCCTACCTAAGCTTTGGTGGATAAAAATCCACAAGAATTGTGGACTGGTATGAAACTCTCTTTCGATCATATAGAATGCTAGACTATAAATACGAGAAATGTATATTTATGGTATCAGATAACCATTTTAAGTTCAGGCTAGACCTGTAGCATGAACTTAAAAAGGTTGTGATATATTTAATTAGCCATGTATGTCCCAAAAAATAAATGGACTAAGATAGACTATAAATATCAGAAATGTATATTTATGGTTTATAGTACTAGTGTGAAAGGATATAAGTTGTGGAATACAGAAACACTGAATATTACTTGCAATTGTAATGTGATATTTAGAGAAATAAAAGAGATTCCAAAATAGGAAATACAACCAAGCAAATAACTTGAAATAGTTCAGGTAAAATTGGAATAGGAGGAAGAACCTATGAAAGAACTTGATGCTATAGAAGAATATGAATTATAGAAAGATTCTAAAGAGGAATATACAAAGGAAGAGGGTGAGGAGAAATCTAAACGTGCAGAACCAAGAACTCAAATTTTTATGAGATCAGATCAGGTGAGAAGACTCCCAAAAAGGTACAACCCTTCAATTTTTTTTTGCATTTAATTTATCAGTTACTGATGAAGAACCCAATACTGTAAAGGAGGCACTTCAGTAAATAGAAAATAAGTCTTGGAAAAGGGCTATGGAAGAATAAATCGAGTCCTTGGATAAAAATAAAACATGGGACTTGGTGAAATTACCCCTTGGAAGAAACCTACTGGTTTTAAGTTGTTATTCAAGAAGTACAATATTGAAGGAAATTTGGAGAAGTACAAAGCTCACTTCATAGCAAAAGGATTTTATCAAGTTGAGGGAATTGAATATGGTAAGTTTTTTTCTCCTATGGCTAAACTAACATCAATTAGAGGTCTATTGGCTATTTTTGTTGCTTTTGATTTTGAAATTGAATACATGGATGTAAAGACAACTTTTGTGCATGGTGAACTTCATGAAGACATATATATTTCTCAACCAGAATGCTTTAGGGTAAAATGTAAGGAGGATTTGGTATTCAAGTTGAAGAAGTCTATTTACGGGTTGAAGCAGTCTCCAAGGATGTGGAACCAAAAATTTGACATGTTTGTTTTAACACTTGGGATTGGAAAAAGCAAAGCATATCCATATGTATATTTTAAAAAATAAAGTGAAAATTTTGTTATCATTGTATTGTATGTGATGACATGTTGTTAATTGGTAACAATAAGGATATGATAAAGTTACTAAAATATTATTTATTTTCTGAATTTGACATGAAGGATTTGGGTGATGCAAAAATTATTTTTTCTATGGAAATAATAAGGGATCATGCAAATAGAAATTTATGGTTAAATAAAAGGAAATATATTGATTTGATACTATAGAGGTTTAGGATGCATGATTGTAAACCAGAATGTACTCCATATCCAATTGGTCAAAAGTTATCTATTGAAAAATGTCCTAAAACAGATGAGGAAATTGAATAAATGCATCATGTTCCTTATGCTAGTGTTGTGGGTAGTCTAATGTATGCAATGGTTTGTACTAGACCTGATATTGCACATGCAATGAGAGTAGTTAGCAGATATATGTCCAATCTAGGAAAGTAACATTGGACTATTATGAAGAGGATCTTTAGATACTTGCATGGACCTAAAAATTATGCTATATGTTATGAAGGAAAATCTAGAGATAATAATATTGTAAATATAAAAGGGTTTGTGGATACTAATTGGGCTAGAGATCTTGACAAAACAAGATCCATGAGTGCTTGTGTTTAGGCTATTTGGAGGGGCAGTAATTTGGATGAGTAAAAATAAAATAGTTGTTGCTTTGTCCACTATAGATGCAGATTACATTGTAGAAACTCATGCCTATAAAGAAGTAGTGTGGCTGCAAAGGCTATGTTCAACAATTGGTATTAAGGAAAATGTTGTGAGAATTAATAGTAATAGTCAAAGTGCAATATTTTTGGTAAACAATCCTAGTTTTCATGATCAATCAAAACATATTGATATCAAGTACAATTTTGTGAGATATGGTTGAAGAGAATTGCGTGATATTGGAAAAATTTGATACATAAAAGAACGTTGCTAATTCATTAACAAAAGTTGTACTTGCTCAAAAAATTTCTTGGTGTAGAAGATCTATGGGCATGGTTGCCCTTGATAGTTGACAATGGCAGTTATTAGCCCCTATGGAAAGTATTCAACAAGTGGGATAATGTTGGAATTATGTTGAATATTTTCTATGTTACTTAAGAGGGGTTAACTCTAAAAGAACTTTACACTTTATAAACATTTTCTTGTTGTGTTTCGAGGTCGAGGTGGGTAGGGGCTAGCCTCGAGCGAGGGTACGAGGGTGTTAGGCCCTCAAGAAATTGTCTTGGTGTTTAGTCTATTTTTAGACTTGTATGGGTATTTTTGGGTTAATGTAATGTCAGCCAATAATTTTGTGCCCATGGTATTGTACAACCCCTTCTTGTGTTGTTGGTATATAAAGCAGTACTTCCATGAGTGTTTGGTAATGAATTTTCAAGAAATGTAATCACAAGAAAAAAGTGAGTGAAATGATATTATTGTATTGAAGACGATCAAGTTTATACAATAAGTAAATATTCTTGCTGAGAATTTTCCTGAAAGGATTCCAAGAATAATTTCTTCTGTAATATATTTTTCTTCTCTATTTTTCCTTTGATTCTACAATTACTGATTTTCTAGAATTTGTTTATCAGGGTATTATTTCTCTTCAAATAAAATATCCCAGCTCTCACATTCTTACAATCAAAACTTGCTCTTAAATTTCTTTTCACAACCAAATATTATGTTTAGCTTTAGGGATCTATACAACCCAAAACAATTTAAATTTATATTTTCTTATTCCTAAACCTTTACAAAAACTAACCAATGTTTACACATCAGTATTTTAAAATCCCAGCTTCATTGCGAGATAATTTAATGTTTTCCCTATTATCTTCTACTAGGCTAACCCATCATTACATCATACATAATTTTGGTTGTGTAAATGTACTAGGTGTAGTTTACTTGTTTTGCAACCATCCTTCTCACTGATAATTTAGTGATTTGGTTTATCTTCTTTCATTCTTTTGAAATAAGCACATTGTCCATATCACACCACATAAATATTTCTATTTTGGTTCTTGTAGCATATTGTATATCGACCATCCTCTCATATTATTATTGAGCTATTTGATCCAATTATAAGTCTATTCCCAATTCCTTCTTATGGATACAGCCTTCTAGCTAACCATATCTTCCATTCGATAATATTAAGTTTCACTACTATTTAGGCTTACATTTTTTGTGCAAATAATTAGTCATTCCTCATTCATATGAGTCATTACTTAATTACATCCATCAAGGTCTTTATTAATTTTTTTGAAGTAGTATTCAACTAAGCTATATAACTGGCTATTTACTAACATGACATAATCAATTCCATAAAATCATTGCTCAATATTAATTAAATACTCCCAAAAGTAGGATTTCTTTAATATTAAAATTTTTAACATAGAAGACTATAAATGCAACTAGTCCGCTTGTAATTATGAAATAACTACATCACCACATAAACAATCCTTTCATAAAGAATTATATCCATATTTAAACAACCATTCTCATAACAATTTGAACATACATTATTTCATATTTCAAGAACCATTATCATCACAATTAAAACATACATTCATCATAAAGTAAGATCTTCACAAAGATTCACAAGACACTTGTTTATCTTGTGAAACCTAAAGGTAGAAAACCAACTAAGAATATTTCAATCTTATTTCATAAGGAAAGGGATAAATACATTCAGGCTAGGGTTCCCAATGATCCCTTACTTTACCTCAATAAAATATCCCAACCCCACATTCTTACAATAAAAACTTGCCCTTCAATTTATTTTCATAGAAACATATTATGTTTAGCTTTAGGGACCTATACAACCCTTTTACACATTTCAATTTCAGGTTAAAAGTACATTTCAGCATAGGACTAGCCAATCGCACCTATATTATTTCCATACTATTAGATGAAGACTATTATAAAAAATTTCATATGTACCAACTAAATAAAAAAACATGGAGATATTGTTACAGATATCAACTCCTAAGAAAAATAAAGTTATCCCAACCATTATTTATTTATAGTGCGCCAACTTTGCAACAACACCTCCAAGGCTATTAGTTGAATTAATACACAGGTCATAATAGCTAAAATTCTTTGTTTAATTTTTTTATTAAAAACCTTTGTTTACCTAGATTGGTAACACACAAACTATACCTTCTACATCTCAACAAATTCAAGAGTCAACATCTTAGTTGACTAGGATCATAGATTAACTTACTTTGATTAGGAAACATAAATAAAACTCCACCTACATTATATACTCATGAGGATTAAAATATAGGTCAAAAGAAGACCAACATCACCCTAGTGCATCTATTGGAGACCTCTAATCCTTTCACCAGGTTCACAAAGGCTTACATCGTTAATGGTGTGGTGAAATACTAATTGGCGAGGGTCACCTTTTAACCTCTTCTCGAGAAGAATAGACTCAGCCCAACACTTATGAGAAGACATTCATAGATCTCTTCCACTCTTGAGGATGTTCCTTGGTGGAACCCAACAATTCAATGCACCAGTTAGGAAGTTGTAAACCAGAGTCTCTATTGTGCACGGTCTAAAGAGACTATAACATTGCTGTCATATAAACACAATGTCATTTCTTTCATTGATGAAACAAACACACACAATCCTTTGTATACACAATAGTGTATTATGGAGGTCCTCTCACTATTCTAACAATAAATTGATCAATAATTTCTATGCTAATTAAACACAAGAATTTGCAAATACATGTTAGAACTTGAGCATCTCCAGAATCATTTCTTATATTTAAATAATAAGACAAAAATTGCATATCACCCTTCAGAAATGAAATGTCATTGGTAAGACTATGTCACATAGACTAAGTTGTTATATCATTAAGCAAGGATATAGAAATAGAATTTTAATGTTTTTCACTCTTATTTCTAACAAAACAAATGAATGAAAATGTAAGGACTTCACTCCACCAGAACTCAGTTAACATAATATATATATACATATATATATATATATATATATATATATATATATATATATATATATATATATATATATATATATATACATTGTTGTTTCTTTCTTTCAAGCGTCAAGACTAAAACTATAGACGAACACCAATTTTAGAGATAGTTTACTTGAAATACCTCTTTTAACTATGAGAATCACATAATTTACTTTGCTCTAGTCTTGTGTACAGTTCACTTCCATCAATCACCAAAACCCCATTGCCTTTTTACTCTCTCCAAAACCTAAAGAACCCTCGAAAAGGTATATTTTCCTTCTCTTCTCTCCGACGGTGTAATCACTCACAATTCCATCCACTATCTTTCCACTTCATTCCTCTAACCACTCACTCCACTTCTACTGTCAATTATTGACATATTCATTTTTTTATGCCAACTAGAAATTCACCCATAAATCTTATTATCTAGTAGGCGAATCAATTAACCAAACAAATTGGGTTAATTACACGTCCAAAATATATACTTTCGTTATGAATTTAAAAAAGATTCTTGTTTTTTGAATATTTTTCAAAAATTACTTGCAAAGGTAATCAATTGACAATTATTGACATATTCATTTTTTATGCCAACTAGAAATTCACTCATAAATCTTATTATCTAGTAGGCGAATCAATTAACCAAACAAATTGGGTTAATTACATGTCCAAAATATATACTTTCGTTATGAATTTAAAAAAGATTCTTTTTTTTCGAATATTTTTCATCAATTACTTGCAAAGGTAATCAATTGACAATTGTCCACCTTCAAAGTCTTCCCTCCCTCCTAAAATCATAAGGCAAGACATCAGTCAAATAAGTCTAATCAAATATGTATGAGAAGTTAGCAAGAATCCAAAGATAAATATCAAATTAGTTTTTAAGAATTAATAAAACAAATCAAATGAGAGCATAATATCCTTTCAGTAAATCAAATATTTTGTATATACCACATGGAATAAACAATCTTTATTTAAAGTCTTTTTTTTCTTCTAAAATATATATTTTGCATAACTAATCATGAAAAGTAGGTCTATTCATCAATAAAACAACATAGTAAAACATAAATCCAATCACATACAAAATTGAACAAGGAAAGGTCATAATAGTTTAATTAATAATATTTAAAAAATAAATTAATACTTTAAATTTAAATTAATTTTTTTTAAAATTTAATATTTATTTATAATTCTATTCTTATTAATATATTAAGATTATGAATTTTATTTTATATATAAACATTGTGATATGTATATTTAATTTTGATACTCCGGGGCTAGGTGGATTGGTATGTGTTAGTCTGGGCACTTACCAACAAGAGACCCAGGTTCAAACCCTCTAAGGTAGTAGTCTGAACTGAATCCTCTAAGTCCAAACTAACTAAATAATACTAATCCCGAGCACCTAGTCATGGTCCATTATAAAACAATGAGGCGGATTCGTTTGATGGATGTAGCTTCTCTAGTTTGAACCTGCACTTGCCAACTACTAGAAATAATAAGATTGTAACCAACTCTCCTATGAAGAGCAAAAATATATATATATTTATTTATTTTCCAGCTAGGCGTTATATTGTAAACTAGTTCTACCCTAAGAGACGTTTTGAAGGTAAAGAAGTCGGCCTATATGTGAAGATAAACATGTAATTTATATTTAAATGATTCTTTACCCCTTGCTTCAGGATCGAACCGCAGGGCTCTTGGCACTTAACAGAAAGATCAGTAGAAGAGATTGAGATTTCCTTTCATGCATCACTTTTAACTCCTCGGAGAAGCACAACGTCATTGGGATCTGTGCGCAAGCAAGGACAGTTCACTCTGTGCTGAGAAGGACAATTCACGGCGTTTAGGTTATGCATGAACAGGATAATCTATGCTTCATTGTCAACATAAAAACCTTAACTCGACTTCACTTTGCACCACTTTACCTTGTGAACGTCATTCGTCAGAAATCAAAAGTATGTGGAATGCAGGCGTCCTTGTCTTAAAAACAATCACCATTAATTATATATATGAATATAAGAAAATGAGGATATAATCACTCTAACATGTTAAAAAAAACAATTTATTTAGTCTTAAGAAAATTAAATTATGTTGCATGTATTTTAAGGTTTTATTATTATTATTATTATGGTAAATTATTTTTATGTGTAAGTAAAGCAATTAATATATTTTTTTCTTAGAAAAAGCTTAGATTATATTAATTCATTAACCAGAGTATTACACTATTTTGGTGCTAAAACTATTAGCTAAAAAAAAAAATTAGGTAGATCAGGAGTAAAGCATCCATAACTAAATATACATAAGAATAGAAGCTAATATCAACAAAAAGACTATAGCTATATCTTGATGCAATACACTAGATATCAACATTCATCTATGGGAGAGTCTCTTATATGAAGAAATTTTGGGTATGTCTTATGTGATATCTTTTGAAGTCCTCAAATAAGAAAAATAAGTAATCAAAACCTGAACCTACTCATCATTGTTAATTATATTCTTCTTAGTTTCTTGTTGGACCTTCTAAAGATCCTGAATCATATGAGAAAGTTGATGAAGTCTATCAATAACATCTCAAGGTGTTTTGGAAGGTCCATAGACTTCATAATGAATGCATCTCACATGTAACAAAAGATAAAATATCAAGTCTTCTAAAACTATATCCCATGGAGGAGCAGATCCAATAAACACATTTTTGCATCTACACTTCCAAATGTGCCTGATAAGGATGAGTCTACAAACATCCCAGAGTTTAGGGCAATGATCCAATTGAGATAAACCAAGCAGAGAAAGCTTCCAAGATCTAGTGAAATATGGAAAAATAAAAGAGTAGAAGACATCCCAAAATTGTTTAACCATGCCACAAAATCAAAACAAGTGAATAAGAGTTTATAAAGCATTACAAAAGTTGCATCGAGGGGGAATGTATATAATTGCAGCCAAAATATCAGCATTTGGAAGTTTCTGATGCAAAATATACAATCTAAGAAGTTGATTTTTTGATTCAACAAGAGCTTTTTAAATTTGAGTAGCAAGAAACTGCCATTGGGCATTGGTAAAATTCACTTACCACTTGACATTGAGCTTAGAGTCTAAAGAAGGGGGGACAATTAATCTTTTAAATTTGTTAGGTGAGTAAAAAATTATATCATGTAATTTAAAATATAGTATAGTAAACTTTGTAGAAATATAATTAATGGTAACAAAAGGCATCACATGTAAGAATACCAATGTAAATATTTATTTTCATCACCCTTGGTAGCAAAATATCTAATTCTTTAGGATATGCACTAAATTTTAGTTGTAAATTTATGCTGAAGATATCCCATATGTTTCCATGACAACTTTCTCTACCCAAAATACCACTATCCAATTGGATGATAATTGAAGTAAAAAAACAAGAAGACCTTCAAAATTTATTCTACTAATGACTTATCTTCTAGGACCTTAATATCTCTATAAATTAATTCTTTATGTTTATCCTCTTTATTTGACCAAATAAAAATTGAGATGACATGTTCTTTTTATTTTATTAAAAAAATAAAGGACTTGCAAACTTGAGTTAATTGTGGTGGAAATAAATTTATATATTACTTCCAAAAGCATCCCCACCAAACTGAGATGACATGTTCTTTTTATTCTATTAAAAAAATAAAGGACTTTCAAACTTGAGTTAGTTGTGGTGGAAAAAAATCTATATATTACTTCCAAATGCATCCCCAACAAATACATTAAATGAATATGAGGTGACATGAGATAGGGAAAATTATTTTCATCATCCTATCATCACTTTCTTATATAAAATACCTACAAATATTGCTTGCAATTACCAAATAATTTTTATAGTTAATGAAGTGTCATGGGCCTCCATATACAATCATTATTTTCTAACATACTTGACACACTAGAATAATTTAGAAAAAAAATTAAAAACTAGTACTTGAAACATGCATAAAATATTGAGGCATGGGTAAGTACTTAGAAAAAATATTATAAAAATCATTAAAAAAAATTTGAATGGTGATTTTTTTTTAAGATTTTATTACATTGAATGGTGAAAATTTTAGTTTCTTTGGGGGAAACCATAAATGAATGATGAACTACATATTTTTTTGTAATAATTTGTTAATGAACATAATTTGATGGTTCATACTTGAATCACAAATATATTAAAAATATAATGGTGATTTAATGCTAGTGTGAACTGGTATAAAAAAATTATTGATAATGCAATGAATTTTAATATTACCATAATAATATGTAATGGAAATAAACTATGTATTGATATGCATAATTTTTGAAAATATTATGACAATCAACAGAAAACTTGTAAAACTTTTAACTAAAAGCTTTCAAATTTTAGGATCAATTTATCATTATTTAATAAGCACTTATATGAAATTGATGGAATATGTGGTATTAACCTTTCACTTGAGGCCATGGTAGAATTTTGTATTATATTTATTATATATCCTTTTTGGCCTTTGTACACCTTGTATATGTGGGTTTATTTTAATATTTTACTATTAAACATGAAGTTCATTTCTTTCACCTTGATTTAAATATACATTATATTTAGGTATTATTAAGACCAACCATTTGATTATCAATTGGATTGTTATTACCTCTTTTAATGATATTATTTGTGGTTCCTATGAACAACCTTTATATAACATTGTGCTCTATGTGTTATTATTTTTAACGTAATATGTTGATTCTATTTATTTTTAGAAAGTATTTTAAAATACAACATGGTATCAAAGAAAGTGGGAATCACCATTACTCATCTACATATATTTATCTTCTACCTATGCTTTAGGAGTAGGTTATGGAAGCTTTATGTGTTTTGACAACTTTTATTAGGGTTTGGATGATAATGCCATAGGAGGGCTTTGTCACTCAGCTTCCTTTTATTGGTTTTCAATCCCTTTTGTTTCACTAGATGGCCCTACCAACCACTAGATCAATTTTTTTGAGAATACTTGAAAACCTCATTTTCCTTTTATAGATTTTTCAAAATGTTCTAACTACCTTTCTCCTTTGTTTTTCTATATAGATAAAACATATATGAGAAGAAATTCTCCATGATTATAAAATATGGAAAGAAGACACTAATTTTTTTAGCATCCCTTGTATGATAAAGTCATTATGGGTAAACTTTCATGTATGACAAAGACCTTTGAACACTTGATCAAGTTATTAATATGGTATGACAATTTTTTTTATTGCATTGACATGAGAGGATATCTTGATTGGTTGTGTTTGAGAAAAAAATTGTTTAGAGTAAATATATGAATGAATCATTAGTCTTTTTAGCTTATTTTCAACATTTTAGGAGCATCGATGGCATTCTACCTCTAATATTTTTTTTTTTTTGCATAAAATGCATTATCTTCCCATCTATTTTAAAAATAATTTTAATATGAAAATATAAATATTCCATTAAATATTCTATAAAAAGTGGAAAATGATGGAACATGTGCAAAACAAGGTGTAAGGTATACTTTTAATGTCACATGTTGTGATGGTATGATGGTTAATTGTGCATTTAGCAAGGTACATGAGATAAACATATCTAGGTTTGAACCTATGCAAAGGCATATGGATGTACATAAGGCTCTCTAGGTTCTCATTGTGCTCAAAATGATTCATTTATCACTAGATGACCATCATTTAGGTTTTTCCCACCTAATTAGCATTTATTTAATCCCCGTCATGGCCTTTATAGAGTGTGAGCACTTGAGGTGGGATTGGAAGAAATCATTAAAAGAACATTTCACATGTTGATATATGTATACACTCTTATTATTGTGGCTAGTAGAGGTTGTGTTGAGACTTGGTCTCAAGGAGGTCTAAGGGTTAAATACCATGCTTAAATTTTTGAACTAAAAGTGGTTGAGATTGGATAACATAGTCGAAGTTGATGTGGCACTAGCTATTATCATAAAAGATGATATGGCAATGACCAATATGTTAGTGGTTGAAGTGACAGTCATTGACATCAAAATGTTAATGTGGACACAAAATTTTTCATATGAAAACAAGGTCAACTAATCATAACAAGACAACCCATAAAATACATTATACTTGTATTTTTAGTGATGGTAGCAAATATTGCAAATAGTTTTTCCCTTTGCTGCAAAGGGTGACATAAAAAATTCTAGTTCACAAATACCATGTATAATAGCTTGCATAGTTAGTAGTCCAATCACACCCCCTTACACATATAAATGGCACTTTGTAGTATTCAGTTCACTATTGCAGTATCCTATTGATAAATTAGTTAGTGCTCAGTTGCCACCTTCTTATCCACATAGTTAGTGACACATGGTAATCTTATATTTGCTAAACTTACAATTAATATTTTTTTGTTTATTTTAACACTTTAGTTTAATTTTGTGTGATATTTAAGCCAAATTTTCAAGGGCCATTACTTTCCATACGAAAGAATTTTGAGCCCTTTTTCCTAAAATCACATAGTATTGAGATCTGTGTAGTGACAATATTATTTTGAGATCATTGCTTTGAAAATATTATTTTTTATCACAATTACATGTAGGATATTATATTTTTATGGGGATTCTATGGATTATCATGTGCACTTGCTCAATGGACCAAATATTACCACTTAGAAAATCAATACTGGAGCTTTATTTTAAATGGATTACTCAAATATGTGAACGATGTCCATCTAGACATTGATTCTAATCAAATAAAATAACTACTCAATGATAAGATAGATAGGGTTCTTGGTGTGATTTCTCTCCATGTTAGTAAAATCTATGACATCCATGTCAACACCACCTTATATTCAAAGGAGCTATTTGGTAAGCTTTACAACTTATGTGATTGCATTGACTCTACATAAGATCATTGATTAGAGGTAGAACTTGATACCTTTAACATGGACAAATTTAAGAGTGTAGATTGTTATATTAGTCAAATAAAGAAGCAAGAAGAAGATATCCACATTGCTAGAGGGTATAATAGTGGAAATAAGAACATTGATCTTCTCAATATTATATTCAAAAATAATTGTATAACATATAAGATAACCTTTATATGTTTAATACGATTTTAAAATACTTTCCAAAATTTTATCCTCATATTTATGATGTTTTCAATTATCTTATTGACCAATAGACTTGATGATAGAGTTATAGGAATCATTCTCTCACTATTCAAGCTCATGTAAAGGAAGTGGTTAAAATAGAAGTTTCCAAGAATCCAAACCAAGGAGAAAATAAAACTAAGAAGCCCTTCAAGAATCATATTTATACTTTTGATAATGTTATAATATTTAACATTATAATTTTTCGGGTTACAGGTTGAGTTGGAGAAAAAACAAGGGCCAAGGAGTTATGAAATTATAACTCCTCAAAACTCCATTTGGTAGATTTTGAAGCCTATGGTTTAATTTATTTAAATTTAAATATTTTAACTATAGGTTAAAATTTAAATTTAAATAATTAATTAAGGCACCAAAATTTCAAATATTAAATTCAAATTAAATTCGAAATTCCTAATTTTATCGATGTGTTGGACAACATGGCATATGGTATAAAAGGGGGTAAAGTTATTTATTAAAATTTATCCATGCGATATGCAATTTGTGAGAAAATAGACTCATTAGATTAATAATCATAAGAACTTACAATGCTTTTATAGCACTCCAATCAGTTTGAAATCTCTACTATTATGGAGATCTTACTTGCTCCTACTATGTTTAGAAACACTCTAAACAATTCCCTATATGCTCTCACAACAAAATTGATTTCCTCTCAAATAGTAAAGTTGGTGCAACTATATTTAAATGAATGCTAAATATTTAGAACCTATATACTTTAGGGAAGATACTCTAAAGTATGCTCTAGAGTCCAACATTCTCCCCCTTAAAGTTGAGAGGACTGACTAGACAGTCTCTCAGCTTTATATACTGAGCTTTCACAACTCCTTTGGTGAAGATGTCCGCTATGTTGTCCAAAGTGCTGCAATGTCGTAGCTCAATCACCTGTTTCTCCACCATGTCTCGAATGAAGTGATACTTCATGTCAAAGTGCTTTGACCTGTTGTGGTGGATAGGATTATGTGCCAATTGTATGGCACTCATATTGTCACAATACAATATAGTAGGACCACATTGTCTTTCTCCTATTTCTTCAAGTACTTTTCTCAACCATAAAGCTTGGGTACTAGCATTTGTGATTGCTATGTACTCAGCTTCAGTAGATGATAATGCTACAACAATCTGCTTTTTGGAACTCCAAGTAATTAGTCCTGACCCAAGACTAAAACAATTCCCTGAAGTAGATTTTCTATCATCTATATTGCTGCCCCAATCACTATCACTAAAGCCAACTAATTTTATAGAATTACATTTGTGGTAATGGATCCCAAAATCCAATGTACCCTTTACATATCTCAAAATTCTTTTAGTTGCTTGTAGATGAAGTTCAGATGGATCAGCCATATACCTTGAAACAAGAGAAACTGCATATTGAATATCCGGCCTTGTGTTGGTGAGGAACATTAGACTCCCAACCATGCTCCTGTAAGTGGTCATGTCAACTTTTGGTGCTCCATCTTCTTTGCTCAATTGGATCCCATGACCCGTTGGAGTTGCAACAGACTTGCATTGCTCCATAGCAAATTTCTTTATCATATCTTGAGCATATTTGTGTTGACATATGAAGATCCCTTTACTTGTTTGATGTACCTCCATGCCTAGGAAGTAATGCATCAAGCCTAGATCTTTCATTTCAAATTCTTTCATCATGGAGTTTTTGAACTCCTTATTCATCTTAGCACTACTACCCATGAATATTAGATCATCCACATATAAGCATACAATGAGAATGTCTTTACCTTGTTTCATGTAGTAGAGAGTAGGCTCACTTTTGCTCTTGGTGAACCCATACCTTTGAAAGTAGCCATCAATGCGTGAGTACCATGCCCTTGGTGCTTGCTTGAGGCCATACAATGCTTTCTTTAATTTGTAGACAAGATGCTCCTTACCTTGTTCTTCAAATCCTTGAGGTTGTTGCACAAAAACCTCTTCATTCAAGTACCCATTAAGAAAGGCACTTTTAACATCCATGTGCTGAATTTTCCACCCTTTGTGAGCAGCCAAGGAAAGTACTAGTCTGATTGTCTCTTGTCTAGCAACAGGAGCAAAGGTCTCCTCATAGTCAATCCCATACTTCTGAGTAAACCCTTTTGCTACTAGCCTTGCCTTGTGTCTTTCAATGCTCCCATCAACATTAAACTTGGTCTTGTAGACCCATTTACATCCAACACATTTCTTGCCTTTAGGAAGCTCCACTAGCTCCCAAGTATCATTCTTTTTTATAGAGGTCATTTCCTCTTTCATGGCTTGTTGCCATACATCATGAGTGCATGCTTTTTCATAACTAGATGGCTCTAGCTCTATACTAGTCATTAAAGCATAGTTTACAACATCACCCTTAGGCTCTTGAGAGTCATCATCACCATACATGTGCAAATTTTCAAGTCTTTTCAAAACTGCATTCATCTCACTAGCTTGGCTTCTAGTGTACCTTTTTTGGAAATTCTTATCCAACATTTGAAAAGAAGGATGGTGTTGAAGTGTTCTCTTACCTCTTGATGGAGAATCAATATCCATTGGTGAAGAACTTACTGATCTTTGTGGAGAAGGACTTGGAGTAGCATCAGTTGTACTTGAAGTAGTACTCATACTTGGGCTTGGAGGAGGACTTCCTTTGCTATTTTTGGGCTGCACTTGCTGCACTTGAGAGGAACTTGCATCATGAGATCCATCATCAACAAAAAGTTTTTGATGACCCCATACTCCCCCTTCATCAAAAATCACATCTCTGGAAATTACAACTTTATGTGTTTTTGGATTGTAGAGCCTATATGCCTTTGAAGACTCACAATACCCAATGAAAATACATGCTTGACTTTTGGGGTCAAGTTTCTTTCTTGTTTCATCAGGAATGTGTGCATATGCAAGACAACCAAAAACTTTGAAGTGTTTTACATTTGGCTTTTTTTCATACCAACCCTCATAAGGAGTCATCCCATCTAAACTAGAAGTAGGACTCCTATTCAAAATGTAAACACTTGTTCTAACAACATCAGCCCAATACATGTTATTGAGTTGCTTTGTTTGAAGCATTGATCTAGCCATTTCTACAATAGTGTGGTTCTTTCTTTCAGCCACACCATTTTGTTGTGGGGTGTAAGCAGTAGTTAATTGCCTTTTGATCCCACAATATTTACAAAATTTGAGAAATGCATTTGAACAAAACTCCCCTCCTCTATCAGTCCTTAATCTCTTTACAACATACTCACTTTGATTCTCTACATTATTTTTGAAATCTTTGAAACATTCAAAAGCTTCATCTTTAGTTTTCAAAAAATAAATCCAACACATTCTAGAGAAATCATCAATGAAAGTGAGAAAGTAAGAATTGTTACCCAAGCTTTTGGTATTCATTGGACCACAAATGTCCGAATGTACCAATTGTAGTGGATGGCTTGCTCTCCATGCTTGTCCTCTTGGAAACTTGGTTCTTGAGTGTTTTCCCAAAACACATCCTTCACACACCTCCTTGTGCTCTTCAACTTTTGGCAATCCACATACCATAGCTTGTGAAGTCAACAACTTCAAGCTTGCAAAGTTAAGATGACCATATCTCAAGTGCCAAAGCACACTTGGATTTTCTATGGCCACATTAGCAAGTTGGGCACCTTCTTGTTCCCCAAAATTAAGAGGAAACAACCTATTATTTGTCATAGGCACTTGTGTAACAACTCTATTACAATTGTTTTTGTCAAAAATTACACATTTTCCATCTTCAAAAACAAGCTTGTAGTTCTTTTCCATTATTTGTCCAACACTAAGCAAATTATGTTGGAGTTTGGGGGTGTAATAAATGTTGTTTACCTTCTTTGTGCCTTCTTTTGTTGGAACCTCCATGGCTCCCATACCTTCAACTTGTAGTGCCTTGTCATCTCCCAATTTGATCTTTGACTTGTAGGTGGAATCCATTGTAGCAAAAAGCTCTTCTTTGCCACTCATATGATTTGAGCAACCAGTATCCAAAATCCAAGTTTCATTGAGATTTTGATCTAATTTTCCATAGGTGAGAAACATATTTGAAGAAGTTCCTTCCTCTTCTCCATAGTTTCCATAGTTATTACCTTGCCCTTCTTGAGAAGGTTTGGACCAACAATCTCTAGCAAAGTGACCAACCTTGCCACAATTGTAACAAGATTTCTTTGATTTGTCACCTCCTCTTCCTCTTCCTTGGTTGCCACCTCTTGATCTACCTCTTCCTTTGCCTCTCCTTTGTCCTCTTCCTTGGCCTCTTCCTTGTCCTCTTCCTTCACCCTCCTTGGATGAGAATGCTTTGTCATCACCTCCATAGCTTGTTGAAGTAGAACCCTGTAATCTCTCTTCATGAGACATCAAAGAACCAATTAGAGCATCAAAAGTTAGAGTAGACAAATATTTAGACTCTTCAATAATGATAGCAATATGGTTCCATTTATGAAGAAGTGTTCTCAACACTTTCTTCACCACTACTTCAGTTTTGATGTCTTCTCCAAGGGTTTGCATTTTGTTTACAATGGCTTTCACTCTAACACAATAATCACCTACATTTTCATCATTTTGCATTTTTAGATTCTCAAAATCCCTCTTCAAGGTTTGAAGCCTCACTTGCTTCACTTGATTTCTGCCTTGATAGCTATCCTTCAAGGCACCCCAAGCATCTAGAGCTGATGTACATGAAGCAATCCTTGGAAAGATGCTTTTCTCCAAGGCTGCTTGGAGATGGTAGAGGGCAAATGAGTTTTTCTTTTGGGCATCCTTTTTATTGGTTCTATCAGCTGCACTCAAGGTGGTCCAATATGCAGGTTCATTGTAGCCTTCTTCTACAATATCCCATAACCCCTTGCCTATGAGTAAGGTCTTCATCTTGATAGACCAATACTCATAATCTAACCCATTAAATTCAGGAATGGGAAGATTGTTATTGGCAGCCATTGATGCTAATCAACAAAACTTTGGAATAATATAGATAGCTTCTAATACAATATTTTTGCAATAAAGAGCAGCATCAGATCTTCTTTTACTCAATTGACTCAACTTGTTAAGTCAATCTCTCAGAATTAACCTCTGATTGCAAAAATACATGCTTCTTTTTTATTTACCAAAATCTCAAGCACCAAATTTATCATAAATCGGCCAATACTGATTGAAACAAACTGAAATTTTTACTGTAGACTTCTGATATACGTATCTGAAAATCCACTAAATTTCAGAAGCAAATTCACACAAATGAGAAATATGTGATCAATTTACTTTTGCCCTTTCTAGATCTTAGAGTGTTTTTTGAGACAACCTCAATGTTTTTCACATAAATCAATCCATACAGCTCCAAAATTTCTGAAAATTAAACTCTGTATTCTTGAGACAATAATATGAAAACCCTCTAAATTTTAGAAGAAAATTCACAAAGGTGAAAAATATGTGATCATTTACTTTTTCCCTTTTTATCACAATTCCGGATCTAGGATTTTTGAAGAAAAAATCAATATTCACACAAATCGATCAATACAGATCCAAACGACCTGAAATTTTGTCTGAATGATGATTTTATCTAAATAATATTTCTCCCAAAATTTTAGAAGCAAATACCCTGTCTTCCACCTTATACAACCATTTTATTGCAAAACTCAAAATGCTAATAAAATCAGCAAATGAGCTCCAAATTACCTGAAATTTTGATTGCGTCCTCTTGATACAATTATCTAACAACCCTCAAAATTTCATCAAAAAATACCTCAGGATGCATGAGATATGAATGATTTACTCGAGCTCTTCCTTGCAACTCTGCTGAGTGCTGGCCACTTGAGTTTCTCTAACAAAGTGCGTGCTTCAGATCTCTTCACGCCACTCTCCACAGGTTTTGATCCGTCTGAGAAAACCTGGCTCTGATACCAAAATGAGAAAATAGACTCATTAGATTCATAATCATAAGAACTTACAATGCTTTTATAGCACTCCAATCAGTTTGAAATCTCTACTATTATGGAGATCTTACTTGCTCCTACTATGTTTAGAAACACTCTAAACAATTCCCTATATGCTCTCACAACAAAACTGATTTCCTATAAACTTTAAGGAAGATACTCTAAAGTATACTCTAGAGTCCAAAAAACTGTTAGAGCCCAAACGACTAAGTAATTTGTGCGCCGAAGAATAAGGAAGATTCATGTGTTAAATGAATTAGTGGACAGACGTGTTGATAAAAGGAAGAGGAGCGCCAAGGAAGTTTCAAAGTGCTTGGTAGCATAGGTGGTAGTCAAGGGCTACATTAAGATGTTTGTGAACACGAGATTGCAAGTTTGATTCACATGATCATATTTTGTGAAGGGGAGGGCTTTTTCATTTGCATCGAGTCAGATAAGAGAGAATCCATAAGAGAAAGACATATGTCCTTTTAATTCTGTGAGGGTATGTAGCCTAGTTGATAGACATGTTGTGCGTTAGGACATTGGAAATGGGATGTCATGTGTTTTAATTTTTTTGAGGTCATTTTATTGGGTAGAATAAAATTAAGGTATGCTTCTCACATTTTTAATTTACCAAAGGTTTTGATAATTCAAAAATTGCATAGTGTGAAATTTAAAAGGTGTTTTGTGAGTTGTTGAGGGAGATATAAGGGATTATAAAATTAAAATATTTTATTTTGATTTTTGTGGTTAGAATTTATAAAGTAGGAGTGATAAGGTATGCAAGGAATATTATATGATGTATTTTGAAATAAAGCTACATTGTGATAATTGTTTTGATAGGAGAAATAAGGTGCATAAAGGAAATTATTGTGAAAGTGAATGTTTGAATATTTGCTAATTATTTTTTAAAGTTTGGAGATTATAAGGTGTACTTGAGATTTAATATTTCTGTATGGTGAAATAATTTTGAGGAAAATAATTGAGTGAATATTTTGAGAAGGATTTTTGTTATTTAACCTTTGATATTGGCAAAGATATTGATTGTGATTGAGACAAGTTTTGAGGTCAAATCTTCATCAAAACAAAAGGTATGGGCATATCATCCTTGTGACTAAAATATTGTTTTGTTAAATGTTGTGAAATGCAAGTTGGAGTGAAAAGTATTGATGAATATTATTGGAAATGTTTGAGTGAGTTTTCATATGCATGAGTTGTGTTTGTTGAACGATCATGAGTATGATTGTTATGTGAAATTGGAAACATCTTGAATCAAGAGTAAGTTTTTGGAAGTATAGTGAAACACTTGGTTAGGATTTATAAGCAAGAATTGTTTCATTGAGTGAATGGTTGATTGAAGTTGATGAGCATTATTGATTGAAAGTATTGGAGTGATAGTTCAAGTTCTATGAAACAAATTGTTCTTTATTCTAAATTAATTTGACGGAGAGTTTGAAAGTGATTGTGTGTTTTTATAAATGTGAAACATATTGAGTCTCTAGCCATTATCTATATGTTTCTATGGTTGAACAAGATTCTAAGTGAAACTTTTTTGTGTAATTGAAAAGCTTTTATGAAAAATATTAAGCTGAGTTTTGTATGTAAGTTTTGCAATTGTTGGATAATATTTTGTAAAAGCTTAAGGACAGATTTATGTGAGCTTTTGTGAAATCTTATGAGCTGATTTGAACAATTCCTAGAGGGTACTTAAGGACATAACTAAAGCAAGTTTATGTGAAATCTTGTGAACTGATTAGAGATAAGTCTTTGTGAAGACTTTTTGGATAGATTTGTGATAGAGACAAATATTTGAGCAGATTAATGCTAGACCGAAGGATAGTGTTTAGTGAATATTTGATACAGATATTAAGCAAATGTGTGCTATATCAAATGACAATGTTTAAGGTAGATTTGAGATAGAGATTGAGGAGATTTGTGGTAGACTGAAGGATAGTGTTTAGTGCATATTTAAGATAGAGACTGAGCAGAGCTAAGAGAAATCTTTGGAGGTGACAGATCAAAGGATAGTAGCCAGGGCAATGAGGATAGAGATATTCTGAGTGAGAACAGAAGTCTTCAATGGAGAGAGATCCACAAGCCAATGTAGTGGAGGTAATAGTCTTCTAGTAGTTCACCAACTAGAGTAGAGGAGAAGAAGTTCTCCGATTGATAAAGATCCATGAACTTGATTAGGGGATTGGTACCTCCTTTGGATAGAGGTCCATAAATATTGTAATAAGGAAGGATTCCCAAGAAATTTATTGAGAAAATTTTAGTGAAATATTTTCTCCGTGGAATAGCCCACATTGGGTGAACCATGTTAAATCATGGATCTCATGTGTGTGATGCTTTGTTTAATGTTTACTGATTTAATATTGTTGATGTTATCATATGGATTAAAACGTAAAAAGTTTTATATTATATTGTTCACCCCCCTCAATATAAGCAAATGTTCTTCACCCACCCCAAAATTAACCACCTCAAGGAGAGAAGGTGGGGATGGGGCTGAGGAGTCTTATATTTAGCCCCAAAGGAGTCCCTTTGTCATTGATGTCAAAGGGGGAGAGATTTGAGTAATGGGGAGAGCATTCAGTCAGGGGAGCATATTTGGAATCCATTGATTGAAAAAAAAATTAGAAAACGGTTTTCATCATGGACAAAGGAGGAGATTGTTGAAAATTTTGTGTATAGTGTTGTCATTGATGTCAAATATTTAAGGTCATAGGTTGATGACATTATTTATCATTTATAAATTAGCATGGAAAAAATACAAGGTTTATAAGTTGATTAAAGTACAAGGAAATTGACAAAAGAAAGGGTTAATATATTTATATTTTAATCCCAAGAGGTTTGGGATAAAGCTCCAAGTGATTGGTTAAAAGGTTGAAGGCCCTATTTAAAAATCCTAAAGGAATAAAGCAACTAAGCCTCAAAAAGGAAATAATATTATAATTTAATATTATAATATTAAAGTTAAAAGGTTAAAACCTAAAGTGAAATTATAAAATAATTATAATATTTTATATTATATTATTTTATAACCCAAGGTGGGTTTTGGCACCATTTTCAAAAAGAATTTTTAAATTATTAAAAGTGTCGATGTTCAAAGCGTGGGTGAAAAATCCATATAAATATGGATAAATTTCATAGCCCTAAGGGTGTGTTTGATATGTGACTAAAGTGGTTAATATCCAATTGATTCAAATATCCGATGTTCGAAATTTTGAGTTAAAGAAGACAATTTATTATTTGGTTGCTAGAAGGTGCAGTGGTCGAATCTCACCACAGTGTTTTTGGTAAGAAAAATATTTAATTTTATTAAACCTAAGGTTGAGTTGCTAGGCATTTAAGGTTGAGTTGTTAGGCACTTAAGGTTGAATGGTTAGGTACTTAGGTTATGTTTAATTTTTTGAGTGCTATTGGACTTAGGGAGTTATAAGGGAAATATATTTATTTTTCTGCCATTTTTTAGAAGAAAAATATAATGGAGAGTGTATTTTTCTGAAATGTTGTTTTTGGAGTAATAAGAAAATTAGTGGCAAATATTTTTGGGTATGTTTGATGATATTTTAAGTGGGAGATAAAATGTGTAGAATGTACCTTTATTGTTTGTAATATTTGATTCAATTTTGAGAGACTTGGTTCATGAGTTAATGTTTTATTTTGAGAAACCAAAAGAGGCATAGAGTATTGGTTTGGAACAAATTGTGCACATAATTTGAAGGTTTGCTAACTCATAAAGAGGTGTTGTGCTAACCCTTTTATAGTTGCAAAGATATTGTGTATGAAGCAGTTTTTTGAAGACATATCTCCATAAGAGCAATCTCAAAGGTATGAGTATATCATTCATTGGTTTAAAGTGTTTGCTGGGATTAATGTTTTGGAACATAAGGTGGAGTGAAAAGGATTTTTTGATAAGCATTGTTGGAAATTTTTGAGTGAGGATTGTATACTTCATTGTTGAGTATTTTGAGAACAATTGAGATAGATATTGTGAATGATTTGAGTTAGGGTTTGAGACCTATAATTGTGCTTCATTGGTTGAATGAATGTGTAACAATTTTTGGCATTGGTTTTGAGTGATATTGAAAGTGAATGGGTAAACACTAGAAACTAGATTTGTGAAAGTGACATACTTAATGATTAAGTAGAACATATTGAGTCTTTGATATAGAATATAATTCTCTATATTTTACAGAGGTTAAACAAATTCTAAGTAGAATTTTTTGGGTGAAGAAAGTTTTTTGAAAAAAATTTAAGTTGTGTTTGTATGTAAGTTATTGAATATTTGAACAAGTTTTGTGAGTGGCTTGAGGACAGATTTGATCAAGTCTTTTGAGAAGACTTGAAGGTAGAATTGAGCAAGTCTTATGAGAAGACTTGAAGGTAGAATTGAGCAAGTCTTATGAGAAGACTTGAAGCAGCATTGAGGTAGATTTGAGCAAGTCTTTGAGAAGACTTGAAGGTAGACTTGAGCAAGTATTTGAAAATACTTGAAGGTAGATTTGAGAAAGTATTATGAGAAGACTTGAAGTAGTATTGAGGTAGATTTGAGCAAGTCTTTGAGAAGTCTTGAAGGTAGACTTGAGCAAGTCTTTTGAGAAGACTTGGAGATATATTTGGGCAGAGTTAATAGCATATTTGATTGATGATTTTTTCAAGCTCTATGTTAAGTCTTGGGGCCGATTTGAAACAAAAATAAGAGTAGATTTGTTGAATATTTGTGTTAAGGTTTGGGGTAGATTTGAGACAGAATTAGGGGTAGATTTATTCAATATTTGTGTTAAGGCTTGGGGATATTTGAGATATATTTTGGTGCAGATTTGTGAGTAAATTTAAAGCATATTTATGCTAGACTTGGGACAGAGTTTGGTGTAGATTTGTGAGCAGAGTTAGAGTAGATTTGTGCTAGAATTAGAATAGATTTTGGTGTATATTTGAGATAGATTTGAGAACAATATTTGGAGGTGATAGAGAAAAGAGGATAGTAGTCTCTATTGGATAGAGATCCATCAACTAGTGTAATGGGGATAGAGGTCTTCTATGGAGAGAGATCCACAAGCCAGAGAGGTGGGGGTAGAAGTCTTCTAGAAGATCACTAGCCAAAGGAAAGGGGATAGATTTCTCCTGTGGAGAGATATTCATGAAACATTGTAGAGGGGATAAATATATCCTATGGATAGATATCCACAAACCAGAGAAGAGGGGATAGAGATATCCTATGGAATTATATCCATGAACTAGAGCAAGGAGAAAGAGTTCTCTTATGGAGTATGATCCGTGAACCAGTTGGGGAGATACAGTTCTTTTATGGAGAGATATCAATGAACCATTTGAGGATATAGAGTTCTTTTGGATCAAGTTCCATGAACCAGAGCAATAGAAAAGAGTTTTCATGTGGAGAGAGATCCACAAACTAGAGACAAGGGGAAAGAGTTCTTCGTGGATAGATATCCACAAATAAAATAATAGGGTATTAGTGTTTGCTTTGGATAAATATCCATAAACATTATAATAGGAAATTTATTCCCAAGATATTTGTTGAGAAAAATTAGTAGAAATATTTTCTCCGTGGAGTAGCTCACATTGGGCGAACCACGTTAAATTTGTGTCTCTCTTGTGTGTGATGATTTTTGCATTGCTTTAATTACTGCTATTGATATTGCCATTGATAATATTGGATAATATTTTTTAGGAAAGAAACATCAAATTTGGTCTTATACTCTTCAGCCCCCTCTCAGTATAAGCATGTGTTCTTCAAAGACATAAAGTTTTAGTGTGAATAATTGATATATGCAACACACATAATCAATCAATATTTGAACCAAGTTATTTAAGATATAATACCTCTTGAAAAATTGACAAGTGATAGCATTTATGTGTCTCACTTGTGTACCTTTGAATGCATTACATGATAGCATATTCCCAAAGATACACAAAATAATTTAGAGCTAAAGAGTGACTATTGTATTTTAATAGGTTATTATGACTTCTCCAAGGCTTAATATGATCTCGATAGTTATGATATTCTCATTTGAAGAGATGTGATCTATCATGAAGATTTTATAATTGCTTATTCTAGTTATCTTCCTATTATTTTGGCTAAGTATCATTCTTCCACAACTTATTCAATGGTTCCTACCCCTCCATTAGATATTCTCATTGGTACCATTATAGTTTTTTTGACTTTTTTTTCCTCCTTTCTCCATTTCTCTCCATCACTTATAGTTTTGGATCCTAGAGAAAATGAGATTGGTCATACTATGCCTTGTGTGATGGTGATATATCCTAAGGCATATGGTGAGATTATATTGGTTATTTCAATGTAAATTCATGATAATATTTCTTTTTAGGATGTACTATAGTCTCTTGTGGTTCATCCAATACCAAAATATATTTGTACGCTTCTTTAAGATGATCGACCCATTTTGCCTCTCAAGGGTATCATGAAAAAGATCCTTCTTAGAGTTTAATATTGAGGGTTTATGATTTTATATAACTCTCACCTATTCTTAGGCTAAGGGCTATCTAAAGTGGTATTATGTTATGCTTATCGATTATGAATCCTTAATGAATAATCATACATCAAATCTTGTTCCTCTTTTATAATAGAAAAATAATATTGGATGTAAATGAACCTATGTGTGATCAAGTGGATAAGTACACCATATTATTGATGTATCCTATCAAAAAGAGAGATAAATATTTAGATAAATTTTGTCTATATGCCAGGATGGACTTTGTTTAGATGATAATTTCTATAAATACCTCCTTTCAGTGTAAGGTGCACTAGATGGAAGTGAAGAGTTTTTTCTTCATGTTGAGAATAAGGAAAATATCTACATATTATATTTTTCTAGTTTTGAAATTTATGTACCTAACCACTTGCTATCTCGACTAAACAACTCTTTGTATGCACTTAAGAAGGCTCCTTGTGCATGGTATGAGAAGATTCATTTATTATTTCTTATTTTTGGATGATAAAAATTTGAGGAAGAGAATAATGTCTACATCAGGAATCAAGGTGGTCAAACCTTGGAGATTGTGTTGTATTTTGTTGATTTTCTCATTATAGGTAGTTTGACATATTTGGTCTAATAAATAAATACATGGCTCTATGATACTTTTATATGACAAACATGGAGATTTTACACTACTTTTTGGGGATACAAAATGATGAATAACACTCTTATACTACTATATGTCAATTAAAGTATGTCCTAGATATCCTACAATTATTTAGTATGAATTCCTTTAGGTATGTTCAAAATTATTTTACTTCTATTTTGAGCATTTGGGTAGATTGTATTAATTCTTTGGTAGATGTTACTTTGAATTGAATACTTATTATGGAATTTCTATCTTGACATGTGAAATTGACCCACCCAAGTGAGTCATTTATCCTAGAACCCTTGAGAAGTCACTCAAACTTGTCAAGGTACAAGTTTGGGCTTCTATTTCCCTCCATTTCCTATTTTCTGTAGTTTTATCAAAATCTCAGTCACGTAGTACGAGGTGGGATTTTGGCATGTTAGGATTTTCTCTTAGAAAACCCAATTTTTGAGCTCACCTTGAGGATGTCAGTCCATCCCTAGGTTTACCTTTTTGTTTTACCACCATTTTTCCCCTCTAAAGCTCTTATAAATAGAGGGTTTGGATCCTCTTTTGTCCTAGTAGCAATTGATTCTAAGTGATTTTTCAATAGAAATATTTTTTGGCTAAGAGGTTTTGCTCACAAGTTTTCCAAACACTTGTTCTGATGAATTCAATTAATATTAAGTTTCTCAAGTGTTTTATATTTTTCTTATGTTATGATACTTTCATGATTTTTTGTTCTTGGTGGACAAGTGTGGGATCCTTGAGGTAGAGTCTACCATTTGTGGAGACCTTCATACTTTTGATTGTTCTTTCACTACCACTAGGTTTCTTCTTGCATTTTTAATATTCCTAACTCACTCATTGTGTATTTTTACATCTTATTCTACCCTAATAGATTATTTTTGCACTTATGCTATGAATTAATACCCTATCCATCTAGGGCACAATTTAAATAGATCCAAATTTATGGTCACCCCTAATGAGGAACAATTTTGGCTTAGTTAGGTTTGGGATAAAATTTTTGCTCTCAAACCATTAGTTTGTGTCTGCATGTTTCATTTAGATCATAATATTGTTGTTTGCACTCTATTTTTTTCACTATTTAGCTTTATTGCATCTTGTCTTGTTCATTTCCAAAACGGTCAATAATTGCTTTTGTTTTCAAATGTTTAGGTAAAAGTACCAAGGGGGCTTGATTGGTGTGCCTTCAAGCTTAGTTACATAGCATCCTAAGTAGGCCCCTAAATATTGATCAATTTTCTAGGATATTTTGAAGTTGTTTTGTAGGTTGTGAAGTTGTTGGACATATTTGGATGCAAATTAAAATCTAAGTACAACCACCATATCAAGTAAAATCTCTAAATAAACTTCTTAGGATATTTTTTGGTTCCTTTATGTCCATTTCTATTCCATATCTAGATTATAATTAAAAAATATTTTGGTTTAATTCCTATATATTTGAAAGAGAAAGGGCATATAGTTTACATTTTAGGATTAACTTTGTTTGCGCATTCTCTGAAGCCTTTGTTGAAAAGAAAAAAATTACTTTATTACAATATAGGGTTTAGTTCTAATTAAAAATTAAGAATCATCCTAGGGTTTGTATTTTCTTGCTTGTATTTTTTTATCCTAAATTTTCCTTTCATTATTCATACAATAGATCTTAGAGAAGCCAAACATAGGAGTTTTTTCAATATACACATCAAAAATTCCATATTTGGACTTGGAGTGAATCCTTAAACCAATCTTGGTGAACCCTTCAATCCCTCAACTTCTCGATTTTAGATAATATAACACACCCCTACAATCATCTCATCTCCAAATAGATCCAATCAAGAATCATATGCTATAGGGTATTTTTTCCCCTCTACAAGAGGAAAACTATGGAGGGGAAGGACACCTTCGAAACACCCATAAGAGCATAAAATATAATAGTCATATTCACCACTAAAACACCAATGGGGAAGCAATGGATGGGTCAATGATGAAAGGCATCCTTGTAGACAGAAAAATAGCTCAAGAAGTGAAAAACAAAATCCTAAATAACTCACTAAGAAGGAGCTTCACTAGAATGGTTGGTTGGAGTGTGAGGGATTCAAAACATTGGTCACTACTAGGAAACCACAAAAATCCATAGTGATTAAAATCAAAGGGACAATGATCTCATTTTGGTCTTACCATCCCAAGTAACCAGACATTATCCTCGAGGTAATAGTTGGTGCATTAAATATGATGACACAAAGATGACCCAAAGGGGTAACATCAAGATTGAAAATATTAATGGAGGAGAATTTCAAAGGTCTAATCACAATTGATCCCTAGCATTATTAATTAGACAAAGAGACAAGAGGAGATAATATCTCATCCAACCAATCTAGATTACAACATTTATGTTTATAGATCTAGAGACATCAAGATCATCCAAATTTAATAATGAAAGCCTAGAAAAAATTTGAGCTAGACTATTTTGAATTCTTGCACAAGTTTCAGAGGGAAAATCTATTCCCTATATTCTTATAAATACCTTCTCTTAATTCATTGTAGGAATTGAAAAATTGTTGATTTTATGCCTAGTACTTAGTCTTGCATACAATATTTCTTTCACTTCTCTTGTGCATTGATCTAGCCTGAAGCCTTGCGTCATTCTATTTGTAGACCCCTTTGAGTGCTTTAATTGTGGCATATGTATTGACTAGTTTTTAACACACACACATATGTATGTGTGTGTGTGTGTATATATATATATATATATATATATATATATATATATATATATATATATATATATATATATATATATATGTGAGTTGTGGTTATTTTATTTATACCCTGTTCTTTGTGTGTATGTAAGTTTGTATGGGAACCTCGTGACTAGATATTTCCCTCATGTAAACTTCATAAGAAAGAATGTATATGTTGTAATGATACATGTTCACTTTCTTGGCATGGGATGCTCATGTGTTCATTAATCCCATCAGTGCATAGAGATTCTTCGTATTACTTGGTGCATCATCACTCCTTGCTTTAGGCTAGATATATTTTACTATGTTTCTTCAAGCCTTTTTTCCAAAAAAGACCTGGTATGCTAGGCTAGGGTAGGAATAAATTTTCCAAGAATACATCCAAACAAGGAGTCAAAATTGGTAAAAAAAACCCTAAATGTTGTCCTTAGAGTCAGGTATCATGCTCCCCATATTTACCAAACTATATTCTCTATGTGAGGTACAAGCATCATATGCACCCTATAACCATAAAACGTGGTCACCATGACAAAGCATGTACTAGAGAAGATATGGTTATCAACATTATTTCAAACCTTAGATATTCCCTTAAGCACTTGAGCCTTATATTTCATTGATTTAAAGTCTTTTATATGAGCTTGTGTATGATAAGGAGCTCCACAATTCCTCATTACCACTTCATAATAGATTAGAAAGCTTGAAAAGTCTTTCAAGAGAGATGGTTTGTGTCTTTTTTATAGTCATAGTATTCACAAAAGGAACCAAGTCAACTATATGAAGAGGAGAAGACATAATAGAAGTAATAGATTTGACATACTCTTCATAACTCTTTACCTTACCTCCTATCATAGATAGATTAGCTTTTAGAGATTTGAAGTGAGATATATAGTCTTCAACATTACTAAAATCTAAAATTTTGAGATTGGAGAGCTCTATCCTATTAATTTCACTAGCACATACTTTTTCACAAAGATATTTCAAAATTAGTCCATACCTCAGTAAGATCGGTTTTATCTTTGATGTGGAAAAGTACATATGGTTCTAGTAACATGAATAAGATTCCAAGATAATCCTCATTTATATTATTGAGTTCATAATCATTAGGATGAAGTAGATATTTTTGCTTCTAAGTAATTTTTCCCTTTAAATTAGCCATGTTATATAATTTTACCCATTGAGATGAGTAGCAAATCCTAAGAAATCTATTTTACACAAAAACCCTAAAAATATCTATAATAGGTTTATAACTTCTCTTATGACACGTCCAAAAAACAAAAGGCTTGGGAAGAGACGTGATGTCACCACTATGTAGAGCTTAAAATATCATGCAATTTGAAAAAATTGGGCTTTAAATTCTTCTATATTCATAATTTATGGACTCCACAAGATTTGGTTATATTAGAACCCAAAGCAAAAAAAAGAATATCAAATGTGAAACCTTAAAAATTGATATATATATATATATATATATATATATATATATATTGTATATACATATATATGTATATACATATATATATATATATATATATATATATATGTATATACATATATATGTATATACATATATATATATATATGTATATACATATATACATATATATATATATGTATATACATATATACATATATATATATATGTATATACATATATATATATATGTATATACATATATACATCTATATATATGTGTATATACATATATACATATATATATATATAGATCAAAAGTTTAGATATATATGGATTTAATGTATTTTATTGGATGGGTCTCAAACCCAAGATCTCATACCAAAAAACAAGAGCACTAAACAGAGTGCCACTCATGTGCATTAAGATAATAGAAGATCTTGTTCAATAGGATGTTATATAGGGGATACTTTGCTTGAAGTAGCAAAAGGATGTTAGTATCATGGTTTGAACCTGGCACCACCCTTATACAAGCTAAGTGCCCAACCACAATGCCATGTAGTTGGTTGAGGTATAGGAATATTAACTTCAGTATAGCACATATACCATTCTACTATTAAAGGAAGTTCTTAAAAAAATAGTTTCTTGTAGGGATCGACCTATTGACCCACCTACTATTCAAAGAGATATATACAAAAATGGTTGTAGGGATTCGACCCCACAATGACCTCCCAATTAAACAAGGCTCCTACCACCATGCCAATCCCTTGGTTGGTAAGTTGGAGAGAAAAATGGCTTAAAAGATAACTAATATGAATGCTAAAATGTAAAAAAATAAAAAAATTGTTGAAATTTCAACATCCCACCTCCCAACACCAAAGGCGCACAATCTAGCCACCATGTCATCCTTGTCAACATGTTGATTTTGTATAGAATTATACATGCACATGATGGTAGTTCACATGAAAAAAGAAACATGCAAATGGCACCAAATTTAAAATTTTAAAAATTCAAATTCAAAATAAATAATAGTAACATAAAATTATGAAGAGCTGAAATTTTCTTTGACTTGATGAGTGAAGTTGTTTTAAATATTTCTCTGATACTATGTTCAAATTTGTAATATTTTCTAAAAACCTTCTAAAACATGAATTCACCATTATCATATGTTGAAAATAAATAAAGACAAATTAAAAGATAACAATAACAAATTACATAGAGAAATGAAGGAAGACAACAAGAAATATAAGGTGAGTGTTTGTGGGAATCCCAATATATCAGATTTTATTTATCATTATAATACAAATGGATCCTCAATGAGGAGTGTTCATTGTAATACTAAATCCTTAATGAGAGGGTAACCTCAGACCAATGTGAACTTAACCCTGAGATAAACCTTATTAGAACAGCATAGACGTGTCTGATCGGAGAAGAGTGAAATTCACGTTTTAAAAAGTCTGTTCGTATGGATTGGAGTGAGTGAGAGCTCAGATTCCCGCGGAATAGACCTTTACGCGTGAAATGAAAAACTATTCGAGTGGATTCATGACGAGTAGCATTGTTGGACTTGGAGGTTACTGTCAGCATTAGTGACTTATGAAAATCAGGAATATGCCATATCTACTACTGAGAAACAACATAAGTAGGTCACCTTAAATTGATTGGGTATTAGAGTATATAGAAATTTCGTTATCATAAGATCATGTTATGGGTCTATTAGTTGGATGTTAACAACAATTGGAAATACCAAAACCTAACTAAAAAGCTATGATTTGCACCCTTCTCCTTAAATAATATTAAGGACATGTAAGTTTCTAAACCATGTGCTAACTAAACTAATCGAGTCTGTTTAATAAAGTTGTTCAGAATACAGTCAATTGTAAATCATGTCGACAACCTGCTACTAAATATTGTTCGTTTACATACCTGATAACGATTAAATAAATTCATCATTGTGTTCCTTTCATTTTGAATGGCTCTCGAAATGAAATCGCTGAAAACATTACTTTTTTCTATTGAGAGAAAAATAAAGGTGGTAATTAGAATTTTTATTATTATCAAATATTTTTTTAATCAAATATTATTAATATATTATTTATAACAAATTATTGCGTAAAGTATCAAAGTTCAACAGCATTAATTATATCTATGAATATAAGAAGACGAGGATATAATCATTCTAACATGTTAAAAAAACAATTTCTTTAGTCTTAAAACATTAAATTATGTTGCATGTATTTTAGGATTTTATTATTATTATTATGTCAAATTATTTTTGTGTATGTAAAGCAATTAATTTTTATTTTTGAAAGAAAAAGTTTCGATTATATTAATTCATTAATTGAAATATTACAATATTTTGGTGCTAACACTATCCACTAGCTAAAAAACAAAATGAGGTATATCAGGAGTAAAGCATTCATAAATGAATATACATAAGAATAGAAGCTAATATCAACAAAAAAGACTATAGATATATCTTGCTGCAATACACCAGAGATATCAACATTCATCTGTGGGAGAGTCTGCTATATGAAGAAATTATGGGTATGTCTTTTGTTATATCTTTTGAAGTCTTCAAAGAAGAAAAATAAGTAATCAAAACCCGAACTTACTTGTCATTGTTAATAGATTTTTTCTTAGTTTCCTATTGGACCTTCTAAAGATCCTGAATTATATGAGAAAGTTGATGAAGTCTATCAATAACATCTCATGGTGTGCTCGAAGGTCCATAGACTTGGGAATGAATACATCTCATATGTAACAAAATATTAAAGATCAAGTCTGCTAAAACTATATCCCATGGAGGAGTAGATCCAGTAAACACTTTTTTGCATCTGCACTTCCAAATGTGCTTGAGAAGGATGAGTCTACAAACATCCTAGAGTTTGGGGTAATGATCCAGCTGAGATAAACTAAGCAGAGAAAGCTTTCAAGATCTAGTGAAAGAGGGAAAAAGAAAAGAGTAGAAGACATCCCAAAATTGTTTAACCATGCCACAAAACCAAAACAAGTGAATAAGAGTTTCTAAAGCATTACAAAAGTTGCATTGAGGGGGAATGTGTATAATTGCAGCCAAAATTTCAGCAGTTGGAAGTTTTTGATGCAAAATCTGCCATCCAAGAAGTTGATTTTTTGATTCAACAAGAGCTTTTTAAATTTGAGTAGTAAGAAACTGCCATTGGACATTGGTAAAATTCACTTGCCACTTAACATTGAGATTAGAGTCTAAAGAAGGGGGAACAATTAATCTTTTAAATTTGTTATGTAAGTAAAAAATTGTATCATGTAATTTAGAAGATAGTATAGTAAACTTTGTAGAAATATAATTCATGGTAACAAAAGGCATCACATGTAAGCATTCCAATCTGAATATTTATTTTCATCACCCTTGGTAGAAAAATATCTAATTCTTTAGGATATCTACTAATTTTTAGTTGTAAATTTATGTTGAAGATATCTCATATGTTTCCATGACAACTTTCTCTACCCAAAATACCACTATCCAATTGGATGATAATTGAAGTAAACAAACAAAGAGACCTTCAAAATTTATTCTACTAATGACTTATCTCCTAGGACCATAATCTCCGTATAGATTAATTGCTTAGTTTTATCCTCTTCATTTGACCAAATAAAAATTGAGATGACATGTTCGCCCATTATTGGAACAAACAAAATACTGTGACTCAAAGTATCACAAGTTAGTAGCTAGTTCGCCCATTATATATAGGTAGTACACTTGTTTCAAAAACAAAGCTAGTTGCTTGTATTTCCTAAATTTTATTTTCTAGTTAGAGTTTTAAATGTATTGATTGCTTTTGAAGAAAGTAAAGAAGATATAAGTTGATAGTGGCTATTTATTTTTTGTTACATTATAGATTCATAATTCACCTATAAGATTTCATTCCTTCCATTTAGTAGTTAATTATAATTTTTCTAGTTTAATTTTATCCCTTGAATGTGTTTAGGATTTTTATATCTAATTTACTTGATAATTTTGCTTGTAATTTATTATGAAGTATTGAATAGCAATTTTTTTAACTTTAATAAACCTATAATTTCATTTCAACAATTAGGAGAGAAATTGCGTCCTACCCAAACTATGGATTTAGGTTGTGAAAGCACGAGGATACGAAATCAAAAAGGAAAGCGAATATGCGAAATGCAAGTGAAGAAACTGAGCTTAGCGTTAAATCCTAGAAACTTGAAAATGCATGAAAAGAGGGAAAAGCATGATCGAATCGAAATGAAACAAATGAGAATAAAAAATACAACCTTTTTTATTAATGTGTTTCAAACACGATTACAATATGCATCCTCCCCTTCCAAGGGCTAGGAGCATTTCAAGCATGAGTTCTTATTACATCCATGGGCGCATTTCCTTCTTTCGCATGCCCACATGTAAAATGGGGTGGACCAAAACATCGTCGCCACTTGGAATGATGAGTCTTGACTCCTCACTACTCCTCTGATGTCTGAACCCTACATTCAAAGGAACAAGAAATGGTTAGTAGCACCTGTGGATGAAACAAAGCATGCAATCCCCAAACCTACAATAAGTGAATGATAAAAAATGAATTAAACTGATATAAAAAAAGATCCAAATGCTATGAAAATTTGACAGGGGCATCAGGATATCACTAGGAAGGTTCTGAAAAAAAGAACAGTCAAAAAATTCATCACCAATTTGAATTCGCTCGAAGGCGGGACGAATTCACCTGCAACAAAATGCCGAAAAGATACTATACCAATGTCCTACCTCTGGAGCTCCAAAAGACCTGCAAACTTGGGATTAGCTAATTGGGGACATTTTGGGAAGACCCGGATGGTCAGATTTTCCCAGTTTTTCCTCCATCAATAGGAATTTTATAATGCTACCTGTAGGTTAGTAAAAGTGAACAAAGCTAGAAATATGATCAAAATTGCTCAAAAGGAGACAAAATTCAAATGACAACCTATTTAAACATCATAGAATTGAATGCAAAAATGAAAGAAAGCAAATCTGCCATGAAATTCCCATCACTCCGAAAGGGTGCGATTAGGATTGTGGCAATGTGGGAGGGGGCGCCCATGGGGCAGGCCGCCCATCGTTTGAGGCTTGATTTCAACACCAATCCACTTGGTATGGGTTCAAAACATCTTTTGTGGTATTTTTAGAAAATTTGGTGGGATATTGTGGCCAAATTTTGGGTTTTGGAATCGAGATTTGTCCTCCCAATAGTCACCCAATGACCTCCCTCCTAAAGGAGATCAAGGATGTAAAATGCGCAAATACAAAAGGTGTGAGATGTGTGAATAAAATGACAGCACTTCGTTTCTCTAAAATGCTACTTCTCTCCATATTTTGGTGTGAGGAAACTCGCCAATTTATAGACCTAAAGGTCTCTTGAAATGGGCATGCAGAGGCACCACTTGGCAATCATGCCTCCCTAGGGGGAAGGAGATTCCTCCCTAAATTGGGACTTCATGAATGACCTTACAGATGCCTCTAACGCTTGAAAACACTCACCCATACTCCCATGCAATGGAGGAAGCGTTGGGTGGCGGACCTGAGCTGCCATTTGTCAAGATTTGATTTTTTTCCCGTCAAACCTGCAATTTGCCCCACCTCAAAGTGAATTCAGAATTCATCCTTGGGTGGGGCGAATCCCATTTTGAATTCTTCCCAGGGTGGGATGGATACTGAGCAAAGTGCCTGAATGTGCCAAATTGATCTTTGACCTTTCAAAACTACTATGCGAGTGGTTAGGAGCACTGTTTGACCTCTGGAGGCTGCCCTTGGGGCTGTGTGTGTCAAAGTGATCAGTGTTTGCAATCACATAATCATATTGGTGTTGTTTTGGTGTCTACAGATGCCCCTTTTTGGGATGTCCTGTGCATGGTGCAGCACCGAGCAAAAATAGATAACCAAAGCATTAATGATTAGGGTTTCTCAGTAACCTAACCAACTTTTGATGCCCCAAGTATGGAAAGGGCATGCATTCTTGAATCCTTGCTTTTGATGAGGAAAGGCACTCAATTCAAGTGTTAACCTTTTTCGGTGAGGTGTTACTTGACCTTTGACATTGATTGGTCATGAATAGGCAAAGGGCACAACATTTTGTCTATGAGAACCTTGAGTTCATGATTCACAAAATGCCAAGTGATTTGATCAGATTGTGATTATTGCTTGTTTACTACCCCAAGCAGGAGCGTAATTGTCTTTGTCAATGATTCTTTGAATGCATGTCATTTTCCTTATTTGGGTGTGTGTTTGTTGATTGATGACTAAGTATGACTACCCCCTCAAGCGACGAATCGATGAGGGAATGATCTTCATGAGAAAATCGATGAGTCGCTTGACCCAAGATGACTTATGCAAGGGTGCCCTTAGATGGTTTAGCGGTAAGTGTGTGCAGTTTTCTGACATTTAGACCTATTTTTGGTGGGTGGTAACCCTTTTTGTGACACTTTTTGGAGTTGAAATTGGCAAAAATTCGTCCTCCCGTGGAGCAATCCGGATATGGTAGCCTTCTTAGGGAGTAATATAGTGACAATTTGTGACCCCAACGTCTGTTTTGCATGCCCGAGATGTCAAGTGCAACAACACTCTCATCGGGCAAGTTTATTAGTTGTTTTAGTGCATTTTTGTTCAATTTTTGTTGTTTTTTGAAATTTTTGCTTTGAATTCATCCCAGGGTGGAACGAATACTAGCTTAGTA
This sequence comes from Wollemia nobilis, assembly GCA_028583015.1. Taxonomy (NCBI): domain Eukaryota; kingdom Viridiplantae; phylum Streptophyta; class Pinopsida; order Araucariales; family Araucariaceae; genus Wollemia; species Wollemia nobilis. The sequence goes on along the minus strand of JAQPPZ010017225.1, from coordinate 3,492,672 downwards.
TTCGTCCCAGGGTGGGACGAGCGCTAACCAGATTTCTCGTCCTAGGGGGAACGAATATAAGCTCAAAAAGGCCTATTTAAAGGAAAAAACTAGGGTTTGGGCTCATTTGCATTTGAATTTTCTTGCGATTTGGAGCTCTGGGGAGGAGGAGGTTAATTCTATGAAGCGAAGTGCTGCCAAATTTCTCCTGACATCATGAGTGCACAAACCGGATCGAGCGACAGAGCGGAAGCGAGACCAATAAGTGCTCCCTAGTGTTATTGCTTTTGTTATTTGTTTTAAAACTACCAGTGTTTTGTTTAATTTTCTTTGTGCTGATGTTTTCCAAAATTTAAAATTGAAACCCTAAAACTGAGCTTAACACAACCAAGACTTAGTTTACAACTAAATGACAAACGTAGTGAAAACCTAGGTAAAGAATTGTTATTTTGCTTGTAACTAAAACCCTAGGATAAATGGAACGTAAAACCCTAGTTCTTAGGTTGAGCTGGTCAGTTTTAAAACGTAGGTTAAAAGCCTAGGTTTAAAACTATTATTTTAATTTTATGTTGTTCATGTAGACTTTTTAAACTTAAAATACAAAGATCCTAAGACTGACAAATAGGACTGAAAAATTATTGTGTTTTTGTTAATTAATCAGTTTAGAGTGTAAAAAACCCTAGAGCTGACAAATTAATTTTTTCTGAGTTTTTGTTTTGTTTTTGAATTTATCAGTTAGGGTTAGAAACCCTAGGACTCACAAATGGATTTTTTTGAATTTTTTTGTTTTGTTTTTAAATTTATTAGTTAGGATTAGAGACCCTAGGACTGACAAATAAATTTGTTTGAATTTTTTTTTTTTTTTGGTTGTACATTAGTAGGTAATGCTGTATATTCATGTTATTACTGTACAATTTTTTTTTTTCATGATTTTAATGTTTTTGAATTGTTTTCTTTTGCAAGTTGTTAAGAGCTGGTACCATGTACCTACTACTTTTGCTGAAGCACGAGGGGTGCTAACTGTGGCTGACTAGGAGTGGCTTGATGCCCTTAGGCTCAAGCAGGTGGCTCGACTAGAGCCTATGGTCGGGGATCGGGCTTATCTGATGGCCTTGATCAATCTATGGGATCCCCGGACCAACACCTTCCATATCCCAATAGGGGAGATGACTATGACCTTAGAGGATGTCTATCAGCTTCTACGAATTCTAATAGATGGACTGTCGATCAGGACATCACCGCATGATCAATGAACAGCTGTACTTATGCGATGATTCGAGCATGGGGAGGAGCTGGTTGTGGAGGATCCAGTGGAGAGGGTGGAGGGCGACTGCTAGATTGGTAGGATTTTGGTCCGATGGTGGCTGGAGAGGGGGGTGTTGGGATTGAGGCACACATTCCTTATGGGCCTCATTTCCAACATGCTGCTACCTGACTCGTCAGGTGCAAGGTTCCCGTGGAACCTGCTAGATTTGGTTTGGCGGTTGGTAGAGTGCCCGATGGAGGCATCGCTAATCATGAGGTGGGGACATACGTTGTTGGTACAGCTTTATGGTGACTTGTACTAGGTCTGCTACCAAAAGCGAAATGGGATTAGCTACAGTTATCTGTTGTAGAGCTGGGCTTGGCAGAACATAGCAATGGAGAGGCTGACCTAGTTACCGTGGATGACTCAGGTAGAGATGGAGGATAGGGAGATAGGCTATGTGGTTTTGTGGTGGCATTCTAGGGAACAGGGATAGAGTCGATGGTGGGTAGGTGTCGTAGGGTACTATGTCGATGCCCTCGCTCGACTTACTCTAGGGGAGGTGCTTTGGCACCCCTATCGAGACTGTCCAGCCTGGCCGAAGGCTAGAGAGTGGTTGCGATGGGTACGTAGAGAGCGATGGCTGATTGGGTAGCACGAGATCGAGCATGAGTTCTTCTCCTATAGTTGGGTGACATGACAGTTTGGGGTGCGCCAGTGGTTTCCTAGTGAGCCCATGGTATATCGGTGTCGGGGGGACTAGAGAACTCTAGATCGACCAATCATCGCACCACTGGGTGAGGATTCAGACGCGGTGATCGACATCCCGAACGTGGATGACGTCAGGACTACCATAGAGTATGACCAATGGTGGGTACTACGATGATGGCAGGGAGAGGGGCCACTAGGAGGCACGGAGGTGGCAATAGCGGGTGGGGAGGATGTTGAGGCACCAGGGGATGATTGGGGAGATCCTCAGGAGGATGCAAACATGGTTGAGGTGGAGGATGAGGATGTGGGTCTAGGGGTTTCAGATTAGCCAGAGATGCAGGACATCACGAAGCAGTGGAAGCCAGAGTAGGTTGTTGTTCTAGAGATGCCCATGCCTCAGGAGGATGCAAAGGACATGGAGTTCGGGTTACATGCTAATAATGCATGGTTGGAGAGGTTGTTGTAGAGGCGCAATGAGGAGATGGGGGATGCACAGTGCGATAATGCAGTAGCTTATTATCGTCGATGGGAGATAGAGTGGTTGCAACGGGAGATAGATTGGTCTCGACATCGGATGGATATGGAGGGAGAGATTATCCACCTCGGTGGGTGGTTACCTGAGCCCTCAGGAGGTGGATCATTGCACTAAATAAGGGGCAGTGATACTGAGCAGTCACCATCATCTCATCACAAGAGAATGGATGAGGGAGGGGGTAGTAGGCATGATGCAGGGGCTAGCAGTAGCCACCCTGAGGGGTCCCATAGGACCCACACCATGGGGGTAGTTCCCGTCGCACCGATCTTGCATGATCATGGTTGTTGATGCCCTAGGCTTGGGGGTTTTTGAGCTTTTGGATTGTGCGGGGTCAGATGACCAATTATTATAGCCTTTGGGCATTTTTTATGATATATATAGATGACTTTATTTTGTTTATGCGAGTGATGATTTTATTTTATGCATGATGAGTGATGAGTATGGATGTATGCATGTTAATTTATTTCGATGGATGCATATGTTATGATGAATGCAAATGTTTTTTATTTATATGTGATATGCAAAATGGAATGGATGAATTGAATTTGTGTTGTTTGGCGAGGGCACCATAGACTATTTAGAATTTTGTGGCTTTTTGTCCTAGGCGATTGCTGTGGTAAATGACTATGCATGTATACATGTGGTTTTTGTATTTTTTGATGGTAATGTGAGGATGAAAAGTAGCGCAGTTAGTTTAGAAATGTAACTAAGGTTTTCTGAGACTCAGACGATTTTAACTCACTAGCCATGACTGTACTTTATCTTACAATACTTTTGAACAAGGTATGAATCGGACTTGTCTTTGACCAATATATTTCACATACCTATGTGTGCCATTGAGTTCATTTATGTGGTATTTTTCAGGATACCACCAGTGCCAGATAGGCTGTCAACCAAACCTATACTAAGGATCACCTAATTAGCTCCACTAACTCCTTTGTTGTATTTAGTCAGATTAATATGTGGTGCTATCTAGGATACCATAAGCTAGCTCATCCACATGCAAACATTGATATGTACATGAGTTAATGTGACAGATATATCGTCATGCAGGAGGTTTATCGCTAGTGACTGATAGGCTATCCACCAAACCGGTGCGAGGTTTGCCTCATGACCTGTCGAAATGCTGAGAGTTCCAGGGATTCAAGTTCGACTCCCTTATTTTCTTCAATTGTATTGGGATACTTGCTCATTTGTAGTGATAAAAATCACTTTTTATTTTTATATATTTTTCTTTTGAGCAAGGGATTTGGATTCGAGTGATAAGAATCACTATTGTATGTGCCTTTTGATGTATGCACTCTGGTGGTGATGTCAAAATTTTTTTTGGAGTTTTGACTTTTTGCAAAATTTTGATGTTTGCAATTTTTTGAGAACTTGGGATTCTTGGGGAACTGGGTAGGGAAGACGCTTGTCCTTTTGCCAACTCTCAGCATTCTTGGGGTCATTCGCACAGGGGGATGAGCAAGATAACCATTTTGCTTATGGTGACCTAGATTACTATGTAGGTTTCATCTTTCGTTCACACAACTTGGGAATTTTTATGTGTTTTAATTTGTGTTGGGATGCTACGTAACAAGGTGTGATCCAAGTAGAACTCTACCTTCGTAAAATATGTCTGAATTGGTACAGTATGTGGCTAGAAGTCAAAATGATGACTAAAATGCGAAAACTCTTGATACATTAGAAGACCACTGACTCTGGTGTGGTAAAAAGCAATGAATGGCGTTTTTATTTTTTTATTTTTATTTTTATTTTTGGACTACTTATAAAATGGAAAAATGTGGAACAAGATGGACTAGCGGAGTAATTACAGTCTATGGTGCCTTTGACCTGTAAGACCACAAATATGCAATGTATGGATGCGATGCTTAATGCAGCTACATATTTTTGTATTTTTGATGGATTGATCTTTGTGAATATGAAGATGAGATGTGAGAAGAGCTATCTATTGATGAATTTGAGCATGCCTAGAAATGAGATGCAAATTTTTGTTGTTTTTGATGATTTTACTTTTTTTTTTTTAATTTTCTTATTTTTTACCAAGCGATTGTGGGAATACTTGGATCTTTTTGGGATTGACCAAGCGATTGTAGGAATCCTTGGAGCATTTTGGGATTGACCAAGTGATTGTAGGAATCCTTGGAGCATTTTGGGATTGACCAAGCGATTATAGGAATCCTTGGAGCATTTTGGGATTGACCAAGCAATTGTGAGAATCCTTGGAGCATTTTGGGATTGACCAAGTGATTATAAGAATCCTTGGAGCATTTTGGGATTGACCAAGCGATTATAGGAATCCTTGGAGCATTTTGTTTGGGATATGGCTCTCTTAGATATGGAATGGTCACAAATGACTGATGTTCAAGGGTTTTGGTTCCTTGATTCCGTCAAGAGAGGCTAGCTGGTATGTCTCGGGTCCTATTTTGCTATCAATTACATATGGACCTAACCAATTTGCCATGAACTTGTCCCTTAGGTGGGACAACAAACTAGAGTTATGTTGGTTTTATTTTAAGACCAAGTCACCAATCCAAAAGTCCCTCAGTTGAAATTTCATGTTGTAAGATTTCTTAAGTCACTCTTGATAGATATGTAAATGCTCGAGAGCATTAACGTGTTGTTTGTCAAGCAACGTAAGTTGGTCTAACCGGGCCTATCACGCAGTGTCATCATCGATGAACTCTTGCATTGATATGCACAGGGAAGGAATTTCCAACTCGAGAGGCATGACTACCTCGAATCCATACACAAGCAAAAATAGAGTTGCCCTAGTGGGCGTCCGAATGCTAGTGCGATAGGCCCATAGGGCAAGTGGGATCTAGATGTGCCAATCCTGATGACTATCTATGATCGTCTTTTTAAGGATGGCAACTAGCATTTTATTTGACGCCTCTGCTTGCCCATTTGCCTACGGATAATAGGGTGTCAAAAAACTGTGCTAAAATTTGTACTTTGTGGTCAAAGCATGCACATCTTTGTTCTTGAATGACGTCCCATTATTCGAGACTATTTTGGATGGAATACCAAAATGACATATGATGTTATACAAAATGAACTCCACAATGCGGGGTCCTATCGTAGAGGTAAGTGAAACTGCTTCCACCCACTTGGTGAAATACTCTATGGTCGTTATGATAAACATGTGATGGCCTGACAACGTAGGGGAGATCTTTCCAATTAGATCGAAGCCCCACTACGAAAATGGCCAAGCAAACTGGACTGTCTGCAAGGCCTAGGAAGGTACGTGCATCAAATTGGCATGATGTTGACACTTTATGCCCTTCCTGACATATGCACAACAATATCTCTCTAAATATGGCCAATAATAGCCCATGCAAAGAATGCGCTTTGTGATGGCCATACCATTGAAGTGGCCACCACATGTACCATCGTGCGCTTGGGCGATCACCCAAGTGGACTCTTGCTGGTCCAAGCAACGAAGGAGGATTCCTTCATAGCTACGACAATACAAAATGTCTCCTATCAAGACATACTTAGCCGCTTTCTTCTTGAATGCTCATTTTGTGACATGCGTCAATCCAAGCGGGAGATTACCTAACTTGAGGTAGTCTCTAATGGGTAAATACCAATCTTTCTGATCGAAAGCCTCGATGGTATGAACAGCCAATCCCTCTTGAAGTTCATCCCTAGCAAACACTGAGTGGGAGAGAACTTGTAAGAATAGCGTTGTGTTGCTATTAATGGGAGTAGGGGAGAACAAGGACCCCTAGTTGGCATGTTTCAGACGATCGTGGATTCGAGAGAACTTATCCGAGGATGGTTCAATCTAGATCATGTGGATTCCTGGCATCAAGTCAGAGCTTGCATGCTCCATCACAGATTGCGATAGTGTTTTGACTTGAATGGTTGTCATATCACTAGAAAGGTCTTGCAAGATTAGTGACCCCAAGGAGGCCATTGTGTTTGCAAAATGATTTGATGACCGAGGGAGTGCCTCGATGTCATACCACTCAAGTTTTTCTAGGAATTTGTCCACAAGGGCTTTATAAGCCTGCAGAACTGGGCATTTGCATTGGAATACCCCTTTGACTTGATTGACAATTAACAGCGAATCACCAAAGATGTTCAGTCGTTTGATGTTCATGGTGATTGTTGTCTAAAGACCTATGAGCAAGGCTTCATACTCTGCATTATTGTTGGTGCATGGGAAATTTAATTTAAATGATAGGGGCATTGGAGTGCCCTACGGTGTGAAGAATACTATTCCCGTGCCACCACCTTGCTCACATTTAGAACCATCAAAAAATAGGGTTATGTCAGCTTGTGACTCAGGCTCATCAGAATCTGGCGATTCTGAGACATGGAAGACCCCATCATCGGGTAGCTCTATGACTAGAGGCTGATCGTCTTCGAGAGGAGCCTCTACTAGTTGATAGGCTATGACCTATCCTTTGATGGATTTCTTTCCAATAAACTCTATGTCAAATTTCATCAACAACATGATCCATTTCACCATGCGACTACTATGATAAGTATGACTCATCATGTATCGCAATGGATTCTCCTTAGACACAACATACGTAGTGTTTCTCAGCATGTAGTGGCATAGCTTTTTGGTAGCAAACACCACTACCAAGTAGAGTTTCTCGACGTATGCATAGTTAAGTTCATAACTGACCAGGGTGCGGCTAAGATAGTAAGTAGCCTGTTCTTTGTGAAGTTCATTCTTCTGGGCTAGCATGGCACCCAGTGCCACCTCAGTAGCTGAGATGTATAAGTAGAATGACACTCCTGGTCTAGGTGGTGCCAATACTAGCGGCAAAGCCAAGTATCATTTGATGTCGTCAAAGGCTGACAGGCACTCATCATCCTAGTGAAATGCTACCCCCTTGTGCAATAATTTGTTCATGGGTCGGCACTTGTCAGATAGCTGTGCTATGAAGCGCTTAATTGACGCGACCTTTCCCTGCAAAATTTTGAGCTGCTTAATGGTAGTTTGGGGAACCATTTCAAGGATTGCCTTGACTTTGTTTGGGTCCACTTCGATGCCTCACTTTGAGACTATGAAACCCAAGAGTTTTTCAGATGTGAAGCCAAATACACACTTCTTGGGATTCGGTCTGACTTTATGCTCCATGAGGTGATCGAGGATCTTGCTTAAGTCATCGAGATGATCTGGGCACAAAAGAGACTTGGCCAACAAATCATCCATGTAATCTTCCAAAGTTTTATGCATGTAATCATGGAAGATGTATGTCATGGCACGTTGGTAGGTGGCGCCGGCATTTTTAAGGCCAAAGGGCATGACCTTATAACAAAATGTCCCCCAAGGCATTGTGAACGCCATTTTTAGTTGGTCCTCAAGATTGATACGAATCTGATTGTATCCCGAGAAACCATCCATGAGGGATAGCATTTTGTGACTTGTTGTAGCGTCTACCAACATGTCGATGCTTGGCAAGGGGAAATCATCCTTAGGACTCGCTTTGTTTAGATCTCGAAAATCAGTGCATATGCGAATCCTCCCATCGAGATTTTTGATGGGCACCATGTTGGACAGCCATGGCGGATAATCCATGCAGATGACAAACTATGCATCCAACAGCTTTTGCAATTCATCTTTGACCATCAAGGCCACTATTGGGTGCATCTTACGTAGTTTTTGCTTAACTGGCTTGATTGTCGGATCAAGCATTAGATTATGCGTGACTAGCTATGGATCTAGCCTTGGCATGTCTCTGTATGACCATGCAAAAACCTCCTTCTTCTCTTTGAGAAGGGCAATGTAGTCGGCTTGCTCTTCGGGGGATAAGCTTACCCCCAGCTTGATAATCTATGGATTCATTGGATCCAAGCCGATGTCTACGTCAGTCATCTCCTCGACCGACATGTGGGATCCGTCCTCCAACTGATGTGGAGTTGGGATCAAATGGATATCATTAGCTGAGTTTAAATTTGCATTGGGAACCTCGGGTTCCTCTTCAGCATGAAAGATATCCTGAGTTGTCCCTGGGGTAAAATGAAGCATTTTATCGAAAGTCCAGTACTCTAATGGGGATGGAGGTGAATTGACGCGATCCCAGTCAATGGCATCTATGTCTAGATGCAAGGACCGTGTTGGATCGGTCGGATTGTGGATGGGTGTGGTTAAGTCAATGGAGATCATGTGGATGAAATGATTTTGGTCTCCATTACCATGGGTGTGATGACTCAAACATTCTGGATGTTCCCTGTGCTCTGGATCTGGATCTAGAGGTACTGGCATGAATGGATCGGCCCTATGTGCTAATAGGAGGATAGGGTCTGCCCTCGGCATTGATATCACCCTAGGGTCTCGGAGTGGAAGGTGCTCTTCGTGTACCTGGAGCAGTGGATCCAACACTTGATCCCACCCTGCTGGGTCTACGTACCACTCGTGCCCTAGCACTATGCCCATCTGTTCAAATATGTCATTAATCTCCAAGGGGTATGGTTGCGGCCTCTACCGCATGTGATTAAGATATGTCATTTCTGTTTCATCTTCGTAATCACTATCGAAGATCCAAAAGCCCTCGTTGGCTCCGATAACTGTTTGAGGCATTATAGGCTCATCTTGCTCAAGCAAATTAATCTGGCCCCATTGTGGTTGTTCCACGCTCCGTGGGGGGACCTGATTCCCTTGACGCGACACTGGCTCGCTTGGAGCCTCTAGAGGGAACATTGTCAGGAGGGTCTCTTGACAGTTATTCATGGGAATCCCTTGTGAGTGATCACTATCGGATTCGAAGGGATCATATGACACTGGTTCATATTCTGATTCATCCTCCGAAGATCCCTCTTGACACTATTTATACTTTTCTTGAAAGTGAGTTCCCGAAATTTTGCCTCTCTCTAGCAAAGGAGAAGGGTTATCGATGTTAACAAGGGTGGTTGTTGACCATGGGAGGTAATCTCCCAATGTATATGTTGTGTTTGGGTTGGCATAAGGATCCGATGCCAATCCACCCTTGTTGCCTATTCCTAGGCCTTGCATGTTTTCCACCAAGATGTCCAAGGGCAGGGGGTGGTTGAACCCTACTCCCGACTTGTCATAAGGCATTTGGTATCTTGGCTGGCAAAGGACACGCACTCCTTGCTCATACCTACCTAGCCCGTATCCATGCCAATTGCATTGGCCAAGATATCTCAGAGCGAAGTCTGGGTTAGACAGATAGTTGACATCTTCTGCAAAAGGCTCTTCATCCTCGTCCTTTTGCATGCATGGCTCAACACCATGGTCAAGGCCCCCATACACAAAATTGGTCTGGTTCGGTGGGTAGCCTAAAGGGACAATTGTCCCGATGGGGAGGCGAGGTCTCCCCATGTCTTGCATGGACTCTAGCATGGTCGTTGCTACAACATTCCGCACTAGATACTCCCCCAGGCCCGTATTGGCCATTTCAACAGTAATTGTTGGCGATTGAGAGGGAGGGAACGAAAGCTCTTCCTGAGTCCATTCCATGTTGGGTGGACTAGGAGCCTCAACTTCCATTGTGCTAGGCATCTCTTCGGTAGAGATGGTTGATATTGTTGGTAGCGCCTCTTCCAGGGGTTGAGCCTCTTCCAGGATTTGCTTCCCTTTGTCCTTCTGTTTAGCCATGATAGGTGGCATTGGTGGTGAAGGAGCTGACGATGAAGATGCACCTGGCTGGGGTTTTGATGGATTTATCACCAGTGGTGCTTGCGGCATCGGACCCTGTCTAGATGGATTTAACTAAAAATCCAAGTGCGTCGATGGGAGGGTCGATTGCGGCATCAACTGCACCGCATTGCAATATTTGAAGGGTTCTAAGTCTGTCGGGACTACATGTACTTCCCCTTCAAATGCATACTTCAAACACTTGGTGAGCTATCGAAGGGACACACTTCATGTCCCTGATCCATGGCCGCCCTAGCAATATGTTATACGCCATCTCGCCTTCCAAAATATGGCACAATGTAGGTATCATCTTTTGTCCTACTTGAATGGGTAGGACAATTGTGCCAACTATCGAGCATATCGCATCATTGAATGCTCATAGTGTATATGTGGAAGTCGTGATGTGAGAGGCTGGCAACTTTAGATGTTTCAATGCTATTGTGGTAATGATGTTACTGGATGAGCCAGTGTCTATCAACACCCTCTTATACGGGATCCCGTTGACCCGCACGATAACGTGCAGGGGTGGATCTACCATGTCATCAGACACTGATTTAACTTCATCTTCTCGGAAGGTGATGACTGGCTCCGTGCATCGTTTTACATGTCCCATGAAGTTGTTGAAGGAATTCGCTTCGTGGGGCTGCAACTCGATGGCTTTCAAAATCTCCATGAGAGCCTCCCGATGGGGCGTTGATTGTTGTATAAGCTCATATATGGAGAGCCTAGCCGACGTGGTCCACAAACTCTGCGTGAGTTTGGTCCGTATCGTGGCCATGGGTCTAGGCGGAGGTAGCTACATAGGGTGTTGTTGAGGTTGTGACGTCGATGGAACCTCTCTTGTGGCTGCCTCGGGGGCAACTCCTGGGTATTTCTTGTTCCTAGTCACTATGCTTATCATTCCTACATACCCTTGCATGGGGCAATTTTGTTGCACCTCATTGACCTGAAGGGGTTTTGCCTATGCCTCATGGGCAGGCAAGGGGTCCTTGAAAACCCCCATCTGTTGGTTGTTTGGTGCTACGGGGTTGTCCACTGCCAATGTCTTATTGTCAATCAGGTCTTGTATCAATCCTTTGAACTTCCAACATGCATTCAGGTCATGTCCCCTTCGCCTGTGGAACCTACAATACAAGTCCTCTCTGTATCCCTTAGGCTTGGGAGCATTAGGATCTATGGTTTGAATCTCTGGAAGGGTGATCAAGTTCGCCACTGACAAGCGGTCAAATAGGGAGTCCCTAGACTCCGTATAAGGGGTGTACTATCGCTTAGGGTGACGCTGCTGATTTTGCTCCTATTTTTTATTTTCTCTTTCATAATTGTTAGGAGGCACTGCCTGATAATTAGCCTTTTGAGGCTGTATTTCTTGTGCAGGCTTAGGGACATTTATGGCAACTTGATTAACCGCAACGGGTTTTTGTTGCGTAGTCCCTATCTTTGTGTTCTTGTTCCACTCTTTCTTCTTAGGTTTGGCAATTTTGCCATCCTGTATCTTGATCTCTTCGATAATTCTGGCTTGCGCCAGGGCTTCCTCTAAGGTGGCATATTGCTGCAGCTGCAATAGCACAGAGATCGATCTCAAACAACTTCATGAGAACATTTGTGTAAGGTCGGACATAGGGGGAAGGTAGGGTAGCTTGGAAAGTAGAGTCCTCCATCGATTCCCGTAGGCCGCCATGGTCTCTTCCTCATATTGCCTGAGGCTGGCCAGGTCACTTAGTGATGCCTTCTTCTTGGTGTTGAAGGCGAAGCGTTCAAGGAACGCATCCACTAACTGATCCAAGTTATTGATGTTGTGCTTCGATAACTAGGTGAACCAATCCGAGGTAGGGCCCATGAATGTGGTTATAAATGTCCTTAGCAACAGCGCATCATTGTCCTGAATGCCAAAGCATTGGCTCAGGAATCTTGTCACATGCTCTTGGGCATCCTCTTCACCCTTAAAGACTGCCAACTGAGGCAGCTTGAAGTGTTCGGGGTAAGGGGGTGCAGGCACTGACGGATGCACAGGATGACTGTGGAGTTGGCGTAACGTGGGCTTTTGGGGCCCAGAAGCTTTGGTTTCCACAGACTCCAAATGCTCTAACAACGCTTTGTATGCATCGAAAGATTTAATCTCTTCCTCTTTAGTTTGCTCCCATTGTGGGTTGTGGGAGACTTGAGGCCTATGGGGGGGTGGCCGGATAACAACCCCTCCGCCTTGGTAGGGCATTTCGGCCCGCTCTACTTCTTGTTCATACTCCTCATAAACTTCCTGAGGAGTCTCTAGGTGAGACCTATGACCCTGGGTGGGTCCCCGCGGAGGGTACCCATCGTTGTTTCGAGGAGTGGCCTCCCTCTCAGGTCTAGGGGGTCTCGGAGGCAAAACTTGATGAGGTCACGGAGACCTATCTCGCACCAAGGGATTATGCCTCTCATATGGTTCCGCTCTTTGGGTGCGAGGGGTTGGAACCCTCTCAGGTAGGTTATGAAGTAGCTCATCTGTTTGGTGCTGAATGCGCTCCTTGCTAAGGCGGTATAGATGCTCTAGCTGCTGCTGATCTTGCTCAAGCCGCATGATCTGGGCTTGGTGGGTGGCATGTCTGGCGACTGCCAGGTCAATTTGGTCTACCATCTTGGGCCTAGGAGGCCTGGATGCCTCTCCTATGCATTTGCCTCGGTCGTGATGATCCGAGATCTCAATGGGTTGCTTCCCTCTGTCGAGGTTGGCGGCATTTACCCGAGGCTCTGGCCTCAGTGGGTAACCATGGTATCTAGCAGGTGCGGAAGCGCATGGCTCCCATGCTATATATTTCTCTCGAGGAATGTGATGGTCTTCCTCGTACTCCCTTTCGTATGTGTGAAAGGGGTGGGCGGAGTTAGCTTGCCCTGTTTGGAGAGCCCTACGCTCTAGGGTTTGTCTATTGGTTCTAATAGTGATGGGAGGCAAAGGAGGGATGCCATAGTCATGTGGCCTCTCCTCATGGACACTATGCCTCTCTAGCACTTCATCGCATGGTGGCCACTCATATCTAGCTTCTAAGGGAGCTTTTCTATCTACGTTGAGTGCCACGTGTAAAGATTCTTCCCGAAAGGGGCTGTGATGAACGGGCGTGTCCCCCAGAGGGGTGTCCCTATAATTCCACCTTGACATGGAATGATGTGGACTCTCTTGTGGGTCAGGCCACCAAGGCGGTATGGCCAAGTCCTTAGGGCTAAAGCGGAGGTGACTTGTGCCCCCTCCTTGTACACTTTTCATAGCTTCTACCCTTGATTGGGCTTGGCTACGGGTGTACACCATGGTGGTGCTCTTCTACAAGCTAAGCAGATTTTTATCTCTTTTATGATTTTTTATGCTACACTAAACAGAAAAGAACACACACATACACAAACGGTGATTATCTCATTTAAAGGTTGAAAGTGTGTCCTAAAACTGGTTTAGTGTGTTTTGTTGTTGTTTTTGAAGGTTTTTGTAAAGAACGTTTAAATGCAAAATGAAGGCTCTTATGGCTCCCAAAATTGGTCGCCCCTTCGATATACCATTGCCAGACCGATATACCAACCTCTCTATATACCCGCCCTTACGTGAGGGAAACTATAGGTACGTGAGAGCAGATGGTACGTGGAACATAGGCGGTACGGAAGGGGAATCACTCTGTTTATGACACCTACCATAGAAGACTTATCCTCGCGTGCTGGGAATCACCCCAGCTACACTCGGTCAGCTTTCATCAGGATTTACGTCTAGCAACAGTAGCGATCGGGGTGTATGAATGCAAAATTCAAGCCAAGGTGGTGATGAAATCCATCGTTGGTCTTGATCAAGGGCTAGGGTTTTACGACCAGCGCCTTGGTTTTTAAGTTGCCATGTGGTGTGTGGGGTTCTTTTTATTTTGCAAAAGGAAACAAGCAAACAACAAAAGGAAAACTTTCCCTAAGCAAACAAGTAATCCAAAATAGAAACATTGAACAGAAAATGACAGAGAAAAATGCAGAATCCTTACCTCTTCTCTGCCCGCATCTGTCGGTTCTGAGTTTCTGCCCGAAAACCTCACAGGCTGGAATTCATCCCGGGGTGGAATGAATTATAGTACTGTATTCATCACAGGGTGGGGCGAATTCCCATTCGTCCCTGGGTGAGACGAATTACAGCTCTGCATTCGCCCTTTGCTGGAACGAACAATAGTCAGCGTATGAAAACGCGGTACCTGCAAGCAAAAAAACCAAGTTTGGATCAGATCTCTGATCTTAAAAAATAGAGGACAAGGTCCCACCGTGATCGCCACTGAAATCACGAGGATACGAAAGCAAAAAGGAAAGCGAATATGCGAAATGCAAACAAAGAAACTGAACTTAGCGCTAAATCCTAGAAACTTGAAAATGCATGAAAAGAGGGAAAAGCATGATCGAATCAAAATGAAACAAATGAGAATAAATAAGACAGCCCTTTTTATTAATGTGTTTCAAACTCGGTTACAATATGCATCCTCCCCTTCCAAGGGCTAGGAGCGTTTAAGCATGAGCTCTTGTTACATCCATGGGCGCCTTTCCTTCTTCCGCGTGCCCACATGTAAAATGGGTGGACCAAAATGTCACCGCCACTTGGAATGATGAGTCTTGACTCCTCGCTGCTCCTCCGATGTCTGAACCCTATGTTCAAAGGAACAAGAAATGGTCAGTAGCACCTGCGGATGAAACAAAGCATGCAATCCCCAAGCCTACGATAAGTGAATGAGAAAAATGAATTAAAATGATATCAAAATAGATCCAAATGCTATGAAAATTTTATAGGGGCATCAAGATATCACCAGGAAGGTTCTACAAAAATAACAGTCAGAAAATTCCTCACCAATTTGAATTCGCTCCGAGGCGGGACGAATTCACCTACAACAAAATGCCGAAAATATACTATCCCAATGTCCTACCTATGGAGCTCCAAAAGACCTGCAAACTTGGGATTAGCTAATTGGGGGCATTTTGGGAAGACCCAGATGGTCATATTTTCCCAATTTGGCCTCCATCAATAGGAATTTGATAATGCTACCTGTAGGTTAGTAAAAGCGAACAAAGCTAGAAATATGATCAAAATTGCTCAAAAGGAGACGAAATTCAAATGACAACCTATTTAAACATCATAGAATTGAATGCAAAAATTAAAGAAAGAAAATCTACCATGGAATTCCCATCGCTCCGAAAGGGTGCGATTAGGATTGTGGCAATGTGGGAGGGGGCGCCCATGGGGCAGGCCGCCCGCCGTTTGAGGCTTGATTTTGACACCAATCCACTTGGGATGGGTTCAAAACCTCTTGTGTGGTATTGTCAAAAAATTTGGTGGGATATTGTGGCCAAATGTTGGGTTTTGGAATCAATATTTGTCCTCCCAATAGTCACCCAATGACCTCCCTCCTAAAGGAGATCAAGGATGTGAAAGGCGCAAATCCAAAAGGTGTGAGATGTGTAAATAAAATGACAGCACTTCATTGCTCTAAAATGCTACTTCTCTCCATATTTTGGGGTGAGGAAACTCACCAATTTATAGACCTGGAGGTCTCTTGAAATGGGCATGCAGAGGCGCCACTTGGCAATCATGCCTCCCTAGGGGGAAGGAGATTCCTCCCTGAATAGGGACTTCATGACTGACCTTACAGATGCCTCTAACACTTGAAAATGCTCACCCATACTCCCATGCGATGAAGGAAGCGTTGGGTGGTGGACCTGAGCTGCCATTTGTCAAGATTTGACTTTTTGCCCGTCAAACCTGCAATTCGCCCCACCCCGGAGCGAATTCAGAATTCGTCCCTGGGTGGGGCGAATCCCATTTTGAATTCGTCCCAGGGTGGGACGGATACTGAGCAAAGTGCTTGAATGTGCCAAATTGATCTCTGACCTTTCAAAACTGCTGTGAGAGTGGTTAGGACCATTGTTTGACCTCTAGGGGCTGCCCTTGGGGTTGTGTGTGTCAAAGCGATCAGTGTTTGTAGTCACATAATCGGATTGGTGTTGTTTTGGTGTCTACAGGTTGGCTTACCACTAATCATGCTAAACTAATCTAATATAAGTGCAAAATTAAAAACTTTGAGAGGTAATATGCAAAAATTTGATTTGAAATGAAGGAAAATAAATACAGCCATAACCATAACAAGATTAACATGTGATCAAATGGCATTAGCTCAATTGGTCAAATTCCTCAACTTTCAAGAAGGATATCAAGGTTCAAAACATGTCATGCAATATATTCATCATTACCAACCCATTGTAATACGATTATATGGTCATGATGTAGTTTGGGTAGGGCTCATTTCAATCCCATATAACCCATTAAAAAATAATATTAGCATGTGATAATTGAATGCATATAGAAAAATGAATAACATTAGTGTACTCTACTACACTATAATGATCCCAATATAGCCTTGTTGGCTATAATTCCAATTGATTTATTTATCATCGATTTCATTTATAAATAGGTAGAATGCTTGTTGGTTCTAGATATCATCAAAGAATAAATTTGAATTGCATATAGATGCAAGAGGCTTCACCCTCTCTAAGTGGATATGAGACTTTGCCATATCCAAGTCATTGAAACTTGATCTAATTATGATTGCTATTGTTGGTTATGTTGTTTCATTATGTTGATTATTTACTTGCATTAATATTCATATTATTAGTTGAAATATTGCTTCAAGTGGTATCAAAGCAACGATTTGGACAAGGTGGATTTTGGACACCTGTTGAAATATTTTATTCTTTGGACTTCCTCCTAGGCACAACGATAGCATAGAGCGAGAGGTTTCTTGGCTTGCAAATCAAATTCCAATAGTCTAGGAAATTCACATCAAGCATTTAAATTAATAAAATGTCTCTAGAATTAATTTTTCACTCAAAATTTAAAGATCTGAGTAGACCTAGACATCTTCGGCGGTTGTGATATCTCTTCTTTTCAAACATTCACATTGCGAACATAAGCCTCTTGGATTACTCATTCAACATAGGTGAACATTACAAATGTTGTACAAAGTACGTAGAGAACCCTAAATTTTATTTCGAGATTGATATGGCATTTTGATTACCATCAACACTATTAACTTCTAATCATCCTCGCATCACCAAAAAAATGGAGAATTTTATGTTTGATGTAGGTGGATATTGTAGACGACATACATAACATGCAAATAACCCTAAAATTAAATCAAATTTTGAATGTTTAAATCTATTTTTAGATAAACATTATGGATGTTGCATATGACATGAAGACAATTTAAAGATCTCATAGAAAACTCTAAGTTAAAATCTATTTTATTCACAAAAATTTTGAGAATGCAGACCACATAGAAAAATATTCAATGCTCATTAGTGGGGACACATGGCAGAGTTTGTGCAATTAACCATGCTAATCCATCATCATCCAATTCATGGATAGGGTTTATAGTTGTTTTTGACGATGGTTTCTAGTAAAATACGTAGGGACATCAATTATTCTCAATGAATTTTAGGTGGGATTAATCCCACATTGGTCCCATGGGGATAAATCTATAATTTATTTTATCTAGTGTGCAATAAATATTTCAACAAACGGTTATCCTCCCTCGTGCATGTGCAAGGCAAAACTTACTTTGGGATCCAATTGAAAGTTAGTAAAATTGTGGATTGGAATCTACCTGTTAACTTGTTGACCATTGAATGTTCGTAGACCGATTTGAAACTCGTTGACTATTTAAAATTTGAAGTTACAATTGAAACCCAAAATTTATGCGAAGACCCAAATTGATCGTTGAAATTTAAAATTTTTGGTCAATTTGACCTTTGAAATTCAATTTTTTTTTCCACCAGCAATTCAATTTATTTGCCACCAATTCCAAATTTTCTATAATTCAAAGTGCATGAAAGTACATGAGTGATCCTACTACAAGTGTTTATTGGACTAGAGGAGTGGACAAAATATTACAACATATTGATATGTCGAGATGATGTGTCTATGAGTAGAAATAAATGCAAACCTCGAAATCAAGGTACACATCATAATACCCCCATTAATATTAATAGTTTTGACCAATACCTTTATTCTTCACTAAATTCCATGGCTTCACCTTCTCCTAACAATTTTGATCCTTCCTTTCCACCACTCAATAATCCTCCTCCTAACCCATCTATCCCGATTCCTAATATTGTTGATCCCAACTTATGTCAATATCTTAATCAACAAGAAGTAATTATGAATGACATTCATACTATGTTGAGGCCCATTAAAGACACTCTAACTACTTCTACACATCCTCATACCCCTAGGTCAGACCCCATCCAACCTTTAACCATTCATCAAGAACCAGAGTTTGCTTCTCCTAACCTAGGCTTTGCCTCTGATCTAGACCCCTTGGTAGGTGGTGCTTCCAATTTCTTGGAATGGCCTCATGATGTTCAAGTTCCTCGCATTGACATGCCCACCTTTGAAGGAGTTGACCCTCGAGGATGGTTGGCCAAAATGGAAGGCCTTATCCGTTTGCACCATATTCTAAAAATAGGTCATGTTGCATTAGCAACTTCTAAACTAGGTACCCAAGCTTATCAATGGTTGTTATGGCAGCTTCGTCAACATGGTCGTCCTCTTTTATGGCCTCAATTTAAGGAACAATTTCTTAGAAGATTTGATAAGGGATCTTCCACATCATATGTGGTACATCTTATGCAAATTAAGCAAACAGGATCAGTGGAAGACTATTACTCCGAGTTCACAAGTCTACTCACCTATACACAAGAATTGAGTCCAACAGTGGTGGTCTCTACTTTTCGCTATGGTCTTAAGGATAAGATTCAAAAGGAAGTTGACATGCATGATCCTTATACCCTTGATGATGCACAACGTATAGCTCAAGCGGTAGAACAAAAACTCCAAGATTTTGGTCCTCCATATAGACGTGATTTCAACTCTCATCGTCCTTATCGCAATCACAATTTTGAGCGTTCCACAGGATTTTTTGCTTTAAATGTCGTTCACATCATCCTAGAGATCAAGCTTGTGAAGAACATCATAGCTTTCTCTTAGAATATGAAGATGCATCAGTTGTTGAGGAGGAATATTCACCACAACCAGAGCCATCCACAAAACTAGGACAACAACCAATAAAAGTAAATGAAGTAGAACAAGAGGATGATATTATGGCTCTCTCTGTTCATGCACTTATGGGTCTTCAAGCTCATCACACTATCAAGGTACAAGGATTCATTAAACAACAACGTGTTAATGTGTTGATTGATTCTGGTAGTACACATAACTTTATAGATTTTAAGACAACAAAATCCTTGGGCTTGTATATCAATACTTCAAATCAAGATAAATTTCAAGTCTTGATTGCAAATGGAGGTACTGCTCAATGTGTGGGTCGAACATCTAAAGTTACAATCCAAATGGGGAATTATACTTGGATGGGTAATCTCTTTGCTATGAACCTAGGAAGCTTAGATGTCATTTTGGGAGCACAATGGTTATCTCAGCTCGATGATGTTACTATTAATCTACAAAAATTATACATCAAGTGGACAAAGAATGGAAGGGTCATTTGTCTTCAAGGAATTCAACCTCCTCCTTCCAAGGTTGTGAGTTCACATAGCATGGAGAAGATATTGAAGAAATGTGGTTATGGTTTTCTTGCCCAAGTGAATTCCATAGAGGTCAAATCCTTGGATTCATCTCTTACAACTCTTCCAATGGATCTTCAAGATATTGTGGATAGTTATGAAGAAGTCTTTAGTGAGCCAAGGGGTCTACCTCCTAAGCGCACACATGATCATGCCATCCATCTGATTCCTAGAAGTCTACCTCCTAATGTGCATCCTTATCGCTATCCACAACCCCAAAAGTTAGAGATTGAGAAGTTGGTCCAAGAAATGTTAGAGCATGGAATCATTCATCCAAGCATTAGTCCTTATTCCTCACCAGTGGTGATGGTACATCGTAAGGATAACTCATGGTGCATGTGTCCTGATTTTCATCCTCTCAACAAGATCACTATCAAAGATAAGTTTCCTATCCCTGTTATAGATGACTTGTTGGATGAATTACATGGTGCTAGATATTTTACTAAACTAGACTTACGCTCTGGTTTTCACCAAATTAGGGTTAGAGAAGAGGATATCCCTAAAACTACTTTTCGTACACATGAGGGTCATTATGAGTTCCTAGTCATGCCCTTTGGTCTCACTAATGCCCCTTCTACTTTTCAAAGTCTCATGAACCATGTCTTTCATCCTTTTCTTCGTAAGTTTGTCCTAGTTTTCTTTGATGATATTTTAATATACAACAAATCTTGGAAGGATCACCTAGTTCATGTTGACAAAGTCCTTCATCTATTACAAAAGGAAAAACTCTTTGTTAAAAGATCCAAATGTGCCTTTGGGGTCCAAGAGGTAGAATATTTGGGACATATAGTATCTCATGAAGGAGTCAAGGTAGATCCTCATAAAATCAAAGCTATTCAAGATTGGCCCTTACCCAAATCCCTTAAAAAACTTCATGGATTTCTAGGACTCATAGGTTATTACAAAAAATTTATCCGCAACTATGGCAAGATTGCGGCACCTCTCACTGCTCTTACCAAAAAGGATGCTTTTATTTGGACTGAAGCTGCTTCTCAGGCCTTCCAATCCCTCAAAGAGGCTATGTGTTCCACTCCAGTTTTGGCCACTCCTGATTTTAGCAAGCCTTTTGTCATTGAGTGTGATGCTTCTAGCACAGGTATTGGAGTTGTTTTAATGCAAGATGGTCACCCATTGGCTTTTGAAAGTAAGCAACTTTCAGGCAAGAATTTGGGACGATCTACTTATGAGAAGGAAATGCTAGCTATTTTACATGCCATAGAGAAATGGAGGTATTATTTATTAAGTAGTCATTTCATCATTAAGATTGACCATAGTAGCCTTAAGCATTTCTTAGAACAATGTCTCTCATGCCCTGAATAAAATAAATGGATGACCAAACTTTTGGGTTATGATTTTGTCATTGAGTATAAGAAAGGTAAAGAAAATGTGGTAGTTGATGCTTTGTCTTGTAAATATGAGGATGATGTGGCCATCAATGCCATCTCTGGTCCTTGTCCACAATGGCTTTCTCAACTTCAAGAAGAATGGCTTGCTGATTTAGAGACTGCTCAAATCATTCAAGATATGAAAATAGGATCATCATTGCATTCTTACTTCTCATATTCAGATGGAGTGCTTCACAAAAATATCGCATCTATCTTCCTCAATCTTCAACTATTAAGTCAATGGTTCTCCAAGAATTGCATGCATCTCCTCTAGCAGGACACTCAGGATTCTTGAAAACATACCAATGGGTGAAGCAATCATTTTCTTGGAAAGGCTTAAAATCAGATGTCAAGACATTTGTGGCTGAGTGTGAGGTATGTCAACGTAACAAAGGGGAAACAGTTAAATCTCCTGGATTGTTGCAACCCTTACCTATCCCTAACCGCCAATGGGAGCACATATCCATGGATTTCATTGAGGGTCTTCCCAAATCAGAGGGTAAAATAGTGATCTTTGTGGTAGTAGATCGTCTTTCCAAGTATGCTCATTTTTGTGCACTACAACATCCCTATTCAGCAAGTAAGGTGGCCAAGGTATTTCTTGATTCCATTTTCAAGTTACATGGTATGCCCAAAACCATTGTGAGTGATCGTGATCCTATATTCACTAGCAACTTTTGGAAGGAATTGTTTCATCTTAGTGGTACCAAGTTGAGTATGTCTTCTTCATATCACCCCCAGTCTGATGGTCAAACAAAGATTGTTAATAAATGTTTGGGTACTTACCTTCGTTGTTTTGCTCAAGATAAGCAATATCACTGGATTCAATGGCTTTCCTTAGCAGAATGGTGGTATAATACTTCTTACCATTTTTCCCTTAAGATGTCTCCATTTGAAGCTTTGTATGGTCAAAAGCCTCCATCAATCACAGACTATGTTCCAGGATCTTCCAAAGTAGCCCAGGTAGATGATTTGTTACAACAACGTCAGATGATGCTTGAACTTCTTAAAGATAATTTGACCCAGGCCCAAAACCGTATGAAGCAACAACAAGACTTACATCATTCGGAACGACAATTCAATGTAGGAGATATGGTCTTTTTGCGCCTACAACCTTATAAGCAATTGTCCTTGAAGATCAAGTCTAATCAGAAGTTGGCTCCTCGATTTTATGGGCCCTACAAAGTGGTTCGTCGCATTGGTGAAGTAGCATATCAATTGGAGCTTCCACCCTCTTCTCGCATCCATCCAGTTTTTCATGTATCTTGTCTCAAACAAGTTATTGGCCAAAAGGTGCAATCCCAGATAGAGCTTCCATTACTTGATGAAGAAGGTCGAATAACTCTTCAACCTGAAGCAATACTGCGATCTAGAGTACGTCATCTTCGATCACACCAAATTCAAGAGTTCCTCATTAAGTGGCAGGACCTTCCAGAAGAAGATGCTACATGGGAGCCTGAGAGTATTTTCCAGTCTTTTCCAGCTTTGAGGACAAAGCTTTCTGAGGAGAGGGGAGCCATGTAACGATCCCAATATAGCCTAGTCGGCTATATCTCCATTTGATTTATTTATCATTGATTTCATTTATAAATAGGTAGAATGTTTATTAGTTTAGATATCATCGAAGAATAATTTGAATTTGCGTATAGACGCAAGAGACTCCACCCTCTCTAAGTGGCTATGAGACTTTACCCTTTCTCAATGGATGAAACTTTATTTGGCTATGATTGTTATCGCTGGTTATGATATTTAACTATGTTGATTATTTACTTGTATTAATAGTCACATTATTAGTTGGCGGATTGATTCATACACATGCAATTTAAAAACAACTAGTCAACATGGGATAAGGTTGGTAATTAACTAGTTTGGAAAAGTGATTCTTTGCAACATGGTCTCAACATTAGATGATCTAGCATCTGGTGTAATATAGTGATAATATTTGAACGGAACCCCCAATACTCCACTCTAGTTTCAAAAGACTATACTTTCTAAAAATGGGTCTAAATATTGTTTAGATTGTTAGAATTTCACAATAATAGATATGCAAAGCATTACACAAAATATGAAGAGAAGAGTGGAACTGATTGATTTATTCCAAGGATCAACTCTGTATAAATAGCAAAGTTGATCATTGAGAGTCGTTGGATTACAACAACTCATCAGACCTGATGAAGACACCACTGAGAGTTCTCCTGACACATGGAGGAGTGGAAACTCAAGTGTCTATCCTAGTGGAACTTAAGAGAATATTCTCTTATTCTAACACCCCCCTTAAGTGATACTAGGGGTGAATCATACAAATGAGTCCTGGAAACAAGGCCTGATGAGGTACTCATGTACAATGACTTCTTTTGAAGAGATGGTAAAACCCAATGGGAAAAAACCATCAATCAAAAGGAAGTTGGAGGCTTGTCTTCGTATGGCAAAGATTGTCCTCCTAATACAATAGATAGTTGGTAAAAAAAACCCCTATGGGGAAAAACCAACTATGAGAAGAAGAGAGGCATGTCTTCGTATGGCGAAGATTGTCCTCTTTAACAAGAAAGAAATATGAGTCCCGACAACTTGGCCTGATTAGGTACTCATTTACATAATATTGTTGGTGAAAAAACCCCTGTGGGGAAAAACCAACAATGAGAGGCTTGTCTTCGTATGGTGAATATTGTCCTCTTTATACAAGAAATAAAGATGAGTCCGACAACTTGGACTGATTAGGTACTCTTTACTAATTTGTTGGTGAAAAACCCCGTGAAAAAAACAATGAGAGGCTTGTTTGTATGGCGAATATTGTCCTCTTTATACAAAAAATAAATATGAGTCCCGATAAATTGGCCTGATTAGGTACTCATATACAATAAATAGTTGGTGAAAAAACCCCTATGGGGAAAAACCAACTATTAGAAGAAGAGAGGCTTGTCTTCGTATGGCGAATATTGTCCTCATAAAAGCAATCAATGCAATTGTATAACTCCAAGCTTATCTCACAACTGAAGGTAACGTGGAGAAGGAAATGACTTGGTGAAGATATCTGCAATTTGATTCTCAGTTGGAATATATTCCAAGTGTATGTCCCCGCTCTGAATATGCTGCCTTATGAAGTGCATGTGTATCTCAATGTGCTTGGTTCGCTGATGTTCAACTAGATTTCGTGCAATATGAATTGTGCTTTGATTGTCACACCAAAGAGTTATAGGCTTCTCATGGGTGAAACCAAATTCTCTCAGAATTTGATGAAGCCAAAGAGCTTCCTAACTAGCCAAAACTGTTGCCCTGTATTCTACCTCTGTAGAAGATAGAGCTACTGCTTGTTGTTTCTTGCATAACTAGGCTATTGGTGAAGAACCAAGGCAAAAGACATAGCCTGAGGTGGAACATCTATCTTCTATTGAACCTGCCCAATATGAATCTATGTAGCCAATAATATCCATGGATTTTCCCTTGTAGAAGAGCCCAAAGTGAGTAGTGCCTTGCAAGTAATGGAGGATCCTTTTTGCTGCTTGCCAATGACTGAAGTGAGGTTGATGAGAGAATATGGATATGAGGCCAACTGCAAATGAGATATCTGGGTGAGTATGAGTAAGGTATAGCAAACTCCCTACAAGTTGATGGTATAGAGTTGCATCACATAGAGGGGATGAGCAGGAAGTACTAAGATTAATGCCAGATTGAAAGGGTGTAGGAGAAGGTTTACAATCTATCATTTTGAATCTTTGTAGAAGATCTAGAGTGTACTTTTGTTGGCACAAAGAAATACCTGCATCGGTTTGACTTATTTGGATCCCAAGGAAGTAATGAGCTTTACCTAGATCAGCCATTTCAAAATTTTTATAGAGGGAGTCTTTTATAGTCTGTATGTGAGTTAAGTTACTACCAGTGAGAAGAAGATCATCAACATATAGAACAAGAATGGTGATGTTGCCTTCATTTCTCCAAATGTAAACTGTGTTATCAGACTCACAATGAGAAAAACCTGCTGAAAGAAGGAAGGAGTCCATCTTCTCATACCAAGCTCTAGGGGCTTGTTTGAGGCCATAGAGAGACTTTTTGAGCCTACAAACAAGAGAGGAGTCTTGAGTGAAACCAGCAGGTTGTTCCATGAATATTTCTTCCTTTAAGTATCCATGTAAGAAAGCACATTTTACATCCATTTGATAGACATGCCACTTATGGGAAGCAGCTAGAGCAAGAACCAATCTTACAGAATCCATTTTAGCAATTGGAGCAAAGGTTTCTGCATAATCTATACCTTCAATTTGAGAGAAACCTTTGGCCACTAGACGAGCCTTGTGTTTGTCTATTTCTCCATTAGGCCCATATTTTGTTTTGAAGATCCATTTACAATGAACTAATTTCCTTCCTTTAGGTAAGGGAACTAAATCCCAAGTCTTGTTTTTTATCAAGGAAGAAAATTTATTTTCCATGGCATCATCCCATTCCTTAATACCTGAGGCTTCTTTGAAGGATTGAGGATCAGAGGAAATAGACTGACATACAAGACCAATGCCTATGGGGTTGGATGATCTAGTTGAAGGAATATTTTGGATGTAAGGAGTAGCTTCTTTAACAATGGTGCGGGCCCATTTTGGCATAGAGGAAGGAGTTGAAGGAGTTGAAAGACATTGAGATGGAGTTACAGGTTCCTCATCTTGATTATCAATGACCAAGTTAACTTCAAGAGTTGGCTCTTCATAATATTGAGGTTCTACTATAGGAGAAGGCTCAATGGAGGAAGAGGGCTTTTGAGGATCTTTTTGAGGGAATGTTTCATCAAATTGGACATTCCTATGAAAGAAAACCTCATGAGTTGAGGGATCAAGAATCTTGTATGCTTTCAATTCTTCACAATAACCGATAAAGATGAGCTTTTTGCTTTTCTTATCAAGAGCCTTCCTTTTCTTCTTTGGGATGTGAGCCCAAGTAGTACACCCAAAAATATTGAAGTAGGAAACATCTGGTTTTAAGCCAGACCAAGCTTCTTCAGGAGTTAAATGGTCAAGAGCTTTATGAGGTGTGTGATTTTGAATATAATTTGCATAGTTAATAGCTTCTACCCAAAAAACTTTTGGAAGATCTCTTGAATGGAGCATACAATTAGCCATCTCTTTTAATGTCTAGTTTTTCCTTTCTACAATACCATTTTTTTGAGGATTATGGGAGATAAAATGTTGATGAATGATGCCATGACTGGATAAAAATATGGAGAACTCATTACTATAGTATTCCCCCCATTATCTGTGTGAATCTTCTTGATTTTGCAAGATGCCTGATTTTCAACTAAGGCTTTAAAAACTTTAAAGTGGGATAGAACATCACTCTTATATTTTAGGAAGTAGACCCAGGATCTTCTAGAAAAATCATCAATAAAGGTTAGAGCATACTTTTCTCCTTTGAAATAAGGTTCAGGAAAGGATATTAAGTCACTATGGATTAAATCTAGAGGGGATGAGGCTTTTAGAGAACTACTTGGGTGGAAAGGATCTTGATGTTGCTTTCCAAGAGCACATCCAGGACAAAATCCATCACTAGAAGAGACTTGGGGTAATCCTGTAACCATATCATGGGTGCTCAAATCCTTTAGGTAGTTGTAACTAAGATGACCAAACCTTTCATGCCAAATTTGACTTTCAAGATCACCATGAGCCACAAAACAGGAGGCTCCTTCTAGATTTTGAAAACCTTTGAAGTGAAAAATATGAGAGTTATGATCAATATTCCCTTTGGCTATAAGAGAATGGGGATCTTGAAAATCTCTTATCTCAACTCCTGTTGGAGAGAAGAGAATAGTTTTCCCCTTTCCAGAAGTACAAATCTGATAGACGGATAGGAGATTGGTGGTAATGTTTGGAACATAGAGAACATTGTTTATAGAGCCACCATCAATGGTTATATCCCCTTTTCCTTTGATAGGGATAAAGGAAGAGTCACCCACTTCTATGCTACAAGTAGAGCTAGAGGAGATAGAAGAGAAAGACTTATCTGAAGCAGTCATGTGATGAGTAGCTCCAGAATCTAGGACCCAATAATTAGAGGAAGAATTGGAGGTTTTTCCTTGAACATTAAGGGATTTTCCTATTTGCTTTTTATTTTATATATTTTGATCCTTCATAGCTGCCTCTAGTTGTTGTAATATTTTCTAGCATTTGTTAGCAGAGTGACCATTCTTTTTGTAGTGAGTACAGGTTATGGGAGTCTTTTCCTTCTTTTTGAATTTTTCTTTAGAAGAGGTGGAGGCTACTAAGGCTTTTGAAGAAGAGGAAGAAGAAGAGATTTCATATCTAGCAAGTTTGGTTTCTTCCCTAGTTAATCTATCACAAAATTCTTCTAAAGAAGGCATTTTAAAGGTTGCACCAAGAGCATCTTTGGTAGATATAAAGGTGGTAGAAAAAATTTGAAAAACACCATTTAGCTTAGAAAGGATTAGATAAATGCATTCTTCTTCAGTCTTAGTCTTCCCACTACCTTTGTATTGAGTGAGGACTTCTTTGAACTTGGTGAGGAAGTCAACAATACTACTAAAATCTTCAGGAGACAAAGATGTTAGTTCTGCTTCTAGTTGCATTGATCTCATCTGATCTACTTTCCCAAACAAGGTCTTTAGCTTCTCCCAACTTTCATGAGGAGTTTTACAATCTGTAATGTGAAACCACAAACTTTCATGAACATTAGAGCTAATAATACCCATAGTTTCATGCATTTTCCTTTATGAACAAAGATTTCATATTCTTTCTCAAATTCTGGTTGCTTTTCTTCTAGTAGATGAGTAAGACCTTTTTGAGAGATAAGATTTAAAATTTTAGGTTTCCAAGTGTGAAAGTTATGAGGGGTGAGAGGTTCAATTGAATTCATCATTTTAACACAAGAGAAAATTGAAGTTTTACCCAATATAGCCCCCCTTAGAACTCAATTTATTGATTAATGCAATTGATTTAAGGAAAAAATATGAAGCTTTTCAATATCTTTCAACTCAATATACCCGCCCTAACGAGAGGGAAACTATAAGTATAATGAGGTTATTAATATTGTTTGCTTTAGAAATGCCAAATCCTTTTAGTTCCTCACAATACCCGCCCTTACTTGAGGGAAACTGTAAGTATAGAGAAGAATTTGTCAAGGGTTTTGGCTTGATGTGCAGTGATTTCAACCAGTTTTGAATTTGGTTTTCTCAATACTTGCCCTTACGAGAGGGAGACTATAAGTGAGAGAGAATCCCAAATGAAATGGATGAATGAAAAATATATGCCAGGCCTTTATACCAAGTGCCTCCAAAAACCCGCCCTTACGTGAGGGAAACTATAAGTTTTTAGTGGTATTGATACATGGAACGTAGGCAAAATATTTTGAGAAATAAAGGATTTAGATCTAAATTTCCTTAAAAGATTTTAAATTTTAACACATCTATAAAAATTTGTAATTTTTAAGAAATACAAAATATAATAGAAGTGATTTAAAAAAAAGAGGCTTTTGAACTATTTAAGTTAAGAATAACACTTTATATTTTTATGTAGAACTATATGAGTGAAGAAGATTATAGTTGAAAAAATTTGTAAGTGCTTTTATTTAAATATTAATTTGAAAAATTAATAAATTTAAAAGGAGATAATATATCAAGATTGAATTTGATCTAATTTTTGAGAAAGAAAAAACTATAGAACTTTTTGAAATATAAAAAGTTGTTAGTTATTTTTATAAAAAATTTTTTATCTTCCTTTAGTAAAAATAAAAAATAGAGGAATTTTAATTAGAGAAATACACTCATTAAAAAAAATTACTTAAAGGAAGAAGGAGAGCTTTAAGATGAAATTTACAACCCCCTTTAGAGACACAAATGTGCAAAAATTTGCACACAAACCCCCCAAAAAAATTATTTTATTAAAAGATTACAATATGACTACGACTTTTGAAAAGCTCTTTTAAGAAAATTAAAAGTTCTTTTGAAAAGGGAGTCAAAATATACTTTGAAATCAAAGTTTTAATAACCTTTAAAAGGAGGAAATAAAAAATTAAACAATGCTTACTGCCCTTGAGAGAAGATAGGTAACAAGAAATCAAGGTAGAGAAGAAATCAAAGGAGACGTTGGATTTTAAAGAGATGCATGCAGGTGGTGAGGGAGAAGAAGACTCTTGATTGAATCAAATAGACTGCAAGAAAATTCCTTCATTTTTTATGTGCGATGTTGGTTCGAACCAGGCAGAGTGAAACCTGAGAACTCATTTTTTTGAGGACACCGAGAATCCAAAAAACCACCACCAAAACCCGAGGATCGAGGTCTCCAAGAACTTTAGGATGCCACCTACGATGAAACCAAGGGATCCAGAGAAAATATAAAGGTTATATAAAAAAATGTTTATCTAGATTACCTATCGAGACGAGAGCTCGAAAGCTGCTCAGAGGATCATTCACCAGAGTGAAAAACATTTTTCTCTTAGTAGATGCCTAAACCCAAGGATCGAGTTCTCTAAGAACTTAAGGAGGCCACCTACGATGAAACCAAAGGATCTAGAGAAAATATAAAGGTTATACAAAAATTGTTATACCTCCTATCGAGAGTTCGAAAGCTGCTTTGTTCACTAGAATAAAAAATGATTTTCTCTTAGCAGATGGTGGGTGCCAAAAGCTTGAAAGTTGCATAGAGGAACATGCACCAGAATAAAGGGCACTTTCCTCTTAACCAATGGTGGGCATCAACCTTCCCTGCAATAGAATACTGAGAAAAAAATGCTAAAATTTTTAAGATGAATCAAATAGCTATGAACTAGAGACGATCAAAAAACAACAATAGAGAATGTGTGTTTCTTCCACCAGGTTAGGAGAATATAAGGAGCGGTGGAATATGAGCGTCATTCTAGATACACCCAGTTGAGAATATACATAGATACGTTGGAAGACACCAAGGGCCACATTTTAGGTGGCACGCCAAGCCTAACGTATCCAAGAAACCACACTTGAAGCTATATTAAAACATGCAGATCTGGTTATAGCCAAAAGGGATTCAGAAAATATTAGCTAAATTAAATATGAATCTAATATTTGTGGGCCCAAAAAAATATGGAGCCATGAACTTTTAGGCAGCACCAAAAAATGATTTGGGGCCACTAAAAAAGGATGCAACGCCAAATTAAAAGATATGGGCTACGAATTTTAAAAAAAAGACGTAGCTCCAATACTTTTAATGGGTCACGAAAAATTTAAGAGGTACTGAATCAAAAAACGAGGGATTAGATTTTTTTTTTTGAAAAAACAAAAAAAAATCTCTCGAGCATGAAACAATATCTAAAAAATCAATTCATATATAATGAACAATGAAGATTTTGCTGAAAAATTTGGATAAAACTGACTATTGCATAAAATGAAGCAAGTTAGTAAAAAAAAATCCAAATCAAATGAACCAGATCCTAGAACCTTCAAAAGAGAATGCTAGCAAAATCTATCCTGCTCTGGTACCATGTTAGAATTTCACAATAATAGATATGCAAAGCATTACACAAAATATGAAGAGAAGAGTGGAACTGATTGATTTATTCCAAGGATCAACTCTGTATAAATAGCAGAGTTGATCATTGAGAGTCGTTGGATTACAACAACTCATCACACCTGATGAAGACACCACTGAGAGTTCTCCTGACACATGGAGGAGTGGAAACTCAAGTGTCTATCCTAGTGGAACTTAAGAGAATATTCTCTTATTCTAACATAGACTTTTGGAACCACCTAGCTTATTCATTGATTTCTTAGAGACTTGCAAAAACTACTTATATCTTGCCATCTTGTCTACAATAAATATTTTATAAAACATGTGGACTAGTTCCAAATAAGGTTATCATTAAGCTAGGTACCTTTGCTTCAAATAAACTATTGTATTGGAATCAAAAAAATGAATCCCACACTAAAAACTACAATTCATGTTCTATTTACCTTATTTGATTTCCACCTTACCCCTTTCAACCATGTTCAACACCAAGTGGTAAGTTCTTTTTTATTCGAATATAAATGAGTTCATCTAGTGTCTCAATTCTAGAAATCTAAAGTCGAAGTGAAGTGTCCAATTTTAGGATGGTGACTCCTCCATTTTAAGTTAGCAATGTATTCTGCTCTTACTTCTATCTTAGTTTATTCTATTTATGCTTTTTGTTCTAATCTAAAAAATATTCCTCACTTGTCTTGGTTTTATAGATTTTCTCAATTAGTTTAATCTCTTATAAGTTTGGTTTTTCCCCAACCTACAAGTCTTATGCAAAATTTCCCTTTTTGGATATTCTAAACTTGTCACTAAAAGTCCTCCATGGAAGTCTTGTAGACTTGTCATCCTCATATATATCTAAAAATAGATATATCAAGGTGTGTTTACAGGTTCGATTCCTCCTTGGCAGTTATTTGTGTTGATCTTACTTTTTGCTTTTATCTTATATGTATTTAAAATTGACATGCATGTTCACAATTTGGCTAGTACCATTGAGATAATAGTTAACAAACTAGAAGATTTATAGCATCAGGTCCACCATCATATGCTTACATAATAAAATGCCAACTCATAACTAATGGAACAAATGGTAAGTCTCTCAAATTTAGTATTTAACATCAATTCAAAAATGGAGCACAAAAACCACATAACTTCTTCTATTACTACAATATTCAAGCAATAATAGAATTCAAGGAGATACTATGGAAAATGAACAATGTCAATCTTGAAATGTGTTTGGCACTAACTATTATATTTTTAATTGTATTGCATGTATGACAAGGTTTTTTTATGATTCACTTAGTTTATATACTTATTTTTAGCTAGGGGATAATTAGTATAACAAAAAATGTATAAATTATATGTACTTTTTCTATTATAACAAATGAGATATCTGCTATGAATGAGATAACTACTTGTCTTCTCTTATCTATCTAAATAGATAGTATGAACAATTGTGCACTAACTTAGTGTCATTTCATAATAAGTTTTAAATGACCTTATTATTATGATATCTTAATAAACCACAGCGTGGTATTAATATAATAACACTTTGACAATTATGTATAGTTAAGATTTAAATTTGGGTCTTTACATCAGAAATCTATATTTTTAACTACTTGAACTCATACTATTTGATATGCTTCTTTATTGCACTTAAATATGACTTGCATTGATATTTGGTTAGCTTTTACACATTTTAATATAAGTTATAAACTTTCTATCACATTAAATATCTATTTTAAATATGGTTATTTATTTTGATTTTAATCTAACTACATTAATTTATTACTTTTATTATATATTATTTTTTGAAAGGTAAAATTTAAAGTTACCTTTGAAATAAAAAATTTAATCAAATTGTCCATGGGAACAATGCAATGGTTCGAGGTTTCGTTCTTTTTTGGGAGCTCCAAGGTTCAAACCATGATGTGGGTAACTATGTGAGGGGTGGATGTGTGTATGGCTATGTGTTTGGCCCGTATTGATAAGCTCAGCTCTCCTCCTTATAAGAGGTCATAGTGGAGGTCCAAGGTTCAAACCATGATGTGGGCAAGTATGTGAGAGGGTGGATGTGTGTACGGCTATGTGATTGGCCCAATGGGATGGGGATGCCCTCATTTGTTGTATGGGTTTATCACAATAATCCAAAAAATCAAAAAGAATAAAAATAAAAATTTGATTATTTTTCACACAAAATAATAATTGTAATCTTACCCTTCTCTTGGAGGCCTTTAAGATTACAAATTTATTATCATAATATTATCAAATAACTATGTGAATAAAAATCCCTTAAGGGCTAGGTGGATTGATAGTGGCCAGGCATTTACCAAGAAGAGATCTAGGTTCAAGTTTTGAGGTTGCCAAATTGCAAAGGTAATAGTTTGTTTTGAATCCTTTAAATGTGCATCAGACTGATGATGATGATATGATTCTCGAGAAACTGATGGTCTCCCCCTCACATCAGGTCAACAACAATGAGTTGAAATAGGATTGTTAGGAGCAACCCATGTGGTTTCAACCATGCACTTATTAGTTTCTAAAAATAGTGTGGTTGTAACCAACTCTCCTATGTATCCAAAAATAAATAAATAAATAACTATGTGAATAAAAAATTGTTATATATATATATATATATATAAAATGAATTAATTTATATTATGCTATGCCCATGCATGCACCTTATTATTCATTGTATTTTTTCAAATAATTTTATTGTTTAAATTTATAGATAAAAATGTTAAAATTTAATCCCTTCGGGAGGTCTAAGGTTCAAACCGTGGTGTGTGAGTGCGTGAGAGGGTGGGTGTGTGGTATCTTTGTGTTAAATTCTCTACTGATAAGCATAACTCTTGGCTTTACGAGGGATTATGGTTGGGAGGAGACTGCTCAGCCTTGTGCATCAGTCATAGAGGTTTCTCACAATAATCAAATAAAAATAAATAAAAAATTAGTCCCAAAGGGTACAACACAATGGTTTGGGCTAAGGTTCAAACCGCAACGTGGGCGAGTGTGTGAGGGGGTGGATGTGTGTTAAATTCCCTATTCATAAGCATAGCTCTAGGGTTTATGAGGGTTCATGATTGGAAGGATATTGGTCAGCCCTATGGGTTAGTCACAGGAATTTTTCACACTAACCAAATAAAAAAAAACATTAAAATATATATAAAAACTCAACTTTAAAATATAAAATTATTACAATAAAACACTTCAATAATAACTTTTTAAAACTATAGAGAGGGGTTACAAAGAGGAATCTGTAACCTCCACGTCGTCTCACTATTAGCGATGTGGTGGGAGGGAGACCACCTATTCTTCTATGTATTATTTTTTTTTTAAGAAAAATTAGTTCTTATTAATAAATTGAAAATTCTTTTATAATACATACTGTTTAAGAATTTGTATTCACCTAGTCCCAAGGGTTAATGGGATTGATAAGTTCTAATGCTTAACAAGAGGAGACTTAGGTTCAAACCTTAAAGGCAAGCCTTGGTCTTCCTCACACCCCATCACGATTCTTGTATGTTTTTTATTTTTTTTTAATTTAGTTGTTATAAACAAATTGAAACCCTTTTATAATACATATTGTTTAAAAATGTGTATTCATAAGTCCCAAGGGTTTGGTGGATTGATAAGTTCTTGATGTCTACCAAGAGGAATGTTAAGTTCAAACCTTAGAGGCAAACCTATGATCTCCTTCACATGGAAATGCTAATAACGAGAGATTTGAACCAAAGACTATAATAAATAATTACAAATTCGGAAAAAAAAAAAAAAAAAAATTGTATTCACCGAGAAAAAAAAAGAATTAAACCAAAGACATAAAAAAAAAAAAATAGTTACATATTCGTAAAAAAAAAAAAATTGTATTCACCGAGAAGAAAGAAAAAAAAAAGAATGGGCTCCCATCGCCACCTAAAAAATACGACGCCCAAAAACAATAGGAAAAGTTGGGACGCACGTCACAACTAAAATTACAGGGAGTGCGTCACATTCAATCACGTTGCACCATCAGTTAAAGTAAGTAGACTTTTTTAAAATGCTTTTCCAAGGGAGGACCACGCGGCCACGTCTGTTTCCAAGTCCGATACAATGAATGTCCTTCCTTTTGAGGAATGATTGATTAATTTAACCTCCTACAGTCGCCCAAGATGGTACATAAGCTTTGTCTTCGCAAGCACCTTTCCTCAATGAGATTTTTTAATATTTTAGAAATCCTCAACGTTACCCTGACAGGAAAGCCGTGATCGCAATTTTGTAAGGGTTAAAAACTTCTCAGTATACAATGTTGTCAGATTATAACACAGCAGCCATATTAAAAAAAAACCTGAAAGTATACGACACATTATTATCTCGGAGTTACCGGGTGTATTTTAAGGCACGTGCATTTTTTCGGACACGTGGACACTAATAACTAAACAAAAGGCGGTAATTAATGTGAAACTAAATTCCACATTAATTAGAAGGGCCCTTTTGGCTCGCACTGCTTTGGTGCAACCGTCTTCCTTTGCATTAGGAGGGTCGTCTTCTATACCTGCTTCAAGCAGAGTTTCACCATTTCAAGTATCTTCTTCTTTCGATAATTTTGCCACTTCCATTCTTAAGCAAGCGTTACTTGAGGATGTGTTATTCTCTAGGTTTTGTCATTCATGTAGTCTAACTCGTGATGGGTACATCAAGAAAAGAGACATCAAACCTAATTTCTTAGGGAAAATCATGAATGATTTTTTATTAGTTCATTGACTTCCCTAAGAGTTGGGATATACTGAAGATGTTATTAAGGGAATGCACCTCGATGGTCCTTAATGATTTTTTTAATCGTGGAATGTAAGAGGACTGATGGACCCAATCCAAAATTATCATGTCTGCAAAGAGATTCAAAATGTTGCTCGCCTGCATGGTGGTTTGGATTTTTTTTGTTTACAAAAAGTTAAAATTGTTGAATTCATATTGGATAGTACTTGTACCTTTTTATGGTCAACAAGTATGTTTTTATGTTTTCATCATACTCTTGGAAAAGGAGGAGCTATCGCTTATCATATTATCACATGCGGGGTGGACCCCTCAAATCAAGCAGTTTGGATTCCTTTTGAAGTTGGTGGTATCCCTTTTGGTTTGATTAATGTGTATGCTTCTAATAATGCACCGAAAAGGTGTGCTTTATGGCGATGGCTTGCTCTTTCCTTTCCTGAGGTGGTTTGGGTGGTGTGTAGTGACTTCAATATGGTGGAGAAACCAGTTGATAAACTTGGTTTGCCCGATATGTGTTGGAATATTATAGAGAAAGAAGCATGGTTTTTTCAAGAATAAGCTTGGGCTAAGTGACCACAATTCCTGCTTTATACCCTTTGATTTTTTTGAGTCAGTGTGGTATACCTGGTCCAAATTTCAAGTTGGCAATCCTTGTATTTTGAAGCGGATTCATAGAGTTATATTATATGAACATTGTTATTTTCATTTCCATCACTTGTTAGCTTCTCTGCCCTTAGTTTCAATTGTTCTTGATACCACCCTTTCTGATAATGCTCCCATTGTGTTTTCCATTTCTTGTTCTTCGCCTCCGCATCATCAATTCAAGTTTCAGTTCTACCTAAATGTTTCTTTTTTGAAGCATCAAGCTGTGTATGCTCATATTTTTAGGATTTGGAATATGGTTCCCAAACCAACTAGAATTCATGGTAGAATTTCCTAGTGGAATGCAACTATCTCCAGAACAACTATTCTTCTCAATAATTTAGGAGTTGAAGTTGCCAAGTAGAGATCAATCTCTAATGGAGCCCTTAAATATGAACTGGCTCAAGATTCTATTAGACTAGAAACAAGCCCTCTAAGCTCTATTCTTCAAGTCCAAGTTGTAAGTCTTAGGCATGAGCTTAAAAAAAAATTGAGCTTTATGAAGCAAGGGGAGCTCAACTTTACGCTCAGCTTCATTGGTTCAAAATTGGTGATAAGGTTTCAAAATACTTTTTTTAGAAAATAAAGCCCTTGAACAAGTCATTCAGTTCAATGCTATTCAGGATGCAAGGGTTCATTGAATGTTGCTTCCTAATATTATTAAAGTTTTTGTCAATCACTATCAGAATTGTTTTTGCTTGTCAAGAGTTAACTCCTAAACGGTAGGCTGCAATTCAAGCTTGTTGTGCAGTTGTTCCTAAGAAGCTTTCAACTCTTCAAAAGGAATCTTGTGTACATCCTTTGTCATTGGATGATCTTACTGAAGCCCTATCCAGGATGGCTAATGATAAAGATCCAGGATTATATGGATTTTCTTATGAAGTTTATAAGGGAATTGGAACATGGTTGGCCCAAATTTATTGTATGTTTATTAGGAAGCAATGCTTCTGGTTCTTTAGGTTCTATAATTAATAAGAGAAATATTAAATTCATTCCTAAGTAAGAGGATCAAAAGTGCTCACCAACTGGAGGCCTATTACTTTAATCAATGTGAGTTACAAAATTATTGCTAAGGCTTTAGCTTTACACCTTAGACCTCAGCTGCCACTTATTATTTGCCCTGAGCGGATTGGGTTTGTACAAAGTAGATATATTCTGGATAATGTAATTGCAGTGTGGGAAGGCATGGAGTGGGCTAGAGCCTCTCAAAAAAATACTCTTTTCATCAAGATTGATTTTGATAAAGCCTATGATAGGATTTAATGGAATATCATCCTTACCATGCTTCAAGATCTTGGTTTTGGGCCATATTTTTTAAACTCAGTTAGTATACTTTTTGTGGATGCTTCAATTGTGCTTACTTTGAAAAATTGTAATTCTAAAGCATTTGTATTGTTCAGATCTATCAGATAGGGTTTTCCTTTGGCTCCTCTTTTCATATTTGAAGCTGAAGCTTTTGGATACCTTCTTGCTAACCAAGTGAGTCAAGGTAATATTAAGGATATTTCTTTACTTGAAGAATATTCTCAACTTATAAATGGACATTTTGCATATGATTATTTTTTAACAATTCATGAGGATGAACGCTCTATCAAACAGGCACTAGATTTCCTGGATATTTTTTGCAAAGCATCAGGATCTAGAATTCAATGGAGGAAGACCTCATGTTATAAGCAATCCTCTTTGGACCTTCCAAGCTAGCTTGAAATATTCTAGTGGCATTGAATCCAACCAGGGTATATGTTTAAATTCCTTGGCATCCCATTTACATTCCAAAGTTCCATTGTTGTCTTATGGAATTATGTTTTAAAAAAAGGAGAGAAACAATTTCCTTTTGGATCACCAAAAAACTTACTCTAGTTGATAAATTTTATGTGTGTTTCAAAATTATTGCTACTACTCAGGTGTATTATTCATCATGTTCGGTCCCTTCTCAAGTCTACTATAAAAAAATTGGAAAATCTTTTAAGGGATTTTCTTTGGGCTAACTCGTCACATAAACAAGGGTTTCATCGAGTTGTTTAGGAGATTTTTTGTCTTCTCAAAATATTAGAAGGTATGGGACTACATGATTGTCAAATCAATTTATTTGTTAAATGTATTCTTCGAGCCTTAAGTGGTTCTAAAGCTTGAAAGTTCTAATTTAGCACTGTGTTTCCACTGCTTTACCTCTTGGCAGGAAGGCTTGGAAATGCATGAATTTTCAATCCCTCTTGGTTGCTCCTATACTAATTAAAATTCAAGGATATTTTGTCATTCAAATAATATGGAGGGCTTGGGAGAAAATTAAGCCCTAATTGTGTTGGCTAGGGTATGGGCATCAGAAAGGTGCTTCAATTTTCACTTATAATGTTTGGTAGCCACCTTTTATTACTTTTCAAGGTTCCATTTTTTCTTTCGTGTAATGGATTCATGCTCAACGGTTATTCAAGAAAGGGATTTCAATAGTGGTAGAATTTTTTTTGAGATATTTCAGGGATTGGATCCCATGGGATGATTTCAGGAGATTGTTTGGTCTATGGCCAAAATGTATGAATACTTATGACACTATTTTGGATTGTATCCCTTTTTCTCTTTGGCCCATGATTTGTAGACATTCTCAAAAGACTTGATGGTTTGATTGTGGATGGTTTAAGAAAACCTCGCTTCTTACTTACAAACCTAAGTTAGGGTCTGCTTGACTTACTCATAATGTTCCTATGGTTCAAAGATGCAATGAGTGATAGGATATTATTTCCTCCCAAAATCGTTGGAGCCTAAGATTTAAAATGGCTTGGGCAGGATATATTGAACCCAAATAGGCTTTCTTTTCTTGGAGCTTATTATCCTATGGTGTTCTTCTTGGACAAATATTTAAATACCTTTGAATAGAGAATACTTCCTACCATTTTTGTGATGTTCGATAGGAACCTCTTCATATTTTATGGTAGTGCAGGAAATATCGAATGGCCTAGGATTGGTTTGAGACCTTTCAGCCTCATATGGCCAATTCATTCACCCGACATCATGCTTTGCTTGGAAACCCATCAGATTTTCCCTTACCCTTGTTGAAAGTGTGGAACATTCTTCGTATTAGTGTGTTATTTCATATTTGGAAAACTTGTAATAGAGTTCTGTTTTCTTAGAAATATAGTTCAGATGAATTTTCAATTGTTGATAAGTGCACAATTTATTCTAATTTTTGGATCTAAATTTTAGTTCAAGTGGAGAAATTTAATATGGAGGTGGAGCATCTTCACACTCTTATGTAGCATTGTGGTAATGCACCATGTACGTTCAATAGAATACCTTCTACAGAGTCTTATCGGTCTCACGAAGTTTCTTGATCGTGCTCTCATTATCAACTTCCCTATCGATCTAAAGAAAGACATTAGTCTCAATCATCTCCTATTTTCCAACCCCAAGGCAACATTGGTAATAGTACATCTCATCATGGTAGTGGCTGGGAGGTTCGCTAGGTGGAGCCAAAACCAGTTGTTGGTTGGGAAGATCCCATTCCCACGTGTCCAATCACTCCAACTAATATGGTGGATTGGGGTGTATCTGATGGCATTGATGGCTCTAGTACAGGTGATAATGTTCACATGCCTAGGGAGGATGGGTGGTTCATTTCCATTCCTTCTAATACCGGTTGGCAACATATGGAGGGTGAGGGACATTCACCTCATGAGCATACCCCATGATTGACATGATTTAATGCATGCTTTTTGGTGTTGTGTTTGGTGACGGGTGTAACCTTGTTTTTGTTGTTTTGAGTAACCGTTTCCTAACTCAACCCCAGTTAGTGTGACTATCTATAGGGGTGTGCCTATACACCCATTTTTTGTTGTAAAGACTTGTATTTTTAAATTAATTAAAATTTAGGCCTTCACATTCAAAACATATAAATTAAATTACATAATTTTTATTAAAATATAAAATAATAAATAGTAATAAAATTTAATAGTAAGAGGTCAAATATTTTTTTTTGGATTGAGGTTAGTGTGAGAAACTCATACGATCGACACATAGGGCTGGGCATCCCCATCCCAACCATAACCTCTGATAAGGGTGAGAGTTAATACTATCAATAGGGATCAAACACACAACCATACACACACCCACCTCTTCACACACTCACCCATGTTGGGGTTTGAACCTTGGACCTCCCCAAGAAGAGCCAAAGCCCGAACCGTTGCATTGTCCCCCTGGGTAGTCAAATGAAAATATTAAGACCATATACCTAAAGTCAAAGATATATTTACTTTAAAAAAATTAATATTAATATTTTAAAAATTATTTTCTATATATATATATATATTTGGAGCTCTTGTTATTTGAGAGAATTTTTTTTTTGCTTACCAGGGTTTTGAGTATTCTTGCATAGTATCAATATGGTCTCCAACTTGGTGGACTAGTGCACAAAACTGGCATTGTAGAATGGAATGCAT
Source organism: Wollemia nobilis (assembly GCA_028583015.1). Taxonomy (NCBI): domain Eukaryota; kingdom Viridiplantae; phylum Streptophyta; class Pinopsida; order Araucariales; family Araucariaceae; genus Wollemia; species Wollemia nobilis. The sequence goes on along the minus strand of JAQPPZ010017225.1, from coordinate 3,452,298 downwards.
GTGACAATGGTTCCTCTCAAATTAATGTGCAAGTTTGTGCCAAGACTGATCAAGAATGGTCCATGAGGTAACCCTCCTTCTCTTGATGTAATTTTTCCATTGCTTGAATTTGATTTTGCATGTCACTAGTTAGAATCATTCACCCTTATCAGGTATTTTGTTGGATGCATCCCTAATGAATCTTCCCTTAGGGCCTGGGTTAACATAGCTTGGAATCCTCATGGAGTCAAGCTAATGATGGTTCAAAAACTTACAATTTTTATTTTGTTTTACTTTGTGGAAATAGCCCATGCTAAAGTGATTTATGAGCATGGCCCTTGGTATATGAGAATCTCTCTATTTGCTTTTTATCCTTGGACCCATGGCTATTCTATTTCTAAGGAAAGGTCTACCAAAGTCCCTTTGTGGATGGAACTCCTGGGACTCCCTCTACCATGGTCCTTTATTAGTTGCATAACAACCCCTTTAGGGCACGTTATTTTGGTGAAGGTAGACAAAATTTTCCATGCACACCCTAAAAAACATGTTTGCATTGAGATTTTTAATTATCAAGATCTCAAGGAGACTATTGACATACAAGTTGGTCACACTATGATATCCTAATGGTTCCTCTATGTTAACTTTCTCAACATGTGTTTTCGGTGCCACTCCTTAGCACACAAGATCAAATATTGTCTCTTGTTGCCACACAACAGGGATAGGTAGAGCACCACTACATCGTGTGCACCCACTTCTCAACCCAAAAAGTATGGTTGGACGACTATGGTAGGGCATAAAAATACATGTTTGACTACTTACAAAGGTACACAATCCAAGTCGATGCATGTATTAATACCAATAGAAAAAATGTATGAAAATAAAAAATTTTGTCCCCCATATAAAACTACCAATAATGAGGCTCCTCAATCTCAATAGACTTGTACCCCAATGGCCATAACTGTGGTTGCTTCAATTTTTCCAACCATCTAGTCCTCTAGTACATTTCCCATTGACTAGCATAAGATGCTCCAGTAGCCTGAGAATGGGATTTATAGAAGAATATGCTACTATAGAGAAGTGATATTATATGACCAATTTTTAGCTAGGTAATTATGTTCCTAATTACTCCAAAAGCTACAGTTTATTGGAGTATCTTAGCAGTGAGGATATATCATTGGATTCCCTCCCCCAATGAACTTCCTCTCTTGGAATGTTCAAGATCTAATAGACTCCAAATGTAGATTTAAAATTTGAAAATTTTGTCAAAACTTTCCAAATTTGGGAATATTGTATTTACAAGAATGAAGGTTTCAAAATTTTTGTTATCTTTGGCCTATCACATCATTTGACCAACAAAAAAAATTCATAATAACCATGATCCAAGTCAAGATGTCATCGCTACCTTCATGGTGACATGATGGTGGTCCTAGTTGGTGGACCATGGTTATTATCCCATTAATCAAGTATTTTGGACCATTTTCCACATTAATAAGCATGTGTTAGGGGTTATTAATGTTTATGCATTAAATGATTCCATAGAATTATCTCATCTTTGGCTTTGGATTGTGGATTCTCATCCTTCCACCATGTGGGTAATATGTGGTGACTTCAATATGATTGAAGATGGCTTCAACAAGCAAGGTGGAAATCTCATGCATTGGACAACTGGTGAAAGTTCTTCTTGGCTTTACATGCACCAAAAATTAGATTTTTTTGATCCCAATGTTGGGTGATCCCAACTATATCTTCCTCAGTTCACATGGTCCAATATGCAATCTGGACCTAAGAGAATCCTCAAATGGCTTAATCAAGTGATGTTATCAGGATAACCCATATTTAATTTTAGCAACTATTAGGGTCTCCTAGTAGAACCTCTCCTCGAGGTTGTTCTCTCGAACCACTCCCCCATACGATTTTTCATTGAGTGGCCATATAGTGTGATGAATATTTTAAATAATTATTTTTACTTTAAAATATCATTACTCCATAATTCACCCTCTATAGACCACATTTTCCACATGTGGAATTTAGCACCTCATCCTCATTCTACAAACGATTGGATAGAGTGGTGGAACACTACAATTGAACACACCATGTGTTTCCTATGTACATACAATCACTAATTAGCCTTCTCACATCGACAGTCCTATCTAACAACTTCTTCTAGACTCAAGAAAGCCACAATGGCCCTTGAAGCCCAACCTTGCTCTACCTCTCTCCAATTAGAGGTAGCCAAGTTGAGGCATCAACAATAGGTGGCTGACACCTATGCAACCCAAGGTACCCAAATCAAGACCAAATTGCACTAGCTCACTTGGGGTGATTAAGTGTACAAAGAATTCATTTGGATTAGAGACCATGAACCAACCCAAACTATCAAGTCTATTCGAGAGGGACAATAAGTTATTTTAGTCCTCCCATATATAGTACAGGATTTCATTCATCACTACTAGCAAGTGTTCACTACGCAAGATCCCTTCCCTACTCATGATCTTGCTCTATAATATTGTTTGCAAGTGGCTTCTTATCACCTCTCAATGTTCCAACAAGCCATCTACATTAGTCTTCTAACACAATATGATTTTAAAGTTGTAGCCTTTTCCATGGCCAATGACAAAGCTCTTGGCATTGGTGGATTCTTTACAATTTATATAAGGCACTATAGGACATAGTGGGTCTAGACATGTATTAAGTCTATTTGGAAACCCTTAGGATGCACACCCTAGTCCTGTTGATCAATAGGGGCAATGTCAAGATCAACTACATAGCCTTTGGTGTCCCCCATGGGAGAAAATCCTATAGGGGGCTTGGTCTACAATCCATTTTGGTGATGAAGGTACCAGTTCAAATTTAGGGTACTTTTGTTGCTAAGAGTATTTGGAAGGCTTGGGAAGCTCTTCAACCTTGGTTGCTCTAGAATGGCAATGATTTCAGTACTAGAATTTCTATTAATTAATAGTCGCTATGGTGGTCTCCCATTATAACCTACAAGAAGAGCCACTAGAAAAAATTCGTTGGGTTTGTACCCTTCAATTTTTCCATAAGGGAATTCGAGTCATCTCTGACATAATTTTCCAAGTACACCAGGAATTAGCTTTCATGGGTAGAAGTTAAAATATAGTTTTACCTCTATGAGTTTGGTAAAGAAACATTTTAGGTAATTCAAGCCTAGCCCTACCTAGAATACTTCATAAAATTAGGTTTTGAACCCTATATCCTTGGTGGAAATACTAGAAATGGTATCTTGACACTCGTTTTAGTAACTATAAGTCGGGAAAAGGGTACGATTGGCTTTCACCACATATGTCCATGGTCCCCAATTTAAATGAGTGATGGAGAATCTAGGTAATCAATAGATATTTATATAATAGACTTTATACTTTATGGTATGTTGTTTTGGAGCCTAAAGTGGCTCACTTTCTTTGGTGTCTCCTTTTTTAGGGACTTCCTATAGGAGAATACCTTCGTCCTTTAGGACTACACATTTCTAGCTATCCTTTTTGTCATTGAAATAAATCCATTGAACATTTGTTTTGGTATTGCTCTAGGAACCAAGTGGTATAGAAATAGATTCATGATTTTTTAAACATTTTAGACTACAACCTTTTTCTTGGCCTATGGTTATTCTTGGGGATACAACCCGAATGCCAATACATTTGAAGCAAATTCAACATATTTTTAGGGTTGAGATTCTATTTAACATGTGGAAAATCCATAATGGAATATTTTTTCTACTCAACATGCATCTCTAGAGTTTTTCATGTATTCAAAAGCTCTAATATGCTCCAATGTTTTACTTTAAATTCAAGCACAAGCAAACAAGGTTACCCTTGAGGTTCAACATCTGCTAATTTTGTTGGATCATTGGGCAAATGCTCCTTGCATTGTGGCTCGGGTTTTGCCCTCCCCACCTCGTGAAAGATATTTTTCTTCTCAAAAATGGGATCAAGGTTGCATGACTCTAACTACTTATAGCCCTTGATCACAATACCAGTTTACCGAGGAGGTATTTTACTTTGTGCCACAATATTACCATTGGGGATCATCATTTGGCTAGGCTACAACTTTACCTCAAGTCATAGGTGACACTTTAGAGTTGTATGGAAATATTTTTGAGTGGAATTTAGTTCTCACAAACCCTAATCCTCCCATCGATTGGGGAAATCCTTTAGATAAGAACCCCCTCCCTCTGTTGGTGCTACTCCTATGGTGACTTGAGTATTGGCGGGCCTTCTACCCTTTCTTTTTTGTTGATATGATTATTATTTTATAGTTGTCCTAGGCCTTTTTTTGGCCTTGGGTTGATGTTTTACATAGGATTTTGGGGTGTGCTTCCATACCACCCATTTTTTTGTGAATGATGTACTCTTATTTTTTTAATAATATCAAGTCACTTTCAACAAAAAATAAATAAATTATTATATTATTTTTAATAAAATAAATATATAAATATAATAAGATATATTTTTTAAATCTAGTTTTTGATACATATATTCTATCTAATTATTCGAAGAAATAATTATATCACTTATATTTATTGTATATTTTAAGATGAAAATTTTGACAAAGAATATATAAAACTAAATGTTTCACTTGAGGAAAGATAAGAAACATACACTTATATGAAACGGTTTTCACAAATTAACAATTCTAATAAATGATAGAAATAAAAATAAAAAGTTCAACATGAATAACAATATTAGTGTAAAGCATGGTTGTCCTACCTTACTCATTTTATTAGGTTTACTCATAAATAAATTAGAAGAGTGGATAAAAAATATATGGGAGGAGGTGTTTACATTTCAAGGTATGTTTTATTATTGTTGATAGTGTTTTTTTTTTTTGTATTTACATGGTGGAATCGGTAGCCTCCATGAATCTGGGTAGGTTGTCTAACTTTTATGGCCACCACAATATTTTACATTGTCCACCCTGAAATCTGTAGTCTACCCCTATAACCACCATGCCACAATCATTTTAAATATTTTACACCACTAAAAGCACCATGAAAGGGACAAGCGTTCAGTTTGATGAGGCCCGATATTTGAACCTTGGACCTCTGCCCCCCTTATAGGGTTTTGTCGAACCAATTGGTCTACACCTCGGACCTCTTAGTGTTGAAAGTGTTAAATAAAAAATAACATTATAATTGGGTAAATTATTTTCTATTTAAATTGAATAACATTTTCAAGATATTCCCTCTAACTATAGTGATAAATCACTACCCATTTTTCCCGACAAGAAAAAGTGAATATTTGAGTCATAAACAAGCATAAAAGAAAACCCCAACCGAAAGAGGTTTGATGATCGAAGACTAAATATTAGGAGCAAAGAATGTCTAAAGGTCAGAATTTTCTAAGTCATGAATAGAAAACAAGGAGAAAAATATTTGACAAAGGTATGAGAGAAAAAAGTTCCAAAGATCTAAAGTCAAGTGGCCCCAAGTGGCGAAGAAAACTCTTAAAAAGAACCCCAAAATTCAAACCAATGAGGTGCATGTTCTTCAAGGACTATCATCCTTTCCTGCAAAGGAATATCTCATATCTTCGTGAAAGGACAACAACAACATGGGAGCCAAAACAAAAGTAGCTCAAATATCTAGAGTATTAATTGAAGTGATCTTCTACACCCAAATAATGGGAATTTCCAAAAATGGGTAGATGGTAATAAAAATATTAGCTACTCATCCAAGGCCTCAAAACCATTTGATATTCATGACTTTAAATCTAGAGGACCTCAAAGGGATAGACAATCAGACAAGACAAAACTCAAAATAAAAAGCGATAGCCACCTAGAGAACTTTGCGTGAGTTTTGAAGGGAAAACCCTCCCCTTGTAATCTATAAATAGGGATAGCATTAGCTTATTAAAGGATCAACAATTTTGTAGTCGTATTCTATTGTAGGATTTCTCTTCATTTCTTTTTACAAAAATAGATGGTTCTTGAGCAACTTTTGAATAACTTCAAACCCCCACTTCTAGCACAATATTTGTAAAATATTGCTTGCATATATATATATATATATATATATATATATATATATATATATATATATATATATGGGATCCTATGTCAAATTTTTGGTATAGCCATTTGTGGCCTCCTACTAACCCATTTTTGTGTGTATGTATTTGTTTGTAATATTTTGCATGTTCTCTAAGTTTTATTAAGTATATGTATGTGTGATATTAGACACTTTTTTGGTTCTCCTACAGGACCCACCTTTTCATGTTGCATACAACCATAATATCTCATTTGTGCTTCACTATATCAAGGAGTGGAATTGTTCATCGCTAGCACATATTATTTAGGCCTTTTTTTGTAGGAAGATCTTAGTGAATCTCTTGGTGTATCACCACTTTTTTATTTTTTTGAGTTATTTTATTTTCATTTCTTGCACCTATTTTTCCTTTGTTGAGACCAAGTGTGCCTTGAATATCACATCATAACAAGGATTCGACCTTGTAAAAAACTCTCTCAATTGAATTGAACTCCAAATTATTGATCGTGTCCTTATTATGTCACTTATTTTAAGGTATGATTATTCCACTAGGGACAATCAAATATGGCAATAGCTTAATTACATGTTTTATGGGACCCCAATGACACATCATTGGTCTTATAATCACAACAAGGAGTAGGACTTAGATTTGGTGAGGGCATTTGTTTATTCCCACTTGTTGAAGCACCACTTTACTCACCTAGAAACTCTATTCTAAAATGTATACTAGAAGAAGTTGTTGTTGAAGATACTATACTGAGGTTTGGGTGAAGACATTAGTCTATCTGTTTTTCCAAAAGTAAAAATTTGCATTCACCTGACGACTCCACAATTATTCAAAGTATCCATAAGTCCAATATGGTTGTCCTATCTTAAGAGAAGTCCCCTACCTAATGAGAAAATAACTTGTTAGGACCTCTAAATCCATCGATTGCCTAAGAAAAATTTCTAGTATTATTATAAGAAGTCTTTCCTTAATATGCTGGCGAAGGCCCAACATCACCATTAGAGAATCTGTAAGAAATAGTTTTCATTTATTTGGTGCACAACATCATAAAGTAGTATTTGGCCCTCAAGTTATTGGTGGTTTGATTAAAATATAAAACTTACCATAAGTATAGCGCTCTATCTCCAAATTCAATCTATAAATGGGATTAGCTTACTGTCTTTTTTATGAGTGACTTCACAAAAAATAGATAGAGCAAAACTTGATCTAGACACTCTCCCAAAGATCCATCAAAAATGGAGATGCAAAGCATCCATGTACAGGATAAAAAATAGATTTGTGACCCCATTGAAAAATAGGAGTAGATCTCAAATGGGGTGCTCCACATACATCATGAAGGACATGAGTCTACAAATTAGCCAAAATTTAAAAAGACTCATGATGAGGAGGAAAATTTTTGGTCATACCTCCTTTACCCTTCTGGTGACCAAGTAGGACAATAAAAAACTTCCATCTGGGATTCCCCCTTTTCTTAAAATTCCAAACCAGCATATGCAAAGAATATCTTCATCCACAAAAAGGAGACATCAAAGGGTTTGACCAATAAGCGAGGGCCTCACCTCAGTGGTTCCAACTATAGTATTACTCATGACACTTACCTAATTAGGGTGAGAAAGCTACAAAAGAGTCCCAAATTCATTAGGGTGAAAATATTTCACCTAAGAAACTAGGGAAAAATAAGAAGAAAGGACTTGAGGAACTAGTGGGGGCATTTTAACTCCATTCCCAATGGATAAAGTCCACTTAAATTTTTTTACATATGTACCATAAGTGATTTCAACTTTATGAGATAGTGGAAGTCTTATCCATTTGTAAAAATTATCAAAGGAGTGGCTTACTATTGAAAATATCTACTTACAAAGGAAAAACTTTGCTTGAATCTATGTGCAATGGACTAAGACACTAGTTTTATAGTATCATTATATTTAGTAGGCTAAATATACCCTATGAGCCACCTAAACTATAGTGATAAATTACAAAACCTTTTACCTGGTTAAAAAAAAAACTAAGATTTGTAACATAAAAGAAAACCTCCAAAAAATGTTCCAACGATCAAAATCCAGATCTGAGTAAAGAATTTCGAAAGGTCAAACGTTCTGAAGTCATGAATAGAAGACAAGGAGAAGTTTTGATAAATGTATGAGAGGCAAAATTATCAAAGATATTAAGTCAAGTGACCCCAAGTGGTGAATAAAACCCCCTTAATGTTTTAAAAGTTAAACCAATGAGGTGCATGTTCTTCGAGGAAAATCATCCTTTCTTACAAAGTAATGTCGTGTATCTTCATGAAAGGACAACAGTAGCATGGGAGTCTTGACAAAAGTAGTTCAAATATCTAGATCATTAAATTAAGAGATATTATATACCCTAATGATGAGAATTTATAATAAATATGATAGTTGCTCATACAAGGGCTTAAGACCATTTGACATTCATAACTTCAAATCTAGAGAACCTTAGATTTGAGACCAAGTGTACCTTGAATATCACATCATAACAAGGAGTTGATATTGTAAAAAAATCTCAATTGAATTGAACCCAAAACTCTCGGTCGTGGCCTTATTGTATCAACCCCCACAAGGTATGATTATCCTACTAGGGATAATAAGATATGATAGTAGTTTAATGGCATGCTCGGTGGGACACCAATGACACATAATTGGTCCTAGAATCACAACAAGGAGTAGGACTTAGATTTGGTGAGGGCCTTTATCTATTTCTACTTGTTGAAGCACCTCTTTACTCACTTGGTGACTCTATTCTAAATTAAACACTAGAAGAATTTGTTACTAAATATACCAGACTAAGGTTTGGGTGAAGACCTTAGTCTACCTACTTTTCCACAAGAAAGAATTTGCATTCACCTAGTGACTCCATAATAATTCAAAGGTTACATAACTCCAAGATGGTTACCCTATATCAAGAGCAATTCCCTACCTGGAAAGAAAAGAACCTGTTAGGACCTCTAAAACCATTTATTGCTTGGGGAAAATTTATAGTATCATTGCTAATTTTTTTTCTAAATATACCAGTGAAGGTCTAACATCCCAATTAGAGAATATGTAAGAAATGGTTTTCATTTGCTAGGTGCACAACATCAGAAAGCAAGATGTGTCCCTTAGGTTTTTGTTGGCTTCATTGAAAGACGAGGTTTGTCAAAATTATAGAACTTTATCTCCACATTCAATATGTGACTGGGATTAGCTTGCTACCTTGGTCATGAGTGACTTCATAAAAAATAAACAAAGAAAAACCTGAGCTAGAAACTCCACAAAAATATGCATCAGAAATGGAGATGCAAAGCATCCATGTGGAGGATAAAATATAGATTTGTGACTCCTTTGAACAATAAAAGTATATCTCAAATGGGATGCTCCACATACATCATGAAGGACACGAGTATACAAATGAGCCAAAAGCTGAAAAGACTCATGATGAGGAGGAATATTTTGGATCATACCTCCTTTATCCTTTTGGTGACCAAGCAGGATTACTGGAAACTTCCATCTAGGATGCCCTCCTTTCTGAAGATTCCAAACCACCATATGCAAAGAACCTCTTCATCCACAAATATGAGGAGACATCAAAGGGTTTGACTAATCAGCAAGGGCCTCACCTCAGTGGTGCCAGCAATAGCATTACTCTTGGAACCTACCTGTTTAGGGTGATAAATCTACAAAAGAGTCACAACTTCATTAGGGTGAAAATATTTCACCCAAGAAACTAGAGAAAAAATAAGAAGAAATGACTTGAGGAACTAGTGGGGGCTTTTTGACTCCATTTAAAATGGATAAAAGACACTTAAATTTTATGTATAGGTACCATAAGTGATCTCAATTTTATGATATAGTGGAAGTCTTGACCATATGCAAATTTTTTCAAAGGAGTGGCTTACCTGCTAAAAATATCTACTTATAAATGAAGACCTTTGCCTGACTCTATGCGTAATGGACTAAGACACTAGTTTTCTATTATCCTTATCTTTAGTAGGCTAAATATCCACTATGAGCCACCTAAACTACAGTGATAAATCACTACACTTTTTTCTTTGTAAGAAAAAACTAAGATTTCAGTCACAGACAAGGTTAAAAGAAAACCTCAATAAAGTTCCAACAATCAAAGGCTAGATCTTAGGAGCAAATAATTTTTAAAGGAATCATGAATAGAAGGGAAGGAGCAAAATTTGTAACAAAGGTATGAGAGACAAAAGTATCGAATATATGAATTCAAGTGGTCCCAAGTGGTGAATAAAACTCTCAAAGAATAAAATACTAATATCCCAAAATTCAAACCAATGGGGTGCATATTCTTCGAGGAATATCATCCTTTCCTATAAAGGAATGCCTTCTATCTTCATGAAAGTATAACAACAGCATGGGAGCCATAAAAAAAGTAGCTCAAAGATCTAGAGCATTAAATAAAGTGATCTTCTATACCTAGATGATGGGAATTTATAAAAATGGGTAGATGGAAATGAAGATACTGATAATCGCTCATCCAAGGGCTCAAGACCATTTGCCATGCATAACTTCAAATCTAGAGAACCTTAGAGGGATAGATAATCAGATGAGACATGACCCAAAATTAGAAGCGACAACCACCTAGAAATATTTGCATGAGTTTTGGAGGAAAAACCCTCCCCTTATAATCTATAAATAGGGATAGAGATAGCTTTGTAAAGGATCAACAAGTTTGTAATTGTATTCTTTTGTAGTCTTTTCCTTCATTTATTTTTGCAAAAATAATAAGTTCCTAAGCGACTTGTGGGTAATTTTGAATCCCCACTTTTAGCACAATGTTTGTAAAATATTACTTGCACAAATATACATGGGAGCCTATGTCACACTTTTGCTATAGCCATCTATGATCTCTTACTGACCCATTTTTGTATGTATTTTTTGTATTATTTTGATTATTATATGGGTTTTATTAAGTGTATGTATATATGAGGGGCCTACATCTATTTTTGGACTAGTCACTTTTTTGGATCTCTTGTGAGACCCACCTTCTCACACTGCATACAATTAATAGATCTCATTTGTGTTTCACTATGTCAAAGAGAGGAAGTTTTCATCATTGGAACATAGCATACAAGCCTATTTTTGCAAGAAAACCTTAACAAATATCTTGGTACATTACCATATTTTTCTTTTGTTATTTTTTTTATTTTCATCTCTTGGACCTTTTTTCCCTTTGTTGAGAACAAGTGTGCCTTGAAGATCACATCACAAAAATGAGTTGACCTTGTAAAAAACTCCTAAATGCCATCGATTGAGTTGAACCCTATGCTATTAGTCGTGACCCTATTGTATCACTCTCCATGAGGCGTGATTGCATTCCCAGGTACAATCGAAGATTACAACACTAATAATAGTTAATAGATATAGAAGCCAATGCTATTTTTAATCTAATACGTGGATACATTATTCTTAATAGTATTAATAATAGTTTGTAATTTTCATTCAATTAAAATATTTCCTTCTATTAATGGTAATTTGAATCTTTGTAACAAGTTCCCTAGAATCTACATAGTTGTTAGTTGAATATTCATATGATTTTGAGTAAGCAAGGAGAAATTTGCCTTCATTTTTTTGAAGAACACCACCTCTATTAACATTTTTTTGAATTCCTTTAGAAGCACCATCAAAATTAATTTTGATGCACCTAAATTTTAGATATTTTTGTTTTACTATAGATTTAAGTAGATACATTGTGGTAACTTCATTATCACATATGACCTTTACATGTATATTCAAATATTATAACAAAAAGGCTATCACCTAGTAATGAGATTCCAAACTTGGGCATGAATTTTGGATTTTAAAAAAAAATTACTATTCCTTTTAAATAATAAATTTTAACAAATGATGATATGACCAATCTCCCATAGATTGCATACTGTTTTAGCTTGAAAATATTTAATCTAATATTTTATCAATTTTTTTAATGTTGATGGATCTACCCAATATATTAATGGTATCCGCTCATGTAGAGGAGTTGGAGAGTGGGTAGTTAAAATTCTTCACAGGTTGAAGAGGCCCAAGTTCAAATGTCTCCCCTCATGATGTTGTGGATGTGCTATGTAATGGGTTATGTCCATGTAATAAATTCAAAAAAAATAATAATAATGTTGATGGAAATACCTAAAATGTTTTTCACATCCTTCCAAAGAAAATCTCCTTGAATTTTATCAAATTTAAAATTTATTAATGTTGGCAATCCTAAAAGTTACATCTCACATACATGCACACACATATGCATAGGTACCATGTATTGCAACCTAAAAAACCTTTGACTTTTCCTTATTTTCTTTTTAGGTTAACTCTCCCTCATGTATTGAAAAAAATATATAATAGATGAGATAGAGAGTTACCCTAGTAAAATCCATGGGACAGTAAATAAATTTTTAAAAATATATATATATAGATATATGTGGCTTCTATTGGGGCCACTTTGGAAAAAATTATACCATACCTAGGGATAGGCAATGCGTCCTAGAATCTAGCCAACAATTAGAATTGGATGAAATGAGATATCTCTTAATTCCAACGTTTGGAAAAAAATGACTCCTTGAAATGATTGTATATTTAGAAATAAAATGGTAAGAGTAAGAGTTAGAGAAATTTAATAAAAGTGGATGGGATATAGTGTAACTGTAAACACCAAATTTTAGTCATTTGCACTCGAAATTGCACAAATTTACCAAAACCTCCAAATTACCCCAAAATTGCTCAAATTCGCTCAATTCTTGAAAATATCCAATTTTCGGTCTAATCTATCCAATTTTCCCTAGTCTCTAGCAATTTCCTGCTCATTCTTCTAATTTTCCTAATTTCTTCTAAATTTCCCTAGCCCTCCTAATTCTATTCTATTTCCCTCTAATTTTCCCTAGGTTCTTCTAAGGTTCCCTAAAATATTTATTTTCTTCTAATTTCCCCTTTTTTCCTAAAATCCTTAATTCTTCAATTTTCTCTAATCTCTTATTAATCCTCTCCTACTTCATTTATTCCCCATAATCACTCTTATCTTATTCCTAATTTCCTAAATTCCACCTAACCCCCCTCATTTATTTCTCCCTTCCCCTCAAATTTCTCATAATCCTCCTTAGGCATTTAATCCCTCCACTAAGCTCTCCATTAGGTCCTAATCACCTTTTTAATCCACAACCCAATCCCAAGGGGAATGACAAAAAATAATTTTAAATTCAAAATATAATCCCCTAAATCCAAGGCAAATCCTCCAATCCCTAGTAAATCCCATGGGAAATCCCCCTCATTTAACTCCCAAATCCTCCTACATCCTCCAACACATAACCATGTAATTTTATGAATTTAAAATTTCTCCCAAAAATCCCCTAGTCAACCCACCCATTTAATCCTACATGTCCTACCCCCTCCACCTCACCTTTTTGGAAATTTTTAATTCCCTTGCCCTTTACCCAATGTGCACCTAAAAGGAATTTTTAATTCCTTCCCCCTTTCCCAAGGACCCTTCTCCCTAGGACTATTTAAGCCCTTGGGTGGGTCATAAATCTCTTTGTCCAAGGGAATTCATGAGGGAAGGTATACTTCCCTTCCATATAAGATGCCCTCGAACTCTACACCCACCTATCCTTTCCACATGGTTTCCAAGTCATGCCACCTATATGCTAAGTCACCCACCATCCACCTCACCCTAGTCCTTGCTCAAATTCTATAAATCCCCCCTCATTTTCCATCATTTGCATGGATAAGAGGTTGAAGAGTTGTTATGCCATCAAAATTTAGTCATCCACCTTGTTACCTTTGAAGAGCCACCTACCACCACCTTGCCTCTTGGAGAGCCCAACAATGGCAGCCATGGAGGATGCTTGAGTAGTTCAACCAATGCTTTGACCATCAACTGTTCATGCACCAGCTGACTTCCTATAGTGCCACCTACATTAGAAGGGTCCTTGTGACCACCTACACCTCCTAGTAAGGGCACCTTGCCTCTCTAGCCATTTTATACCAACTATTTGAGATGACTGCATAGTCCCAATCATCTGATACACCTTACCAAAAAATCCCAAACAGAGCATATAGATAGCTAGCATATAAATGAAGGCACAAAACACATTTTTTATTGATTTTGCAAGCACTTAAATTAGTTTTGCAAACTTTATTTGGACTTTTGTAAGTATTTACATGTTCTTTTCAATGAATTGTTATCTCTTGCTTCAATAAGGGCCTCATGTGAGGGAGGCCCTTCAGATGTTTATGATATCATTTGGTTTACATGTGTGCAAGTTTGCAATAGCTGGTCAAGGAACCTAGGTGGTCCACACACACATATCCAAAACCCACCCGTCACTCAATTTTAGCATGGAGAAACATTGCATCTTTGTGACATATTGTTAAAAAAGGTACATCCCCCTTTTGTTTCATTATAAAAGCATTATGATGTGAAAAGTCCCCTTTATAGGGGCATTTGTACTAAAAAACACTTGCTATTTGTCAAATACATATTTTTTTACTTTTATTTCATGGCATTTGCATGGTGCATATTTTTTGTCTACAAAATGTCATGCTCGGTGGGATTCAAACCCATAATTTCCTAATTGGAATCTATGTCTTTCTTAGAACCTTTCTTGAGACTATCATACAAACTACTCTACTAGGTATAAATGCATACTTTCTCTTCTCAACACACACTCTAATCACATTTTCTACATGATACATCAAGGTGGTAAACTTGACCTCGACCTCCAATTGATTATCGTAGGGTGGTAAACATAACCTCTATCCTTAATCGATTGTAGCATCATATGCTTAACAAGTAATCAATTGCAATTTTTAGAGATTTTCGTTGCTTCCATTACTGAGACATATAACATTGGTCATCATTCATAATAATCTTATGTCTCCTCTCAAGTCTCTAATCAATCCACTTTGCACCCATCATTAACCATATTCATACCCACAACACCCCTCTTGCTTGGGGGTCTCATTCACGACCACAACAAATCACACCACACATGCATAACCCACGAGCACTCAAATTTCAACCCCCTCACATTCCATATTTAATTGACTCACATTCACTCTACATCTATTCTATCTCTCCTTTACTTGTATTATTTCCTCACACAACACTCCTAGTTTTATGGTCACACTTTGATTGACTACATACCATTTCTTATCATGCTTTCTACTCTCTCCTATTCTCTTCTCACTTCTCTCCTTTCATTTTTTTTCGTTGTTTCCTTTTCGCTTTCTTCTCTCTTCTTTACCATTCTTTGTTGTTTTCCACCTTTTTGCCTCATAGTCGAGCCATCGCATCTCTGAGTGCTTCCAATTTTAACCTCAAAGTAATTTTGATCATTGTCCTAATCATTTTTGGTAGTGTCATAATGCTGAGCTATGTTTTCTTAATCAATAGGTTTCCTCTCAATCGTAGGTGTCCTTATTCATTGCACTTATGTTCCCACAAAACTCACTTTGCTGACATTCACCCACCATCATCATTGCATACATCCTATGATATCACCCATATGACCTCTTGTATTTATCAATGTCTCTGGTTCAAATAATCTCTAGGTTCTTTTAGTCACTCAACCATTCCTAGTGTCACAATCAACCTCATTGAATGTTAGCTAGTTCTTGATATTTATCGATAATTCTTGGTTACCTCTCACTCTCTCCTAGACCACGCACATGTACTACACATTAATTAAATTTTGATACCTTAGAAATACAAACCCATGCATTGTTATCACCATAAAGTAAATGGTTTTTCCTTCTCACCCTATCATGTGCATGGTCCAAACCTGAGGATCCCTCATGCAAAAAAACAACAAATAAAAATCACCATCATGCAAAATATAAATATTAGCATCATCCAATTTCATCATGGATCCTTAGGTATTTTAAACATCTCCATCAGTGCTATAGATGCCTTGTTGTTAGTGGAGCAACATCGACATACCATAGAGCTATCTCCACTAGGGCTATATATGCTTGACTGGAAGTAGAGTATACTCTCCATGTGGAAACATGTCTATCACATTAGAGAACTTATTTCATACATATCTATGTACACTCATGAGTGAGCTAGCTTATTGGAATCAACTACAAGTGATTAGTCCAAGCTTTCTCAAAGTTGGTAATGAACATTCACTACACACAAAATTGACCCTTGATAGACTTAACTCCATAGGGTGGTCTTACTATTTTTAAGGGCATGTTTGATTACTATATGAGTTTTATTGCGATCACTAGGATGTTTGAATATCTTGAAAGCACATTTATATTCTTCATCCCTAGGGTATTCAAATTGGCAAGTGGCTTCATCCACATTTTCTTACACTCATTTCACCGACTCATGCATTTCATCCATATTTTGTATCCCATGTTACCATTTGTCTCACTATTAGGTCAATACTATTGTGTTTATGCCCTTGATTAAGTAATTAAAGTTGTGCATATTAACATGTCTATGTCCTTTTAGGACATTGCTCAAACTTGAAAATCAACATTTATCGACTTATATATGTCACACTTGCTTCCATCTATCACTCTCAATCAATGGTCAGGTTCAAAAGGTTATTTCCTTTTTTTAAAGGTTGCACCCATTGCTTTGCATGCACAATTTAGCTCAATCAATCAATCCAACAAAATACTCAATATGAATCTTCACCATTCACCCTTTTTCAATCGACTCATTGTTGTCATCTATTTCATCTTCCAACCATTTTCCACTTGAGGGGGTAAGCAAAAGCCAAACATTTTTAAAATCATTCACCCCTTTTGTTGGGACAACCCCAAAGTTTTGAAAATCATTCACCTTTTTTTGGGGGCAACAAGCAAAAAAAATTACGTTCAATGGACCAAGTGTCTCTTTATTTTTGCACCAAAATGTGTTTCACACAACATGGTAAAATAAAGGGTATTTGTAGACACTAAATTTTAGTCATTTGCACTCAAAATTGCACAAATTTGTCAAAAACCTCAAATTGCCCCAAAATCACTCAAATTTGCTCAATTCTTGTAAATTTCCAATTTTTTGTCTAATCCATCTAATTTTCCCTAATATTTAACAATTTTGTACTCATTCCCCCTAATTTTCCTAATTTCTTCTAAATTTTTCTAGCCCTCCTAATTGTATTCAATTTCCCTCTAATTTTCCCTAGGTTCCTCTAAAGGTTCCCTACAATCTTTATTTTCTTCTAATTTCCCCTTTTTCATAAAATCCTTAAGTTTTCAATTTTCCCTAATCTATTCTTAATCTTATCCTACTATGTTTAGTCCCCCTGATCACTCTTATATTCTTCCTAATCTCTTAATTTCCACCTAACCCCCTTCATTTATTTATCCCTTCCCCCTCAAATTTCGCATAATCCACTTTAGGCATTTAATCCCTCCAGTAAGCTCTCCATTAGGCCCTAACCACATTTTTAATCCACAACCCAATCCCAAGGGGAATGACAAAAACAAATTTAAATTCCAAATCTAATCCCCAAAATCGAGGGCAAATTCTCCCAATCCTTAAGAAATCCCATGGGAACTCCCTCTCATTTAACTCCCAAATCCTCCTACATCCTCCCACACATCCCCATGCACTTTTATGAATTTAAAATTTGTCCCAAACTCCCCTAATCAACCCACCCATTTTATCCTACATGTCCTAACCGCTCGACCTTAATTTTTTAGGAATTATTAATTCCCTTGCCCTTTACCCAATGTGCACCTAAAAGGAATTTTAGTTTCTTCCCCATTTCCCAAGGAAACTTCTCCCTAGGCTCATATATGGCCTTGGGTGGGTAAGAAATATCTCCATCCAAGGGCATTCATGAGGGAAGGTGTACTCCCCTTCCACATAGGATGCCCTAGAACTCTACACCCACCTAACCTTGCCACATGGTTTCCAAGTCATGCCACCTAGATGCCCACTCACCCACCATCCACCTCACCCTAGTGCTTACTCAAATTCTATAAATCCCCCTCATTTCCAACTATTTACATAGAGAAGAAATTTAGTTAGCCACCTTAATGTCTTTGATGAGCCACCTACCACCACCTTACCTCTTGGAGAGCCCAAAAATGGTAGTCATGGAGGATTCTTAAGAAGATCAACCAATGCTTTGACCAATGATCATGCAAAAACCAACAAAATTACTACAATGCCACCTAGAATTGTCCTAGGGACCACCTGCACCTCCCAACAAGGGCATCTTGTCTCTATGGTTATTTGATCCCAATCATCTAAGATGGTTATACAATACCAACCATTTGAAACTGTTGCCAACCATATGAGACACTTGACTAGAAAACCCCAAATAGAGCATTTAAAAAACCAATAGATTAATTAAGGAAAAAAACATGTTGTTTCTTGATTTTATAAGCACTTAAAGTAGTTTTGTGAACTTTCTTTGGAGTTTTGTAAGCATTTACATGTTCTTTGCAATGATTTATTATCTCTTGCTTTAACAAGGGCCTCATGTGAGGGAGGCCCTTTAGGTGCTTCAGAGATCATTTGGTTTACATGTGTTTATAGAAGCTGACCAAGGCAACCGAGTGGTCCACACACACATATCCAAAACCCACCCATCACTCAATTTTGCCACGGACAAGCTTTACACATTTATGAAATGTTGTAAAAAGGGGACATCCCCCCTTTGGTTTCATTATAAAAACATTGTGATGTGAAAATACCCCTTTGTAGGGCCATTTGTACTAAAAAATACTTGATATTTATCAAATACATATTTGTTTTCTTTTCTTTCATGGTATTTGCATGGTGCATCTTTGTTGTCTACAAAATAGCATGCCTGGTGGGACTCAAACCCACAATCGCCTGATTAGAAGCTATATCTATCCTAGAACCTTGCTTGAGACTATCATATACCCTACTCTACTAGGTATAAATGGAGACTTTCTCTTCTCAACACACACTATAATCACCTTTTATACATGCTATATCGAGTTGGTAAACCTAACCTCCACCTCCAATCGATTATTGTAGGGTGGTAAACCTAACCTCCATCCTTAATTGATTGTAGTATCATATGTTTAACAAGTTGTCAATTATAATTTTCAAGTATTTTTATCACTTCCATTACTGAGGCATCTAACATTGGTCATCATTCACGATAATCTTATGTCTCCTCTCAAGTGTCTAATCAATCCACTTTATACCCATCATCAATCACATTCACGCCCAAAATACCCCTCTTGCTTGGGGGTCTCATTCACAACCACATTAAATCACACCATACATATATAACCCGTGAGAACTCAATTTTCAACCCACTCACATTCCATATCTAATTGGCTCATATTCACTCTATATTTATTCTATCTCTCATTTTCTTGTCTTCTATCACCACACCACACTCCTAGTTGTATGGTCACACTTTGAGTGGCTCCATACCATGGCCTATTGTGATTTCTCCCCTCTGTCTCTTCTCTTAACCCTTCTATCCTTTCATTTTTGTACCTTATTTCCTTACCGTTTTCTTCTCTCTTTTTTTCATTCTTTGTCATTTTCCACCTTTTTACCTCATAGTCGCATCATCGCATCTCCGAGCACCTTCATTTTGATCGCAAAGCAATTTTGAGCATTGTTCATATCATTTGTTTTTGTGCCACTACACTTAGCTTTGTTGTCTTAATCAATGGACATCCTCTAGATCATAGTTATCTTGATTTTTTGTACTCTTATTCCCACAATGCTCAATTCGCTCACATCCACCCACCACCATCATTTCATACACCCTATTACATCACCCATATGACCTCCTATATTTTTTTATGTCTCTAGATCAAATAATATTTGGGCTCTTTCAGTCACTCAGTCATTCCTAGTGTTGCAATCAACCTCATTGAATATCAGCCAATCCTTGAGAGCTATCAATTGTTCCTAGTTACCTCTCAGTCTCTCCTAGATAACACACATGTACTACACATTAATTAAATTTTGATGCCTTGGAAATATGAACTCATGAATCACTATCTCCATAAATTGAATGGTTTTCCTTGCTCACCCTATCATGCGTATGGTCCAAACCTCAAAATCCCTCATACAAAAAATATATATTAGCACCATAAATTTTTATCATGGATCCTTGGGTATTTTAGAAATCTCCATCAGGGTTATAGACACCTAGCTAGTAGTGGAGCAATATCAAAGGCCCATAGGGCTATATCCATTAGTGCTATAGATGATTTATTGGTAGTGAAGTATGCCCTTCTCATGGAAACATGTTTTTCACATTAGATACCTTTTGTATAGACTGTTGTACGCTCATGGGTGAGTAGCTTATTGGCATCAGCTACAAGTGATTAGTGTAACCTTGCTCAAAATTGGTAATGAGCATTCACCTCACACATAGTTGGTCCTTGAGAGACTTGACTCCCTTAGGTGGTCTTAGTATCTTTAAGGGTCTACTTGATTACTAGACGAGTTTGATTATGATCACTAGGATGTTTGAGTCTCTTGAAAGCACATTTATATTCTTTGTCCCTAATAATTTCAAATTGAAAAGTATTTTTCTTACACTCATTTCACCTGCTCATGCATTTCATCCATATTTTGTGTCCCATGTTACCATTTAACTCACTTTCAAGTAAATACTATAGCATTGATGCCCTTCATTAAGAAATTAAATTTGTGCATATTGGCACGTTTCTGTCTCTTTTTTGAACATTGCTCAAACTTGCATATCAATATTTATTGAATTATATATCACACTTTTTCCTTATATCACTCTCCATCAATAACAAGGTTCAAAATGTTATGTCCTTTTGTCAAAGGTTGCACCCTTTTCCTTGCATGCATAGTTAAAATAAATAAATCAATCCACCAAAGTGATAAATCAGGCTCTTCACCATTCATCCTTTTATAATTTGGCTTATCATTGTCACACGCTCTATCTTCCAATCGCTTGTTTCTTAAGGGGGTAAGCAAACCCCCAAAATTTTGAAAATAATTCACCATTTTTTTGGGGTGACCCCAAAATTTTGAAAATAATTTACCTTTTTACTAGGGTAACAAGCAAAAGACTTGCATTCAATGAACAAGGTGTCTCTTGTTTTTGTACCGTATTGTGTTTCACACAATAGAGTATAAAAAGGGGTAATCTATAGACACCAAATTTTAGTCATTTACACTCGAAATTGCACAAATTTGCCAAAACCCCCAAATTGCTCCAAAATCACTCATATTCGCTCAATTCTTGCAAATTTCTAATTTTTTGTCTAATTCATCCAATTTTATCTTATCTCTAGCAATTTCCTACTCATTCCCTCTAATTTCCTTATTTTATTCTAAATTTCCCTAGCCCTCCTAATTCTATTCTATTTCCCTCTAATTTTCCCTAGGTTCTTCTAAGGTTCTCTAAAATCTTTATTTTCTTCTAATTTCCCCTTTTTCCTAAAATCCTTAATTCTTCAATTTTCCCTAATCTTTTCTTAATCCTCTCCTACTCTGTTTAGTCCCCCTAATCATTCTTATCTTCTTCCTAATATCCTAATTTCCACCTAACCCCCCTCATTTATTTTTCCCTCCTCCCTCAATTTTTTCATAATCCTCCTTAGGCATTTGATACCTCCACTAAGATATTCATTAGGCCCTAATCACATTTTTAATCCATAACCCAATCCCAAGAGGAATGACAAAAGGAATTTTAAATTCTAAATCTAATCCCCAAAATCCAAGGTAAATCCCCCCAATCCCTAGGAAATCCTATGGGAACTCCCTCTCATTTAACTCCCAAATCCTCCTACATCCTCCCACACATCCCCATGCAAATTTATGAATTTAAAATTTCTCCCACACTCTCCTAATCAACTCACCCATTTAATCCTACATGTCCTACATCCTCCACCTCTCCTTTTTGGGAATTTTTATTTCCCTTGTCCTTTAACCGATGTGCACCTAAAATATATTTTTAATTCATTTCCCATTTCCCAAGGATCCTTATCCCTCGGCTCATTTATGGTCTTGGATGGATGATAAATCTCTTCACCCAAGGGTATTCATGAGGGAAGATGTACTCCCTTACCACATAATATGCCCTAGAAATCTACACACACGTAACCTTACCACATGGTTTACCACATCATGCCACCTAGATGCCCACTCACCCACCATCCACCTCACCCTATCCCTTGATCAAATTCTATAAATACATCCTCATTTCCCACAATTTGTATGGAGAAGAAGTTGAAAAGTTGTTCAGCTATCATGATTTATTTAGCCACCTTGTTTCCTTTGAAGAGCCACTTGCCACCACCTTGCTTCTTGGAGAGCACAATAATTGTAGCCATGGAGGATGCTTGAGGAGTTCAACCAATGCTTTGACCATCAACCATTCACAAACTAGTTGACTTCCTACAATGCCACCTACATCAAAATGGTCCTAGGGAACACCTGCACCTCCTAACAAGGGCACCTTACCCCTTTGGCTATTTGATCCCAACCCTCTGAGATGGTTGCACAATCCTAACCATCTAAAATTGTTGCCAACTGTATGAGACACCTAGCCAGAAAACCCAAAACAAAGCATCCATTTAGCTAACAAATAAATGAAGGCATAAAACACCATATTTCTTGATTTTACAAGCAATTAAAGTAGTTTTGTGAACTTTCTTTGGATTTTTGTAAGTATTTACATGTTATTTTCAATGATTTTTTGTCTCTTGCTTTAACAAGGGCCTCATGTGAGGGAGGCCTTTCAGATGCTTCTGATATCATTTAGTTTACATGTGTGTAGGTTTGTAGCAACTAGTCAAGGCACCCAGGTGGTCCACACACATATCCAAAATGCACCCATCACTCAATTGTGACATGAAGAAGCATTGCACATTTATGATATGTTGTAAAAAATGGGATATCCCCCTTTGGTTTCATTATAAAAATATTATGATGTGAAAATCCCCCTTTGTAGTGTCATTTGTACTAAAAAATACTTGCTATTTATCAAATACATATTTGTTTGCTTTTATTTTATAGTATTTGCATGGTGCATCTTTGTTTCTACAAAATGGCATGCCCAATAGGACTCGAACCCACAATCACCTAATTGAAAGCTATGTATGTCCTAGAACCTTGCTTGAGACTATCATACACCCTACTCTGTTGGGTATAAATGTAGACTATCTCTTCTCAACACACACTCCAATCACCTTTTCTAAATGCTACATTGAGATGGTAAACCTGACCTCCAACTCCAATCGATTATCATAGGGTGGTAAACTTGACCTCCATCCTTAATTGATTGTAGCATCATATACTTAACAAGTTGTCAATTATAATTTTTAAAGATTTTCATCACTTCCATTACTGAGGCACTTAGTGAAGTTAGGTCATACAAACTACTACCTTTGCACAAATAAGTTTACCTCCAAAGTTTGAACCTAGGTGTCCTCTAAATAAATGCCAAAACTTACCAATCCACCAACCCTTGAAACTTTAAAATTATATTTATTAATTTATTTTATATATTTATATTTACTTTAAAATTTTAATGTACTTTTATTTTGTTACTTACCATAATGGCTTATTATTTTCCTATACCATTAGCAAACGAGCTCGTAAATTTGATAATAAATTATCATCTTTAATTTTAGTTTTTATAAATTTGATAAACTCCAAACTTATCAATCCAGAGTCCTAAGAAATTTAAAATTATATTTATTAATTTATTTTATATATTTATATTTAGTTTAAAATTTTAATGTAATTTTATTTGGTTTTACTGTTATGGTTGGTTATTTTCCTATGCTATTAGCAAAATAACTCGTAAATTTAATATTAAATTATTATCTTTAGTTTTAGTTTTTATAAATTTAATAAATCCTAAAAATTACCAAACCACCAAATTTAAGACTTTAAAATTATATTTATTAATTAATTTTATATATTTATATTTACTTTAAAATTTTAATGTAATTTTATTTTGTTGCGTGTTATTATGGATGGGTATTTTCCTATGCCATTCACAAATGGTAAATTTGATATTAAATTATCATCTTTAGTTTTAGTTTTATAAATTTGATAAACCCAAAACTTATAACCCTTGAGACATTAAAATTATATTTTTTAATTTATTTTATATATTTATATTTATTTTAAAATTTTAATTTTAATGTAGTTGTTTATTTGCTGATGTTAGTGGCAAAGGAGCTGATAAATTTAATATGACATTATCATTCTTAATTTTAGTTTGTTTTATGAACACACCCACTCCCTCACACACTCATCAAGGCCATGGTTTGAACCTTGGACCTCTCCAAAAAGAACCAAAATTCAAATAGTTGTGTTATCCCTAAAATATTAATTAATTAATTTTATTTTTTGTTTTTATAAATTAAATAAACCCCAAAACTTATCAATCTATCAATCTTTGAAATTAAATTTATTAATTATATTTTATATATTTGGAACTTCTTATACATTATCAATCTATCAATCTTTGAAATTATATTTATTAATTATATTTTATATATTTGGAACTTCTTATACATAGGATATCCACAGCATCATGTGAGGGGAGAGATTTGAACCTAGGACCTCTCGATTTTAACTGGAAAGTTTTAACTACCCACTTACTCTCCAACTCCTCTACATAAGTGGATTATATTTTATATATTTATATTTACTTTAAAATTTTAAGGTATTACTTAATATTATGGTTGGTTATTTCTCTATGCCATTAGCAAACGAGCTAGGAAATTCGATAGTAAATTATAATATTTAATTTTATTTTTTATAAATTTAATAAACCCAAAACTTATTAATCATTAATATTTAGGAATTTAAAATTATATTTATTAATTTATTTTATATATTTATATTTACTTTAAAATTTTAATGTAATTTTATTTTGTTGTTTATTATCATGTTGGTTATTTTTCTATGTTATTGGCAAAGGAAGTTAGTAAATTTGAAATTAAATTATCTATCTTTAGTTTAGCTTTCATAATTTTTAGAGAGGGATAGTGTAGTGGTAAGTTTTTGAGTTTTCATTCAAAAAAACCTATGTATAACCTCTTATCCCAGCACTAGGGCTAGGTGGGTTGGTAAGTGCTTGTTTTTTGAGGCATTTACCAAGAAGACACCCAAGTTTAAACCTCAGGGGTAGCTTGTTTGCAAAGGTAGTAATATGATGTGAATCTTTTGAGTACGCGCCAGATCGATGATGATGGTATGAATTTTGAGCGATCGATGGTTCTGGTTCCTTTACGTCGGATCAACAATAACAAAGCATAATAAATTTGGTGAAGCAGTTCATGTGGTTTGAACCTTGCACTTGTAAATTTTTTAAATTGAAACTTCTTTTATAACACATATTGTTTAAGAATTTGTATTTACCTAGTCCCAAGGGTTAGGTGGATTGATAAGTTCTGGAACTTACCAAGAGGAGACCGAGGTTCAAATCTTATAGGTAAGCTTGCATATTACTAATCACGAGGTGGGATACGGGTTAGCGTCAGCTCCAAATTTGAATACAAGACAGGTATTAAATTTTCAAATTGAAACTTGTTTTTTTCCTCTCAGTTTTATTTTAATACTTCCTTTCTACAGCATGCCTCCATGAAAGCTCATAGCCATAGAATTTGGAATGTTTTTCCTCGACCCTCTGGCGCGGTAGGCTGGATAGTGGTGGAATGATGCTATCTCTCGTACTACTATTGTTCTTCGCATCCTTGGCAAGGATGTGGCTAAACGAAGGAGGAAAGCAAATTCAGTTTTAAAGAATGAGTTAATCAAAGCTACTCTCCATCTGAAAGCTAATCCTTTCAACTTTGCATACCAGGCACATGCTGCTACTCTTCGACATGAAATTCATAAGGCAGAGTTGTATGAAGCTAGAGGTGCTCAACTCAGAGCATGATTGAATTGGCTTGCAATTGGTGATAGGGTTTCTAAGGAGTTCTTCAAGTGCCTCCGGCCCCCTATTCATTCCACACAGTTTCAAGCCATTCAATCTGAGGGAATCAGGTTCACTAATTTACCTGATATAATTCATACTTTTGTGTTACACTATCAAAAAGTTTTTGCTTCTCAGCCTCTTACCTCTGCTAGAAAAAAAGCTCTTGATGATTGTTGTGTAGTTGTTCCTCAAAAGCTCTCGATGGATCACCGAGATTGTTGTGATGCACCTTTAACCTTGGAAGATTTGAAGAATGCCCTGTCTCACATGGCTAATGATAAGGCTCCTCGTATTGATGGTTTCCCTTGTGAATTTTATAAAGAATTTTGGGATATGCTTGGTTCTGATCTGTTACATGTCTATAAAGAAGCTATGATATCTGGGTCTTTAGGACACCTCATCAAGAAAGGAAATATCAAATTTATCCCCAATCCTGGAGACCCAGAACTTATAACCAATAGGCGCCCTATTACCTTACTGAATGTAAGTTATAAGATCATTGCTAAGGCTTTAGCCTTAAAACTTCAGCCTATTTTACCTCTTCTCATCTGACCAGAGCAAACAGGGTTTGTTAAGGGCAGGTATATCTTGGACAATGTGCTTGCTGTCTGGGAAGGCATGGAATGGGCTAGAACTTCTAGACAGGATACTTTGTTTATCAAACTTGACTTTGCAAAAGCCTATGATCGTATTGAATGGAATTTCATTATTTCCCTCCTCCAGGCTCTTGGCTTTGGCCCCTATTTTGTGCAATCTATTAAAATGTTATTCTATGATGCTTCTGCAGTCCTCACGATGAATGGCCAACACTCTGCTAGTATTCAGCTGGCTCGCTCTATCCGACAAGGTTGCCCATTAGCCCCTTCCCTGTTTATTCTAGCTGCTGAAGCATTTGGCTACCTTTTAGCCCATAAAACTTCACAAGGAATTATTAAAGGTATTTCTTTACCTGCTTCCTCTCTTCAAATGGTAAATGACCATTTTGCTGATGATTCTTTTTTGACATTACATGAAGATGAGCAGTCAGTAACTGCAGCTTTACAATGCCTTCAAACTTTCTGTTTAGCATTTGGTTCTAAAATTCAGTGGAAGAAAGCATCTTGTTATATACAAGCTCACACGCCACTTCCTGAGTGGTTAGCTTCTTACTCTTGGCATTGGATCCAACCAGGAGAATTATTCAAATTCTTGGGTATTCCTTTTGCCTTCCAGGCTTCTCTTGCTCAACTTTGGAATATGGTTGTCCAAAAAATTGAGAAGAAGTTGTGCTACTGGTCTACTAAAAAGCTTTCCTTGGTTGGTAAGTTTCAAGTTTGCTCTAAGGTGCTAGCTTCTACACATGTCTATTACTCTTCTTGTTGGGTCCCATCTAAAAATTGTTATCAGAAGTTGGACAAGCTCTTGCGGGATTTTCTTTGGGCTTCAAATAAACAAAAATAGGGGTTTCATAGAGTGGCATGGAATGTTTGTTGTCTTCCTAAAAAGGCAGGGGGTCTAGGTTTATTTAACTATCATTTTTAGGGGTTTGCTTTATGTGCTAAATGGATTGTTAGGGCACTTCAGGGTGATGAAGCTTGAAAAGTTCTTGTATGGCACTGCATCTCTTCTGGCCTGCCCTCTGGGAGGAAAAGGTGTCAGGGCCTGACCTTACAAACCATTTTGACATCTCCAACCCCATTTAAAATTACAGGTTCTTTTGTGATGCAAAGTATCTAGAAGGCATGGGAAGCTTTCAAACCCAGGCTCCAATGGCAGGGTAAAGATAAATCTATTGGAGCTTCTATATCCACTCTAAGTCCTTGGTGGTCTCCTGTAGTCACTTTAGAGGGCCTACCTTTGGCTCAAGTTCAATGCGTCAGAGCATTACGCTTCTTCAAAAAGGGTATTGTAACATTTTTAGATTTCTTTGATGCTCATACCAAGCATTGGTATTCTTGGGATTAGTTTTGCTAGAAGTTTGGTCTTAAGCAAGATGATCAAGCAACTTTTGATGTGGTTCTCGACAACACTCCTTTCTCTATTTGGCTACATTTTGGTAAGAACTTTCAATAGCATTGGTCATCTGATTGGTGTTGGCCTAATCATACTTCTCTCATGAAATATAAACCTTCTTTAGGGTATCATATGTTGTCCCCTCATTCTCCTCTGGTTGATACTTTAAACCACCGTTGGGATCTAGTTTCTTCTCAATCTAGATGGAGCCTTCGCTTTTCTATGGTTTGGCAGTCCTATCTTGAACCTAAGCATTATTTTTTTGCCTGGAGTTTATTACATCAAGGCCTTCCCCTTGGTCATAGGTTACAATATATGGGGGTTGCTAATTCTGTTTGTGCTTTTTATAGAGGTCCTGACAATTTTGTTCATGTGTTTTGGGCTTGTCAAACAGCCAAAAATGCTTGGGATTGGGTTCTTTCTTTTTTCAATTCCTTTTTACTAGAGCAATGTTCTTGGGTTAATGCACTACTTGGGGATCCCCTAGATTTTTCTCTTCCCCTCAACGAAGTTTGGCATATTTTTCATCTTAGTATTTTATACCATCTCTGGAAAACAAGAAATAATATTATCTTTGGGAGACAGGAGGCTTCTACCTCCTTCTCTGTTGTTGCTAGATATGCTCTCTTCTATGATTGTTGGTTACAGATCATTAATCAGGTGGAGAAAGTTAATGTGGAGCTGCAGTACCTTAGATCACTTCTAGATCACTGGGCTAATGCACCTTGCTCTGTTAGCCGACTTCCTTCCAACAACCATGTGTCCAGAACTCGTGGCTTCTCTCGCACGGGCTCACCTTCGACTCGTTCTCGCGGTGGTCGAAGAGATCATTTATCTTCTCCAACTTCTTAGCATCATTGGTCTCCACTGTAGTCCAATTCCGCACCTCTAGTGGATGGGATGTTCACTTGATTCCAATTGATCCAGTAACTGCCTACAGTTGTCCTTGTTTTGTCTTCTTTTCTTTACTCAGTAACTGCATACAGTTGTCCTTGTTTTGAGTTGATTCATGTGATCCTGTATTTTTTTTGGGTGTGTTCCACGGAGTGTGTTAATTCCACCCAAAATTTTTGTATGAAAGTAATTATTTCCAATTAATATAAGGTCCTTTCATTCAAAAAAAATTTGAAACTTCTTTTATAACACATTGTTTAAGAATTTGTATATACGAAGTCCAACGGTTGGGTGGATTGATAAGTTTGGCATTTACCAAAAGGAGACCCAAGTTCAAACCGGTAATTTTTTTAAATTGAAACTTCTTATATACCACATATTGTTTAAGAATTTGTATTTATTCAGTCCCAAGGGTTGGGTGGAGTGATAAGTTCTGGTACTTACCAGGAGGAGACCGAGGTTCAAACCTTGGAAGTAAACTTGGAGATCACAAATCACGAGGTGGGATAGAGGTTATAGCGTCAACTCCAAATTTGAATCTCAGAATAATAGTAAAATATGATAGATAGTTTTATGTAACTTAAAAAAATTGTATTCACCGAGAAGAAATAAAAGGAAAACAAATGGGCTCCCATCGACACCTAAAAAATACGACTCCCAAAAACAATAGGAAAAATCTGGGACGCACTTCACAACTAAAGATTAGAGGTAGTGCGTCACATTCAATCACGTTGCACCATCCGTTAAAGTAACTAGACTTTTCAAAAATGCTTCCACAGAGGACCACGCGGCCACGTCTGTTTCCAAGTCCGATACAATGAAGGTACTTCCTTACAACTACGACAACCGAAGCTAGGTGGCTGATTTAATGCAATACACGAACATAAATTTTACTCAGCCGAAGCCTAAACCTTGATTTAGAGCGGGGTCTCATATAAGGAAACCCTTAAATTTCTCAGCGTGTGGGGGCTGAATAATTTCAGGGACATTTCATCGAAGCTCTTGGTCTTGAATAATTTTTAAGAGAAGCTGATATTAATGTGAAACTAAATTCCATCGAAACAAATAAAAAATTTCCCCGCAACTTAGAAATAGTAGAGACCAACTCAACCACGCAGTAACGAAGACGAAATAACAGAGAAACGTCAACCGAAAAATGGTATAAACCAAAGCTAAAACGATGAATAAAAATAATAATAGATCACCATGGGTGGAAACTATAATGACTATTCACATCTAGTTTTGTTTTATTTTATTTTCAAATTTTAATTTTATATAATTTATATTCACTATAAAATGAAAGTATTTATTTTTTATTATTATATTTTTGGGTTACATCAAAGAGTTGGTTACAATCATATTATTTGTATTAAATAATAATTGTGTTTTTTTCAAAATTTTAATTTTATATAATTTATACACATTCTAAAATGGAAGTATTCATTTATTTGTTATTATAATAAATATTATTTTTGGTTATATAAGAGAGTTGGTTACAACCACAATTTTTTTAGTAATTAACAAGGACAAGGTTCAAATCAAACCTATTTTGCCTCATTATTGTTGACTTACGTACGTACTCATATCTATCGGTGTGTCGATCTGGTGCACACTCAAATGATTTAGATCAGACTATTAGCTTTGGAAGTAGACTGCCCTCGAGGTTTGAACATGGGTGTTTTCTTGGTAAAGGTCTAGCCAAACACTTACCAATCCACCTAGCTCTCGACGAGATTTATTCATTTTATTTTATTTAATTATTAGAAAAAGCTAGATTATATTAATTTATTAACTAAGACATTACAATATTTTAGTGCTAGCACTATCCACCAGTTAAAAAAAAAAATGAGATGGATCAGGAGTAATATATCCATAACTAAATATAAATAATAATATGAGCTAAACTCAACAAAAATACTATAGCTATATCTTGTTGCAATACACTAGATATCAACATTCAACATTCATCTATGGAAGAGTCTGTTATATGAATAAATTCAGGGTAAGTTTTTTGTGATATCTTCTAAAGTTTTCAAAGAAGAAAAAGAAGTAATCAAAACTTGAACCTGCTCATAATTGTTAACTATTTTTTTAGTTTATTGTTGGACCTTCTAAGATCTTGAATTATATGAGAGAGTTGATGAAGTCTATCAATAACATTTTGAGGTGTGTTGGAAGTTCCATAGACTTGGAAATGAATGTGTTCCACATGTAATAAAAGATCAAAGGTTAATTTTGTTTGAACTATATCCCATGGAGGAGTAGATCCAGTAAATACCTTTTTTTTCATCTAGACTTCCAAATGTGCTTAAGAAATATGAGTCTACAAACATCCCAGAGTTTCAGGTATTGATCTAGCTGAGAAAAACCAAGCAAAAAAACTTCCAATATTTAGTGAAAGAGGGAAAAAGAAAAGAGTAAAAGACATCCCAAAACTATTTAGCCATGTCACAAAACCAAAACAAGTGAATAAGAGTTTCTAAAGCATTACAATAATTGCATTGAGAAAGAATGTATAAAATCACAACCAAAATTTCAGAAGTTTTTGATGCAAAATTTGCCATCCAAAAAGTTGAGATTTAGATTCAAGAACTTTCTAAATATTATTATTTATTATTTATTATTATTTTTATTTCCTCTTCCAAGATAACACGAGCATCATATTTGATTTTTTTTTAATTTGTATAAAAATATTATAATTATTTATTAGAAAAAAATAAATAAAAAATAAAAACTAAGTTAAATATAATTTATATTAAAATATAAAATAATAAATTGTATTAATATTTAATTATAAGAGGTCAAATGAAAATATTATATCTAAACTTTTTTTTTTTTTTTGTCTTTTATTTATTTATTTATGTTATTTGCTTAGTGTGATAAACCCTTATGACCAAGGTGAGCAGTCTCCTCCCCACCATGACCCCTCGTAAAGCCGAGACCTATGTTTATCAATAAGGAATGTAACATGCAGCCACCACACACCCACCCCCTCACACACTCGCCCACATTGCAGGTTGAACCTTTGGACCTATAAAAGAAGAGCCTATGTTGTACTTACTCTCCACACCCACCCTCATTTGAGGGTGAGGGTTGGGAGTAAATACAACAAAGCCTGAACCATTGTACTATCCCCGAAACAAAGTCAAAGATATATTTAATAAAATAAAATAAAAAATTACATTTTAAATTTTATTTTTTCAAAATATTTTTTTATTTATATTATTTTTTATAAAATACATACATAAATATAATAAAATAATTTTTTTAAACCTATTTTTTTGATACATGTATTTTTATTTAATCATAAGAACGAAGAAATAATTATATCACCTATCTTTATTGTGGATTTTAAGACTAAAAATTTTGACAAAGAATTAAAAAACTAAATGTTTTACTTGAGTAAAGATAAGCAACATAAACTTTTATTAAAAGGTTTTTCCAAATTAACTGGTAATAAATTATGGAAATAAAATGAAAAAGGTTAACATGAATAACAATATTAGTGTAAAGCAATATTACCCTACCTTATCCGGTTTATTCATAAATAAATTAGAAAAGTGGATAAAAAACAATATGAGAGGAGGTGTTTACATTGTAAGGCATGTTTTATTATTGTTGATAGTGGTAAAAAAAATTCAAACACTAAAATTTATTAAATTATTTATTATTTAATTTTTATAGCATTTCTAAGATATTTTTTCTAATTATAGTGATAAATCATTATCTCTTTTGCTCGACAAGAAAAAATAAATATTTAAATCGCAAACAAGTATAAAAGAATATCTTGATCAAAAGAGGTTTAATGATCAGAGGTCACTTCTCAGGAGCAAATAATATTCGAAGGTTGAAAGTTTCTAAGTCACGAATAGAAGACAAGGAGCACAAGTTTCAACAAATGTATGAGAGACAAAAGTCCTAAAGATCTAAACTTAAGCAACTCCAAGTGGTGAAGAAAAATTTCAAAGAAGAAAACATTGATGTCCCAAAAGTTAACCAATGAGGTGCATGTTATTTGAGAAATATCATCCTTTCTTGTAAAGGAATGTCTCATATCTTTTTCAAAGGATAAAAACAACATGGGAGCAAATACAAAAGCAACTCGAAGATCTAAAGCATTAAATGAAGCAACCTTCCATGCCCAAGTGATGGAAATTTCCAAAAATAGGAGATGGCAATAAAACCATTTCCTATTTGCTCATCTAAGGGCTTAGAACCATTTGATATTAATTACTTGAAATCCAAAGAACCTTAGAGGAATAAACAATTAGACGAGACATGACTTAGCATCAAAAGTGACAACCACCTAGAAATATATACATGAGTGTTGGAGGGAAAACCCCCCTATTATAATCTATAAATAGGGATAATATTAGCTTTGTAAAGGATTGACAAGTTTGCAATAGTATTCTTTTGTAGGCTTTGTCTTTAATTCATTTTTTAAAAATAGTCAATTCTTGAGTGGCTTGTGGGCAATTTCAAACCCCCGCTTCAAGCATAATATTTGTAAAATATTGCTTGCATATATATATATATATATATATATATATATATATATATATATATATATATATATATATATATAAATATATATGGATATATGGGAGCTTGTGTCAAATTTTTGAAATATCTTTGTTGACACCAAGAGTGCCTTGAAGATCACATCATAACAAGGAGTTTACCTTGTAAAAAACTCTTGAAGACCCCCAATTGAGCCAAACCTCATAATCTTAGTCATGGCCCTATTGTGTCATTCCCCATGAGGTATGGTTGCCCCACTAGGGACAATCAAAGATGACAATATTTTAATGGCATGCTCAATGGGACCCTAGTGACACATCATTGGTCATAAAATTGCAATAAGGAGTATGACTTAGACTTGATGAAGGTATTTATCTATTCCCACTTGTTGAAGTACCTCTTTACTCACCTAATTACTCTACTCCAAAATAAACACCAAAATAAGCCATTATTGAAGATACCATACTGAGGTTTGGGTGAACAAATTAGTGTACTTTCTTTTCCAAAAGCAAGAAGTTGCATTCACCTAGTGACTCTATAATAATCCAAAGGATCCATAATTCTAATATGGTTGCCTTGTCTCAAGATAAATCCCTTGCCTAGGGATAAAATAACCCACTACGACCTCCACAACCATAAATTTTTTGGGAAAAATTTCAAGTATCACTACAAGAAATTTTGCTTGAATATACTAGAAAATTCCTAACATCCCCATTAGAGTATCTATAATAAATGGTTTTCATTTACCAAGTGCACAACATCATGAAGCAATACGTGACCCTTAGGTTGTTGGTGGATTCATTGAAATGCAAGGCTCTCCAGAAGTATAGTGCTCTGTCTCCACATTCAATCTCTAACTAGAATTAGCATGTTACCTTGGTCATGAGTGACTTCATAAAAAATAGACAAAGAAAAACTTGAGCTAGGCACTCCCCCCAAAGACACATCAAAAAGGGATATGCAAAGCATCCATGTGGAGTATGAAAAAGAGATATGTGTCTCCTTTGAAAAATAAGAGCAACTCTCAAAAGGTCCTCCACATACATCATGAAGGGAATGAGTCTATAAATCATCCAAAATATGAAAGGAATCATGATGAGGAGGAAAATTTTGGGCTATACCTCCTTTACTCTTCTAGTGACTGAGTAGGATTATGGCAAACTTTCATCTAGGATACCCTTTTTTTAAATAGGTCGAACCAACATATACAAAGAACCTCTTTGATTGCAAAGAGGAGGGGATATCAGAGGGTTTGACCACTAAGTAGGGGCCTCACCTTAGTGGTGCCAACCATAACATTACTTTTGGAACCTACCTTCTTAGGGTGAGAAAGACACAAAATTAATCTCATCTTTATCAGGATGAAAATCTTCCACCCAAGAAACTAGAGAAAAATGAAGAAGAAAGAACTTGAGCAACTAGTGGGGGCTTTTTGACTCCATACCCAATGGATAAAGGCCACACAAAATTTTGTACATATGTACCATAAGTGATCCTAATTTTATGATTTAGTGAAAGTCCCAAAAATATGCAAATTTCCTTAAAGGAGTGGCTTACCCCTTGAAAATATCTACTTACAAAGGAAGAACTTTGTCTAACTCTATGCCCAATGGACTAAGAAACCAATATTTTGGTTTTCTTATATTTAGAAGGCTAAAGATACCATAAGAGCTACCAAAAATATAGTGATCAATCACTTTATATTTTTCCTAATTATAAAAATTAAAGATTTGATTTGTAGACATGTATAAACGAAAATCCTAATAAAAAAGGTGCAATGATTAGAGGTCAAATGTTAGGAGCAAAGAATTTATGAATATATGACAAGGAACAAAAGTTCTAAAAAAGGTACAAGAGACAAAAGTTTCGAAGATATGATGTCAATTGGCCCCAAGTGGTGAATAAAACTCTCAAAGAAGAAAATATTGATGTCCCAAAAGTTAAACCAATGAGGTGCATGTTCTTAGAGGAATATTATCCTTTCCTACAAAGGAATATCTCATTGTAGACACCAAAACAGCACCAATCTGATTATGTGACTGCAAACACTGATCGCTTTGACAAACACAGCCCCCAGGGTAGCCCTCAGAGGTCAAACAGTGGTCCTAACCACTTTCATAGCAATTTTGTAAGGTCAAGAGGCAATTTGGTACATTTAGACACTTTGCTCAGTATCTGTCTCACCCAGGGATGAATTCAAAATGGAATCCGTCTCACCCAGAGACGAATTCTAAATTCATCTCTGGTAGGGACAAATTCTGAGTTTAACGGGCAAAAAGAAGAATGGCGCCAAGTGGCAGCCCAGGACAGTCGGTTTATGACTCCTGCCTTGCACGCGTGTGTGGGTGGATAGATAGGCCATTAGAGGACTGTCACAAGGGTAGTTATGAAAGCCCAAGTCATGGAGGACTCCCCTCCCTCATGGGAAGACTTGACTGCCACATGGCACCTATGACCAACACATGGTGCTTATGCTTCCATCTCAAAAGAGACCCCATGGGTCTATAAAAGGTGGGACTTTTATCACCCAAAAGGACAGATTGGAGGCGATTTCAAGCAACGAAGTGTTGTCCGATTGATTACCCACTTGCATCCTTTTGATTCACCTTCTCACATCCACTAATCTCTTTCGCAAGGAAGGTTATTGGGTGGCTTTTGGAAGCGTGGATCCAACCCAAACCCAACATTTGACCACCTCACACCACCAATTTGTAGACATCCCAATCCTAAGAGGTTTTGGACCCATCCCTAGTGGATTGGCTCCGAAATCAAGTGCCAACGGTGGGAGGCCCACTTGGGCACCCCGCATTTTCCAAGTTTTGTTTTAAAAGCATTCTAGATTATTGTTTCAGGTTGCATCTCATGTTATTCTATTTGATTAACTCATAGCTTCAATTTCATAACATTTTGATTAGATTTTATCATGCCTTTTGTCGCTTTGTTGTCCTACTAACTTGCAGGTGGCGATATTGAATTCCCAAGGATAGAGGCCAAATTGGGAGAATCCGACCATCTGGGTCATCCCAAAATGGCCCCAATTACATAACCCCCCTGTTTGCAGGTGTTTTGGAGGTCTCAAGAGTCAAAATTGGAGTTGTGTTAGTTCGGCTTTTCCAACACAGTAGAATTCGTCCCACCCAGGGATGAATTGCAGTCAGAATTCGTCCTGCCCAGGGACGAATTCTATGTGAAGGCAGATTGGCCGACTATATCAGTGGCAATGGCCTTCTGGTAATATCTTCTGTCTTCTATCAGGTTTTCAGGTCATTTGGACTCACTTTACTCACTGTTTTAGACAAATGTTTGTATTCATCTTTTGGCGATTTTAGAGAACAAACACTTATTATGTGCAGCAGGTGCTACTGACATATTCGTTGTTTCTTTGTTCACAGGAGGAGTAGCAGAGGTCAAGGACTCATCAACATCAGCGGCGACATCGTCTTGGCCCGCCCATCTCAAGTGTGGGCACGCGAAAAAAGGGACACTGAGTCTTGATTGTAATCAAATTCTTTTAACGCTCCTAGCCCTTGAAGAGGGAGGAGGCATATTTGTAACAGAGATCAAGAGATTTTAATGAAAGGGCTGTGTTTTCTCCATTTTCTTGTATCTCATTTCAATGCGTCTCTTTCATTTCATGCATTCTACATTTTTAGGACTTAAGCGTATTTGATTTTGAATGCGTCGCAAGTAGTGTTTCCTTCACCCAGAATCTCGTGCTTTCACTCATATATTCATTAAATTAAATTAGCAACATGGAAGCCATGATAAAATTAGCTCAAATATCTAGAGCATTAAATGAAGTGATATTTTTTTTGTACAAATGATGGGAATTTTTAAAATTCGATAGATGACAATAAATATGATAGTTGCTATTACAAGGGCTCGAGACCATTTGACATTCATGAATTCAAATCTAGATAACCTCAGAGGGATATAAAATCAAATGAATTTGACTTACCAGATTCATGACCTGTAATTACTGAAAGCACGAGATTCCGGTCAAAGGAAATCATTCAAGTGCAATTGCATTCAAAATTAATCACGCTTAAGTCCTAGGAATGTACATTGCATGAAACGAAAAGAGACATGTTGTAAGAGACGCAATAAGATAAAGAAAAACAGCCCTTTCATTAATTTCTTTCGATCTCTGTTACAATAATGCCTCCTCCCTTTTCAGGGGGTAGGAGCGCAAATAGGGTTTTATTACAATTGCTGAATGGTTCCTCCTTCCGCGTGCCCACGATTGCACTGGGCGGGCTAAGATGATGCCGCCGCTGATGTTGATGGGTTCTTCGCCTCTTCTACTTCTCCTGCAAACAAAGAAATGATCAAGACGTTAGTAGCACCTGCTGCAAATGAAAAACATTCTCTCTCTAAAACTAACAAAATATGCATACGAATATTTGCCTGAAACCATGAAAACAGTGAATCCAAATTGCTTCAAAATCTGACAGAAGGTAAGAACAGTCACCAGAAGGCCACTGCCACTGAGGCAGCTGGCCAATTCACCTTAAACTAGAATTTTTCCCTGGGCAGGACGAATTCTGACTGTAATTCGTCCCTGGGTGGGACGAATTCTTCTGAATAGGAGAAATCGACCTGCTGTTGCTCCAATGTCGGATCTCGGGACCTGCAAAACTCCTGCAAATAGGGGGGTTAGGTAATTGGGGCCATTTTGGGACGACCCAGATGGTCGGATTTTCCCAATTTGGCCTCCTCCCTCGGGAATTTAACCTTGACACCTGCAAGTTAGCGAAATGATAAAGCAATACAAAACACCCTAAACTCTGACCAAAAGCTACAAAATTGCAATTATAGACTAATCAGACCTAGTAACAAAGAATGCAATCTAAAAATTAATCTAAAGTGCTCAAAAACTAAAATTAGAACTTGGGGGTGCGGGGGTGCCCAAGTGGGCCTCCCACCGTTGGCCCTCGATTTTGGAGCCAATCCACCAAGGATGGGCCCAAAACCTTTTAGGATTGGGGGTCGGCGAATTGATGGGTTTAGATGTCCATGCGTCGGATTTGAGTAAGGTTCGATCTTCCAAAGGCCACCCAACAACCTCCCTTGCAAAAGAGATTGATGGATGTAGGAAGGTGAACAAAGGGGGATGCAAATGAGTCTTCGATTCGGCGACGACTTCGTTGCTTGAACACTCCTTCCACCTTGCATATTTTGGGTGAGAAAATTCCCACCTTTTATAGACCCAAGGGGTCTCTTTTTGGAGGGAAGCACAAAAGCCAAGTGTTGACCATGGGCGCCACGTGGCGGTCTTGTCTTCCCATGAGGGAGGGGAGTCCTTCCCTAACTTGAACTTTGATAAATGCTTCTTGTAACAGTCCTCTAACGGCCCCTCTCTGCACTTACACATGAGTGCAAGGTAGGAGCCCTTAACTGACTGTTCTGGGCTGCCACTTGGGACCATTTGCCCTTTTGCCCGTTAAGCTTAGAATTCGTCCCACCCGGGGACGGATTCAGAATTTGTCTTGGGGTGGGACGGATTGTATTTTGAATTCGTCTCCGGGTGAGACGAATACTGGGCAAAGTGCCCAAGTGTGCCAAATTGCTCCTTGACCTTACAAAACTGCTATGAAAGTGGTTAAGACCACTGTTTGACCTCTGAGGGCTGCCCTGGGGGCTGTGTTTGTCAAAGTGATCAGTGTTTGCGAGTAACATAATCGGATTGGTGCTGTTTTGGTGTCTACAGATGCCCCTTTTTGGGAAGCGCTACGGGTGACGCGAGTCTTGAGCAAAAATAGATAACCAAAGCACTACTGATTAGGGTTTCTTGGTAACCTAACCAACTTTTGATGCCCCAAGTATGGAAAGGGCATGCATTCTTGAATCCTTGCTTCTGACGAGCTAAGGAATTTGATTTCAAGTATTAACCTTGTTTTGGTGAGGTGTGACTTGAACTTGGACATTGATCAGTCATGAACAAGTGAAGGGCATTTTTATCCTCAGGGGGAACCTTGTGTTCATGATTCACGAAATGCCAAGTGTTTGATTGATTTGATTGTTGCTTGTTTACTGCCCCAAGCAGGAGCGTGATTGTCTTTGTCAATGATTCTTTGAATGCATGTCGTTTTCCTTAATTGGGTGTGTGATTGTTGGTTGGTGACTAAGTGTGACTACCCCCTCAAGTGACGAATCGATGAGGGAATGACCTTCGTGAGAGAAGCGACGAGTCGCTTGACCCAAGATGACTTGTGCAATGTTTGCCTTTAGAGGGTTTACCGTTAAGCGTGTGCAATTTTTCCAACATATGGACCTATTTTTGGTGGGTGTTAGCCCTTTTGGTGACGCCATAATGAGGTGAAATCGTCGAAAACCTATTTCCCGTGGAGCGGTCCGGCTATGATAGCCTTCTTGGGGAACTAGGAGAGCGATAATTTGGACCTCGACATCGATTTTCTTTGCCTAGAGGTTAAGTGCATGAGCACTTATGCCTGGCAATGCTTTTGTTGTGTTTTTTTTTAATTTTGTATTGTTTTTGTTGTTTTTGTGACATTATTTTGGGGATTAAATTTTCAAAATCTGTCTTCCCCTGGAGCGGTCCGGCTATGGTAGCCTTATTAGGGAGTAGGATATTGATAATTTGTGACCCCGATGTCGATTTTGTATGCCCATGCTGTCAGTTGCATTTGCAATCCTGTCAGGCAGTTTTATTGTCTGTTTTTAGTGCATTTTTAGTCATTTTTCTTAATTTTTTTTGTGCTGGCCTGAATTCGTCCCTGGGTGGGACGAATTCCAGCTGGAGAATTCGTCCCTGGGTGGGACGAGCGCTAATCATTCAAGTGCAATTGCATTCAAAATTAAACACGCTTAAGTCCTAGGAATGTACATTGCATGAAACGAAAAGAGACATGTTGTAAGAGACGCAATAAGATAAAGAAAAACAGCCCTTTCATTAATTTCTTTTGATCTCTGTTACAATAATGCCTCCTCCCTTTTCAGGGGGTAGGAGCGCAAATAGGGTTTGATTACAATCGCTGAATGGTTCCTCCTTCCGCGTGCCCACGATTGCACTAGGCGGGCTAAGATGATGCCGCCGTCGATGTTGATGGGTTCTTCACCTCTGTTGCTTCTCCTGCAAACAAAGAAATGATCAAGATGTTAGTAGCACCTGCTGCAAATGAAAAACATTCTCTCTCTAAAACTAACAAAATATGCATACGAATATTTGCCTGAAACCATGAAAACAGTGAATCCAAATTGCTTCAAAATCTGACGGAAGGTAAGAACAGTCACCGAAGGCCACACTTCGAGGCAGCTGGCCAATTCACCTTAAACTGGAATTCGTCCCCGGGCGGGACGAGTTCGACCGTAATTCGTCCCCGGGTGGGACGAATTCTTCCGAATAGGAGAAATCGACTGCTTCTTGCTCCAATGTCAGATCTCGGGACCTGCAAAACTCCTGCAAACAGGGGGTTAGGTAATTGGGGCCATTTTGGGATGACCCAGATGGTCGGATTTTCCCAATTTGGCCTCCTCCCTCGGGAATTTAACCTTGACACCTGCAAGTTAGCGAAACGATAAAGCAATACAAAACACCCTAAACTCTGACCAAAAGCTACAAAATTGCAATTATAGACTAATCAGACCTAGTAACACAGAATGCAATCTAAAAATTAATCTAAAGTGCTCAAAAACTAAAATTAGAACTTGGGGGTGCGGGGGTGCCCAAGTGGGCCTCCCACCGTTGGCCCTCGATTTTGGAGCCAATCCACCAAGGATGGGCCCAAAACCTTTTAGGATTGGGGGGTCGGCGAATTTATGGGTTTAGATGTCCATGCGTCGGATTTGAGTAAGGTTCGAGCTTCCAAAGGCCACCCAACAACCTCCCTTGCAAAAGAGATTGATGGATGTAGGAAGGTGAACAAAGGGGGATGCAAATGAGTCTTCGATTCGGCAGCACTTCGTTGCTTGAACACTCCTTCCACCTGCATATTTTGGGTGAGAAAATTCCCACCTTTTATAGACCCAAGGGGTCTCTTTTGGGAGGGAAGCACAAAAGCCAAGTGTTGACCATGGGCGCCATGTGGCGGTCTTGTCTTCCCATGAGGGAGGGGAGTCCTTCCCTGACTTGAACTTTGATAAATGCTTCTTGTAACGAGTCCTCTAATGGCCCCTCCGTCCACTTACACATGCGTGCAAGGTAGGAGCCCTTAACCGACCGTTGCGGGCTGCCACTTGGCACCATTTTCCCTTTTGCCCGTTAAGCTTAGAATTCGTCCCACCCAGGGACGGATTCGGAATTCATCCTGGGGTGGGACGGATTCTATTTTGAATTTGTCTCTGGGTGAGACGAATACTGGGCAAAGTGCCCAAGTGTGCCAAATTGCTCCTTGACCTTACAAAATTGCTATGAAAGTGGTTAAGACCACTGTTTGACCTCTGAGGGCTGCCCCTGGGGCTGTGTTTGTCAAAGCGATCAGTGTTTGCAGTCACATAATCGGATTGGTGCTGTTTTGGTGTCTACAATTACCAAACATAAATTTGGCATTCTAGGATTTTTTCTTACTAAAACCCCTTCCCTTGTCAACCCATTTTGGGGTTGATATTTGCTTGCAATAAAATTTCACTTTCCTACCCATTTTGCCCTCCAAACCTCTTATAAATATAGTATTGGATTCCCTCTTCAACCCCAACAAGTTTTTTAGATATTCTAATTCTTGATGCATTCATTTGCTCATGTTATAAAGTAACCTTCTACTACAAGTTGTTTTGTAATTTTGTGCTTTGGTGTTGGTTGCCCTTGGGGATCAAGTGGAGGATCCTTGGTGATTGGATAGATCAAACTTCTTGGATTGATTATTCCACCTCTTAATTTATTCTTGCTTCCTCCATCAGCTCATCAGGTTTTGCATTTACTTTAGTTGATTTGCAAGTCTATTTTTCATTGTTTTACACTATAATTTTGCTATTTTAAGGCCCAAAAAGGGCATTCGGATCATATTTGTGCCCCACCTATACATGGAATGAATTTGGTAATCCAAATTAATTTTCCCCATCTATAGGGAATGAATTTTGTAAATTAGGTCTTGGGGGTACGTTTTGCACCCAAAAACCTTGATTTTGCACTTGCATTTTAGTGTTATATTGTGTCCACTATTTTTGCATTATATTTCAGTATTATCCATTTGTTTTAGTATGTTTTTGCATGTTCCAAAGGTCAAATATCATTTTTATTTTAAATTTTCAACTAAAATGACCAAGGGGGCTTGACTATTTTACCTCTAAGTTTAGTCTTATAGTGGCCTAAGCAGGCCCTCAAACGTTGATCAAATTTTCTAGGTTTTGTGAATCTATTTTGTAGGTTTGAAGATATTTGGATATTTTGGATGCAAGATAAATCTTGTATCAACCATCGAATCAAATAAATGCCCTAATATATATTTAGATTGTTTGGTGTTTGCTCTTTGTTCATTTATATCCAAAACCTTGATTATAAGTAAAGGAAAAGTTTTTGATGAAATTTATAGACATTTGAAAGAATAAAAGTATATAGTTTTCATCTAGGGTTTTAATATTGTTTGTGCATTCTCTAGGACCCTTGCTCAAAGACTTTATTTTACAATCCTAGGGTTAGACATCATTGAATTACAAAATTATACTAGGGTTAGTCATTGTATTTTTGCATCTTGTGTGTCGTGCATTGTTCTTTAATTTTCACAAAGACCAAAAACATTTGTCACATGTCATTCTTAAATACATTTAATCTATCATCCTAATATTTGATTTTTATTGCCTCTATTGTAGTTATGCCCCACATTGATTTGCATAATTTTTAATCTTTCATAATTTTCATTTGCTTTTAGTATTATGTGATAATTTGAGGATAATTTCTTAAAATGTGTTTTTGCTAGGAAGTAGGAAATTAGTGTTAGATGTATGCTATTATATGATCTTTCAGATAGAGTTAGCTTTATCAAGGTTAAATATAATATTATATATTCTTAGTTTCCTTCACTTATAACATTAACTATATAAAAATATCTTATAATGCATTGTTAATAACAATTTGGATTAAGCCCACACGTAACCAATTTTCCCTTGAAAATTTTTTCCAATAAAAATAAAATAAGATTATGTTTCTTTTGTACTTTACAAATATTTTATTTCTTTTTCTATCAAATTCTAGACAATGTTGAAACTTTTAATTTCTTTACCTCTATTATTTGGTTCAAGATTTATGCCTTAATCAATAAATATCCAACATAAACAAAAATTCTAGGAATAAAAAAAGGACTAAGAATCAAAGTATCACAAGTTAGTAGCTAGTTTTCCCATTGTATATAGATAGTACACTTGTTTTAGAAACAAAATTAGTTGATTGTATTTCCT
This sequence comes from Wollemia nobilis, assembly GCA_028583015.1. Classification (NCBI taxonomy): domain Eukaryota; kingdom Viridiplantae; phylum Streptophyta; class Pinopsida; order Araucariales; family Araucariaceae; genus Wollemia; species Wollemia nobilis. Next base: position 3,408,660 of record JAQPPZ010017225.1, on the reverse strand, counting down.
AAACTTTATTTTCTAGTTAGAGTTTTAAATCTATTGATTGCTTTTGAAGAAATTAAAGGAGATAAGTTGATAGTGGCTATTTATTTTTTGTTACTTATATATATTCCTAATTCACCTATAAGGTTTCATTCCTTCCATTTAATAGTTAATTATAAATTTTCTATTTTAATTTCGTCCCTTGAATGTGTTTAGTATTTGTATATCTAATTTAATTGACAAATTTGCTTGTAGTTTATTATGAAGTATTGAATTATGAAAAGGTTTAACTTTAATAAACCTATAATTTGATTTCAACAATTATAAGGAGAGAAATTGTGTCCTAATTATAAACCTATAATTTGATTAAAAACTTTGAGAGGTACTATGCGAGAGTTTGAATTGAAATAGAAGAAAATAAAATATGGTCATAATCATAAAAATATTAACATGTGATAAAATGATATTAAATCGATTGGTTAGATTTATCAACTTTAAAGGAGGAGACCAAGGTTCAAAAATTGCCAAGGAATACATTCATAATTACAAAGCAATTGTAATACAACTATATGGTCATGATATAGTATGGGTAAGGCTCATTTCAAAACCATATAACCCATTTAAAAATAATATTAGCATGCGATCATTGAATGCATATAAAAAATATTGAATAACATTAGTGTACTCTGCTACATATGCAATTTAAAAATAGCTAGTCAACATGGGATGAGGTTGGTACTTAACTAGTTTGAAAAAGTGATTCTTTTCAACATGGTCTCAAAATTAGATAATCTAGCATCTGATGTAATATAGTGATAATATTTGAACATAGCCCCTAGAACTCCACTCTAGTTTCAAAAGACTAGCCTTTCTAAAAAAGAGTAAATATTGTTCAGACATTTGAGACCACCTAGCTTGCTCCATGATTTTTTAGAGACTTGCAAAAGCTACTTATAACTTTCCATATTGTCTACAATAAAAATTTGAGATAATGTGTGAGCTAATTCTAAATGAGGTTATCATTAAGCTAGGTACCTTTGCTTCAAATACACTAGTGGATTGGAGTTGGAAAAATGAATCTCATATTAAAGACTACAAGTCATGTTCTATTTACCATATTTAAATTCCACCTTACCCCTTTTAACCATGTTCAACACCATGTGGCAAGTATTTTTTTTTGTCTAAATATAAATGAGTTCATCTAGTCTCTGAAATCAAAATCTAAAGTTGAAGTCAAGTGTCCAATTTTAGGATGGTGGATCTTACATTTTAATTTAGTAATATCTTTAGCTCTTACTTCTATCTTATTTTGTTCTAGTTAGGATTTTTATTATAATCTAAAATATATTCCTTATTTTTCTTGGTTTTATAGGTTTTCTCAATTAGTTTGACCTCTTATAAGTTTGGTCTTTCTCCAACCTCCAAGTCTTATGCAAAGTTTTTGTTCCTGGATATTCTAAAATTGTCACTAAAATTCCTCCATGGAAGTCTTGTAGATTTTGCATCCTCATATATCTCTAGTAATAGAGATAGCAAGGTGTGTTTATTGGTATGATTACTCCTTGGCAATTTTTTATGTTGAGCTTGTTTTTTTCTTTTATCTTATATGTATTTAATGTTGAAATGCATGTTCACATTTTGGCTAGTGCCATTGACATAGTAGTTAACAAACTAGAATATTTCTAGCATCAGATCCACCACCATATGCCTACAGAGGAAAATGCCAACTCATAACTAGTGGAAAACATGGTAAGTCTCTCAAATTCAATCTCTAACATCAAGTCAACAATGGAGAACAAATACCACATAACTTCTATTATTACAACATTCAAAAGCAATATTAGAATTCAAGTAGATCTTCTAGAGAATGAACAATATCAATCTTGAAATATTTTTCGCACCAAGTAACTACTATATTTTTAATTGTATTGCATGTATAACAAGTTTTTTTATGATTCACTTAGTTTAAATGCTTATTTTTAGCTAGGGGGTAGTTAGTATAATGAAAAGTGTACAAAGTATATTGCAATTTTCCTATTATAAGTAACAATTGAGACATCTGCTATGAATGAGATAACTACTTGTCTTCTCTTCTCTTATCTATTTATATAGTACAAACAACTGTGCACTTAGTATCATTTCACAATAATTTTTAAATGACGTTATCATTGTGGTATCTCAGCAAACCACATTGTGGTATTAATATAATAACACTTTGACAATTATGTATATATTAGTTGTTAAGATTTAAATTTGGGTGTCTACATCAAAAGTTCATCTTTTTATTTTTAACTACTTGAACTCATGCTATTTGATATACTTCCTTGTTGCACTTAAATATGACTTACATTGATTTTCTATTAGATTTTACACCTTTTAATATGAGTTATGAAATTCTATCACATCATATATCTATTTAAATATGGTTATTTATTTTTCTTTTAATCTAACTACATTAATTTATTACCTTTGAAAGGTAAAATTTTAGGTTACCTTTTAAAATAAAAAGTTAATCAAATTATCCCAATGCAATGGTTCGGGATTTAGATTTTCTTTGGGATGTCCAAGGTTCAAGCCTCAGTGTGGGCGAGTGTGTGAGGGGGTGGTGTGTGTATGGTTGTGTGTTTATCCCCTATTGATAATCTTTGTTCTCCCCTTATGAGAGGTCATGGTGGGATGGGGATGCCCAATCTTGAGCGTTAATCATAGGGATTTCTCACACTAACCAACAAAAAAATAATCAAATCCCTAAAGGATAAAAAAAATTGATTTTTTCATAACGAATAATAATTGTAATATTTAGTGGGATCTGGTTCTTCCTCATTTTTTATGTGGCATTTGGTTGTAGAGGAACAAAATAACTTTCAAGGATATTGCTAGGTATGAATCCTTTTTCGTTTAGAAGGATTAAAGTTGTTATTGAGAATAACCTCGTTGTCTTTGTTGCTAGAAATGGTAGGGAGAAAGCTATGGAGAAAGGGGCTACTATTAGTTGGAAATTGAATCTAGGGTATCTACTTCTGTATCCACTGTTCGAAAAATATTGACTACTAGATAACATAAACTAGATAAAATGTGGGTCATTCTAAACTTTGATGGGGCTACCAAAGGTAACCTTGAGAGGGTTGATAGAGAGGGTGTTGTCAAAAAAGATAATGGTGACATCATTTGGGATTACATTGAATATTATGGTATTCAAATTGATCATCTAGCTAAAGATAAGACACTTTTATTGTTTGTTCATCAAGTTTTTGAGAGGGTCTTCATAAGAATTCTCATATAAGGTGACTCCTTGAACATCATTTGGGATTTGCAGGCTAAAAATACTAACATTTATTTCATTTTGAATATTATTAAAAGCACCTCAAATATTCTAGAAGGTATGTTAGAAGTTAAAATTGAGACTATTTATAAGGATAGAAACCAAGTTGATGTTATGGTCAATTTAGGGGTGGATAGTGGCCAATTTAGAATTTTGGAAGATTATTATCATTTATGGTTAATGGCAACTGTTGCTTTGGAAGTGTTTGGTCTACCTATACAGTAGGTCTTTTTATTGTCTTTCTACTTGGATGAGACCTCTTTTGTGTTGTAGTGATCCTCTCTTTAGGATCTCTTTTTTTTGGGGCTATTTATTTTGCTCCCTAGTAGTTTCCATTCTTAGGGAATATGTTTGGTATATTGCCCTCACCCTTACCCTATAGTATTAGGGTTTTTTATCTACATCTTGATGTATATGATGCCATTCCAGTCTTATGCAAAAATAAAGTAGGATCATTGGTGCCTCTAAAATAATGTTGAATAAAAAAAATTATTTATGCCTTGCTTTGTGGTGGGTTGGTCTATGCTCTTGGGTGGTTGTTGGGTTTAAAATTTAATTTTTGTTCTTTTGGTCTTGGAAGTTGTCCTGTGCTTAATTGACCTTCACTTTCTCTACCTCATCTAATGTAAAAGGTTTTGGAAGCTTTCAAAACCTTGCTTTTTCACCATCTATAAAAGAAAATAATTGTAATCCTACCCTTCTCTTAAAGGCCTTCAATATTACAAATTTATTATCATAATATTATCCAATCACTATGTGAATAAAAAAATATATAAAGCTTACTATAGTGATAAGGGCTTTGGCCTCTCTTTGAGAGATCTAAATTTCAAACCTCACTCACTATGAGAGGACCAAGACCCCTCATAAAAAATATATAAAATCATTAAAAAAATTGTTATATATATAAAAGGAATCAATTTATATTATGCCCATGCATGCACCTTACAAATAATTTTACTGTCTAAATCTATCAGTAAAAAATGTTAAAATTTATATAAAAATTAAAAAATAAAATTTATGATATAAAATTATTATAATAAAAGACTTCACTAATAAGTTTTTAATTTTTTTTACATAGAGGAATCATTAACTACCTGTCATTTTCTATTACAAATTTTGGGTTCAAGGTTCAAATCATGGCGGTGCCATTATAAATTTACCTTGTCTTGTTGTTAGCGAGCTAACATGAGGGAGACTATTAGTGGCTCAGGATTGGTACTGTCATCATCGGGCTAGCATGTACATGGCGAAGTCATGTCAAAATACTAGCTTTTTACAAACAGACTTGCCTCCAAAGTTTAAACCTGGGTCTTTTTTTTATTCTTCACACACACCACGCCCCATAGTGGTTTGAACCTGGGTCTCCTGAAAGAAAGCCCAAAGCCCTAATCACATGGTTTGAACGAGGGTCTCCAGTCTAATCCTGCTCTAGAGGGGCATATTACAATTTATAATGACAAAATCCAATAATGTTTACCTGCTTTAGAGGAGCATATTAAAAATTTATAATGACAATATTCAATAATGTATTTCTTTTCACAATATTACAATAATGTTGAAGAATCATCTATGTATTAAATTTTCAAATTGAAACTTCTTTTATAATACATATTGTTTAAGAATTTGTATTCATCCAGTCCCAATGGTTGGGTAGATTGGTAAGTTGTGGCACTTACCAAGAGGAGACCCAAGTTCAAAGTTGGTCTCCCTCACATTGATGATAAGGTGGAGTAGAGATTAAAGTGATAATTCTAGATTTGACCCTAATAGTAGAAAATGATATATATATATATATAAATAAAGAAATAAAAGGGGAAAAAATGGGCTCCCATCGACACCTAAAAAATACGACGCCCAAAAACAATAGGAAAAGCTGGGACGCACTTCACAACTAAAAATTACAGGTGGTGCGTCACATTCGTTGCACCATCCGTTAAAGTAAGTAGACTTTTTAAAAATGCTTCCACAGGAGGACCAGGCGTCCACGTCTGTTTCCAAGTCCGATACAATGAATGTACTTCCTTACAACTACGACGACAGAAGCTAGGTGGCTGATGTAACGCAATACACAAACATAAATTTTACTCAACAGAAGCCTAAATCTTGATTTAGAGCGGGGTCTCATGTAACGGAAATCCTTAAATTTCTCAACGGGTGGGGACTGAATAATTTCAGGGACATTTCTCTTCATGTTCTAAAGTTGTTTGTTTCTCTAGGAAGGTTCAGGATTTTTTTTGGTTTTTTAAATTGTAAGAATTTAAACTTGATGGAGAAGCTAAAATAATATTTTTTTTTGCTATCCTTTTATTTATTATGGCTGATGTAGTGCTCAATGCTTTAACTACTAACAATAATGTAATTTAGTGTGTTCAAATCCTTCATGATCCCAATAAATATTCTACTCTACCCTCTACCCTCTACCCTCCTTATCTGTTGACTTCATTATCAATTCATAAAATCTTTTACAACTTTATAAGACATATGATATACCTTAAAATTCTCAAATTTAACTACCATGTTGGTCCCTCCCTATAAATATATTTAACTTAACTATCTTCTAACTGCCTTAGAGAGGAATAATTGATTAATTTAACCTCCAACAGTCGCCGAAGATGGTACATAAGCTTTGTCTTCGTAAACACCTTTCCTCAATTAGATTTTTTAACATTTTAGAAATCCTCAACGTAAACCTGAAATGAGAGCCGTGATTGCAATTTTGTAAGGGTTATAAACTTCTCAGCAGACAATGTTGCCAGATTATAACAGCAGCCGTATTCAAAATAAACTGAAAATATACGACACATTATTATTTTCGAATTACCACCGGGTGTATTTTGAGGTACGTGTATTCTTTTTCCCACACGTGGACATTAGCAACTAAACAAAAGGCGGTAACAGAAGCTGATATTAGTTTGAAGCTAAATTCCGAAAAAAATATTTCCCTCAACCAAGAAATAGTAGACACCAACTCAACCACGACGCACTAAGGAAGACGAAATAACAGAGAAACGTCAACCAAAAAATGGTACAAGCCAACTCAAGTTGATTAAGACATCCACCGACTAAAGAAAAGGAAAACTTGAGGGACAAGCTATAACGATGAATGAACCTAATAATAGGTCACCATGGGTTGAAACTATAATAACTATTCACATCTAGTTATATATTCTTTTCTTTTCAATTTTTAATATTTTAATTTTATATAATTTTTTTTTGGATATAAAGGAATCAGTAACTATTTTTTTTGAACAACAGGTTAAAATAAGTCGCATTGCTTCCGGTTGTAACATCAAATCATTGTACTACCACTATAACCCCTACCCTGCATCGGTAAACATGGCTGAGAGTGAGAGAGACCCGCGGTGGCTCGAGGTTGGTAATTTTATATAATTTTTTTTATGCATAGAAAAATCGACAGCTACCTTTCTTTTTTGAACAACTGGTCATAGGGTCAAGTCGCATTGCCTTTGGTCGCAATGTCAAATCATGGTGCTAGCACTATAACCCTTACATCACCTCAATAAACATGGCTCAAAGTGAGGGAGACCCCCGATGGCTTAGGGTTGGTACCACCATCATCAAGTTGGCGCACTCTTAACAAACAGGGTTGGTACCACCATCATCAAGCTGGCACACTCTTAGCAAACTTAGGTCAGACTACTACTTTGCCCTAGATTGAGCATGCCCATGAAGTTTGAACCTAGGTCTCCTCCTGGTAAGTCCCAACTTCTTACCAATCCACCTAACCCTAGTAGATCTCCTCCTCATAAGTTTCAACTTCTTACCAATCCACCTAACCTTAGCAATACTAATTTTATATAATTTATATCCACTTTAAAATGAAAGTATTTATTTAATCATTTTATTCTTATTTGTATTTTCTCCTCCAAGATAACAAAAGTTTAATATTTTTTAATTTATATAAAAATATTATAAATATTTATTAGAAAAATAAATAAAATATAAAAAATAAATTTAATATAATTTATATTAATATATAAAATAATAAATATTAATAGCATTTAATTGTAAGAGGTGAAATGAAAATATTAAGACTAAAGGAAAAGATATATTTAATAAAATAAGAAAAAAATTACATTTTAAAAGTTATTTTTTCACTATATTTTTTATTTATATTTTTTTTTATAAAATAGATATGTAAATATATACAATTTTTTTTTTTTTAAATCTGATTTTTGATACATATATTTTATTTAATTATACCACTTATTTTCATTGTAGATTTTAAGAATGGAAATTTTGAAAAAACAATTAAAAAAACTAAATTTTTTACTTGAGTAAAGATAAGCAACACTTTTACGAAAAGGTTTTCACAAATTAATAATGCTAATAAATGATAGAAATAAAATGAAAAATGTTAACATGAATAACAATATTAGTGTAAAGTATGGTTGCCCTACCTTACCAATTTTATTAGGTTTATTCATAAATAAATTAAAAGAGTGGATAGGAAAAAAGAATTATGGGAGGAGGTGTTTACATTGTGTTTTATTATTGTTGATAAAGGTATTAAAAAAATCAACACTAAAATTGGTTAAATTATTGACTATTTAATTTTCATCGCATTTTTAAGATATTCCCTATAATTATAGTGGTAAATCACTACTCCTTTTATTCAACAAGAAAAAGCAAAGATTTGAATTGTAAATAAGGATAAAGAAAAGTATGATCAAAAGAGGTCTAATGATCAGAGGCCACATCTCAAGAGCAAAGAATTTCCCAAGGTTGGAAGTTCCTAAGTTGTGAATAGAAGACAAGGAGCAAAAGTTTCGATAAAGGTATGAGAGACAAAAGTCCTAAAGATTTGAAGTCAAGGGGCCCAAAGTGGTGAAGAAAATTTTCAAATAAGAAAACACTGATGCCCCAAAATTCAAACCAATGAGGTGCATGTTTTTGGACGAATATCATCCTTTCTTGTAAAGGAATGTTTCATATCTCCGTGAAAGGAAAACAAAAACATGAGAGCAAAGATAAAAGCAACTCGAATATCTAGAGCATTAAATGAAGCAATCTTCTATATGCCCAAATGATGGAAATTTCCAAAAGTCGGAGATGATAATAAAGACAATAGTTGCTCATCCAAGGGCTTAGAACGATTTGACATTCATTACTTGACAATAGTTGCTCATCCAAGGGCTTAGAATGATTTGAAATTCATTACTTCAAATCCAAAGAACCTCAAAGGGAAAAACAAACAAATGAGACATGACTTAGAATCAAAAGCAACAACCACTTAGAAATCTCTGAATGAGTTTTGTTGGGAAAACCCTCCCTTATAATTTATAAATAGGGATAGCATTATATTTGTAAAGGACTGACAAGTTTGCAATTGTATTCTTTTGTAGGCTTTCTCTTCATTTTATTTTGCAAAAACAATCAGTTCCTAAGTGGCTTGTGGTAAATTTCAAACCCTTTCTTTTGGAATAATCTTTGTAAAATATTGTTTGCATATATATATATATATATATATGCATGGGAGCCTATGTCAAATTTTTAGTATATCCATTTGTGGTCTCCTCCTGACTCTTTTTTTTTTGTATGTATTTGTTTGTAATGTTTTACCTATTCTCTATATTTTATTAAGTATATGTATGTGTGAGGGACTTATGTCTATTTTAGAATAGTCATTTGTTTGGCTCTCCGACGGGACCCACCTTATCATGCATGCATATAATTGGTAGATCTCATATGTGCTTGATTGTGTCGAGGAGAGGAAGTGTTCACCATTGGCACATAACATTCAAGCATATTTGTGTAAGAAGATCTAAGCAAATATCTTGGTGCATCATCTTTTTTTTCTTTTGTTGAGTTGTTTTATTTTCATCTCTTACACCTCTTTCCCTTTGTTGAGACCAAGGACACCTTGAGGATCACATCATAACAAGGAGTTGACCTTGTAAAATCTCTTGAAGGCCTCCAATTGAGCCAAACCTCAAAATCTCAATCATGGCCCTATTGTATCAGTCCCTGCAAGGGATGGTTGCCCCACCAAGGACAATCAAATATGACAATATTTTAATGGTATGCTTATTGGGATCCTAGTGACACATCATTGGTCCTAAAATTGCAATAAGGAGTAGGACATAGACTTGATGAGGATATTTATCTATTCCCACTTGTTGAAGCACCTCTTTACTCACCTGGCAACTATATTCCAAAATAAACACCAAATAAAGTCGTTACTGAAGATACCATACTGAGGTTTTGGTGAAGACCTTATTCTACTTTCTTTTCCAAAAGTAAGAAGTTGCATTCACCTGGAAAATCTATAATAATCCAAAGGATTCATAAGTCAAATATGGTTGTCTTGTCTCAAGATAAATCCCTTACCTGGGGAGAAAAGAATCCACTATGACCTAAACAACCATCCGTCGTCTGAGGAAAATTTTTGGTATCATTACTAAACATTTTGCTTGAATATGCTAGAAAAGGTCCAACATCCCCATTAGAGTATATATAAGAAATAGTTTTTGTTTACCAAGTGCACATCATCATGAAGCGAGATGTGAACCTTACGCTCTTTATGGATTCAATGAAAAGTAAGGCTCTCTAGAAGTATAGTGCTCTATCTCCACAATCAATCTTTGACTAGGATTATATTATTGCCTTGGTCATGAGTGACTTCACAAAAAAATAGTCAAATCAAAACATGAGCTAGCCACTCACCTCAAAGACACATAAAAAAGGATATCCAAAGCATCCATGTGGAGGATAAAAAAGAGATATGTGTCTCTTTTAAAAAATATGAGCAAATATAAAATGGAGCCCTCCACATACCTCATGAAGGGCATGAGTCTACAAATCAGCCAAAATATGAAAAGACTCATTATGAGAAGGAAATTTTTGGGTTAGACATCCTTTACCATTCTAGTAACCAAGATAGATGATGGGAAACTTCCATCTGATATACCCTCTTTTTAAATAGGTTGAACCAAAATACACAAAGAACCTCTTCATTCGTAAAGAGGAGGACACATCAGAGGGTTCAACCAATAAGTGGGAGTTTCACCTTAGTGGTACCAATGATAGAATTACTTTTGGAACCTAATTTCTTACGGTGATAAGTATACAAAAGAGTCCCAAATTCATTAGGGTGAAAATATTCCACCCAAGAAACTAGAGAAAAAGGAAGAAGAAATAACTTGAGCAACTAGTGGGGGCTTTATGACTTCATACCCAATAGATAAATACCACTCAAAATTTTGAACATATGTACCATAAGCGATCTCAATTTGATGAGATAACAAAAGTGCCAATCATCTGCAAAAAAAAATTAGAGTGTCTTACCACTTAAAATATCTACTTACAAAGGAAGACCTTTGCTTGACTCTGTGACAAATGGACTAAAGCACCAATTTTCTGGTTTCCTTATCTTTAGCAGGCTAAAGATACCCTAAAAGCTACTAGAACTATAGTGATAAATCACTACACCTTTTGCTCGTTAAGAAAAAGTGAAGATTTGAGTTGCAGAAAAACATAAAAGAAAGCCCTAATAAAAAAAGGTCCAATGATTAGAGGCCAAATGTTAGGAACAAAGAATTTATGAAATTCAACACTTCCTAAGTCACGAATAGAAGACATGAAGCAAAAATTTTGACAAAAGTACAAGTGACAAAAGTCTCAAAGATATGATTTCAAGAGGCCCTAGGTGGTGAAGAAAACTCACGAAGAAGAAAAAATTGATGTTCCAAAAGTTAAACCAATGAGGTGCACATTCTTCAAGGAATATCATCCTTTCCTACAAAGGAATGTATCATATATTCATTAAAGGACAACAAAATGGGAGCGATGACAAAAGTAGCTCAAAGATCTAGAGCATTAAATGAAGTGATATTTTGTGCCTAGATGATAGGTATTTTCAAAATTGGGTATATGGCAATAAAGATGATAATTGCTCATCCAAGTGCTCAGGACCATTTGATATTCATGACTTCAAATCTAGATAACCTCATAGGGATAGACACTCAAATGAGACATGACTCATAATAACAAGCGATAACCACCTAGAAATATTTTCATGATTTTTTGAGGGAAAACCCTCCCCTTGTAATATTTAAATAGGGATAGAATTAGCTTTATAAAGGATTTACAATTTTGCAATTGTATTCTTTTGTAGCCTTCATTTCTATTTGCAAAAATATTCAGTTCCTAAGAATCTTGTGGGTAATTTCAAACCCCCCACTTCTAGAACAATCTTTGTAATATCTTACTTGCATATATGGGATCGTGTGTCAAAGTTTTGGTATAGTCATCTATGGCCTATTTTTGACCTATTTATATATGTATTTGTTTGTAATATTTTGTCTTTTCTCTAGGTTTTATTAAGTATATGTATGTGTGAGGAGCATGTGTCTACTATTGGACTTGTCACTTGTTTGGCTCTCTTGAGAGACCTGTATTCTCACACTTGCATACAACTAGTAGATCTCACTTGTGTTTCACTATGTCAAGGAGAGGAATTTTTCACCGTTGGCACATAAGTTTCAGACCTATTTTTACAATATCTTAGTGGATCTCTTGGCACATTGACATCTTTTTCTTTTGTTGAGTTGTTTTATTTTCATCTCTTGTATCCATTTTCCCTTTGTTGATACCAAGTGTGCCTTTCAGATTACATCACAACAATTATTTGGCCTTGTAAAAAACTCCTAGAGGCCCTAAATTAAGTTGAACCCCATGCTCTTGGTTGTGACCCTGTTGTGTTGCTCCTCGTGATGCATGATTGTCCTACTAGGTATAATCGGAGATGACAACACTAACAATAGTTTATGGACATATGAGGTAATATTATTTATTATTTAATACATGGATACATTATTCTTAATAGTATTTATAATAGTTTGTAATTTTCATTCAGTTAAAATATTTCCATATTATTGTAATGGTAATTTGAAACCTTGTAACAAGTTCCTTAGAATCTACATAGTCGTTAGTTGAATATTCATATAATTTTGAGAAAGCAAGGAGAAATTTGCCTTCATTATCTTTAAAAACACCACCTCTATTAACTTTTTCCTAAATTCCTTTAGAAGCACCATCCAAATTAATTTTGATGCACCTGAATTCTAGACATTTTTGTTTTACCATAGATTGAAGTAGATACTTTGTGGTAACTTCATTATCATATATGACCTTTACATGTATATTCAAATATTATAACAAAGATTCTATCGCCTAATAATAAGATTCCAAACATGGACATGATTTTTAGATTTTAAAAAAAAATATTATTCCTTTTAAATAATAAATTTTAACAAATGATAATAGGACCAATCTCCCATAGATTGCATACTGAATTAGCTTGAAAAAATTTAATCTAATATTTTATCAACTCTTTTAATCTTGATGTATCTACCCAATATATTAATGTTGATGGATCTACCTAAACATTTTGTCACATCCTTCCTAAGAAATTCTCTTTAAATTTTATCAAATTTAGATATAAATGTTGGTAATCCTAAAAGTGACATCTCACATACATTTACACACATATGGATAGAGTTGAAATTTTAAGGGACCATATATTGTAACCTAAAAAACCTTTAATTTTTCCTTATTTTTTTCTTTAGGTTAACTCTCCCTAATGTCTTAAAAAGAATAAATAACATATGAGATAGGGAGTTACCCTAGTAAAATACATGTGATAGTAAAAAAAAAAAATTAAATATATATAAAAAAAGCTATATGTGGCTTCTAATGGTGCCACTCCCATCAAGACACCAAAATATTACATTTTTTGTTAGGTCAATTAAATCATATCCAAGATGCCTTTTATAATAGAAAATTTCATTTCTTTTTAAATCATGTATATTATTCATCTTCCAGTGTTATGTTTCCATGATCAACCCCTTGCCATAATTTAATTATGAGATAAAATTTCACTTTGCCAGTTGCCATCTAAAATTTCAATTTCACCTGGCAGGACTGCCCAAATGACCAAACTCGTTTCGGCCATATCTCACTCATCCGGACTCGGATTGAGCTAAAATTTTGAGGGTAGATGCCTGAAAAACCCTAGAATGTCTCCACCAATTTTCATATCATTTGGAGCAACACAGATCCTAGCGCATCCCTATGTGTGAACGAGATATTTGGCAAGCGGCTATGCGAGGGTTTCATCTGGGTTGAGTGCAAGCAGCTCCAGAGGTTGGTTTTTAGGGCCTTCGGGCCCTAGTGGCCAATATTTTTGTGGTTTATGCTCAATATTTTAGCAAGAAATGTTGCAGGGGATACAATATGGGTTAGAAATTTGTCTTTCAATAGATCATACTATGAACTTGAGTGACAACGGCTTCCAATTTGCTGCACAAAAGAAAAGTGAAAACCATACCTTTCCACGACGTCTAGGGCAGGGATTAAAGAGATCACGAAACAAGTTTCAAGTAGTTGATCAAAAAATGGCTCATATCTCAAGTGAATATGGTGCTAAGGTGCACCCACAAAATAATTCTATTGTGAAAACCCTTGTCAAGGGTAAGAATTTTGAAGACTCAGTCCCAAAAATGAATTTTAGGGATGCCCTTCATGGTGGACAGCCTCAACCCAATGCTAATATCAATATTAGGGCTTCCCATAAACCTCTAAGAATGCCTAATATTGATCCCAAGAAAATGGAGTCAGGATGTCTTAAAGCAGCTGATGGAACTCCTATTGTTAAGCTTGATATGGGTAACATTCATACTGGCATTGAAGATTTGGAAAAAAAAGGACTAATTTGTCGGTTCGTGGGTTTTCGTCCGAGTCTATCTGCTTTCAAATTTTGGGCTACAAAAAGCTAGAAAACTAAAGGTGAGTTACAAATCTCTATTTATCCAAATGGTTATTTTCTTGTTTTATTTGCTAATAATGAAGATAGAGAGAAAATTTTTCAAGGGGGTCCTTGGTTTTTTGGAAGGGCGGGGCTTTTCATGAAGCCCTGGCATACTAAATTTAAAGCCGAAGAAGAGATGCCTTCTATAGCTCCCGTGTGGGTTAGACTCTTTGGCCTCCCTATTGAATTTTGGAATCCTACTATTTTTTCTTCAATTGGAAACTCTTTAGGAACTTTTATGATGATTGTTGATTGTACTCAAAATTTTGAACATATTATTTATGCTCGGATTTGTGTTTTAATGGATTTTGACAAACCCCTACCTAAAAAGATCACATTACAATTTGGGGAAGACACTTGGGAGCAAGTAGTGGACTATGAGAACATTCCTTTTCGTTGTAGAATTTGCCATGAATATGGTCATTTGGCCGAGTGCTTGCCCAAATAAAATTCCTGATCAAAAGAAAGAAGATATAAACTCAACGAGGTTTCCAAATACCTAAGAAGAAGAACACTCGGAAAAAACCGAGTTATGAAGGATCAATCAAAGTCATCTGCTAATATGTTTGAAATCCTTTCCACAAATGATGTCCCAAGTGAGGAAGAGGAAATAATGGAAACTAAAATCTTAGAAACACAATTTAAATATGAAGGGAAGAACTCGGAGACAAACCAACAAATCAAAGGTTTTCAACAGAAAAAAAAGGAGAAAATTTACACAAGAAAAACAATATTTCAAATGTCAAAACTTCAAATAATGCAGGTCCCAATATAGACTCCGTTGAACCATCTAGTAAAATTTTGGCTGTGTACGAGCATTCTTCAAGGTTAGAAGCCATCTCAGATTCAATTGGAATAAGTCAAGAAATAGGAAAAAAAAATTGAAGATGGATTCTAATAAAAAAGTAGGTCGCAAGACCAATCAATATCATATGGTAAAAGAAGGTGAAAAGCTTGTAGAGGAAGGTAAGATTAATGCCCTTCCCAACTTTTTTAGCCCTGGTATTAATGAAGATCATCACTTGGAATATTAGAGGACTCAAAGGGAGTCTTTCAAAACAAAATGAAATTAGAAGAATGATTCGGATAAATCATCCACATCTTGTTTTCCTTCAAGAAACAAAGATGTCAATGGAGGATATGGACTTAATTGCCAGGTAAAATTTGGCCAGCTGGAAAAGTGGTTTCCCTCAGTTCCCAAGGGACTTCGGGTGGCATTGCTTGTCTTTGGGACCCAAAAGAGGTAGTTATTCACCATATGGTTGGCATTTGGGGTTTGTTGGCTATAGCTATTCAAAGTAGACATTCCAACCAGATTATGCTCTGCATTACTGTTTATGCTCCGACTTCTTTGGAGGAAAAAAGAAGATAGTGGAAGGATATTACTCATATTATCTCTCATTTTCCTAAAGCTTGGATCTTGATCGGAGGATATTTCAATACCATCCTCTCTCTGGATGAGAAAAGGGGGGGAAATAGAAATTTGGACAAAAGCATTGACCTCATGAGCGAATATATTGCAAACCTCCATCTTGTGGATATCCAACCAGATAATGGCCTTATGACTTGGTCTAACAGAAGGCAAGGCTTAGCTTGTATAATGGAGAGATTGGATAGGTTTTTGCTCTCTAAAAATTTCTTAATCCATGGTCACATTCCTAAAGTGAAGACTCTTAATAATGTTGGTTCGGATCATTGGCCTAGTCATGGTGGAAATGTGGAAAACCAATGTGAGTTTCTCTCCTTTTCGTTTTCAATTAATGTGGCTTAGAGACATTTCCTTCAGACCTCATGTGCAACAATGGTGGAAGGAAGGTAAACCTAGGCATGGGACTAAGATGTTCTGTTTTTCCAAAAGACTGCAATACATTAAATCCAAAATCAAGACTTGGAACTGGAAAGAGTTTGGGGATGTTCATAAAAAAAAACATGAAGTTATTGCTCATCTTGAAAATTTGAATAAGAAAATCCATTTAGATGGCCTCACGAGAGAAGAGAAGTGCGAGATGAAATTAAACTCACAACTCGGTTAGAGGAATGGGAAAAAAGAGAAGAAATATTATGGAAGCAAAAATCTAGAATTCAATGGCTCAAAGAAGGAGATCGAAACACAAATTTCTTCCACAAATCTCTTCTAGCTCGAAGATCTCACAACTTTATTTCTTCCTTAAAATCAGATTCTGGAGATGTTGTTTATACTTGGGATGGCATGAACTCTATTGTTGTTGATTACTTTTCCAATCTTTTTCTTGCTACTCCTCTTGACTCAACTTCACAACAAAATGTTCTTCAAGCAATCCCTTCTCTTATCACTTTTGAGGAGAACTCTATTTTTACTGCTCCTGTTACTATCAATGAGCTTCAACAAGTAGTTTTTAAAATGCAAAAAGGGAAAACCCCAGGTCTTGATGGTTTTCCCATTGAGTTCTACCAAGAGTTATGGGATATCCTTCATGTTGATTTATTAGAGGTGGTGGAAGAAGCTCAGGAAAGCCAAAGAAATTTTGAAGGTTATCAATAAAACTTATATTACTCTTGTTCCAAAAGCTCAAGAGGTTGATCATATCTCAGCTTTTAGACCTATTGCTTTATGTAATGTTCTTCTCAAAATCATTACTAAAATCATGGCGAGAAAGGTTGAAGCCTCTTTTGCATAAGATTATTTCCCTAGAGCAAGGGGGTTATGTGGAAGGACGTCAAATAGTAGATGAGATAGTTCTTGCTCAGGAAGCCATCCATTCCATGGATATGCAAAATTCTCCTTCCATGTTCATTCGGTTAGACTTATCCAAAGCTTATGACAAAGTGGATTGGCACTTCCTTATCAAAGTTTTGAGGCAATTTGGTTTCTCTAAGGATTGGATGGATTGGATTATGGGATGTATCTCTTCAGTTTCCTACTTAGTTCTTATCAATGGCGAGGCCTTCTCAGTCTTTCCCAGCTTCTAGAGGTATTAGGCAAGGTGACCCACTATCCCCTTATTTATTCATCATTCTTGTTGAATGCTTGGGTAGGACTATAACCAAAAAGAGGGAAAACAAAACCCTTGAGGGAGTTACCATTGCTCATGGAGCTAGACCTATCTCTCATATTCAATTTGTGGATGACTCTACTCTTTTAGGTAAAGCTACAGTTAAGGAAGCTTCTAATATTAAGCAAATCATTAGTTGTTTTTCTAAGGCTACTAGGCAGTTGATCAATGAAGACAAATCTAAAGTTATTTTCTTTCACTACTCTTCTAGACAGGAATCCATGGTCTTGGATAAATTAAGATATAAGAAGACCTCTCTTCCAATCACTTATTTAGGTATTCCCATAAATATTCAAAGGCAAAAAAATAAATATTGGAATTGGTTGTTGGACAAAGTCAAGAAGAAAATTGGAAAGTGGACCAACAAGTGGCTTTCTTCTAGGGGTAGAATCACCTTGGTAAAATCAGTCCTTCAAGCTATTCCTATTTATGTTTCTTCCATTTTGAATATCCCAAAGGTTGTTCTTCGAGAATTGGATCAAATCAGTCATCGTTTCCTTTGGAGTGGTACTAAGGAGAAAATAAAATGGGCCTTGGTGAAATGGGATACTTTATGTCTTCCTAAGAGTGAAGGGGGTTAGGATTCCGGTCTTCAATTAATAACAACAAAGCTTTAGCTGCTAAATTATATTGGAGGATGTTGCATAACCCCAATGCTCTTTGGGCCAATAATCTCCGTGCTAAATATGCTTGAGAACAAAAGTCCTAAAGACCTTGTTCGCTATAAATTACCTACCAAAGGTTCTCCCATTTTAGCGAGTTCTTAAGACTGGTGAGGATTTGATAAAGAAAAAATTATTTTGGATCATTCATAATGGTCAACATGTAAATTTTTGGATAGATTCTTGGGATGGTCACAAGCCTTTGATAACTCAGTTTCCCGATTGGAGGCCTTGGATGGAGGAGCTTCACCGAGCTAATTGGATAAAGGTGGCTAATTATTGTCGGTACCATACTGGTAATTCAAAGGTTGGTAGATATTGGATCCCTATTGAGGACTGGCCTATTCAAATCCCAGAAAGGCAAAGACAAGATATCCAAGGCATCCTTCATATGAGATCCCTCTCTTGGTCCCATGAAAAAGATTGTTTTGGATGGAACAACACTACTAAGGGTGAGTATTCAGTTGCTCAAGGTTATTTGACCTTATGCCATAATAATCCCAACCATTCTTCTGACATATTTTCTCGATTGTGGGCTCAAAAGCTCTGGCCTAAGGTGAGGTTCTTTAATTGGCTTTTATTGCATCGTAGGGTGCTTACTTGGTGAGCAACTTATGAAGCATGGTTTTCATGGCCCTTTTAGATGTGAAATGTGTGAAGAGAATGTAGAAAATATCAACCATATTTTTATTGAGTGTACTTTAGCCTCTGAGCTATGGAGGAGAATGGCCACTTTACTTGGCTTACAGTGGTCCAATTTTTTACTTTTGAACAGCTTTGGAGGGATTGGCCTAATCAAGAGGGTGTTGATCATTTTATTAGGCAATTAGTTTGGATGGGTTCTACCATTCTTCTTTGGAATATTTGGAATGAAAGGAACAACCAAATTTTTAATCAAGATAGGAAGGATATTCACTATATTTGGAAAAATACCATAGCCAACTTAGTTGAATCAGTCCATCAACTCCTTAATCACCCCCAAAACTCCCACCAAATATGGGATCAAGTGATGCAAATATTGAAGATTAAATCTTCTAAGGGCAACCAACTTAAAGGGAATGTGAGTATTAGTAAGATGGATAGGACTAGAAATTGGCAACCTCCTCCTAAGGATTTTGGAAAAGTCAATACTGATGGAGCCTCTAGAGGGAACCCTGGAAAAGCCGATGTGGGAGGAATTGGTAGACTTTCAGATGGCTCCCTGGTTTTTACTTTTGTTGAGAATTTGGGTATTCTTTCCAATAACCTTGCTGAGGGGTATGGTATCCTCAGAGGCCTTCAAGAGGCTACTAAGGTTGGATGGGAAAAGGTGTTAGTTGAGTTCGACTCTCAACTTATGATTAATCTCTTGAAGACTCCTTCTAAGAATCATAAGGTGGATTGGAGAATAAAAAGAATTATTGAGAAGATCGAGTTAATCCAGATGGGATTTTTGAAAGTTGATTACAATCATGTGGTCAGAGATCAAAACAAGAGTGTTGATGCTTTAGCTAATTGGGCTTTGGACAAAGGTGATCTTACTTGTTATGGCCACCCTCCTATATGGTGGGCTTCTCAAATTAGGGAAGCTCTTCTTTCTATCATTTCTTTGGATGGCTCCAGTTCTGAAGGTACCTAGTTTCTTCTTGTTTTTTTTTTTGCTTCTCTTTGGTTCATTCAATTTTTTTTAGTTCCCTAGCTCATTCTATTCTTTATTTTGTTTCCTCTGTTGATTCTTGCCTTAATAGTCTTCTGGTCTAGATAGGTCATTGTTTTGTTCAATTTTTTTTTTCTTTTTTTGTTTTTTTTGTTTAGTTTTTTTAAGGTGGGTGGGTTCTTTTGTTTTGTTTTGTTTTTTGTGTTCTTTGTGTTGTTTTTTGTTGTTCTTGTGTTTTTGTTGTTGTTTTTTTTTTTTAATGTTTTTTGTTATTGTTCTTGTGTTTTTTTCATTCTTGTTCTTGGGTTTCTCTTTGTTTGTGTTATTTCGTGTTTTTATGTGTGAGTGTTTTCTATGTTTTTTGTTTTTGTTTATTGTCTGTTGTTGGTTGTTTTTTATTTTTATTTTTTTTTATTTTTTAGGTTTTGGTTGTGTTTATTTTTCATGTTTTTTTTGGGTTATGTCTTTGTAGTGTTCTGTTGTTTTTGTCTTGTTTGTGTTTTGTTATGTGGTTCTTGTGTTTTTCTATGTGGTTTGTGTTGTGGTTTCTTTTATCTTATTGTGCGTGTTTGGTTGTGCTTTTGTTTTTGACACACTCAAGGAGCATGTTTTTTATTTTATTTTATTATTTTTGTTGTTATTTACTTATTTTTAAATTGGTTTTGTGTGTTTGTTTGCTCCTTGAGTATGTCAAAGGTGGTAGGCCAAGTCCGAGTCCTGGGCATTTTTGGCGGAATGGATACCCCTGCCTCCTTGGGTCTTACCCGAAAGTGGCATCCCTTTTGGGATGTTTTCCAAAAATTAAAAAAAAATCAATTTCACGAAGATGAATATCAACACTATGATTGGCTAACTTATTTGCTATATGATTTTTTTTCTCTATAGATATGCACACATTTCCAAGAGATTACCCCCAATAATAGATAACAAACATCAACAATAATATTATTTTTTATCCAATCCCTACATCCATTTGTGTTGTTAGTGTTAAAACTTCTTTCCATCTATTTTCAATTGTAATTTTAATCCCTTTAAGATGTTTCCAAGCATCTGAATAGTTGTTAGTTAAAGTTTTGTATGATTCTGAGTAAGTGAGGAGAGTTTTGTCATCATTATTTCAAAAAATACCACCCAGATCTATTCTACAAGGGTTTCCTCTTACCCCAACTTTGTATTTCCTAACTGTTGAGGGCTTTGGTTACCTCCTTGCTAATGTTATTACCAAAGGTTGTGTGAAAGAGGTCACGCTTCCTAACACTTTCCAATAATTGGTCAGTGGAAATTTTGTTTATGACTCTTTTCTCACCTTTATTAAGAAATAGGACAATGTGGTATAGGGCCTCCATTGCTTAGATATAATTTGTTTAGCCTCTAGTTCAAGCATTCAATGCTAAAAAATGCAGTGCTATAGATAATTTTTTTCCCACGCCCCTTTGGATCAACAGTTATAGGTTGAAGTGGATCCAACATGGCAAGATGTTTTTCTTTCTTAGAATATTTTTTGTCTTTCAGGATTCATCCATTGACCTCTAGCAGTATGTTTTAGACATGGTAGAAAAGAAACTTCAAAAGTGGCTTCCCAAGCCACTTTCTTTAGTAGGAAAATTTCAAGTTTACTCCAAGATACTTGCTACCATGCATGTCTATTATTCTTCTTACTAGGTGCCCTTGAAATATTCCTATCACAAATTGAAGAAGCTTCTCCCATATTTTCCATGGGTCTCTTCTCCAAAAAATAGGATTTCCACATAGTTGCATGTGATTACTGTTGTCTTCCATGAGAGTCAAGAGGGCCTTGATACTTTTCTCCAAGGCACTGCCTTGTGTGCCAAATGGGTCATTTGTGTTGTGCATGGCAATGAAGCCTAGAAACACCTACTTTGACACTACATAGCCTCTGGTGTTACCCATGGGAGAATATATTAGAGGGTTCTTGGTCTGCAATCCATTTTTATGATGAAGATACTAGTTCAAATTCATGACACTTTTGTTGCTAAGAGTATTTGGAAGGCCTTAGAAGCTTTTCGGTCCTGATTGCTCTAGAATGAATATGATTTTAGTACTAGACTCTCTATTAATTAGTAGTTGCTATGGTGGTCTCCCATTATCACCTATCAAGAGCAACTACTAACCAAAATTCCCTAGGTTCATGCCCTTCAATTTTTCCATAAGGGAATTTGGGCCATATTTGACATATTTTCCAAGTCAAGAAGGAACTAGCTTTCATAGGTAGAAGTTAAAATATATTTTTGCCTCTTTGAGTTCAACAAAGAAATATTTTAGGCAATTCAATCCACAGTCCTGCCTGAAATGCTTCATAAAATTGGGGTTTGAACCCTATGTCCTTAGTGGAAGGACTAGAAATGGTATCTCACCACTCCTTTAGGTAACTATAAGTCAATAAAAGGGTACCATTTGCTCTTGCCACATTTTTCCATGTTCTCAAAGTTAAATGAATAATGGATAATCCATAAAATCAACAAAGATTGGCATAATATATTTCACACTCTATGGGATGCTATTTTGGAGCCTAAAGTGGATCACTTTATTTGGTGTCTCCTTTTTCAAGGACTTCCTGGAGGATAACGCCTTTGTCCTTTAGTATTGCACATTCCCAACTATATTTTTTGTCATTGTAGGGAATTCATTGAAAGTTTATTTTGGTATTTCCCTAGGTCCCAAGTGGCATGTAAATGGATTTATAATTTTTAAATACTTTTAGGCCATAACCCTTTTATTGGACTATGGTTCTTCTTGGGGATACAACTCAAATGCTAATGCATTTGGAGCAAATTTGGCAAATTTTTAGGGTTGATATTCTATTTAACATATGTAAAAATCGTAATAGATTTTTTTGTAGTTACCATGCATCTTTAGAGTTTTCCATGTATTCAAAAGCTCTAATATACTCTATTGTTTTACTTTAGTGTCATGACCCTCCTAGATGGACCTTTGAACATATAAAATAATGTATTAACAAATGTGGCTAATACATAATTTTGTGCAATTAAGCAACCTCACAATAATGAGTAGATAATAAAGGATATGATATTGCTAATGAATTGCCAATGTGTAGGATCAGGTGCACTTGTGAGTGGAGTAAAATGAGTCATCCATCGGATATGAGAGTACTTGAGTAAGGGGAAATGATGATAAGGCAACTCGAAGGTAACACAAATAGATACCTTCATGTAGACATGCATTCGGTTAAGGAATAATTGTCAATGTCTAACCACCTTGAGCCCCATACTGATGACCTAGTAGCCATTGTAACTTCTAGAGGCTGAGATAGGTGATTAGATTGATGGAAAGACTCCCTCTTTGTTTGATGCACTCGCATGGTTGTCTTTTACTTGAGCATTATTAATCTTGATAACTGGTGATTATGAAATAGATGATTTGCCTTCACAAACTTCTTATGTGTATTGTTTAAATGAATGGTTGATATATTTAAATAGGCAAAAGATATTATTTAAATAAATGGTTGATTTTATAAATAAACAAAATATATTGTTTAAATAAATGGTTGATTTATTTAAAAAAGGCAAAATATATTGTTTAAATAAATGGTTGATTTATTTAAATAGGAAAAATATATTGTTTAAATAAATGGTTGATTTATTTAAATAGGCAAAAGATATTGTTAAATAAATGGTTGATTTATTTAGGCAAAAATATAATGTTTAATTAGTTAGTTGATTATTTAAATTAAAACAAAAATGTCTCATTGAAATTGAGCGGTTGTTTATTTGAATGATGCTACATAAAATAAAAGGTGGATTTATTTAACAACATTAGCTTATGAAGCAAGGAGATGATCATTTTATTAAATGATTACTCCATCCAAATAATGAGAAATAAAGAATATAACCACAATCCTTTAAACTCCAAGGTAAGGTCTCTACCATGGTGTGTTAGGGAAGTCATCGCTCACCCGACGACCAACCCATGGTATAAATGTGACAAGATAGATTCAAAAGAATGGGATGGATTGCTCTTTGGAGGTCTGAGTAGGTCAAATGTGTGAAATTCCTCTAACGTGAGAGGAAGACCCTTAATGGTGATCGCCTTGGGAAGAGGGAAATGGAATTTTTGCCCTTACCGCATGTTAGAGGTGGTCAAAGAGTAATTATGGGTAGGTGAGGACATAGATCAAGGAGGGTAGAGAAGGCACAGGGTGAGAAAAAAAAGTACAGAAGGAGAAGATAGGGGTGAGGAAAAGAAACACAGAAGGAGAAGACAGAGTGTGATAAAAAGGAGCACGAGAGAGGAGTGGGGAAGGAATAAAACAATCATGAGAAAAAGGTAGCAAACATCCACCCAAATAGTGTAGGTGAGATAACTATTATAGGTGAACCAGGTTGGTTATGTCTTAAAATCAGAATGGCCTTTGTTTTCCTTCTTGTTTAAAATATGTGAATGACATAATTTTATGGCCTCTACTGTTGGTAGAATGACCTATGTTTTCCTTTTTATTTGAAATATGTGAATGAAATCATTGTATGGTCTTTGTCATTGGTAGAATGACATGTGCTTCTCTTCTTGTTGAAATATGCAAATGGCATCGTTATATGGTCTCTGTCATTGGCATAATGGCATGTGCTTTCCTTCTTGTTTGAAATATGTGAATTAAATTATTGTATGACCTCTACCATTGGTAGAATATATTATGCTTTCCTTCTTGTTGAAAGATGTGAATTGCATCATTATATGGCCTCTATCATTGGCAGAATGACCTGTGCTTTATTTATTGTTGAAAAATGTGAGTGACATTGTTTTATGGCATCTACCATTGGTAGAATGACCTGTGCTTTTCTTCTTGTTGAAAGACATGAATGATATCATTGTGTGGCCTCTACTATTGGCATAATCACCTGAGTGCATATTTATTTGAAATACATGAATAACATCGTTGTGTTGCCTCTACCATTGGTAGAATGGCTTGAGTGCATCTTTGTTTGAAAGACACAAATGGTGTCATTGTGTGGCCTCTACCATTGGAAGTATGGCTTGAGTGTATTTTTGGAGCCAAAATTGACTCAACATCAGATACCCCCAAATTTAAATTTTTGATCTTCAAAACCTTCGCCCAAATTTGTTGGTCTCTATTGCATTCACTTGTGAAATGTTGGTCTTTGTTGTTTTTCTTAGCCGTTATAAAAATGTTCATCTAAATCAGATTTAAAGTCATAACCAAGAATTGTTAAGTTGAATACCTTTTGGTCTTTAAGCAAAACAACCATTGAAATTTCCTCTATTATTAAAAGACATAAAATTCGAGGAAATAAAATTTGCACTAAGAAGGTCCCTCTAGTCCGTTGGTCCCTAAAAAATTAAATGAGCATTCGATCCCTAGGAAAATCATCCTTTCCCAGGCCAAATAAAATAATTCTACTAAATCCTAAGGTCGGATAAATAAAAAATTAAATGGTCAAAAGAGGGTATGTGCCCCCTTTATGATAAAACCTGTGCAACTCCTCCAATCTGGATGAACGTGCTTCATCCCCCAAGATCTGGATGGACGCACGCTCATAAGCAGCTCAAAGGTTAATTAATTAATAGTGCCATGGTCAAAATCGTATAACATAATGTCTAAGGCAATTGAATTAATTAAATTTGAAGGGTCATGCACCCCATTGATTAAATATCAAGCAAATTTTAAGATCTAGATGGTTGCGCTTGGTCCATGGCTAATCCGACGGATGCACTCTCATTAGAATAATCGAAGTTAACCGCAGGTTTTATTAAGGAATAATCCAAAGTTTAAAATTAATAATCAGATGATTAATTTTGGGATTAAAATTAACCGCATTATAAACCTGATGTTAACTAGCATGTAGCTTCCGAGATCTGGATGGCGATGCATAACTCTAAGAAGATCCGATGACCGCGCACCACTCAAAGTAACCAATCATAAATGTCAGAGGTTTTTAAGCACCCAAAAATTAATCTTTAATTAGAACCACATTAGCTCTCGGTGAACATGATTAATGAGGGTCTTAAACACATGGTTAATCATTCCCCTTTTGGTAATCAATGTTTTTAAAATCACCAAAGTTTAAATGAAAATTATAAAATAAGGTTTCAAAAGGCAAGGGTACACGCCCCTTTGATTAAAGATCGTGCGGATCACAAGATCTCAACGGTTGAACTCGATATTTAGTTGATCCGATGGTAGCGTGCACACTAGATTGCCCAACCATTAAAGCTACCATCAAAGTGGTGAATAAATATCTTATAGCTATGCATATCTCAATGGCAGCGCTCATCCCCGCCCGAATCCGACGGTAGCACTTTTCCAAAGCATCCAAAGGTTAATTATGCAAGGTTTATCGGATAATCAATTGTAAGGTTTAATTAAGAGCTAATATCCATGCATAATCAAGATTTAAGAAGGATCTAATACATTGTTAATGACCCCCTTTCCTTCCGATCAATCGATTGGAAGATATGAAGAAATCAATGAGCGCGCACATCCGTTATTTGATCTAACAATGAGCGCATAGGGAGATGAGCGGATTATAAAGTGCATGTGTTTTAACCAAAGACTATTAAAGTTTTAATCATCGATTAATCTTAATAAACTAGGATTATGTGAGTTTTAATGCATTAATTAATTATATGATCGCACTGAGAATTATAAAGCTTTGGGCCTAAGTGTTTTTAATCAAATTGCTGCCAACCTAAGATTTTTGACCTAATGTTCGAGATTAATCTAATTAATTTGGCATATGTTTATATATCATTGGACTAACAACCATACAGGTTTCGGGATCTTGATGGCAGCACTCGGAGTAAACTAAATCTGATGGTAAGCGCTATCCTTGGTGCACAGATTTTAATCTGATAAATATTTTTGCTTAGGCGCCTTAATTTTTGATTAACCATTGATTAATTTTGAAATAATCAAGTTTAGGCAAAGGTTTAATACCACCTTCGGACTAATCAATGTACAACTTGATAAATCTTTACAGGTGTGCATCTTCTTGAGTGGATCTAACGATGAGCGCCCAGAGAGATGATCAATTTTTAATGATATATGTTTTTGGGTCTTATATGGTCTAAGTCTGATTTAATAAAAAAATTAAAGGATTTAAAATATTATTCGAAGATTAAATTGCTTCTAATATGTTATCCACGGAGATAATGGAAACCAGCTTTTAAGGGATAAATAATTTTTTTACACGAAGCCATTTAATTAAAAGGTTTAATTTGTCTAAGGTTTGGACATGAATTATTGAATTAATGATTGTTTTAATTTGAATTTCGTCGAGGGCCTAAGTTACGGAAGATTTAAATGAATTAACTGAGCCTAAAATCTGAACATTAATTTTCATATATATGTGTAGTATACTTTGAACTAACCCTCATGCAGGTTCACGTGATCTAACGGAAGCACTCACCTCAAAGAAAAATCTATGGATGCGCATGTTCAAAACTACAAGGAAAATAAGAGTGTTTATTTTAAGCGTGTTTTCTAAGGTCAAAATAACATCGAATACATTTATTTGTTTTATCCCCAGCTAATCCTCCTGCAGGTTTAAATGATCTAACGGAAGTGCTTCATCCAAAGTAAATATGATGACATGCGCATCACAAGATGAACTATTTTTATCCTCACAGACACACAGTCAGTAATGACATTGATACCAGATCATACCAAAGTACAATCGAAAGCTCAGTAACAAAAATACTGCAAATTCAGATAGTAGTCGAGGAAAGGAATGTTCAAATGATCAAACTAAATCCCATGGACTATCATTAGAGGAATTCCTAGAGGCTTCCAACATAGAAGATATGATCATGAACAAGATAGAGGAGTTTGATTGTGAACCTGATGATGATAAAAAGATGGCCAGATACAGCTACATTCTTGATTAATGAAAAGCAGATCAAAAAACTTTAGTAGATCAAAAAAATGAAGAAAACCAGAGTACGTGGTCTACAGATAAAGCTAAATACACCTCCAAGGGAAGAAATAAGAAGTACTGAAGCAAGCCAAAGTTCAAAAATAGAAAATCAACTAGAAGATGAGGTGGGAATAGAAGAAGAATACTCATCAAAAATAGAGTCAACTGATCAATGAGCTAATCAAACAAAAAGTCATGACCAAATCCATAATACAGGTAAAAGGGGGTAATGGGAGATAGTTGTATGGTGTTGGGAAGATCAAAGGAGATGGTGATAACTGTAAGGCCTAGATGAGGCCAAAAATAACTGAATCAAGAATTAGAGGCTATAAAATAAGTAGACATGGTGAGAATCAACATCAAGATTTAGAGATAGCAAATTATTGCTAAGAGGTATACTTGAGTGCCCTATGAGTTGTGTTGTTGTATTCCCTTTGTGTCTTTTTTTTTTCATCCCTCATTCTTCCCCTTTGTTGTGCAGGTTTTGGTAGAACTGTGCTTGAGAAGTTGAGAATATTTCCAGTTCTTTTTGAGCCTAAATTCTAGAGATTCTTCTTGTTACCAAATTGGAATAGGAGAATTGAAGAAGTCTTGTTACATTATTTGAACAAGATTTTCTCATTGTATTAAGAGCTTTAACAGATTTTAATGGCATTCTGCCAACTCTGCATGTAATATTCATGGAAAATTAATACAATTTTGGGTTTCATTTCTATCATCTCTTTCTTTAATTCTGAGTGTAACCTTCTATCAGATTACATTATTTGAATGTGTTACAAGCATTTTATTTCATTGGCCTACTATTATATTTGTTATGATATTTGAAAGAATGTAATAGCGTCAATTTCTTCTTTTCCCCATTCTTTCTATTCATTTTATAAACGTTGTTAAATTGCTATAACAACCCAATGAATCTAGGCACCGGTCTACATAAGGCATAATAATAGTTGTTGTCTTTGCTTGGTCATTTTAATATAAGTAGTGTAACTAAAATTTGGAGTGCTTAAACTTACAATTTCTTGAGTTTATCACTGGGGTTTCCTTACCCATTCTGATTCTTTTTCTTTAGCAATATATCTTTTATCAGAATAAAGAGGCAGGTTGACCAGAGCCTATAATAGCTCGTTGGTTCCAAATGATTTCTTATAGCGTGACAATCGAATCCTATGGATGCAAGAAATTGTTCCAACAATTTTTTGGCACCGTTGTCGGGGAAGAATTTTTAAAATTTTACCTTGAATTTAAAGACTATATTTTAATCAACATGCAACCAATTAGAATAAAGAACCTTGCATTTTTGACTTTTACATTTTTATGTTCCTTATTTCTTTTTCCTGTAATTTTCAATCATCTTTTGAAGTGTTCTTGATGTTTCTTGATTTTCTTGAAATTTCCCCAAAGAACTATCTCCTGTAAGGCTGAGAGTAAAAAGATCAAGCAATCTTGATCGTACATTATGTTCTTTCTACACTACCTATGTTGATGACTCTGTCTGGACAACCCAGAAATCAAAAAATAAAGAAAGAAGGAGCAGAACGTGTTGGCGCATACGAGGAGAAGTGGTAAGGAGCTATTTCCAGAATTTGAGAACCCAAAGGTATTTATCCAAAACCAAAAAAACTAGTTTACAAAATTGGATCGTATCATAGTGGTAAGGTTTTGTTAACAAGTGAGGTTCCTTTAAATAGTGGTTCTAGCATCTTGATTTGTTCTGATAAGAGTATTTCAATTAATCATAAGTGTATCTTCTATCATCACCCTTGTGATCATGATGAATGACCAGAATAATCAATACCTTCAGACCTAGAGAGCCAATAGGTATAGGCCTTTTCAGCTGCCTCCTCACCTTCATCGGTTACCTATTAAAGCCCCTAAATACTTACCTAAATTCCTAGGTAACAATGTTGTCATTGGAGAAGAACATATCAAAAGCTTCTTGTATGCCTTAGATAGATTGAAAGTCGAAGAAGAATATGTGGCTCTTAGGCTATTTTGATAGACCTTAGAGAAAGATGCTTTAGATTGGTTCAATAGTATTTCCCCACATTGCATATTAAATTTCCAAGAAATGGAAGAAGTATTTTTAGAAAGGTATGGTAAGGAGAGAAATATACGTTCACTCATAACTAAATTGGCTGCAATAAAAAAAGAAAAATGAATCGATTAATAACTTCAACAAAAGATTCATCAAGGTTAAAAGCAAAATCTTTGATAAATTAGCTCTTAGTGATCAACATTACATTTGCTTTTATAAGAATGCTTTCTCTGTAGAATTCAATGATGAACTAAGAAAAGAGCAAGTGAACACTATTGATGAGTGCATGAATAAGGTTGTCCACGTAGAAAGAAATATGATCGATAGTAAATTCTCTTTCTATTGCCCTACCTGTAATTCATCGCATAAGCCTTCTAGTTGTGCCATCTATTTAGCTTCGCATCCCAGCCTAAGCCTTAAGGAACGACCTAGTAAAGAAGTCAGGACCAATTTAGATTGCAAGGATAAACACCCAAAATCTAAAGGAGATATTGAGGTCTATCAAAAATAGAGAACTTTAATATCCAAAAGAGAGCAACATCATCCTAAAACCACTAATGTCATACTTGATGAAGTTAAATGGGAACCGCTTATAGCAGTAGTTGATATTTTTCAAGAAATCAATGCCATGGACTTTAAGAGTACACTAGATGAGATGAATATTCCTAATGTGGATGAGATGAGAGAAAAACATTCAGAAGAAGGGATACAGTCCAACAAAATAGTGCAGGCTGAGGAAGAAAATTTGATAATTGGTCAACAACTAAGAACGATGAATCAAAATATGAGGTTATTAATGAAAAATTTGGTGCAGAAAAAGACCACAAAATAGAATTGATTGACCACAAGTTTGAAAATATAATTAAGTCTGAAGAAAATATCAATGTCTATCTTATCAGTTATGAACAAAGAAATTTATTTCTCAAGGAAGAAAATCATCATCAAGCTCTTGATAATAGATTTGATGAAATCAAACAAGATTAGTCTATAATAGTAGAAGTTTCAAAAAGCCTTTTGACCAATGATTTCAATATACAAGAAATACAACACTCAGATGTAGAGGCACTATCCAATAAAATAGTGCAAACTGAAGAAGAAGAAATTGATAAAGGGGCAACAATTAATAATGATGAGTCTAAATATGGGGGTCTTTTTAAGTCTAATATAGAAGAGAACCACCAAATATAATGGATTGATCATAAGCCATGGGTTGAAGAAGATGTCAACAATAAGCAAAGAACTTTATTTCCCAGAGAAGAACATCATCATCAAGCTCCTGATGACAATTCTGATGAAATCCCACAAGATCTATCAATAATAGTAGAAGCTCCAAAAAGCCTTCAGATCTATGATTTCGATATATTAGAAATTCCAGAACAATATTCAGAGGAAGAAGCATTGTCCAACAAAATTGTACAGGTTGAAGATGAAATAGTAGATGAAAGGCCAATAACTGAGGATGATTTATCCAAATATGAAGTTCTCCTTGTGAAGCACAATGCAAAGGAAGATCTTGAGACATAACTGACTAATCACAAGCCTAAAAGTATAGTTAAGTCCAAAAAATATATTGGTCAGAGAATCATAGCACAAAAGGAAGATGAATTTTCTAGATCTTTTAGGCTTATTGATCAGTCAAAAACAAGGTCCTTCAACGTTTTCCAAAGATATATGTCAAATCCAATGAATGAATACTCAATCTGCAACCACCCGACTAATAATAGAGCTTCATATAGCATCATAGTTGATTTATTAAGTTTTTTTTTTGTAAATAATTGTTCCCCCATTTATGTTAAAAGTGTGAAATCAGTTAGATTAAAATAGGTCAAATCAAATAAAATTGACAAATCCATAGTGCTCATTGGTCTGGAAAATGGTGCTGATTATTTTTCTGACTTCTCCATCATACTCATTAACAAAGTTCCAGTCCTAGGTAATACCGCATTTGTTACCTCATTTCAGAGTAAAATCCCCAATGCCCAACCCATCATCAGGAACCCCACAAGAATTGGCCAGTCTAATGGAAGATACATCATGAAAAGAACAAAGAAAAAAAAATGCATAAAGTTCAACTATAGTTTGTTTTTCTTTGGAATCATCAAGAATTGAGAGTGTATCCTAGGCCATTTAGACAAAAACAAAAGGAATTTGCACTCACTCTACATCCTGAGGTTATAAAGTTGTTTTTGCAAAATAGGAGCATTGACCTCCTCTCAGTTTTCATGATACTTTATTTTTGCCTCATCACCATCCGTGTCCAGTCGTGGCCATGTTTTTGTCTCCTTGAAAGGTTTTTGTTTTGCACCATAGTTTTAATAGACTTGTTCTAATCAGTCAAATAATGAGGACCTAAAATAAGGACATATGACACTAAGATCTTATGGGCCAGGTTTTAGGCAATTGTCCCACAAGTTTGGAGCTACAACAGATTAGGTGGAAGGCACTGTGTGTTATGCTGAAGCTTCACATCTCCCACAAATTTTAAGGATATTCTAGGGTCACGAAGAATGAAGTCATCATTGATAGGATACCTTGAGCTAAAAACATATACATCTCAAGATTTACAACCCCTACCATGGGGCCAATAGAGGAGTAAATAACCTATATAAAAAAAATCAATGAAAAAATATATAATAAAAAATAGAGTTGTATTTTTGTCAGAATGTTGTGTCATTTTGTTTTGTCAGTTAAGTAATTTCCTTACTGTTGTTTTGTTTTGTTTTGCTTTGTGTGGTTTTAGTTGTGTTGTTTCTCATGATTATCATAGGATGATGAGTATTCCTTACTGTTTATTTCTCTAAAGACAAATAAGAGAAGAGGAAATTTATTTTAGATGTTGATGATGCTTACAATTTTCAAATTTGAATGTTTATGCAATTATCATAGGGTATGAGACAAAATAGAGTAAGATCAGAGTTGTTGGTCCATCATGACAAAGTCTCACATTACAAATGATACTAAAAGGAATTTTAGGGTTCCAAGGGATAGAGTTATCTTTGGTAATATGGTTGAGCTAAAAATCATTACACTCTATTCTTTAGCCAAAAACTAATCCTCAACTCAGGCACACTCATTGCACAATTTGCTTATATCAAAATATTTCTCAAAAAGAGAAAGAAAATTAAAATGATGCAGATTGAGTCAATGTCTGAGATATCTTGGAAAACCTCTATCGGGGCTATAGATGCTTGACTGGCAGTAGAGTAAAACCATATGGGATCAATAGCATCTCCATCGGGGCTATAGATGCTTGACTGGTAGTGGAGCCCTGCAAATGGCAAAAATCTTAAGGAGTGAAATTACTTATTAGGCTTGATCATTTTCCAAACATGATGAAGTTTTGGAAGACCCATGAATAAAAAATGAATGCACTAACACACACTTAGGCCAAGGCATGATGGAACAACTAACTTTGATGCATTATGTATAATCATATCTTAGGACCTTGCTGAACAATCATAACAATATTTCAAAAGCTCATTTGATCTTAAAATTTTGATCCTTTGTTCCAAATTTAAATGAGAAAAATTACATGCTTCATCCCCTAATATTTGGATAGACGAGTGCTCACAAGCAACTCAAAGGTTAATTAATTAATAGTGCCATGGTCAAACTCATATAACATAATGTCTAAGGCAATTGAATTAATTAAATTTGAAGTAAGGATCATGCACCCCATTGATTAAATATCAAGCAAATTTTAATATCTGTATGGTTGCGCTTGGTCCATGGCTAATCCGACGGATGCACTCTCATTAGAATAATCAAAGTTAACTCCAAGTTTTATTAAGGAATAATCCAAAGTTTAAAATTAATAATCAGATGATTAATTTTGGGATTAAAATTAATCACATTATAAACTTGATGTTAACTAGCGTGTAGATTCTGATATCTAGATGGTGGTGTAGAACTCTGAGAAGATCCGATGATCATGCACCACTCAGAGTAACCAATCATAAATGTTGAAGGTTTTTAAGCACCTAAAAATTAATCTTTAATTAGAACCGCATTAGCTCATAGTGAATATGATTAATGAGGGTCTTAAACACATGGTTAATCATTCCCTATTTTGGTAATCAATGTTTTTAAAATCACCAAATTTTAAATGGAAATTATAAAATAAGGTTTCAAAAGGCAAGGGTACGCACCCCTTTGATTAAAGATCGTGCGGATCACAAGATCTCAACAACTGAACTTGATCTTTAGTTGATCCGATGGTAGCACGCACACCATATTTTCCAACCATTAAAGTTACCATCAAAGTGGTGAATAAATTTCTTACAACTATCCAGATCTTAATGGCAGTGCTCATCCCCAACCGAATCTGACGGTAGCACTTTTCCAATGCATCCAAAGGTTAATTATGCAAGTTTTATCAGATAATCGATTGTAAGGTTTAATTAAGAGTTAATATCCATGCATAATAAATATTTAAGAAGGATATAATACATTGTTAATGACCTCCTTTCCTTCTGATCAATCGACGGGTAGATCTGAAGAAATCAATGGGTGTGTGCATCCATTATTTGATCTAATGGTGAGCGCATAGGGAGATGAGCATATTATAAAGTGCATGTGTTTTAACCAAAGGCTATTAAATTTTTAATCATCAATTACTATTAATGAACTAGGATTATGTGAATTTTAATGCATTAATTAATTATATGATCACACTGAGAATTATAAAGCTTTGGGCCTAAGTGTTTTTAATCAAATTGCTACCAACCTAAAATTTTTTACCTAATTTTTGAGATTAATCTATTTAATTTAGCATATTTTTATATATCATTGGACTAACAACCATACAAGTTTTGGGATATTGACAGCAGTTCTCGGAGTAAACTAAATTTGATGGTAAGCGCTATCCTTGGTGCACATATTTTAATATGATAAATATTTTTGCTTAGGAATCTTAATTTTCGATTAACCATTGATTAATTTTGAAATAATCAAGTTTAGGCAAAGTTTTAATACCACATTCAAACTAATCAATATAAATATTGATAAATATTTACAGGTGCAAATCTTTGTGAGTGGATCTAATGATGAGCGCCCAAATATATGATCGATTTTTAATGATATATATTTTTGGGTCTTATATGGTCTAAGTCTGATTTAATAAAAAAAGTTAAGGGATTTAAAATATTATTCGAAGATTAAATTGCTTATAATATGTTATCCATAGAGATAATGGAAACCAAATTTTAAGGGATAAATAATTCTTTTTACACGAAGCCATTTAATTAAAATGTTTAATTTTTCTAAGGTTTGGACATGAATTATTGAATTAATGATTGTTTTAATTTGAATTTCATCGAGGGCCTAAGTTATGGAAGATTTAAATGAATTAACTAAGCCTAAAATCTGAACATTAATTTTTATATATATGTGCAGTATACTTTGAACTAACCCTCATGCAGGTTCACGTGATCTAACGAAAGCACTCACCTCAAAGAAAAATCTATGGATGCGCATGTTCAAAACTGCAAGGAAAATAAGAGTGTTTATTTTAAGTGTGTTTTCTAAGGTCAAAATAACATCAAATACATTTATTTGTTTTGTCCTTGGCTAATCATCCCATATGTTTAAATGATCTAAAAAAATTTCTTCGTCCAAAGTAAATCCGATGACACGCGCATCACGAGATGAACTATTTTTATCCTCATAGACACACAGTCAGTAATGACATTGATACCAGATCATACCAAAGTACAATCAAAATCTCAATAATAGAAATACTGCAAATTTAGATAGTAGCCGAGGAAAGGAATGTTCAGACGATCAAATTGAATCCCACGGACTATCATTAGAGGAATTCCTAGAGGCTACTAGCATAGAAGATATGATCATGAACAAGATAGAGGAGTTTGATTGTGAACCTGATGATGATAAAAATATGGCCAGACAGGCTACATTCTTGATTAATGAAAAGCAGATCAAAAAACTTCAGTAGATCAAAAAAATGAAGAAAACCAGAGTACGTGGTCTACAAATAAAGCTAAATACACCTCCAAGGGAAGAAATAAGAACTACTAAAGTAGGCCAAAGTTTAAAAATATAAAACTAGCCAAAATATGAGGTGGGAATAGAAGAAGAATACTCATAATAAATAGAGTCAATTGATCAATGGGCTAATCAAAAAAAAAATCATGAACAAATCCATAATACATGCAAAAGGGGATAATGGTATATAGTTGTACAATGTTGGGAAGATCAAATGAGATGGTGATAACTGTAAGGCCCATATGAGGCAAAAAATAATTTAATCAAGAACCAAAGGCTATAAAATAAGTAGCCATGGTTAGAATCAACATCAAGCTTTAGAGATAGCAAATTCTTGCTAAGAGGTATACTTGAGTGCCCTGTGAGTTGTGTTGTTGTATTCCATTTGTATATTTTTATGTTCATCCCTCATTCTTCCCCTTTGCTATGCAAGTTTTGGTAGAACTGTGCTTGAGAAGCTGATAACATTTCCAGTTCTTTTTGAGCCTGAAGTCCAAATATTCTTCCTATTACCATATTGGAATAGGAGAATTGAAGAAGTCTTGTTACATTATTTGAAAAAGACTTTCTCATTGTATTAAGAGATTTAACAGAGTTTAATGACATTCTGCCAACTCTACATGTAATATTCATGGGAAATAAATACAATTCTAGGTTTCAATTCTATCATCTTTGTTTTTAGTTCTGAGTATAACCTTGTTGCATATTACATTATTTGAATGTGTTACAAGCGTTTTATTTCATTGGCCTACTATTAAATTTGTTACGATATTCAAACGAATGTAATAGCGCCAACTTCTTATTTTCCCCATTCTTTCTATTCATTTTATAAATGTTGTTGAATTTCTATAAGATCCCAATGAATCTAGGCACCAATCTACCTAAGGCATAATAATAGTTGTCTTTGCTTGGTCATTTTAATATAAGTAGTGTAAATAAAATTTGGAGTGCTTAAACTTATAATTTCTCGAGTTTATCACTGGGGTTTCCTTACCCATTCTGATTCTTTTCTTTATAAATATATCTTTTATCAAAAGAAAGAGGTAGGTTGAAAAGAGCCTGTAATAGATCCTTGGTTTCAAATGACTTCTTTTAGCGTGACAATCAAATCCTATGGATGCAAGAAATTGTTCCAACATGTATCTTTGTTTGAAATATGTGAATGGCATCATTGTGTGGCCTCTGCTATTGGTAGGATGACCTGAGTATGTCTGTTTGAAAGACATGAATGGCATCATTGTGTGGCCTCTACCATTGGTAGTATGGCCTAAGTGTATCTCTATTTGAAATACGTGGATGACATCATTGTATGGCCTTGGTTGTTTGTAGTATAGATTAAGTCCTCCTCTATGTTGATGTGGATATCATAATTGTCTTGCCATATATTTTGGTTGTTGGTTGGGGACTATGGATTGTAGCGAGTCAGGTAGTACTGCGAGCAACCCTTCCTTGCAATCATAGTCAATATTAGAAATTCCCTTGGGTGCCATTGGTACCAAGGATGACCTGCCCATATCACGGAAATTGTTGGCACTACAAGTGTGTGAGCACCATCTACTCTTGGGCTGATGGGGTGAAAGCCTTCCAATTAACCTTTGGTCCACCCTATGTCTTGCCTCGTGATATATAGTTTTGGCTCATTTTTTGGATGTTGTTCCATCCCATAGTTCAATAATGATAGTGTAAAGCTTTAATTAATGTTCATTATCTAAAATGGTAGATTTTAGGATAATGAAAGTGTAAAATATTTAATTAATGTTCATTATCTAAAATGGTAGATTTTAGGATAATGAAAGTGTAGAAGCTTTAATTAATGTTCATTATCTAAAATGGTAGATTTTAGGATAATGATAGTGTAATGACTTTATTTAATATTCATTGTATCAAATTAAATGAATTATGGTTATTTTGTAATTTAATGGTATGGGACCTTATGTTATGAAATAAAATGAATGATGGTTATTTTGTAATTTAATGGTATGGGACATTATATTATGAAATAAAATAAATGTTGGTTATTTTGTAATTTTAAAATTATGGGACCTTAGGTTATGAAATAAAATGAATGATGGTTATTTTGTAATTTAATGGTATGGGACCTTATGTTATGAAATAAAATAAATGATGGTTATTTTGTAATTTTAAAAGTATGGGACCTTAGGTTATGAAATAAAATTAATGATGGTTATTTTATAATTTAAGGGTATGGGACCTTATGTTATGAAAAAAATGAATGAATGTGATTTGGTAGTTTAAGGGTATGAGACCTTATGTTCATAAATGAAAAAAAAGGTTTATTGGGAATTAAGGTAGTTGCTTGAGTAATGAGATGTGTGAACCTAGTTCTTAGAAATTAAGGGTATGGGACTTTAATTTTTGGGAAGGTTTGTTCATTTATTTACAAGTAGAGTGCATGAGTTGATGCATGGTTGACTGAATCCCTCAAGTTGACTAAGGGGGAGGGATGGAAATGATAGTTTCCATGATTAATAATATGTATTAGTAAGTTGAATTTCTTGGGTTATTTGTATAGTTGCAATTTGGCAATGAATTAAGTAAGTGCATATAGAAGCATGTCTATTTGGATTCATGAGTGTGATCCCCTAATAGTATCACTTGATCGATGGAAGAGTGGGAAGGCTAGAATCATGAGATGCACCAATTCAGAAGTTTGCTCTCTACCTTACATCTTGTATTTTATGCAATATATTAGATCATGGGGATATTTCTCCAATAAAATGGATGTAAAGTATAGTGGAAAGTATGGGGTATACCATACTTATTAATGTATCTGAATGGACATTGCAACTACTATTTTTAGTACTTATTTATTCAGATTATTGCATCTAAATATTTAATTTATGTCTATTTTGTGATTGTTTCTTTATGCTTTGATTATTCTTGTTGTTGGTCAATTCATTTTGTTAGATTTAGTATCTAGATCTCTAATTCTTTTGTGTGATTAAAAGAATGAATCATTAGAAAGTTCTTAGTGAATGTTGAGGATACCCTAAGGACTTGATTCCCCCTTAGGTATATTGGTGACTAGGTTTGAAAGATTATACCATATTTAAGATAACGTATCAATAGACAAGATTGATAGCTTAACTCATAGTACACTTAGCATACCACACATAACGGCTTGTGTGGATATGGATATGCATGTACACCTTCTAATGATTAAAGGTGGTAAGTATATCTCATCAAGACTAATGAGAGGGATGGACTTATATGTTAAAACATAAGATAGGCTTATGCAGACAGACTTGTGTGAAGGGAATCTTGTGTGGTATAGTTCTTGAGAAACTTAGGGGATGTCAAATAGTAAGTCGATCTAAGGTTGGGTAAGGATTTATGAATCCTTCTCCTTAGTGAAAAAATATAGATAAACTTTTCCATTTTGTTTGTGTGTTTTCTTATTTCATATTTTGAGGTGTTACATTTAGATTCAAGCATAGGAGAACAAGGTTTCCCTTGAGGCTCAACATCTACTAAATTTTTTGCATCATTAGAAAAATTATCCTTGTATTGTGGCTCAGGTTTTACCCTCCCCACTTGCCAAAGATA
Source organism: Wollemia nobilis (assembly GCA_028583015.1). Taxonomy (NCBI): domain Eukaryota; kingdom Viridiplantae; phylum Streptophyta; class Pinopsida; order Araucariales; family Araucariaceae; genus Wollemia; species Wollemia nobilis. The sequence goes on along the minus strand of JAQPPZ010017225.1, from coordinate 3,369,686 downwards.
TTTTTCTTCTTAGTAATATTGAGGTCACAATAATTAGATTTCCCGTACCCATCGCCTATAGGACCATTGTACCAGGGAAGTATTTCACTTTGTACCATAATATTACCATTCGGGCTCAACATCTAGTTGGGCTACCACTTTACCTCAGATCACAAGTGACACTTCAAAATTGCAGGGTGATGATTTTGGATAGGATTCAATTCCCACAAACCTTGATCTTACCAGAAGCTAGGGAAACCCTCCAAATAAGGACCCCCTCCCTCTACATGCGCTACTCCTATGGTGACTTGTGTACTAGCAAGCCTTTTGCACTTTCTTTTTTGTTGATATGTTAATTATTTTATAGTTGTCCTAGGCCTTTTTTTAGCCCTAGGTTGATGTTCTATATAGGATTTTGGGGTTTACTTCCATTTGTGAATGATGTACTCTTATTTTTTAATAAGATCAAGTCACTTTCAACAAAAAATAAATATATTATTATATTATTTTTTATAAAATAAATATAGATGTATAATAAAATATTTTTTTAATCTGGTTTTTGATACATATATTCTATATAATTATACGAAGAAATAATTATATCACTTATATTTATTGTATATTTTAAAATAAAAATTTTGACAAAGAATAAATAATACTAAATGTTTGACTTGAGGAAAGATAAGCAACATACACTTATATAAAAATGTTTTCACAAATTAACATGAATATATGTATCAAAAACCAGATTAAAAAAATGATAGCCAATCAAGGTCAAAATGAATAGACGGATAGACAATTCAACAAGACATGACTCAAAATCCAAAGTGATAGCCACTTATAAAACTTTGCATGAGTTTTGGAGGGAAAACCCTCCCCTTGTAATATATAAATAGGGATAGCATTATCTTATTAAAGGATCAACAAGTTTGTAGTTGTATTCTATTATAGGCTTTCTCTTCATTTATTTTTACCAAAATAGATGGTTCTTGAGCGGATTTTGGATAATTTCAAACCCCCACTTATGGTACAATATTTGTAAAATATTGATTGCATATATATTGTAGATGCAAATCGAACAACACCAAATAACTAAACTTAAATAAATGAACAATTAAAGCAAGATAAACACATGTGATTGCACAAAAATAAATTTGATTTTATTGTTGGGTGGATTCCTGATATTACAACCAAATATGCCCCAGATTGGGGTTTTTACAATGCTTTATTGCTCAATACAATAATCTTAATATGCTAGGGTTCTCCAAAACCCTAGCCAACAAATCAGGGTGGTGTCTTCACGCTCGATCGATCCCAACAGAAGTGAGTGGGCTTCAGATATCCTTTGGCTGGACCACTCCAGCTTAAACAACTACTCAATGCTTGTGTATCTCCAAACCTGCACACAAAGAATGACAAAATAGGATTAGTAGTAACTATGAGGGCTCCACTGTGTGAGACCCTCAAAAATCAATAAAAACCCTAAATGCCAAGTAATAAACTACATACAAAATATGGAAATAATGAAAGTAGTATAACAATAAAATATTTACCTTGTTGAACTTGATGTTTTCTGATCCATAGCCAAGAAACACCCAAGGGCTTCGCTAGTCTTCAATAGTAGGTTCTGAGATACCTATGGGTGCTCGATGGTAGTAGAAAATACTCATGGGTGCTTGGGGATGGTGGAAAGCACCCAGAGGTGCTTGGTGATGGAAGGAAGTACTCGAAGGTGCTTAGTGGTGATAGGGAGTACTTGAAGGTGTTTGAGAGTTGAGGTGAAGATCTATAGAAGTAGATCTGGTTGAGTAAAATGGGTGGTGATGGATGCAGAGGCTAGGGTGAGTGAGGATGGATGGCGAGAATGCTTGGATACTCTAGGGAAAGCACTTAGGAAATTCTCAAATTGCTTAGGAAACTCTTAGGGGTTGAGCCATCAAAATGGCTCCTATTAATAATCCACACTAGGGTATGTTAGGGTTTGAGCGACACAAATTGTGTGGCTCAGATTAAAACATATCGAAGGGTGGATATTAATTTTGGGTGTATGGCATGGATTGATGTGGATGGATGGCTAGGATTAAGTCAAATCGGATGGTTAGGATTTATTTACATATATAATATTTATATTTATTAAATATATATAAAATATAATATTAAAATATTAATATTAAACATATATTTAACAAATATACCTAAATATATATAAATAAATGGGTAAAAATGGTGGGAAGACCTGGATGGATGACAAGTGGCTAGATTTTGGTGTCTACAGATGCCCCTTTTTGTACTGCATTGCGTGAAACACAATGCAGTGCAAAAACACAAGACACCTGCTTGGGCTAGGTGTAGAAGCAACTTTCTCTTGGGATGGAAAAATGAGCTTGAAGATAAAAGAATTAAAGAATTTGGATTTGCGTAGCTTACCCCCTCAATTGGTGAATGAGTTTGCGGATGAATCTCATGAGCCAATTGAAAAAATGTGTGCAAATAATTTGTGGATGATATGAATGATGTAAATGTGATACCATTTTTGCCCCAATGAGGAGAGGGGATTGGTGGAAAATGTGGAATGATTGCATCTATTTTTGCCCCAATAGATGAAGGGTTTTGTGAAAATGTGATGAAAATGTGTCTATTTTTGCCCCAATAGATGAAGGGATTTTTGCCAAGTGTAGATGCCATGATCATGTAAGATGTATCCCATTGTGGGAAAGTCAAAACCAAATGTGGTTGCCCCAAATTTGGGGTGATTCGATGTTGCTGAAGAATGTGCCTTTGGGCATCATTGATATGCAAGGATGAATATGCAAAGATAAAAATAGTCAACTTCGGAGGGCCAACTAGTGACTGTCAGATAATTCCTATGATCGGAACCAATCACCCTAGCTAAGGCCAGTCACCATGATGACTGTCAAGGAGATGTGAAATGATGAAATGTGATTTTGTCCATGTTTTAAGCCCCATGAACTAGGCCATCAATGATAACTTTTGTGCAAATTGTTCTTGGCAAGGTTTCACGTAAAAATGTGAAGTACCAAATGTGATTGTGATTTTGAACAAGGAGATATAGGATGATGAAAATGACCAAGTGTCCTTATGGTAGGTTATTCATCTTACCAAATTGCATGGATGCAAATCATTGCAATCACCAAGTATATAGAATAAACCACTAGATACAAGGTTCACTTGAATTTTTGTTTGAACTTGGAAAATATGCAAATGTTATGATTGATGATTGAAAATGATGTGGAAATGAATTATTGATGATGAGAATGATGATTATGGTCATTTTGTGAAAATTTGGACCATTTTGGAGCATTTTGTAACTTGTTATGCGATTTTATGACTTTTGGTCGCAAATAAAAATTATGCATCCAAATCAGTTGGAACCTTCACAAAACTTGTTAATATGATGAAAATGATGTATGGATGTAATATGGAGAGATTTGGTGGGGGTAAGCCACTATTTTGCAATGATTTGACCTTTTTTCAATTTTTGATGCCAAATATCGGTTGGCACTTTTGGCATGCATAGATGCCCATCGATGTTTGGGTGCTTTGTAAATATCTCGGTGCACTTTAATGCACTAGGAAATACCCATGGGTATTTCAAGGTACTTGAAGTAGCTATAAATAGCTTGTAGGGAGAAAATGAAGCTCATTTGTGCATTTGTGAGTTTGAGAAGTTGCGTCTGGGAGAGTTGGGTGAAGTGGAGTGGAGTGAAGTGATGTGAAGTAATTTGGGTGTAGAAGCTATGGTGGTGGAGGGAGTGGATGTAAAAGCTAGAGCTAGGGCTGGAGTGTGATTTGTTAAGGTAAGTCCTTTATTTGAAGCTCTTTGTTTTTGTGCAAAAATTATGTTTTTTTGAACATGTATTAATAAATTTTGTGTTGTGTTGTAGCTTAGGATTTTGGAGGCTCGACATTGGTTCTCACCTCTCATCCCTGGGATGAGGAAGGTATTGGTGAAGGATGAGTGGGATTTGTTGGAGGTTGTGGGGCTAGAGGAGGTAGCCTAGATTGATGTGGTGAGGGTGGATGAGGGGTACCTCTCTGCCTTGGTAGAGAGGTGGGATCTGGATAGGGGGACCTTTCAGCTCCCTATTGGAGAGGTGACCCTTACACTTGAGGATGTATATCACATCCTCAAGGTGCTAGTGGAGGGGATTCATATCGAGGTTGGATGTGATCGGGAGTGGATATGAAGAAGATGTTTGGAGATAGTTGGTAGAGTGTGAAGGTGGAGTGTGGGGGCATTCCATACTTGTCCATGTATGTGGACAAGGAATTGGATGCCCTTCGAGATTTGGTGATGTTCATGTTGGCCAACATCATGGCCTTAAATAGTATTAGTTGTAGGTTCCCTTGGAACCTGATAGGGTTGGTGAGTGATATGTTGGCTACCTCATAGGTGTATGCATGGGCTCCTACCTTATTGGTATAGGTGTACTAGGAGTTGTATGAGGTGAGGAGGTGGGGGAGGAAGGGATTGGGTTGCAGCTTGTTACTGTAGTGTTGGGGATGGGAGCATTTTAGTATGGCTCGATCGAAGGGTCTACCAATTATAGGCTTAGGTAGGGGGTAGCCCTATGCTAGGAGATGGGTGGTGGTAGAGGAGGTATAATCGAGTCATCTTGTGTAGATGAGTGAGTGGTATAAGGATTTGTGGGTTGGATTGACATCCACCCAAGTGATATGGAGGCCATGGTAGGGTACTAGGTGGATAGGATATGGAGAGCATCTATGATGGGTGAGGTAGGCTAGGTGGGTGGTTGGGAGGTATCAGAGTGAGGTTGAGTATATTTAGTTCTCATGGGTGCTCCGATAGTTTGGCCTGAGGTAGGGGATTTTAGATGAGTCGATGCTCTATAGGAGGTATTAAGAGGAGATAGGGCTACCATGTGTTGAGCCATGGAGGGAGGTTTATGAGGATGATGAGGAGATAGATCTCCTTGATGTGGATGATGTAGGGACTACTATGGAGTATGATGCATGGTTCGCTACATAGCCACCATGGGCATCGACTCTAGTAGTAATTGGTGGATATGAGGATGAGGTTGAGGAGACCCATGAGGCTCCCAAGTGGTAGAGGTACCTTCGATCTGATAGTTAAAGGAGGAGGACTAAGGGTGTGATTAGGTAGGCTCCTAGGAGTGGAGGAGATGGTAGAGATGGGGATGATGTGGAGGAGACTCTGGATGGACCTCTAGGTTAGAGTGAGGAGGATTGGGTGAGGTTGGAGTAGTAGGTGGTAGAGTGGGATGTGATGGTGATGGCTCGGGATGAGAGGATCATGAGGCTCTAGGTAGAGCTTCTAGAGAGGGAGCATTATCATAATGTTGATATAGCATACCTTCGGTCTCGGTAGAGGTATATCGAGGCTTTGGAGGATAAGTTGATAGAGCATCATATTCCACTTCCTGATCCTCCTACCTCATCTGTATTCGAGGCTGCTAGGCATAGCTCTAGGTCTAGGGCTCCTTCTAGGTCATAGGGGTCCTCTTGGAGGGCTTAGCTAGTGCTTAGATGCACTTTTTGTATATGAGCCTTGGTGCTCCATTGTATGTAGCCTTTTGGCACTCATTGTATATGTGATATTTATACATATATATACATGGCTTTTACTTTTGTGTTATAATTTTTGTGTGAATGCTTTTATGGAATGCATATGATATGTTATGGATGATTAATGCAATATGGAAATAGTTATGGATGATTAATGCAAGGTATGGAATGCAAATGTTCTAATGATCATTCATAGTTTAGATTTTTCTTGGCCATGTTCTAGCATTGTTGTTTAATTAGGGGCACCAAACTTGGTGGCTTGTGTGGTGTATGACTCATGAAGTGACATGGATGTTGACATGGAAGAAGATATGGATGTTGATATGGAAGAAGTGACTATTTTAGAGACTCAGACATACTAGTGGTATCAAACAAACTCACTAAAATTACCTAATCCCTCTAGGACCAAATGTGTGTGCAGTGAATTCATTTACCGAATCATGAGCATGGTAATGACTCAAGGTAATCAAGAACCAATGTGTGTGCAAGTGAGTTCATTAACTCATCTTGAGTAAATTGGGGGTGACCTGTTATGGATGAAACCAAGAAGCTAGCTTGTCCGTATGTGCGGTCATAGGTCTCTTTAAAAGAGACGTGTCACCATGCATGAGCGTACTCCACTACTAATCAAGCGTCTATAGCTCCGGTGGAGGCTAACTCCATAGTCCATGAATTTTGATCTCTTAAGTTTTGGGGATGACTACCTAACCGTCTGACTAGAAATGTAGTATGATCCTTACAACCCAATGATCAGTGGTGTGTGATGTAAAAGATTTAGAGCTTTGGGAAATTGGATTCTCAACCTAAGTGTGATGAGAATTGTACCCTATCCTTACTACTCTATATTTTGAATTTGGAAGTAATTGTGATAGTGGTGAAAACCACTATTTTTGTGGACTATGTTGCATGATGGGACAAGCGAGGATTACCCTTTTCACTTTGAGGTTCAAACCAAGTATGGTGTTATCCCTCTTTGACACAAGATGTTTTTAAGATGTGTAATTGTGTTTGGTTCAAGAATGTTTTGGAGTCAATTCCCAAAACTCAAGATTTTCTTAGTGAAGATGTGTAATGGTCCTAAAAAGAACTCGACATGTATTTGTGGTTTGCTTAAAACACTAGGAGTGGTTGAGTGACCGAAAACACCTAGGAATTATGGATATATGGAGGCAAATGATAATTTGGCTTGGTGGAATGTTTGACATGGATGATGTTGTGAAGGTGCCCCTGATTAAGGCAACATGACTTTATTGGACCAATTCAATACCTTGAACTTAATAAATGATCCCTAATATGAAATGTGAAATGTAGATGGAATGTATGAAATGCAATTTTGTGAAATGGAGTGTATGAATGCAATTGTTTTAAATGAAATGTGTGAAAATGAAATGCAATGTTTTTGAATGAAATGTGCAAATGAAATGCAATATTTTTGTGTATTAGCCATGTATATATACATATATATAAATCACATTATGCATAGAATGCTCTCAAGTGTATAACATTAAGTGGTTCAAGTTCTTCCTCTCCCTCTAGACTGGCAAGCCTATAAGTACCTTTACCCACTCTTTGAGTGATAATGTATGGACCCAACCAATTAGCCATGAATTTATCATGAAGATGCGATAATGCATTGGTGTTTTGTTGATTCTCTTTAAGGATAAGATCTCCTACTTGGAATTCATGTAGATGAACTTTGGCATTGTAAGCATGCTTTAGGCGGTCTTGATAAACTCGTAAATGCTCTAAAGCATTGACTCACCTCTCATCAAGAAGTGTGAGTTGGTCAAGATGTGCTTGTCTAGCAGTGTCATCATCTATGAATTCTTACAAAGAAATTTGTAAGGAGGGGATCTCAAGCTCAAGAGGCATGATTGCTTCGGCTCCATAGACCAATGAAAATGGTGTTGCCCTAGTAGGCATGTGGATGCTTGTTCGATAAGCCCATAATGCCAAGGGAATTTTTGTATGCCAATCTCTATGATTTTTGTTAACAAGTTTCTTGAGAATAGCAATTAAGGTCTTGTTGGTAGCCTCAGCTTGTCCATTGGCTTGTGGGTAATAAGGAGTCAAGAAACTATGTTGGATGTTATATTTCTCACAAAGTGCTCGAACATCCTTGTTCTTGAAAGACTTACCATTGTTAGAGATGATTTTTGAGGGGATACCAAAATGATAAATGATATGGTGAAGTATAAACTCCACAATTCTAGGTCCTCTTTGGGTTAATTTTGAAGTATTTAGTGGTTGTGATGATGAATGTATGTTGTCCTAAGGAAGGAGGTGAAATTTTTCCAATTAGATCTAGACCCCATTGTGAAAAGGGCCAAAGGCTTTGAATAGGTTGTAAAGCTTGTGATGGCACATGAGTTAAATTAGCATGTTCTTGACATTTCTTACAATGTTTAACATAAGTGCAATAATCATGTTCCATGGTGGGCCAATAATAACCCATGCATAGAATACGCTTTGTGATGGCCATCCCACTAAAATGACCACCACAAGTACCATCATGAGCTTCAGCTATGGCTCTTTGTGCCTCACTAGACTCGAGATATTGAAGGAGGACTCCATCATAACCATGTTTATACAACACGTCCCCCAAGAGAACAAAATGAGCTACTTTTTTCTTGAAAGTGCATTTAGCAGTTTGAGACATGTCATATGGGAGTGTTCCAAACTTGAGAAAGGCTACTATTTGGCTTGACCAAGGCTCATATGGATCCGACTGGATAAAGCAAACATCCTTTTCATCCTTAGATTCAACATAGACAATTGCAGATTTAGAGATCATTGAAATAATAAGGGGTTGTACCTCTCCTAAGGAGTCTTTTGGAATCAATGATCCAAGAGAGGCCATTGCATCTACAAATCTATTAGTCGAATATGGCAAACTATCGATTTCATACCATTCAAATTTAGATAGCAATTTCATTGCTACTTCATGGTAAAGTTTAATGGTAGGTTCTTTGCATTGGTATTCTCCATTGATTTTCTTGACAACAAGTTGAGAATCACCAAATATCTTGATACGCTTAATGCCCATAGCTATAGTTGATTGAAGACCTAAGATTAAGGCTTCATACTCTATAGTGTTGTTTGTGCATTGGAAGTCAAGTTTGAATGATAAAGGGATAGGTACCCCCTAGGGTGTATGAAACATGACTCCAACACCTTGACCTTTCTCACACTTAGAGCCATCAAAGAATAATGTGATATCGACATCTTCCTCTGAATGACATCTTCTTCTTGTTTAGTGATAACAAATACCGAATCATCTAGGAGCTCAATAATCAAAGGATGATCACTAGGTAGTGGAGCTTCCACAAGTTGATCGGCTATGACCTGACCTTTAATGGATTTTTGGCTAATGAATTCCAAGTCGAATTTCAGTAAGAAGCATTATCCATTTAGCGGTGCGGGTGTTATTGTAAGTGCGAGACATCATATAACGTAGAGGATTTTCTCTAGCTATGACATATGTTGTGTGACTAAGCATGTAATGTCAAAGTTTCTTAGTGGTAAAAACCACTGCTAAGCACAATTTTTCTACATAAGCGTATCTAGTTTCATAGCTTACCAATGTTCGACTAATGTAATAGACAACTTGCTCTCGATTTTCTTCATTCTTTTGTGCAAGCATTGTCCCTAATGCAAAGTCCATTGCTGAAACATAAATATAGAATGGGACCCCTAGATGAGGAGGAGCTAAGACTGGTGGAGAAGCTAGGTATTGCTTAATGTCATCAAAGGCTTTTTGGCACTCATCTATCCAAGAAAATGGCACCCCCTTTTGTAGTAGGTGATTGAATGGCCTACATTTGTCAGAAAGTTGCACAATGAAATGATGGATTGATTGGATATTTCCTTGTAAACTATGCAATTCCTTTAAGTTTGTTGGGGGAGGCATCTCTAAGATGACCTTGACCTTGTTTGGGTCCACCTCAATGCCTCTTTTGGAGATAATGAACCCTAATAGTTTTCCAGAGGTAACACCAAAGACACATTTCTTGGGGTTCAACCTTACATTATGCTCTAGTAGTCGGTCAAAAACTTTCTCCAATACACCAATGTGCTCTTGTCGAGTTTTAGATTTTTCCAAGAGATCATCCACATAATCTTCGATAATATTATGCATATAGTCATGGAAAATGTATGTCATGGCACGTTGATAAGTGGCACCTACATTTTTAAGGCCAAAGGGCATCACCTTGTAACAAAAAGTTCCCCAAGGTGTAGTGAATGTTGTTTTGTGTTGGTCATCAAGATTTATTTGAATTTGGTTGTATCCTAAGAAACCATCCATGAGAGAAAGCATTTCATGGCCAGCACAAGTGTCGACAAGAGTATCAATGTTTGGAAGAGGAAAATCATCCTTAGGACACGCTTTGTTAAGATCTCGAAAGTTAGTGCAAATGTGTATCACCTCGTTAGGCTTACGAATGGGTACCATATTTGAGAGCCACTCAGGATAATCAATGGGTACAATGAAACCCACATCTAGTAGCTTTTGGAGCTCTTCTTTGACCAAGAGGGCAATGGTAGGATGCATCCTTCTAAGTTTTTGTTTGATCAACTTAGCATCAGGATGTAAGGTGAGATTATGGACAACCAAGCTAGGGTCAAGACCAGGCATGTCTTTATAGGACCATGCAAAAATGCCCTTCTTCCTCTTGAGGAGAGCAATTAATTGCTCTTGTTCATCATTGGATAAGATTTTGCCAAGCTTGACAATTTGAGGGATTGTCTTTGTCTGAACTAAGGTCCACATCGATGGTATCTTCAATGGACATATGGGAACCTTCCTCAAGTTGATGGGGTGTAGGGATCATATGAATGTCATCTAAGATGTCATCAAACTCTTCTGACTTTTCCTCATCTACGTCTTCCTAGAAAACCTTAAGGTTTGAAGGTGAAGGTGAAGGTGAAGGTGGAGGGGATGGAGGAATGTAGTTGGTTGGAAGCCCTTAACAATTCCTTGGACAAGACAAACTCAAAAAAGGATGGAGGTGAAGAGATCTGGTCCATATCAATAAGACTCATGTCAATTGGAATTGGCTTTGCCAAATCGTATGGATTATGGAGTGGGGTGAATAAGTCAACAGGATTCATGTTGACTTAAGGGAAAATGGATGAGGTTGGAATGGATGGGATGAATGGAGCCTAAGAACCGATGCTAGGAGCTTGGTAAACCTGGATAACAACAAGCAACACAAATAAATGCATTTAACTAAATGCTATATACATGCAATGCAGAAAAAAAAATGTTTTTGTTTGATTTTTTTTGTTTTTTTGTATTATGTACATATATTACAATTTTGGCTTATGAAATGGATTAATGATATGGAGGTGGTGGTTCACCGATAGGGGAGGCTCATTCTTGTGGAAGAAGCAAGTGAAATATGGGCTCATGGATGGGGAACATTCTGAGATAAAACTCATCTTGTTCGGTGTGGGGAATGATGGGCTCTGATTCCTCTTCAGATTCATCAAAAATTATTGATATGAGTTCGAATTCTTCATATATCTCATCATCAGAGTCATCGGGATGGAGGGCTTCTTCTCCTAAATTTAGATTAAGCCTTTGGAAGGCTTGTTCAAGAGAAGAGGTGGTGGAAAGTGGAGTGTAACCTAAGCTTGAATGGTCATGCATTTCTTGATATGGAACATCAATAATGTCATGCATTCCCTATTCATGCAATCCTAGGCCATGACCCTACCAATTAACTATGTGAAAATAATGAGATGGAAATCTCAACATGTTTTGTATGTTGGTAGGTGTTGGTTCTTTGGGTTCTTCTAGGGGAGCTAGATTTGATGAAGAATCAATCCCCCCATATATAAAATTTATGTTGTTGGGAGTTGAACCCATGTCATATACCACTCCTATGGATAAAGGTGGGTCACGTGGGTGATCAAAATCCTTAGTGGTTGGAATGGTGAGTGGTGTAATGGTGATGTCTTGGACCACATATTCACCAATACCAGGATTAGTGAGGTGGACCTCGACTTGGGATGATGTGGAAGGACCATGATTGGATAATGGCTTAGGGAATGGTGGAGATGAAGATGTCTCACAATCCATCAACTCGACTTGTGAAATATTGGTTGATGGAGATGGATTGGATTGGGAAGGTTGTTGAATGGATGATGATGATGTGGAAGGTAAAGTTGTGGAAGGGGATGATGTTGATGATGTGGATTGACTTTGACCACATGTGCATGTAGTCAATGATGAAGATGATGGGGGATGGGTGATAAGGGGCTCCTCAGGAATGGGAGATTTTGATGAAGAAATGGGTGGAGTGGTAGATGGATTGGTTGATGGTGATAGGAAAAGGTGGGTGGAAGGAAGCATGGATTCATAAGGATTTGAGATGAAATTACAATACTTAAATGGTTTGACATCTGTTGGTATGCAATGTACTTGTCCCTCATGAATGTATTTTAGGCATTGATGTAGAATGGAAGGGACACATCTCATTTCCCTCATCCAAGGTCTTCCAAGGAGTACATTGTATACCATGGATCCTTCCAAGATGTGGAACATAGTGTGCAACATTTTGACCCCCACTTCGATGGGCAAAATAATAGTGCCAATTATGGAACATAAAGCATCGTTGAATGCTTTTAGGGTGAAAGATGACTTGGTGATATGAGATGGAGGAAGGTTAAGATGATGAAGGGTAGATATGGTGATGATATTAATAGAGGATCTGATGTCAATTAGAACTCTTTTGAAAGGCTTCTTGTCAATTAGAGCCATGATATGCAATGGAGGATCTACTGATTCTGATGAGATTGGCTTAATCTCAAAGTCATAAAATGTAATGGAAGGCTCCATGCATGTTTGAATGCTCCCTATAAATTTGTTGAAGGCATTAGGATCTTGAGATTGTAATTCAATGGATTTTAGAATATCCATTAATGCCTCATGATGTGGGGGAGATTGTTGAATTAGCTCATATATTGACAATTTGGTGGAAGCCATCTTTAGGCTTGTGGTTAACCGACTACTCAATGAGATGACTGGTCATGGAGGATGATTGATGGGATGAATGGGAGGATTTGGTTGGCTAGGAATATGAATTGGTGGGGAAGGATTAGGGGAAATTTGAATGGGAGGTGATGTGGTAGGTTGCGACACACTTGCTTGAGGTTGTTGCCTTGCATTTTGTTGGTTATTTTGTTGACCTCTAGTTACCACATGAATGGCACCTACAAAACCTTGGTATTGTTGGACATGGTTAACTTGATTGGGAGGAGTTTTGGTGTTAGCCCCTCCCATAGTTGGTTGCACCTCCTCATGATGAGGAAGTGGTGTTTGAAAAATACCAAGATTTTGGTTTTGTTGAGCAAGGGGGTTGTCAAGCTTGATGGCCCCCAAGTCAATAAGGTCTTGAACTATGTCTTTGAATACATGGAAATTATTGATATCATACCCATTTTGCCTATGGTAAGGACAAAATAAATGTTCTTGATAATGTTTTCCATGTTTAGCGGGATCATCTAGTCTGATTTTGGGTAATGCAAGTTTATTTGTGTCATACAACCTTCGAAAGAGGGAAGCATATGACTCGACCAAGGGGGTGTATTGGTGATTCTATCAGATAGACTATCATCGAGGATGGTTCTCCATAGTTGGCACTATGCTTTGCATGGATTGAGATACTGAAGGTACCACATGATAAGCAATTTTTTGTGGTGGTTGTTGCACTGATTGTTGTTGAGCCATTATCGATTGGCTCATGACCACTTGATTGACATGATTAGGCTGATTGGTCGAAGTGGCCTGTGTTGATTTTGATTGGCCAAAATAATTACTTTTGTATTGGCCCTTGTTTTGCCATTCCTTTTTCCTAGGCTTAAGTATGCCCTCTTGGATTTTTATCTCCTCGATGACACTAGCCTATGCTAGAGCTTCTTCAAATGAATGATATGTCTATAATTGAAGCATCCAAGAGATGGGTTTTAAACAACTCTTGGTAAATAGTTTGATAAGCTCTTCCATTGGTAGGGTGAATGGCAATTTGGTAATGATGACCCTCCAATGGTTTCCAAAATCATAGATAGACTCATCGTCATGTTGTCTTAAAGCATAAACATCGGACAATGAGACTTTCTTTCTAACATTAAGGATAAAGCATTCAAAGAATTGGTCAACCAATTGTTCGAAAGTATAAATACTATGACTAGGCAATTGGTTGTACCACTCTATGGCATCTCCACCTAATGTCTGAGGAAATGTTCTAAGCATGAGAGCATTGTCATTTTGAATTCTAAAGCATGAGTGTACAAATGTGCTTACATGCTCTTTGGGGTCCTTAGTCCCCTTGAATTTATCAAACTTTGGTATCATGAAATCTATCGGATATGGTGGTGATGGTACCAAAGGATGAATGGGTTGGTTAATCAGCTGATGTAAGGTTGGCTTCTGGTTTGTCATACCAGGAGTATATTGTATCAACTGATCTATTTGTTGTTGCATGGCCTTGATTCTAGGGTCTTCCCCAGGAATGTGGAAGCCTTGAATCACCTGATGATTTTGAGAAGGTATGGTAGAAAAATGTTGTGGGGTAACTAGATGATGATGGGATTGATGATGATGATTAGGTGAGGTTGATGGAAATTTATGAAGAGGATATTGATGATGAAGATATGGAGAATGTTGGAATGGGGATAATGCATGGGGACTATGGCTAGGTTGGCCTATGGGAATGGAATTGGTATGGTTTATGGGAATGGAATGGGTATTGGTATGGCTTGGTGGAGGAGTAGGGATGGAAACCATAGAATATTGTGGTATCCATGATGGACCTTGGTTAATGAGGATGGTCTGAGTAGAGTTTGGTAGAGGCTTAGGGTTCACTTGCACTTGTTGTTGAGCATCTTGATGTTGCTTAAGCAATTTGTTCAAATGTTCCCATGCTTCATGAATTTCTCTATCAAAAATGGAAGGTGTGGATGTAGATGGCATGGAAGATGTGGCTAGGGAATAAGTTACACTTGGCATGGTAACTTGGGAGGCTGAAACTTGTGAAGCAACATTTACATGTGCTTCATACAAGGGATTAGTGTATGTGGATGTATATGAAGATGGGATAGAAGTGCTAGGAGCACTTGTGTATTGGGGAATGGATACATGAGAGGAAGGTGCAATTGATGCCTCAAAAAGAGGGTTAGTGTACACCTGGGTAAAGTTGGGTGGTTGGGAATGAGCAAGTTCCTATTGTAAAGTAGGATCTTGACTAGGGGAATCATGAATGGACTCTAAGACATAGTTAGCTGATTTATAGAGAGCTTCTACTTTGGCCATGTCTATGTGGGTGATATTGTGGTCAATGGATGGTGAAGATGATTTGGTTTGGGGAAGGGAAGTGTTGGTATACATGTATGAAATATTAGTAGTCTATACAATGTGTGATGGACCTACAGACAAATCTATCTATGTCACACTTGGGGAATCTACCATAGAAGTGGTGGGGAAGGTGGATGAATGTTCCATGGAATTGTTTTGATTTAATGCTTTCTGTTGATTTCTTGTTAAGACCATAAGCAATTAAACCAAATACAAATTGTGTAGTAAAATGAAATGCAGAATTGAAACTTCACAAAATTAAATTAAGATAAATCAATGCTAAGTTTGTTCAACAAATGTGTCTTACCTCATTCATTGATTATCTCATTTTAATGTGAATTCATTTTTTAGATTTTGATTTCATGTGTTTCAATGTGCTAATATGAATTAGAAATGGGTGAATACTATGGCTTGGATAGGGCAACGAGATTCTTGTTGGTGATGAAATCCAACAAGTTTGCTCGAGGGTAATCTAAGGTGTCTAGGGGTAGATATTGGTGGATGGAGATGAAAGCCACCATCACCAAATCTCAAGCAATGGTTGGTGATGAAATCCAACCATTATTATTTAATGTGAAATATGAAGTGTGTGATTATTTTTAAAGGTTTCCAATTCTCTATTGTGTACATACAATGTTAGAAAAATGACTACTTTCGATAGTCTAAATCAGAATCCAATATCTAGAATACCAATTTCTCCAAAGGATGTAAAGTACACCACTTAAATCCCTCTCTAAATAGAGGAGGGTTCATATACTCCTCTACCTGGAATCACCCAAATGCGGGGATACTTTTGGTATCTTGAACTGTTCCTATTTAGACTTACAAAAATAGAAATATCTAACCCTAGGATGTAAACTAATGTATGCTCTTGATAGTTCAAATGCAAACAATAATGCAACACACCAAAAAATTAAGAAATATTTAAGAAAAAATGTGTGAATGAATGCAATGATTAATATAATGCCTAAAATGCATACTAAAATGATTGTTTTTACCATATTTATTAGTGATGTTCTTTTTAATCCAAAAATCTGAAAAAAAATGTAAAAGTGCTAGAATATGTAAAAATAGAAAGTTAGGGTTTGATAGTAAACTTACAAAGAAGCCTATGTTTTTGCTTTAACTCTCTGTAAAATACCTTTGGATTTTTGAAATACCCTGGGATTTTTGGATGACCCTCGAGCATCGTAGGGTATTCGTGCACCTTCTGCAACCTTCTGTGAACCTTCAAAAACCCTAATCTAATAAAAATTGTGATTTATGCTTCTAAAAATCTTGCAAGATAAGATAAAAAATAGCAAGTTAGTCAACAAAGTAAATCAAAATGAGAAACCCTTAGGGGTCCCACCATGATCACCATTTGTAGATGCAAATTGAACAACACCAAATAACTAAACTTAAATAAATGAACAATTAAAGCAAGATAAACACATGTGATTGCACAAAAATAAATTTGATTTTATTATTAGGTGGATTTCTAATATTACAACCAAATATGCCTTAGATTGGGGTTTTTACAAAGCTTTATTTCTCAATACAATAATCTTAATATGCTAGGGTTCTCTAAAACCCTAGCCAACAAATCATGGTGGTGTCTTCACACTCGATCGATCCCAATAGAAGTGAGTGGGCTTCAGATATCCTTTGGTAGACCACTCTAGCTTAAACCCCCCCCCCCCCAAAAAAGTATTATGAGGGTCCACTATGTGAGACCCTTAAAAATAAATAAAAACCTAAATGTGCAAGTAATAAACTACATACAAATATGGAAATAATGAAATTAGTATAATAATAAAATATTTACCTTGTTGAACTTGATGTTTTTTGATCTATAGTCGTTGTTGTAGGAATTTGGTGCACAGATGCCCTAGCAACACTTGAGGGTTTTTCTAGTCTTTAGTAGTAGGTTTTGAGATGCTCTTGGTGCTCGATAGTAGTAGAAAATGCTTATGGGTGCTGAGGATGGTAAAAAGTCCCAATGGTGCTTGGTGGTGGAAGGAAGCATCCAAAGGTGCTCGGTGATAGGGAGTACCTAAAGGTATTTGAGAGCTGAGGTGAAGATCTGTAGAAGTAGATATGGTTGAGTAAAATGGGTGGTGATGGATGTAGAGGCTAGGGTGAGTGAGGATGGATAGAGAGGATGCTTGGATGACTCAGGAGACAAAGGAAATTAGATCTAGGAAATTTAGGGGTTGAGCCATCAAAATGGCTCCTATTAATAATCCACACTAGGGTATGTTAGGGTTTAAGCGACACAAATTGTGTGGCTCAGATTAAAACATATCGGAGGGTGGATATTAATTTTGGGTGTATGGCATGGATTGATGTGGATGGATGGCTAGGATTAAGTCAAATCGGATGGCTGGGATTTATTTACATATATAATATTTATATTTATTAAATATATATAAAATATAATATTAAAATATTAATATTAAACATATATTTAACAAATATGCCTAAATATATATAAATAAATGGGTAAAAATGGTGGGAAGACCTAGATGGATGACAAGTGGCTAGGTTTTGGTGTCTACATATATATACATGGGAGTTTGTGTTAAATTTTTGGTATAGCCATTTGTGGCCTCATATTGACCTGATTCTGTGTGTATGTATTTATTTGTAATATTTTGCATGTTCTCTAGGTTTTATTAAGTATATGTATGTGTGAGGAACCTGCATCTATTTTCAGACTAGTTACTTGTTTAGCTCTCCTACAAGACCCACCTTCTAATGTTTACATACAATTGGTAGATCTCATTTTTGCTTCACTATGTCAAGGAGTGGAGTTGTTCATCCTTACACATAGAGTTCAAGCCTTTTTTTGTAGGAAGATCTTAGTGAATCTCTTGGTGCATTGAAACTTTTTTCTTTTGTTAATTTGTTTTATTTTCATCTCTTGCACCTATTTTCCCTTTTTTGGTACCAAGGTTACCTTGAATATTACATCATAACAAGGATTTTTTCCTGTAAAAAAAAATTGAAGGCCCTCGATTAAGTTGAACGCAAAACTCTCGATCGTGGCCTTGTTGTGTCACTTGCAAGACATGATTACCCCACCAAGGAAAATCAAATGTGATAATAGTTTAATAGTATGCTCAGTGGAACCCCAATGACACATATTTAGTCCTATAATCACAACAAGGAGTAGGAATTAGATTTGGTGAGGGTATTTGTCTGTTCCCACTTGTTGAAGTGTATCTTTACTCACTTGGTGGATTTATTCCAAAATGAACACCATAATAAGTCATTTCTAAAGATATCAAACTAAGGTTTGGGTGAAGAACTCAGTCTACCTACTTTTCCAAAAGCAAGAAGTTGCATTTACCTTGTGACTCCACAACAATCTAAAGGATCCATAAGTCCACTATGGTTGCCTTATCTCAAGATAAATCCACTACTTGGTAATAAAAGAACCCCACTATGACCTTTAGAACCATCGATTGCTTAGGAAAAAAATTTAGTATCACTGTTGTAAGTTTTTCCTACTTATACTGGTGAAGGCCCAACATCTGCATTAGAAAATCTATAAGAAATGGTTTTTTTTACCAGGTGCACAACATAATGAAGCAAGATGTGGTCCTTAGGATTTTTATGGTTTCATTTAAAGGAAAGGCTTGCTAGAAGTATAGCACTTGGTCCCCACATTCAATATCTAACTAGTATTATCTTGTTGCCTTGGTTATGAGTGACTTCACAAAAAATAGATAGAGCAAAACCTAAACTAGACACTCTACCCAAAGATGCATCAAAAAAGGAGATGTGACTCCCTTGAATAATAAGAATATATATCAAAGGGGATGCTCCATATACTACTAGAATATATGACATCATTTGGTTCTTCACTATTATACCTTTATGGATACATATTTAGATTACGATTAACATAGGAGTTAAATGTTTTATTAGAGTAAATTAAATAAATGCACAAATGTTAAAATATGCAATGATTTAAATGTGCATGTAGTCCACATGTACATAAGTCTCAGAGTTGAGTAAGAGGTAAGGAATCTATATTTCTATATAAAGACCTCATTGTGAGTGTTTGTGAGAGGATTATTAGAGTGCATAGGTGAGAGTAGTAGTAGGCACAATGTAGCTCCATTTTGATATCATGGAGGAGTTGTGAACTCCATGAGAGGAGCATTGTAATTTTTGTGAGCTTTCTTATATGAGTATTTCTAGAGCATTGTATCAAGTTTTCTATCATATTTTCATGCATGTTAAGTTGCCATTATCATAGTTATAACATTGCATGCTTATTTCAATATTTGTGAATGCATTTCCTTTAAGGCTCCAAAAGATAACAGTGGTATCAGAGCCATAGTGGATCAAAGGAAATCCATAAGTGATCACCATTGCTATTGTTGAGTATTTGCAAACTAGACCATCCATAGTGCACCGCTGCATACAAATACCATCACAATACATTTTTGATAGAAGTATCCCTAGGTAGAAGAATATAAAGTAGAGAAATCCACATGATATATTTGACTAGAGTTTTTTCACGGAGTTGCAATACTTTTGAAGACTATAACTTAGCATTGTATCCCCTAGATTGGCAATCCAACTAGTGAAGACTATTTTCTTTAGATTCATAGAAATTTATATTATATCTAGTGTTTCATTGCAAGAAATAAAATAAGTTTTTAGGAGAACCATTGGGTTACTATCATCTAAATTTTTCTTGTTGCAAAACATTAACTCTCAGAAGTTGGGAAGCTTCCTAAAATAGATAGATAAGAACTCCATCTTCATTGCATGAAGGTTGATTTTACTTTCCTCATGCAAGGATTAATTCTTTGTTGTAGAAAAATAAGGATTGAAGATTTGGAGGCCTAAGGAGAAAGGTCCCTTTGAGATATTTGCATATTGAAGACTCCTAGTTTAAATATTGAGGAGAGATCTAATGGCCAAGGAAGACACATTGAATATTTAAAATATAAGAAGGAGGTCCTAGAAATAATACCCCATTGAAGATCGAATATAATCAAGAAGAAGAGTCCCAAAAAATATTGGATATTTGTGATTGTTGCGGGCCAAACACATGTGAATTTTGCTCTTATTTTGTCACTGCTTGATCATTTAAATTGTCAACCCAGGGAGCTTCATAAACTTCAGAAGTGTCTCATACAAGATCACTTACAATACCCACTTTGAGATGAGTCCAACTAATTCTACTATTGGGGGGTTTAAAATATTGTCAATCATTCATCCACACCACAATAATTTACGTATGAATAATTAAATCCTGAGAATGTAAATATTCATACGTGCATAATAAAAGTAAACCTACTACGGAAATGAAAATAACAGTGCAAAAAATAAACCTATGAAAGTAGGAAACTAATCTAGGAAAGCATAAATAAAAGGGAAGGAATACTGGCTTGGAGTGGGCCCAGGCTCCAGCAGCTCCCTTCCAGCTGAACACGTAGTTAGGAACTCTCGAACTTTATTGTATTTGCAAAAGAATTATTACAATGCTTCTATCTCCTCAGAATGACAAATGTATTCTCAATATTAGATTCTGGATATCTATCAGAGAGGTCTGTGTGTGTTTATATAGCACACACACAGATATTCTATTACAAAGAAGTTACAATAGTAGTTTAGTCTAGACTAAACTAGGATAGTTTGGTAAACGTAATCGACATCTGCTAAAAATAGGCTTTGTTCCTAATGGTTGCATGTTTGCTGATTGGTGCATGCTTCACCTGGCATAGGTAAGACGTTCTCGTCCATTGGTGCAACTCCTAAAATTATCTTGCATGATGTGGAACTAGAATGACACCGATCAACTCTGCCCACGTCACTTTACTTGGTCAATTGGCGAAGAATGGAGGTGCCTTCTCTATGAGGAAGGTGCCTTCCTCACGTGCTTTTGATAGGCGCCTTCCGTATGTGAAAGGCGCATACTGATGTGGAGCACCTTCTTCCTATGGAAGGTGCCTACTGATGTGGGCGCCTTCTCTATACAGAAGGCGCTTTGCCTTGTATGGGGCGCCTTCCTTATGCGAAAGGTGCCTAAGTATGTCGGGTGCCTTCTTTATATGGAAGGCGCCTACCTTCTATTGGCGCCTTCCTTGAAGAGGAAGGCACCTACCTTCATGCCTTAGATTTCAAAAGAAATAGAGTGCTAGGTCCATGAAAGACCTCGACTGATCCAAATCTATCAAAACCAACTACATTTCCACAAAAACACACTAAAACACACAAATTAGATAACACACATAATTCTATTAAATAATTACATAATCATTCATAAAAGTACATAGTTCCTAATATATTGTCGCATAATAATCGATGAAACCCATACAAAATATGAGCATTTTTTAGGCTCATCATCCCCCCATGCCTAACATATGCCATGCCCTCATGGCATCAAAACTGTAGGTAGCTCTTCATATTTCTTCATCATCATCATTTTCTAGTGGATCTGGTTGTACCTACGACCTGTGACTACTTCTTCTATGGACCGACATCGAGAGGTGCGGTCTTTCTTTTTCTATGTGGAGCTATGGTGTTGGGGCAGCCAACTGCTATTATCTACTTCTGCTCAATCCGTTGGCTCTATCTGTTCGAGGTTCCCACCTTGGCTGCTCCTGGAGGTGGTATAGCTAGTGTAGTCCCTGCTTCCTGGAATGCAGCTTCTACAGCTTGCCATAGGTCAGCATCTGGAGGTCTGACTACTGCAAGAGGAATGTCAGAATTATCCCTCCTGAGTCGGACTACCTAGGCCTTGTGTAATTGGGCTACTTCAGGGGTAAGCCCTACATTTTCTCTTGCAATGGTAGTGGCTTCTAACTTAGGCCCATATACCCCCATCTCTCAAAATATCTTCGTATTTTTGAGGGGCATCCATGGGATGACCCGTAAATCTCCTAGAATTGATCATCATTCATCGGGTTAACACAAATACCTGGGTCTCCCTAGACCTTCGAGGCTGACTTCTTGGCCTCCTTTGCTACTGCCATCTCTTCATGTAGTTGTTCGAACCACTTCTGCCTTTCCATGAATGGTTGCATGTCCCATTCATCCTCGATCGGTTTGGTGAAGGTCACCTTCGCCTTCTTTCGAGCCATCCTGGGCCCTTTTTCTTTGGCCCTGGTAGAAAGTGTGATGGCTGAAACAGGGGGTTTCTCCTCCTTCTCGATGAGTGTCTCTTCATTGTGAGGGGCTTGCTCTGATGTCCCCGAAGTTGTCCCTCCTTTCTCTGGTTGTTCTAGTGTTGACCCCGTAGGTCCTTCGGTCCTTCCTTCTTCAGGTTTGAGGAATTCTTCCTTCACCCCTAGTTCTATCTGTGGCTGCTGGTCCACACTAGGCTCTGTGTCACTCAGGTCTACAATAGGGGGCTCCTTTGGACTGTTTCCCCCATTAACCTCAAAAATAGAGGAATTCTCCCCTACTTTCGGGCTGCTTTGTCGGGCATCCGAGCGGAATTCCCTCGAAGAGTATACTCTTTCTAATGAAGTAGGGGAATTCATCGAGACTTCAATCACCCAATCGGTCTGAGTCGATGCATCCCTTTTCTCTGTCTCCTTGGCCCAAAATTGTTGATTCTCCTCCTATAGCTATTGGACTAGTTGCTCGAGCTGAGCTATTCTCCATGCTTGCTCCTCCAATTCTTCCTTGTGCATCATTTAGCAATCCTCCAACATTTTTTGGGCCATCCAACACTCGGTCTGCCATTCTAGGGCCTCTTCTAGGGCTACGTCAACCTCTTGATTAATGCCCATAGAAGTCCCAATATCTTGTGGGCTCCGACTGGTTAATTCTTGGAGGGTCTAGGCTGTGAGACCAGCCTCCAAGTCATCCTCCTCTTCCTCTGATGATAGGAGTAGGCATCGTAGGTGTTTCCTCCCAGGAACTGGCTCTAGTTGTCATAATTTAGCTCTACCACTAGCAAGTCATACCCCTTCCTCTATGAATTTGGGTAGGGGTGAGTGCCCCCTTCTACAAAATTGGGCAATGATAATTGCCCAATTTCTTCTACCTCTATTATGGGGCTTTCTTCATCTTCCTCTACCCCGGTGGTAGAATCTTCCTACCCTTCCTGGCCGCCATCTCCCTCTGCATGGGAGTCTTCCCTTTGTGCTTCTGCATGGCGAACCAATGTCGATATCAGCCCATGGTGGGCCAAGGTGGAAGGTGCACCCCTCTGGTATCGAGCCGCTTCCTCCTTCAGGGAATTTTCTAGGTAGAAGGGCACGTTCATCTTCCTCCCATGCACCAGGTGATTTAAGAACTACACATGATTAACGTGCAGGTGGGAATATTTCCCTGTGCATGTGAAAAAGTGAGCAATTTGCTCGAACAACTTCTACAGGTTCATGGGAAGTCAACTTTTTGGTAGCCCCTCCTTCTCTACCTGCACATTCTCTCCTGGCAGTAGTAATTCGATGCATTGTTTCAACATGCCACCTTTGTATGTGCACTCACCTATGAGAGGCAAGCCGGTCACCTAGGAGATGTATTTCGGGGTGACCGGGATCTCCCTTCCATGCACTTGAGCTGCATCACCTCTCAAGGAGGTAGTGAATTCTTTGGCTACCTCCATATCCTAGTTCTGATAGACCAGGGTACAGTAATCGAGCCATCCCTCGGCTTCGAACTGAGTCCTCACTGCCCCCCTGATCCCCTCTGTGTCACTAGGCTCATTCTTCTTGATGACATGATTCTTTGATCACCCTCCCATGGCGCCTTCCCTAACCGCTCTTCTGTTCCTACCTTACGCTCTCAGGAAGGCACCTTCTTATAAGGAAGGTGCCTAACCCTAGCATTCAATTTTGGGGTTGGCACGGTATGCCTCTCGAGCCATATCATTGGCATGATGTTTCGGTCATGGGGGGTGCATGATTTTTATGGCGGCACTATTTTTTGGTACTGCATAATTCATGAAAGATTATATAAAAATTTAATTAGAATTATGTGCGTACCTGATTGGATGTTCCATGCATCACGGAGAGTAGTGATTCATCGGCCTATGACATGGAGGATGGGTATTTCACATGTGTAGATTACGTTGGACTTCGTTGCTACGTTGTTCGAGGTTCGATGTCGAAGATAGGCTCCTGATTGGTCTTTGAAAAACTGTCTGTCCATCATTTTTGAGGCGTGTGCGAGGATCTCACCTCGTAACTCTACATAATTTTTTATTGGGGTAGATTTTTCATCATGTGGGTCTAGTGGTAATCAGGTGCTACCCAATCATGTGTTGATCTCATTCGAATCGAGGCGCACGTGAAACCAAAGCATTGGCTGTATGCGAAAGGCACTTTTGGTGCCTTCCCAATGTGGAAGGTGCTTTAAATGAATGGTGCCTTCCCTAGGTGGAAGGTGCTTCTGCATGTCGGTGCCTTCCTACTATGGAAGGTACTTTTGAAGAATGGTACCTTCCTACTATGGAAGGTGCTTCTGAATGTTGGTGCCTTCCCACTGTGAAAGGTACTTTTGAAGAATGGTGCCTTCCCACTGTGGAAGGTGCTTTTGAAGAATGGCGCCTTCCCACTATGGAAGGCACTTTTGAAAAGTGGTACCTTCCCACTATGGAAGGCACTTTTGAAGAATGGTGCCTTCCTTTTATGGAAGGCACTTTTGAAAAATGGCACCTTCCCACTGTGGAAGGCACTTTTGAAGAATGGTGCCTTTGAGAAGGTGCTTCGAATGGATGCGCCTTCCTAGAATGGAAGGCACTTTGATCATCATTTTTTTTTTTTCATGGTGCCTTCATGATGCGAAGGCGCCTTCTCAATATTTTTTAGAACTCTCCTACGGGTGCCTTCTTTATAAGGAAGGCACCTTATTTTAGTTGGGCACCTTCTCTATAAGGAAGGTGCCTTCTTTATAAGGAAGGCACCTTATTTTCTCTGGGGTGCCTTCTTTATAAGGAAGGCACCTTATTTCTATGGGGTGCCTTCTTTATAAGGAAGGTGCCTTGCCTCCAGCTTGATACCTTCTTCACGATGGGAACGTCCACCCTCGTTAGGCACCTTCTTCAAAGAGGAAGGCATCGTTCCTCCTGTGGAGAGTCTGCTTTGAAGATGAAGGCTTTCTGCAAGGCATTTTTCTTAGCAACACATCGTGATCATCTAGGAAAGGGTGATCAAGCCTCCTCAGACTTTCTTCATGCTACCACAGCATCCTCCTGCTAGGCCTGGCATGTGATTTTCCCTCGGAGGAGAGTTTGTTGCCTTCACCCAAGCTTGGATAGGTGCTGCTTCTAAACTACGTGCACAGGTGTCGGGATGCTGAGCCGGTTCAGGCCTGGTTTCCTAGATACCTATTTTTTGAGCTGTCAGGTCCTTCACCTACAAAAGCAAACAAAAATAAAAGAAAACTACAGGCAGTTAGATGCATTCCATGCCTGGTAGGCCCTCTACTAGGATGCCTACAGCTTGCATGCGGGTGTCATCCCTACAAAACACATCGTAAGAAATAAAACAAGCCTACACTAACTAATTTTGGTGGACACCTCCATGTCCACCATTTTACTTGCTAAGAGTTTGGTCCAGATTTACAAGGATGGGGTCTCCCCCATGCCTGTTCTGGACTCCACCAGTAAATTTTTGGACGTGTTGTAGGGCCGCAGTCGGTGGCCATTCACTATCAATACAACGTTGTTGCCATCAATGGTTCTGACATGCACAACACCATTCTTGATGAGCTCTACCACCTCATACGGTCCCATCCATCTCTGCATTAATTTGCCCTTCCATTCTTGGAACCTAGAATCGTACAACAACACCCATTCTCCCTCCTGGAACTGCTTCAGCTTGATGTGTCGATCATGCCATTTTTTTCTTTGCTTTTGTATGATCTTCGTTCTTTGCAAAGCATCCCTTCAGAATTCATCCAACTGGTTCAGCTATCGAACCCTCTCTTTTTGAGCTTCTTCTAAGCTCAAATTTAATTCTAAAGTAGTTCTCAGTGTCTTGATTTCAAACTCAATGGGCATCATCGCACTCTTCCCGTAGACCATATGGAAGGGTGTGAATCCGATGGTCAATTTCCACATGGTGTTGTATGCCCATACTACCTCCGAAAGCCATGTAGCCCAATATTTCCTATGTTGCTGCATGGTTTTTGTTAGGATGTTCTCAATCTCCCTATTTGTAACCTCTACTTGCCCATTTTCCTATGGGTGGTAGGGTGTAGTCTTGTTGTGCCAAATTCTATATTGTTCCATCAACTCCTCGATCATCTTGGAGGTAAATTGAGGCCCCTGGTCCATTGTTATCTCTCTGGGGACCTCGAATCATGTAAAAATATGAGCAAATAAGAAATTGGCTACTGTTATTTCCTTTGAATCCCTCAATGCTTGAACTTCCACCCACTTGGTGATGTAGTCTATGCAGACTAAAATAAATCTCCTACCTATCGAAGGTGGATTAATTGGCCCCACAAAATCCATGCCCCACTTATCGAAGGGCTCTAGATGCACTTGCGGTTGAAGGGGCATCTCATCCCGATGGGTTGGTCTACCCATTCTTTGGCACTCATCACACTTGCTGGCATAGGCGACCACATATTTGAATAGAGTGGGCCAAAAATACCTAGCCTATAGGATTTTATAGGTAGTCTGCTTCCCTATAAAGTGTCCTCCACATGGTTCATCATGGCAAGCTTTGAGTATTTCTGAGAACTCCTGCTCTGCTATGCACCTCCTTATAATCTGATCATGTCCTATTTTAAATAGGAGGTCATCAACCCATAAAAAGGAGGTACTCTTCTCTACTACCACCTACTTTTCTCATGAGGAGAGAGTAGGTGAGGTTCTTTCGATGGCCAAGTAATTGGCTATGTCTACATACCATGATGTTTGTTCATTGATGGTGAACAAATGTTCATCTAAAAATTGGTCTTCCACTATCGCATGGTCTGTTGGTGTCAATATGGATAGAAAATCTGCTACAACATTGTCTTTGCTAGGTTTTTCAACTATTGTTATGTCAAACTCCTACAATAGTAGAAGCCATCTTATAACTCTTCCACCAATAGTCGGTTTGCTCATTAAATACCTGATAGTTATGTGGTCCATATGGACAAACACCTGATATCCAGTGATATAATGGTAGAATTTATTTATGGCATGCACAACTACAAGGAACTCCTTCTCCATCACTGTATAGTTGAGCTCAGCCCCTACCAAGTTTTTGTTGATGTAGTAGATGGCATAAAATTCCTTGCCATCCTTCTGCCCGAGGACTGCTCCAATCGCATTGTTGGATGCATCACAATAGATATGGAAGGGTATGGCCCAATTTGGTCCCCTTAGAATAGGTGTAGATATCAGCTTTTCCTTGAGTGACTGAAACGCTCTTTCATAGTCTTCCATCCAGTTGAATTCCACATATTTAGACAATAAAGTGTGCAATGGTCTCGCAATTTTACTGAAGTCGATGATAAATCATCGGTAGTACCCAGTAGATCCGAGGAAACTTCTCACCTCTCATAGGGTTCTAGGGCTAGGTAGGTCCTTGATGACCTCTATCTTCCTTTTTTCAACCTTTATTCCTTCCATGGAGAGATGGTGTCCCAATACGATGCCCTCTTGCATCATCATAAAGCATTTTTCATTACTAAGGGATAAATTATTTTCCTCACTTCTTTCGAGCACTCTTTCCAAGTTCTTCATTGCTTCATCAAAGGTTTCTCCATAAATGGTGAAGTCATCCATGTACACTTCAACCACATCTCCTATCATGTCTGAAAATACGCTCAGCACCACCCTTTGGAAGGTGGTAGGTGCATTGCATAGCCTGAAAGGCAATACCTGATAAGCAAACGTTCCCCAAGGGTAGGTGAACATCATTTTATCTTGGTCTTCTTCTCCTATCTGGATCTGGTTGTATCCATTGAATCCATCTAGGAAGGAGAAGTACTTCCACCTTAAAAGTGTATCCAAGACCTGATCAATGAATGGGAGTGGGAAGTGATCCTTTTTGGTCGCTTTGTTCAACGCCCTATAGTCCACACAAATCCACCACTTCCCATTCTTCTTGGGGACCACCACAAGCGGTGACACCCACTCACTATCAAAAATTAGATAGATGAATCCGATAGACAAGAGTTTTTGCAATTCTACCTTGACAATGTCTTTCATTGTCGGATTCATTCTTCTTTGTGCCTACTTGGAGTCGCCTACTCTTCGAGGTATATTCGATGGGTACAGATTTTTAGGCTGATACCTTTCATATCCGAGTAGTCCCATGCAAATTCCCATTGGTGCCTAACTAGGAGTTCTTCTACTTCCATTAGCTGTGTGGGGGTTAACCCACTATTGACATTCAACGTCTTTCCCGACCCAATATTTATCTATTGAATGTGGTGGTCTTGGGTGCCAGCTAATGGTGACTCAAGCATGGTGCCAGAGGATTCTCCTTGGAGGAATTCTATGATAGCACCATCCTCATATTCTTCCTCCACCAATTCATCTAATGCCATCACCAGTTGGATGATGGACAACTCCTTCTCTTTGTGCTTGGTCAACGTAGACTCTCCCGACGAATCAACAGACTACGCAGGGGGTGAAATGGTCAACCTTTTTACATTCTATCCATTGGATATGGTCATCAACCCATCATGATAGCTGATGTAAGCATCGACTATCACCAACCACGGTCTTCCCAAAATAAGCGGGTAGCCACCCAACCTAGTTTTAGACTATAAAACTAGGAAGTCAATCGGATATTCCCATGCATCGACCATCACTATTATATCCTCCAGCATTCCTTCCGGTGCTACGGTTGATCGATCAATCCAGCTATAGAACCATTGAGGTAGGTCTCAGGTCTATGAGTTGTAGCCTCTGCATGGTCTCCTAAGGCATTACATTGATTGTTGCACCGAGATCGACCAACGTATTGGTCAAGGAATGCCCCCTAATTTTTATAGTCAACACTGGACTGCCTAGGTCTACGTACTTAGGATGACACATCTTGCCCATCATTAAATCTACCAACTTACCCATGACATTGATAGTCTGGGTCACTCTTCATCCTGAATTTCTTAGGCACATCTCCTTTATTGCTTTAGAATATATCGGGATGTCTCGGATAGCTTGAAAAAGTGGAATTGTCACTATGAGATTTTTCAAGCTAGAAAGAATATCAAACTCTGGCTGCATTAATTTCCTCTGTTCTTGCAATCGGTTAGGAAATAGAGCCTTTGTTCTCTCAACCACTTCTTCTTCCACCTCTTCTATAAGAGGTGTTTCTTCTAAATCTGCCTCCTCT
Source organism: Wollemia nobilis (assembly GCA_028583015.1). Classification (NCBI taxonomy): domain Eukaryota; kingdom Viridiplantae; phylum Streptophyta; class Pinopsida; order Araucariales; family Araucariaceae; genus Wollemia; species Wollemia nobilis. Next base: position 3,340,541 of record JAQPPZ010017225.1, on the reverse strand, counting down.
TCTATCAACGGAGGTGTCTCTACTCCTAGTTGTCTACCTGATCTAAGCTGAATAGGATTACAACTAATATTATACATCGGGTACATCTCACCTTCTACATTATATGTTAGTTGATTTACTCTGTTATTGGGATTTGTCATCGGTTGTGTGGGTAGCTATGTAGGTCTCACTATAGGTAAGGTTGGTAGGTTTTGTTGGGGGTGAGTTGGTGCTACATTCTGTGGAGCTGGATTCCATGGAGCATGGCCTCTCCACTATTTCCCAGGGTATTGATATTGCATCCAGGGTTGCTGGTTTAGAAATGTTGCTCCTGGGGTGCATTGGACCAAGGAGATGGCCCCCACCACCCCATGTTAGGTGGTTGAGGCTGGCCTTGTGGCATGTATGGTCCTCCCTCATATGATGGCATTGGTGGCATATTTCCCATAGGGGGTTGTGGCCAACTTCTTCGATTGCCTACAAAATAGGCTTTCGTAACATCAGCATCCTCCTTGATATTAGGCAATTGCGGGCACAATCGGGTCTTATGATTTAGCTTACATACCATGCATACTCTGACTTTGTTTTCTGGGCATGCATTCTTTGCATGCTTTCCTCTACATTTTGGGCAGAAATAAGCCAATGTTGCCTCATTTTCTTACTTCTTTTTCTCTAATAGTAGTGTATCCATCTGCAATGCTAGAGATGAAAGCATCTCACTTTTCAAATCTTCCAACATATTGCCTATTTCTATTTTTGTGACCGAAGCAGTCACTTTCATGGTTCTAGGAGTGGTCTTGCCTCTCCTTCTTGAGTAGTTTCGACATAATTGTCGGATATCTTCCATAGCGTGTTGGTAGACATCACCTCCAAAAATCATGTTGAGAGCTTCTAATGATTCATTGTTAAGTCCTCTCAAAAATATGCTTTTAAGAGACTTATCAGCTAGCTTCGCATGAGGAGATCATTGAAGATTGAAGTTGAATCTCTCCTAGTACTCCTCAAGAGACTCATCTTCTTTCTGCATCATGCTCAAGACCTCCTCTCTGGAGTCTCTTGCTCTCCCGAAGTCTTGATATTGCTCTAAAAAGAGCCTCTTCATTTGATCCCATGTGGCAATGTGTTTGTCTCCCAGACCAATGAACCATCATAGAGCTGCATCATCTAATGTGGAAGGAAAGAGCTTCAACTTCTGCGTATCAGATTTGTAGTCCACAGACCTACATAGAACATCAAACTTAAATAAAAATAGGTCAGGGTCCTCGGTCGGGTATCCTCTGAAGGTAGGAAGGTGAGCAGGGGATATGTTTTTCATTTTGGTTTCTCCTACTCCTTCCTCAATCGAGAAACTAAAGCCATATGAAGCCTCTTCGTCGGCCATTTTTTAAGGAAATGTGGTCTCTAATGCAGTTCTTATGGCCTCACGATCATTCAAAACTTTCTGAGTCAAGGCTCTAAGGTCGTCTGGTGTTATCATCTGATCTTCTACAACTTTCCACAATAGTGCTTCCTCTGAGGGTGTCCTCTTAAACAATGGGTTTACAATGGTTCGTTCTTCCCCGAGTTGATGGGATGAGGAAGCACTTTGCACAAGGTGAGGATCCTCACTCTAGTGGACTACTGGTGGTGAGTCGGGTGAATCTAGTTCAAACTCAGAATGTTCGGCTGACTCAGATTTTGGTGGACTTTGTTTTATGAACCGACCGTCAGGTCCTCTTCTTCTCGAAGAACTCATACAAAGTTAGATAGAAGGTTTTTAGGTATTGCAATTAATCTAATAGAGGCGCTTCCCCGACAATGGTGCCAAAATGTTGTGGGCCAAACATAGGTGAATTTTGCTCCTATTTTTTCATTGCCCGATCATTTAAATTGTCAACCTAGGGAGCTTCGTAAACTTTAGAAGTGTCTCATACAAGATCACTTACAATACCCACTTTGAGATGAGTCTGACTAATTCTACTATTGGGGGGTTTAAAATATTGTCAATCATTCATCCACACCATAATAATTTACGTATGAATAATTAAATCTTGAGAATGTAAATATTCATACGTGCATAATAAAAGTAAACCTACTACGAAAATGAAAATAATAGTGCAGAAAATAAACCTATGAAAGTAGGAAACTAATCTAGGAAAGCATAAATAAAAGGGAAGGAATACTGGCTTGGAGTGGGCCCAGGCTCCAACAGCTCCCTTCCAGCTGAACACGTAGTTAGGAACTCTCAAACTTTATTGTATTTGCAAAATAATTATTACAATGCTTCTATCTCCTTAGAATGATAAATGTATTCTCAATATTATGGATTCTGGATATCTATCAGAGAGGTCTGTGTGTGTTTATATAGCACACACATAGATATTCTATTACAAAGAAGTTACAATAGTAGTTTAGTCTAGACTAAACTAGGATAGTCTGGTAAACGTAATCGACATCTGCTAAAAATAGGCTTTGTTCCTAATGGTTGCACGTTTGTTGATTGGTGCATGCTTCACCTGGCGTAGGTAAGACGTTCTCGTCCATTGGTGCAACTCCTAGAATTATCTTGCATGATGTGGAACTAGAACGACACCGGTCAACTCTGCCCACGTCACTTTACTTGGTCAACTGGCGAAGAATGGAGGTGCCTTCTCTATGAGGAAGGTGCCTTCCTCATGTGCTTTTGATAGGCACCTTCCATATGCGAAAGGCGCATACTGATGTGGAGCGCCTTCTTCCTATGGAAGGCGCCTACTGATGTGGGCGCCTTCTCTATACGGAAGGTACTTTGCCTTGTATGGGGTGCCTTCCTTATGCGGAAGGCGCCTAAGTATGTCAGGTGCCTTCTTTATACGGAAGGCGCCTACCTTCTGTTGGTGCCTTCCTTGAAGAGGAAGGTGCCTACCTTCTATTGGTGCCTTCCTTGAAGAGGAAGGTGCCTACCTTCTGTTGGTGCCTTCCTTGAAGAGGAAGGTGCCTACCTTCATGCCTTAGATTCCAAAAGAAATAGAGTGCCAGGTCCATGAAAGACCTCGACTGATCCAAATCTATCAAAACCAACTACATTTCCACAAAAATACACTAAAACACACAAATTAGATAACACACATAATTCTATTAAATAATTACATAATCATTCATAAAAGTACACAGTTCCTAATATATTGTCGCATAATAATCGATGAAACCCATACAAAATATGAGCATTTTTTAGGCTCATAAGTGATCTCCATTAAATAATAAAAATTTCACATTTAAGAAGAGGTCCATTGAAGGCCCTATTGAATAAATTCCATAGTGGAAGATTGAGCATTGAGAATAACTAACAAAAAGTTCTATTGCATATTTCTATAGTAACAGATTCAAGAGATCCTAGGAGAATATCTCACTATGAAACTTCCATAGTTGAATATTGAAGAGGCCAAGGAAGGTCTCATTGAATATTTTGAATCCGCAAGATTGAGAACCTTGGAGAGGTCTCAAGGAGAAAGAAGAAGAAGGCTTGGTGAGCCTCATTGAAGGAGTTCCTACAAGAACTCATTGGAGAAATTACTACACAAGAAGAAGCTAAGGAATTGGTAAAATTATCACCATCTGACAACAAGCCCAAAGGAGAAGGTTTGGAAATAATATTTTCAAATCACAAGGTAATTTGGAATAGATCTCAATATTGATAGATTGTTTGAGAATATCTACTTTGTAGTCAAAATTTGACAAGGAAAAGGAGATAGAAAAACTGCCAAATATGAGAGATTTGGGCGCAATCATTAAAGGGTTCTTGAGTGAACATATTATCTATGATTTGGGGGAGGATCCTACCAATTTTTTGGGATTCAAATATAGCTTTTTAGTGAAGGTATTAACTACCTTACAATCTGAATCTTTTCATATTTTAGGGAAAAAAAAAAGCAACAATTTGGGCAGCGTTAGAGACTGCTAAAGATCATATTTCAGAGGTACATTCTGAAGGATAATTTAAGCCACCAAGTTACAATATTGGGAAGCATATTAGTAAAGTATTGAAGCTACAAAAAGGTAAACAAGTGAGCTATCTTGGACAGCCTAGAAGAGTTGTAATAACATCTACAAAAGGCAACCATGTAGGTGATTTGAATCACCATCATTATCATCAACTACAAAGTTAAATAGGTATGCAAAAAAAAGGTGCAAAAGTTCATTATGAGATTTTTATATTTGGATTTCTATTAAAGTTATAAAGCACCAAGATACAAAAGTTTAAATTGTTGCATCAAAAGTTTCATTTCAAGTCTTCAAATACAATTCAAAATTTAGTCTACAAAGGTCAAACCTACACATAGAATAAAATAGAAGTTAGGTATATTTCGAGAGAAAGAAACGTATCAACATTATATTGCTTATTATAAGAAAAGAAGACTACAAATTTACATAAATCTATAGTGCAAATATTTCATTGAGAAGCTTGGATTTGAAAGTGAAAGAATAGACAAGAAAGGAAGGTATTTCCAAGTATAAATGGCAATAATAATATCAGTTTTATCTCAACCAAAGCAAGAGATTTGAAGGCAACATTTTATAAGAGAAAAGACATACTTCACAAGATCTATTTTTAAGGAAAAAGTAGTTCACCTATAGAATTGTGTGGTAAGGAGTAGCCACCAATAAGGTCAAAAATTACTTCCAAAATTTGGATAAAAAATTCATAATATTACTACAAAATAAGAGCTTGAAAGGGAGAAGAAAGTCCAAGTCTAAGGTGCAATCGAAGGCCACATTTCCAAAAGGATTATTTGGGTAGATTTGAAGAGGAGTAAAAACAGTTTTTGAAAGCTATCTTGGACAACACAATCAAATAGCAAAACCAGCCAATTGAAGCCTATATTTTGAGTGAGATAAAGGATCAATTTCCAAGCACAAGGGGTAGTCATATTCTACATATAAGAGTCATCCAAAATGACTCTACAAGAACTGTTAGAAAGCAAGTTATATAGCAAGAAGATGTATAAAAAACTCCTAGTGTGGCCATTCTACAAAGCCCTAAAATAGAGTCTCAGGAAGTAATAGGAAGATTCATCCAAAGGGCTCAAACATTTATCCATCTAAGGTTTCTAAATACACCCAAATAACCATCATAGCCACCAAAGTTATCGCCTACACGGAGCACAAAATCAGACCTGCATAGAGCCAATACAAGTGAGAGAATACAATGATAGAGTGGGGGTCGTAGTGCAAGTAGTTTATCATCACCAAGGAGGACCCACCACCATTTAAATGAGCTAAAAAATGATAGGTATTCATGTCCAACAATTCCATTAAAGATATCCTAAGTGCTCTACCCAAGGAGAAGACATAGATAGCAAGAAATATTACCAAGAAGTGAGCATTGGAAAAACATTGGAAAGAATATTAGGCAAGTCCAAAGGAGTTGAAAATAAGATAGAAATACATCACCATGTGAAAGGATTTGTTTCATGCACTTTAGAGGAAGAGTTCCATATTTAAGAACAACTTAGAGCACCTAACATCATATCATAATATCTCATATTTGAAATTCTAGCAAAGATAAGCGAAAGGAGCGCTCAAAATAAGTGAAAAATATGAAACAAATTTGATAGCACTCCATAAATGAGCACCCATTATGGTGAAATAATTTAGAAGTGTTGATAACAAGCAACAATCACCTAAAAAGAAGGAATCAAGTACCAAATATCATAGGCATTGGGATGAGGTACAATAAGGACCATTTTCAAGAACAGAGGAAAAGACAAGTGCCACTTGGCACTTCCATTCCGTAATACATCAAGGTTAATAAGTAGCCCACATACGTATCCATTTAGAAGAACTAATAGCATTTAATTCAACTAAAAGTTTGTTATTTTGAATAGCACATAGAGTGATAGGGAAACCAGCAAAGGAGACATGACTACTCACCAAAGGAAGACCAATTTTGAAGTGAATTCAAGGCACATATAGCGCACATAATAGTCAAGTATAAAGAGTGGGTTTAAAGAACATATTTAGAAATCATTTGGTTGGATAAAGGAAGACAAACCAAATTATCTACAATAAGGAGAAATTGAACAAGCAAGGTGAAGAGTAACAAGAGTAATCAATCTTTCCAAACAACATACATTTCAAGCAAATTATAAACTAGAATAAATTGTCAATAAGGTGAGAAATATTCATAGGCATATTGCAAGTTTGATATCAAGCATATTATATATTCTAGGGATATTAGTTTTTAGAATAAACAAGGCATTGAAATAATCTCTACAAGGCTTATTGATTACATGAAGAAAGAAGTTAAAAGTTGAAGCATTTAAACTATTTCTATTGCTTCAAAATATTTTCAAATATTAAAGTCAAGGAGATAAAAGGATTAGTAAAACTTAATTTGCAAATACTTAGTATTTCTAAAACTTCTAATTAGGGAGATATAAGGAATCCTACTTCAACTAAATTTCTAGAAGTATAAAAATATATCATTGCATTAATTATTAGTTGAATATATTCCTTGCATTGAAATTATAGTTGGAATATTGAGATAGAAATACATAGAAAATACAACTAAATATATTGAACTCTTATCCATGAAATTGCATTTGTAAAATACTTTCTACAAACATTTGGTTGCAAGTGATAGAAGTGAATAATATTTATAACATATCTCATTATTAGGAAGCTATAAGAAAGACTACCACTACAAAACCTGAACCAAAAAGGAAGATAAATATGTCAACCTCAAATAATGAAGTAAATAATGATATGAATAGCACCATTAGAAGGAAAAATATTAATGTTATAAATTAGGAATCAAGAATATACTGAATAAAACCGAGAACTTAGATCTTGGTTCAAGATTGATTTATAATGAGGTGCTAAAGAAGATTTAGCTACTATGGAATTTTATCTTCATGCTAGGATTATTGAAGTAATTGATAATAAAAAGAAATATATTCCAGTTCCTTTGGAGTTTGGGAGCATTTTATACATGACATTACTTTCACTTCAAACTCATAAATAAGTGGTTGCAAAGCAAAAAGAATTAATTGAACTACTCAAAGTAAAAACAAAGATAGATGAATCATTTCTAGAGAAAGTGTTTCAAGCATCATGTAGTACTAATACTTCAAGATCTACTAACTCAAAATTTTATCATGATGCTTGTTTAGAAGTTTCTATACACAACAAGGATAGTAGTGAAAAGGACAAAGGCAAAAGGAAAATATTGTTGCAAGAATCAAGTGATAGTACAACCACATATGAAAGCACAATAACTAGAACCAAAGACAAGAAATAAGAAGAATAATAGGAGGAGGAGAAGACATTAGATCAAGGAGCAATACAATGCAAGGTAAATTAAAAACAACATAGAAATAACCTCATCAAGATGAAGACTACACAAAAGTCCAAGATTCACATTGAAGACTAATGTCTTCAAAAACCAAATAATGTAATACATGGGGGTGTTGGAATATATTACATCATTTGGTTCTTTACTAGTGTACATTTATGGGTATATATGTAGATTAGATTTATCTTAGGAGTTAAAAGATTTATTAGAGTAATTTAATAAATGCACAAGTGTTAGAATGTGCAATGATGTAAATATGCATGTAGTCCACATGTACATGAGTCTTAGGGTTGAGTGAGAGGTAAAGAATCTATATTTCTATATAAAGGCCTCATTGTGAGTGTTTGTGAGAGGATTTTTGGAGTGCATAGGTGAGAGTAGTAGTAGGCACAATGTAGCTCCATTTTGATATCATGGAAGAGTTGTGAACTCCATGAGAGGAGCATTGTAATTTTCATGAGCTTTCTTATATGAGTATTTCTAGAGCATTGTATCAAGTTTTCTATCATATTTTCATGCATGTTAAGTTTTCATTATCATAGTTATAACATTGCATGCTTTTTTCAATACTTGTGAATACATTTCCTTTAAGTTTAAGGCTCCAAGAGTTAACATGTACATAATGAAGAGCATGATTGTACAAATTATTCAAAAGCTAAAATGACTCATGATGAGGAGGAAATTTTTGGGTCAAACAACCTTTAACATTTTGGTGACTAAGAAGGATGATAGGAAACTTCCATCTAGGATGCCCCCCTTTCTTAAGAGTCCAAACTAGTATATGCAAAAATCCTATTCATCAATAAATAGGAGGAGACATCAAAGGGTTTGACCAATAAGCAAGGGCATCACCTTCGTGGTACCATAGCATTACTTCTGGAACCTACATGCTTAGGGTAAGAAAGCTACAAAAGAGTCCAACTTCATCAGGGTGAAAATATTTCACCCAAGAAACTAGAGAAAAAGGAAGAAGAAAGGACTTGAGAAACTAATGGAGGTTTTTTTACTATATTCCCAATGGATAAAGTCCACTCAAAAATTTATACATATGTACCATAATAAATATCAATTGTATGCGATAGTAGAATTCTTAACCATTTGTAACAATTTTGAAAGGAGTGGCTTACCTATTGAAAATATCTACTTACAAAGTAAGAACTTTGCCTAACTCTGTGCGCAATGGACTAAGGCACCAATTTTTTGGTATCTTTATCTTGAGTAGGCTAAATATCCCCTATGAGCCACCTAAACTATAGTGATAAATCACTACACCTTTTTCCTGGTAAGAAAAGCTAAGATTTGGTCATGGACAAGCATAAAAGAAAATCTCAATGAAAAATATCCTATGATCAGAGACCAAATATTAGGAACAAATAATGTCTGAAGTTCAAAAGTTCCTAAGTCATGAATAGAAGACAAGGAGCAAACAATTTGACAAAGGCATGAGAGACAAAAATCTCGAATATATGAAGTTAAGCGGCCCCAAGTGGTGAAGAAAACTTTCAAAGAAGAAAATATTTATGTCCCAAAAGTCAACCAATGAGGTGCATGTTCTTTGAGGAATATTATCCTTTTCTACAAAGGAATGTCTCATATCTTTGTGAAAGGACAAAAATAATATGGAAGCCATGACAAAAGCAACTTAAATATCCAAAGCATTAAATGAAGCAATCTTCTATACCTAGATGATGGGAATTTCCAAAAAATGGGTAGATGGCAATAAATATGATAGTTGCTCATCCAAGGGCTCAGGACCATTTGACATTCATGACCTCAAATCTAGAGAACCTTAGAGGTATAAACAATTAGATGAGACATGACTCAAAATTAGAAGTGATAGCCACCTATAAATATTTGCATAAGTTTTGAAGGAAAAACCCTCCCCTTATAATATATAAATAGGGATAGCATTATATTTGTAAAGGATCAACAAGTTTGCAATTGTATTATTTTGTAGGATTTTCCTTCATTTATTTTTGCAAGAATAATCAATTGTTGAGTGACTTGTGGGCAAGTTCGAACTCCCACTTCTAGAAAAATATTTATAAAATATTGCTTGCATATATATACATGGGATCCTATGTCAAATTTTTGGTATAGACATATATGGCCTCTTTCTAAACTATTTATGTAAGTATTTATTTGTAATATTTTCCTATTCTTTGGGTTTTATTAAGTATATGTATGTATGAGGGGCTTATATCTATTTTTGGAATATTCACTTGTTTGTCTCTCTTGCAATACCCTCCTTCTCACACTTGCATATAATTGGTAGATCTCATTTGTGTTTCACTATGTAAAGGAGAGGAATTGTTAATCATTGGCATATAGCATTCAAACCTATTTTTGCAGGAAGACCTAAACAGGTCTCTTGGCACATCGCGAGTTTTTTTAATTTCATCTCTTTCACACTTTTTCTCTTTTTTGAGACCAATCATACCTTGAAGATCACATCACAACAAATATTTATCCCTTGATTGATCTTAACCTTGTGCTCTCATTTGTGACCCTGCTGTGTTGCTATCCATGAGGTGTGATTGCCTTGCTAAGGATAATGAAAGATGACAACAATAACAATAATTTATGGACATAGAAGCCAATATTATTTTTAATCTAATACATGGATACATTGTTCTTAATAGTATTAATAAAAGTTTGTAATTTCCATTCAATTAAAACATATCCATCTTATATTAATGGTAATTTGAATCCTTGTAACAAGTTCCTTAGAATATACATAGTTGTTAGTTGAATATTCATAAGATTTTGAGTAAACAAGGTGTAGACACAAAAATATAGCCATTTCTCATCCATTTGAGTCCTCCAATAATAGTTTTCCATTATATATATATATATATGTGTGTGTGTGTGTGTGTGTGTGTGTGTGTTTAATATATATAAATATAAATATTTTATATATTATATTTATATATATTTAATAAATATATATATGTATTTATATGAATAAATCCTAGCCATCCGCCACGTTTTAATCTCAGCCATCCATCCATATCAATCCATGTCACTTACCCAAGCTTAATCTCCACCCTTCCTCATGTTTTAATCTCGATCGCCCATTTTGTGTCATCGAAACCCTAACATGTCCAAGGGCAGATTATAAAATATGAGTCATTTTTATGAATCAAACCCTTAATAACCTTAGAAAGTTTTATGATAACATTTACCCTAGCCATTTTGCTATCATTTTTACCCCTTTCCACTACCATTGCATCCCATTTTTCCATCATCGTTAAATCCTCATGAACCAGATCTAGTTTTGTGACCCTTCCCTCAACCCCTAAATGCCCCCCAGAGTTCACCAAACACTATTGAGTGTTCTTGGAATGTTGGTTGGTATTTATAGCCATCACAAAATGCCTTTGGATATTTCCCATAATATATTTACAATCTCCCAACCCTCAGGCACCTTTCGAACGTCCACGATCCATCGGCAACAAAATTAGGAGTAAAAGTTAGTCTTGATAAGGTAAAGATATTCGGTGCATTTTATTTACATTCTTGCATTTCTATTTTCAATTATATTTTGCAGCATCTACGACTTAGTAGTTTTATCTTTCTAAGGGCCTCATCCAATGGAGCCCTCGTAGGTGCTTCTAATATCCTTTTGTTGTTTTCTATTTGCAAGTGTAGGAATCATCTTTCTGGAAGTTGTTGCAGCTAGGGTGGTATCATAGGGATACACAAGCCCACACACACTCTTTTTTGGATCAAGGATGAGCCAAAAGACACTAGTTATTAATTAAACAAGATTTTTAAAACACTATATTTGTAACATTTGTATCAATACCAAATCATGTTGTAACATTGGATATTAAGGCTCCATTTATATCAATAAAATATTGTATCTCTTTATTGTGCAACATATTGTGTATTGGTTCTATCTATTGCTTTGGTGTTGTTTATGTTTTATTTACAAAATGATGATCATGGTTGGACCTCCAAAGGGTTATTCATTCTAATTTATCTTGTCACTAATATTTTTTTCTATTTCTATTTTGTAGGTTTTTGAAGTTCGATAATGCATTAATCACAAAAATAAGGGTTTCTAGAAGTTGCAAAATTCGATCAGAGGTCATGGATATGCCTTGTAGCATTCGAGGGATGCCTTAAAACATTTAGAAAATGCCCTCAAGTGTTTTAGATACTCTATGCGATGTTTATCAAAGTGGGGAAGAAATACGTAGGCTTCCTAGTAAGCCTAGTTCAAACCCTAACTCATTTCTATTTTCATTTTCCTACTTTTTATAGTAAAACTAATAAAAGAAAATCATTCATTTTTTGTTTAAAGTAGTTGCATTTTTATTTACATTTTAGGCATTTACATCCATCATATAAATTGCACATAGAGTAGAATTGCATTCATGCATTCACTGTAGATCACATTTATTTTATATTTTTGTTGCTTTATGGTGTATTCATTCACTATTTCTATATGTTGTTTGCATTTGAAATTACAAAAGCATAAAATAGCTGCATAGTAGGGTTGAAAATTTCCATTTTTATTTTTCTAAGTTGGAACAAGATCATAATACTTAAGTATACTCTTGTTGTTGGAATCACTTGATGATTCAGGGTGGAAGAACTGGGTGAACCCTCCATTGTTGGAATCACTTGATGATTCAGGGTAGAAGAACTGGGTGAACCCTCCATTGTTGAAATCACTTGATGATTTAGGGTAGGTATTAAGTGGTGTACCCCTAATTTATTTTGAGAAGCTTAGTGTTAATGTTCTTGGCTTCTAGCAAAGACAAATAAAATAGGTGTGTTTTCATCATTGAGTGAACATAATAGATAACACAAATATTAAAATAAATCACACACTTTGCACTATTCACAATAAACAATAGTGAGTTGGATTTCATCACCCACAATTGTTCAATATTGGAAATGGTGGGCTTCATCTCCATCTGTCATATATTTCCCATAGAAGCCATAGTCACCCATGAGGAAACTTTCTATATATCATCACTAGGAAGAATCTCATTTGCCATCCAACCTTATATTTCACCTTGCATAGTAGTTTAGTTTAGCACATCTATAACACATAAAACTCACAAAATTAAATAAATAAATAAATAAAAATATTTGCAAAGCATAGGGTTAAATTGCTTGTTTGATTTTGTGTGTTCTCCATTTGTATTTTCTTTCGGCACATTCCACACACTTCACCACCCTCATCTGACTGATTAGATTATGGTTTCAATCCAATGCCAAGAAAATATTATAATTCAAGCCCTTGCCAACAAAACTACTTCATCTATGAAGTGTTCCACTTCTTCACCTACCACTTCTATGGTTAACCCAATCAGTGTGATACAGATAAGCTATTCTATTTTTCCATGGGACCATCACAGACTGTGTATACCTTAAACATTGATGTATTACATAGAGCCACCAAAATACCCATTCTAAGAACTAAGCCATCATCTCCAATAGACCATAACATTACCCACATAGGTATGGCTAAAGTGGAAGCTTTTTGAAGATCTTTTAACTATGTTCTAAAGAAAATCAATAGTCCACCTAGGCATGATCCTTCTTCTTAGTAGGAACTTGCCCAATTAAAGCCTTCCAGTTTTACCCAGGTGTATACTAACCCTCTTTTTGAGGCTTATTTTGTACCTTACCAACATTGGTCCCTTCCACAATAGTCATGTGTCCAAATCACTTCCATCCCATATTTATATACCACCACTTATAGCAATCCATTGTATGAAGCACATATCAATGTTGCTTCACAAATTCCAGCTTCCACTACATCCACTTCCCCCCCATTTAGTTGCAATCCCTATAGCAACCTATCCTCCACCTATGTTATCCATTTCCACCACATCCACACCATCTCCTTTAGATATGGCCATACAAGAAGCATGACAACACCTTAATGAATTACTCAATGATCAATAGAACACTCACTCTTGTCCTCAAAAATAGGTACATGTGGTAAATATTAAGCCCTAACCCACTTCCACTCATCCTACATTCTTTTCATCAAACCCAACATGGATATATTAATGTTGTGCAGTTTCCATTCCCACACCTCCATCAATCCACACACATTCCATTCCCATGAGTAAACATATTCATAGTCCTCAAACTTCATCTTAATTTAATCACCCACAATCATTTCTCCATCAAGACCAAAATCATCAAATTCAATCCAGTCCATCAAATCATCAAAATCTCATTACACATCAACATTTTGCCATTTTATATCCACACAATCATCAAGTTATTCAAGGCTTCCACATACCTAGGGAATACCCTATAACTCAAGCAATGCAACAATATATTGATAGCTTGATGCAACATACTCCTAGTATGATGAACCAAAAGCTAAATTTAAGACAACTTATCAATTAACCAATTCACTTTTTAGTATGATCACTGTCATATCTGATAGATTTTGTAGTACCAAAATTTCACAAATTCAAAGGAACTGAGGACGCTAGAGAGCATGTGAGGAAATTCATTCACTCATGTTTTAGAATTCAAATCAATATGCCCTAATGCTCAGAAATTTTCCTCAAATATTTTGGGGAGATATCATGGAGTGGTATAACCATCTACGTCATCATAGTATTTATAATTTTGAACAGTTGGTAGACCAATTTCTCAAAATATTTTCCCTCAACGTTCCAAAGAAAATTTCACTAACTGACTTATATAATCTTAAGAAATTTGATGATGAATCAATCTATGATTTTGGAAACCGGTGGAGGGCTGCTATCACAAAACTACCATTCTCTCTACCAATAGAAGAGATAACCTAACTGTTTACCAAGAGTTGCTTAAAACCCATCTAATTGTTATTACAATTACAAAAGTATAGATCATTTGAAAAATATCTTGCTCACGCTAGCATAATTGAGGAAATCAAAATCCAATAAGGTGTGCTAAAGCCTAAAAAGAAAGAATGGCAAAATAAGGGCCAATCCAAAGGAACCTATTATGGCCAATCTAAACCAAATCAGGCTAATGAAGCAAATCAAGTAAATCAAGTGGTCATGAGCTAGCTGGTAGTGGCTCAACAACCAATGCAACCACAACTGCAAAAAATTGCATATCAAGTAGTTCCTCCACCATCACAAGTTCAAAACATAGTTCCAACTATGGAAAATTACCAATGTCGATAATATGTTTGATAAAATTACGAATACACCCCCTTATCCGAGTCATATACATCCATATTTCATAGTTTTTATGACAAAAATCAACTTGCCTTGCCTAAGGTCAAACAAGATGATCCCACCAAATGTAGAAAAAGCTATAGGGAACATTTATTTTACCCTTATCATCAATAGAAATGGCATGATATTAAAAAATGGTACACATTTAAAGATATGGTGCAAGACCTAATTGACTTAGGGGCCATCAAGCTTGATAGTCCCTTAGCTCAAAAAAATCAAAACCTTAGCATCTATCAAACACCACTTCCTCATAATGAGGAAGCACAACCAACAACAAGAGATCCAAATACCAAGACTCCTCCTAATCAAGTTAACCATGTTCAACAACATCAATGTTTTGTGGGTGATATTCATATAGTCACCTGAGGTCAAAAATGCATAAATAAACAAAATGCACAATAGAATCTTGTTCAATCTCCCATACCACCACAAACAAGTTGTCTTCTTAACCTACCACTTCATCATCACCCATCCAATTATCTTCCAATTGTTCACAACCCATTCATATTCCTAGTCGTCCATCTCAAACTAGTCATCCTCCCAATCATCCACAAAGGCCAATCATCTCCCTAAGTAGTTGGCTAACCACTAGCCTTAAAATAGCTTCAGCTAAACTATCTATTTATGAGCTAATTCAACAATATCCTCCACATCACAAGGCATTAATAGAAATTTTAAAATCCATTGAACTCCAATCTTAGGATTTCAATGCCTTCAAAAATTTTATGGGAAGCATCATAACATGTGTGGATCCCACCATTACATTCTATGATTTTGAAATCAAACCAATATCATCAAGATCAATGGACCCTCCATTGCATATTATGGCTCAAATTGATAGGACGCCATTCAATTTTTTTATTAATACTGGCTCCTCTATCAATATCATCACCATATCTAATATTCAACATCTTAACCTTCTTCCATATCACATCACAAAATCTACTTTCACCCTAAAAGCATTTAACAATGCTCTATATTCCATAGTTGGTACTGTAGTTGTACCCATTGAAGTGGGGTAAAAACATTGCACACAATGTTTCATATCTTGGAAGGGTCCATGGCATACAATGTACTCCTTGGATGTCCTTAGATTAAAGAAATGATATGTGTCCCCTCTATACTTCATCAATGCTTGAAATATGCACATTAGGGAAAAAATCGTTGTATACCAGTGAACATCAAACTGTTTAAGTATTGCAATTTCATTTCAAATCCCTATGATTCCACCCTTTCATCCACCCATATTTTCCTATCATAAACCACATCATCCACTTCACCATCCACTTCTTCATCTAAAATTTCTATTCCTGAGGAACTTCCCATCACCACCACACATCAAGTTTCCACATCCATGCCCTTATCTTCATCATCATCGACTACATGTACATATGGTCAAACTCAATCCACATCAACCACATCATCATCATAATAATTCTCCATAAAAATTCCCTCCACATAAACACCCATTCAATAAATAGCTCAACCAAATCCACCTCCATCCACATTAGCTAATGTCTCACAAGTTGAATTAATAAATTGTGAGATGTCATTCCAATCCATACCTCTCCCATTATCATAGTCCCAAGCCAATCTTGAGCCTTCCAAATCCACATCCACATCATCCCAAGTAGTGGTCCACCTCACTAATCTTGGAATTGGTGAATATACGATTCAAGACATCATCGTCACATCGCTTAATATCCAAATTGATTGGTATTACGATCATCCACATGACCCACCCTTATCTATAGGAGCAGTGTACAACATGGTTCAATGCCCAATAGCATAAATTTTGTGTATGGTGATGAGGCCTAGAAATGCCTCAATCATAACATGTTTTGTACACTAAAAATGCCTATAAAATCTTATGTTTTATCTGATATTTTAGTTAAGTTGATTTAATATGCTGTATATTAACCATTTTGCATGATCAATGTATTTGAAATATTATATGCTGATTTTACAGCTTTTTGCATAGTTTTGTGTTCTTTTTGCTATGATTTGCTACAATGGGATATGCTTAGAATAATAGTAGCATTTAACTAATAATATTTTGATTTGTCTCAAGCATTTACTTCACCTAAATCTGGCAACAGTGCAAGCAAACTGGTGCTGTGCAGTAAAAACTGGTCTTTCCCATGTAAATTCCAGCCAGCTATCCATAAATAGCAAGGCATGGAATTCACATGAGAAAATGGATGAAGACCTTTAGGATTTGATCTTAGGAGATAACCCACCTGAAAGATGCAAAAGAAATCAATGGAAAAGCATACATTTGTTCATTCTGAAGTATCTTCGGAATGAACAGATATCTTCGAAATGAAGGAACACAGCATCTTCGAAATGAGTAGATCTTCGAAATGAAGCATGCAGTATCTTCGGAATGAGCGATCTTCAGAATGAGAATGCAGTATCTTCAGAATGAGTGATCTTCGGAATGAGAATGTAGTATCTTTGGAATGAGCGATCTTCGAAATGAGAACTACATTGTCTTCGGAATGAAGCCACTTATCTTCGGAATGAAGAACAAAATGTGTTTTTGACCTGTTGACCGATTTTTGAAGCCGAAAAAATGGAAATAAAGGTTGGAAAAAGTAAAAAGAAATATCTTCCATCTGTCTTTGCCATCATTAAGGGAAAGATCAAGTTTTAGTCCTCTTATAGGATAAAACCAGAATTTGTTGCAGCATTGTAGGATTAGATCTTTTGAGATATTCTTTGTTTGTAATCAGATCATAGGATAGCTATAAATATTGCTCCCATTCAGGTTGAGCGTAGTAAGTAGGAAGTAGAAAAAGAGGTAGAAAATAGAGTAAAGAAGCTAGCAAAAAATACAGAGTATAACTAGAAATTGACTGTTACAGTCCTGTAACAGTTTTTCAGCAGAATTCTTGTAATCATGTCTTTTGATCAATAAAGTGCACCAGTTCTATTTCAATTTGCTTGTAAATGAGTGTGATTAAGATTTAGAAAAAGAGAGAGACTTACGCTTTCTTCTGGACAAAGAGGCTGGCCACTTCCAGACCTAGGAGGAGGACTAACAAAGTAGGTTTTTATTCTGATTTTGCTGCAGCAGAATGAGTTGTAGAACTTGTTATTTCAATTGCTTGTAAACAGTTGACAATATTTGCAGTATTAGTTTATTTATACTTAGATTAATCATGTGCTCAATGTTTTAGTTGCAATCTTACTTTCAACAAAGCTTCCACTTTATTTTCAAACTGTTATTTCCAGAATTTATTATTTTTCAGCAATTTCTTGCATTTTTATGTTTTGCTGTCAAAATCTGAACAGAAGATTGACAACCTTCTGTTACAGAACTTTGATAGTTTTTATTTCCACATTAGATCTAGAATTTCATTACTGCAAAAGTAATTAGATTTCCTTTCTGCAATTAGGATCAAACTTTCAATTCTGCAACTGTTAATTCTACAATATAATTAGGTCTCATTCTGCAACTGTAATAAGGACTTCATTTTTGCAGTTAGTGATTAGTTTCCAATTTTGCAACTTAGATTAAGATTTAATTTATGTAATTTAGAGATATAAATGTTCCAAAACCCCCCACACAACCGGTTCCCCCAATAAGACTTGTTGCCCTAGATTGACCTAAGTTATAGTTGTTTCACTTCTTCTCCTGTAGATAGCCTTGTACACTGCCCTGGATTGACAGATTCATTGAGAATTAATGATGGTATAACGACTATGCATCATTTTGGCACCGTTTCCGGGGAATAGTGTTGTCAGAAGAAAACAAATAGTCCAATAGCTATAATCAGACTAAACTATGAACATTCAGGTTAAAATCTGAATATAACAGTAGAGTAAGATAACAACTATTGACTTAATTTATGTCATTTAGGAGTAAACATGAATGAGTAAGTCAAGGGATGAAAAAGGTAGAACTACTCCAAAGGATCCTTGGATTGTCCCATTAAGGAGATCTTCACACCTAAGGGGTGAATCACTTGTGTTTGAACTACCTGAAAGATTGATAGAAAAATCACCAGTCTCACCATTAGTAGAACATTTTGAGAAAGGAAAATCATCAATTTTATCAACAGAATATCTTAAGGAATATAATTCATCAGACTCATCAACAAAGAAGCTTGGACCTCTTAAGAGAACAATTTGGAAAGCTTTAACTTCTCCTAAGAAATAATAAACTATGGCAGAAGGAGGCAATGTAGATGGCCAACATGGCTATGTTCATAATTAATGGGATGATCAGGATATACTCCAACCATCCAGAACATTTGAATATCCTATTCATCTGAATCCAACACAAAACTCTCCCATGAAGACCATTTCACCTTCAGTACTTCCCAACTTTCGAGGTGTTGTATCTGAAGATCCTGACCAATTTTTGTTTGAATTCAAGGTAGTGTGTCAGACTTATGATTATATAAATGACAATCAAAAACTTAAGGTTTTTCCCTCAACTCTCAAGGATTCAGCATTGCACTGGTTCATGAGTTTAGAGCCAAATTCCATAAGAACCTGGGATCAAATGGAGACTGTCTTTTTAGACAAATATCAGGAATATTGTTGTGTAAGGAATAGAAAATATGAGTTATTTAGAATCAAGTAGGAAGATGATGAGACCTTGGAAGATTATCTTGATAGGTTCTCCTTTGTTCAAAGGAGATGTGGACTAGTAGAACCAAAATTATGTAAAACCATATTTTTGAGAGGATTGCAAGATGAATCCAGAGAAGTTCTGGATTTGATGGGAAAATGGGATGTAACCACTCTTAGTAATGAGGAAATTATGGATCTCTACAGGAATTACTCTCACACTAAGCAGAGAAGAAGAAAAAGCCGCACAAATGGCACTGATGTAAAGGACCTGATAGAGGAACTTGCAAATTTCAAAACTGATATCCTAGTGCATCTAAACACTACTTTAGGGGAAATATCTACAAAGGCTAAAAACACAGAACCTTTGGCAATTTATTGCCCAAGATGTAGAAGTAAACATGCTTTGTAGGAATGTCCTTTGAATAAAACAACCATCTCAGCCATTTGTAGTATCTGTTCAAAAATGCATTCAACCGATCAATGCCACCTGCTACCATAACTCAAAACTGTGTTAGAAAACTAGACTGAGGAACTCAACTATATTGGACCAAAACAAGGGGGAAATTTCTCTCAATATCAAAATCCCCCTCGTTTTCCTACAAATTGGGGGCATAATCCTGGTACTATGCCTTGGGGACAATGAGAACCACCCCAACGTCCTTGGAATTATCCTCAATGGACAAATTCCCAAGAATGGCCATAATCAAATTGGAGTAACCCAGACTGGAATCAGAATCAAAACAACCCCTCATGGAATCAAAACAATCCAGCTTGGAATCAAAATCGGACTAATCCACATTGGGTGCAAAACCAACCACAGTGGAATCAGCAATACCAGTCCTATCCAAGGCAGCAAAGGAATCAAGGTCAAACTCAGCATTTTTTGCCTACACCTAATCAAAATTTTCAAGAAAAACAACAGCAAACACAACAAGTGAAACAACCTCAATTGCCAGCTTAGCCAGTCACTAATCCAAATAGTGTAAGATAGACACCTCCTGTCTATGTGGCTGAAGCTGAAGAAAATATTGAAATTAATGTTCTTGATTGTAGTGACATCCAACTCCGTTCAGGGAAAGTTGTACCTAAACCAGTTTTAATGGAAATCAAAGATAATGAAAAGCAAGAATCATCAGAACCAGAGAGAATCCAACCAACAATAGA
The DNA here is from genome assembly GCA_028583015.1 of Wollemia nobilis. Lineage (NCBI taxonomy): Eukaryota > Viridiplantae > Streptophyta > Pinopsida > Araucariales > Araucariaceae > Wollemia > Wollemia nobilis. The sequence continues at coordinate 3,320,291 of JAQPPZ010017225.1, read as the reverse complement.
AACAGAAAAATTAGAACCAACAATAGAGAAAGACACAAGCAGAACAATTACCAAGGATAGTTCCATATCCTGAAAGACTTAATGCAATACCATAAAATTTTGAGTCAGAATTGGTCAAAGAACTCAAAACGTTGACTATCTCATTGCCCTTATTGCAATCCATTAAGGAAATACCAAAAATTAACAGTACTGTCCGAAATTTGTGCATTAAAAGAGTAGGAAGAAAGAAGAAAGCATTCCCCAAGACTGTGCAGGTTGAAGGGAAGATAGCTGATCTCTTATCTGGAAAACTACTACCTCCAAAGTATAGTGATCCAGGAAGCCCAGTTATCACAGTCACCATAGGTTCAGTACCAATATCAAATGTTTTAGTGAATCTAGGAGCTGCAATAAATGTCATGACTAAAGATACAATGGAACAATTACAGCTCAAACATCTCAGCCCCACATTTACAGTTTTAGAAATGGCTGATAGGTCAGTTGCAAAACTTGAAAGAATCATTGAAGATGTTCCTATACAAGTTTCTTCTTGGGAATTCCCTACAAATTTTCTGGTTTTACAGCCAAGAAATTCAGCACATGGATATCCCATTATTTTGGGAAGACCTTGGCTTGCAACTGCAATAGCTTTCATAGGCTCGAGATCTGGAAATATGACTATTTCAAATGGTATTGATCTGAAACAGATTTCTTTATATCCTCCTGCAAAACCATCTAGCAAATTTTTAGGTTAGTTATGGTTTTCTGACTCATATGAGGAACTAGAAGAGGTCATTTCTACACTAGCTACCTTAGTAGTAAGAGAACAAACAGAAGACCTCAGTGACATAGAAAACTTAGAAAATAAAACAATCCTGATGAATGTTCTGCATGAACAAGGTTTAGAAGGAGAAGCAAAAAATATCCAATAATTGATAAGTAATGAGGAGAATAAAAAGTCTAAAGATGAATCATATGTGCTATCACAAGGAAACTCTGTTTCACTACCACATGGATGGCACCATCATCTGATTTTTCCTTCTCACTGTTCCATACAAGATATGCTTCCCTCAAGCAGCAATAAAACATAAACTGCTTCTTTTCTCCCATCTCAACAATGTCCTCTTAATCCCTTAAACACCAAGTATGAAGGAGTGAATTCAGTCCTTCTAAATACAAAACAAATAGAAGTCCGACCAGACAAATTTCTGAACATCTACAACCGACTTACTAGGGAAGAGGAAGAAAAATTGATAGTTGTTTTGCAGAAGCATGTTCATGCTTTTGCTTGGAACTACAAAGATATGTTAGGAGTTCATCCTGATTTATGTACCCATAGAATCTATACTGAAGAAGTCAAGCCAGTCAGACAACCTCAAAGAAGATTGAATCCTGCCTTAAGAGATATTATGAAAGAAGAAATTGAAAAACTCCTAGAAGTAGGATTCATTTACCCAATTTCTGATAGCCAATGGGTTTCTCCATTAGTAATAGTTCCTTAGAAAAATAGAAAAATGAGAGTATGTGTAGACTATAGAGAGTTGAATAAGGTGACATACAAAGACCGTTTTCCATTATCTTTCATAGATCAAGTGTTAGATACTCTTGCTAGAAAAAGATACTTTTGTTTTCTTGATGGATTTAGTGGATATAATCAAATTCAGATTGCATCTGAAGATCAAGAAAAGACAACTTTTACATGTCCATGGGGAAAATTTGCCTATAGGGTTTTACCTTTTGGTTTGTGTAATTCCCCAACAACTTTTCAACAAGCAGTCCTAGCAATTTTTGCTGATCTAATCACCAAAAGTGTTGAAATTTACATGGATGATTTCACAGTATGTGGACAAATTTTTGATTTTACATTGGAAAATATTGATAAAGTCTTAACACGCTGTGAAACATATCAATTATCCTTAAATCTAGATAAATGCTTCATGATGATGAAGGAAGGGATAGTTATTGGTCATCACATCTCTCTTGAAGGGATCCAAGTTGATCCAAATAAGGTTGAAATTATCAAGAATCTCCTTCCTCCTAAAAATCAGACTAATGTCAGAAGTTTCCTAGGACACATTGGTTTTTACCACAGGTTTATTCCCAACTTTAGTACAATAGCCAGTCCTATGTTTGCCTTATTGAATAAATATTCTGAATTCTCCTGGACTGCAAAGTGTCAGGAAGCATTTGAAGCTCTGAAAGAAAAATTGATAACTCCACCTGTGCTCAGAGGACCAAATTGGACATTGCCATTTCACATTCAGACTGATGCCTACAATATAGCAATTGGAGTAGCATTAGGACAAATTGATAATGGTTAACATTATACCATCTACAACATTAGCAAGAACTTGATAGGAGCAGAGAAAAATTATACAACAACTGAGAAGGAATTCCTAGCAGTAATTCATGCCATCAACAAATTCAGGCATTATATCATAGGTTATCAAATATTTATTCACAAAGATCATACAGCCATTAAGTATTTGATGAATAAACCTATGGTAAGTGCAAGAATTATTTTTTGGTTGCTGTTGCTGCAAGAATTTCATATTACCATAATAAACAAACCAGGAAAAGCTAATGTTGTGGCAAATTTCTTGTCCAGGTTGCAGAACACAGATGAAGGGGAATTAGTTGATGACACTTTTCCTGATGAAAAACTATTTGCTATATCAGTCCAATCACCTTGGTTTGCAGATATAGCCAATTATTTGGTCACAGGGAAAGTTCCTCCACATTTCACTTCAAAACAGAAAAAACAATTGATCAAATAGAGTTCTTCTTTTGAATGGATTAAGGGTATTCTTTTTAAGTGCAGTCCTGATCATGTGTTACGTAGGTGCATCCAAAAGGATGAAGTGTATGATATCCTTAGAGCTTGTTATGATGAACCCTTAGGTGGACACTATTCTATAAAAAGCACAGTTAGGAAAATCTTAGGGACAGGATATTATTTGCCATCTCTTCACAAGGATGTGAAAAAGTACATCAAGCATTGTGATGCATGCCAAAGAATGGGGAAACCCACTCATACAAATGAGATGCCACTGTAGCCTCAAATGGTTTTAGAACCATTTGAGAAGTGGGGGCTTGATTTTGTAGGACCTATTGATCCACCTTCTCAAGGAAAGGTGCATATTCTAGTATGCACTGATTACCTGACAAAGTGGGTAGAGGTGCATGCTTTCAAACATGCTCGTGAAGAGAAGGTTGCTGATTTCTTGTATACTCAGATTCTCCAAATATTTGGAGCTCCACGGTCTATCACCACAGACCAAGGACCTCAATTTGCATCCAAAGTCATAAAAGCATTTACAGAATTATATGAAATCAAACATAGGAAATCATCACATTACCACCCACAAGAAAATGGCCAGGTCAAAGTAACAAACAGGGAACTAGAATGTATATTGACAAAAACAAAAGCTTTTCATGGGAGAAATTGGCTAGACAAATTACCTGAAGCAGTTTGGGCCTACAATACTACTTGGAAGTCCACTACTAGATTCACATCTTATGAACTAGTCTTTGGCAAAAAGCCTCTCTTACCTATTGAATTTGAGCTACTAACATTGCGCACAGCACTGGAAATTAGAATTGAATTGTCACAGGCACAGAAAGATAGGATTCTATAGCTGAATGCATTGGATGAACTTAGATTGGATGCTCTACACCAAACTAAGGTAATTCAGGAGTAGAGGAAGCTATGGCATGACAGTCACATTCAGTAGAGGAAACTTCAACAAGGAGATTGGGCTTTACTGTTTGATTCTCAATATGAATACTTCCCTAGAAAACTGAGAACTAGATGGTTGGGACCTTACTAGATTGAAGAGGTATTTAACAATGGAGCGACTCATTTATCCCCTATTGATGGGTCACGAAGAAAGTTGGTAGTGAATGGACATCGCCTCAGGGTATACCATACACCTCTGACTAAAGAAGAATTCTTGCAACAACTTGATAGTTTGGATACACAGCAGGTGGAAGAGATTCCTTCTTCCACTTCAAAACAATCAACATGATCAATGGATTTCAAGAAAAAAACAAAAAATACAAAAAAATCAGAAAAATAGAAAACAAAAAGATGAATAAATTCTGAGTATGAATTCCTTCATGGGCATGGTTTCAGGGGAAATCATGAAATTCCTTCATGGGCATAGTCAGGATAAAGAAAAAAAAAGAGAAAAGGAGAGGTAAAAAAAAAGAAAAAAAGAGGGAAAATCAAGAAAAAAAAAAGAGAGAAAAATAAATAACCCAGCAGTGAAAACCTTTTCTTAAGGCACTACTGAGTTGGTATGCATGAAAACCAGTTTTATGGCATGCATAACCTTGAGAAATTTTTGAACCATCATTGTACAAATTCACCTAGTGCACTTGTTTTAAAATGTTGCAAAAAATCTCAGCAGAATATCAACAAAAGCAGTCATTCTTCAAAATCGGCATTAACTATTTTTATCAGGTATATATTTCTTACATTTCTTCATTGTAAAATGATTGGTATATAGTATGTGACAATTAACCATTAGCATAAAAGGTATTCATAAGATTTGGCATACTTAAAAATATGTTTTGAGAATGAAAATATTGATTTCTGCCTAATCTTTGGAACAAGAATGCCAAAAATAGTGCCTGCTGTATTATCTTCGGAATGAAATTGTCTTCAGAATGACAGCAAAATGAATGTTGCACTTTGTCTTCAAAAAGAAACTTTGTCTTCGGAATGACAATTTGTCTTTAGAATGAAACTTGGTCTTCGAAATGACGACTTGCTGCATCATCTTCGGAATGAAGATCTATCTTCGAAATGAAGATCTGTCTTCAGAATGAGGATCTTCGGAATGACGATTTACCTTCACAAATACAGCCTGATATTTGAAATAAGGATTGATCTTCAGAATGAGGATTGATCTTCGAAATGAAAATTTTGCAAAGAAGATTTTTCTTTGGAATGAAGACCTGTCTTCAGAATGAGGTCATAATCTTCGAAATGAATATTTGTCTTCGAAATGAAGACTTGTCTTCGGAATGAGGTCATAATATTCGAAATGAAATTTTGTTTGCGCAATAAGTTATAATCTTCGGAAAGAGCATTTCCACATGGCATCCAAGAAAACAAGGTACGACAAAATCAAGATTTTTTTAGTTGCATGCGAAGAAGGGACACGTGTCAATCAACACATGGTCTGTTTTTGCACTCATTGGAAATACGGAGAACATGACCAACCATATGCCACCAGTTTTTAATGTCAATTAACATGCACGTGAGAATCTGCAAAACTAATGAGGTGGATCTGACGACAAGGACATCCATGCAATTATCAACAAATAGGTGTACAGTGCAAAAGTAGAAATGTGTGCCATATTTCTTTCTGAATACGTGTTGCGAGGTACAGTGCACAGGATACGGTTCATTCCGAAGAAGACGAGAAACAGGGCAACAAAGGTTTCAACTTAAAGCTCTGCAAATTTGCAACAAAAAATAGCCAACGATCCAGCAGTAGAACAGCAGCTGCAGTATACGATTTTTAAATAGAAAAAAATGGGGCGAAAGATCAGAACAGAGCCTGCAGATACCACTTACCTCCGAGAAAATCTGGCAGTTGTGCAGATTTGTGAAGACAGAGGGTTTATGACATTTTTGGATAAATTCAATGGATCTTCTGAAGATTTAGCTGGCATGTTCGCCCATACGTTCAGAAATAACCGATCACATGTTAACGGCATGTCTATTGAGGTAAGCCCTGAAATTTTAAGTCAGATTATAGAATTGCCATTAGAAGGAATTTCAATTACTAGATCTGGCAAGGACACATTGGCAAATGTAGTTAATCAGTTTGTAGAAGAAAATGATAGAGAACCTGAATACTTAACCCATAACAACACATGCAAAGGGTTAAAAAGGGCCAGCCTACAGGAACCCTGGGATGAAGTAGCCACATGGGTAATTAAGTTTTTGACCTGTGAAGGGCAGTATGTGCTGTTATCAGGGCATCATCTACGAATTTTGAACCATCTCAAACATGGTGGACAACAACCACAATTTAGGGTAAATATTCCCTTGTATTTGTATCAAGAGTTAAATAACATGGCAAAAATATATCAGGAGGGTAAAGGAAGCCTTCGCCATCATGGCCTCATCAAATTAGTTTGCCAACACCATTTTAGAGGAAACCCTAGGAGTTTTGACAGGTTTTACTCTAACCTAAATGATGTCATTTTTGGGGATGAAAGTGAAGAAGAAGAATAACCAAATACTGTTGATGTTGCTGCAAAAGAGGAAACAACCACTACAAAAAATGTTGTAGAAGATGCTGTAGAAGGTGCCCCTGAAGATGTTACAGAATTACACCCCACAGCAGTAGCAGAAAACCTTGCTCCTGAACCCTCAACATCACAAGCTAAGAGACAAAAGAGAAGAGGATATGGAACTAGCAGCAGAGCAAAAAAACAAAAGAATGTTTGGTTTGCTAAAATTGCAATTGATTTGACAGAACAGAGAAGTGAAACAAGGGAAACAGAGGCATCTGAAACTGACCCCATGACCCCTACTGTCACCAAAAAATAGAGCAAAAAGAAGAAGTTTGCATCTGGAACTAGGAGGTCTACAAGAATCCATTTGAAAGAAACTGTAGAACAGGTCATGGAGGAAGAAGATAGACCAAGCAGCCCAGATGTCACAGAGATACAACCAGCATCTAAAAACTTTCCAAAATTCCTTGAACAGATAGCTAAGGCAAAAAATGAGCAGGATGGTTTGGAGGAGGCTGCAGTTAAACAGGCTACAGATATGGTAGATACCCTTATAGAAAGTCTCACAGAGCCTCCTGAACAAGAAAAAACTATTGTAGAAGAAGAGGAAATATTGGTTGAGTAGCCAACTACAACTGATTTGTCTGTATAAGCTCCTAAAGCAGAAACAAAAATAGAAGACATCACTGAGCAGCTGAGGGCAGTAAGAAGTGTTGTCAAAACACAGACCAGATGGATCACAGAAAAAGAAAGCATCATTGAGATGCAAGAAAGAAAAATTGTAGAGCTTAAGCAGGAAGTGGCAGAACTAAAAAAATTGTTGTCACAATCTGAAAAACAGCCAGCTATATCTCATGATGAAGATAATTTGGCTTAATTGCTTCTGGGATTATCAAGAGCAGATGAATCTATTGAGGCAGACATGGGAGTTCATCCTGAAATAGCACTCCTTCATTTTGAAGAAGTGCCTATTCATTCTAAAGCATTACCTTCTTGTTCTGAAGATGCTTCAGAAATGGTGAGGAATATTGCAGAGGATGTTGAAAATGAGCCACCAACATAGGAATAGTCCCAACAGTAAGAAAATGCTCAAGTAAGTACTCCTACTGAGGTCCCTGCATTTCAACTTGTTACACTTCCAGTAGAAAAAACAGATAAGGGGGTACAAGTAGAAATACTATCTGATGACAACCCCATAGAAATAGCAAATAAGTGTGTGCAAGTAGAGTTATTGACAGATGAACAGCCAGTGGAAGTGGCAGAAAAAGGAGTATAGATAAATATGTTGCCTAGGATCCCCCCTGTAGTAAGACCACCTAATACTATGTCTCTAGAGCAGTACAATGCAGACATAGCTAGCTGGATGCTTAGATATGAACAGCTTGCCAATAAAACTAAAAAATTCAAATTGGAAGCAAAACAGCTAGAAGCCAAAGACACAAAAATTCAAGCATTGAAAGAAAAGGTATCTGACTTGTGCCAAATTGCTGAGTTTTTAGTCCAATTTAGATGACCAGCCAGATTTTACAGCCTTATTTTGAAGGAAAAATACCTCAGATGGCAGGTCATGAGGATTACTTCAAATCTTCCCTATAAATTGGACACTATTGAAGATTTTCTGGAAGCATATTTTAACAGTCCTTTTGAGAAGAAAAATCTCCTTTGTGAACTATTTTTACACAGTTTCTTCATTCTAGAGGAAGTTGAATCTCATCCTCAAATCTACATGGAGATGTTCAGTTGAGAGCATTTATATCTACTTTGCAAAATCAACTTTATTGGGATCACGAGAAAAGATAGAATAAAGTGATTGAAACAAGGGCTGAGTTGTTAGTCAGAGCAATCCAGCCAAATCACCTAAATATCACCCAACAGCACTTCTCAATGATGAACAAGGATGATATTAAGAGAATGTACTTGAACAATTTGAGGGACTGTGTGGCCAGATTTAACAATTTCTATGATCATAATTTCTTCCCAACATTGTCAGTATGCAGAGACAGATGGAATGAACTTTCCATGTCTTTGAGGAAAAGAGAACCTATCTCCCCCATCAATTTAGAATGGTCCAGAAGAAGAGCAGAAGGTGTAGTCCAGTTGATTCAAATCATGCAACATAACTGGATAGGTCTCAGGTTCAGGCCTCCAACCATCATTACTCTAGTTCCATTCTACTTTGAGGAAGATGCCCAGCCTGATGAACAATTTGAAGATTGGCTTAGAAACATTCAGGAAAACAAGGGGTATTACATAGGCAAGAAATTATTCTACAGGTCATAGAATCTAAACATGGACATATGTGATTACATAGCCCAACAGAATGCATGAGGGCATGCATTAATATAAGTTGGGAGGAAAATGATGAGGCCTAGAAATGCCTCAATCATAACATGTTTTGTACACTAAAAATGCCTATAAACTCTTATTTTTTATCTGATATGTTAGTTAAGTTGATTTAATATGCTGTATATTAACCATTTTGCATGATCAATGTATTTGAAATATTATATGCTGATTTCATGGCTTTTTGCATAGTTTTATGTTCTTTTTGCTATGATTTGCTACAATGGGATATGCTTAGAATAATAACAGCATTTCACTAATCATATTTTGATTTGTCTCAAGCATTTACTTCACCTAAATCTGGCAACAGTGCAAGCAAATTGTTGTTGTGCAGCAAAAACTGGTCTTTCACATTTAATTCTAGCCAGCTGTCCATAAATAGCAAGGCATGGAATTCACATGAGGAAAGGTATGAAGACCTTTAGTATTTGATCTTAGGAGATAACCCACCTGAAATATGCAGAAGAAATCAATGGAAAAACATACATTTGTTCATTCTGAAGTATCTTCGGAATGAACAGATATCTTTGGAATGAGCAGATCTTCGGAATGAAGCATGCAGTATCTTCAAAATGAGCAATCTTTGAAATGAGAATGCAGTATCTTCAAAATGAGCGATCTTCGGAATGAGAATGCAGTATCTTCGAAATGAGCGATCTTTAGAATGAGAACTGCATTGTCTTCGGAATGAAGCCACTTATCTTCGAAATGAAGAACAGAATGTGTGTTTGACCTGTTGACCGATTTTTGAAGCCAAAAAAAGGGAAATAAAGGTTGGAAAAAGTAAAAAGAAATATCTTCCATCTGTCTTTGCCGTCATTGCCGACCAAAGCCATCATTAAGGGAAAGATCAAGTTTTAGTCCTCTTCTAGGATAAAACCAGAATTTGCTGCAGCATTGTAGGATTAGATCTTTTGAGATATTCTTTTTTTGTAATCAGATCATAGGATAGCTATAAATATTGCTCCTTGAAAGCATGAGATTTCGGAAACAAAAAGGATAAACTAAAATTGCAATGTAAATGAAACTAAAATAACTCTTAAACCCTATGTTATTGAAAATGCGTAAAAAGGAAGAACATGAACACAAGATATTAAAGCAATATAAAAATCGGCCCTTTTATTGATATGCTTTGCAAATTCGTGTTACAATGCGTCTCCTTCCTTTTTAGGGGATAGGAGCGTTAAACGTTGCTCTTTTACAACTTGTTTTAGAATTCCTTCTTCCGCATGCCCACATATAAGATGGGCGAACCAAAACGTCGTCGTCACTTGCGTTGGTAAAGGTAGATTCCTTGCTGCTCCTCCAATGCTACAGATCTGCGTTCAAAGAAACAAACAAAGCATCAGTAGCACCTATGTATGAAAAATAAAAGATAAATCTAACTATGACTAAAATGAATCTAAATGAAATGAAAAATTGACAAAAGCATAAACATGAAACTAGCTAAAATACTATAAAAGAAATAAAGCGGGGAGGTGCCCGAAGGCAGACCACCCGCAGATGAAACTTTGCTTCGACACCAATCCGCTTGAGATGGGTCCGAAACCTGATGTGATGTGTTGTCAGCAAATTAGTAGGATATTGTGGTCAAAAGAATGGGGTGTTGGTTCTTGATTCGTACCTTCAAAAGTCACTCAATAACCTCTCTTTCGATTAAGAGATTATGGATGTTGAAAACACAAATCACAAGTAAATGAATTAGCAGCACTTCGTCGCTCAAAATGCTCCTGCTTGGTATATCTTTTGGGTGAGGAAACTCACTATTTTATAGACCCAAGGGGTCTCTTTGAATTAACATGCAAAATTTTTTCTTTGCATGAATGCTTTGTGTGTGCAGAAAGACTTCTTCTTGATCAAGGGATTCTTAACTGTCTCTGTGCATGTCTTTGTGTGTTTTAGAAAAGCTCACTTGCACTCCCATGCAATGAAGGAATAGCTAAGTGGCAAATCTGAGTTGTCTAAAAAGCTTACTCTCATTCCCATGCAGTGAAGGGAAAGTCAATTTGCGGATATGAGTTGTCAAAAAAACTCACTTGCACTCCTATGTCATGCAGGAAAAGCTAAGTGGCAGTTCTGAGTTGTTACATGCCGAGATTTGACTTTTTGCCGGTCAAACCTGACATTCGTCCCACCCTGAAGCGATCACTGGTAATCGTCCCTGGGTGAGATGAGTATAATTCAACACTCGTCTCTATGTAGGATGAGTAAAAATATCACTCGTCCCTGTGCAGGACGAGTAAAACTAGCACTCGTCCCTGGATGGGACGAATAAGCAATAAAGTGTCTAAAAGGTGCCAAATTGGTTTTTGACTTGCAAAACTGCTGTGTGAGTGGTTAGAACCACTTTTTAACCTCTGAGGGCTGCCCTGGGGGCTGTGTGTGTTAGTGTGATCAATGCTTGTCGTCACATAATCGATTTGTGCTGTTTTGGTGTCTACAGATGCCCCTTTTTGGGAAGCGTTGCACATGGTGCAGTGCTGAGCAAAAATATATAACCAAAGCACTAATGATTAGGGTTTCTCAGTAACCTAACCAACTCTTGATGCCCCAAGTATGGAAAGGGCACGCATTCTTGAATCCTTGCTTCTGACGAGCTAAGGAACTCAACTCAAGCATTAACCTAGTTCAGTGAGGTATTACTTGAACTTAGACATTGATCAGTCATGAATAGGCAAAGGGTGTAACCTTTTGTTGTGGGAACCTTGAGTTCATGATTCACGAGTGCCAAGTATATGATCAGTTTGTGATGATTGCTTGTTTGCTGCCCCAAGCAGGGGCGCAATTGTCTTTTGCAATGATCCTTTGAATGTGTGTCATTTCCAAGATTGGGTATAATGGTGTTGATTGGCAACTAAGTGTGACTACCCCCTCAAGCGACGAATCGATGAGGGAATGATCGACATGAGAAAAGCGATGAGTCGCTTGACCCAAGATGACTTGTGCAAGGGTGGATTTAGATGGTTTACTGCTAAGCATGCTCAAGAAATTCCCCGACTATTTTGACCTTTTTTTTTTTTTTTAATTTAACTGTCCCGGGGTGGGACGAGTGCCAGGATGGTACTCGTCCCGGGGTGAGACGAGTGCATCTCCGACGGTACTCATCCTAGGGTGGGACGAGCGCGCCGAAAAGCGCTCGTCCCGGTAAAGGACGAGTACCAGCTGACAAAAAGTATAAATATGCGAAAATGACGGTTTTGGCTCATTTGCACTGGTCAGCGATTGCGATTTGGAGCTACGGGAGGAGGAGGTAGATTTCTGACGCGGAGCGCTGCCGGATCATCCAACCACCATGAGTGCACAGACCGGGTCGTCGAGCGGTGGAGCCGAGGCGAGACCAGTAAGTGCACTATCTCCTCGATTGTCAATTTGAAAAATGCAAAGTTGTTTTTATGGTGTTTTTCTTGTGTTTAAACATGAAACCCTAATTAATTAAATTAAAAGGTAAATGAATGACACCGAATGAAACATGGATGCAAACCTGATGGAAACTTAGATGGAAAACCATAGGATAAACCCAAAATGAAACTTAGAGTAACACTTTAGGGTAACCATGGTTAAAAAAATGTTTTTCTATGTGAATGGTAAAACTTAGGTCAAAACCATAGGTAAACCATGCCCATATTTTTGTGTTATGTTTATGGAAGTAAAAAATGAAAAATGAATGAATTTGTTTTTTATTGAAATGGTAAACTTAGGTCGAAACCGTAGGTAAACCATGTCAATTTTTTTATTGGTTTTGATGAAATTAAAGATGAATTTTTTTGGTTGAAATGGTAAACTTAGGTAAAACCGTAGGTAAACCATGTCAAATTTTTTTGTCATTTTTGATGAAATGAAAGGTGAATTTTTTTTTGTTGAAATGGTAAACTTAGGTAAAACCGTAGGTAAACCATGTCAAATTTTTATTGTTTTGTGATGAAATTAAAGATGCAAAATTGATGAATTTTTTTTTTTTTTTTTGTTTTGAAATGGTAAACTTAGGTAAACCGTAGGTAAACCATGTCAAATTTTTGTTGTTTTTTATGAAATTAAAGATGAATTTTTTTGGTTGAAATGGTAAACTTAGGTAAAACCGTAGGTAAACCATGTCAAATTTTTGTCATTTTTTTTTTTTGATGAAATTAAAGATGCAAAATTGATGAATTTTTTTTTTTTGTTTTGAAATGGTAAACTTAGGGAAACCGTAGGTAAACCATGTCAATTTTTTGTCATTTTGTTGAAATTAAAGATGCACAATTGAAAAATGGAATTTTTTTTTTTTTTTTGGATGTACATGTGAATGAAAGATGTTACTGTACAGTTATGCATTTTTGTACATGTGATGGTAATTTGGATGCATGTTTTTGATGTTTGTTGGTTTTTGTAATGTGCAGGTGGTGAAGAGTCGACATCGAGTACCGACCATTTTTTCTAATGCCCGTGAGGCGTTGACTGATGATGACTGGGAGTGGCTTGATGCCTTAGGGATCAAGCATGTGGCTCGGTTGGATGCAGTTGTGGCAGATCGGGCATACATTATAGCTTTGATCGGCCTATGGGATGTTCGTACGAACACCTTTCATATTTCGATAGGGGAGATGACTGTCACCTTAGAGGACGTGTATCAGATTCTACGGATTCCGATAGATGGGGTTTCCATTCAGATGACTCCACGAGGCCAGAGGACGGCTGTATTGACGTAGTACTTTGGATATGGAGAGGATGATGATGGGATGACTTCATTGGAGAGGGCAGAGATGGATTGCCACATTGGGGGGATTCTGGTACGGTATTGGTATGCGAGGAGAATGTTGGGAGTGAGGCATGCAGTACTCATGAGCCTCATTTCCAACATGCTCCTACCAGACTCGTCAGGAGTGAGGTTCCCATGGAACCTATTAGAGGTGGTATGGCAGTTAGTGGATTGCCCAGTGATAGAGCCAGTTATTATGAGATGGGGTCAGACATTGTTGGTGTAATTGTATGATGAGCTATACGAGGTCCGCTGTCGGAGGCAGAAGGGGATGGGGTGCAGTTTCTTGTTGCAGTGCTGGGCATGGCAGCACATAGCCATAGAGAGACCACGAGGGTTGCCCTGGACTACCCGAGCTGAGATGGTGGACAGGGATATTGGGTATGGTGCTTTATGGTATCGATCAGAGGAGCGGGGGCATAGTCGGCGGTTTACGAGAGACGTAGACCATTACAGAGATGCATTGGCATGACTGACTCCCAGAGATGTGATATGGCGGCCATATCGGGATTGTATCGCATGGCCAGAGGCTGATGAGTGGCTTCGGCAGGTTCGAAGGGGGATATGGGTGATTGGTCGACATGGGACAAAGCAGGAGTACTTCCATTATCTTCGAGTGACACAATAGTTTGGGGTACGCCAGGGGTTGCCTGGGGAGCCCGTAGCCTACTAACATCGGAGTGATGAGAGGACCCTAGCTGCACCGATCCTTGAGCCACTGGGGGAGGAATTAGATGTCGTACTAGACATTTAATACGTAGATGATGTCAGAGTGACTGCTGAGTACCAGGAGTGGTGGATGCTATGACAGTGGTGAGGTGAGGGACCCTTGGGAGGAGAGGAGGCAACGGGAGGCGAAGAGGGTGCAGAGGCACCAAGAGAGGGTTGGGGAGCTCCTACGGATGTGGAGATGGTGGAGGTGGCAGAGGTAGGAGATGATGTTGAGGAGGAGGAGCAGCCGGAGATGCAGGATGCTCCAGAGCAGGCTGGCTCAGGGGAGATAGAGGCAGGGTTGCGTGCTGAGGTAGCACGTCTAACGGGGTTGCTACAGAGGCGGGATGGAGAGCTTATGGAGATGATGTAGGAGAGGGATATCTTGCGGACACAGTTGGTAGGGTAGGGGAGCGTAGGAGCTGCGGCTCACCAGCAGGTGGGGGATACGGATGTTGCACAGGAGAGGGATCTCCTACGGTTGCAGCTAGCATAGCGCGATGACGCAATCACGTACTACCATAGGTGGGAGGTAGAGTGGAGGCTATGGGAGGCAGATTTGAGACGACAGGAGGAAGCTTGGGGGCGACATCGAGCAGAGATGGAGGGTGAGATTATCTACCTTGGTGGGTGAATACCAGAGCCTCCGGCTAGTGGCTCGTCACATAGGACGAGAGATAGTGGGACAGAGCAGTCAGCATCATCTTGATGCAGGCGGCAAGAGGAGGGCGAAGCGAGTGGTCGAGATGCAGGGGTGAGCAGTCGCCCTGAGAGGTCTCATAGGATGGATACCATGGGGGGTAGCTCTCATCGCATCGATCCTGCGTGATCATGGTGGCCGACACCCTAGGCTGGGGGTTTTGGGATTTTGGATGATGGGAGGGAGGTCTGAGGACCAGTTTTGTAGCCTACGGACAATTTTTGTTATGATATATATACAGATGATTCTTTTTGGTGTTTATACTTTTTCCATGATTTATGTTGATGTGCATGTTTTTACATTGATGTATGCATATGCGATTGTGAATGCGATGATTCTAATTTGTATGATGTATGCTTATGGAATGAATGAAATGAATTGTTGATGGTTTGTCGATGCACCATAGACTGTACAAGATTTGGATTGGACTTGCTAGAGTAATGAGATTGATTTATGGAATGCGTGTGCATGTGAAAACTTTGTTTTTAGATTTTGTCGAGTTTGTTTATGGTGATGTATGGAATGAAATGGATCGGTTGTTCAAAAATGTAGTTAAGATTTTCTGAGATGCAGATATTGTTAACTAACTAGCCAAGACCATACATTTATCGCACAAGACTTCTAAAAAAGGTCTAAATCCGACTTGAATTGAACCAAGTTATTTCACATCCCTGTGTGTGCAATTGAGTTCATTTATGTGGTATTTGTCAGGATACCGCCAGTGCCAGATGGGCTTTCAATTGAACCTATACTGAGGATCACCTAAGTAGCTCCACTAACTCCTTTATTGTATTTAGTTAGATTAATCTGCGATGCTATCTAGGATACCATAAGCTAGCTCATCCACATGCAAACATTGATCTGCACACAAGTTAATGTGATAGATATATCATCATGTGAGAGGATTACCACCAGTGACCAATAGGCTATCAACCAAACCGATACTGAAGCTTGCCTCATGACCTGTCGAAATACTGAGAGTTCCAGGGATTCAAGTTCGACTCCCTTCTTTTCTTCAAGGGTATGGGGATACTTGCTATTTTGTAGTGATAAGATCACTGTTTATTTTTTATGATAGTATTCGTCTCTCTTTTTTTTTTTTTTTTTTTTTTTTTGAGCAAGGGATTTGAATATGGAGTGACGAGAATCACTATTTTTTGTGCCTTTTGATGTGTGCACTGTAGGATTTCAAATTTTAGTGTTTTGACGTTTTGCAAATTTTTGATGTTTTTGCAACTTTTGAGAACTTGGGATTCATGGGGAATTGGGTAGGGAGGATGTTTGTCCTTATGCCAACTCTCAGCATTTCTAGGGTCAATTGCATAGGGGGATAAGCAAGATAGCCATTTCGCTTATGGTAATCGGGAATACGATGCAGGTTTCATCTTTTGTTCACACAACTTAGGAATTATTTTATGTGTGTTAATTAGTGTTGGGATGCTACGTAACAAGGCGTGGTCCAAGTAAAACTTTCTCGTGTAAAATCTGTTTAACTCTGTATAATTTTGGCTAGAAATTTAAAGACATATGAAGGACGAAAACCCTATATACATGAATCGACAACTGACGATGCTAAAATAAAAGGGTGATATGTTGGATGTATGCATGTATGAAAATGGGGTTGATGTGGAAATTATGGAATTGCCAAATAATGACTGTCTATGGTGCTTGTGACTTGTATGACCTATCGAAGTATGCAATGTATGGATGCAATGCTTAATGCAACCTATATTTTTGTATTTTTGATTTTTATGAGAATTCATGGAATTGGAATGCAATTGTTTTTGTGATTTTGATGTTTATTAGAATGCATGAAATTGAAATGCAATTGTTTTTGTGATTTTGATTTTTGTGCTGTTTTTGTTGATTTTTGAATATGTATTTTGACCAAGCAGTTATGGTAACGCTTGGAGCTTTTGGGTTGACCAAGTGATTGTGGTAATCCTTGGAGCGTTTGGGTTGACCAAAGGGTTTATAGATACCTTTGGGGCATTTAGGGTTGACCAAGCGATTGTGATAATCCTTGGAGCTTTTGGGTTGACCAAGCGATTGTGATAATCCTTGGAGCTTTTTGGGTTGACCAAAGGGTTTATAGATACCTTTGGGGCATTTAGGGTTGACCAAGCGATTGTGATAATCCTTGGAGCTTTTGGGTTGACCAAGTGATTGTGATAATCTTTGGAGCTTTTTTCTGGGCTATGGCTCTCTAGGTGTGGAATGGCCTCAAATGAATGATGTTCAAGGGTTCTGTTTCCTTGATTCCTTCAAGAGAGGCAAGCCGGTATGTTTCGGGTCCTATTTTACTATCAATGATGTAAGGACCTAACCATTTTGTTGCAAACTTATCCCGTAGATGGGACAACAAATTAGAATTCTGATGGTTCTCTTTTAAGACCAAGTCACCAACCTAAAATTCCCTAAGATGGACTTTCATGTTGTATGCTTTCTTAAGTCGCTCTTGATAGATACACAAATTCTCGAGAGCATGAACGCATCGTTCATCGAGCAACGTCAGTTGATCTAATCGGGCTTGCCGCGCAGTGTCATCATCGATGAACTCTTGCATTGAAATGCGCAGGGAAGGAATTTCCAACTCAAAAGGCATGACTGCCTCAGAGCCATACACCAGCGAAAATGGAGTTGCCCTAGTGGGCGTCTGAATGCTGGTGTGATAATCCCATAGGGCAAGCAGGATCTGAATGTGCCAGTATTTATGATTGTCTGCAACTATATTTTTGAGAATGGCGACTAGCGTTTTGTTGGACGCCTCTGCTTGCCCATTTTCCTATAGATAATAGGGTGTCGAAAAGCTGTGCTGAATCTTGTACTTTTTGGTCAAAGCATGCACATATTTATTCTTAAATGGTGTCCCATTATCCGAGACTATTTTGGATGGAATACCAAAACGACATATGATGTTATGCAAAATGAACTCCGTAATGCGGGCTCCAGTCGTAGTGGTCAATGAAATTGCTTCCACCCATTTGGTAAAGTACTCTGTGGTCGTTAAAATAAACGTGTGATGACCAGACGATGCAGGGGAGATGTTTCAAATTAGATCAAAACCCCACTATGAAAAATGCCAAACCAATTGAATCGACTGTAGGGCCTGAGAAGGTACGTGTGTCAAATTAGCATGATGCTGACACTTCATGCACTTCTTCACATATGCGCAACAATCTTGCTCTAAATTTGGCCAATAATAACCCATGCGAAGAATGCGCTTTGCGATGGCCATACCGCTAAAGTGGCCACCACATGTACCATCATGAGCTTGGGTGATCGCCCAAGCGGACTCTTGCTGGTCCAAACAACGAAGGAGGATTCCTTCATAATTTCGATGATACAAAATGTCTCCTAACAAGACATGCTTTGCCGCTTTCTATTTGAATGATATTTTTGTGGCTTGTGTCAATCCAAGTGGGAGATTACCTAGCTTGAGGTAATCCCGAATGGGTGTATACCAGTCTTGCTGATCAGAAACCTCGATAGTATGCATGGTAAATCCCTCTCGAAGCCTATCCCGAACAAAAGCTGAGCAGGAAAGAACTTGTAAAAACAACGTGGTGTTGCTAGTAAGAGGAGTCGAGGAGAACAAGGACCCCCAGTTGGCTTTAGTCAAACAATCTCAAATTCGAGAGAACTTATCTGGAGATGGTTCAATCTAAATCATGTGGATTCTTGGTGTTAGATCAGAGCTTGCACGCTCCATCGTAGATTGCGATAATGTTTTAACCTAAATGGTTGTCATTTCACCAAAAGAGTCTTGTGGGATGAGTGACCCCAAGGAGGCCATAGTATCCACAAAATGATTTGATGATCGAGGGAGTGCCTCGATGTCATACCATTCAAATTGTGCCAAGAATTTATCCACAAGGGCTTTATAAGACTTCAAAAGTGGACATTTACATTGGTATATCCCTTTTACTTGATTGACAATTAACAGCGAATCACCAAAGATATTCAATCGTTTAATGTTCATGGTGATTGATGTCTGAAGACCTAGGAGCAAGGCTTCGTATTCTGCATTATTTTTGGTGCACGAGAAGTCTAATTTAAATGAAAATGGCATTGGAGCGCCTTGCGGAGTGAATAATACAATTCCTGCACCACCCCCTTGCTCACATTTAGAACCATCAAAGAATAGGGTTATGTCAGCCTGTGACTTAGGCTCATTATAATCTGGTGACTCTGAGACATGGAAGATCCCATCATTAGGTAGTTCAAAAGTCAGAGGCTTATTGTCTTCAAGAGGAGCCTCAGCTAGTTGATCGGCGATGACTTGACCTTTTATAGATTTTTGTCCAATGAACTCTATGTCAAACTCCGTCAACAACATGATCCATTTCATCGTGCGGCTACTATGATAAGTATGACTCATCATGTATCACAATGGATTCTCCTTAGAAACAACATACTTCTTATTACTAAGCATGTAATGGCGTAGTTTTTTGGTAGCAAACACCACTGCAAAGCAGAGTTTTTCAACATATGCATAGTTAAGTTCATAACTGACCAGGGTGCAGCTAAGATAATATGTAGCCTGTTCTCTGTGAATTTCATTTTTTTGGGATAGCATGGCGCCCAGTGCCACCTCAGTGGCTGAGATGTATAAATAGAACGAAACTCCTGGTCTGGGTGGTGCCAATACTGGCGACAAAGCCAAGTACTATTTAATGTCGTCAAAGGCTGACTGGCACTCATCATCCCAATGAAATGTGACCCCTTTATGCAATAATTTATTCATGGTTCAGCATTTGTCAGATAACTACGCTATGAAATGCTTGATCGACGCAACCTTTCCCTATAGACTCCTGAGCTGCTTGATGGTGGTTGGGGGACGCATTTCAAGGATTGCCTTGACTTTGTTTGGATCAACCTCAATTCCTCGTTTGGAGACTATAAAACCCAAGAGCTTTCTAGAGGTGACGCCAAAGACGCACTTCTTAGGGTTTAGTCTGACTTTATGCTCAATGAGGCGATCAAGGACCTTGCTCAAGTCACCGATATGATCTGGGCACAAAAGAGATTTGGCCAACAAATCATCCATGTAATCTTCCAAAGTTTTGTGCATGTAATCGTGAAAGATGTATGTCATGGCACGTTGGTAGGTAGCTCCGGAATTTTTAAGGCCAAAAGGCATGACCTTATAGCAAAATGTCCCCCACGGTGTTGTGAATGCCGTTTTGAGTTGGTCTTCAGGATTAATACAAATCTAATTGTATCCCGAGAAACCATCCATGAGGGAAAGCATTTCGTGGCCCACTGTAGCGTCTACCAACGCATCGATGCTCAACAAGGGAAAATCATCCTTAGGACTCGCTTTGTTAAGATCTCGAAAATCGGTGCATATGCGAATCCTCCCATCGGGTTTCTTGACAGGAACCATGTTAGACAACCATGGCGGATAATCCACACAGATGACAAACCGGGCATCCAACAACTTTTGTAACTCATATTTTACCATTAATGCCACTGTTGGATGCATCTTGCATAGTTTTTTCTTGACTGGCTTAATTGTCGGATCAAGCATTAAATTGTGCGTGACTAGCTGTGGGTCTAGTTTCGACATATCCTTATATGACCATGCAAAAACCTCCTTCTTTTCCTTAAGAAGGGCAACATAATCGGCTTGCTCTTCAGGGGAAAGACTTACCCCCAGCTTGAGAATTCATGGATTCATTGGATGTATGCCGATGTCTACATCAGTCATTGCTTCAACTGACATATGGGATCCATCTTCCAACTGATGTGGAATTGGGATCAGATGGATATCGTTTGTCGAATTAAGATCATCATTAGGAACGTCAAGTTCCTCTTCAGCATGGAAGACATCCTGAGTCTGTCCTGGAGTGAAATGAAACATCCCACCGCAAGGCCAATACTCTAATGGAGATGGTGGTGTGTCAGCGTGATCCCAATCAATAGCTTCTATGTATAGATGCAATAATTGTGTTGGATTGGATGGATCATGGATGGGAGCGGTCAAGTCAATGGAGACCATGTTGATGAAATGATTGTAATCTCCATTACCGCAAATGTGACAACTCTGACATTCTGGATGTTCTTGGTGCTTTGGATCGGGTTCTGTAGGCATTGGCACAAAGGGATAAGCCCTATGCACAGACCTGCAAACAGGGTCTGCCCTAGGTACAGATGGTATGATAGGGTCTCCAGGCGAAAGATGCTCGTTGTATGGCCGAAGTGGCAGGTGCAGTAATTTCTATAACTGTGCCAAGTTGAAATGCCTCCTAGGTCTTGGATCTATGTGTAAGTGTTCAAACATGTCATCTATGTCCAAAGGATTTTGTTGTTGTTGAGGTAGCCTATGCTCACTAGGATAATTCAATGGGAACATCATCAGGAAGTATTCCTGATCATCATTCATTTGATATTCATGTGAATGATCGTACTCCGAATCATCTTCAGAAGACCCTTCTTGGTCTTGTCCATATTCCCATTGTGGGTGAGTCCATGAGGTTTCTCCTTGTTCAACCGTAGGGAAAGGGTTGTTGAGGTCAACAAGGTTATTTTTTTGCAATGGGAAATAATCCCCCAATGTATAAGTTGTATTTGGATTGGCATATGGATCTGATGCCAACCCATCCTTGTTGCCTATCCCTAGGCCTTGCATGTTTTCGACCAAGATGTCGAGGGGCAAAGGGTGATTAAACCCTACTCCTGACTTGTCATAAGGCATTTGGTATCTTGGTTGACACAAAACACGCATTCCTTGTTCATACCGGCCTAACCCGTATCCATGCCAATTGCATTGGCTAAGATATCGTAATGCGAAGTCTGGGTTGGCTAGATAGTTAACATCTTCCACAAAAGGATCTTCATCTTCTTCTTTATGTCGAGAAGGTTCAATGCCATGATCTAGGCCCTCAAAAATAAAGTTTTTCTTATTAGGTGGGTAACCTAAAGGAACCACCGAGCCTATGGGGAGTCGAGGTCTTCCCATGTCTTGCATAGACTGAAGTGTGGGCGTTGCAACAACATTGCGCACTATATACTCCCCCATGCCTATGTTAGACATCTCAACAGTAATTTTTGGCAATTGAGGGGAAGCGAATGGGAGTTTTACTTAAGTCCACTCCATGTGGGGTGAACTAGGCGTCTCAACTTCCATACTATTAGGCATCTCTTCTGTAGAGATGATGGAGACTAAAGGTGGTTCCGATTCCAGGGGCTTCTTTCCTTTGTCCGTTGGAGTGGCCACTATAGGTGGCGTCGTTGTGGGAGGACTGGATGAAGAAGATGATCCTGCCTGATAATTTGATTGATTTGGTGATGAATATTCTTGCTTAGTCGGACCCCGTTTAGATGGATTTAATTGGAAATCCATGTGCGTTGAAGGAAGGGTCGACTGCGGCATGATTTGCACTGAGTTGCAATATTTAAAAGGTTCCAAATCTACAGGAACCACGTGTACTTGTCCTTCAAATGTATATTTCAAACATTGATGAGCAATTGAAGGGACACACTTCATATCTCGGATCCAAGGCCGCCCAAGCAAGATATTGTAAGCCATCTCACCTTCTAAAATGTGGCACAACGTATGAATGGTCTTTTTTCCCACTTGGATGGGAAGGACAATTGTGCCAACTGTCGAGCATATCGTATCATTAAATTCTCGAAGGGTATAAGTGTAAGGTGCAATGTGAGAGGCTGGTAGTTTCAAATGTTTCAGTGCAGCGGTTGTAATAAGGTTACTGGACAAACTAGTGTCTATCAACACCTGTTTGTATGGAGTCCTGTTGACCCGCGCAATAACGTGCAGGGGTGGATCCATTACATCTCCAGTCATAGTTTTTAGCTCATCTTCCCTGAAGGTAATGACTGGTTCAGTACACTATTTGACATGCCCCACAAAATTGTTGAACGAATTCGCTTCGTGGGGTTGCAATTCAATTGCCTTTAATATCTCCATAAGAGCTTCCCGATGGGGCGTTGATTGTTGAATAAGCTCATAAATGGAGAGCCTAGCCGATGTGGTTCGTAGACTTTGAGTAAGTCTAGTTCGAATCGTGGCCACTGGTCTAGGCAGGGGCAACTGTGTAGGATTTGGTTGATGTTGTGATGTGGATGAAGCTTCCCTAGGGGCTGTTGCGGGGACAACTCCTGGGTGTCTCTTGTTTCTTGTCACAATGCTAATCATTCCAACATACCCTTCCATGGGGTAACTCTTGCACTTCATTGACATGCAGAGGTTTTGTTTGTGCATCATGTGTGGGTAAAGGATCTTTGAAAACACCCATTTGTTGGTTGTTGGGTGTGATGGGGTTATCCACTACTAATGTGTGATTATCAATGAGATCTTGCACTAAACCTTTAAACATCCAATAGACATTAAGGTCATGCCCTTTCCTTCTATGGAATCTACAAAAAAGATCCTCTCTATACCCTTTAGGCTTTGGCGCATTAGGATCAATTGTTGGAATATCTGGCAGATTAATCAAGTTTGTCGCTGACAAATGGTCAAACAAGGAATCCCTAGACTCAGTGTATGGTATAAATTGTCGCTTGGGGTGACGCTACTGATTTTGATCCTGCTTCTTGTTATCTTTCTCATAATTATTGTGAGGCACCGCCTGATAGTTAGCCTTTGAAGGCTATGTTGTTTGGGCAGGCGTAGGGGAATTAATAGCAACTTGATTGACCGTGGCGGGTTTCTGTTGCGTATTCCCTATTTTGGTGCTCTTCTTCCACTCTTTTTTCTTAGGCTTGGAAATTTTGCCATCTTGTATCTTGATCTCTTTGATACTTCTAGCTTGCACTAGAGCTTCTTCCAAAGTGGCGTATTGCTACAGCTGCAATAGCACAGAGATCGATCGCAAACAACTCTTTGTGAACATTTGAGTTAAGTCGGACATAGGAGGGAGGTAGGACAACTTTGAAAGCACTGTCCTCCACCGATTCCCATATGCTACCATAGACTCCTCCTCATACTATTTTATGCTAGCTAGATCACTGAGTGACACATTTTTCTTTGTATTGAAAGCAAAACGTTCTAGGAACGCGTCCACTAGTTGATCCAAATTATAGATGCTATGCTTTGGTAGATGGGTAAACCAATCCGAGGCAGACCCTGCGAATGTGGTTATGAATGTTCTCAATAATAATGCATCATTGTCTTGTATACCAAATCACTGGCTCAAAAATCTCGTCACATGCTCTTGAGCATCCTCATCCCCTTTAAAGAGTACCAACTGGGGCAGCTTGAAATGTTCGGGGTATGGAGGTGCTGGCACTGATGGATGTATCGGATGACTATGGAGTTGGCGTAAGGTAGGATTTTGAGGCCCACCAGTATTAAGTTCCATATTCTCCAAGCGTTCCAACAACACTTGGTAGGCATCAGAGGATATAATTTCCTCCTCCTTAGTTTGTTCTTGTTGTGGGTTGTGGGGAACTTGAGGCCTTTGAATGACTAAATGGGTAGCATCCCTTCTGCCTTGATAGGGCATTTCAGCCCGCTCTTATTCTTGATAATAATCCTCATAATATTCTTAAGGAGTGTTTGGCCTAGGCCTGTAAACATGGATGGGTGCCCGCGGAGGATGCCCATCATGGTCACGGTGAATGGCCTCCCGCCCAGGTCTAAGAGGTCTTAGAGGCGGTGCTTGTTGTGGTCACGGAGACCTATCTCGCACTAAGGGGTTGTGCCTCACATACATCTTAGATTGTTGTGTGTGAGGAACTGGGGCCCTTTCAGGTGCATGGTTGTGAAGCAATTCAGTTGTATGACGCTGAATGCGCTCTTGATCAAGGAGACACAAATGTTCTAATTCCTGTTGTTCTTACTTAAGCCGCGTGATGTGCGCTTGGTGGGCGGCTAGTTGTGCAAATTCCAAGTTATTTTGTTCTGTTGTCTCTTGTTTAATAGGCCTAGATGTATCTCCTACATATCTATTTTGATCATAATGCTCTGAGACTCCTATATGTTGCTTCTCTCTGTCGAGGTTGGCCGCATTGACTTGAAACTTTGGTCTCAATAAGTGATCTGGATATAATGCAGGTGCAGACGTGCATTGTTTTGGCACTGGATATTGGCCTGGAGGAATGTAGTGATCCTCCTCTCTCTGTGATATGCATAAAAAGTGCAGGCAAAATTTTTTTGCCCTGTCGGGAGAACTTGTTGTTCTGGATATGGTCTACTATGTCCGACATTGATCGAGGGTAAATTAGGAACCACAAAATCATATGGTTCTTCCTTTTGGACCCTGTGTTGTTCCATAGCAGTACACATTTATGCATCACTAGGCCACCCATAATGAACTTCTAAAGGAGGCCTCGTGCTTAGACCAGGTGGTATATATACGTTATTTTCTTGAAAAGATTCTTGTTGCTCATGAGTTTCCCTTAGAGAGGGGGTTCTAAAGTCTCGTCTATTGAAGGCTTGATTTGGAGAGCCACTCCTTGAGGCACCTCTAGAACCATGTTCTATGACTGTATGGGTTGGAGTGCCCCTCACGGAGGGGCCTCTAGAGCCATGTTCTGCATGGTGTGAACTAACTGGTGTACCTCGCCGGTGAGGCGGGATGACTAAGTCGTCAAGGCTATATCGGAGACGATTTGTCTCTCTTGGTGCATGTTCTGTAGCTTCTGCCCATGATTGGGCTTGGCTACGAGTATTCACCATGGTAATGCTAACCTAAAAATGCAAAAGTTCTTTTTGTGATTTTCTTTTTATGATTTTTTTTGTCTAAACAGAAAATAGCATACACACTCACAAGCAATGATTATCTCTTTTAAAGATTAATAGTGTGCCCTAAATCTGGTTTAGTGTGTTTTTGTTGTTTGGTTTGTTTTTGAAATTTTTTGTGAAATGTTTAAATGCAAATATGAAGGCTCTTATGACTCCCAATATGGTCGCCCCTTCAATATACCATTGTCGGACCAATATACCAACCTCTCTATATACCCGCCCTTACGTGAGGGAGACTATAGGTACGTGAGAGCAGATGATACGTGGAACATAGGCGGTACGGAAGGGGAATCGCTCTGTTTATGACACCTACCATAGAAGGCTTATCCTCGCATGTTGGGAATCACCCCAAGCTACACTCGGTCAGCTTTCATCAGGATTTACGTCTAGCAACAGTCGCGATCGAGGTAAGGGATGCAATATCTCAAGCCAAAGTGATAATGGAATCCACCTTTGGTATTGCTCAAGGGTTGGGGTTTTACGACCAATGCCTTGGTTTAAAATGTCACGTGATGTGTGGGGTTCATTTTAATTTTGCAAAATTGAAACAGGCAAAAAAAAAGAAATCTTTCCCTAAGCCATACAAACTGAAAACCATAAAATAGAAAAAGAGAAATTTGACAGAAGCTGTAAAAACCCCTACCTCTTCTCTGCCTAATTGGAAGTTTCTGATTTTCTCTAAAAATTTGCATAGATCTATATTCGTCCCTGGGTGAGGTGAATAATAGAACCGTAATCGTCACAGGGTGGAACGAATAGTTTATTCGTCCCGGGGTGAGACGAATACCAATTCTGTAATCGTCACTTGCAGAGATGAATAACAGTCTGATGTTGAAAAATAGGTACCTGTAAAAAAACAAGCAATTTAGATCAGTAAGTTAACCTAAAAAAAATAGAGGACAAAGGTCCCACCGTGATCACCATTGAAAGCACGAGATTCCAAAAACAAAAAGGATAAACTAAAATTGCAATGTAAATGAAACTAAAATAACGCTTAAACCCTATGTTATTGAAAATGCGTAAAAAGGAAGAACATGAACACAAGATATTAAAGCAATATAAAAATCGGCCCTTTTATTGATATGCTTTGCAAATTCGTGTTACAATGCATCTCCTTCCTTTTTAGGGGATAAGAGCATTAAGTGTTGCTCTTTTACAACTTGTTTTAGAATTCCTTCTTTCGCGTGCCCACATATAAGATGGGTGAACCAAAACGTCGTCGCCGCTTGCATTGGTAAAGGTAGATTCCTTGCTGCTCCTCCAATGCTGCAGATCTGTGTTCAAAGAAACAAACAAAGCATCAGTAGCACCTGTGTATGAAAAATAAAATATAAATCTAACTATGACTAAAATGAATCTAAATGAAATGAAAACTTGACAAAAGCATAAACATGAAACTAGCTAAAATACTATAAAAGAAATAAAGCGGGGAGGTGCCCGAAGGCAGACCACCCGCGGATGAAACTTTGCTTCGACACCAATCCGCTTGAGATGGGTCCGAAACCTGATGTGATGTGTTGTCGGCAAATTGGTAGGATATTGTGGTCAAAAGAATGGGGTGTTGGTTCTTTATTCGTGCCTTCAAAATTCACCCAATAACCTCTCTTTCGATTAAGAGATTATGGATGTTGAAAACACAAATCGCAAGTAAATGAATTAGCAGCACTTCGTCGCTAAAAATGCTCCTCTTGGTATATCTTTTGGGTGAGGAAACTCACCATTTTATAGACCCAAGGGGTCTCTTTGAATTAACATGCAAAAGTGTTTCTTTGCATGAATGCTTTGTGTGTGCAGAAAATACTTCTTCTTGATCAAGGGATTCTTAACTGTCTCTGTGCATGTCTTTGTGTGTTTTAGAAAAGCTCACTTGCACTCCCATGCAATGAAGGAATAGCTAAGTGGCAAATCTGAGTTGTCTAAAAAGCTTACTCTCATTCCCATGCAGTGAAGGGAAAGTCAATTGGCGGATATGAGTTGTCAAAAGAACTCACTCGCACTCCTATGTCATGCAGGAAAAGCTAAGTGGCAGTTCTGAGTTGTTACATGCCGAGATTTGACTTTTTTTTGGTCAAACCTGACATTCATCCCACCTTGAAGCGATCACTGGTAATCATCCCTGGGTGAGACGAGTATAAGTTAGCACTTGTCTCTAGGTAGGATGAGTAAAAATATCACTCGTCCCTGTGCAGGATGAGTAAAACTAGAACTCGTCCCTGGATGGGACGAATAAGCAATAAAGTGTCTAAAAGGTGCAAAATTGGTTTCTGACTTGCAAAACTACTGTGTGAGTGGTTAGAACCACTGTTTAACCTCTGAGGGCTGCCCTGGGGGCTGTGTGTGTTAGTGCGATCAGTGCTTGTCATCACATAATCGTATTGGTGTTGTTTTGGTGTCTACACTCCCATTCAAGTTGAGCGTAGTAAGTAGGAAGTAGAAAAAGAGGTAGAAAATAGAGTAAAGAAGCTAGCAAAAAATATAGAGTATAACTAGAAATTGACTGTTACAGTCCTGTAACAGTTTTTCAGTAGAATTCTTGTAATCATGTCTTTTGATCAATAAAGTGCACCAGTTCTATTTCAATTTGCTTGTAAATGAGTGTGATTAAGATTTAGAAAAATATAGAGACTTACACATTCTTCTGGACAAAGAGGCTGGCCACTTCCAGACCTAGGAGGAGGACTAACAAAGCAGGTTTTTATTCTGATTTTGCTGCGATGAGAATGAGTTGTAGAACTTGTTATTTCAATTGCTTGTAAATAGTTGACAATATTTGTAGTATTAGTTTATTTATACTTAGATTAATCTTGTGCTTAATGTTTTAGTTGCAATCTTATTTTCAACAAATCTTCCACTTTATTTTCAGACTGTTATTTCTAGAATTTATTGCTTTTTAGCAATTTTCTACATTTTTATGTTTTGTTGTCAAAATCTGAATAGAAGATTGACAACCTTCTGTTACAGAACTTTGATAGTTTTTATTTCCACATTATATCTAGACTTTCATTACTACAAAAGTAATTAGATTTCCTTTCTGCAATTAGGATCAAACTTTCAATTTTGCAACTGTTAATTCTGCAATATAATTAGGTCTCATTCTGCAACTGTAATTAGGACTTCATTTCTATAGTTAGTGATTAGTTTCCAATTCTACAACTTAGATTAAGATTTAATTCATGTAATTTAGAGATAGGAATGTTCCAAAACCCCCCACACAACCGGTTCCACCAATAAGACTTGTTGCCCTAGATTGACCTAAGTTATAGCTGTTTCACTTCTTCTCCCGTAGATAGCCTTGTACACTACCCTGGATTGATAGATTCATTGAGAATTAATGATGGTATAACGACTACGCATCATATGGTGGATTGGTTCATCGTCCAATACATATTCCCAAAATGAACCCATGCAACCAACACCTACCAACATACAATACATGTTAGGTTTTCCATCCTCGTATTTTCATCGAGTTAGTTGGTAATATTATGGCATAAGGTGACATGAACAGGGAATGCATGAGCTCATTGATACTTCATATTGAGAAGCGCATGACCAATCAATTTTGGGCTATCATCCTTATTATTTTACCTGTTCTTTTGAACAAGATTTTCAAAGTCTTAATTTGAATTTAGAAGAAGAAATCCATCATCTCGATGACTTTGAAGATAAAATCTATGAATAATTTGACGTTATGTTGATGAATTTTGATTAATATAATGAGGAATCAACACCCATAATTCCATTCATAGAACAAGATGAGTATTACCTCAAATTTTCCCCATCCATCAGTCCATATTTCATTTGCTTCTTCCACAAGAGTGAGCTAAACCAACCGATGAACCACATCCATTTCATTAATCCACCTCATCAAACATTTTTCTTGTGATATATGTACATAACAAAAATTTAAAAATAAAAATACACAAAAAAATTCATAAATTCATAAATAAAAAATTCATTGCATTGCATGTACATGGATTTTTATTGGTTGCATTTATTTGTGTTGCTCGCTATTTTTCAGGTTCCCCAAGCTCTTGCATAAGTTCTAGCAGACAGGATCCAACCATCCTCTACTTTGCCAACCACCATTTTTTCCCCTTAAGTCAACATGAATCCTGTTGACTTACTTGCCCCACTCTATAATCCATATGATTTAGCATAGTTAATTACAATTAACATGAGCCTTATTGATATGGACCGAGTTTCCTCACCTCCATCATTTTTTGAATTCATCATTTTCAAGTAATTGTTAAGGGCTTTAGCCAACTACATTCCTTTGTTTCCTCCACCTTCACCTTTATATCATGAGGATTTTTAGGTAAAAATAGAAGAGGTTGAGTTAGAAGAGCATGATAACATCATATATGACATTCATATGATCCCAATGCCCCATAAAATTGAGTAAGGTTCTCATATGTCCATTGAAGATACCATCGATGTGAACCTTAGTTCAGATGTAGACAATCCTAAAATAATCAAACTTGGTAAAATTTTATCCGTAGATGAACAAGAGTAATTAATTGCTCTCCTCAATAAGAAGAAGGGCATTTTTGCATGGTCTTACAAAGATATGCTTGGTCTTGACCCTAACTTGGTTGTCCACAATATCACCTTGCACTCTGATGCTAAGCCAATAAAACAAAAATTGAGAAATATGCATCCTACCATTGCCCTCATGGTAAAAGAAGAGCTTCAAAAGCTTTTAGATGTAGGTTTCATTGTCCCCATTGAATATCCTGAGTGGATTTCAAACATGGTACCTATTTGTAAACCTAACAGGGCGATACACATATGCACTAACTTTCAAGACCTTAACAAAGTGTGTCTTAAGGATGACTTTCCTCTACCCAAAAATGATACTCTTGTTGATACTTGTGCTGGCCATGAAATGCTTTCCCTAATAGATGGTTTTTAGGATGCAACCATATTTGAATCAATATTTATGACCAACACAAACCAACATTAACTACACCTTGGGGGACTTTTTGTTACAAGGTGATGCCCTTTGGCCACAAAAATGTAGGTGCCACTTATCAATGTGCCATGACATACATCTTCCATTATTACATGCATAAGATCATTGAAGATTATGTGGATGATATATTGGCAAAATCCAAAACTCGACAAGAGCAAATAATGTTTTGAAAAAAGTGTGTCTTTGGTGTCACCTCAGGAAAACTACTAGGATTCATTATCTCCAAAAGGGGCATTGAGGTGGACCCAAAACAATTCAAGGACATCATGGAGATGCCTCCCCCACAAAACTTGAAGGAATTGCATATTTTACAAGGAAATATCCAATCAATCCATCATTTCATTGCATAAATTTATGATAAATGCAAGCCATTCAATCACTTGCTACAAAAGGAGGTAACATTTTCATGGACAGATGAATGCCAAAAAAATTTTTATGACATCAAGAAATACTTGGCTTCTCCACCATTCTTAACTCCTCCTAATCTATAGGTCCTCTTCCATATTTATTTTTTAGCAACGGACTTTGCATTAGGGACAATGCTTGCACAAAAGAATGAAAATAATTGAGAGCAAGTTGTCTACTACATTAGTCAAATATTTGTAAGCTATGAATATAGATATGCTTACATGGAAAATTTGTGCTTAGTAGTGGTTTTTTCCACTAATAAACTCAGATATTACATGCTTAGTCACACCACATATTTCATAGCTCACAAAAATCCTCTGTGTTATATGATGTCTTGCACTTACAATAACACCTGCACCGCAAAATGGATAATGCTTCTCATTGAATTTGATCTTGAGTTCATTAGTAAAAAATCCATTAAAGGTCAGGTCATAGCCAATCATCTTGTGGAAGCTCCACTTCCTAGTGATAAACCCTTGATTGTTGAGCTCCTAGATGATTCAATATTCATTGTTACTGAATACAAAAAATATGTAATTCCAGAGGAAGATGTCAAGTTTTTTTATTTGTTTTTCATACACCACAGGGGATACCTATTCCATTATATTTAAAACTTCACTTCCAATTCACAAACAACAATGTAGAGTATGAAGCATTAATATTAGGTCTTCAAGCAACCATAGCTATGGGAATTAAGTGTGTCAGGATATTTGGTGATTCTCAACTTGCCATTTGTCAAATCAACAGAGAATACCAATGTAAGGAACCTTTCTTAAAGCATTACCATGAAGTAGAAATGAAATTGCTCACCAAATTTTATTGGTATAAAATTGTTAGTTTGTCATGTTCGACTAATAGATTTGAATATGCGATGGACTCTCTAGGATCATTTATTCCAAAGAACTCCGTAGGAGAGGTACAACCATTCATTGTCACAATGATATCTAAATCTACAATTTTTTGTGCCGAATCTAAGGATTAGAAGGATGTTTACTTTATCCATTCAGAGCCATATGAGCCTTGGTCCACCCAAATAATAGTCTTCCTCAAGTTTGGAACACTCCAATCAGACATTTCAGATTTCTAAACACACTTTCAAGCAAAAGGTGGTTTTTTTTATTCTCTTGGGGTATGTGTTGTATAGGCATGGTTATGATGGAGTCCTCCTTTGTTGTCTCAAGCCTATAAAGGCACACAGAGCCATAGTTAAAGCTCATGATGGTACTTGTGGTGAATTTTTTAGTGGAATGGCCATTGCAAAGCAATATGCATGGATTACTATTGTCCCACCATGGAACATGACTATTGCATTTATGTCAAACATTGTCAACAATTTCAACAACATGCTAATTTAACTCATGTGTCATCACAAGCATTACAACCTATTCAAATCCTTTGGCCCTTTTCACAATGGGTTCTTGGTTTTATTGGAAAATCTCACCTCCTTCCTTGGTACAACATACATTTATCATCATAGCCACTGTATTCTTCACAAATTGGGTTGAGGAAATTCCTCTAAACAGTATGACAAGACCTCGAATTTTGGAGTTACTTCATCATATCATTTTTCATTTTGGTATTCCATCAAAAATCATCTTTGACAATGGTAAGTATTTCAAAAAAAAGTATGTTTAAGAACTTTGCAAGAAATATGATATCCAACATAGTTTCTCAAATCCTTATTACCCATAAGCAAATGGACAAGCTGAGGTGACAAACAAGACCTTAATTACTATTCTCAAGAAACTAGTCAAAAATAATCATAGATATTGGCATACTCAAAATTCCTTGGCATTATAGGCTTATCGAACAAGCATCTGCATGCCTATGGGGAAATGCTATTTTCACTGGTCTATGGAGCTGAAGCAATTATACCTCTTGAGCTTGAGATCCCCTCATTGCAAATTTTATTGTAGGAATTCATAGATGATGATATTGCTAGACAACCATGTTTTGACCAACTCATGCTTCTTGATGAAAGAAGGGTCAATGCTTTAGAGCATTTATGAGTTTATTAAAACTTCCTAAAGCATACTTACAACACCAAAGTTCATCTACATGAATTCCAAGTAGAAGATCTTGTTCTTAAAGAGAATCAATAAAACACCAATGCATTACCGCATCTTTGTGATAAATTCATGGCTAATTGGCTAGGTCCATACGTTGTCACTCAAAAAGTGGGTAAAGGTACTTATAGGCTTGCTAGTATAGAGTGAGTTGAAGAGTCTAAAACACTTAATATCATCCACTTGAGATCATTCTATGCTTAATGTAATCTATATATGTATATATACATGGCTAATACACAAAAACAACATTGCATTTCACACATTCCATCACACATTACATTTCACATATTGCATATACACATACATTAAACACTATCATCTTCACACATTTTATTTCATATTAGGGGATCATTTATTCAGTTCAAATAATTATTGGTCCAATAAATTCATGTTGCATTAACCAGGGGCACCTTAAAATCATTATCCATTTCATTGCACCATTCCATAAAGTCAAATTGTCATTTGCAAACCACATTTCTATAATCCCTAGGTATTCTTGGTCACTCAGCCACTCCTAGTGTTTTAAGCAATCTCCAATGCATGTCAAGGTTTCTATAGGACCAAGACACATTTTCACTAAGAAAATATTGAGTTCTGGGAATTGACTCTAACATTATTGAACCAAACACAATCACACATATTAAAAATATATTGTTTCAAAGAGAGACAACACCATAATTGGGTTGAACCTCGAAGTGAAAAAGGTATTCCTTGCTTTTCCCATTATGCACATAGTCCAAAAATAAAAAATAGTGGTCTTCACCACTATCACAATCATTTCCAAACAAAATACATAGTAGTAAGGATAGGGTTACATTCTCATCACACTTTGGTTGAGAATCCAATTCTCCAAAGCTCTAAATATTTTACACATCACACACCATATATCCTCAAGTTGTAAGGATAGAACTACATTTCTAGTTAGAAAGTTAGGTAGTCCGAATCCCCAAATCTTAGAGAACATATTCTTGGACTATGAAGCTAATATCCAATGGGGCTATAGACGCTTGACTGGAAGTGACGTATCCTCATGCATGGTGACATGTCTCTATTGAAGAGACCTCTGACCACACATATGAACAAACTAGCTTCTTGGTCTCCTCCATGATAGGTTTCATTGTAATTTACTCAATATGGGTTAATGAAATCACTTGCACACACATTGGTTCTTGATTACCTAGAGTCATTACCATACTCATTATTTGTTAAATGAATTCACTGCACACACATTTAGTCCTAGAGAAATTAGGCAATATTTAGTGAGTTTGTTTGATATCACTAGTATGTCTGAGTCTCTATAAAAAATCAGTTTTCCATACCTTCTTCCATATCAATATCCATATCAATACATGAGTCTTCCATTGCACATGCCACCACTTTGGTGCCCCTGATTAAACAACAATTCTATACATGGTCAAGCAAAATCTAAACTATAAATAATTATTTGTGCATTAATTCATTTGCATTCATGCACATTAGCATTGAATTATCATCCATCACACATATACACATGAATTCACACAAAACATCCACACAAAAGCATAACATAAAAGTAAAAACCATGTCTATATATATATATATCACATGTACAATGAATGCTCGAAGGCTATATATAATGGAGCATCAAGGATCATACACAAAAAGTGCATCTAAGCACTATCTATCACCTTTAAGAGGACCCCTGTGACACTCAAGGAGTCCTAGACCTAGAACCATTATGCCTAGATTCACTATACCTAAAAGACCCAGATATGAATGAGGAGGGTAGATCTAGTAGACCAATGTGGTGTTGCATCAATCGATCCTCCAAATATTGGATGTATCCATATTAGGACCAAAGATGTAATACATCATATACATGATAATGGTCCATCTAAAGTAGCTCTACCTGGAGCCTCACAATACTATCCTTGCCTCCACCTATAGTTGTCCATACCTCTAGCTCCACCTACAACCAAGCTATCTTTACATACCAAACTACTATCTCTGCATCTTGCTTCACCACCATTTGCTCGAGCCTCATCCAATCCTCCTCACTCTAGCTTGGAGGTCTCTCTGGAACCTCCCCCATATCATTTGTGTCATATCCATCACCTCCAATATCTAGAGGTTGCTATACTGCATCCCTTGCCCATCTCCATTTAATACTAGATCGAAGGTGTATCCAACGTCTGGGAGCCTCATCTGCCTCCAACTCGATCTCTACCTCACCCTCATCCCCACCACCCTCATCCACTACTATAATTGGTACCCATGGTGGCTATGCAAAGAACCATACATTGTAATATATGGTAGTACCTACATCATCCACATTAAGGATATTTATCTCCTCATCATCCTCATAAGTCACCCTCTATGCCCTAACACAAGGTAGACCTATCTCATCCTGATGGCACCTGTATAGCACTAGTGCCTAAAGAACCCCTTGTTGTAGCCCAAAATATCATAGCATGCATGAGAACTAGAATAGCTCCACCTCACCTTCCAACCACCCATCTAGCCTATCACACTCTTTATAGCTAATCCCCATCACCAATCCAAGTAGCGCTTTGCCATGGCCTCCAATGCACCTGAGCATGTATTAGCTCTACCCATAGATCCCTGTAATCCTAGCCAGTATAGATAGGA
This sequence comes from Wollemia nobilis, assembly GCA_028583015.1. Lineage (NCBI taxonomy): Eukaryota > Viridiplantae > Streptophyta > Pinopsida > Araucariales > Araucariaceae > Wollemia > Wollemia nobilis. The sequence continues at coordinate 3,284,780 of JAQPPZ010017225.1, read as the reverse complement.
TGAATCGAATACACCTCCTCAACCACTCATGATCTCAAAGCATAAGGCTACTCCCCATCCCACACCTTAGTAGGAAATCCCATAGGTCAAGCCACACTAAAGTGCTCCCAACCCCAACACTGTAGTAGTAAATTGCACTTCAGTTCATTCTGCTTCTACCTCCTCACCTCATACAACTTATGGTATAGCTACACCAATAGAGTAGGTGCCCATGCATACACCTGAGGCTCGTCAATCATATTATACACTACCCTAATCACATTCCAAGGGAACCAACAATCAGTGCTATTTGGAACCACTATGTTGGCCAATAGGAACATGACCAAGGTGGGAAATACCTCCAACTTCTTATTGGTATACATCACCAATTACATTATCCCTCCACCCTTTACACTCACTTCCCACCATCAATATCCAAATATCTGACTCATATCATACCCCTTATCGTGTTCAACCTCTACATAACCCCTCCACCAGTATTTTGAGGATGCAATATACATCCTCAAGTGTCACCATCACCTCTCTAGTAGGGAGTTGAAAGGTCCCCCTAGTTGGATCCCATATCTCTACGAAGCCAAAGAGATACCACATCAATCTAGGCTATCCCAACTAGCCCTAAAGTATCCAGCCACTTCCACTACTTATCTCATAGTGCCTTTCTCACCCCCCATATGAGAGGAGAGAACCTATATAGAGCCTTTAAGATCTTTAGCTGCAGTGCAACACATACATAAGTTAAACACATTGATATCACATGCATTGCATAATTTCAAAAAAAAAATTCTACAAGTCTAAAAAAAAGGGTGCCAAGGGCACTTACCTCAGCAACACGCACCTTTGCTCCTGCTACTGCATTCACACCCTCCATTTCCATAACTTCCACTCAACGTCACTTCTTCACTCACCCACTTCTTTAGACACAACTTCTAGAATTTGCGAATGCAAGAATGAATATAATTTCACCTATGCAAACTATTTATAGCTATTTTTGGTACATTGAAATTCCCATGTGTATTTAAAGGTGCATTGAAATGCTATCCAGTATCTACAGAGTAACAAACACTTGTTAATGTCTACGCATGATGTGAACACTAGTCAATGTTTGGTGTCAAAATTTGTAGAAAGACCAAAATGATTAAAAAAGATAGCTTACCTTCACAAAATCACTCCAAATTGCATCCATACATTCATTTCATCATCATATCATGTTTTGTTAAAATAAAAATTGATTTGGATGCTTAATTTATGTTTACGACCAGAAGTCACAAAATTAACTTACAATCTTCAAAATGCATCAAAATGGTCCAAATTTTCACAAAATGACCACATACATCATTCAAATCATTCTTTTTATCATTTATTTCATATTTGTGATAACATGGATTTATTTTGGTGATTAACTTTTGTTTGCGACCCAAAAAATCATAAAATTGTCCAAAATTGTTGTAAAAATGCTCCAAAACAATGCAAAACTTCACAAAATCATGCAATCCAATCATCCAATGCATTTTTCATCAACACATTCTCATTTCATTATCATCAATCATTGCATTTTTATTAAAAAAATTCAAATTCACCCATAATTTCAAGTGAACCTTGTATCTAGTGGTCTCTTCTATCTCCTTGGTGATTGCAACGATTGGTCATCCATGCAATTCGGTAAGATGATTAAATCACCATAAGGATGCTTGACCATTTTCATCATCCAATATCTCTTTTTTCGAGAACAAAATCACTTTTGATCCCTCATTTTTGAGTGCAACTATGCTAAGATTAATTTTCTTAAAAGCTATCATTGATGGCCTTGTCCATGGGGCTTGAAACATGGATAATTCATACTACATCATTCTATTTCACATTCAAGTATTGCGTGTAGTGACTAGGAGGGTCGTCCTAGAAATAATTTGATCCTAGTATGGTTGGTTCCTGATATTCTACATTTTTATCACTTTGAATTTCAGTGACGCCAAAAGGCACTTTCTTCAACAGATTAGATGATTGGTTCCTGATATTATGCATTTTCATCACTTTGCATTTCAATGACGCCAAAAGGCACTTTCTTCAACAACATGGAATCACCCCAAACTTGGGGCAACCAAATTGGATTTTGATTTCCCATAGTGGGATACATCTTCCATGATCATGTCATCTACACTTGGTGAAAACCCCTTTAATTTTTTAGGGCAAAAACAACATCCATTTACATCATTCATCCATATTTACATCATACACTTGCACTTACACCACTCACCTACATTATTCAACATAATTCTATCAATTGGCTTGTGAGAGTCATTTTTCACTCATTATTCAATTGAGGGGGTAAGCTATACATACAAATTATTTATCTTTAAAATCATCTTTGCTTTCCAAGGAAAGAAAGTTGCTTCATTATGCCAAACCAGGTGTCTCATATTTTTGCACCTCATTGTGTTTCACACAATGCGGTGCAAAAAGGAACATCCGTAGACACAAAAATCTAGACACTTGTCATCCATCCATGTCCTCCAATCATAGTCATCCATTATATATATATATATATTAATATTTTATATATTATATTTATATATATTAATTTATATATATTTAATAAATATATATGTATTTATATGAATAAATATTAGCCATCCACCACGTTTTAATCTTAGCCATCCATCCATATCAATCCATGTCACTTTCCCAAGCTTAATCTCCACCCTTCCTCATGTTTTAATCTCGACCACCCATTTTGTGTCATCAAAACCCTAACATGTTCAAGGGTAGATTATAAAATATGAGTCATTTTGATGAATCAAACCCTTAAGCACCTTAGAAAGTTTTAGGAGAACATTTTCCCTAGCCATTTTTCTATCATTGTTACCCCTAACCGCTGCCATCACATCCTCCATTTTCACTACCGCCAAACCCTCACAAACTAGATATGGTTCTTTGACCCTTCCATCAACCTTCGAATGCCCCTCATAGTTCATCAAACTCTATTGAACATTCTTGAAACACTGGTGGGCATTTACAACCATTTTCGAATTCCTCTAGGTGTTTCTCACAATATATTTGTAGTTCCCATCTTTCAAGTGCCTTTCGAGCATTTGTATGATTCATCAATAATAGAAACAGGAGCAGAAGTTAGTTTGAAAAGGTAAATATATTTGGTGCATTTAATTTATATATATATATTTTTTTGAATTTACATGGTGGAATTGGTAGTCGCCATGAATCCGGGCAGGCTTGTCCAGCTTTTATGGCCACCATAGTATTCTGTGTTGTTCACCCCGGAAGTCGCCACACAGATATTCGTGCAGTACACCCCTATAACCACCATGCCACAATCATTTTAAACCTTTTACGCCACTGAAAGCACCAGGAAAGGGAAAAGCATTCAGTCCAACGAATTTAATTTATATTATTGCATTTCTATTTTTAGTTATATTCTATAGCATCTAGGGTTTAGTAGTTTTATATTTTAGAGGGTCTCATGCAGTGGAGCCCTCACAGGTGCTCCTAATCTCTTTTTGTTATTTTTTGTTTGCAGGTGCAGGAATCATCTTTCTGGAAACTATTGCAACTAGGGTGGTCTTGTAGGGATGCATAAGCCAACCCACACTCTAGTTTGGATCAAGGACAATCCAAAAAATACCAATTATTCATTGAATAAGGGTTTTGAAACCCTATATTTGTAACATTTGTATCAATACCAAATCATGTTGTAACATTGGATATTAAGGCTCCATTTATATCAATAAAATATTATCTCTATTCATTGTGCAACATATCGTGTATTGGTTCTATCTATTGCTTCTGTGTTTTTTATTTTTTGTTTACACAAGGAGAACTTTACCTTCATTGTTTTGGAAAACACCACCTCTATTAACTTTTTCCTGAATTCATTTAGAAGCACCATAAAAATTAATTTTGATGCACTTAAATTCTAGACATTCTTGTTTTACCATAGGCTGAAGTAGATACTTTGTGGTAACTTCATTATCACATATGACCTTTACATGTAAATTAAAATATTATAACAAAGAGGCTATTGCCTAATAATGAGATTCCAAAATTGGACATGATTTTTAGATTTAAAGAAAATTACTATTCCTTTTAAATAATTAAATTTAACGAATGATGAGAGGACCAATCTCCCATAGATTGCATACTGATTTAGCTTGAAAATATTTAATCTAAAATTTTATCAAATTTTTTAATGTTGATGGATCTACCCAATATATTAATGTTGATGGAAATACCTAAAACAATTATCACATCCTTCCAAATAAAATCTCTTTAAATTTTATCAAATTTAGATGTTATTAATGTTGGAAATCCTAAAAGTGACATCTTACATACATGCAAACACATATAGATAGATTTAAAATTAGAAGGGACCATATATTGTAACCTAAAAAACCTTTGATTTTTCATTATTTTTTTAGGTTAGATCTCCCTAATGTCTTGAAAAGAATAAATAATAGATGAGATAGGGAGTTATCCTAGTAAAATCTGTGGAATAGTAAAATACTTTTTTTTTTAATATATATAAAAATATATACATGGCTTCTATTTGGGCCATGTTGGACCAAAATCCACGATACCTACAGATAGGTAATGTGTCTTAGACTCTAGCCAACAATTAGTATTATATGAAATGAGATTACTCTTGATTCCAATCTCTAGAGAAGAATGACTCCTTGAAATGATTGTATATTTAGAAATAAAAGGGTAAGGAGTATGGTTTAGAGAGATTTAATAAAAGTGGATGGGATATAGTGTAACAACATTGGATCTCACTAAGAAACATGCTAACACAATTAATCTACATGATACTTAATAGACCAACCACTATCAATAACAATTAAAAATTCATTCAACTTAACATTTGTTTTTAATTATTCCAAGGATTTAAACAATTAGCAATCTAAAAAGAAGAATTTGATCTAACAAAATAGACTAAATATTCAAGTGTAAAAAAAATAACTTAAAGCAAAGAATGCATACATAGAAACCTATAATTGAACAATAATAGAGGCCAAACAACTATCATTTCAGTAAAAGGCAACAATGTTACATATCAATTCCAGGCAAAGACTACAAGTCAACCCTTGTATTGAGGTCTATTGGCTTAATTATAGGCTACATTTAAAATTTATAATAGGAATTTTATATTTGTAAGACTGTTAATAAGACAACCTAGCAAGAAAAGTATAATTTTGAGGTGGCTACTCTAGACTTCATCTTGCATTTGAATTTGAACTTATGTTGATCTTGCTCCTTCAATCTACAATTATCTTCTACAAGTGGCTGCATTATTGCAACTAATTTTCTAGAGCTATCACTTTTGTGCCTTAGTGTCATCAACTTGGAAGGTACCATGGTAGTTGTAGTTCTAAGAGTGACATTTCATGGATGCCTATTCCAAATTTGGGATCATTATTTTATTTGTAGAGCCTTTAGAAAAAAACCCATGATTTTGTTGGGATGATATCACCCTTAGATGTATTTTGGCTTTGTTCACTTTGTTTTGTATGTCTATTTATTTCTATTCCACATGATCTTGGGATCTAATTTCAATATGTTGATGTTATCAGTTTGGATAGTCCGACTTTATGCACTTTGGCTCACTTTGATTGTCTATATCCTAGATTTGGGCAAGACCATCCTAGTTATGTGCATCTTGGTCCTTCTTACATGATTCTAGGATTCAGTGTAAGAATACTTACATCATCACCAAGGAGGTCCAGTTTTGTTCATCACAACCTTGTGCATTTGGTCTTGGTTGTTTGACTTGCATGATTTTGGGCCCCTTTTCTCTTTAGCTTACATCATTGGTTTGGGAAACCTGACTTTGTGCATCCCCAATTTATTCACCTTTTGCTTTGCATGATCTTAGGATTTAGTTTGGACAAGCTGACATCACAGTTAGGGTATACCTGATTTTGAACATCGTGACTTTAAAATTTTGGCTTTATGCATTCCTAGGCTAGAGGAGTATTGTAATGACATCACTCATGACATTATATTGACTTGAGACATCCTGATTTTGTGCAAACCTTCAAGCCTTTGGCACACATAACCAATTTAAAACAAAAAACTTATCTTGCTCTGCAAAATGATATCATGAAATTGACCTACATTCCTGGTGCCTCCCAAGGAATTTTTGTTTGTGGTAATTGACAACTCAGAAGACCTATTCCATTGTATGTGGATTCAAAGTGATGATGAGGTGGAATGTGAATATATATTATTATAATGAAAAACAATTTTTGAAAATGAGATGTGATGAGTGGGTGATTTATATAGAAAAGGTGAAAAATATAGATGACTTGTAATATTAATAGTGAATTGGTTGATGAAATAGAAATGAATGTTGTAATGGAAATAAAATTTATTTTACCTTTTTAGACCTTCCAGGTAGATTATTCTCCTTTTGTAACTTTTTATTTTGTCTTTATCCCTATGGTGCCAAAGGTGTCATATTATTAGTTGTTGGTTGTTTTGGTGTCTCTTCGTATGCGATAGGTGTTCCTTGACCACCCTATGCTCCAATAGCTTCTTATGGAGGAATATATGCTTAAGGAGTCTCTTCTTCATCATCCTGTTGATCTTCTTCATTGCCTAAATTTCTTTCTCTTTCTCAAGGACTAGATAGACTATTGTCCATATATTTTGTGGAGGATTTTTGAGTTCCAAGACTCTTTCATGTATCATTTTTAGGTGATATACTTTTTTGTAATAAGGATATTAATATATTTTTGAAATATTTTGTATCTTAGATTGCATCAAAGCCATTTTATTCAGAAATTCAAGAACCTAGGCTTCTTTGATTAGCTCTTACCATAGGTCTATGTATATTTCAACATTGGCTACTAATTTGATTTGAGCTTGAAGATATTATTTGATCAAAATATATATCTCTTCATCCCATAAACCTAGAAATTCCAATTCTTTGGCTTTCCTCATTGGATGCATTATCCCATATACCCTATTTTGTAGCCTATATATCATCTCCCATTCTTGCTAGATCCATTTGTGCTTTTTAATTATAAGTTGAGAAATATTCCTTACTGCATTTCATTTGCTACTAGGGGTGGCTCTTTTAGTAGGCTCAAATATTCTTTTTGATATACTCATTAAGTCTTCATCTTATTTAACTATCCCTCTTACTTCAACTTGCACCTATTCAAAGTGTTTTGTTGCTTCTTCTATGGATTGTGCACTGAAGTCCATGTATCCTACATCTCAATAAGCTTTGAGAGCATATTGAAGGACCTTGTTCTAACTATCCTTCCTCAAATTTTTGAGAGTCTCTTTAGAGAATTGAGAATCTCTAACTCTTTCCATTTTTTCTTGTAGTTGTTGTTGCAAGTATTGGATCTATTCTATCAACTTTTTATTTATTTCTTGAGTTTCCTGCACTTTCTAACATATGTGTACAAGCTCCATTATCTTATTTTTCCATTTTTTATTTTCATTATGCAAGGTATTTTTCATGTTTAGCTCCTCTTTAGCCATAATATCCAATTCCTTTAATTTCTCTTCCAATTGCCGGTATCTATCTCTCAATTTGTCACCTTGTAAATAGATAATACTGACATGGGTTTGGGAACTGATTAGAGAGTCTTCTAATGATTATTGAGAAATGTCTACCATTTGTGTATCCACCTGGTAATAATTAGGTGTCATATCAAATTATGCCTTATCTACCTTTGGTGTGCATGTGACCCTCAACTATCGATAGGTAGTTGGGTCAGTTGTAGTCTTTTGCCTAGGAGGAGCATGCTCCTGTACCTACTTGGATGCTTTATTCTTCCACCACTCTTGAGAATTGTAGCTCATATCCTTGAGCTTATTAATTGTGGATGTATATGGGTGATAAAGTGGTGGTACGATGGAAAAATGGATTGTAGAATGGGAAATAGGGGTGAAGGAATTTTATGAACAATTTTTGTGGTAGCGATTGTAGGGATATAAATTGATGGAGTGGATGTGGCTATAAGAATTGGAGATGTGGGATTATTTAGAGTAGTTGTCCCTATGGAGAGTTCTATGATGGTGAATAAAGTGATGGAATATTGATAGGGATCAAATAAGTAGAAGGATGAATAGTAGTGTTCAAAGAAACCATACTTGTTTCTATTGTTGAAGGTAGTTATGTCAGTAGCTTAGTTGTTGTCCCAATTTTTGGAGGTGGTCTCTAGGTTTTTAATTTCTTATTGGTCCATTATTTCAACTCTCTAAGAGGATTAGATTATTTTTTATACCTACTCTTGGAGGATTTGTGTGTTTAAATAAAGTTATCCTTGGAATTTTTTGCATATGATTGTATGTGCATGTCAAATCTCTCATTATTATTGGTGGGTTAATTCAATATCTATGTGGTCTCGATCGATGATCATTTATCTTGATAATTATGATGTTTTGTAGGACCTAAAATAATCTTGGATTCTTAACAATCACACATACAATATTCCTCCCTTGTTAGAGGTTTATCATTTTGTACTTATCTTCCTTAGCTATCAACAACAATGGATTTGACATTTTCATCTCGAAGCTTCCATGTATCTACCTTCTCATCATATATTTGATAGAATGTTTTCTACATTGACAATGGATATATAGACTTACACACTTTTTATTCACACTTGAATATCCACCATTCTATAATTTTGGCTTCCTCCTAGTTACTCTTGTTTTTCATTGCAATTATTTTATCTTGGGTCAGACTATATTTAGGGTTTCTTTCTAGATTATATTCATTGTCTTGATCATTTTATTCTCTCTATGGAGGAAATTCTTGTATCTTTTTTATCTTATAGTCAAGCTCATTGTTTTAAAAATTATTCTACAACTATTCTCTCTCAGGTCTATTGGACTTCTTGGAAATTGGTGGTTTCCCCTATTTAGGATATTCAACCTCTTCTTAATTTTTTCCTCAAGATCATACCTCCATTGATGAGGTATAGTTCATAGGTGCATATTTTGAAGCTTGTGGTAGAATGCTTCTTCTTACCCTCTCATAGTCACTGTAATTGGTTTATAAGTAAAGGGGTACTCATAGGTAGCCTTTTTATTAACCCTAGTGTCAAATGTTACATTGTTGGCATCTGTCTTCCTATAATATTCCATAGCAAAAATATTGTCTATGACATAATATGACAATAGAAAAGGTTTTCCCACAAAACCGTATAGCCTTATCATAGTTCCTTCCAGAAAAAAGTACCAGTCTCCTTCTATTTGAGGACTTGCAATGTAGCTTTTAATTTTGAAAACAACCGAGGTATTTCTCCATAGATGGATTTTAGTGCAGGACCCAAAATTATCTTTTAAATTGATAATATGGTTTAGTATTCCTAACTAAGGTAGTCCAATATACTACCACCAAGTTTTACCCTTGGTCATTTGTTTTGTTTACACCTATCTAGGGCATATCATCAACAATATTGAACATAAAGAGCTATGCTAGATGCAAGTAGTATCAAAATGTACCATAAAATGATATTTGGAGTTGTGTGAGTTGTTCATGTGTCTTTTCACATAAATAATAGGCCCAATAAAATAAAAGAGGTTAAGTAGATTGGTTTGAATGAGATTGGTCATAATAGTGGGTATTAGAAATAACATATTCCATGGTGATTTTATAATTATATAATTATTTATCTATTGTAAATATAAATATTATGGCAAGTATAGATAACATTTTAGGGTACTTGAACTTTGTAATCTTGATTGGGGTTTCAGGAAGCTCATTTACTGCTAGAGGATTATGAAACTGTGAATTGAGCCAATTTTTAAAAATCTTGCCCCCTTCTTTATGTCACCTCGGGTCATAGTATTTCCTATGGTTTTTCAAATTAAAGGGTTTGGGGGAAATCCTAGGCCTGTCCCCTATGGAAAATGCATCAGTGAATGGTTCTAGGGTGAGCTAAAATAATATTTACCCCTTGCAATTTTGGATCGTTCTCATTTGAGGATTGTAGAATTTTATAATTGCAAGCACCAATTTTGGACAAGGGTGTGTGGGCTTGTAAATGTATGAAGATAAGAAGGAATTTCATGCAAACAAACTGAGGTTACTAGGGGAAGCTCCTTGTGCTCACTGTTTGACACCTTCCCGTAGATATTTCTACTTGGACTTCAATTTTACCTCAATGTCCCTAATTCGACATGTTTGGTCTTAGCATTTTTATTTCTATGATTTCTAGGCACTACTAGATGCTCTTGCACCACTAGCCATTGCTAGTGGAATTATGCTTGTATATACTTATTTTATTTCATGCTTTTGTAATTGCTCTAAGTACTGGTTTTGTAGCTCTTATCTCAAAATGTCTTGTAATCACAATTGTTTTCTTCTTTTGTAATTTTATAGAAGATTAGACTTGGAGTGCATATGGAGTTCTATTACATTGCTAATATGGCAATATGTATGTTAGGTGTGATCCACTAGACCTTGCTCACCGTCCAAGTGGAATAACTTTTATAAATGAGGGCTATAAGTTAGCCAAAAATAATATGGAAATTTGGTAAGTCACTTATACAAGTACATTGGAGAGGCTAGAAGCCTGTTGTGCTATCAAACAAAGTATGGTCAATTTACATAGAGCTTGATCTAACTGTATAATTGTGTAAAAACAAACACAATCAATTTACATAAAGGCTATCAAAGTCCATCAAATACATATTTTGGATACTATATGGTTGTGTAAAAAACGAACATGGTCAATTTACACAGAGGTTTTTGAACTCAATCAGATCCAAATTTTGGATACCTATAGACAAATATATAAGTAAATATATGTAATAAAATGAAATTCTATGGATGTTTTGTGAAACCTCATGCAACATACTCATGCTCTCCTTAAAATCAACACATAAATTTGTGGATGAGGAGAGGAGGGAAATGCAATGCTTCCCAAGCTTGGTTGTGGGAGGGGCAAGCATCCAATATATAATACCACTTGTAGAAAAGGATCAATGATATGTGCCAAAGATCAACCACAAAAAACAAGAAAAAGGAGGAGAATATTTCTAACAATGGAGAGAATGAAAAATTACATCTCTCCCTTTGTGTTATGGAATTATATATTGAGAAAAATGATATTAGGGTTAGGGTTCTCAAATCCATATTACATGAAATTCAAATGAACATGAAATGATATTACACATTAAAATAACCTATTCTAATGAGTTCTTATTAAAGCCTCGTAACAATTAATTTGGAACCTAGATAATAAACATGACCTTGTAGCATTAACATGTCTTCACTAAAGTTCTTAGTAAAATTATGATAGGAAACCAATGTGACCCCAAAAATGTCTAACACCTATTTGAGATTTGGGTGAATGCAAATTTTTTATAATTTTGTTTTCTTAGGGTCTTCTTGTATTCCTTTAGATTAAATATGGCGTCCAATAACAATACCTTCATCCATGATCATGATACATTTCTCAAAATTTAGGGCTGAATTGTAGGTTTCACAATGGGTTAATAATTTATCAATATTTTCTAGGGTTTTATCAAATGTTTCATCACATATTGTGAAATCATTCATTTATATTTCAATGCAATTATTGGTCAAGTAAAAAAAAATAGAACAACTCATTGGAAAGTTGTTGGGTATTATAGAGTCAAAAAGGTAAAAATCGAGGGGGCAAGTGAAAGCTATTTTTTCCTAACCTTCAAGAGCAACCTAAATTTGATTATATCCACTAAATCCATTAAGAAAACAATAATACTTTTTCCTAGTGAGTGTATCTAACACTTGATCTATTAATGGTAATGGAAAATGGTCTTTGCATGTGGCTTTATTTAATTCTTAATAATCAACACACACTCACATCTTCCCATTTTTCTTTGGAATGATAACTAATGGGGAAACCCATTAGCTTTCAAAAATAGGGTATATGTATCCTACTTCTAATAATTCTTCAATTTTATCTTTAACAATATCTTATAGAGCAATATTCAATATCCTTTGTGGTTTTCTTATAGGTTTAACATCCTCAGGATAAATACAATAAGTAGATATGTTTATATGAATTCTTGTCATATCTTTGTATTCCCATGCAAAAGCATTGGGATTTTTGCTTAGCACATCATACAATTTTGCTTCTTCATCATTATACAACCAACTATTGATGTTCAAAAAATTTCCTAATTGTATTGAATTTTTTTTTGTGCCAGGATGTACTAAATTGATTCCTTTGAAGTTACTTACCAATGAGTTGAGAGGACAATGGTGTGGTAAAAGACAATGGAAAGTTCTATTTATTTTATCAAAAGAAATTACTAAAGGGATTAAATTTGATATAGTGCAATTAAAGGATGATAGTATATGATAATGTCATCCATGTGGTAAATTAAAAGAGTTGTCTTGTATTCTAATAGGTGATAAATTTTCTAGCTCTTGTTCTTCATCATTATAGAGTAATCAATGAATGGTAATTGGTTCATCTTCAAGTTCTGAATCATATAGTTTATTAATAAAAATAGTCTCATCTTCAAATATAGCTCTTTAAAATGGATCCAATTTCTCTACATGATATTTTACAACTATGGTAGCCAAGGTTGAAATGTTCTCTTTATTTTCCACATCCAATTTAGGAAACCATAAGTTACTATAAAATTTTATTGAAGGTTTTGTAGGGTGGTATAAAAAAAAATTCTAAGTCAATTATAAATGGTCATATATCCTAACCTAAATCAATAAAAGTGGCTGCCATAACAAGCCAAAGCCTTCCTAACATTATTGGGTAACCATTTACAGTAGTTTGAGGTTGTAATACTAGAAAATTGAATGGATATTCCCATGATGAAACTATTACAAAAATATATTATATTATTCCTTATAGTTTAGTGACTAATCTATCAACCTTTTCCAATATTGTATACATAGGATTTATATTTTTTAATTGTAAATTTTGTATTGTATACTTCATCATAACATTAATAATTATCCCTAGGTCAATTACAATATTAGATATCTAAAGTGGCCCTATGGCTACTATGACTATTGGGCTTCTTGGATCTCCATACTTTTGTGGAAGAACTACTAATTTTTCATCTACTTGTATGGTTTTAGGATATGTTTTCTTCTTTCTTCCTTGTTTTTTAATACACATTTCGTAAATAATTTTGTTAATCATAGGTACATGTATAATAGCCTATATTAAATGGATTGTAATATTTAAATATTTTAACTCCTTTACCAAGTTATATTATGAATCTATTTTTTTATTTCCAATCACTCAAGATATGGTACTTTTTCTAATGAAGAGGGAAAATTATCTTGAAAGATATTCTCTTTTTCTTTTTTTTGTCATTGTTGCGTAGGTGTAGATGGTTCTTGTTTATTCTCATGAGCTCCCATTTCTACAATGACAAGTGGAGTGGGTTCAGGAAGTGTTTTTCCTAAACATAATTGAATTTTATCATAGTCAATGACATTTAGCATGGATGGATCTTCTGATTCATCCATATAGACAAGGGTTACTTATCTATTATTATTGAGATTGGCTACAAGTTGAGCCAAAAGTGGAGGTTTTTTAACTTGTTATTGTCATCCATAAGGGAAATTATGGGTAGGACTAGGTAATACAATTTGGTGTTGGTTTTGATATCAATGTTGCCCCTGGTATGGTTGGTGTTCTTATACTCATTTTTGACCTTGCATTTATGGATACAACCATGGATTTTGTTGATTCTAATATTGATTCATCCATCTTGGTTGAGATCATTATTGGGACTATTCCTATGGTGGTTGGCCCCAAGATTGTTGAGGTGGTTTTGAAGTAGACCATGGCATGAACTAAGTATTATTTTCCCAATTCATAGGAACTTGAGAAGAATTTTGGTATGGATATTGGGGAAAATTACCCCCTTGTATTTGTTCTACAAATTCAAGCTCTTTTATAGGTTGATATTGTTTTTCTATGACATTTTTATTCCAAGTAACTAAAGAGACAAAAATGCAAAAATTAAAATAATGCTAAATAAAGTGAACACAAAGAACCCAAAATTACACAATAGATGATCTTATATTAATCTAGGGGGCCTAAAAACTCAATTGTTATAATGTGGATCTTTGAATCCTTTTTTATACATATTTACAATGGCTAGGGTTCTCTGAAACCCTAGAAAACAAGGCTTGTGGTGTCTTCAGGCGCATCCTTGCTCCCAATAGAAGTGAGTGGGATTTTAGTTATCTGATGCCAGCCCACTCTAGAATAAGAAGTTATCCAATGCTAATGTCACACTTCTATATTTGCACACAATAAAATAACAAATGATTTAGTAGCAACTATGAGGGCTCCACAATGTGAGGCCCTCTATAAGCAATGATAAAACCCTAACTATCTGCTATAAATAAAATGGATAGAAATAAAAGTGCATATAATGAAATAATAAACAAATAGATTTACCTTACGTATTTGTTATCTTCTGATATGTGATATTTGTTGCAATGAATCGGCATGGCGATGCCCTAGCATCACCCAAATTCTAGGGGGACTTTAGGATATTTGATGTAAATACCCATGGGTGCTTTGTGACTACAGGAAATGCCTGTGTGTTCTTGGTGATGGTAAAAGGTACCTAGAGGTGCTTGGAATAGGGAAAGGAAGTGCCCAAAGGCACTCAGGAGTGACAGGAATAACCTAAATACATTTGATGGCTGAGGGGGAAGTTTGTAGAAGTAGATCTGGATGAGCGAGGGATGCGGTTGTGGATGCGGGGGCTATGGCATATGTGTATGAAAGGTGAGTGTCCTTGGATACTTCAAGAAAATTAGGGATTCATGGATTCAGGAAATATTCTCATTCATGGTTTGAGCCATCAAAATGGCTCCTATTAATAATCCAACCTAGGGCATACTTAGGGTTTCAACGAAACTAATCATGTGGCTGAGATAAAAGCATATCGGAGGGTGGATATTAAATTTAGGGTGTGGCATGGATTGATGTAGATGAATGGATAGGATTAAATGAAATTATATGGTTGGGATTAATTCACTTATATAAATATATATTTATTAAATATAATATAATATATAAAATATTAATATTAAATATATAAAAAATTAATATATATAAATATATGTAAATAGTGGGCGTAAAATGGTGGGAAAACATGGGTGGAGGACAAATGGATAGGTTTTGGTGTCTACAAATACCCCTTTTTGTACTACGTTGCATGAAACACAATGCAATGCAAAAACATGAGACACATGTTTTGGCTAGGTGTAGAAGCAACTTCTCTTGGGATGTGGAATATGAGATTGAAGATAAAAGAATGAAAGAATTTGAGTTTTGTGTAGCTTACCCCCTCAATTGGCGAATGAGTTTGTGGATTAATCTCACGAGCCAATTGAAAAATCTATGCAAATGAATGATGCAAATGTGATACCATTTTTTCCCCAACGGTGGGAAGGGAATTGGTGAAAAATGTGATATGATGCATCTATTTTTTTGCCTCAATAAATGAAGGGTTTTGTGAAAATGTGTGATGGAAAATGTGTTTGTTTTCTCCCTAATAGATGAAAGGATTTTTGCCAATTGTAGATGTCATGATCATGTAAGATGTATCTTGTTGTGGGAAAATCAAAACCAAATATGGTTGCTCCAAATTTGGGGTGATTTTATGTTGTTGAAGAATATGTATTTTGGCATCATTGATGTGCAAAGATGAAAAATGAAAATATAAAAATAGTCAAATTTGGATGGCCAACTAGTGACTATCAGATAATTTCTATGATTGGAACCAATCACCCTAGATAAGTCTAGTCGCCATGATGACTATCAAGGAAATTTACAATAATGAAATTTGATTTTGTTTGATTTTGTCCATGTTTTAAGCCCCACGAACTAGGCCATCAATGATAGCTTTTGTGCAAATTATTCTTGGCAAGGTTTCACTCAAAATATGAAGTACCAAATATGATTGTGATTTCGAACAATAAGATATGGAATGATGAAAATGACCAAGTGTCCTTATGGTAGGCTCTTCATCTTACCGAATTGCATGGATGCATATCACTACAATCTCCAAGTACATACAATAACCCACTAGATACACGGTTCACTTGCAAGTATGCAAATTATGATATGGAATGATTTGAAAATTATGTATGAATGATGATATTGATGATTGTGGTCGTTTTGTGACTATTTGGACCATTTTGGAGTACTTTTGTAACTTTTTAAATGAATTTGTAATTTATGGTCGCAAATGAAAAATATGCATCCAAATCGGTTGGGATCTTCACAAAACTTTATAAAATGATGAAATAGATGCATGGATGCTATATGAAAATATTTTATGGGGATAAGCCACTATTTTTTGAAAACATATTCTTTTGTGCACTTTGACACAAAATGCCCGTTAGCACTTTTGGCTTGCAAAAATATCCACCAATGTTTGGGCATTCTATAAATGCATGTGGGTACTTCAGTGTACCAGGAAACACCCATGGGCATCTCAATGTGCCTGAAGCAGCTATAAATAGATGGTAGGATGAGAAATAAAGCTCATTTGTTCGTTCAAGAGTTTGAGAAGTTGGGTCTAGGAAAGTGGAGTGAAGTGAGGTGAAGTGATTTGAGCATGAAAGCTATGGTAGAGGAGGGAGCGGGTGCAAAGGTCGAGGCTGATGCTGGAGTGTGGGATACTGAGGTAACTCCTATTTTTGTTATTGTGCAAAATTTGGTGTATTTTGTTTGACAAAATTATTAACAAATATTTTGTGTTGGGTTGTAGCTTAGAATTTTGGAGGATCGACTCTGGTTCTCACCATACATTCCAAGGGTGAGGAAAGAAATGTTGGATAAGGAGTGGGAGTTTTTGGAGGATGTGGGACTAGCGTAGGTAGCTTAGATTGATGTGGTTAGGCATGATTAGGGGTACCTATCTACATTGGTAGAGAGGTGGGATGCAGATAAGGGGACATTTTAGCTCCCCATGAGAGAGGTGATCGTGACCTTGGAGGATGTATATTGCATCCTCAAGATGCTAATGCAGGGAATCCTCATTGAGGTTAGGTTCAATTGAAATATGGAGATGATGAGGATGTTTAGATATGCAAGGTAGGGTATGAGGGTGGAGAGTGGGGGTATACCTTACCTATCCATGTATGTGGACTATGAGTAGGATGCCCTACATGCCTTGGTAATGTTTGTGTTGGCCAACATCATGGCCTCGAATAGCACTAGGTGTAGGTTCCCTTGGAATCTGATAGGAGTAGTGAGCGATATGCTCACTGGGTGATAGGTGTACAAATGCGTGGCTCTTGCATTGTTGGCATAGGTGTACAGGGAGCTATATGAGGTGACGAAGTGGGGGAGAAAGGTATTGGGTTGTAGCTTGCTACTGCAGTGTTGGGGATGAGAGCATTTTAGCATTGCTCGATTGGAGGGCTTGTCGATAAGAGGCTTGGTTAGGGAGCAACCTTATACTAGGATATGGATAGTAGTTGATGAGGTACAACTAAGTCAACCATTATGAATGAGCCAGTGGTACCAAGATTTGTGTGTTGGATTGACATCCACCAAAGTGATATGGAGACTATGGCAGGCTTGCAGGTGGACCTAGGATGGAAAGTACTTACGATAAGTGTGGCTATCTTAGTGGGTGGTTGGGCGACATCAAAGTGAGGTTGAGTATTTTTAGTTCTCATGAGTACTTTGATAGTTTGGCTTGAGGTAGGATATCCTGTATGAGTTGGTCCAGTATAGGAGGTATCGGGAGGAGACAGGGCTATCATGCACAAAGCCATGGAGGGTGGCCTACGAGGATGACGAGGAGGTGGACCTCTCAGATGTAGGTGATGCAAGGATGACCATGAAGTATGAGGCATGGTTCATTGCACAACCAACATGGGCACCACCTTGAGGAGAAACTGATGGGGATGGTGATGGTGAGGCTAGGGATGAGGGGACCCAGGAGGCTCCCAAGTGGTAATGATACCTTCAATCAGATAGTCGAAAGAGGAGGACTAAGGGTATGTCTAGGAAAGCTCCTAAGAGTGGGGGAGATGGTGGAGATAGAGAGGATTTGGAGGCTCTAGATGGGTCTCTAGATCAGAGTGAGGAGGATTGGGCGTGGTTGGATCAGTAGGTGGCAGAGCGGGATGCAAGGATCATGAGGCTCCAGGTAGAGCTAGTAGAGAGGGAGCATTGGCATAATGTCAATATAGCATATCTTCACTCTCAACATAGATATATCGAGGCATTGGAGGATAGGTTGATGGAACATCATATTCCACTTTTAGATCCTCCAACCTTATATGTCTTTGTGGGTACTAGGTTTAGCGATTCTAGGTATAGCTCTATGTATAGGGCTCCTCCTAGATCACAGGGGTCCTCTTGGAGGACTTAGCTTAGTGCTTAGATGCAATTTTTGTATATGAGCATTGGTGCTTCATTGTATGTAGCCTTTTGGCACTCATTGTACATGCGATATTTATACATATAAATACATAGATTTTACCTTTTGTGTTATATGTGTTTGTGTGAATGCTTTTTGTGGAATGCTTTTGTGAAATGCATATTTATATGAATGATGAATGCATATGATATGTTATGGATGATTAATGCAAGTTGGAATGTATGGATGATTAATGCAAGGTGGAATGTATGAATGATTAATGCAAGGTATGGCATGTATGGATGACCTAATGATCATTTATAGTTTAGATCTTTGCTTGGCTATTTTTCTAGCATTGGTGTTTTCAGGGAAAGGTGATGTGGGGAAAGAATGAACTGACATGTATGTTGATAAGGAAGGAGATATATAATTTGATATGGAAAACTACCTATTTTGTAGAGACTCAGACAAACAAACTCACTAAAATAGCCTAATATCTCTAGGACCAAATGTGTGTGCAATGAATTTATTTACAAAATCAAGAGAATGGTAATGACCCAAGGAAATAAAGAACCAATGTGTATGCAAGTGAGTTCATTAACTCATCTTGAGTAAATTGGGTAAACCTGTTATGGATGAAACCAAGAAGCTAGCTTGTCCTTATGTGCAGTAAGAGGTCTCTTTAAAAGAGATATGTCACCACGCATGAGCGTACTCCACTGCCAGTCAAGCGTCTATAGCTCTAGTGGAGGCTAACTCCATAGTCCATGATTTGTGTTTTTTGATCTCTTAAGTTTTGGGGATGACTACCTAATCGTCTGATGAGAAATGTAGTATGATCCTTACAACCCAATGATCAGTGGTGTGTGATGTAAAATATTTAGAGTTTTTGTTAGGGATTTTTCCCTACTCTTTCTTTTATTTTTGGAATTGTGATAGTGGTGAGAACCACTATTTTGATGGATTATGTTGCATGATGGGACTAGAAAGGATGACCCTTTTCACTTTGAGGTTCATACCAAGTATGGTATTATCCCTCTTTGACACAAGATGTTTTTAAGATGTGAAATTGTGTTTGGTTCAAGAATGTTTTGGATTCAATTCCTAAAACTCAAGATTTTCTTAGTGAAGATGTGTAATGGTCCTAAAAATAACTCAACATGTATTTTAGAGTTTTCTTAAAACACTAGGAGTGGATGAGTGACAAAAAAATGCCTAGGACTTTTATGAAAATATGGTTTGTGCAAATGGTAGTTTGACTTAGTAGAATTGTGTGGATGATATTGTGAAGGTGAATGTCCCTGATTAAGGCAACATGACTTCTGTTGGACCAATTAAAACCTTGAACTAAATAAATGATACCTATATAAAATTTGGAAATGTGTATGTGAATTCATATGTAATTTGTGACATACAATTTTGTGAAATGCAATATGAAATGTGGGATGTATGTTGTTGCATTGTTTATGGAATGAAGTGTAAATGCAAGTGAAATGCAATGTTATGAATGAAATGTATGCAAATGTTTTTGTGTATTATCCATGTATATATACATATATAGAAATCAAATCATGCATAGAATGCTCTCAATTGTATGACATTAAGTAGTTTAGAGTTCTTCCTCTCCCTCTAGACTAGCAAGCCTATAAGTACCATTACCCACTCTTTGAGTAACAATGTATGGACCTAACCAATTAGCCACGAATTTATCATGAAGATGCGGTAATGCATTGGTGTTTTGTTGGTTCTATTTAAGGACAAGATCTCCTACTTGGAATTCACGTAGATGAAATTTGGCATTGTAAGCACGCTTAAGGTGGTCTTGATAAACTCGTAAATGCTCTAAAGAATTGACTCACCTTTCATCAAGAAGTGTGAATTGGTCAAGACATGCTTCTCTAGTAGTATCATCATCTATGAATTCTTGCAAAGAAATTTTCAAGGATGGGATCTTGAGCTCAAGAGGCATGATTGCTTTAGCTCCATAGACCAATGAAAATGGTGTTGCCCCTATAGGCATGTGGATGCTTGTTCAATAAGCCCATAATGCCAAGGGTATTTGTGTATGCCAATCTCTATGATTTTCTTTGATAAGTTTCTTGAGAATAGAAATTAAGGTCTTGTTGGAAGCCTCAGCTTGTCCATTTGCTTATGGGTAATAAGGATTTGAGAAATTATGTTGAATGTTATATTTCTCACAAAGTGCTCAAACATCCTTGTTCTTGAAAGACTTACCATTGTTGGAGATGATTTTTGAGGGTATACCAAAATGACAAATGATGTGATGAAGTATAAACTCCACAATTCTAGGTCCTATCATACTGGTTAGAGGAATTACCTCAACCCACTTTGTAAATTATTCAATGGCTATGATGATGAATGTATGTTGTCCCGAGGAAGGAGGTGAAAATTTTACCAATTAGATCTAGACCCCATTATGAAAAGGGCCAAAGGCTTTGAATAGGTTGTAAATCTTGTGATGGTATATGAGTTAAATTAGCATGTTCTTGACACTTCTTGCAATTTTTAACATAAGTGCAACAATCACATTCCATTGTGGTCCAATAATAACCCATGCATAAGATAAGTTTTGCAATGGCCATTACACTAAAATGACCACCAAAAGTACCATCATGGGATTCAGCTATGGCTCTTTGTGCCTCACTAGACTCGAGAAAATGAAGGAGGACTCCATCATAACCATGTTTATACAACACGTCCCCCAAGAGAATAAAATGAGCTACATTTTTCTTGAAAGTGAATTTGGAAGTTTGAGACATGTCATATGGGAGTGTTCCAAACTTGAGAAAGGCTACTATTTGGCTTGACCAAGGCTCATATGGATCCGATTGGATAAAGAAAATATCATTTTCATATTTAGACTCAACATAGAAAAATTGCAGATTTAGAGACCATTAAAATTATAAGGGGTTATACCTCTCCAAAGGAATCTTTTGGAATCAATGATCCAAGGGAGGCCATCACATCTACAAATCTATTAGTCGAATGTGGTAAACTATTGATTTCATACCAATCAAATTTAGAGAGAAATTTCATTGCTACTTCATGATAAATCTTGATGGTAGGTTCTTTGCATTGGTATTCTCCATTGAATTTTCTTGATGACAAGTTGAGAATCACCAAATATCCTAATACACTTAATGCTCATAGCTATGGCTGATTGAAGATCTAGGATTAAGGCTTCATACTCTTTAGTGTTTTTTGTGCATTGGAAGTTGAGTTTGAATGATAATGGGATAGGTACCCCCTAGGGTGTGTGAAAAATGACTCTAGAACCTTGACCTTTCATGCACTTAGATCCATCAAAGAATAGTGTGATATCAATGTCTTCTAGCATTATTAATTCCAATCAACCCAATCATGTTTTTTATGTCATTTGGAGATAGTTCTTGTTCAGTTACAGCAAATACCGAATCATCTGGGAGCTCAATAATCAAAGGATAATCACTAGGTAGTGGAGCTTCCACAAGTTGATCGGCTATTACTTGACCTTTAATGGATTTTTGGCTAATGAATTCCAAGTCAAATTTAGTAAGGAGCATTATCCATTTAACGGTGTAGGTGTTGTTTTAAGTGCAAGATATCATATAACGTAGAGGATTTTATCTAGCTATGACATAAGTTGTGTGGCTAAGCATGTAATGTCAAAGTTTCTTAGTGGTAAAAACCACTACTAAGCATAATTTTTCTACATAAGCGTATCTAGTTTCATAGCTTACCAATGTTCGACTAATGTAATAGACAAATTTCTCTCAATTTTCTTCATTATTTTGTGCAAGCATTTTCCCTAATGCAAAGTTCATTGCTAAAATATAAAGATAGAATGGGACCCCCGAATGAGGAGGAGCTAAGACTAGTGGAGAAGCTAGGTATTGCTTAATGTCATCGAAGGCTTTTTGATATTCATCTGTCCAAGAGAATGGCATCCCCTTTTGTAGTAGGTGATTGAATGGCCTAAATTTATCAAAAATTTGTGCAATAAAACGATGGATTGATTGGATCTTTCCTTGTAAACTATGCAATTCCTTTAAGTTAGTTGGAGGAGGCATCTCCATAATGGCCTTGAACTTATTAGGATCCACCTCAATGCCTCTTTTGGAGATAATGAATCCTAGAAGTTTGCTCGAGGTAACACCAAAGACACATTTCTTGGGATTCAACCTTACATTATGCTCTAGGAGTCTATCAAAAACTTTCTCCAATACACAAATTTATTCTTGTCGAGTTTTAGATTTAGCCAAGAGATAATCCACATAGTCTTTGATAATCTTATGCATGTAATCATGGAAAATATATGTCATGGCATGTTGATAAGTAGCACCTACTTTTTTGAGTCCAAAGGGCATCACCTTGTAACAAAAATTTCTGCAAGGTGTAGTGAATGTTTTTTGTGTTGGTCATTAGGATTTATTAAAATTTGATTATATCCTAAAAAATCATCCATGAGTGAAAGCATTTCATGGCCAATGCAGGTATCGACAAGAGTATCGATGTTTGGGAGAGGAAAGTCATCCTTAGGACACACTTTGTTAAGATCTCAAAAGTCAGTGCAAATACATATCGTACTGTTAGGTTTACAAATGAGTACCATGTTTTAAATCCACTCAGGATAATCGATAGGAACTATGAAGAACACAAGCTTATACTGAGAGGGGGGGTGAACAGTATAAGACCTATTTTTATTTTTTCATTTATACTTCAAAATAGTAAAGCAATATACCCAAACCAATATCAAAGCAATGCACAATATCATCCATAAAGTGACACCAATTTTAACGTGGTTCACCCAAAATGGTTGGGCTACGTCCACATAACTTTTCTCTAAAAGTTATCTCAAAGTTCTTTGGGAAACCTTTCCAATTACAATGTTTATGAGCCTCGACCCAAAGGAGATACCTTCCCCCAATATGAATTTATGAGCCTCTACTCAAAGGAGATACCTTCCCCTCTATTTGAATTTATGAGCCTCTACTCAAAGGAGATACCTTCCCCTCTGCTCTGGATATGATCCCTCAGAAGATAAACTGTCTCTACCTCTTTCCAGCACATGGAAATCCTTTCCACCAAAGACATCATGTCCTCAATGCTTAGCCTAATAGACCTCTGCCTTCTATGATCACGTCCACAGACAGCTCAAAGAACTTTGTACCAAACACAGTCAGTCGGTCTAGTACAAGTCTTCCTCTATCTGTCAGATCTGTCCAACTCTTGAACAAATCAATCCTCTGCACATAAGCCTTCTCAAAGACTTTCCAAATATGTCCTCAGGTTCTTCTCAAAGAACCAATGCTCCTCTGTCCTCAAGTTCTCTGATAGAACTATCAAACTCAGCTCACAAGTCCTCTGCTAGGACCTGTCCAAATCTTCTCACAAGTCCCCATCGAAACCTGTCCAAAAACTGCTCACAAGTACCCACTGAAACCTATCCAAAAAATGCTCACAAGTCCCCACCAATACCTATCCAAAAACTCAGCAAGCTCACCAAAAAAAAAAACTTTCTTAGTAGGAAATCACAAAGTGAATTGTTAGAGACCCAATGTGATTTGTCAAACTCATAGAAGCATAAAGAGAATTGTTAGAGACTCAATATGTTCTATACTTAACTCCCAATCTCAATCTCAACTCAATCTCAATCTCAAAAGAATAAGATAGATGTAGTATGCTTTTATCAAGAACATGAAACACAACCCAACAATTGCCAACCATGCAATATATCATATAACAATGATACTCATGTTCTTTCCACAACCAATATCTTTTCTCAACCAATTAGGGCTTTAACAACAATGCTTATAGACAAGGTTTAACCAACATCATTCAACTCAACATTAACCTTGAAGCATTCAACCAATCATCACAAGAAAAGGAAACAAGTAGAAATATTTTTCCCTCCAAAGATATTTGAACAAAACAACCACCAACACAATATCACAAAATGCAAAGAATAACTTGCTCAAATCAACTCAATGGAGTAATCCCAATATCATGAATCAAGTAAAGTAATAACTTGATCAAACAACCTCTATGGAAGCAACTCAACCATCAAACTCAAAACAGCCAACCAAGGGTTCCACCAACTCAATGCAAGTATCTAGACTCACAAATATAAACCCTAGTGCACAAAGCTTCCACTTTCTCAAACCATAAATTATGCACTCACCAAAAACTCTCATCAAGGATAACAGTGCATAAAAAGTCTTCAACAAACCAAAAAATAGGATTTACACCCAACCAAAGGAAACCTAGTTGAAAACCTTTTCACTCCAACCTTATTTCAGAAAACATACACCAATCATACTCATAAGAAGAATGTGCCCATACCTTATTGGAGTAGAAGATAATTGAACCTTCAAGCTGTCACCACACACAACTCTCAAACTTCCAACCAAGTTAGGGTTAGAAACTGTACAACAATATACAATAATGAAGATCCAAATCAACACCTTATTTCTCCAACTTAATAACAACCACCACAAGTATAATATACAAACAAAGTAAAACCTCTTTACACCTTATTACTCCACATAAGCATTAAACATCAATAAAATAATGTCAAATCAAAATATGAAAACTTAACCTTATACCTCCATCAATTATATTTGCCAAGTCAACTCAAAATACTCCAAAAAAATAATAAAAGATATACCTTGGCCAACCTTAGTTCTCCAGCATTTGGAGAAAATGAATAACACCACCACCAATGCTAGAGTGCTTTCATTGCTGCTATCCTCGTGCATCACGACCAAGAAAAAATTGCCCACAACATGGGTCAAACTTGGCACCTCTGCCCAACACTTCTTCACTCAACACACCACCACCATCATGAGCGATGTCCAAATGTAACTCCCAAAAAACATAGTTCGCAGTCTTATCAAATTTTAGAGAAACGCAATCTGCCGGACATCAAGCACAAGAAAAGCTTGGGCAATTCAATATGGATGGACAACGAAATACAATGAAAAACATCACTTTTACGAAGGACACAGAGCTACGAAATTGCATCGATCGAAAGTACAATTACTTTAGAAAATCATCCCCACTTATATAGCCATTTCTCCTTAATTTTTTGACTTCGGCGCTCCTCCAACAATGGCAACATGTCAGCAAATGAATTCTTTATGTGTGTCGCTTAAGGGTTAAAAGACCCTTTAATAATAATTAAAATAATAATAATAATTATTTTATTAATAATAAATTAAACTTAGACCTTTGTCAAAGGTTTGAGTTAATTTAATTATTAATAATAAACATGGACCTTCAAGGTTTTTCAAGAAGTAAAAACCTTTGCATTAAGTTAAGCTTGGTTTTAATAAAAACCCTTAATGAGTCCAAATGGTTTTAAGAAAAACCGTCACCATGGTTTTAATAAAAACCTTTAACATTATGAAGCTTCTCAAGATATTTTTGACATCACACTCTTTTTGATATCAACACAAAAATGCCTTTTGACATCAATGACAACTTATACACTTGAGCAAAGGCAATGTACCCAAAGTACCCAAAATTTCCAACAAACTAAAGTTCACATCTAAGAGTTTTTGAAGCTCTATTTTTACCAAGAGGGCCACGGTAGGATGCATTCTCCTAAGTTTTTGTTTGATCAACTTACCATTAGGCTGTAAGGTGAGGTTATGGACAACCAAATTAGGGTGAATACTAGGCATGTCCTTGTAGGACCATGCAAAAATGCTCATCTTCCTCTTGAGGAGAATAATTAATTGCTCTTGTGCATCGGGTGATAAATTTTTGCCAAGCTTGACAATTTGGGGATTGTCTTTATTTGAAATAAGGTCCACATAGATAGTATCTTCAATAGAAATATGGGAAACTTCCTCAAGCTAATGGGGCATAGGGATCAAATGAATGTCATCTAAGATGTCACCAAATTCTTTTGGCTTATCCTCATCTATTTCTACCTAGAAAATATTGGAAACCAAAGGTGAAGGTGAAGGTGAAGATGGAGGGGATGAAGGAATGTAGTTGGTGGAATCCCTTAATATTTCCTCAAACAAGAAAAATTCAGTAAAGGATGGAGGTAAGGAAATATGGTCCATATCAATAAGGCTTATATCAATTGTAATTGGTTTAGCCATATCATATGGATTACAGAGTGGGGTAAATAAATCAATAGGATTCATGTTGACTTATGGGAAAAGAGAATGAGGTTGGATGGAATGGATGGGACCTAGGAACCGGTGCTAAGAGCTTGGTAAACCTGGATAGCAACAAGCAACACAAAATGCATTTTAACTAGATGATATATACATGCAATGCAAAGAAAGATAAATATTTTTGTTGATTTTTTATTTTTTGATTTTTCTTTTGGTAGTGGTGATAACCACTATTTTGTATTATGTACATATGTTACAATATTGGCTTATAAAATGACCTAATGGAATGGAGGTGGTGGTTCACCAGTAGGGAAAGCCCACTATTGTGGAATAAGCAAGCGAAATATAGGCTCGTCGATGGGGAACATGTTGATATAAAACTCATCTTGTTCGTTATGGGGAATAATGGGCTCCGATTCTTCTTCAAATTCATCCAAAATTATTGACATAACTTTGAATTTTTCATAGATTTCATTGTCAGAATAATGGGTATGGAGGGATTCTTCTCCTAAATTTAAATTAAGTCTTTGGAAGGCTTGTTCAAGAGAAGAGGTGGTGGAAAGTGTGTGGTAACCTAGACCTGCAAGGTCATGCACCTCTTGATATGGAACATCGATAGGTTGATGCACTCCTTGTTCATGCAATCCTAGGCCATGACCTTGTCAATTGACTATGTAAAAATAGATATATGGAAATATCGACATGGTTTGAATATTGGTAAGTATTGGTTCTTTGGGTTCCTCTATGGGTGCTAAAATTGATGAAGAATAAATCCCCCCATATACAAAATTTATGCTATTTGGAGCTGAACCCATGTTATATACTGCTTATATGGAAAAAGGTGGGTCATGTCGGTGACCAAAACCCTCAGCCTTAGGAATGGTGAGGGGCATGATGGTGATGTATTGGACCACGTATTCACAAATACAAGGATTAGTGAGGTGGATCTTGACTTGGGATGACATGGAAGGACTATGGTCATATGATGGCTCAGGGGATGGTGAATATAGATATGTTTCACAATCCATCAAATTGACCTATGAAACATTAGATGATGATGATGGATTAGTTTAGGCAGACTATTGAATAGATGATGATGATGAAGTGGATGGCAAGGATGTTGATGATGTGGATTTATTGTGACCTCATGTGCTTGTAGTCAATGATGAAGATGATGGGGGATGTGGAAGCTTGATGTGGATTTTTGATAGGGAGCTCCTTAGGAATGTGAGTTTTTGATGAGGAAATTGGTAGAATGGTAGATGGATTGGTTGACGGATTGGATAATACTAAAAGGAAAAGGTGGATGGAAGGAATCATGGACTCATAAGGATTTGAAATGAAATTGCAATAATTAAACGGCTTGACGTCCATTGGTATACAATGTACTTGTCCTCATGAATGTATTTTAAATGTTGATGCAAAATGGAAGGGACGCATCTCATTTCCATCATATAAGGTCTTCCAAGGAGTACATTGTATGCCATGGATCCTTCCAATATGTGAAACATGATGTGCAATGTTTTGATCCCTACTTAAATAGGAAAAAAAATAGTGCCAACTGTGGAACATAAAGCATCGTTGAATGCTTTTAGGGTAAATGATAACTTTGTGATATGGTATAGGGTAAGGTTAAGATGATGAAGAGCAGACGTGTTGATGATATTTATAGAGAAATTGGTATCAATTAGCAATATTTTAAAAGTCTTATTGTCAATTAGAGCCATGATATGCAATGGGGGTTCTATTGATTCTAATGATATTAGCTTCATCTCAAAGTCATAGAATGTGATGGAAGGCTCCATGCATGTTTGAATTCTCCCTATAAAGTTGTTGAAGGTATTAGGATATTGATATTGTAGTTCAATGGACTTGACAATATCCATTCATGCCTCACGATGTGGGGAGATTGTTGATTAACTCATAAATTGATAATTTAGCAAAAGCCATCTTTAGACTTGTAGTTAACTGGCTACTCAATGAGATGACTGGTCAAGGTGGATGATTGATTTGGGGATTTGGAGGATTTTATTGTCTAGGGATATGGATGGGTGAGGAAGGATTAGGATAAATTTTAATGGGTGGCAATTTATGAGGTTGTGACACACTTGCTTGAGGTGGTTGCTTTACATTTTTTTATTGTTTCTTTGACCTCTAGTGACCACATGGATGGCCCTTACAGACCCTTGGTATTGTTGTATGTGATTGAATTTATTAGGAGGAGTTTTTGTGTTAGCCCCTCCTACATTTGGTTGCACCTCCTCATGATGAGGAAGTGGTGTTTGAAATATACCAAGGTTTTGATTTTGTTGAGCAAGGAGGTTGTAAAGTTTTATTGCCCCCAAGTCAATAAGGTCTTGCATTATGTCTTTAAATGAATGTCAATTGTTAATGTCATTCTCATTTTACCTATGATAAGGACAAAATAAATGTTTTTGATAATGCTTACCATATTTGGTGGGATCATCAGGTCTAATTTCAATAAAAGCAAGTTTGTTTATGTCATACAACCTTAAAAAAAGGGAAGCATATGACTCGGCTAAGAGGGTGTATTGGTGATTCTATCATACAAAATGTTGTTGGGGACGATTTTCCACAACTATCATTGTATTTTGCATGGCTTGTATTATCGAGGGTACCACATGATAAATAATTTATTGCAGTGACTATTGCACTAATTGTTGTTGATCCATTAATGACTAGCTCATAACCACTTGATTAAATTGATTGGGATGATTGGTTGGGGTAGCCTGTGTTGATTTTGTTTGGCCAGAATATTTGCTTTTATATTGACCCTTATTTTTCCATTCTTTATTTTTAGGCTTAAGTATGTCTTATTGGATTTTGATTTCCTCAATGACACTAGCCTGAGCTAAATATTCTTCAAATGAATGATAAGTTTATATTTGAAGCATCCAAGATATAGGTTTTAAACAACTCTTTGTGAATAAATTTAGTAGCTCATCCATTGGTAGGGTAAATGGCAATTTAGTTATGACAACCCTCCAATGGTTTCCAAAATAGTAGATAGATTCATCATCATGTTGTCTTAAAGCATAAACATCAGATAATGAAATATTTTTTTTAGCATTTAATATGAAACACTCAAATAATTGGTCAATCAATTGCTCAAAAGTATAAATACTATGGTTGGGTAATTGATTATACCATTCTATGGCATCTCCTCCTAATGTTTGAGGAAAATTTTAGAGCATGAGAGAATTGTCATTTTGAATTCTAAAATAGGCATGTAAAAACATGCTCACATGTTCTTTGGGATCCTTAGCTCCCTTGAATTTGTCAAACTTAGGCACCATAAAATCTTTCGGATATGGTGGTGATGGTACCGAAGGATGAATGGGTCAATTGATCAATGGCATAAGGTTAGTTTCTGGTTTGTCAAACCAGGAGTAAATTATATCAATTGATCTATCTATTTTTGCATGGCCTTAATTTGATGGTCTTCTTCCAGAATGTGGAAGCCCCGAATTACCTAATGATTTTGAGGTGGGGTGGAGAAATTTTGTGGAGTGACTATATGATGATGAGATTGGTAATGATGGCTAGGTTAATTTGATGGGAATTGATGAATGGGAGATTGATGGTGAAAATATGGAGAATTATGGAATGAGGTTGATGTATGGGGGTTATGGCTATGTTGACCAATGGGAATAGTATGGGTAGTGGTATGACTTGGTGGGGGAATGAGGATATAAACCATAGAATATTGTGGTGCCCATGATGGACCTTGGTTAACAAGGATAGTCTAAGTAGAGTTTGGTAAAGGCTTAGGGTTCACCTGTACTTGCTATTGAGAATTTTTATGATGTATAAGCAATTTTTTTAGGTGTTCCCATGCCTCATTAATCTCTCTATCAAAATATGAGGGTATGGAAGCAGATGGTATGGAGGATGTGGTTAGGGGATAAGTTACACTTGGTATGGTAACTTGTGAGGCTGAAACTTGTGAAGTAGCATTTACATATGCTTCATACAAGGTATTGGTATATGTATATGTGTATGAAATGCTAGTATCACATGAGGGTTGGGTAATGGACATATGGGTGGAAGGTGCAAATGATGCCTCAAAAAGAGGATTAGTGTACACTTGGGTAAAGATGGATGGTGGATGGGAATAAACAAACTCCTTCTATAAAGTAGGATCCTATCTAGGTGATATGGGGACTGACTCTAAGGTATAGTTAGAAGACTTCATGAGAGCTTCTACTCGTGTCATTTCTATGTGGGTAATGTTATGGTCAATGGTTGGTGAGGTTGACTCTTCTTTGGGAATAGCCATATGGAAGGTTGTGGATGACAAGGAATGTGAGGGACCTGCATATAAATATACCTATGTCACATTCAGGTAATATACCATAGAAGTGGTGGGGAATGTGGATAAAGGTTATATTGGATTATCTTGATTTAATGCTTTCTTTTGTTTTCTAGTTAATACCATAAAACAAATAAACCAAAATACAAATTATGCAATAAAATGCAACACAAGATTAAAATTTCACAAGAAAAATAAATAATCAATGCTAAGTTTGTTTAACACATGAGTCTTACATCATTCATTGATTATATCCTTTTAATGTGAGTTCATTTCCTTAGGTTTCAATCTTGTGTAGGGTTATGCGTAAGAGGTCGATCCCAAAATGTATTTATAAAAATTTGGTGAATCAGTTTCAAAATATAGACAAATAGTGTCCAAACGCATGTAGAAGGTTCACTATTATTAGGGGTAATGTTAGAAATTTAAACTTAAAATGATCAAATTATTATAAAATTGGAGCGAATAAACCCCCCAAAAAATTTACACCTAAATTTTTTTGGCTAATGGACCCTGGTCAAGGTCCCAAATATTAGCCAATTCCAAATTTTAAAAATCCTAATTTTAGCCAATTTGGCTATAAATAGCCGCTATGCATAACCTTGATTTTGTGTGTTTCAAATGTGCTAATATGAATTAATCCAAAGAAAGGTAAAAACTATGGCTAAGTTGGGGCAATGAGATTCTTGCTGGTGATGAAATCCAACAAGTTTTCTTAGGGGTAACCTAGGGTTTCTAAGGGCAGATATTGGTGGATGGAGATGAAAGTCACCATCACCAAATTTCAAGCAATGGCTGGTGATGAAATCCAACCACTACTATTAAATGTGAATCATGCAGTGTGTGGTTCTTTTTAAAATTTATAATTTTCTATTATGTTCATACAATGTTAGAAAGATAACCACTTTCAATGGTCTAAATCAAAATCCACTATTCACAATACCAATTTTTCCAAAGGATGTAGAGTACACCGCTTAAGACCCACTCTAGACAGCTTGGGGGTTTGTCTACTCCTTTGTATAGAATCATCCAAGTATGGGGATACTCTTGGTATATGAATAATTTTCCTACTTAGACCTAGAAAAATAGGAATCCCTAACCCTATAATGCAAACTAATTATGCAATTTTCAGTTCACACGAAATCAAAATGCAATATTTTTCAGTTTGTGAATACAACAAAAACCAGAAACTTCAAATAGAATGTGTGGATGGATGCAAATGAGTAATATAAAACCTAATATGCAAGATAGTATGAATATTCTTTTCCATATTAATTAAGGAAGTTATTTTTAGATTAAAAATCTAAAAAAATGTGAGATTATCCAAAATACGTAAATAAAAGCTAGGGTTTTGGCTGTAGACTTATAAAACAACCTTCACTTCTAATCCAAATATCTGTAAAATTCTCTTGGGCATTTCTAAAATGCACCTGGGCATTTTTGGATAGCCCTCGAGCACTGTTGAGCATTTCACACACCTTCTGCAACTTCAAAAAACCCTAGATCTAGCAAAATCTATGAAATATGTGCTTTTGAAAACCTATCAAGATGACAAAATATAGAAAATAAATTAGTAAGGTAAATAATAAAAAGAAAACCTTAGGGGGTCCCATTGTGATCACCATTTGAAGAGACAAAATGCAACAACAAAATAATGCTAAATAAAGTGAACACAAAGAACCCAAAATTGCATAATAGATGATCTTATATTAATGGGGGGGGCTAAAAAATCCATTGTTACAATGTGGATCTTTGAATCCTTTTTTATATATATTTACAATGGCTAGGGTTCTACGAAACCTTAGAAAATAAGGTTGCTGGTGTATTTAGGCACATCCTTGCTCCTAATTGAAGTGAGTGGTTTTTTAGTTATCCGATGCTGAGCCACTCCAGCTTAAAAATATGTCCAATGCTAATGTCACACTTACATATCTACACACAATAAAATAGTAAATGAGTTAGTAGCAACTGTGAGGGTTCCACAATGTGAGGCCCTCTATAAGAAATGATAAAACCCTAACTATCCATTGTAAATAAAATGAACAGAAATAAAAGTGCATATAATGAAATAACAAATAAATAGATTTACCTTACGTATTTTCTATTTTTTTATCTATGATATTTATTGTAATGAATCAGCATGGTGATGCCCTAGGATCACCTGAAGGCTAGGGGGACTTTAGGATCTCTGATGTAAAATACATGTGGGAACTTGGCGGCTATAGAAAATGCTCGTGGGTGCCTGGTGATGGTGGAAGGAACCTAGAGGTGCTTTGTAGAGGGGAAGGAAGCATCCATAGGTGCTTAAGAGTGATAGGAAGTGTTCAAAGGGGTTCGATGGCTGAGGGGGGAGTCTGCAAAAGCAAATCTAGTTGAGCGAGGGATGCGAGGGCTATGGTAGATGTGGAAGGAATGCGAGTGTACTCGGATACTATAAGAAACTTAGGGATTCAGGGTAAATTCTCATTCATTGGTTGAGCCATTAAAATAGCTCCTATTAATAATCCCACCTAGGGTATACTTAGGGTTTCAACGACACTAATCGTGTGGTTGAGATAAAAGCATATCGAAGGATGGATATTAAATTTACGGTGTGTCATGCATTGATGTATATGAATGGATAGGATTAAATAAAATCATATGGTTGGGATTAATTCACTTATATAAATATATATTTAATAAATATATATAAAATATTAATATTAAATATATATAAAATATATATATATATAAATATATGTAAATAGTGGGAAAAAAATGGTGAGAAAGCATGGGTAGAGGACAAATGGCTAGGTTTTGGTGTCTACAGTAACAAATAACATTGGTTTTTAGGATGTCATTTTTCCCAGATACTACATATAGCAGATATAGAAGTCTTTACTAAAGGACATTCATGAAGAGTGTTCTTCTTCCCCGCATCTTGGACAATAGATGGATAAAGGTTTAGTAGACCTATTCTTTGTATTTATTTCATCTAATGTTGTGTTAATATGCACTAAAATATCAGTTTTTAGATTAGCAAGTTTTTACATTAATTATTTTAGGCCACTTCAATTGTTACCATTTTTATGTCTTCTATGTCTTGTATGGGAATAATTCTTATAGAGTTCAATAATTTCTTGAAACTCAAGTTTATTTACATCTCCTTTTCCCATAATATCCAATATGTCTCTTTATTTTTCCTGCAATCCTCTCAAGAATATGATTTTACTTAATTTGGTTTCTACACCTTCGCATCTCTTTTGAATGGAGGCAAATCTATCTAGATAATCTTACAAAGTCATCTTCTTATTGTTTCATCCTAAATAATTCATCCTTTCAATTCTTCACTCTATAATATTCTTGATATTTTTTTAATAATATTATTTCCATTTTGACCCAAGTTCAAATTAAATACGCTGCTAAACTCATAAACTATCGCAATGTAAAATATTTCAAAGTGGAAGGAAATAGTTTGAGTTTTTGATGATTAGTTGTATTATGATCAGTTTGGCATACAATCTTAAACTCAAATAAAAATTGATCGGTATCCTTAGATACGACTCCCCTAAAATTTGGCAATATAGAAGGTGAAATAACTTTCATGGAAGAGTTTTGATCAAGAGTTAATCAAATGGGGTATTGGAAGGTTTTGGTAGTATTGCTAGTTTCACCAGTTTGAAGAACATTACTAGATATTTCTACATTATATTGTAAGTCTACCATTATATGTTCCCAACAATAAGTATAAATACTTTTTAATTGTCCTAATGGTATAGATTTTTTAGGAGTAGATGGTGTTGAACTACAAGTTTGTTCTCCATGCAATTCTCTCTTAGGGGATCCTACACTCCTTGAAACCGATGATTGTGATTCTCTAAAATTCTAGTATTTTTTAGAATCACTAATTCAAATAACTATGGAGTGGGTATAGGTTCAACCTCTTGTCATGGATGTCTTCTTTCTATAGCTTATGGGAATTTTACTCTAATAAGTATTGCATTTTATTGCATTGCTTAGAGTGGATATTTATCAATAATATTTAGTGTTTATTGTTTATTATCATTATGGATTGAATCTTGTGAATTCTTTGAGAATATCTTGTCCAATTTTATTGTGATATCATTTGGATAATATTACGTTGCTAACAAATACCCCTTTTCAAACTTACAAAGGAATAATTCTAAGAACATAGGCCATATAAGAGACATCTTATGTTGATGGAGTTTCTATAACAAAAACTAATGAGCATGGGTTACCAACTTATTAGAATCCAATGTGACATGAACATATTTAGGCACATGTGTAGATGAATGATACTATCCATATTAGCTATCAAACCATATGTAATTGGATCCTCAAAGGCCAAGATATTGATTTCTAAAATAAGAACATTATATGGCCAAGAAAGGAAATTAATAGTACCTCCCATAAAGAGATAAATATCATTAGAAAATCCTAAATTAATGTCATATATACCTACAAAATTATCCCTAGTAGCATAGGGACACATGTGACTGCCCTAGGATCTTGGAGATATATTTCTAAACAATAGTTGTCAATAGATTCTAGTTTTCAAATACTAGTGTCCTTTCGAATGTGGCACTTCTTTCATACCATATGGTTGTTTTCCAATGATTTTTTAAAAGTCTTGGTCAAGGGTACACTTTATAAGGATAGGCTCAAAATGGATTTGGATAGGCATTAAGGTATTTTGAAGTTTAGATTGAAAATCAACAATGGAGATAAGTATGTGCTTGGTTAGCACGCAAGTTTTTCTAGGACTCAAGATAGATACACAAGTTTATGTCAATTATATTTGGAATATCAATACTAGTTGTAGGAGTGGAGGGAAGAGGAAAATCCATGGACCATAAAGAGAAAAGGTATGTGGATCAAATCTATTGATACCTCCAAGAAATTTGTTATGCCTACCAATATTTTTGGATTGATTGTTCTTTTTTTCGATGCACATATCCTCTAGATGAAAAATGCACTGCAAATGCCCTTTAATTCATAGTAAAAAATTACAAGAAATAGGTTACTTTATATACTAATAATAGAAACAAAAACCTGAAAAAAATATTAGAGAACTTTTTAAAAGTAATGTTATAAATATATAATTTTTTGATTACCTCAAAGGGGCAATCACAATGATATGTGTCTCTTGCAAGGGTATCATTGTACCCTATCCTAAAAAAAATGTTGCTAGAGATACCCTTTATTTAGACTAGTTCAAATAAAGAATCATAATGAGATAGGTCTCCCAAAAGTATTTTCATACACCTGATACTGTTTAATTAAGTTTAAAAAATAACTTGCTCAATATTTTAGAAGAAAAATATGCTAGAAGATGGTTCTAAAAAAAGGGAAAAAATTACCCATAGGACGTGATCCAAAATTGATTATCAAAGGTACTAGAATGGTTTACACCCTTTTACCACCTTTTTACACTACTATAGGGAGACGAGATCAATGTTGTGATATCACTAGTAATGAAATCACTTTTAGAAATATAAAAATAGTAATAAAAAATTAATAATAAGCAAAAGTAAACATCCAGTGGAACAATAATTAACATTCAATGCCAAAAAATAAGTGATGGAAGTTACAAAAATTCTAGATTCTAAATTAATACAAATCCTAGCCACTTAAAGAAGGGAAAAGTCTCATAACTACTTGGAGAGGCCAAAGTATTATATTTTCATATAGGTGACTAATATTCAACTATGGAAGATGATCCCAACTATAATATAGATCTTCTTATTTATAGACTAAATCAACAACAACCCTAACCCTAATGCACAAGTGTCAATTACCTTATCTTAGGATCTAAGCTAATGATAATAAAGAAAAACTACATGGATATATTGAAACCATTATAAGTAACCCCTAATCCCCTCTTCAAGCTAAAAAATTATCATATAGAATCCATAAAATGCTTAATCCTTAATCAATAGGTATAGTAATATTTTTCCCATCCATTTTACATGGATGGATGGATCTCTTGGTGAAAAAATTTCATTCAACATACTTTGTCTTCTCTACATTCCTATGGTTGTAGAATGGTGTGCACGATCTAGTCATAATAAATAATATTAAAAATAAAATTCTCTAAGATCAATTTTTTCTTGGTATAGTCTCTTGATCTTGACTATCATTAATATTTAGTTTAGGTTAAAATACATAGTGAAATTTTAATTCATACAATGCTAATAATGCTCAAAATCGAGCATAGTTAGTCAAGTTGGAGAATGGAGATAAATATTATAAATTAATTTTTTTATCTATATATGATAAAAATACATAGCTAATAAATTATCTAGACTTTAAATGAATTATGGATATATCCTCACTAAATCTCAATAGATAACAAATGCTTTTCCCTCCAATTAATCTAGGCAATTTCCTAAAATAATATATGAATGACTTATATCCTATTCTAACTAGCTATGTATAGAATCCATTTTGGTTCCTATATCCCATAATCTATCCAAATCCTTGGAAAAACACTTTTGATTGAAGATCTCAAACAAGAACTTTAAAAAATGAAAGGAGGTAAGGCACCTCGAATAGATTACTTGCCTATGGAAATTTATCAAAAATTTTGATCAATACTTATAAATTATTTATACATGATGTATAATAAATCCCTTCAAAAAGATTTTTTGGGAGAATTCATCAACCAAGGAGTAATTAAATTGATTTAAAATATCTCATACAAGGATTGTATTTCAAAATTGTGTGTCAAAACTCTTTTAAATGTATCTTATAAAATAATTGCAAAAAAATTCAGAAAAATAAAAGGTTTAAAATGATCATGGCATGGTGGTTATAGGGTCAATTTCATGGAGATTTATGTGGTGGATTTCGGGGAAGATAGCACAGAATATTATGGTGGCCATAAAAAGTCGAACAACCTACCCAGATTCATGGCAACTACTAATTCCACCATGTAAAATAAAATAAAAATAAATAAAATTACTATTTGCCTTATATCTATTACAAAAGAAACTATCAGTAGGGAGGAAACTCAGTTTATCCATAGACAATATATCTTATATGACGTCATACTAGATTGGGAAGCCTTGCAATGGAGTAAGGAGTTCGATCAAGATTTCCTTCTTATGAAGATTGATTTTGATAAAGCATATGATAAATTTTTGTTAGGACTTTATTCTAAATATTTTTAGTAATATGGGATTTGGAGAAGGATTCTTCCCAACATTATCATTCTATTTAGTGATTCTTTTTTACATGTCAAATTCAATGGAATTTTCTCAAATAGTTTGAAATTTCAATGATCAATAAGGCAGGTATATCTCCTAGCCCCTCTTCTTTATGTTATCACTATTAATGCCTTAGGTTACTTACTAAGGAAAGTTTAATTTTAAAATATATTAATATGCCTATAATTTCCAAATAAAAAATCCATAATTAAGTCTTACCTTGTGAATGATTTTATGTTGTTCATACAAAATTATAAACAAAAATCAAATACTTCCTAAGAATACTTATAGATTTATTTGAGGTACTTGGATATAAAATCAATCATACTAAAATTAAGTTACTTTTTTGGAATCTCTAATCCCTCGTTGAATAATATTCTAGACTACTAGAAACTTGTCCCTCATGGATAAATTATAAAATACATGTGGATCCCATTTTATAGTAATATTTTTCTATAAGATATGTGGGATTGAGTCATGGCTAAGTTTTAAAAAATGATGATTGACCGACATCCTCTCTTTAGTTGGTAATATATAGGTTGTTAGCAATTTCTTGGTAGCCTCTTGTGTATACTATTTCTAAGCATGGTTAACATCTCTAGGTACTTACAAACAACTTGTCCAAGTAATTCATTGCTACTTATGGTCTAAATAGGACAGTTCAAATGGTATGGTGAGTATTTCATCCAAGTTGTGTACTTTATAGCCAAAGAAGGTCTTAGAATCCTTGAGAAACTACCATAAAGTAAATTTATTGCTATAAAAAGGGTGGTTCAAGATCTTTACGGTTTAGAACCTTGAAATTTTTTATTCTACCATAAAATAAAAAATACTTCTTTCAAGGGTAAATAAAAAAATATCCTTTGGAGGACATATATCAAGATTACAAGAACATCTAAATTAGTTATTTCCTCCCTCTTAAAATAAGCAGTTATCATGGGTTACGTTACTTTTTCACAAGTATGGAAAAGTTATTTTATGCAACAAGGTCTCAATATAAGATGATCTAGCATCTAGTGTAATAGAGTGATAACCCCTAGTACTCCACTCTAGTTTCCAAAGGCTAGACTTTCTAAACATGGATCTAATTATTATTGTAAACATCCTATACCATTGTAGGCTTACATAAATGACAAATACATCTAGGATTACATAATAATATGACTATAGAATGCATAAATGGTACTCATAAGCACTTAGTCACACTTTTGACCTTGGCCTAAATAAGAATAGATTACATATATTTCAACCCCCACATAATTTGAACTAACATAACCAATGAGATAAGGCATTAGAGGCAACAAGTCCCTCCACAATAGATGCTATATTAGACATTTTTTTCCTCCATCCTCATCTTCATCATCAAAAATACTATGTTCAACCCTTAAGAATTATATTTCATTATACTTCAGCCTTGTAATGCAATTCCTGATGGAATGTCCTTCCCTTTGACAATACTAATTTGCTTTTGACTTCTTTAAAACCTTAGACTTACCCTTAGGCACTTGAACCTTATATTTCATTGATTTGAAGTATTTTATATGATCTTGTGTATGGGATAGAGCTCTATAAGTCTTCATTGCCTATTCATAGTGGATTAAAAGCTTAAAAATCTCTTCAATAGAAATGGTTTGTGTCTCTTCGATAGTCATGGCATTTACATAAAGAACCAATCCAACTATATGAAAAAGAGAAAAAAAGTTTGCAACTAGAAGATTTGACATAATATTCATAACTCTTTACCTTACCTCATAACTATATTAAATTTTAGTTCTTTGAAGTGAGATATATAATCTTCAACACTAATAAAATCTAAAAAAAATAGATTAGAGAGATCTATATCTATCCTATTAATTTTACTAACACTTACTTTTTCATAGAGATATTTTAAAGTAATTCATACCTCAATAAGATCAATTTTATATTTTATGTGGAAAAGTACATATGGTTCCACTAACATGAGGAAGAGTCCATGATCTTCCTCATCTATCTTATTTATTTCATGATCAGTAAGATCTTATTTTAATTAATTATTAAAATGAAGTAGAAATTTTTGATCCAAAGTTATCCTTCCATTTAAATTGACCAAATGATACAATTTTACCCATTAAGACGAGTAAAAAATCCTAAAG
Source organism: Wollemia nobilis (assembly GCA_028583015.1). Lineage (NCBI taxonomy): Eukaryota > Viridiplantae > Streptophyta > Pinopsida > Araucariales > Araucariaceae > Wollemia > Wollemia nobilis. The sequence goes on along the minus strand of JAQPPZ010017225.1, from coordinate 3,244,633 downwards.
AATCTATTTTAGAAAAATCCTAAAAATATATATAGTAGGTTTATAAATTGATTCCACCACTATGTAGAGCTCAGAAAGTCATGCAATATAGAAAAAATGGGCTCCAAATGCTTCCATATCTATAACTTATGGACTCCAAAGTATATGGCTATATTAGCACTCAAATAAAACAAAAACAAATGTCAAATCTTAGAAACAAATTGGTGAATCAACTAGAACTTGTTACCATTAGATTGGGTGCTACACCAATGAATCAAAGGTGACAGACTTGATGTGATTGGATAGATTTCTCTTCATATATATATATATATATATATATATATATATATATATATATATATATATATATATATATATATATATATATATATATATATATATATATATAGATAGATAGATAGATAGATAGATAGATAGATAGATATAGATATATGGATTCAATGGGTTTGGATCTAAAGGGGCTCAAATCCAAGATTTCTTACAAAAAAACAAGAGCACTAACCAATATGACACACACATGTACTGAGATAACAAAAGAGATTATGTAATATGACATTATGTAGGGAATAATTTGCTTGGAGTTACAAAAGGATACCAATGTTGTAGGTTGAACCTAGCACCACCCTTCTACAAGCTAAATTCTCAACCATTATGCCATGTACTTTGATGAGGTATAGTACTTCCTTCAACATAGCACATACATCATTCTACTACTAAAGGGATATCTTAAAAAAAGGAGTTGCTTGTAGGAATTGACCTAATGAACCTTTGCTACAACTACATAATCTTGCCATTGCACTATTCTACCACATGACATAGAAGAAAGAGAAGGAATCACTTTCATTTACTTTTCAAAGAGAGATCTATAAAAAATGATTATAAGGATTCGACCCTATGATGACCTCCCAACCAAGCAAGGATCCTACCATGATTCCACTTCATTTGTGGTGAGTTGGAGAACAAATGGATTAGAAGATAACTAATATGAATGCTAAATAATAGAAAATATTCGTTGAGATTTTAACAACCCATCTCCTAGAACCAAAGGTGCACAACCTACCACCATGCCATCCCCACAAATATAGCACTTCTATATTACATTACACAGACATGTGATGGTAGGTCACATGAAAAAGGAGCATGCAAATGGCACCAAAATTTAAAAATTGAAAATTCAAATTCAAAAGAAATAATAGTAACCTAAAATTGCGAAGGATTGAAATTATCTTTGACTTAATGAATAAAGTTGATTCAAATCTTGCTTTGATATCATGTTCAAATTTCTAATATTTTCTAGAAACCTTCTCAAACATGCATTCACCACAATAATATGTCAAAAAGAATAAATTACAATTTAAAAGATAGCAATAATAAATGGCATAGATAAATAAAGGAAGACAATGAGAAGAACTATTAGGTGGGTGCTTGTGGGTATCCCAATATATCATATTTTATTCACCCTTATAATACAAATGAATCCCTATTGAGGGATGTTTATAGCTAAACTAAATACTTAATGAGATTCTGACCTCAATTTTATGTAAATTTAATCTTGAGATAAAATTTAGAATGAAATAATAATAAATTATCCCTTTAAGTAAGGTTATCTATAAAAACGGATTAACGAATACCACTAACGGTAAATTATGAAAGGGGTCCACAAGCTTACATGAGTATACTTGTAGGATTACATAATTAATGAAAGCTCATAAGCTACATAAATGGTACTCATAATAACTTCTTCACACTTTTGGCTTTGGCCTAAACAAGATTAAATTACATATATTTTAAAAGTATAGAATTTGAGCCATCAAGAGAGGTATTTGATCCCATAATATACTATCCTTGAATCATAAATGCCAAAAATATTTTAGTACACTCTAAATCCTAAAGTTGGGATGTCCAAACATGCTTCTAAATATTCTATTCTCATTTTCAAATTAGAAAATCCTAATAATTTATTAGATATTCTTATTTCTATTCTTCTATGAAGATGTTATTAAGTTAGGACTTTTTTAATTATATTTTCCTAATGTTATTATTGCTTATATAAGAGACAGTGTTCCACAATATGGTGAGGGTGATGTTCTACTTGATACTAAGGCTTTTTTAGAGAGGATATTGACTAAAGGTTCATAAAATAAAAATATACCTCCGGGGGGTAAAGACAATAGTGATTGGATATTATCCATAATGGTTGCACCTAACAAAAATTATGAATATGAAAAAACATATTGAGAAAGGTATTTTATGATAGCTAGAGTTAAACAATAAAAGACATTCCTTAAATGCGTGGAGGATAATATAACATTATAAATGGGGAAGTTGTGATATAGCAAACTATCACATTTATGAAAGACATATGAGTAAAATCCATTAAAGAATTTGATGTTACTTTTGCAAAATTCAAAACTAGCAAATTCAAAGAGTAGGAGTAAAAATTAAATGATAATCATCAAAGAATCTCTTTATTAAAATACACTCTAAAAATGTATGAATCAAAGGTAAAAACACTAAAGGAGGTCAAATCGCTTGATGAGGAACTTTGACAATCAAAGAGGAGTATAGAAACCCAATTTATTGAAAGTGGTGCAAAATTAGTCTTGGATAATAAGTATGAATCTATCAAGGATCTATAACATTTAGTTGTATAATATATGTGCATGGAGTGTGATACCAAAGCTAAGATGGTAATATTGGAAATAAAGTTACATAAAATAAGTGTTTGGAAGAAGTACTAGAATATGTTAAAAGTATCATGAACACATATAATGGGAGTATCTCTCAATATATACCTAATACAAGAGATATAGTTCAATTTAGGGCAACCATCACCTTCTATGAAAAGAACTATGCTTCTACTTCTTGCATATTTGAGGATGTAAATAACACAATCAATATTACTATGCAATTTTTATTAAGCTATAGTTGAAATTATTATGTCTTGACCTTAGCCTTACACAAGATAAATATGTGGATGAGAAAGGATATCATGATTCATTGCAAAAAATATGAAGATAAAACTAAATGATAATAGTTTTAATGGGGTATTTAATTTTAGTTGCTTGCAAGATTAGATAGTGGAATCAACATTATTAATACATTAGATGGAGAAAACCATTAAGGATGTGGATAAGAAAAAAAATCTTTAGTTGATAATTTCGCATTGGGAAAAGTCAATGCAAAGAATTTCTCCTCTAAAGGGGCAAAAAATGAAAAAAATTACAAGGCTTTAAATTATAGAGTCTTATTGAATTGAATATAGATTTGTTTACCTAAAGAAGGGTTCTATTTTCCCACTTTCAAGCACACACACAAAAATAAAATTAACCTCAAAATTTCACATAATACTAAAGCAAATGAAAATTATGAAAGATCAACAATAATACAAATTAGCATGGGGTATACCTATCATAGAGGCAATTAAAATTCAAACATTAGGATAATGCATTAAAAGTAATTTAAAAATAACATGTAATAGATGTTGTTGGTGTTAGAAATAAAGTCTATTACATTATTTAGGTACATGTCTATGTACCACCTTAGGTAGATTATTAGAGTAGGAGTTACTTGGAGAAGAAGTAACCTATGCACAAGTGTTAGGATGTGCAAAGGAATAAATGGACAAGTGTCCATATGCAAGTTGTATATGTGCAATGATGTAAAAGGACATGTGTCCCTCATGCACTTAGGAAGAGTGAAGCCCAAGAAACTTATCTTCTTATATATAGGGCTCATTGTAAGGAAGTATGCATCCTGTATGTATCGACTAATAGAGAGGTTGATATGTTGTATTCTCCATTTTCGTGAGCCTCCATTAATGGTTGTTGTCTGGGCTATTTCTAAAGTATCTTGTCTTAGTTTCATGCTTGTTTAGCTTCCATTATCATAGTTTTTAGATTGCTTGCTTATTCCCATTACTTGTGGTTTCATTTCCTTTTAGCATATAGCTCAAAAATCTAACATGGTATCAGAGCACATGGTAGATCCATAGAGATTGAGCAGCAAGTTAAAGAGTTTGAAGGCTGCAATATAGACCTGTTTCGGGCAGCAAACTAATTAGTTTCAAAGCTGCAAATAGATGAGCAAAGGAGCTATTTTAGACAACAGGAAGACCTATAAATTCATCCAGCGCAGGGCAGCAATTGGGCTAAATCACCAAGACCTTCATCATCAAATCGAGGCTGAAAAGGTATGCAACTTTGTGCAAAAGGTTCATTAATTGAACACTTGTATTTAGTTTATTATTAAGTTTAAGGGTAAAGTTGCATGAGAAGGTTTCTAGTTTTCAAGGAGGTGCAGAAGATAGTTTCTACAAGATTCAAACCTGGACATCTACAATCAAGCAATCAGATATTGCTCAGAGAAAAGTCATAAAAAAGGGAGAACGAAAAATTTTGCTTCGAAATTCTCAAGATACATTTAATCAGCAAGGAGTAGAAGAGTTGCCAAGAAAGAGAATCCACCATTTTGTAAAGCCAAGGAATACAAGGGGACCGGATCAACACCACCATGACAGGAGCTTCGTGAATTTGTCTGAGCGGCAGTATAGAAGACCTAAAAGGTAGCCAAGAAGTAAAGAGGTTCCATTACTAGGTCGTGTGCACCAGAAGCTTTAGGAGGAGCGTTGTAGGTTTGGAGAATAGAAGGACTGTAAAATTTCCTCGTACACACAAGGAAGCTCTTGGCAAAGAAGAAAGATTCATGCTTAGGCCAAACAAGATAACGTGCCAAGCATTACTAGAAGCAATTATCACCATCAGAGCTTGCTTGCTAAGGAGACTTACACAAAGGTATTATCAACACATTAAAGTGAATAGTCGTTTGATTAAAATAGATGATATCAAAGTCTATAGACATTTGAAGTAACAGAAATTAGAGCACTGTTGAAAGACATTGTTTCTGCCATTAAGAAGCAACCGGAGGTAGATACAACAGGTGAACTTGAACAGTGCTAGCCATCACATGGATTTATTCAGGAGAAGGATCATTCAACCAAAAGCCACTAGGTTGCGAAAAGAAAGCTACCACCATCAACAGAGCTGTTTTTTAGTATTTCACTACATAAGTAATGCTCGTTGTGGAGTCTTGTTATAATGATCATAGTAGAAGATCGGACTTGATTGAAGACACCATTATTGGTGCATGCAAAGGAAGTAACACCAACTGTTTCTAGCGGAGACAATCGTTAGGTGTAACGGTCAGTTGAAAGTCACTTAACCTTCTGAGCATCATTAAGGTGGAGTAGCCGTTATATTCACCAAGTGAAGGAGATACTTTGATAGTCATTACTCGATTGAATACATCCAGTAATCACCGACTGTTTCAAGCTGTTATAGGAGTTAAAGTTGTTTTTCTTCCAACCGTGTAACGTTGGAAGCTAAGTCTAATTACATGCGCGATAGACATAGATACGTCCAGATGCTAGAGATTACGCGTCTAGAGGCAGCTATAACCAAGAACGGGCAAAGCTAATTGTTACACTTATGTTTGAGAAGCTATCCATAGTCGTTGTTGTTCCAGCCACAGATAGAATACTCTTGTTTTCAATACCATAGCCTTTACCATTACAGGTTGGAGAATGCTCAGTTGACAGCGACAACGGAGGAGGAAACGGTCACATTCTGCATTGTTTGACTATTCCAATCAATTCTCGTCGGTGTGTAGAGAAAGCAACAGAGGCCTATAGCCAAGTGGCTAGTAGTGTTAGCGGAAGCAATTGGTTGACCGTTTATAGACAGTAACAGACCTATAGAAGACGTAGCTGTAATGAATAGGCACCACGAGGAGTGCAGAAAAGAACTGATGGTTTCATCCCACCTTTTGCCCAGTAGATCTCCAGCACGTGTTTTGATGTAGTTGAAGAAGCCACGGTTCAATTAAATCATGCATACCAATGGATGAGCGTCTGGAGGTAAACGTCTTTTAAAATCTTGAGATTTTATTTTTTAAATGTTTTGCAATTATTTGAATAGAAGTTATAAGGGTATCAACTTAATCAAGGAGATATAAGGTGCTAATGAAAATTTTATCATTTACATTGCATATCAACCTTAGAAAGTAATTATAATATAGCAACATGTCTTTAGAGATATTATTAATTGCTTAGCACTCAAATCACAAATAATTAAGATGAGGAAAAAGGAGAGAATTAAATTTAATTTGTAAAATGTTATTTTTTAAACTTTTAAACATTTGCAATTAAATAATTTTGGGTAGGAATAAGGCTTTCAACATTGGAAAATTTTTATTATTGCAAATATTAATTAATTTCTAAAATTCCAAATTAGGGAGATATAAGGGTTACTACATCAAACCTTAGAAAATTGGAATTTAGAAAAATTAAACCATTGAAGGTTAAAGGAGCATAGCTATTTATTGCTTGAAAGTTGGAAATACATTTCTACATTAGTCTCTTACATTATTGAGACATTAATCCAACTTAAAGGTCTCATCAAAACTTGAAGGTGCATTAGCTTTCTACTTATTAATAAGGAGATATTAAAAGTTGATTATTCTCAAAATATTGCAAAATCAACTTAGAAGGTGAACTAAACATATCCTAAACTACTAGGGAGATATAAGGAAGCCTAAAAAACCTATTCCGATAAAGGTTTCATCAAATTAGTTCACAATACTTAAACTAGGGAGTCAAAAGGGATTCTACTAAAACCAAGAAAGCTAAACTCATATTGCATCTAAAAACTTGCTAGATAGAAGGCATCTTAGCAAGATTGATTATATACTCTTATCTAGGGAGTCATAAGGTAGCCTACATCATAGGAACCTATTGCACTTAAAAACCAAGTATAATGGAGAATCAAAGTGCATTGAATGGAAATAATGGTACTAATCTTATCATGCAGGAATATGAAATCAATGATTATGATCCTAGCACATCTCGGGAGGTAACCTATAGTGATGATCCTATAGAAGCAGTACCCTTATGGGTATTCTAATGGATGACCCAAAGACAGTGATTATCTGAGGTGACCTAGAGGTAGAGTTCCAAAGGTAGTGATCCTGAGAAAATGATACCAATGGTAATTATCTTGAGGAAGTGACCTAGAGATAGTGACCCAGAGGTAGTGACCTAAATGCAGTGACCTAGAGGTAGTACTAGTGGTAGTTTTTCAGAGGTAGTGAACCAGAGAATAAAACCAAGAGGTAACTCAAATACATTGATCCAGAGGCAGACAAATTATTTATCTAGCCATGACAATGTTAGATTTGAAGACTATTTTCTATAGATATTTATATTATCATCTTCTATTATCTTATTACAAAAAAATAACTCTCAGAGGATTGGGACTCCTACAACAAAAAAACTAGGAGACTCCAACTTCATTACCCGAAGGTCGGTCTACCTTCATAGTGTAGATATTAGTTCTTTGTTGCATATTAATAGGGATTGAAGACTCCAAGATAGACCTAATGGTCAAGGAAGCCACATTGGAGCATCTAGCTAGAGTTTTTCCATAGAGTTACAAGAACTCATGAAGACTAGAACTCAAAGATTGCATCAACTAGTGAAGATTCATCAGTTCCAAATTTAGATTTCAACATTAATACTTTGTTGCAAGGAAAGGATATTTAGTGATTTGGAAAGCTTCCTACAAGAAATTTAGGAAGAGTATCTTCTTCAGAATTAGTCTACCACCTGAATCAAAAATGAAGAAAGAAAATTTAGAGATGGCTAGTCGCCTATGGAAGCAATGGAAGTCCCTTACAAAAACTATCAAAAGAATCTAAGTGATAGAGCAAGCCACAAGAAAGTACAATTTCCACAATTTATCCAAACACCATTGCTATAGTTTTACCAACCGGATGCACCTTTGGACCCATTGTAGGAAAATTTCATTGCTTTGAGATTGTTTGATAGAAGACCTTATATAAGGAATGGAAGATTCTAAATTTGGAGACCTGAGAAGAGATACCATTCTTAAATACTACAAACCTATAAGATTGTAGAAGGAGAAAAGGCCCTAGAAGCCTTGTAGCAGATTCAAGAAGAGACTCTAGGAGAGAAGTCCTTGCAAATATTAGAGATTGGAGATCTCCATTGAAGATTGAACCAGATGAAGATCTAGATTGAAGACTAAAGTCTTCAATACCTAAATAATGTAATACATGGGGGTGTTATAAATAGAGTCTATTACATTATTTAGGTACATATCTATGTACCACCTTAGGTAGATTATTATAGTAGGAATTACTTGAAGGAGAAGTAACCTATGCACAAGTGTTATAATATGCAAAGGAATAAATAGACAAGTGTTCATATGCATGTTGTATATGTGCAATGATGTATAATGACATGTCTCTCAAAGTGAATCCCAAGCAACTTATCTTCTTATATATAGGACTTATTGTAAGGAAGTATGCATCCTCTATTTATCCACTAATAGAGAGCTTGATATGTTGTAATCTCCATTTTCGTGAACCTCCATTAATGGTTGTTACATGAGCTATTTATGAAGTATCTTATCTTATTTTCATGCTCGTTTCTCTTCCATTATCATATTTTTTACATTTAACACTTATTACCATTACTTGTGACTTCATTTCCTTTTAGCATATAGCTCAAAAAGCTAACAATTACTCCCCTTAGGAAAATAGGTTTATAGTTCCATAGGGTTTTATCCCTTATTTAGGTAAACAGATCTGAACCAATTCAATAAAACTCTAGAATTTAAAACCTTGTATATTCTATTTTTTTTTCTCTTTAGAGGAGAAGTTCTTTAAATTTAACTTTTTTCCGATGCCATAACAAAAAGAAACCTTGAGTTGATAATTTTACATTGGGAAAAGTCAATTTGTTCCCAACCTAGTTCAAGATATTGGTGATATGAGGTCCCTTACATGCCTTGGTGATATCTCCTTTGCAAGGAATTGACTTTCCTTTGGATTTTAATGCTTAGTGTGATTTTCTCAAATCATAAGATTTTTTAGACTATTTTTTTCTCAAGTTTCGTAAGGGTAGATGCTTCATCCAAAGATCTGACATATCTAAAAATATGAATTATATATATTTATTATTATTTAAAAAAAAAACTTATATTTATAAGGTTTTTTATTGTGTAGTTGAAATGACATAGAAGGTATGAATAAAACTCTTTGTTTTTGCTTAATGCATTGCAAGATAACTCTCTTAAATTTCTAACTTTCAAGATTTACCTTCATAACCATTCTCTAGTATTATAGATTTACCTTTGTAACCATCCTCTAGGATTATAAATTTACCTTCATAAACATTCTCCTTAAATTGGTACATCTTAAACTACATTATATTAAATTATATTTTTTAACTAAAAATAAAATAAGGTATTATACCAAACCTACAATGATATAATTTACCATTCCACTACAATGTTTTAGATTATATTTTTAAAATAAAATAAATGCAAGGTTCCGGAAACAATGTATTAATTTTTTTATAATTTATATAAATTAAAACTATTAAATAATGTCCCAGGGGGGATAACACAATGGTTTAGGCTTTGGCTCTTCTTTGGTAGGTCTAATGTTTATACCACGATGTGGGCGAGTGTGTGAGGGGGTGGGTGTGTGGTGGATGTGTGTTAAATTCCCTATTGATAAGCATATCTCTTGGCTTTATGGTGGTTGTGTGTTAAATTAAATAGTCATAAAAGAATATCTTTATTAAAATTCACTCTAAACATCTAAGAGTAAAAGGTAAAAAATATTAATGAGATCAAATCACTTGAAGAGGAGTTTTGACAATCAAAGAGGAGAATAGGTGGACAAGTTATTAAAATTCACACCAAATTACTCTTGGATAATAAGTATGAACCTATCAAGGATATATAACATTTGGTTGTATAATATATGTGCATGGAGTGTGAGACCAAAGCTAAGATGGCGATTTTTAAAATAAATTTGCATAAAGTAAGTGTTTGGAAGAAGTACTAGAATATGTTAAAAGAATCATGAACAAATATAATGAGAGTATCTCCCTATATGTACCCAATGCAAAATATATAGTTCAATTTAGGGTAACGATCACCTTCTATGAAAAGAACTATGCTTCTACTTCTAGTATATTTGAGGATGTAAATAACACAATCAATATTATTATGCAAATTTTGTTAATCTATAGAAAAAAAATGCTATTTCTTGACCTTAGTGTGGGTGTTTTTGAATCACTACCCACATGCATTTTTGGCAAGAAAGTGCAAAAAAATAAATACACCACAAAAAACATAATATTTGTACGTTTAATGTGGATTTTGGCTAAGTCTGAAGGTAGTCGAATATTTTCTATGCGTTCGAATATTTTGTACCTAGATAGGGCCTGTCATAATCCCAAATATATGGACTGTAGCTCTAAAATTCTCGCACTCCTTTCCTTCAGGCTAATGGATCCGCACCTCGAAGGGGAATGGGAGAATAGTAGGTCTACACCTCAGAGGAGAGGCACTTGAGGTCGTGCCTTCTTTGGTGATTTTTTGATGAATTGTTTAGGGTTCACTAGGAAACATTTCTTGGCAGTTTCCACGCCTAGGGTTGGGAGGTTGTTTGATGTGTTCTTTTTATTTGCTCACAATCACCTAGTTTTGGCCAAATGCAACTATGCTATACTAAATGCACTTTAGATTTCAATGAATACAACAAACAATGATTTATAAAAGGTAAACTAATGCAATTACTTAATTATGAAGAAATTTGATACTCTTACTCAACCTAGAATGTCTGATGTAGAGTCTATTTACTTGTTGCAGGTAGGATCGGATGTTGCAGGGCAAGATCAAACGTCCGATCAATGATCGTATCCATCGATCTAATATCGTCAGATCCGATCAACGATCGACAGGTCCGATCAGAGCAGAAACCTACAATTTCATAAATACAGAGCAAAACAGAAACTTGCAATATGCTATAGACCTTGTTAAGCAGATATTAGATCATATAAAAGCTCATTGAATGCTATATTAAAAAAAATAATATGAATATGGATCATGATATGCAAAATATGCAATTAAATGCAAATATGGTGAACACCAAGAATGATAATAACAATTTCTATACTACATGAAATGATAAATGATAAATATGATGCTAGAAATGTAGATCTAGAGCTAAAGAATGCAAACCAAAGCTTGGAGTTACCCCCAAGCAGCTTGCAAGCAAGATCGAATGTAGTAGGACAAGATCGGATGCTAAAAGAAGATCAATGCTAATGAGAAGATCAGATTCGATCTGGGATCGTACCAATAGATGCACAATGATCGTACCTTCGAACCTACAAAGAACATAGAAAATAATGAATACTAAAGCAATATCTAAGTAGCTAGGAATTAGAATTTGGTCAAAGATTCAGGAGGAATTTAGGGGGAGATGCCTGGTTAAATAGGCTAAGTAAGTTGGAGGAGTTGGGCCAAAAATAGAATAGGTTGCAACCTCTTCCAATCTAGGGTGATCGACAGATCTGATCCCGTAACCATCGCGTAGTTAGGCAGATAGAGACAAAGAATGTTGCAACCATTTTGTCATTTTGTTGTTCTAGGCATTTTTTATTTTTGGATGAGATCGGACATCCGATCTCGTACATTAAATGGCTATCCTGATCTCATCAAAATATAGCCGATATCATCAAGAGGGCACAAAAATCGAGGCAAAAAGGTTAGGAGTTAATTAATTTTTGAATGTTTTGACTTAATGTGAATTAATGTGAGTCAATTTTAGGGTGTTACATTTTACCCCCTCTTTAGCACATTTTTGAAAAAAATGTGTTAAAGAAAAGAATGGCATGCTTTACGAGAAAGCAAAAATTTATTGTAAAATTTATTGATGTTTGAAGTTTTATTGCAAGTTGCATTAGGTGTGATACCCCTTCGAGTTTTTATGCCAAATTCTGTGTTTGGTGGAAAACTCAAAATTTTTGCATTGAGGGTAAAATGAATAAAATAGAAAAATATAAATAAAACCTAATTCATTTTTTATTTACTATTTTTTGTTTTGAGCTCTGAGGAGAAACTATGGCAGAGGCTATCCATCATGCAGATGAAGTTCGAGTGAGGCCTGGAGCATAAGAGTAAGTATCTTACACCTCTTTAGCTTAGAAATTTTATGTTTTTGCATTTAATTTGGGTTAAATTTGGATTTTTAGGGCATGACTATCATCGTACTAATAACAAGATCGATGATCAAATATCATTTTGATTTTTTTGAAATGGGTCTGATATTGGTCAATATCGGATCTATTTTAATGATATCGAAGAGTATGATATCATCAAAATCGATTTGATATTGAACATTTTAGTATGATTTTGTAAATTTAGGTCTGATCTTCTAATTTTTAAGTCTGATCACTAACTTAATTATTTGTTACTTTGTTTTATTAATAGAAACTAGCTTTGAAGAATAGGGAGTGGAGATATGCTAGTCTCTAGGTAGACTTAGGTGCTCTCTCTGATGAGAGAACTACTCTAGAGGTAGTTGGGTTAGACATGTGGTAGAGATGCCATAAATTCTAGTTGATCTCAGAATTCTGACAACTCTAGTAGAGAGATGGTATCTAGAGTCATCTTGTTTTTGGCTATCGATAGGGGAGATGGCCCCTACTTTAGAGGATGTTTGGAGGATCCTCAGGGTGCCTATCAGAGGTATGCATATATCTCCATCTGGCAACAAAGGCTAGGTATTGTAGAGATTGACTGGGGACCCGAGCTTCATGCTCAAGAAGGGTGGGATCAACATTGAGAAGCTTAGATAGATAGATGGAGTCTCTTGACTGACTACTCTTTTGAGTGGTATAGTGGTAGGCCTTTTATTATGCCATCTCAATGGGTGCCACTTACCTTGGACTTTGGTAGAGGTCATCTGTGACATGCGAGATCAGAGGGTATGGTTTGCTTGGGGTCCATACATTCTCTATAGGCTATACAAGATATTACATAGGGTGGTCTACAAGAGGGGTAAGGCATTGGTACTTACCTCTTTTCTATAGGTATGGTGCTGGGAGCACATGGCTATTAGGAGACTTGTAGGACTACCTTTGACATGGGTAGAGGATGGGAGCCTGGGGTGGAGGATGATAGACCTAGGGTATTCTATTGGCATCTATAGAGAGGGCACCATGGGTGGGTTAGCCTTGATGTAGCGAGGTGGATATTTGATGAGCTACTTGTAGAGGATATCTAGTGGAGACCTTGGAGAGAGCTACTAGGGTGGGGAGAGGATGGTTATGAGTTGGCTCACGTGAGGTGAGTCATTTGGCTATAGATGGATTAGGGGGAGTTGGAGCTACACTATGTGGATCGGGTGATGCACCAATTTGGGTTATAGTAGGACATTCCTTAGTATAGGAATATCACATTTTCTAGGGTGACTCAGGATCACACTACTATTAGTGGTGCTCCCAATATGGCTCAATTTTTGGATCCTCAATTGGATGATGAGGTAGTACCCATGATAGAGGGAGATGATGTTGGGATGATAGATAGGTATCGATAGTGGTATACCAACATTTGACCTACATGATTGACTACATTGAGGAGTGTAGTAAGAAGTAGTAAGTGGAGTTTTTAGATAGTGGTGTACAACTAGCTAACAAGAATTAGAGGACATAGGTATCCTCTAGGAGAGAGGGACCTCACACTAGGGGTGGTCATAAATTGGGGATCTAGATTAGGTAGGGTCTATGGACTAGAGAGAGATCTAAGGGTACTAGGGAGGAGAGGAGAGCATCTCCTCAGTAGGAGAGGATACTTGACTCACTCGAGAAGGGCATCATGATAGAGGAGGTTGGGGAGAGTAGTGAGATGGCTGCTCTATGGGTAGAGCTCACTGGTTTGATGGAGGAGACTGTGACTCAGAAGACCAGGATTGAGACTTTAGAGATAGATAACATGAGTCTGAGGGCTAGGATTTAGACTCTAGAGGTGGAGCTCGCATAGGTGGGATAGGGATAGATCTAGGGTTCCAGCTCCTACATCTTCATAGTCGACTCACTTGGGGAGGAGTGACTCAGGGAGAGCGCTAGCTCGGGCTCTTCAGTTGATGGGTTTTTATCAGGATTTATATTTTGTAGTAGTGCCTATGGAGTAGAGACAATCGAAGCCTATGATGGTTGAGATACCTATGACTTCGAGTCACTCGAGATCTCGCTCGACTTCTAGGACAACTACTACTATAGGAGTAGGAGGATTTAGACCACCATGACCCCTAGTGGGGATGATGATGCTTAGAGTTCTAGGGCTTCTAGAGGATAGGGGTTGACCTATGCTATGGTTTTTGTGACTGAGTATGTCGATGTTGGAGATTGTGGCATATCAGTCGACTCTATTTTGTATATAGATTTTGATATATATATATATATATTGATATTCTTGTCTTATGTGACTTTGAATGATTTGATTTTGATTGTATTTGTTTTATGATGTTTAAATTTCTTATAATCATGCTTTCTGTTTTAAATATTTTGATCATGCTTAACATAAAAGAAAAATGGTTTGATTTTTGGTAAAGTATATTTTTGAAAAAGATATTTTTGTATGATGATAGAATTGATGGATTAGCAATGAACCTCAAAGGATGTTGTGTTGTTATATGACCATTGGTGGAGATCAGTGCTCGCTAGGTCATGAAGTGAATCTTGTTGTGAGGAAGTTTTGTATTGCTAATAATAGAAAAGTTTTTGTGGGGCTCAAGAGTAATCTTGAGGCTTATGATGATTAAGGAGATGTTGATTTTGTTTTTGAGAAAATTTGATTTTTAAGAAAATATTTTGATAAAGATTATTTTTGTGAGAAAATAAAGTGATTTAAGCATGAAAATTTGGGAAGGATGACTTGCGCTAGGCATAGAATTCCTAGTGTGAAATTTGAGAAAAATAATTACTAGGAATTATACCATCATCGCGAAGTCAAAATGCAATGCATGATAATATGAAATTGTTTGTTCTTAAAATGCAAATTGATGTGAAGCAAATCATTATGTCACATGTTTAAAAATATTGAGAAATATGAAATGATTTAAACCTAAAAATTGGGAAGGATGACTTGCGCTAGGCATAGAATTCCTAGTGTGAAATTTGAGAAAAATAATTACTAGGAATTATACCATCATCGCGAAGTCAAAATGCAATGCATGATAAATGATTTTGGAAATGCAAGTTCTTTTGGAATAAGTCATTTTGAAGATTTTGAAAATTTTGAAATATATATATGTAATGAATTAATATGAATAGTGATAAACTAATGTTGTCTGACAAATTTTAGAGAAATATTTTAAATTATTTCTAAGACAAAGTCAAATTTATCAAGAACCAGTGTGTGATGTGTGAGTTCATTATCCATCTTGATTTGTCATAATGATACAAAATCTCTCAAGGATCAAATGTGTGTGCTTGTGAAATTAATTTACCGATTTTGAGTGAGGTAAATGATACAAGCAAACTTTTATGAACCAATGTGTGTGCAAGTGAAATGTTCATTAACCATGATTTTGTGCATGCAATTGTACTGAACTACTATGTAAGTCAAGTTACCAAAATCTAGCTAATCCACAAGCGGACATTGGTCTATACAAAATAAGGTCGCTAATGTGATAGACATATCACCATGTAAAAGGCTTACCCAAGGCCATGCGGGTTGGGCACAAACCACGTGTTATGGGGCTCACCTCATGGCTTTCGAATAACTGAGGAATTCTAGGGATTCAAGCTCATTACCCCCTTATTTTATTTTGATTTCTTGGAGTAGGGATTCTTGTCCATTTTTTAACAAGGGGATTTTATTGCTTTTTGTAGTAAAACTACTTTTTCTTTCTTTTCTCTTTTCTTTTTTTTTTTGGGATACTTGCTCAGATTAGACAAGGAGCAAGGGATTTTATTTGGGTAGGGGGAGCTTGTCCTTTTGCCAATTCTCAGTATTCTAGACCATGCACATAATAGGATAGCAAGGGAAATTTTTCGCTTAAGGAACTAAGACTACTATGTAGTATCATTTTTTGAATTTGCAACAAATCATTTTTAAGATGTGAGAATGTGTTCTTGGTTCAAGAAGTAGCAAGATCAGTTCCCAAAACTCAAAATTTTATTTAGTGAAGTAATAGTGCTTTTTGATACAAGAGAGATTTATAATCAAAGTGACAAAATCAAAATTTAGTAAAGATGTGAATTAAGTGATTGGTTCAAGATAACTTTTGAGTTTATCTAAAATAAAATAAAATATAACTTGAATTTTTGAAAGACAACACACACTGATGCAAAAATGAGAACTTAACAATTTAAAATATTTTTGGAAATTTTTCATGTTTTTTTAATTTTTTGGTTGTTTTGATAATATGACAATTGCAAAATGAATGATGAAGAAGTTATTTACAATTATATACAGAAATGGAATTTTTGCTTTATGCATAATATCTTTTGAGATGCATGATATTCATTGGCTCTTTGAGATATTTTCCATCCAAAGTAGCCAAGCGATATGCACCTGATCCAAATTTAGCAGTGATGACAAATGGTCCAAGCCAATTAGGTTGAAATTTACCTTTTAAATATTTTCTAGCATTAGTATTTTTTTATTTTCTTTAAGTACTAAATCACCAATTTCAAAATATCGACTATGAACTTTCTTTGCATATGATCTTTTGAGTTTATCTTGGTAAGAGCGAAGATGCTCTAGAGCATGAATACACTTCTCATCTAGAAGCTCCAACTGACTTAGTCTACCAACATGATATTCATCTCCTACTTCATCATCTTGAAGTAGAAGAGCTAGAGAAGGAACTTCTAACTCAAATGGAAAAACTGCTTCAGCACCATAGACCAAGACAAAAGGTGAAGCGCTTGTAGGAGTACGAACACTAGTTCGATAAGCCCACAAGGTAGGATATAATTGCATATGCCAATCACGGCCTGATTTATTAACCAATATTTTTAGGATTTTGATCAAGGTTTTATTAGAAGCTTCAGCTTGGCCATTTCCTTGTGGATAGTAAGGAGTAGACCATCGATGTTGAATTTTATATTTTTGACATAATTTCTTAATATCTTTGTTCTTAAAGCATGTTCCATTATCAGATATGAGAGTTGATGGAATTCCAAATCTACAGATGATTTGATTAAATATGAATTTGGACACTTGAACTCCTGTGCAAGAAGCTAATGGTATAGCTTCTACCCATTTTGTAAAATACTTTATTGTTGTTATGATAAATTTATGACCATCAGAAGAAATAGGATTAATTTTACCAATAATGTCTAAACCCCATTTAGAGAAGGGCCAAGGAGAAGATATAGCTTGAAGTTCCTGAGCAGGAGCATGAACAAGGTCTGCATGTCTTTGACACTTGTCATAATGATGCACATAATCATTAGCATATTTTTCCATGGAAGGCCAAAAGTATCCCATTCGAAGGAGCTTTTTAGCAATGGCACTTCCACTAAAGTGTCCTCCATAGGATCCATCATGGGCTTCACTTAATGCTTTCTTAGACTCTTCTAAATTGAGACATCTCAAAAGGATACCTTCAAAAGATCTTTTATATAGGGTATTTCCAATAATTATGAAGCGAACAACTCGCTTACGTAATAGCCTACGTTGGTTTCTATCTAATCCTTCTGGGAAGGTCCCTTTTTGGAGAAAATTAAAGATGTCTATATACCAAGGTTTAGGGTTATTTCATTAATTAAAAACACATCTAATGGTTCTAGATATGACTTAGATGAAGTTGGTTCTTGGAGTTGGTGAATAATGATTGTAGCATATTCATCATCCAACTCCAAAGGTAATAAAGAGGTAGTAACAACCATGGCATCGGTAACATGGTTGCTAGTGTGAGGGATGGCTTCTAAAGTTACTTTCTCAAATAAGGATATAAGCTTAAGAACATACTCTTTATAGGGATGAAGCTTCTCATCTCGTGTTTGATATACTTCATTGATTTGATTTATCACAAGCTGAGAATCTCCAAAGACTAATAAAACTTTAATTTTTAAGGCTAAAGTGGCTCGTAACCCAAGGATTAGAGCCTCATATTCTGTAGTATTATTAGTACAAGCAAATTGAAGTTTAAATGACAAAGGAATAAGGTGCTTTTATGGAGATATTAATATAATACCTGCACCTACACCACTCATGCATCTAGCTCCATCAAAATACAAGGACCAAGATTCAGAAAGATCCTCTTCTAAGTTAAGACACTCATCAGGAAATTCTATGGTTATAGGATGAGTAGATTCTAGAGGCGCAACAACAAGTTGATCGGCTATAACTTGGCCTTTAATAGATTTTTGGCCAATAAATGTGAGTTCAAACTCACTTAGAGCAAGAACCCACTTAGTTGTGCATCCTGACAAGTAAGGTCTACTCATCAAATACCTTAATGGATCAGACTTAGCAATAACAAATATTTTTTGACTGAGCATGTAATGGCATAATTTTTGTGTAGAAAACACAACTACCAAACAAAGCTTTTCTAATGGTGTATAATGGGTTTCATAGCTTATTAATGTTCTACTTATATAATATGTGGCTCGTTCTTTCTTATCATCATCAATTTGAGCCAACATTGCTCCAAGTGCAAGTTTAGAAGTAAAAATGTACAAAATAAAAGGACAATATGGTCTAGGAGGAACAAGCACTAGAGGATTAAGAAGATATTGTTTAAGGTTTTCAAATGCTTCTTTACATTCATCATCCCATTGAAATGGAATGTTTTTCTTAAGTAACTTAAGAAAATGTTAGGTTTTATCTACCAACTTGTCAATGAAGTGATGGATAGACTAAAGTTTACCTTGTAGACTCCTTAATTCTGATATGTTTTTAGGTGGTGGCATATCAAGGATAGCCTTAATTTTAAGGGGATCTATCTCTATACCACACATAGAAACAATAACTCCTAACAATTTTCTAGATTTAACTCCAAATACACATTTTTCTGGATTTAAGCGAATCTTATATTCTCTTAGTCTATCAAACACTTTTCTTAAATCATTAATATGCTCTTCTTCCTTAGTTGAACGAGCTATAATATCATCTACATAATCATGTAGAATATCATACATCATATCATGAAAGATATATGTCATAGCTCTTTGATATGTTGCTCCTGCATTCTTTAAACCAAAGGGCATTACTTTCCAATAGAATGTTCCCCAAGGTGTGATGAAAGTTGTTTTGGGTTGGTCTTCAGGAGCTATTCTGATTTGGTTGTATCCTGAAAAACCATCCATGAGGGATAACATCCCACTCCCAGCTGTAAAATCTATGATTTGATCCATATTAGGGAGAGGAAAGTCATCCTTAGGGCATGCAACATTAATGTCTCTAAAATCAGTACAAACCCTAATTTTAGTGGCTTCTTTTTTGGTTACTGGAACAACATTTGATATCCAATCAACATAGTCAATAGCTTGGATAAAATCTACATTCAAAAGTTTTTGTAACTCATTTTTGACTAGCAATGCTACTTTGGGATGCATTTTTCTAAGTTTTTGCTTTACAGGTTTTGCATCAGGGTGCACTACTAGATGGTGCATGACCATAGAAGAATCTAGGCCTGGCATATCTGCATATGTCCAAGCAAAAACATTAGCATATTCTATGAGAAATGTAATATATTGGTTTTGTCTTTCTTCACTTAATTCTGCTCCAATTTTAACCATGTGAGGGTTTTCTTCTATCCCAATGTTGACTTGTAGAACATTTTCTACCACAATGTTTAATTCTCTTTCAAATTTAGGAGGAGTGGGTGATACACCCATTTCTTGTAATTCTTCTAAGGTTAACTTAGCCAATTCTTCTTGTGGAGTAGTTGTTTGAACATGTGCTATACATGGTATAGACCCATCAAAGAAGAATTGGTTCCTCAAAACTTCATCAAGAGAAATATTATGAAATATATCTCCTTCCAAATATTCATCTAGTTCAGCAATCATGTCTGGGTATGCTATTGATAACATGTTACAAGAATATATCCTCCTACTTGTTTTGAAAAATTCTTGATGTGCCAAATATTCTTGATATGTTATAAGTTGATCATCATCCTCAAATGGGAATGGTTGGGTTTTTGTAGGAATGTAACCAATACCACATCAGGTAGGCCATTCCTCAACTTCTAAAGGTTCATGTATTCCATTTTCAAGAGGTCCCAAACCTTTACCTCTATAACCCATGTTACACATTATTTGTTTTGATTTTACATATCCATTAGAAAAGTAACATCTAGCAAAACCATTTTGATCAATTGTGACACTCATTTTAATATTAATTTTACCATGATCATACCCTGCATAGATAAAGGTACAACTCCCAACATGATAGATACTTCCCAATTTTTATGGCAAGCCCATCATGTGGGGAGATGGCGGTAATTGAGATAACACTAGGGAATCTTGAGTAGCAAAATTATTATGTTCTGAAGTTGTGAGTATTGAAGATAAATCTGGTAATACTTCATCCGAAAGAGGATATGAAGTAGAAGGACTATCTTCTTTAGTTGTAGGTTTATATGGTGTGGGTTTTGATACTGAAGGAGGACTAGGGTGTGTTGAAGACATAGCAGGACAAAATGGGACTCCTATTGGTTCTGCCATAGCACACATGTCAAATGGTCTAGGGTCACCATGGATAGTAACTAATTGATTTTTAAACTCAAACTTAACACATTGATGTAATGTAGAGGGTACCGCTCTCATTGCATTGATCCAAGGTCGACCTAGAAGGATGTTGTATGATGCAGGACAAGATACAACAAACATGGTCGTATCTAAAATCCTTGGACCAACTTGCAATGGAATCGACAATACTCCACATGTTTCTTGAGTTTCATCATTAAATGCTTTGATAATCATTTCAGTTCTTTTTAAATCTTCACTTCTAAATCCAAATATTTGGAAAAAGTCATATGTGCATATGTTTAATGATGATCCATTATCAATTAAGACTCTTTTAACACCTACATCCCCAATTAATGTTGTAATGTATAGAGGATTATCTCTATACATACTTTGAGGAGGAATATCCTTATCTTGAAAATCTATATAATTTGTTCCATGAGAAATCACAACATTTACCACAACATCAGGTTCTATATTTTGAGGTACCATCATTTTGCTTAAGGTACTCATTAATTCCTCTCTATGGATAGATGAAGTTCTTAGAAGATCCAAAAGAGAAATTCTAGCTGTGATATTTGCCAATTGTTCATTAATGTCATAAGGAGATTTTTGTTGTGGATTTGATATATTATTTCCTTTTGTAGGTGCTTTTAATACAAATGGAGGTGATTTCTCATTTTGATTTTGAGTTTGTGATTGAGAATTTTGATTTTGGGCTTGTTGTCTAGTGATGGCTCCAATAGTACCCACAATATTATTATTTTGTAAATGACCAAAGTGAGGTCTAGCATTTACTGCTTGTTCATTTGAAAGTATTTGTTGAGATGAAGGTCGAGTGGTCATTCTTCTAGGGAATGGTTCTTCTGGAACTAATAAATCTGTGATGGGAAGAATTTGATCTGACTCATCTTCAGAACTATTGGAATTATTTGAGGTGATGTCCATTTCACTTTCTGTCTCACTTTATGTTTTTTGTGTCACTTCTTGTATCTTCTGAAGATGAAGATTGAAAATATTGTATTGGTCTAGTTGTGACTACAGATAGAGTAGGTACATAGGAGGTTTGCAAATCTTGTTGTGGTAAAAAGTTACTAATGGTTCCCACATACCGAGTTGGAGGAGGAACATTATGATGTTCTAATTGATTTACAACCTCTTTACCATGTTTGGGTAAAGGATGTTGAAAAATATCTAGGTTTTGATTTGCATTTTGAGTTGGTTGTTTTTGGGTATTATTTTGAGTATTATTGTTTGTGGGAAATTGTTGTACTTCCATTTTACCTTTATCAATCAAATATTGTATCATATGTTTCAACCGCTTACAAGAATTAGTTGAATGTCCATCCACTTGATGAAAATTACAATGTAGATCAGCCCTATATCCAGCTGTAGTGGTATCCGATTGTCGTATCTCTAGCAACCGTATTAAACCTTGTTCTAATAATTGAGGCAAAATCATGGTTAAGGGTTGATTTAGTTTTGTGAATTCTCTTGGAGGTTTATCAGGAATATTTAACAAAAACTTCTTTACAACTTCTGTAGTATTGATGTTTGAGGTATTTCTACTATCAGTGACTCCATCACCTACTACTTGTTTATTCTTATATTGGTTTTTGGAAGTTTTATCTTCATCCTTTTTCTTAAATTGTCCTCTTCTGATAAGGGCATATTCTACCCTTCTTTCTAAGTCTATAGCTTGATCAAAAGAGGTTACTGTAGTTGTAGCAAGTTCATAAGATAATTGTTCTTGTAAATTGCCAATGAATATTTCCAACATCTCTCGATGAGGTAAAGCAAAATGCAATTTTCCTAGAAGTTGCCTCCATTTGGCTAGGAATTCAGCAAAGCTTTCATATTTCCCTTGTTTCAAGTTATATAAATCCTTAATAGTGACATGTCTTTCTATGTATGCACTAAATTGGTGAACAAACATTTTTGTTGTCTCTTCAAAGTTTCTCAAAGAATTTGTTGGTAATTGATAATACCATTCTAAGGCCATGCCTCCGAGACTTTTAGGGAATATTTTTAGTAACAACAAGTCATCATAGGAAATATCATGACATGCTATCCTAAACATGCGAAGATGCTCAATAGGATCTTCGGTTCCTTTATATATCAGGAGGACCGGCATAGGGAAATGTTTTGGGTATGGTTGAGCAACCACAATAGGATCCAAGGGTTGACTACACATCTCTCTATAACTGTATGAGGGATGGTAGGGATCCATTTGATCTAGACGTGAAGCTAATTGTTTAACCATGGCTTCAAGCCCTTGTGGTTGTCCACCAAATTGATTTTGTTGTACCATGTTGTTGTGTCTTTGATAATAAGGTTGTGTTGTCACATAAGGATTTCCAGTTGAAATACTATTGTGTAAAGTGTTTGTGGGAACAATGTTATGGAGCTTATATGGGATTGTATTTTGTTGAAATTTCTGTTGATGATGATTGGCATTTTGAATTTTCTTAGCTCTTTGTGATGTAGCTATTTGTTGATTAGGAGCTTGAGAAGAAGAAGAATTTTGTTTTTGCTTGGAATTTGGTTGTGTTGCTGGTTTTTTATTGTTCAAATCTATGTTTTGATTGGTGTTTTGAGATGGTCCAACTTGATATTGTTTTATTTATGTATGTCATTGGATTTGCATTTAATTGGAGAGCAGCTTCTATAGCAGCCTCCATTGAATAATCTCCATATGGGAGTAAATCTTCTATCTTTATCACATGATGAATTTCATCTATATTTTCTTTTAAAAACTCAATAAATTGTTGGACAGATTTAAAGCTAACATTACCTTGAGGATCCATATAAGGTTTAGTAGGATCATCTATTTCTTCTTCTCCTCCATTATCATCCTCACCTTGTTCTGTGAGTTTATCATCTTCAATAATTACCCTATCATCAAGGTTTTCTTGATCTTGTTCATCATATTCTATTTGTTTTCCATTTCTCAAAATTCTAGGCATTTTGTTTTATCTTTTAGTGATATATATATATATATATATATATATGCTTTAAATTCTTGGGTATATATGTTATATATACCTATATAAATAATAATAAATATTATATTTTATTTTTGGTTTTTTGTGTTTTTGAAAACAAAGCAGAAAATAGAAATTATAATATTCTAGATATTATACTTAATCTTCCTGAAAGAGTCTATAGATATCATTGATAGGTTCAAGCTCTTCAGGTGACATATAATGTTCTTCCTCAAATTGAAAGTTGGCTTTCAAAAATTTGACAAAATGGGCTATGGTGATACTATCAATTTCAGAGTTTTGCATATAAAAGTATAGTTCATGACAATACTCATGATAATGGACTGCCCTAGGAGTTTTGTGAAATCTTCTCTTATTTTCCAAGACTATTTCTTGATCTTCTATGTGTGCTAGAAATCTGTGTACTGTTATAGCATTTTCAATATAATCATCAAAAGTATAAATAGTTGAAGAAACACTTGCTCTTTTATCTATTAACCACCTCTCACATGCCCTTTGAATATCAAAGTAGCGAGAAGCGTTATCGGGCTCCAGGATTCTAGCTATGTCAAATATTTTAATTTGGCTAAGTCTTGGTTTATTGGCTTTTATAATGTCTAATCTTTTCCAAAGTTCAGTCCACTGTTCTTGAGATGGAATACTAGAATTTTCAACTATTAGAGAGATTTCCTGTGTAGATAATAATGCTCTAACATTTATGCTTACAACTCTTCCTATGTTGAAATCTAACATCTATGAAATGAACTTAAAGTATGCAAGTTTTGATTAATGATATTTTTGGTTTTTTTTTGTTTTGTATTTTTATGTTTTTTGTGTTTTATAAATCATAAATATGCCTATGTTATTCACGTCGGGTTCACCAAAGAATGTAGCTCTAAAATTTTTGCACTCCTTTTGTATCGCTCCAAATTTTTTGCACCCTTACCTTCAAGCTATAGGATCCGTGCCCGGAAGGGGGATGTGAAAAGGATGGGACAATACCTCGGACTGAGAGGCCCTTTGAAGGTCCCGCCTCTCGGGGAGGGGTATTAAGGTGATTTTTTGATGGATGGTGGGGTTCACCAGGAAACGTTTAGTGGCAGTCTCCACGCCTAGGTTGGGAATGTGTTTGATGTGTTCAATTTTATCTTTAATCATTCAAATCCTAGGTTTGGCCAAATGAATCTAAACTATTCTATATGAAATGCAGATTTAAATGAATACAAAAAGCAACAATGAATATCAAGTACAGAGAATATACTAAATAAAGACAAGTTAAACCTGATTCCGGATGTTTGATGGAGGTTCTAATTTTTGAAGCAGTCAAGATCGCCTCTGATCTGACAGGATCGTCTGAAATCAGACAGGATCATCTGAGATCTGACGAATTCATCAAAGACCTGCAATCAGAGAAATAGACATAGAACATAGAAAATGCAGCAATACTAACAGAGGAAAATGGTGTAAAATGACAATATAGATACTAAAACGATAATTACGAATAGAAATTCAAGTAAATTATAGTATTCTAATGACAAATTATGATCTTATCATGCACTTAAGCTATATGGGTGAACTCCAAAATGCAGAATAGCAGAAAATAACAATAAACTGATCTAAATGCAGAATGAAATAACAGACGAGAAGAGAAAAGTGCAAACTCTGGGCACTAATTGCCCCCAATGTTGACTGCAGTCGAAATCGTCTGTAGAGTGCGAAATCATCTCGAATTGGGGCGTGATCATCCGAGATCGTACAGGATCATCTGTGATGATCTGAGCTTGCTCCGGCTGAAGAATGACAAAGTTCCTGCAAGAAAATTTGAAAAGGGACAAAGGCAAATAGTAGTCTAAGACATTCTAAGGCAAATAAAACTCGAAGTACAAAAAATTCAGCCAGGGGAATGTCAAGGGGAGGGCCTAAGATTAAATAGGCATATGAAGGAGGTTGGGAGGTTGGAGATCATCCCAATTTGGGAGATCTCCAATGGGGGAAGTCTCTAACCGCGTAGACACGCTTTTGCCCAGGTTAGAGACGCCGTTGAAATAGAAGCTAATTATGAAAAATCAGTTTTGGGACGAAATCGTCTGGACGTTCTGCTCCAGACGAATTCGTCCGATCTGAGGCGATATCGTCTGATCGGCGATGATATCATCCAACGGTCACAACAAATCCTAAAAATGGCATGAAAAATGAGGAAAGCGGTTTAACAGGCGGTTCGGGGTTTAAAATTTAAATTTTGAATTATTACTAAGGTAATTTTAATTATTTGCTAAGGTTTACTACGCCAATTTTAGGGTGCTACATTTTGCCCCCTCTTTAGCAAATTTTTCGAAGAAAATGCGTTAAATATGAGTTCTTCTCGATCTACGAGAAAGCAAAAATTATTCCCATTTTTAGGCGACGATTCTAGGTCGAATCGTACGACAGTTTACTATGGTGCCCCCTCCGTGTTTTTACCCAAATCGAACGTTTGAGGTAAAAACGCGAAAAAGCAAAATGTTAAAATGTTGTTAAGTGTTTTTGAATAAAATTAAGAAAAATAGGGTAAAACCCTAATTCATTGTTACTGTTCATTTTCCTGGTTTCTAGAGCTCTGCAGACAAGATGGTCGAGACAACGCATAGATCGACAGAGGTCCGACACGGGCTACGGGTAAGGGTCCAAACTTAATTTAGAATGCTTTAATTTTGAATTTCATGCTTTTTAGATTAATTTTGAATGATTGTTGAGCATCACGGCCATTTTTGGGCCGTCGACGTCGTCGAGACGAAATCGTCTCAATTTCACCGAAATCGTCTCGATATCGCCGATTTCATCAAAGGGCGAAATCGACGATATGGGGACGATTTCGTACAATAAGGGACGATTCCCTCTTGCAAAATCGAAGATGAATTTGCTCAAATTTTGGACGATATCGTCCAGTAGATGATATCATTATTTGTATGAAATTGCACTTGTTTTACTTGCATTTTTAATCACTGTTTTATTAATGATTTTTATTGTTTTGTTGTTTATGTTGCAGAGAGGATTACTAAAGAGCCGAGAATGGAAATACGATGGGCTGAAGGATGACTTGGCCACTCTATCTCAGGCAGAGCGAGATCAGTTGGCTCAAGTCGGCTTGCAGCATGTGGCAGATATGCCACAGGTTTCTATAGATATGGGGCTATTGACAGCCCTAGCAGAGAGGTGGTATCCGGGTTCTTCTTGTTTCCGGTTACCGATAGGGGAGATGACTCCCACATTGGAGGATGTATGGAGGATTTTGAGGATCCCCATACAAGGATGGCTAATAACTCCCATGGCCAATCAGGGCCACGCGATGATGCGACTATGCGGAGATCCGAGCTTCGCCCTGGAGAAGGGCGGAGTGAACATCGAGTCGCTACACCAGATGTCAGGGGCATCTAGACTGACACAGGTTTTGGTTGGGGTGGTAGGTGGTCTCTTTGCTATGCCATCAGAGTGGATGCAGACTACCATGGCTACTGATAGATGTGGTCTACGACATGAGAGACCACGGGTATAGGTTTGCTTGGGGGAGCTTTGTACTATGCCGATTGTATAGGATCCTGCATGGGGTCGTATACAAGGGCGGTCGATGTCTGGTCATGACATCACTACTACAGGTTTGGTGCTGGGAGCACATCATGGTGCGGAGGCCGGTAGGGCTCCCACTGATAGGGATTGATGGGGAGAGGCCCCGAGTTTTCTACTGGTGGCTCCGGAGAGGGTCACAGCGGTGGATAGATCTGCCAATGTCCCGGAGACTACTTGATGACCTTGTCTCCGACCAGATCACCTGGAGGCCTTGGAGAGATCATCCAGGGTGGGCCGAGGATGGACAGGAGCTGGCTCACGTTAGGCGAACCTACTGGCTGAGGATGGAGAGGAGAGAGGTGGAGCTCCACCGCTATGACCGAGTTTTGAGGCAGTTCGGTCTACAGCAGGGGATCCCATCTCTCAGGGACTACGAGTTTTCTCGGACCATCCGGGATAACACTACAGTCAACGGGGCTCTAGATATGCAGCGCTTCTGGAGTGAGGACGTGGATGATGCCCCCATCCAGCCAATGGATGGTGATGACGTTGGGGTTGTTGATGGCTATGATGCCTGGTACGTAGGCATCCGCCCTCCTCGGATGACGAGGGCTCAGGGTCCGATTCATGTAGTTGTGCATCGGATGGGGAGGCGGTGCCAGGCGGCCATTGAGGTGGCACAGGGTCACGATGGGAGAGAGCAGAGGAGGCCACAGGCTCAGCAGAGGCCACGGTAGCAGGAGAGGAGGGAGGAGAGACCCCCTTCTCCATGGAGAGAGAGGCCACCATCGCCCGATAAGGGCAAGGGTGTCGAGGTAGGAGAGAGTAGCGAGATGGCTACTCTTCGGCAGAGACTGTTCATCTCCAGGCTCAGGTGCAGTCCTTGCAGGATGAGGCTGCACGACACCGAGAGGAGGCCACACAGCTCAGAGATGAGGTCGCACGCCTCAGAGCACGGAGCGGAGGGGCGAGCACTCGGGACCTAGCATGGGCTATTGCCCAGATCACATTCTATCAGATGCTATACCACCATATGGTGCCAGAGGAGCAGAGGTTACCACTGTCGGCCCCCATTGCAGAGCCTATCATGATGAGGTCATCGAGGACATCATCATGATCAGAGTCCAGGACTTATAGCACCACACGTACTATGATGGGGCCACCTCGTCCACCTCGAGGCGGGGGAGGAGATGAGGCTGAGAGCTCGAGGGGTTCTCGAGGCTAGTTGCTACAGACTGCACTACACAGATTGATACATAGTGTTTATTATTTTTGATAGAGGATTGAGTATGCCGAGGTACAGATTGTGGCATACCGATCCAGTTTTGAGATGATGTATATATTGTTGATATATATATAGATGAGATATTTTTGATCATATGACTTGTCTTATGTGTTTGTATGATGCTTTAATGTTTTGGTGTGATTGATTTGATGATTCATGTAATTATGTCATTTGGAAATATTATGGTTTGAATGTCATGCTTTTAAAATTTAAATGAAATAATCTGATGTAAACAAATTGGTTGTTTGTGGGATAATTTGATAAAAATAAAAGGGACTTCTAACAATAATTTCAAAGGACATTGTCGCTATTATAGACCATTTCATGGAGTCGCCGCTCGCTAGGTCGTCAAGCTAATCCTAGTATAGAAATATTGTTAAAAGTAAAAGAGTGCTTAAGAGACTGTCTTAAGACTTTGTGTTGTAATGATGGAGATAATGATGGTTTGATGATTTGTTTTCAGATTTTCATAAAAATAGTATGCATGAAATATTTTAAAATGATTTTTGCTAGGCATAAATTCCTAAGTGTGATAAAATTTTGAATAATTCCTTAGGAATTATACCATCATTGCAAAATTGGATGTTGACATAATGACATGAAATAGTAACAATGTGCGTTCTTTTAAAGCATAATTGTGTAACATAATGATTTAAGTCATATGTTTTTTATGATTTGAAATAAATGGGAAATAAAATTAGTTCGATGGTTTGCGCTAGGCATAGAATTATAGATATAAACTTATACCATCATCATGAAATCCAAAGAAGAAAATAATAGTTTTATTGCATGGTTGATTTTTAATTTTTGAAAATAAATAGAAAAAATATGAAGATGAGGACTTGTGCTAGGCATAAAATTCCAATTTTGGTTTTGGAACTATACCATCGTCGCGAAAGTCAAAAGTTATATATAAATGTAACTTTATTGCATGTTTTTTAAAAATGATTTTGATTTTTTTGGTAATGCATGTAGTTGTCTTTATACTAAACAACTGTTCTCAGAGAAGAAAATGAAATTATTCCAGACAATTTGCAAAAATATTTCAAAGTATCTTAAAGACAAAAGTTAGATTTATAAGGAATCCCATGTGCGTATGTGAGTTCATTTCCGATCTTGATTTATCATAATGATACACAAAATCTCTCAAATACAAATGTGTGTGCAATTGCTTTGTGCATTTACCAGTTTTGAGCAAGATAATTTGATACAAGTGATTTGAATTAACCAAATAAGTGTTCATTAACCATGATTTAGATGCATATAACCGTACTAGACTACTATGTAAGTCGGGTTATCAAGAGCTAGCTAATCCATAAGCAGACATAGGTCTGTACAAAAGAAGGTCGCTAATGTGACAGACATATCACCACGCTAGGAGTTACCCAAGGCCAAGCGGGTTGGGCACAAACCACCTGTTATGGGGCTTACCTCACAGTTTTTGAATAATTGAGAATTCCAGGGATTCAAGCTCATCAACCCTTCTTTTCTTTTCAATGGGTAGGGAAAGGGATTTTATTGCTTTTGCTTTTGCTTGTTTTGCTTTCTTTGCTTTTTTCTTTCTTTTCTCTTTTTTTTTGTATTTTTCTTTTTCGTATCTTTTGCTTTGATATTTGAGATAATGCTGAAATAGTGCTAAGAGAGTACAAAATGATTCTGAAATAATGCTTCTTTTTCTCATGATTTTGCTTGATTTTTCTTTTTCTTTTGCTTCCTATTCTAGGGATACTTGCTCGGATTAGCTGTAGAGCAAGGGATTTTTATTCTGGGTAGGGGTGAGCTTGTCCTTTTGTCAATTCTCAAAGATTCTAGACCATGTGCATGATAGGATAGCAGGGGAAACTTTTCGCTCAAGAAACCACTTCTACTATGTAGCATAGCATGGACATTACAAATATAATCATTTTATTGTGAAAGGATATGCTTGGTTTAAGTAAATAACAAGATCAATTCTCTGTGCTCAAACTTTATTTAATTGAATTTTGTGGACTTTGATATAAGAGAGATTAGTAATCATGCCAGATAAAATCAAGATATTTATTTTTGTGTTTGCAAAAGTGAGAGATTCCAAATAAATGCTAATTTATCCAAAATAATTTGAAAATATAACTGCAATACTTTAAGAATAAATATATACAACAAATATTTTTGAGGAGTTTGATAATTTTGACTCTCTCTTTCTTCTTTATTTTTATTTTTTGGTTTCGAAAGAGTCAATAATATTGTTGTTTGTTTTTGTTTAAATAGTTTTATACATTTTTAAAATGAGACAACATGCAAAATATATACAAATGATGAAATGACCAAATTTTATGCGTAATATCGCTTAAGATGCATAATATTCATAGGTTCTTTTAAATCTTTACCATCTAAGGTAGCTAATTTGTATGCTCCCGATTCAAATTTAGCAGTGATAATATATGGTCCAAGCCAGTTGGGTTCAAATTTACCTTTAAGGTCTTTAGTTGCATTAGTATTTTTTTGATTTTCTTTTAAAACAAGGTCGCCGACCTCAAAGGATCGATGACGAACTTTCTTAGCATATGATCTTTTAAGCTTGTTTTGGTAGGCACGAAGATGCTCCAAAGCATTGATGCACTTTTCATCTAGGAGTTCCAACTGACTGAGTCTGCCAACTCGATATTCATCTCCTACTTTGGTATCTTGAAGTAGTAGAGCCAAAGAAGGAACTTCTAATTCAAAGGGAAAAATAGCTTCAGCGCCATAAACCAAAACAAAAGGTGAAGTACCTGTGGGAGTACGAACGCTAGTGCGATATGCCCACAAAGTCGGATATAATTGAATGTGCCAATCGTGGCAGATTTATTGACCAATTTTTTGAGAATTTTGATTAAGGTTTTGTTAGAAGCTTCTGCTTGGCCATTACCCCGAGGATAATAGGGAGTGGACCAACGATGTTGAATCTTATATTTTTGGCATAATTTCTTAACATCTTTATTTTTGAAACAAGTTCCATTGTCTGAGATGAGATTTGCAGGAATTCCGAACCTACAAATGATTTGATTAAAAATAAATTTAGAGACTTGTGTTCCAGTGCAGGAAGCTAAAGGCATAGCTTCAACCCACTTCGTAAAATACTCAATGGTGGTTATGATGAATTTGTGTCCATCAGATGACACAGGATTAATTTTGCCAATAATGTCTAAGCCCCATTTTGAAAAGGGCCAAGGAGATGAAATAGCCTACAGTTCTTGTGCAGGGGCATGGACAAGGTCAACATGTTTCTGGCACTTGTCGCAATGGCGCACATAATCATGTGCATCATTCTCCATGGTAGGCCAAAAGTATCCTATCCTAAGGAGCTTTTTAGCAATGACACTACCATTGAAGTGTCCTCCACAAGATCCATCGTGGGCTTCACTCAAAGCTGATCTGGATTCTTCTAAATTCAAACATCTCAATAGGATACCTTCAAAAGATCTCCTATATAAAGTATTGCCAATTATTACAAATCGACTTGCTCGTCTACGTAATAACCGACGTTGGTTTCTATTAGAACTCGGCAGGAAAGTCCCATTGTGAAGAAAATCAAATATACCCGTATACCAAGGTTCAGGAGTAGTTTCATTGATTAGAAACACATCCAAAGGTTCTAAGCATGACTTATTTGAAGCGGGTTCCTGGAGTCGATGAATAATGATGGTGGCATATTCGTCATCTAACTCCAAGGGCAGAAGAGATGCAGCTGCGGCCATAGCGTCAACCGCACGGTTGCTAGTTCGAGGAATAGCTTCCAAGGTAACTTGATCAAATAGAGATATTAATTGTAAAACATATGCTTTATATGGGCACAATTTATCATCTCTGGTCTGATAAACTTCATTAATTTGGTTTATAACAAGTTGAGAATCACCAAAAACTAGCAGATGTTTAATTTTTAGCGCTAAGGCAGCTCGTAATCCAAGGATTAGAGCTTCATATTCAACAGTATTATTGGTGCAAGCAAATGTTAATTTAAAGGACAAAGGTATAATGTGTTTTTGTGGAGATATTAAAATAATACCCGCACTAGCCCCACTCATGCATCGGGCTCCATCAAAGTATAAGGACCATTGTTCAACATGGTCTGCCTCTAATTGAAGGCATTCATCAGGAAACTCAATGATGAGGGGATGGGTAGACTCTAAGGGTGCAACAACTAATTGATCTTGCTATGATTTGACCCTTAACAGACTTCTGTCCTATAAACGTGAGTTCAAACTCGCTTAGAGCAAGAACCCACTTTGTTGTGCGACCCGATAAATAAGGTCGACTCATGAGATACCGCAAGGGATCATATTTAGCAATGACATATGTTTTCTGACTGAGCATATAATGGCATAATTTTTGCGTAGAAAATATGACTGCTAGACATAGTTTTTCTAATGTTGTGTAGCGGGTTTCATAACTAATTAAAGTTTGGCTAATATAATAATTAGCACGTTCTCTTTTCTCATCATCAAGTTGAGCTAACATAGCTCCTAAAGCAAAATCTGAAGCTAAAATATACAGGATAAATGGGCGATCAGGTCTAGGCGGTGAAAGCACAGGTGGGTTAAGGAGGTATTGTTTGAGAAGTTCAAAAGCTTCCTTACATTCGTCGTCCCAATTAAAAGGGACATCCTTCTTAAGAAGCTTAAGAAAGGGACCGGTTTTGTCCGCCAGCTTATCGATGAAGCGACGGATAGCTTGAAGCTTACCTTGTAAACTTCGTAACTCAGATATATTGGTAGGTGCGGGCATATCAGTGATAGCCGCAATCTTGAGAGGGTCGATTTCTGATGCCACGTAAAGAAACTATAACCCCTAATAGTTTACCGGACTTAACTCCGAATATGCATTTAGCAGGATTTAGTCGGATAAGATATTCCCTTAACCGATCAAACATTGTCCTTAAGTCATTTAAATGATCATCTTCTTTGATGGAACGAGCTATGATATCATCTACGTAATCATGTAGGATATCATGCATCATGTCATGAAAAATATAAGTCATAGCTCGTTGATAGGTTGCACCTGCGTTCTTTAAGCCAAATGGCATCACTTTCCAACAAAAGGTACCCCAAGGGGTAATAAAGGTTATTTTAGCCTGATCTTCAGGAGCTATCCTGATCTGATTATAACCAAAAAATCCATCCATTAGGGACATCATTCCACTCCCAACAGTAAAATCAATGATTTGATCCATGTTTGGAAGAGGAAAATCATCTTTAGGGCATGCAACATTAATATCTCTAAAGTCTGTGCAAACCCTAACTTTGGTAGCTTCTTTCTTGGTGACTGGAACTACATTCGAGATCCATTCAGCATAATCAATAGCTTGTATAAAAACAACATTCAAGAGTTTTTCTAACTCCCCTTTGACTAGCAAGGCCACTTTGGGATGCATTTTTCTAAGTTTTTGTTTAACAAGTTTAGCATCCGGATGGACTACTAGGTGATGCATGACTACATAAGGGTCTAAACCTGGCATATCTTCATATGTCCAAGCGAAGACATCTTCATATTCTTTAAGGAATGCAATGTATTGCTCTTGTTTTTCTTGACTTAATTCTGATCCAATATTGATTATGTGGGGATTATCCTCAGTTCCAATGTTAACTTTAATGACGTTTTCTACTTCCATGTGTAGATCTCTTTCAAAATTAGGTGGGGCGGGTGAAACGCCCAATTCTTGTAATTATTTTAAGGTTAACTTGGATAATTCATCTTGAGGAGTCGTGACCTCAAGTCGGGCTATAGTAGGTATAGAACCATCAAAATAAAAACCATTGTGTAACAACTCTTCAACGGAGACATCATGGAAAATATCTCCTTCCAACTCATCATCGGATTCAACAATCATTTCAGGATAAGCTATGGATAGCATATTGCATGTAAATGGCTGATTTTTTAGAGGCAAATCATCACGCCCATCCAAATAATCTTGATAACATATGAGTTGATCATCATCTTCAAAAGGGAAGGGTTGACCCTTACTAGGAAATAGGCCCACACCACATCGGGCGGGCCATGGTTCTACCTCAAAGGGTTCTTTCATACCATCTTGGAGAGGTCCCAAGCCTTTCCCTTTATATCCCATTTTAAGCATTATAGGTTTAGCTTTAATATACTCATTAGTAAAATAACATCGAGCATATCCCTCATGATGAGTTTTGATGTTCCTGGGTATTCTTCCCTGACCATATCCCTTATAAATGAAGGCACAACTCCCGACTTGGTAAGTACTTCCCATAGGTTGTGGGAGGCCCAAAGTATGAGGAGATGGTGGCAAATTACTTAAGATAATGGAATTTTGCATAGAAGCATTTGTTTTTTCTGATATAAGAATTTTAGATAAATCAGGTAAGAGTTCATCAGAAAGAGCATAAGATGTAGAAGGATCATTCCCTATATCTTTAGATGTGGAAGGTATGATAGATGTAGATAATGTGGAGGTGTTAATAAATGGGTCTATAGGTTTTGAAATTATAGGGATGGAACATGAAGGATTGGTTGTGGATTTAAGATCTTTTTGAGGTTCTAGTGTGGTTTGTTTAGAAGATTGTTGAGCTATATATGAGGGTGAAATTAATGGAGGAGAAATAGATGAAGTTATGGGTGTGTGTTTCATAGGTTTAGATGAAAAATAAGAATTAGGATGTGTGGATGACAGAGCAGGGCAAAATTGAACTCCAACAGGTTCTGCCAAAGCACACATATCAAAGGGTCTAGGATCACCATGGATAGTGACCAACTGATTTTTAAATTCGAATTTAACACATTGGTGTAAAGTTGATGGGACAGCCCGCATTGCATTGATCCAAGGATGACCCAAGAGTATATTGTATGATGCGGGGCAATGTACAATAAACACGGTCGTATCTAAGGTTCTCGGACCAACTTGCAATGGGATGGTGATAACTCCACACGTTTCTTGTGTTTCGTCATTGAAAGCTTTTATGATCATGTCACTTTTCTTCATTTCATCACTTCTAAACCCAAATCTTTGGTAGAAGTCAAAAGTGCAAATATTTAGAGATGAACCATTATCAATCAAGACCCTTTTGACTGCTACATCTCCTATTAGGGCAGTAATATATAAGGGGTTATCCTTATGTAAACTATGTTGTGGTATATCTTTATCTCGAAAGTCAATACAATCAACTTCTCGAGTTATTATAGTATTGGTCATGGCTTCGGGTTGAATATCTTGTGGTACCATCATTTGGCTTAATGTGAGCATCAATTCATCTCTATGTGTAGGAGAAGATCTTAACAAATCCAAAAGGGAAATTCTGGTTGTAGTATTGGATAATTGCTCATTAATATTATAAGGAGGTTTAGATTGAACATTAGGAGCATGATTCCCTTTATTGGGATTTTTCAAAACAAATGGAGTTGATCCATCGTTCTGATTTGGTTCTTGTTGAAAATTTTGAGCTTGTTGTCTGGTAACGACTCCGATGGTACCTACAATGTTATATTGAGGATGATGAATAGGTCTCGGTCTAGCATTTATGGCTTGTTCATTAGGAAGGAACTGATTAGAAGAGGGTCGAGTAGTAACTCTTCTAGGAAATGGTTCTTCCGAAACCATAGAATCTGTGATAGGTTGAATAGGATCTGATTCATTTTCAGAACTATTCGATTGATTTGAGGTGATGTCTATTTCACTTTCAGTATCCGATTCTACATCACTGAGATCCGGTGTTTGAATATTATGTAGGGGCCTGGTCGTGACCATGGATAAAGTTGTGTCAAATTTTTGTAAATCATGATTAGGTAAATGTCCGCTAATAGTTCCTACATATCGGGTAGGAGGAGGGACATTATGATGCTCAATTTGATTGGCCACCTCTTTACCATGTTTTGGTAAAGGATGTTGAAATATATCTAATGATTGATTAGCATTTTGATTTTGATTTTGGGGAATGTTCTTTTGAGCATTATTAGGAGCATTTTGTTTAGGTTGGAAGGCTTGCACCTCCATCTCATTATTATCAATCAGATCTTGTATTTTATGTTTTAACCTTTTACAAGAGTTGGTAGAGTGTCCAGGCCCTCTATGGAAATCACAGTGTAAATCGGCTCTGTATCCGGGTATGGTTGGATCAGGTTCCCGGATATTAGGTAATTGAATCAAACCTCTTTCGAGTAATTGGGGTAGAATAGTTGATAATGGTTGATTCAATCTAGTAAACTCTCGAGGAGGTTTATCAGGAGGTTTCAATATAAATTTTTTTGTTGTCTTCATTGTATTGATATTAGCAACATTTCTGCTGTCAGTGACTCCGTCACCTACAACTTGTTTGTTTTTATATTGATTTCTGGATGTTTTCTCATCATCTTTCTTCCTAAGTTGGCCTCTCCTAATGAGAGCATCTTCTACTCTTCGAGCTAAGTCTATAGCCTGATCGAAGGTGGTTAAGGTAGCAATTGATAACTCATAAGATATTTGTTCTTGCAAATTATTAATAAAAATGTCCAACATTTCCCTATAAGGTAGCACAAAGTGCAGTTTTCCTATCAACTGCCTCCATCTAGCTAAGAAATCAGCAAAACATTCATCTTTGTCTTGTTTTAAGTTGTACAAATATTTAATGGTTACATGCCTTTCGATATAGGCACTAAATTGATGCACAAAAGATTCAGTGGTCTCTTCAAAATTTCTCAAAGAATGAGTGGGCAATTGATAGTACCACTCTAATGCCATTCCTCCTAAACTTTTTGGGAACATTTTTAGTAATAACAAGTCATCATGTGATATATCATGACATGCTATCCTAAACATGCGAAGATGCTCTATGGGATCTTCAGTTCCTTTATATATAGGCAGGACGGGCATGGGAAAGTGTTTAGGGTATGGTTGTGCTACAACTATGGGATCCAAAGGCTGACTACACATCTCTCGATAATTGTACGAGGGATGGTAGGGATCTATCTCGGTCCATGCGGGAAGCTAACTGTTTCACCATGGCTTCCAGATTACCGGTTTGCCCACCATATTGGTTCGGTAGGGTATTAATATGGGATTGGTGAGCATATGATGGAGGGACATGAAGATTAGATGCTATATTGCTATTGTGTAAATTGTTGGTAGGAAGGGTGTTATGAAGAAGTTTTGAAGTTGTATTATGTTGTATCCAGATTGTTGAAAATTGGTGTTTGGCTTCATTTTAGGTTTTTGTCGATTTGAAGCATATTGATCAATAGTTTGGCAAAATAAAGCAGTGAATGAAGGTCTCTTTTGTGTGGGAATGATTTTAGGCTCAATAACAGGTTCCTTAGGAGGTTGGGTAACCTGTTGTTTTTGCATGTTCTGAATCATAGTGGCCATATCCATATTGGATGGTCCAACTTTATCACTTTCTTGATCAACGAAGGACAAGGGATTAGTGTGCATGTTAAATCCTTCTTCTAGGATTGCTTGAGTTTCACTAATTTGTCCCCTATCAAGACGAACTGCCATATTAAGAGCACCAATATTATTATTGAAGAATTTCCAGAAATGATCTATGTTATCAAAAGTAACAGTTTCGTCTGGAGCCATTCTAGGGGATGAGGATCCTTCCTCTCTAACATTTTCTTGTTGCTCATTTTCTTCAACCAGCTCATCTTCTGGCTGTTCTAGAGTTTCTCCTTCTGGAATTGGATCCTCAGGAAGGGCATTTGATTTTTTTGTTTTCTTTCCTAACCAATCTTCTTCTTCTTCTTCTTCAGTTTTGTTTACCATTCCTAAGTCTAGTCATTGTGCTTAAACTTAGATTTCAGCAAATATATATATATATATATATATATATATATATATATATATAAAACAAGCTTAAGAGGTATATATTTTAATTATATACCTACTATAGTATTTAAAATAAAATGTTTTGGTTTTGTTATGTTTTTGGTTTTTCTTGTTTTTTATAACAATATTATAAAGATAACAAACAACACACAAAACGCAAGAAATAATAATAATGAAAGCAATGATCTAGTTTTCTATAAACAATTTATAAATATCATTAATGGGCTCAAGTTCTTCAGGAGTCATGAAATGTTCTTCTTCAAATTGAAAATTTTCTTTCAAGAATTTGACAAAAAGTGCTATAGTGATATTATCTCGTCTCAGACTCTATTTGGTAGAAATAAAGTTCGTGGCAATACTCTCGATATAACACAGCTCTAGGAACTCTATTCCATCTTTTTCTATCCGTAAGAACGACCTCTTGATCTTCTACATGACCTAGGAATTGATGCACTATGGCTGCATTCTCGAGGAATTCCTCAAAGGTATACAACTCAGAAGACACAAGGGCTCTTCTATCTGCTAACCACCTATGGCAAGCTCTCTGAAGTTCATGATAAAAAATGAGTTGATGAGGATCCAGGATTCTATCTAGGACAAACCTCTTGATTTGTTTAAGCTCTGTTGACCTAGATGAAATGATACCTAGTCTCCTATTAAGTTCGTCCCACAAAAGTTGGTTTCTATCTGTTTCAGGCACACTAAGCACATAATTAATTTCTATGGCTGCTAATTGGTTTTCAACATTTATAGTGACAGCTAGTCTTTTCTTAGGAACTACCATCTAAACATGATATGCAACTTAGTAGTTTTCTAATGATTTTAAATGAATCTATGTTTTTTTTGTTTTCAAAAGGTTTTAGTTTCACGTCGGGTTCACCAAAATGTATCGCTCCAAATTTTTCGCACCCTTACCTTCAGGCTATAGGATCCGTGCCCGGAAGGGGGATGTGAAAAGGATGGGACAATACCTCGGATTGAGAGGCCCTTTGAAGGTCCCGCCTCTCGGGGAGGGGTATTAAGGTGATTTTTTGATGGATGGTGGGGTTCACCAGGAAACGTTTAGTGGCAGTCTCCACGCCTAGGTTGGGAATGTGTTTGATGTGTTCAATTTTATCTTTAATCATTCAAATCCTAGGTTTGGCCAAATGAATCTAAACTGTTCTATATGAAATGCAGATTTAAATGAATATAGAAAGTAGCAATGAATATCAAGTATAAAGAATATACTAAATAAAGACAAGTTAAACCTGATTCCGGATGTTTGATGGAGGTTCTAATTTTTGAAGCAGTCAAGATCGCCTCTGATCTGACAGGATCGTCTGAAATCAGACAGGATCGTCTGAGATCTGACGAATTCATCGGACGAATTCGTAGAGACCTGCAATCAGAGAAATAGACACAGAACACAGAAAATGCAGCAATACTAACAGAGGAAAATGGTGTAAAATGACAATATAGATACTAAAATGATAATTACGAATAGAAATTCAAGTAAATTATAGTATTCTAATGACAAATTATGATCTTATCATGCACTTAAGCTATATGGGTGAACTCCAAAATGCAGAATAGCAGAAAATAACAATAAACTGATCTAAATGCAGAATGAAACAATAGACGAGAAGAGAAAAGTGCAAACTCTGGGCACTAATTGCCCCCAATGTTGACTGCAGTCGAAATCGTCTGTAGAGTGCGAAATCGTCTCGAATTGGGGCGTGATCGTCCGAGATCGTACAGGATCATCTGCGACGATCTGAGCTTGCTCCGACTGAAGAATGACAAAGTTCCTGCAAGAAAATTTGAAAAGGGACAAAGGCAAACAGTAGTCTAAGACATTCTAAGGCAAATAAAACTCGAAGTACAGAAAAATTCAGCCAGGGGAATGTCAAGGGGAGGGCCTAAGATTAAATAGGCATATGAAGGAGGTTGGGAGGTTGGAGATCATCCCAATTTGGGAGATCTCCAATGGGGGAAGTCTCTAACCGTGCAGACACGCTTTTGCCCAGGTTAGAGACGTCGTTGAAACAGAAGCTAATTATGAAAAATCAGTTTTGGGACGAAATCGTCTGGACGTTCTGCTCCAGACGAATTCGTCCGATCTGAGGCGATATCGTCTGATCGGCGACGATATCGTCCAACGGTCACAACAAATCCTAAAAATGGCGCAGAAAATGAGGAAAGCGGTTTAACAGGCGGTTCGGGGTTTAAAATTTAAATTTTGAATTATTACTAAGGTAATTTTAATTATTTGCTAAGGTTTACTGTGCCAATTTTAGATCCACACCTTGAAGGGGAATAGGAGAATAGAAAGGTCTAAACATCAGAGGAGAGGCACTTGAGGTCGTGCCTTCTTTGGTAATTTTTTGACGAATTGTTTAGGGTTCACCAGGAAACATTTTCTATGCTAGTTTCCATGCCTAGGGTTGAGAGGTTATTTTATATGTTTTTTTTCTCATAATCATCTAGTTTTGGCCAAATGAAACTATGCTATACTAAATGCACTTTAGATTTAAATGAATACAACAAACAATGATTTACAAAAGTTAAACTAATACAATTACTTAATTATGAAGAAATTTGATATTATTACTCAACCCGGATGTCTCATGTAGAGTCTATTTAGTTATTACAGGTAGGATTAGATGTTGCAGAATAAGATTGAGCATTCGAGCAGTGATCATCTCCATCGATCTACATATCGTCATATCTGATCAGTGATCAATAGGTTCAATCAAAGTTGAAACATACATGTAAATGATAAATATAAAAGATACAACTAAATACAAATGTGGTGAACACCAAGAATGATAACGGTAATTTCTATACTACATTAAATGATAAATGAATGAATGGGATGCAAGAAATGTAGATGTAGATCTAAAGGATGTAAACCAAATCTTGGAGTTACCTGCAAGCATACTACAAGTAAGATCAAATGTAGCAAGATAGGATCAGATGCTAACTAAGTAAGATCGGATGTTTGATCTCGGATCGTACCAATAGATGCATAGTGATCGTACCTTTGAACCTATAAAGAACACAAAATATAACAAATGCTAAATCAATACCTAAGTAGCTAGTAATCAAAATTTGCTAGAGATTCAGGGAGAATTCAGGGGGAGAATGCCTAGTTAAAAAGGCTAAGTAAGTTGGAGGGTTTGGACCAAAAATAAAATAGATTGCAACATATTCCACTCTCGAGTGATCGACAGATCTGATCTCGTAACCATCACAT
Source organism: Wollemia nobilis (assembly GCA_028583015.1). Lineage (NCBI taxonomy): Eukaryota > Viridiplantae > Streptophyta > Pinopsida > Araucariales > Araucariaceae > Wollemia > Wollemia nobilis. The sequence continues at coordinate 3,203,221 of JAQPPZ010017225.1, read as the reverse complement.
AATTAGGTATATAAAGATAAAGAACATTGCAACCATTTTGTCATTTTGTTGTTCTATATATTTTTGTTTTTGTATGAGATCAAACATTTGATCTCATACATTAAATGACTATCAAGGATTGGGCATCTGATCTCATACCTTAAACATATATCATGGATTGGACATCCGATATTGTCAAAATACACCCAATATTGCCAATAGGTTACAAAAATCAAGGCAAAAATGGAGGGAGTTGCTCTAATTGATTTTTTGAATGATTTTGACTTAATGTGAATTAATATGAGTCAATTTAAAAGTGTTACACAACCCAACCAATAAGTGTAAATCTATTATGTCTAGAGATGGCCAAGAATTTTGCACATGATCGGAGCCTAAATTGGTCTCAAAGACCTGATCCAACCTAGGAATTTTAATCTGATCATAATTTTTATCCTCCACTAGGTCCTAGGAAGATACCAAAGTTTCAATCAAACTAGGATCCTTGCAACAATTAGAAGAATTGCACTTGATTGAATCTCGATGAGATCTTAGATGTTTGATCTATCTAAGGGAGACTAGAGGTTTTACACCCGAATGGAGCCTTGGGTGGTTTGAAATTTTTTATGCATACATACGAGGAAATCACTAAGTATTAGAAGTACTGGAGGAATCATGCCTGGTAAGATACCAAAGACCCAAACCACTAAGGAAGGATGTTACCAAAATAATTACACCCAAAGGGGATCCGAAAGATGGCTAATTGACCATTCTAAGACTAAAGGTCAAACAAATGCAGAGTTTAAATGATGTAAAATGATTTGTACTTGACCAAATCCTGAAATGATACTAATTTACTAGCCTATTGTTGTGATCCAATTTTGAAGGTCAAGAAGGTTTTTACCCAGATGGGTATCCAATCCCTGATCTGATACTGGAGGTTTCTAGATATTGAGAGAAATAAGTGTTGACATCAATGAAGCCCCTCCACTTGATTAGAGTCCATAATACATAGGTATGGTAGCCAACCCGATCAAATTTAATTTTTGACCACTTGCATGGGGGTTATCACCATATTAAGACACCTAGAGGATAAGATCGTATGTCATAACAATATCTAGAAGGTGGTTATCCTCATAGTATAATATGGATAATAGGGTATCTCAACAATAATTAGTGAGAAGCAATGAACCAAATGCAAGTAGTGGACTCAACAACACCTAGTATAACACAGATTTTGGCCAAGTTAAAAGACCATGATGAGGCAAATGGGGCAGCCATACTTCCTAATGGTCCAATTAGTTGGCACCCCTTCTAACATGACAACATTCCATTTCTAAAATAATGAAGTCTTTGATAATGATGTGATTGTAAAATATCTATAAATACAAGGATGTAGAATGAATATTGGTCAACTCTTAAGCATTTACAATTCATGTGTAAATATGAATATTGCATCTTAATACAAACTAACCATTGTCTAACCTCTGGTTCAATTCATTTGCAGAGTATGAATGTATGTATTGATGATTGCATATTTTTAATTTAAGCATGTTGAATGTTTATAATGATAATTCTGAATCCTGGATTTTCGTTGTACTCATTTACTTGTTTGGAATTTGTAGTCTCATTAAGATATGATAGCTTAAATCAAAGTATTCTATGATTGTTTGTGCAACTAGCTGGTCTGTTAGGTAGTTGGTTGTTTAGTTGTATGTCCTTGTTATTGCATATGTTTTGATGTTTCTTAATTTGTACCACTCTAAGTTTTGGCTATAGTTTAGTTTATTTCTTTCAACACCCTTTTCCCCCCGCTTTTAGAAATAGTTAGCTAGGACTACAAGGAACCAACCTCCTCCAAATATTGACCGTTATGGTTCTCATGAGCTCCTCGATATTTAAATATTATTCAATGTTTGTGCATTCACAAACATTTCCATTAGACATATTTTTCAACCAGAACGTAGCCTTACACAAGATAAATATATGGATGAGAAAGGATATCATGATTCATTGCAAAATATTATGAAGATAAAACTAAATGATATAAGTTTTAATGAGGTATTTTATTTTAGTTACTTGAAAAATTAGATAGTGGAATCAACATTTCTAAAATATTAGACGGACAAAACCATTAAGGAGGTGGATAACAAAAAGAAACCTTGAGTTGATAATTTCGCATTGGGAAAAGTCAATGCAAAGAACTTCTCCTCTAAAGAGGCAAAAAAGTGAAGAAATTTACAAGGCTTTAAATTATAAAGTCTTATTGAATTGAATATATGATTGATTACCTAAATAAGGTCTAAAAATGTACAAAACTATAAACCTATTTTTCTATGTCCTACTTCCAAGCACAAAAAAAAAAAATATATCCTCAAATTTTCACATATTTCTAAAAGCAAATGAAAATTATGAAATATTAACAACAATGCAAATCAACATGGGGCATAACTATCATAAAAGTAATTAAAATTCAAACATTAAGATAATATATTAAAAGTAGTTTAAGAATAACATGTAATAGATGTTGTTGGTCCCCTTAGGAAAATAGGTTTATAGTTCCAAGTTTTTATCCCTTCTTTAGGAAAAGAGGACCAGTTCAATTAAATTCTAGAACATAAAACCTTGTAAATTTATTATTTTTTTACCTCTTTAAAGGAGAAGTTCTTTGCATTTAACTTATCGCAATGGGATAACAAAAAGAAACTTCGAGTGTATAATTTTGCATTGAGAAAAGTCACTTTTTTGCAAACCTAGTTCAATATATCGGTGATATGAGGCCCCTTACATGCCTTGGTGATATCTCCTTTCCAAGGATTTGACTTTCCTTTGGATTTTAATGCTTAGTCTGATTTTCTCAAATCATAAGATTTTTAGACTATTTTTTTCTCAAGTTGCATAAAGGTAGATGCTTCATCTAAAGATATGACATCTTTAAAAATTCTAACTTCAGTTATTTTATGAGAGAATTATTCTTCAGTAAAAACAAGCGTCCACAGAAAGCACACATTCGCGCGCCACAAGGAAAAAAAGGAAAAAATCACATGCAACCGACAACTTTAAGGAAGAAAAAAGGATTATTTTACAGGAAAAGCTAAAAAATTGTATGTGGTGCGTCACACTAAACAAATAAAATGAAATACCATTTCATTATTCCAACAAAAGTCAAGTCGACTTTTTCTTCGAAAGCTTAAATAGAAACACGTGGCCAGGTCCACCAACTCCCACAAATTTAGGGTCCCCACGTCGTCTTCCATTTCAACTCCTGTATACAGATGGTTTAAGCAAGATAATACACACTGTTAAGCATAGAAAGACTTCAATTACACTAAACAGCAGACTAAATGCTTGTTTGCAGACGAGATAAACTGTGGCTGTACAAAGGCCAGAATAATTCGTTCCTTTGGAAATGGTGGACGGACTGGGATTCTCTTCGTTGTATACATAAAAATAATACGAAGTAATAAAGTATCACCGACTTACATTGGCCATTTAAGGTCTCGCTCGCCCGTCTACCCAGAAAACATTTCCGTCAAGCGATGCACAAATTTCAAATCCAGGACAGCTACGCAACTCACGACCTTCTTCCTCATCGAGAGGGAGAACGGTAGATATCTGATTCGACTAACGAAGCTGCTCTGAAAGCCGTATCAAAGATTAATAAAACAAAGAAGCGAAAAATGAAAGCTTGTCGATCACGTAATTCTCTATCTTATGACATCTGGCATATAGTGGTCTAAATCTATCGTACCATATGACCATGACCACCTTAGGGAAGAATGATTTATTATTTTAGATGGTGCATAAGCTTTGTCTTCGTACCCACCTTTCCTCAATATTAATAATATTCTTAAAATTTTAGAAATCTTCATTTTTACCCTGACATGAGAATCGACTCGTGATCGCAATTTTGTAAGGGTTATGAACTTCTAAGCATACAACGTTGCCAGATTATACCAGCATTTTGAATAAACCATGTTTACAAGAGGGAGAAAGCACTCTATGGAGTAAAGCAAAGCAAGCAGCTAGAGCATGGTACTCAACAATTAATGGGTACTTTCAAGATTATGGTTTCTTTAAAAAAAAATAAGAATGGAACTACATATTCTATTTCAAGAATGAAGGTGATGATATTATTTTTGTGTGTTTGATGAGTTTATTTCTATGGAAATAATTTAAAGATGATGAATGATTTTAAACATATTATTAGAAAGGAATTTGATATGAAATATTTAGGACTGATGTAATATTTTTTTGGTATGGAAGTACATCAAGGTGATGGTAAAATTTTTATTTGTTAATAAAAATATGTAAAAGATATGTTAAAGAAATATGGCATGGAAAATTGTAAACCAATTTCGACACTTGTAGCACATGTAGAAGTGTTGTGTAGATATGATGGAGAAGAGAAGATTAATAAAAAGTTGTTTAAAAGAGTTGTTGGGAGCTTAATTTTCCTTACTACAACAAGACTTGATATTGCATTTGCAATTTCACTTATATCAAGGTACATGAATGAACCTTCACAAAACCATATAAGAGCATGCAAGATAATCTTGAGGTATGTCAAAGGAACCTTGAATTTTGGCATACATTATGATGCTAAAAAAAAAATGGAGATTGTTGGACATAGTGGCTCAGATTGGGGATCTTGCTTGGATGATAAAAAATCAACGTCTAAAAATTGTTTTTCACTTGGTTTTGGGAGTGATAACATGGAGCTCAAAGAAGCAAAGTATTATTGTTTTATCATCTACAAAGGTAAAATATGTTGCAACTACTACAACAAGTACACAAGCACTTTGGTTGAGAAAGGTACTTGAAGAGATTGGTGAAGTTTAAAATAGCCCAACAATAATTTTTTGTGACAACACAAGTGCAATCAAGATTGCAAAAAGTCTAGTCCATCATAATAGAGCTAAACATATTGATTTGAAGGTTCATTTCATAAGAGACATGGTCGAAATGAAGGTTGTATATTTGAAATATTGCAACACCAAACAACAACTTGTAGACCTATTTACCAAAGGTGTTAATAAAGAATAATTTTTGAGATTGAGAGACAAACTTGTCTCACTACTCAACATCAAGGGGGAGTATGTTGGAGATTGATGTTGATTAAGATAAATATGAAAACAAAAGTTCTCCCATGAATTTGATGAAGCCCAAAAGTTTCTATGGGCCTTGAAGAGTCACTATGACTATTTGACTTCTTGAATGTGAAATGAAATGTTGTAACATCATTTTCTCTCTTGTAAATATACAATAGTGTAAAATAACTAGATAAAATCATGGGAAAAGCTTTGTAATGCTTTTGAGTTCATTTGGAATGCAAAACTTCATTCTATTCCATTCATTTTTTAAAATACATGTTTGTTGTTCTTGTTTTTAGAAATTTGCAATCAACTTTCAAAGCTCAAAACTTTTGTTTTTTTTGTGCATGTCATACATTGTTGAAAGGTATTTTTATGTGGAATTCACTCCTAACATTTCATAAAATTATGAGCAGTTTTGGTCCCTCAAATTTAGACTATCCTACACTGCTACAAAAATTGTTGTGTTTTTTGCTACTACAATTTTTTTCTTTCTACAATTTTGGTACACTTTTTTCTCTTTATTTTTTGGGTCAAATACTTTAGTACTATCCTTCAGTCATCAATGTCAAAATATTTTAATACACTCCAAATCCTAAGGTTTGGATGTCAAAACTTGCTTCTAAATATTCTATTCTCGTTTTCAAAGTAGAAAATCCTAACAATTTATTAGAAGTTGTTCTTTCTATTCTTCTATGAAGATTTTATTAAGTGAGGGCATTTTGAATTATATTTTCCTAATGTTATTTTTGCTTATATAAGATGGTGTTTCATGATGTGGTGAGGGTGATGTTCTCTTGATACTAAGGCTTTGTTAGAGGTAATATTGACTAAAGGTGCATAAAATAAAAATACACCTCTAGAGGGCAAAGGTAATACTGATTGGATTTTAGCCATAATGGTTGCACCTAACAAAAGTTATGAAATATGAAGAAAGCATATTGAGAAAGGTATTTTATGATAGCTAGATTTAAACAATAAAACAAATTCCATGAAATGCATGAGGAATAAATTAACATCGTAGATGGGGAAAGTTGTGATAGAGAAAACTATTACATTTATGAAAGACCTATGAGGAAAATCAATTAGAGAATTTAGTTTTGCTTTTGAAAAATTCAAAACTAGTAAATTCAAAGAGTAGGAGTAAAAGCTAAATGATAGTCATCAAAGAATATATTTATTAAAATACACTCTAAAAATGTATGAATCAAAGGTAAAAACCATTAAGAAGGTCAAATCACTTGATGAGGAACTTTGAAAATCAAATAAGAGTATAGGAAGCCAAGTTATTGAAAGTGTTGCCATATTAGTCTTGGGTAATAAGCATGAATCTATAAAGGATATATAATATTTGGTTGTATAATATATGTGCATGGAGTGTGAGACCAAAGCTAAGATGGTGATTTTGGAAATAAAGTTACACAAAGTAAGTATTTAGAAGAAGTACTAGAATATATTAAAAGAATCACAAAAACATATAATGATGGTATCTCCCAATTTATGCCCAATGCAAGAGATATAATTAAAGCATTTAATGGTATAGTCCCTTTAAGTTTTATCCTTACATACCTTGGTGATATCTCCTTTACCATGAATTGAATTTTCTTTGGATTTTAATGTTTAGTCTATTTTTCTCAAATCATAAGATTTTGAGACTATGATTTTCTCAAATTTTGTAAGGGTAGATGATTTGTCGAAGATCTAACATCTCAATTTATGCCCAATGCAAGAGATATAGTTAAAGCATTTGTGGTTTAGTCCCTTTAAGTTTTATCCTTACATGCCTTGGTAATATCTCCTTTACCATGAATTGACTTTTCTTTGGATTTTAATGTTTAGTCTATTTTTCTCAAATCATTTTGAGACTATGATTTTCTCAAATTTTTTAAGGGTAGATGATTTGTCGAAGATCTAAAATCTCTAGAAATTAAAATTACATATATTTTATTATAAATTTAATAAAACTTATATTTATAAAGTTTTATTGTGTAATTGATACGACATACAAGGTATGGACAAAATTATCTATATTTGCTTAATGCATTGCAAGAAAATTCTCTTGCATTTCTAGCATTATATATTTACCTTCATAACCATCCTCTCTAAATTTGTACATCTTGAACTACATTATATTAAATTATATTTTTTAACTAAAAAACAAAATCAGGTGTTATCACAAACCTTGATAACACTTACATGATTTACTATTTTATTGTAATGTTTTAGATTATATTTAAAAAAAATACAAGGTTTATAAAACAATGTATTTAATTTTTTTTCATAATTTATATAAATAAAAATTATTAAATATATATTTTTAAATCAACGTCTAATTTAACTTAATAAAATTATATAAAAAATATTTTTCATCAAAAATTAGTTAAACATGGAAAATGTAAATTAATATAAATTTGTAAGGATAAAACTTAAAGGGACTAATTTACTCTAGTTAAAGCAAGCATAGTTAAACTAACTTTTTAAAAAAATTGAAAACTCATTTATTTAAATTTTTTTTGTTGATAAATTGAGAAGATGTTTAAGGATAGAACTTAAATTAAAATTAATAGAGATAACTAATTATGTTGTATAAAAGACCTAATTTTTATAAAGATTTTTCTTGATAAATAGAGAAGATGTTTAAGGATAGAACTTAACTTAAACTTAATAGAGATAACTAATTATGTTGTATAAAAGAATTGATTTTTATGTCATTATTAAAACTTTAAGTATAAAATTAAGATTTTTTTGGGAGGAAAAATGTTTCTCCTCATCTAAGGTGAAATAGATGTTGTTGATAAATTGAGAATATGTTTCAGGATAGAACTTAACTTAAACTTACTAGAGATAACTAATTATAATGTATAAACAACCTGATTTTTAGGTCATTATTAAAACTTTGAGTAAAACAAATAAATTTTCATATTTAGTTAATATAATTTTTGCGGGGGAGAAAAATGTTGGGATTTCTTCTTATCGATTATTAATAACAAATAATCCAGAGCAAAATTTCAGATTGTAGAAGAAATAAATTCCAAAACATTCAAAGACAAAACAATCACACAAATGAGAAGACACAGCATATAAGGTGGTTCACCCAGTGTGGGCTACGTCCACCGTCGAATATCCAGTCCACTTGTATTATCCTCAATGGAAATCTTCCTGCAACAAAACCCTACTGCAATTTTTTTCACCAAAAATACAATGGAACATACACTCCTTTTCCTCTCAACAATTCACACTAACTTTTATACGATACAATCTGCAACTCAAATAAACTTGAAACTGAATCAGATCCTATATCCCAATCTCAGATCCACTAATCATGCCGTAAATCATTCCCATATTGAGTCCAATCAATCATGGAAATTTTCCATACCCCCAAGAAACAATCCCCAATCATATCAATGAGATAACTGCCTGTTTTCGTTACTGTTGGTTCAAAACAGAGTACAATTTTGAGACTTAGCATATTTTTAGGCTCCAAACTTATCAATCTCCCACTTGGAGACTGAAATGTTGCAACAACCCTGCAACCTAGGACTGGATATTCAAACCATTGATCTAAACACTAAGACCAATCAAAGTTGAGCAAATGCTCAACTTCTCCCTTGGGACAACTTTAGTGAACATGTCTGCAGGATTCTCGAAAGTATGAATCTTATCAAGCTTCAGAGATCCATCTTCCAATACTGAATGAATGAAGTGGTATTTCAGCTGAATGTGTTTGGTTCTGGAATGGAAGGCCGAGTTCTTTGCTAGGTGGATAGCACTCTGGCTATCACTCCATAGTGTACTGTCATCCTGCTTTCTCCCCAACTCTTCCAAAAGCCTTTGCAACCATATTATCTCCTTGCTTGCTTTTGTCACAACAACATACTCAACTTTCATTGTTGAAAGAGCCACTATTGGTTGGAGTTTTGAAATCCAACTCACCGCTCCACCACCTACAGTGAAAACATAACCGGTTGTGCTCCTTCCTCCATCAAGATCTCCTACCATGTCAGAGTCTACAAAACCTTGCAACTTCAAGTCAATACCACCAAAATTTAAACAAAATTTAGAAGTACCCCTTAGATACCTGAATATCCACTTGATGGCTTGCCAATGCCCCTTTCCTGGATTATTCATGAACCTGCTGACAACTCCCACTGCTTGGGCTATGTCTGGTCTTGTGCAGACCATTGCATACATCAAGCTTCCCACTGTAGACGCATAGGGAACCCTTGCCATATAATATTTTTCATCCTGTGTTCTTGGACACAAATCCTTGCTCAGCTTAAAATGCCTTGCCAATGGTGTACTTACTAGTTTTGCATTAGCCATGCTAAATATCTGCAACACCTTCTCAACATAGTCTTCTTGTGATAGTTTCAACAGATTGTTTTTCCTATCTCTTACTATTCTCATTCCAAGGATTTGTTTTGCAGCTCCCAAATCCTTCATGGCAAATGTGTTTGCCAATTTCTTTTTCAGGCTATTAATGTCCTGCATGTTAGACCCTGCAACAAGCATGTCATCTACATACAACAATAAAATAATGAAATCACCATCACTATTCTTCCTAAAATAAACACAATGATCTGATTGACATCTACTGAAATCATTTTCAACCATGAAACTATCAAACCTCTTGTACCACTACCTTGGTGCCTGCTTGAGGCCATATAGACTCTTCTTCAATTTACAAACAATATTTCTCTTACCCTTTACCTCATATCCTTTCGGTTGTTGCATGTAAATTTCCTCCTCCAAGTCACCATGAAGGAAAGTTGTTTTTACATCAAGTTGCTCCAAATGCAAATTTTCAATAGCAACTAAATTTAATATAGTCCTTATAGACGTCATCTTAACAACTAGTGAGAAAATCTCATCATAATCAATACCCTTATTTTGTTCAAAACCTTTTACTATGAGTCTAGCCTTATACCTCTTATTTCCACCTGCCTCTTCCTTGATCCTGTACACCCATTTGTTGTGTAGTGCCCTTTTTCCTATAGGTAGCTCAACCAACTCCCATGTTTGGTTGTGAAGAAGAGACTCCATTTCCTCATTCATTTCCAACTCCCACTTCTTGTTGGTACTCATCTGTAAAGCTTCATCCAAGCACTCTGGCTCACCAGCATCAGTATATAACACATAATGAAGTGCAAGGAAATAACGGTCTGGTAACTTACTTACCCTTGTAGACATAACATAATCAAAAAATCGTTGAGGTACCCTACTTGTCCTGATAGATTTTCTAACAACACCTACAAGAGATGGAGGTGCTTGTTGTTGATGTTGTTGATCATCTTGTGATGGAGTTTGTGGCTCTTGTTCTTGGACATCTCCTTGCAATCTAGGCACATTGGTATCCACATCAAGCTCAATAACTTTTGATTTTTCTTCTTCTCTGACCTGCAAATTCCTGTCTTTGTACAAACATTTTTCATTAAACACCACATCTCTACTTCTTACAATTGTCCGATTTATGTTATCCCATAACCGGTAGCCCAATCTATCCACTCCATATCCAATGAAGTAACACTTCTGAGACTTGGCATCTAATTTCTTTCTATTTTCTTTATCTATGTGGGCAAAAGCCTCACAACCAAAAACTCTCAAGAAAGAATAATTATAGGTTTTACCACTCCATAGCTCCTCTGGAATGCCGCCATCCAATGCACTTGATGGCCCCCTATTTATCAAGTAAACCGCAGTGTCAATACAATATGCCCAAAGAAACAATGGTAAACTTGCATGCAATCTAAGGCACCTTGCACGCTCAAGGATTGTCCTATTCATCCTCTCGGACACCCCATTCTCTTGAGGTGTTTTGGGTGTAACCTTAATCCTTCTTATACCATTTAAATAGCAATAATTGTCAAAATAATTTGAACAGTACTCACCACCGTTATCTGATTTCAAACACTTTACCTTATTTCCAGTTTCATTTTCAACTAATGCCTTCCATTTTTGAAAGGTGTCAAAAACGTCAGATTTCTTCCTTATGCAATAAATCCATGTCTTACGAGTAGCATCATCAATAAAGGTGACATAATAATTACAACCATTTAGAGATGTTACCTGGGTTGGTCCCCACACATCACTGTGCACCAACTCCAACTTCTCCCTTTTCTTCTCCTTTCCGGTTTTCAAAAATCTCACCCTTTTTTGCTTACCGTAGACATAGTTCTCACAAAATCCTAAATCAACCTCTTTCAGCTTTGGAAGCAGCTTCCTTGAGTGAAGTACCTTCATTGATTTTTCACTCATGTGGCCCAATCTCTGATGCCACAACTCCGCACTTTCTTCTGTAGCCACCAAATTCAGTTCACAATTAGAAACATTTGTAAGAAAATATAACGTACCCAACATTTTACCTCTGGCTGCTATCAATGAACCCTTGGAAACTTTCCAAGACTGATTTTTGAAAGTGATGATGTACCCCTCTTTATCAAGCTTGTTGGCTGAAATTAAATTCTTCCTTAATTCTAGAATATGTCTGACATCATTCAAAACCCAGTAGTTCCCATTTGGCATTTTTAATCTTACTTTACCTAGGCCAACTATACTGTAGGGATGATCATCTCCCAGATGTACCTATCCATAATTACCTTGAACATACTCAATAAAATACTCATGGTGAGGTGTTGCGTGGAAGGAGGCTCCAGAATCCAAAACCCAGTAATCATCATTTTTATCTAGTGACATAATCAAAGCATCTTGAGGAATCTCACCTGCTATGTTTGCTTCTTGATTACCTGAATTTTCTCCATCCCCTTCTCCAGCATTCTTCCTTTTCCAACACTCCCTTTTCAAGTGCCCTTTCTTCTTACAATACCAACACTCCACTTTGCTCTTTCCTCTTGACTTTGATCTTCCTCTGCTTGGACTTTTGCCCCTCTCCTTTTGTCTTCCTCTGTTCTCCACTATTAATGCAGTTGATGAAGTTGCTTCACCTAAATATTTTCTTCGCATATCCTCGCTTAGAATTACTCCAACAACATCATCAAATACTAGTTTATTAGAACCAGATACATAATTACTAACTGCCATAACTAGACTGTTCCAACTATCCGACAAAGAGCATAAAATAAGCAGAGCTCTGACCTCATCATCAAATTCAATTTTAACAGAGCATAATTGATTTGTTACCTCATTAAAATTATTAAGATGGTCCTGCACGGACTCACCTTCATTCATTTTCATATTGAATAATTTTTTCATCAAGAAAACTTTGTTAGATGCAAAAGGTTTTTCATACAACCTGGTAAGGGCATCCATTACATCTTTTGTTATTTTCTCCTTTGAGATGTTGAAAGCCACCTGGCTTCCCAAGCATAAGTGTATTGTCCCCAAAGCCTTTTTGTCTAGCAGCTCCCAGGCCTCATCTGTTACATCGGACGGTTGCTTTGCTTTTCCACCCAAAGGAAGATACAGATCTTTTAGTAATAAATAATCTTCAATTTGCATTTTCCATAATGCAAAGTTCTGCCCATTAAACTTGTCTACCCGAAACTTTGAATCCTCTGCCATTGCTCCCACTCAAAACTAATCCTCCCTATTTTCTGAGCACCCAACAATAAGCTCTGATACCAGTTGTTGGGATTTCTTCTTACCGATTATTAATAACAAATAATCCAGAGAAAAATTTCAGATTGCAGAAGAAATAAATTCCAAAACATTCAAAGACAAAACAATCACACAAATGAGAAGACACAACATATAAGGTGGTTCACCCAGTGTGAGCTACGTCCACCGTCAAATATCCAGTCCACTTGTATTATCCTCAATGGAAATCTTCCTACAACAAAACCTTGCTGCAATTTTTCTCACCGAAAATACAATGGAACATACACTCCTCTTCCTCTCAACAATTCACACTAACTTTTATACGATACAATCTGCAACTCAAATAAACTTGAAACTGAATCAGATCCTATCTCCCAATCTCAGATCCACTAATCATGCCGTAAATCATTCCCAGATTGAGTCCAATCAATCATGGAAATTCACCATACCCCCAAGAAACAATCCCCAATCATATCAATGAGATAACTGCCTGTTTCCGTTACTGCCGGTTCAAAACAAAGAGTACAATTTCGAGACTTAGCATATTTTCAGGCTCCAAACTTATTAGAAAAATGTTAACTAAAATAGATGTTGTTGAGAACAACCCAAAATTTGAATCCAATTTAATAGTAAAAAAAAGAAAATCTCCGTTTAGCGTGACAAAAAAAAATGAGCTTCCATGCGCTCCATGTGCGCTCTTTTTGATTTTCATCTTAAATTCAAACTTTCGTTATTTTCTGAGAGAATTATTCTTCAGCAAAAACATGATGCTACACCAAGAAAGCAAACATTCACGCCACTAGGAAAAGGAAAAGGAACAAGCACCTCACAACTTCACGGAAGAAAAAAAAAAGTATAACCGAGATGAAAAGCTAAAAAATTGTATGTTGTGGGTGGCAATATATAAAAAAAAAATAAAATACCATTTCATTATTCCAACAAAAGTCAAGTCGACTTTTTCTTGAAAAGGTTAAATAGAAGCACGTGGCCTGGTCCACGTTCAACTCCCCACAAATATACGTCCCTACGTCGTATTCGACTTCATCCCTTGTAACCAGATGGTTTAAATAAGGCAATACACACTCTTAAGTAAGATAATACACACTCTTTAAGTATAGAAATATTTGGATACCACTAAACAACAGCCTAACAAGCGTAGATGTTTGTTTACAGACCAGATAAACTGTGGCTGTAGAAAGGCCACAATAATTCCTTCCTCAGGAAATGGTGCACGCACTGGGATTCTCCTCGTTGTATACATGAACTTCGGTATGAGGCTGCAGAGGGTGGCATCTGTACGAACAATCTGAGCAACAGCAGGGCTGTAGAGGCTTGCATGGATCACACGCCATTATATATGGAGGAGGAACTGGAATAAAATAAGGCGCAACGAAGGGGTTCTGCACAGTAGGAGAAGGATCGACAGGTTTCTGCGGCGTAGGGGTAGGTTTCTCGTTCCCTTTTTTCTTTCCATTCTCTTTTTGAGGATCCTCCTTTTCTGGCTTTGGATTCTCCTTTGGGGGTTTAGTTGGCGGCGGCGGAATTGGCAGGGGACTGACGAAGATAATGGTGGCGCACTTGAATTTCTTTTTCAGCTTGTTCGCAATGCACACGGGATCCGCATCCCCCTCCACAGTAATTGTCTGCTCCTTCTTATTGATTGAGATCGTCTCTATTCCTGAAATCAAACAATAACAAAAACAGCCATAATTCTGGAAAGTGACGGACAGTATGAAAAAAGACTATATATACGGCATCACATTTGTAAATCAGTAATTGGAACCAATGAACAAAAGAAAACCAGAATAAGTACACGAACTGGGATGCTTGAGGTTTTAAGTAACTTAAATGAAAACATGATGTCCTGTATGAGCGTTTTCGCTCACTATGATGGCGACTGAAATCTCTTTCAACTAATGGGTTGTGAACCTGAACCTCACATACAAAATATTTAGAGGCCAAGGTACGGATCTACACTATGAAAAATATTCTCAAATGTCTTTGACGTGCTAAGCCTTAAATCTACAACTAAGCTAACGCCCTCAAATCTCAGCATTTTCTTTTCTTATTCGCTCTTCAGTACTTCAGGTTGCAGGAAGGGGAAAAAGAAAGAAATAATGCTATCAAACTGCACCTCTTCAATGAAATATTGACAGTCAATGTGATCTCAGCCCAGGAGGCAGGAATAAAAATTACCTTCTATTTTCGTAATGGATTGCAGGGCAACGCTCCTGCATTTGTAGCATTCCAGATTCACCTTCATTACCGTCCTCTGCAAATTCCCACATTTACACATTAGATTTAATTTGTCCTTCACAAAGCAAAATTAAAAATAATGCGAAGTATCACTGACTTACATTGGCCATCCTGGTGCTATCCGGCTCCTTTGGTATTCCCAGATCTGGGGACGGAACCTGAATTTAAGGTCTCGCTCTCCCCTGTCTACCAAGAAAACATTCCCGTCAAATGATGCACAAATTCCAAATCCAGGACAGCCACGCAATCCACATTGAGTGCGAGAACGGTGGATATCTGATTCAACTAACGAAGCTGCTCTGAAAGCCGTATGAAAGAATAATAAAAGAAGGAAGCGAAAGAGGGCCACACCGCACAGAAAAAGGAAAAGCTTGTCGATCACGTAATTCTCTATCTTATGACATTTGGCGTATAGTGGTATAAATGTACAACAATATCCCTAATATGATCATGACCACCTTAGGGAAGAATGATTAATTTAATTTAATCTACAACAGTATCCCACGATGGTACATATGCTTTGTCTTCGTACCCACCTTTCCTCAATATCAATAATATTTTTAAAATTACAGAGCCATGGTAACACATTATTATCTTCCAGAGTTACGCGGTGTATTTTAAGGCACGCGCATTCTTCCATCTTAGTTAACCCAAAAAAAAAAAAAAAAGAAGACTGTAAGAGAAGCTGATATTATACCCAAAAAAAAGCTGATATTAATGTGAAAATAAAATACATGTTATTTCAAAACAAATAAAAATGGTCCCACCAACACAGAAATAGTACAGACCAACTCAACCACGCACTAACGAAGACGAAAAAAGTCTCGTAAACCGAGAAATGGTACAAACAAAGTCAAGTTGATTAAGATATCCACCGACTCAAAGGAGGAATACAATAAATGTATGTGGTATGAATGAAATTAATAATAGGTCACCATGATGGAAAGTATAATGACTTTACTGGTCTCAATTAAGTATAATAACTATTTAAATCTTTTTAATTATAACACACATTTTAATTTTATATATTTTACATTTATTGTTAAATAAAAGTATTTATTTATTTAAGTTATATACTTATGTGTTTTTTATTATGTTTTAAATATCAACTGTTTATTTATAAAAAATATTATAAATATTTATTAAAAATAGAAAAAGTAAATTAAATTAAATGTAATTTATATTAAAATATAAAATAATAAATAGTAATAACATTAAGGTCAAATTAAAATATTAAAACCATATAATTAAAGTAAGTAAATTAAAAAAAATTAAAGTTAAAAAGTATATTTATTAAAAAAAAATTGTTATAAAATTTTTAAAATATTTTTAATTAAGTAATTGTTTTTTTTTTTTTTAATTTATAAATATAATAAAATATATTACAGACAGAGAGCGGGGTTGTCCAAGCTTGCCAGGTGGGCTTAGCTACTCCCGTGTGCTTCCCTCACTTTATCAGCCCATTCATCCTTCTTTCCTCATCGATGTACTTTTTGATACGTACATTTTGTCTACCACAAGAAAAAAAAAATAATGTCAAGGAAATTTTGATAAAAAATTAAAACAAAATAAATGTTTTATTTGAGTGGAGAAGCATAAATTTATATGAAAGTTTATTTTTTTTAAATTAGCAATGCTAATATTTGATAGAAATAAAATGATAAAGGTTAATGTGAATAGGAATATTAGAAATAAAATGAAAAAGGTTAATGCGAATAGGAATATTAGTGTAAAGCAAAGTTGTTCTATTGTTATTTATTTTATTAGGTTTATTAATAAATTAGAAGAGTGGATAAAAAATATATTGGAGGTGTTTATGCTTTAATATTGTTGATGGAGGTGTTTACAAAAAAATAAAACAAAATTAACATTATAATTGGTTAAATTATTTATTATCTAATTTTCTTAACATTTCCAAGATATTCTTTTCAAACAATAGTTAATGAATATAGAAGCCAATATTATTTTTTATCTAGTTGCTAGATCTATTTATTATTTATAATTTCATTAGATTAAAATATTTCCATGGTAATTTGAATCCCCTAACAAGTGACTAGCCTCTACATAGTTATTAGTTGAAGATCCATATGAATCTGAGTAAGCAAGGAGAATTTTGCTTTCCTTGTTTCAAAAAACACCACTTTCATAATTTTTTTTCTTTGGAAGCACCATAAAAATTAATTTTGATTCACCCAAATTCTAGACATTTTTTACTTACCATTTATTCAAGTAAATATTTGGTGATAACTTCATCATTACATATGATCCTTACATGTCTATTCAAATCTTCTAACAAAGAGTCTATCACCTAATAATTAGATTCCAAGCTTGGATGTGATTTTGATATTTATTTTAAAAAATTTATTATTTCGTTCAGGTAATAAAATTTAACAAATTATGACAGGACAAATCTCTATAGATTGCACACTGATTTAGCTTGAAAACAATTAATCCAATATTTTTTCAACTCTTTTAATGTTGATGGAGCTACCCAATAAATTGTCATAAAATGGTGTAAGCAAAAGCATAACCAAGAAGTAAGTGATTTGATATTTATATCCTTATTACACAAGGCACACATGAAAATTCCACAATATACTCTTCTTTGTATACTCTCACATGCAAGAATCTTGCTTTTGACTACTTATTAAAGGAATATTGAGGCCTTAGGGAGTGCCTTTAGTGACTAGACATTGTTGCAGGGGAAATATCTAGGAGTAGAAGAACATGATTATTCTAAATGCTTATATCCCAAATTGATTGTGTCTATCAACTTGTGATAGATTTTAAACCAACTCATAATTTTACCTAAAAATAGGTAAATAGAACTCATGAAGCATATTTTGTATCCCATCCCCTATTTGTTTGAGGTCCTCTCCTCCATTTAAGTTGCTCATAGAAATATACAATTTTGAGTTATTACTCACATTATTATTAGCTTTGACCTTTGAACCTTTACAAGCTAAACATGCCTGAGATAAGGGTGTCATTTTGGATAAAAAAATAAGAGGATATGACTTTTGCCAACCATAAAATAGAAAACCTATAAAATTTTATCTATTTATTACCTTCTAATATGTTTCTTTATCAATTGTAAACTATGTGATATGAATTTCCATGTCGTTGAGCCTTTAGGTACAGTTCATTTTCTGAATAATTTTGCAGCAATATAATTTATATATTTTGAAGTAACATTTTTACTCAGCCCTTTCCTTAATCTTTGAATAATTTCAAACCAAGTTTTGCCCCTAATGTTAAACTTATAAGTTTACAATTTTTTAATCCTATCCCTCTAATATTCTTTCCTTTGCAAATTATATCCCACTTTGAGGAAACCTCAAATTTTTCTCACATCCTTCCAAAAAGTCTCCTTAAAATTTATCAAATTTAGATGTTATATATGTTGGCAATATTGAAAGTGACATCTCACATTCATGCACTTACATATGGATAGAGTTGAAATTTTAAGGGATCATTTGTAGTAACCTAAATGACTTTTATTTTTACTTCTATTTTTTCTTTAGGATAACTCTTCTTAATGTCTTGATAAGAATAAATAATAGATAAGGAGATAAGAAGTCACATTAATAAAATACATGGGATAATAAAACATATTCTTTTAATATAAAAAATCTATATTTGGATTATATTGGGGACCAATCCCATCAAAATTCCAATATATTACATTTGCTATTAGGCCAATTAAATAATATCTAGCATGGTTTTGTTATCATAGATAATTTCTATTTTTATTTTTTCAAGTATATTCTTCATTTTACTTAAAGTGCTATATTTCCACAATCAACTCCTTAACATAATTTTTTTATGAGATAAAATTTAACTTGGCTAGTTGCCTTCTGAAATTTTAATTTCACCAAGATGACGATCAACATCATGATTGGCTAAATTATTTGGTACCCTATTTCTTTCTCTCTATATATACTTACGTTTCCAAGATATTACCTCTAAATATAGATGATGAACATCAATAATAATAATATTTTTAATCCAATACCTACATCCATTTTTATTGATAGCATTAATGATAATTTGTGAATCCCTCTCAATTAAAATATATTTCCATCATTTTTCAATTACAATTTTAATCCCTCTATGAAGCTCCTTAGCATCTATGTACTTGTCAGTTGAAGTTTCATATGATTCTAAGTAAGTGAGGATAATTTTCCTTTCATTATTTCAAAAAGTGTCACCTCCACTAGCTTTTCCCAAATTTTATTTAGAAGAAAAATCAAAACTAATTTTGATAAACCTAAATTTTAGACATTTGTATTTTACCCTAGATAGAAGTAGACTCTTTATTTTAATTCCATTATCATGATTGAATATTCCATGTATGATCAAATCCTATAACCATGCTATTACATCTCTTTTCTACACTTGAGACTTTAGATGATGAGCACCATATATGTAAACATTCTACAAGACAAACAATAATATTGCTCCAAATTTGGACATGATTTTGAGATTTAGTTTAAAAAAATATATTATTCCTTTCAAGTCATAAATTTCAACAAATAATGGTATAACCAATCCTTCATAGAATACATAATGCTTTAGCTTTGAAATAATTAATTGAATATTTCATCATATATTTCAATGTTTATGGAATTACCAAATCAATTTTTATATTTAAAATATATACATAACCCCAAATTGTGTGAGCAAAGGGATAATGAAGAAGTAAATGATTTGATTTTTCTAAATACTTCTCACAGAAGGCACATATGAAAGGTCCATGATATCTTCTTATTTATAGAATCTCTCATATAATAATCTTACCATGAATTACTAGCCAAAGGAATGTTGAGGCCTTAGGGAGATCCTCTAACGATAAAACATTCTTCCAAGCACAGTATTTGGGAGTAGGAAATTTTAATTTCTCTAAATCCTCATATCCCAACTTAACTAAGTATCCACCATATTTTTTATAGATTCAAAACCAACATATATTTTCATGTAAAATTGACAAATAAAAATCTAGAAGCATATTTTAAATTTCATCTACATTTTTTTTTATTTCCTCTCCTTCAATAGGTTACTAAAAGAAATCCATAATATGGGGTTGACAATCATATTAATATGATCTTTGACCTTTGTACCTTTATAAGCTAGGCATTCTCGATCCAATGGTTTCCATTTAGAATAAGATATAATAGTATAAGGCTTCAACTAAGCATTAGATAATTTTTTTGTGTAATTCCTCTCATTGACTAACCATCTTATATGTTTCATGATAAATTGTAAACTATTTGATTTGAAGTTCCATGTTGGTGACTCTTTTGGTAGGGAAAATTTCCTATATAATTTCTTTGCATGAAGAGAACCTATATATTTTTGAAGTAATATTTTCTACCAATTATTTCCATGATATTTGAATAATCTCCACCCAAGTTTTTTCCATAAGGATAAACTCATAAATATACAATTTTATAAGTCTACTCCTCCAATATTCATTAATGTTGTTTCCTTTGCACACCTTATCCCACTTACAAAGAGGAAACCTAAAATTTTCCTTGCACCATTTTCAAAGAAGGTCTCTTTAAATTTTATCAATTTGTGATGATATCATATAAATAGGTATAAATTGTAATTTTGATTCTAGGCATGTGATCCTTTGGCATTATGCTAATAAAATGCCTAAACATCTATTTTTTTATCCTAATCACACTATTAGAGGCATAGCTTTGTGCTTGGGACTCCATTTTGATCTAATCAAAATGCATTAAAAATATTAGAGGAAGATCTAAAACTTTCAATGGGAAATACATGCCCACCTAAACCAGTTATATGAATAAATAGTCCATAGGCCCTAAAAATGCAAAACAAGATAGTTACTAAAAATTGTATTTTTCTATTTTTAGATTTTTATAGCCAAAACACATCTCTAACTATGTTGAAACGTCAGTAGAAGACAAAACACAAAAGGGCAAGTCATATGTATGTATTTTTTTATTTAATATGCACTCTATAACTTATGGAAGGTGAATCACCACATTTCCATATGGGTGAACTTCTAACTCATAGAAGGTGAACCACCATATTTCCATATGGATGATGTTCTATACTTAATATGGTGGATTTCCAATACACCAATTCTTGTATAAAGATATATGCAACCATGATTATAAAAAGCATGAGTAATAGATGCAATGTTATAGCCTCACATCTCTTCTCTCAAAAATTGATTGCATTACGTTATATTTTTTGAGCAATAAAATCCTTCAAGAGAGCCCAATATTAATGTGAAACTAAATTCCATATTATTTTGAAACAAATAGAAAATGCTCCATCAACTAAGAAATAGTAGAAACCAAAGGAGACAAAGTATCAATGCATCCTCAACTAATAAATAGTACAAACCAATTCACATTGATTAAGATATCCATTGACTAAAGAAGATGAAAACTTGAGAGATGAATGAAACTAATAATAGGTTGATATGAGTAGAAAGTATAATGCATATTTACATCTAGTTAGAATGTTCTTTTTAATGCATATTTTATATTTATATATTTTTAAATACAAAGTGAAATGAAAGATGTGGGCCAATACTTGGTCCACATCGATAAATATATGTAAAGGTTTTTGGAGCACTAATGTTGCCAATGTTTTGTAAGGCTAAAAATCAAACATTTGGATAGGATTGATATATTATTGGTCAGAAGGGGAATTTTGTTTATTGGGTTTGAAAAATTGTTAAGGCATACAGTCTAACCATTTTTTCTAGAAGTCACTTCATTAGAAAAGTAGAATTTCCAGTAGATTTCAAAAGGAACAACAACCACGTTTCATAAAGTTTTCTCTAGTCAAGAGCCCTGATCATTATGTGGCTAGAAGCATAAGTGATCAAAATTTTCCTAGAAGTATTTTCGAGGTACCTAAGATCCTAGTGATAAGAAGATATTTTTAACAATAATTGGAAAAGATAAAATATCTATTGAAGAGTCTCTTTTAGTAGATATAATTTGTGTTAGAAGTTTCGACAACCCATTCACTCAACCTTACAAATCAAAGCAATTATAAATAAAAATGACAACCAGTCTCCTAGAGCCTGTAACATTGGTTTCTTCCCCTAGTGATTATGAATGGAGGTGCTTGAAAATTTGATAGTTGGAATAATAATAAGATATAGTGGGATAAAAATCAACATTCTTAAGAGTCTCAAGTACATTGAAGACATATATCTCTTGAGGATATGTGCACCTTAAAAAATAAAGACATAACGAGGATTTGAGCATGCTTAAGAGGATGGAAGAAACATGGTTGCTAAGAAATATAGATAGCTGGTTGAGATAGGCCAAGAAAGTAAGTCACTCCTATTAGGTGTTTTGATTCCACCTGAGACCTAAATTATGTCAGGCTATGCTCATATGTGTTAGTTCTAAGAGAGGCCATCTATGTAATGATTAATCTAGGACAAATACATTGTAAAAATTATAAGTAGATTAATTCTCCTCAATATGAGGGTCAATAATTTGAGTGTTTGCCTAGTGTATTATATGAAATCTACTCTACAATTTTAATGAATGAACTTTTTTTTTGACCTTTTTCAATAATGTATTGTTGAATTATTTCATATGTGAATGTTTTGTAGTTGCTATATATTTTTGTAAATGCTTTGTAGGTGGTCTATTTTTTTAGGCTTGAGTTGTTTGGATTATCACTCTAAGCTATTGGAATATTAAGGATGCATTGCATTCGATTATGTGGTTCTTATTTCTCCTATAAAAGGTTGTAAGAGTATTGAGGGCTATTAAAGTAGTGGAAGGCAATGTGTGAGCTTAATTCATAAACAATGATGCTTTGATAAGTGATTAGTCTATTAGGCCCTATATGTAGTTTAGTTGTAGTATGTTTTGCATAGGATGTGGTAGTGTTATTAGCCAAATTTTTTCTACCTCTAAATCCATATTTCTCTCCCTTTCCTCTTTATAACCCTCCATTTATTTCTTTAGTATTCCTCCATGTATTTTATTTTTTTTCATAATAAGGAACCAACATTCTCCAAAGGTTGGAAACAAGAAATACATGACCACCCAATCTTAAATATTTAGTCTAGAGAACAATTCTCATCACTACGTAGATCATAGGCCAAGTGTTTTTGGTATGCTTGGTGGGATGAATAATTCAATAATCATCTCATATACCCATAGGACTCAATATTTTTATGAAAATATTGATCTCACAAATGAACAATACACTTTCACCTAGTGACTCCATTGTTGAAAGAACTTGATATTAGTGACTCTGTTGAAGGAAAAATCTCTAGGGAAAAGCTCCAAAATCATGTGATGACAAGTTTAGAGATTGAAGAAGCTAAAAGAACCCTATGCAAATTAATTATTTCCTAATAATCCTAGCACATTCCATCTAAAACCATGGTTGGATGCATATATCCAGCCTGTAACACTACTAAACTTTGGATATTTCCAATCTCCATGACATTCCTAAAGCTGCATTGAAAGTCTTATTGTCCTATACTGAAAATGGAAAGACAACTTATGAAAACTACCAAGATGTTGCTACTTTGGCTACTATTTATGACATTGCTCATGAAGATGTAATGGTAAGACTCCTTGCACTCTCTTTTAAAGGTAAAGTATTGGCATGGTACCATACTTTATAGGATAGCAGCATAAGCACTTGGGTTGATCTTGCTGAACATTTTATTTTGGAATTCAATGAGTAGAACCCTTTTTTAGTACTCACTTAATTCTTATCCATTCAAAGGCATCCCCAATAGGACATTACTAATTTTAATATCTGGTTCAACAAGACCTAGGGGAGAAACCCTCATAATATAAAGACATCACATGTCCAACCTTGTATTTACTATCTCCATGCTCTTACCCCAAAATTGAGTCTTTAAATATGGTAATATAATGAGATGAGGTTCTCATAATTTTTTCAAGTCACTATTGCAATAGAAAATATACTCATCTTAGTTGGAATACTTCTCCCTAGAGTTATTATGCTTGAAGCACCTCAAATATATCAAATTAGCTCACAATATTCCCTTCTATATTTGCCTTCCCCTTTCCTATCCACATTACCTAAGCCATATCTTTAGCATTCCATTCTGATAAGTTCTATGCCTACTATGCCTACTCTGAAAATGAAGGAATTACAAGAGTTTAGGGTTGTGATTCAAAATATAACAAATAAGATTACCATATCGGAGCAATAAAATGAGGAAGATATTTTTGAAGGATATCAAATAAGAAGAACCTCCTTATGTAATAGAAGATCAAGTAATTCCAATTAGTGAAGTTGGTGAATAATATATCACTACTGCTATAAACCAAA
Organism: Wollemia nobilis; assembly: GCA_028583015.1. Lineage (NCBI taxonomy): Eukaryota > Viridiplantae > Streptophyta > Pinopsida > Araucariales > Araucariaceae > Wollemia > Wollemia nobilis. Next base: position 3,179,015 of record JAQPPZ010017225.1, on the reverse strand, counting down.
AAGTAGAAATGTATGGAACCTTTCCCTACAACCATTCTTCACTCTATAGAAAACTCAATCAAAAGTAATACAAGCTAAGGCAAAGTAGTTAGATGGTATTTCCCACCTACATTCAAAATAAAAGAATTTCAAAGAAGATATGGATAAAATCAGAAGCCACACTAACCATTAGATATTCCATCTAGGGTCATTGGCCATATTTTGCTCAAATATAGCCATATAAAAGGTGGTAAGGCCGTGGGTCATTTATTTTCAGTACAATGGTCTATACAGTCCTTTAAATGGAGGAGAATACAAATAAGAGGAAAAGGCTCTAAAATATCCCAAAGCTAGACATGTGGCAACCAATTGAGAGCCCAAGAAAGGAAGTACCAACTCTCAAATATAGAGGGCTTACCATTATCCATAGTGATTTCCACCTCACCATAGGACATGTGGTAGCCATGCATGCAAGGGATGAAGCAAGTGAAGGAGAAATTAAGGAGAAAATATTCTATTGGCCATAAAACTTGACTTTCACAACCAAGCTTGTCAAAACCAACTCTATGTCATCCATGGTAACTACCCACCATATGCATGAGCCTACCCTGTCAAATTGCACCAGTCAGGGAGGCCATATTGAATGCATTAGAAAGGTAATGCATTCCAAGAAAAATACAGTAGAAGCGTAGTGGTACATCCACCACAACACAAAAATAAAGAGATGAGTCATCAACAATCAAACTTCCAAAGGCCTAAAAGCTTTCAATATTTATGTCCCTAGATCTAAAGACCTCGAAGTTGTATAATAATTTTGGCTATAGGAGTAAGAGGATAATTTTTAGGTCTTCTAAAAAGAACTTCAAAGAGAAGGAACCCTTATCTCGGCTTATAAATAGGTCCAACTTGTATTATAGAAGACATTGGAAGTTGTCTACTCATACCTGATACTCAACCTTGTAGGATCTTCCTCTCATCATTTATTATAATTGTAATAAGGTGAGCCAAAACCTTTCCTCAATGTCTAAGGAGAATAGAACCCTCTAGACCTCATTGTCTTGTAATCACTTTTTAGCATTTTTATGGAAGTCATGATTAATTTTACTTTATCCTCCTTTCTTTAACTTGTTTTTGATTCCTAGTAGTGTGTTTTGCTTGGTTGTGCTCACTAGCCTTAATATGGAATTTTTTATATTCAGTTACCACTTTTTATAGTCAAAATTTGGGATTTTATTATTTGGTGCATCACCCCCATAGCTTATATTTTAATTTTTTGTAAAGCATTTACTTTTCTATTTTTTACTTTCATTGCAATTCTTTTCCCCTAACTCATGGAGGTTCCCATGTGTCAAGAATTGAATTTTATGATGAGTCAACCTTGATTAAAAATATTAAAGGTTTCCCTATAGGAAATATACCATCCATGATGCTTCTTGTTGTTTTGCTTTATGTGAGGCATGGGCACATTCATCTTGTATGCCCCTCATATTGGGTTGGCAAGTGTATTATGAGATAACAATAGTTTTTATAGCATGCCTTATGGTATGAGCTTCTATATTTGCCCCACAAATATTGAGGAAGTTTGACTATGATTCTAGTGAATCTCATAGTCCATCTACTTGAAGAGAAGCACTTGGAAAATTCACCTAGCAACTCAACTTGATGACTAACATTGAAAAGAGATAGACTTTGAAGAATTCATTCAACAAAAGGTAGACTGAGATTTTGGTGGGGTCTCTATCTCATTATCTTTTTGAAGAAAAATCTCCCTATTTGGTATCGAAGGACCCCTCAAACACTAGCGTGAGATACATTAGTGAATCGAGGTCAAGATATCCTAACATTAATAATATCTATCCCTAAATATACAAATCAACCTATTTCAAATCCACCAATACCACCCTTGATAATAGAAAGGACTAGGATTTTGACAAGGTCAAGCATTCCAAAATCCTCTTCTATCAAAATTTTCAATGTGGTGCAACTCCAAATAAAACTCAATTGGAATTAGGATAGGCCAAGATAAATTAATTAGAAGGTGATTATTACCTTCATTTAGAAGAAAGGAACTCCATATAAGAGGTATACAAGCTCAAAATATATGTTGACTATTAGATCTTCCATATATAACTAATGTTGATATTTATTCTGAATCTATCCACTACTAAGTCTTGCAGGCTATTTATTTTTAATCCAATAGTTTGTGTGGTTATTTTTATGGACAAGTATATAGAAAAGAGGAAAGATATTTGACAAAGCCCAAAGCTAGACACATGGTGACTAGTTGGAATCCCAAGAAGGAAAATTCTAGTACTTAGGTGAAGAAGGGCCTCCATTGGTTGTAGAGAGTTTCACCTCACCCAATGATACATGGTAGTCATGCATGCAAGGAGGAAGTAGGTGAAGGAGTAGTTAATAATAATGTCTACCATTGGCCATAAATATTGACATTTATAGTTAAAACTATTAGAACCAATCAAGTGGTAATCATGACAACTACCCACCATACGTGTGAGCCTACCCTATCAACCTACACCAGTCAAGGAGGCCATGCTTTTTGTGTCATCAAGGTAACAAATTCAAGGAGAAACATGATGGAAGAGTAATGGTGTAGCCACCCCAATGTAGCAACACATATATGAGTCAACAACAATTAATAATCCAAGATCCTAAAATATTTTAGAATTTGTGGCCTTAGATCTAGAGAACTCAAAGTTGTTATTCCATAGTTGTAGAAGGATTTTAGATATAGTAGTAGAGGATAATTTGTAGATCTTATGCATAGAAATTTAGAGGGATGGAACCCTCCTCTCAATTTATAAATAGACTTGACTTGTATTGTAAAAGGCATTAGGTTTTATCTGCTTGTGCTTGATACCTGACCTTATGGGATCTTCCTTTCACCTTTTTTTTTATTGTAGTAAGGGGAGCCCAAACCTTTCCTCACCACCTAAGTAGCATTGAACCCTCTTGGCCTTATTGTCTTCTAATAAATTTTTGGCATGTTAATGGAAGTCGTGACTAATTTTTCTTTGTGCTCCTTTATTTAACTTGTTTTTTTATTCTTGGTAGAGTGTTTTACTTGGTTGTGTTAACCAACCATAGGATGGCATTTTTCATGTTCAATTTCCACTTTTTGTAGTTGAAATATGGGTTTTAATTCTATGATGTATTGCACCATAGCTTAGGTTTTAATTTTATGTAAAGAATTTACTTTCCTTTATTTTTAAAGGATTTTATAGCACAAAGTGAATAGTTACAAAACATACAGGTAATGAAAAACTACAATTTTGAGCTAGTAAATCCAATTTTATTGCCATAGCATTTGATTTTCTTGTTGTCCTATTAAAACTGTAGGTCTCCTTCTTTGTCATTCAGGTTCAGTAGGCTTTTTCCAAATATTCTACATTCTAGGAGTCAAGTTCTCTCGAAAATTAGATATATTATCTACGTTCCTATTATATTTGTTGCACACATGATGTAATTCTATATTAGAGAATTGCTTCAATAGAATAATGATAATCTTTGTCACATACAAGGTGTTGATGGACTTACAATTACCAAATTTTATGGTATTTATAATGAGTTTTGAATCACCAAATATATGAATCAAGTCACATCCCTTTTATTTTGCTAAAATCATTCCTATTTTACTTTCATTGCAATTCCTTTTCCATGGCCTCAGTTTGTAGAGGTCTCTATTTGTTAAGGATTGAATTTTACAAGGATCCAACCTCAATTAAAAACATTAGAGGTTGCCCTATAGGTGGTCTTCTATTTGTGATTCTTCTTGCTATTTTTTTATACATGAGGTATAAGCACATTCATCTTATCAAGCTCCCTAACCTAGTTTGGTAGGTTCATTATGAGATGACAACAAGAAATATATATGGCCATGGACAAATATTGGTGTTTTAAGTTTGACACTCATCACAATATGGACACTTGCCAATGTTACCAACTTTAATGACAATCAGCTATAGTCTAAGAAAAAAAAGAAAATTGAAAGGGCTTGAACAAAATTTTGTAACTGGGGATATTTTCATAGCTAGTCTGATTAGTATGCACATAAGATCTTTGGAGAGTCTTTCATTATCACACCATCAAAATCCAAAATTTTTGAGAAATTAAGGGAAAAAAATGGAGGAATCCAAGGAATAAGATAATATAAAGAAGATTTAAATAGCCATGCATCCTCAAGTAAGGTAGAAAGAAGAGTAGAAACCAAAGGAATCTCAAAGAAAATCCATATCGAAAGCAAAAATAGACAAGTAGATCCAACCAACTTACCAAAAAATGAGAGTAACATAAGTATATTAGTAATAGGATCAAATATTTAGAACACTATTGTATCCTTTAATAAATAAGAAGCAAAGAGAATATTTTTACCAATGCCAAAAGAAGTCCAAGTGATTGCTAGGAAAGGCCAAAGACAGTATTGTGAAAGAACTAAACAAGTTGAATGAGACTGCTAATTTTTGGATAGGTTGATTTGGTAGATGCAGCTCTCAAGAGTTCAAAAATTATCTAGTTCACTCTCTCAAACTTCAAGTTAACACACAACCAACCATCTCTTGGCATGGGTAAGATTAAACTCCCACCCTTTTATTTATCCTTATGCATGGAAGGTTGGGTATTTTACAACTACATGATAGGATCTAAGTACATTGTAACAATCATGCCTCAAGCAATTTGTAATGCTATGGACTTGGAATATACCCAGGCTAGATCTAAAATATTGCACATAAATGTAATGCCAATCTAAATAATAGAAATTATAAAACACATTCTAATACTATTTTCTATGTTGTTAGAATATTGCACTGAAATATCTCTAATAAATAACCCAGGTGACAGTGGTGGATTTTTCATCACTACTTAGGTTATGCTTGTCAATGGATCTTATGGCCAAGCTTGGGGATATTTATATATAAATTAAACTCATATTATGATTCCCTCAATAGGGAGGAAGGTCTAAATTTACAATGATGAGCTTAGCCCTTATCACATTAAAATATATGAAGAGAAAAACATTGATAAGGATGAGATTACTTTGAACTACCCCAAAGTGGAGGTAGAGGATTGGATAGAAGGCTTGGAGGATATGATAGAATAAGAGTTTTCTATGTTTGATACCAATGTAGTGACTTACTTAGACATGGAGACTCAACATTTTCCAGGTCAGATTTAGGGTTTAATTGACCACATGTTTCAAAAAGTGCATCCAAAAATATAGGAAAAGAAACATAATAATTGTGGATAGCTAATACATTTTGTATGCTTCATTCTAAGACAACAATACACGTGAGCCTAGGAACTCATAAAAATCAAGGCACCAATTTGGAACAAGGTCTAAAACACATAGGGAAGCTAGCAAGGGAGTCACAAGTTGAAGATAAATTGCCTATGCTAAGTCTAAATACTATTTGTCACATAGGTTTTGGAACTCATCCTTCCTTAAAATCAACTTGATGAAAACTCTTTGCCAAAATAAGTCACTTTTTTTAACAACAAACCATGTGAGAAGAAAAATTTTGGGACTATGTGGTTGGGTCATTGTGGATTTTTATGAGGTGGCAATGTCTAATACAACTAGCATGGGAGGACATGCCAAAATTTTGTGTAAAAATTTAGCGTGAAAATAAATTTGAGTATAGCTAAATGTAAGAAATCCATTGTTTAAAATGGTAGTAGTATAATATACCCATGAAGTAGAATTTTAAAAATTGGATCACATGCATATATTTGAAAGTACAATATGGGTTTCCACATGGATTAATAATTTAGATTACCTTGAAATGTCCATTTATATAAACTTGCCAGATAAGAAATGCCAAATTGGACACGTAGATTCAACAACTGTCTAAGGTGGGAAAATATATAACGATACACCTTCTCTCCACATTCCATTCATAAGTGCCATGTCACTACTCAAAGTTGAGGAAATATGAGAGGGTCTAAATATCCACCAATTATTTGAATTATTGATGTTGTATCAAATATGTTCATAAGGGAGGGCCTTAAATGAATATTGTAAGCAAACCTAAAAATACCTACACAACAAGGATTAGCTAATCGAATAGACATGAAAGATACTAAGATCTATATTTTTTTGTGGTAGCTAAAACAAGTATTATCATAGGTAAGAAATCAATATCCATACTGATGTTAGCTATAGGGTTTCCTTTATTTATAAAGTTTTAATCCAATTTGTAGCTACCAATACATCTCTCAACCCAAGAGGTGGGTCAACATATACAATTACACTCTTTTATAAATTGGGTTTGCAACTCACCATATATCCTATTGATGTCTTAATATGACAACAACAATAAGGCAAAAAAGTGAATCCCAAGAACAAAAGATAAAGAAAACAAGAGAAAAATTCTAAGAGGTTTGTAAGCTTGTCAGAGCTTGCTTAAACAAATAGAAGTTTCCCTTAAATTTATTAAAACAACATAAAATAGTTATAGTACCTTATATTCTATGGATTGAAAAGGTCTCCTAATTCACAATATTGACTATTTTGATATGTGCAATCTCTCAACTCTTCCACCTGGAACAAAGAGAGAGAAGAATGGCCATACTAGGAAAAAGAAACAGTTCAGTTCACATAGAAGGATTTGGTAGTTCTTAGATAGAAGCAATTGTGAAACATCATAAATAAAGCAAGGGTGAAAGCATTAGCAAGAAGAACTAGGAACTAAAAAATATTTTTTAATTAGCATAATTGATTAAGGTTGGCAATAGTTGTAAAATATTATCAAAAGGAATTGAGCTCCCTAGAGGGCACAACCATGTAGGCATATCCACTTTCTTCTTTCCCTCTTCTACTTATATTCTACTCATCTTCATTTATGGATATATATTTTTCTTCCTTATTTCTCTTTGTTCATTTCTCCATTTTCCTTAATTTCTCATTAAACCATTGGCTTCTTCAATATTTTAGAAATCCCAAAATCCTCTTCTATCAAAACTTTCAATGTGGTGCAACTCCAAATAAAACTCAATTGTAAGTAGGATAGGCCATGATAAATTAATTAGAAGGTGATTATTGTCTTCATTTAGAAGAAAGGAACTCCAAAGAAGAGGTATACAAGATCAAAATCTATGTTGACTATTAGATCTTCCATATATAACTAATGTTGATCTTTATTCTGAATCTATCCACTACTAAGTCTTGCAGGCTATTGATTTTTAATCCAATAGTTTATGTGGTTCTTTTGATGGACAAGTATATAGAAAAGAGGAAAGATATTTGACAAAGCCCAAAGCTAGACACATGGTGACTAGTTGGAATCCCAAGAAGGAAAATGCTAGTACTTAGGTGGAGAAGGTCCTCCATTGGTTGTAGAGAGTTTCACCTCACCCAATGATACATGGTAGTCATGCATGCAAGGAGGAAGTAGGTGAAGGAGTAGTTAATAAGAATGTCTACCATTGGCCACAAATCTTGACTTTTATAGCTAAAACTATTAGAACCAATCAAGTGGTAATCATGACAACTACCCACCATACGTGTGAGCCTACCCTATCAACCTACACTAGTCAAGGAGGCCATGCTTGTTGTGTCATCAAGGCAACACATTCAAGGAGAAACACGATGGAAGAGTAATGGTGTAGCCACACCAATGTAGCAACAAATATATGAGTCAACAACAATCAAACATCCAATATCCTAAAATATTTTAGAATCTATGGCCTTAGATCTAGAGACCTCAAAGTTGTTATTCCATAGTTGTAGAAGGATTTTAGATATAGTAGTAGAGGATAATTTGTAGATATTATGCATAGAAATTTATAGGGATGGAACCCTCCTCTCAATTTATAAATAGACTTGACTCGTATTGTAAAAGGCATTGGGTTTTATCTGCTTGTGCTTGATACCTGAACTTATGGGATATTCCTTTCACCTTTTTTTTTATTTTAGTAAGGGGACTCCATAACTTTCCTCACCACCTAAGGAGCATTGAACCCTCTTGGCCTTATTGTCTTCTAATCACTTTTTGGCATGTTAATGGAATTCGTGACTAATTTTACTTTGTGCTCCTTTCTTTAACTTGTTTTTTTATTCTTGGTAGAGTGTTTTACTTGGTTGTGTTCACCAACCATAGGATGGCATTTTTCATGTTAAATTTCCACTTTTTGTAGTTAAAATATGGGTTTTAATTATTTGGTGTATTGCCCCATAGCTTAGGGTTTAATTTTATGTAAATAATTTACTTTCCTTTATTTTTAAAGGATTTTATAGCACAAAGTGAATAGTTACAAAACATACAGGTAATGGAAAACTACAATTTTGAGCTAGCAAATCCAATTTTATTGCCATAGCATTTGATTTTCTTGTTGTCCTATTAAAACTGTAGGTCTCCTCCTTTGTCATTCAGGTTTAGTAGGATTTTTCCAAATATGCCACGTTCTAGGAGTCAAGTTCACTCCAAAATTAGATATATTATCTATTTTCCTATTATATTTTTTGCACACATGATGTAATTCTATCTTGGAGAATTGCTTCAATAGAATAATGATAATATTTGTCACATACAAGATGATGATGGAATTACAATGACCAAATTTTATGGTATTTATAATGAGTTTTGAATCACCAAATATATGAATCAAGTCACATCCCTTTTATTTTGCGAAAATCATTCCTCTTTTACTTTCATTGCAATTCCTTTTCCATGGCCTCAGTTTGTAGAGGTCTATGTTTGTTAAGGATTGAATTTGACAAGGATCCAACCTCAATTAAAAACTTTCGAGGTTTCCCTATAGGTGGTCTTCTATTTGTGATTCTTCTTGCTATTTTGTTATACATGAGGTATAAGCACATTCATCTTATCAATCTCCATAACCTGGTTTGGTAGGTTCATTATGGGATGACAACAAGAAATATATATAGCCATGGACAAATATTGGTGTTTTAATTTTGACACTCATCACAATGTGGACACTTGCCAAGGTTACCAACTTTAATGACAATCAGCTATAGTCTAATAAACAAAAAAAAATAATTGAAAGAGCTTGAACAAAATCTTGTAACTAGGGATCTATTCATGGCTAGTCTGATTAGTATGCTCATAAGATCTGAGGAGAGTCTTTCATTATCACACCCTCAAAATCCAAAAATATTGAGAAATTAAGGGAAAAAAATGGAGTAGTCCAAGGAATAAGATAATATAAAGAATATTTAAATAGCCATGCATCCTCAAGTAAGGTAGAAAGAAGAGTAGCAACCAAAGGAATCTCAAAGAAAATCCATATCGGAAGCAAAAATAGACAAGTAGATACAACCAACTTACCAAAAAATGAGAGCAACATAAGTATATTAGTAATAAGATCAAATATTTAGAACACTATTGTATCATTTTATAAATAAGAAGCAAAGAGAATATTTTGACCAATGCCAAAAGAAGTCCAAGTGATTGCTAGGAAAGGCCAAATATAGCATTGTGAAAGAACTAAACAACTTGAAGGAGACAGCTAATTTTTGGATAGGTTGATTTGGTAGAGGCACCTCTCAAGAGTTCAACAATTATCTAGTTCACTCTCTCAAACATCAAGTTAACACACAAGCAACCATATCTTGGCATGGGTAAGATTAAACTCCCACTCTTTTATTTATCCTTATGCATGGAAGGTTGGGTATTTCACAACTACATGATAGGATCTAAGTACATTGTAACAATCATGCCTCAAGCAATTTGTAATTCTATGGACTTGGAATATACCCAAGCTAGATCTAAAATATTGCACATAAATGGAATTCCAATCTAAATAATAGAAATTATAAAACACATTCTAATACTATTTTCTATGTTGTTAGAATATTGCACTGAAATATATCTAATAAATAACCCAGGTGACAGTGGTGGATTTTTCATCACTACTTAGGTTATTCTTGTCAACTGATCTTATGGTCAAGCTTGGGGATATTTATATATAAATTAAACTCATATGATGATTCCCCCAATAGAGAGGAAGGTCTAAATTTACAATGAGGAGCTTAGCCCTTATCACATTAAAATATATGAAGAGAAAAACATTGATAAGGATAAGATTACTTTGAACTACCCCAAAGTGGAGGTAGAGTATTGGATAGAAGGCTTGGATGATATGATAGAATACGAGTTTTCTATGTTTGATCCCAATGTAGTGACTTACTTAGACATGGAGACTCAGCATTTTCCAGGTCAGATTTAGGGTTTAATTGACCACATGTTTCAAAAAGTGCATCCAAAAATATAGGAAAAGCAACATAAGAATTGTGGATAGCTAATACATTTTGTATGCTCCATTCTAAGACAACAATACACGTGAGCCTAAGAACTCATAAAAATCAAAGCACGAATTTGGAACAAGGTCTAAAACACATAGGGAAGCTAGCAAGGGAGTCACAAGTTGAAAATAAATTGCCTATGCTAAGTCTAAATACTATTTTTCACATAGGGTTTGGAACTCATCCTTCCTTAAAACCAACTTGATGACAACTCTTTGCCAAAATAAGTCACTTTTTTTAACAACAAACCATGTGAGAAGCAAAATTTTGGGACTATGTGGTTGGGTCATTGTGGATTTTTATGAGGTGGCAATGTCCAATACAACTACCATGGGAGGACATGCCAAAATTTTGTGTAAAAAGTTAGCATGCAAATAAATTTGAGTATATCTAAATGTAAGAAATCCATTGGTTAAAATGGTAGTAGTATAATATACCCATGAAGTAGAATTTTAAAAATTGGATCACATGCATATATTGGAAAGTCTAATATGGGTTTCCACATGGATTAATAATTTAGATTACCTTGAAAGGTCCATTTATATAAACTGGCCAGAGAAGAAATGCCAAATTGGGCATGTAGATTCAACAACTGTCTAAGGTGGGAAAATATATATAAGGATACACCTCTCCACATTCCATTCGTAAGTGCCATGTCGCTACTCAAAGTTGAGGAAATATGAGAGGGTCCAAAGATCCACCAATTATTTGAATTATTGATGTTGTATCAAATATTTTCATAAGGGAGGGCCTTAAATGAATATTGTAAGAAAACCTAAAAATACCTAAACAACAAGGATTAGCTAATCGACTAGACTAGAAAGATAGTAAGCTCTATATTTTTTGGTGGTAGCTAAAACAAGTATTATCATAGGTAAGAACTCAATAGCGATACTGATGTTAGCTATAGGTTTTCCTTTATTTATAAAGTTTTCATCCAATTTGTAGCTACCAATACATCTCTCAACCCAAGAGGTGGGTCAACATATACAATTATACTCTTTTAGAAATTGGGTTTGCAACTCACCATATATCCTATTGATGTCTTAATATGACAACAACAATAAGACAAAAAAGTGAATCCCAAGAACAAAATATAAAGAAAACAAGAGAAAATTTCTAAGAGGTTGGTAAGCTTGTCAGAGCTTGCTTTACCTAATAGAAGTTTCCCTTAAATTTATTAAAACAACATAAAATAGTTACAGTACCTTATAGTCTATTGATTGAAAAGGTCTCCTCATTCACAACATTGACTATTTTGATATGTGAAATCTCTCAAATCTTCCACCTGGAACAAAGAGAGAGAAGAAAGGCCATACTAGGAAAAATAAATAGTTCAGTTCACATAGAAGGATTTGGTAGCTCTTAGATAGAAGCAATTGTGAAACATCATAAATAAAGCAAGGATAAAAGTGCTAGCAAGAAGAACTAGGAACTAAAAAATATTTTTTAATTAGCATAATTGATTAAGGTTGGCAATAGTTGTAAAATATTATCAAAAGGAATCTAGCTCCCTAGAGGGCACAACCATCTAGGCATATCCACTTTCTTATTTCCCTCTTATACTTCTATTATACTCATCTTCCTTTATGGATCCATATTTTTCTTCCTTATTTCTCTTTGTTCATTTCTCCATTTTCCTTAATTGATCATTAAACCATTGGCTTCTCCAATATTTTTAGGAATCCCTTCTTACCCAAAAAATTACCCTCCCCCTACTTTTTTTTGTCAAATCTATTGGAGGCCCTAAACATTTCTCCTTCTTCCTATCATATTTCTGTTTAATCCTTGCCCAATGAATAAATCTAGTTGGATTCTTCTTTTTGTAATAAAAAATCCCTAGTACATGCCAATAATGTGGGCCTTTAACTACTTGGTCCACATCGATAAATATATGCAAATATTGTTGAAGCACTATTGTTGCCAACATTTTCCAAGGCTAAAAGCCAAACATTTGATTAGGTTTGATATATGATTGGCTAGAAGGGGAATTTTGCTTATCGAGTTCTAAAACTATCCAAGGCTTACAATCCAATCACTTTTATAGAAGTTGTTTCATTAGCAAAGCAGAGTGTCTAGTAGATTTCAAAAGGAATAGTAATTGAGCTTTCTAATTTTTTGTCTAGTCAAGAGTCCTAGTCATTGAGTGGGTGGAAGCATAAGTGATTGAAATTTTCCTAAAAGTCCTAGCTAGGTACCTAAGATATCAATGATAGGAAAAGATATTCATTAGATAATGACAAAGATAAAAGACCTCCTGATGAGTCTCTTTCAATGGAGATTATGTGTGTTAAAATCTGCAACTACCCAGTCAATTCTCAATATTCCATATGAAAGTAGTTATGCAAGAAAGTGATAGCCAGTATCCTAGAGCCTACAATGCTTATCATCATCCCTAGTGATTATGAATGGAGGTGCCTACAAATATGATAACTAGCATAACATTAAGATATAGTGGGGAAAAAATCAACATCCTCAAGAGGCTCAAGTATGCTAAAGACACATATCTATTGAGGAGGAGATGTGCATGTTTAATAATAAATACATAGTGGGAAGTTGAGCATGCTTAAGAGAATGGAAGATATGTGGCAATTGAGAAACATAGAAAATTGGTTGAGATAGGCCAAGAAATTAATAGTCACTCCTCTTAGACATGTTGATTCTACCTGAGATCTAAATTGCATCAGGATGTGCACATACATGTCAAGCCTAAGAGATGCCATCTATGTAACGTTTAAGCTAGGAAAAATGCATTTTAAAAATTATAAGTATCTTTATTTTTCTCAGTATGTGGGTCAACAATTTGAGTGTTTGTTTGTTGTATTATATGCAATTCTGCTCTACAAATTTAACAAATTAGCTTGCTATTTGACCTTTTCCAATAATTTATTATTGAATTCTTTCATATGTGAATGCTTTGTAGTTGCTAGATATTTCTATAAAATCTTTGTGGATGGTCTACTTTATTTGGCCTGAGTTGCTATTTGGATTATAACTCTAGGCTATTTAAATATTAGGGATGCATAACATTCAATTGTGTGGTTTTTCTTTCTTTTGTAAAAGCTTATTAGGGTGCTAAGGGCTATTGGAGTAGTGGAGGTAATGATCTAAGATCACTTTGCATTCAATTATGCTTTGCTTGGTGATTGGTCTATTAGGCCTTGTATGTAGTTTAGTTGTAGTGTGTTTTGCATAGGATGTGGTAGTGTTGTTATAAAAATGTCATATGCCTTTTAATCCATGTTTATCTCCCTTACCTCTTTCTAACCCTCCATTTCTTTCTTTAGTTATCCTCCATTTCTTTTATTTTTCTTTGCACGACAATGAAGTGGCCTTCTCCAAAGGTTGGTGTGGAGAAATCCCTATTCATCCAATCTTGATTCTATGGTCTAGGCCACACTTCTCACCACTAGGCATATCATAGGCCAAGAGAAGGTATTTATTTGTTCATTTTTATCTTGTTTGTGTTTAATAGTCTAAGATATCAAGAGTATCATGTTTTGAATTTTATTTTTAAATTTATATAAAAATGTTATAAATATTTATTAGAGACATAAATAGAATATAAAAAGTTAAATTAAATATAATTTACATCAAAATATAAAATAATAAATAGTAATAACATTTTAATATTATGAGATTAAATGAAAATATCAAGAAGATACAATAAAGACTAAAGCTTTATTTACTTAAATAAAAAAAATTATTGATATTTATACAAATATTTTTTATTTAAATAGATTTTTTAAATATAAAAATATAATAAAATATTTTTCAATCTAGTTTTTGATATAAACACTCAATTGCTGACCACATGAATAAAGACACTATCACTTATCTTTACTTTGTAGATTTTGTTAAGGGTTTTGATATAATTTCAAGAAGAAAATTATGACAAAAAGATAGAAAAATTAAATGCTTCATTTGAGTGGATATAAGCAACATACACTTATATCAAAAGGTTTTCACAAATTATCAATAAATATAAATGATAAAAATAAATATAAAATGTCAATATCAATAAGAATATCAGTGTAAAGCAAGGTTGTCATGTCTCGCCCATTTCATTAGATTTATTCGTAAATTAATTAGAACATTGGATCTAAATATATATGGGAGGAGGTGTTTGCAAGGTATGCTTTATTATTGTTTATTTATGTAAATAATTTTGTATAGTTCATAAAATATAAATATAACTGATAAAGAAATTTAAGAATTTTAGATAGATTATGTAGCCACTCTAAAATAAAAGTTAATGTAACTAAATTAAAGTAATGGTTATTGATTATTGAGATATACACAAAAGTATCACATTTTATATAACCACTCTTAAATAAAATTTAATGTATCCCAAATAAAGTAATAGTCATTGGTTATTGAGACAAAAACATATCACATTTAAGGGTGAGAAATTGGAGGTGGTTACTTGGGTCTTAAATTTTATTCTAGCTACAAACAAGGATGAGAAACATGTGATGTTATATTGTCCTACATAGAAACATCTAGGAGAGAGGCATTTGTTGCAACATGATAACTTAAATAACTTATATAAATTATTAAATTTACTATGTATTAACTAATTATACCTCTTAGTGTAAATTAAACACAAATAGGTTAATTAATAGCCCTATCAATGTACATGTGTTGTTTGACTTTATTTAATTAGATATACCAAATTTATTGTATTACCTCTACACCACCTTGGGATTTGTAAAATTTAAAGGGGTATGAAGCATACAAATTAGGTAATAGACACATCAAAATACCTCCCAAAAATTGTTTAAGTCTAGCATAGGTATCAATTTGCTTATAAAAGAGGTTTATTGTCTCTAGTGAGTGATCCTCTTACAATATGAATCAATTGGATCCATGGAGTGATTTTCTCAAAGCCAGCTAGTGATTCACTTGTAAAAGCAAGATATTCACTCAATAATTGGAGCAAACTTCTTTAAAAGTCATAAGGAGGTAAATTTGAAGGTATATATCCTAAAGCGAATATTTTGAAAGTAATATCTTCACATGTAATGGTACACTAAGTCATTTTGAAAGTCTTGTAAACCTATTATATGTATAATTATATGTATATAACATTTTATGGTGCATAATTTTGTTAAATATTCCCCTAAATATTTATTTTTAGTAGGAGTAATTATTTCTCACTACATGTAACTCAGGGTAAACTCTTACTATAAATAGGTGTAACAACCAATCAAAACCAACTCAAGAGTGAGAGATTTTGTTTTCCAAAGAAGGTTCTCAAAGGAATCCCAATATTATTTTAGTATTATTAAGGCTTCAATATATTTGAGTTCAATATCATTGCAAAAAACACTCAAATGGATGGGAGTGGCCATCATTCCATATTTACGGGGTTCACCTTATTAAACCTCATCATTTAGAAGGATTACAAATTGGTCCCCCCACCTTTTGAATACCCTCACCAGCATAGGGAAATTTGAACACAACATAGGGATTATCCTGTAAGGTCTGTAACACTTAACATAGGATACATATTCCCTAACCTAACTATAAGTTTATCTATGTAGGTTATTTTTATATGAAGTCTTGGTGATTAGTTGCCATGCCTCCATGGGCTAACTAAGGTCATTACCACTCACCTAATAATGAGCATAGTCACCTAAACTTCATAATTCAAGGTATCACTATTGTTGATTCATGAATGATTCCATTAACTACATAGTTAGGAAACACTTGATCCTCATCATTCAAGGTGTATCAATCATGAATATCTGGCTATTGCATCATCACATCTCCTTATATATTCATGAGTAATTGTCTATTGCATCATAACAATTCCTTCTAGGAATCACTACTTGGTTATCACATCATCACAACACCTCCCAAGATTAGGTTTTATTTTATCTTAGGGTTCTTAATAAAGTTCTAGATCCATACCCAAGAACCCCTACCAAATGTAATATTTACATAAAATATTATAACATCTAATCCATAATAAGTATTAAAGTTTTGTAGTAGAAATAACATGCTTAGATATCACACAATCTAGATCTTGGATCTAAATAGAACATTTAGAATCCATACTTAAATATGAATTTCCAACATAATGGAAATATCTATAAAATTTTAAATATGAACTCCCACATAATGGAATCATCTCAAATTAAATCATGATTGAATTATTCATAAATATAACATCCCATCATAAGACTAGTATAAAACATATTTTAAATTTAAGCTAAAAGTAAGCCTAAGGAAAAATAGTTCATAACACTAACATATAATTTCCTTTATTTGAAAATTCAAAAAGAACTAATTATTCTTCAAATTTACATAAATTCTTCCAAGACTTATCAATAAAATAACCAAGTGTTACATAACTAAGCTTTCAATTACATAACAACTTTCATTTCCCAAATACATTAGAGGAAGCCCACTCAAGTGGCCTTTGCACCACCTTATTTTCACAATCCTCTTCATGAAGAAGTCTCCCATAGTGGTAGGAACCTTGTTCCTAGCAGTTGGATTTCAATGCAAAAGGAATGGAAATGAATGTAACAAGTAAAGTTGTCAATCACCTTTGTTAGAATCATTGTTTCAAATGGAGGATTTCCCTACCCAATGCTCTCAAAGAGATGTATTTAATAATGTTCTTGGATAATCGATTTTATGCCTTTCTCCTATTATTTATATTCTCCTAGGATTACGAATGAAGGGTCATGATTATTCAAATATAATAATAATAAATAATTTAATAATATTAATGTTAGGATTAGGGTCCTAACATGCCACCCTCCTTAAAAAGAGCTTTGTCCTCAAATATCAAAGGGAGGAGCTTCGTCCTTTGTTTTCCAAGATGCATTTGCTCATGTTCTTGCACAACTTTAATGTCTTTTTTCCGTAAGAAAGGATATCGAGAAGGGGGAATCGTTAGTGGTGGATTTCCAAGAGAAATAGGAGAATATTCCTTAGGATAATTGTGATGACGATGGGAGGACAACCTATGGGGTTCCTTAAACACTTCAAAATAATGCATTAAAAGTGGTGGTAATACTTTTGTATCTTCCTGTTGTTTCCTAGGAGAGTCAATGGAAAATGAGTGTGTAGTGACCTTTTTGCTTTATTTTTTGATAGGTTTTACCATGTGGTGAGAACTCACTATTTGTGAGGAAATTGAGGGTAGTATTTTTAGAGTGTATGTCTGGCCTTAATTGTTCACTGTGTGGATTTTTACCTCATCCTTGCTTGGTCCATTGATCACTTCTTGCACATCGACCTAATTGTCTTCATTGTGGTGAGTAGGTGCACTGGCCGCTTTGGTCACAATTATCTCGTCTGCTTTCTCTACGGAGAGACATGGATCAACTACATTCAAAAATTATACATCTACCTCATCTTTGGCCCCTGTGGAGGGATAAGGATCATCTAAATTTAATAAATATAATGTTGGTGTAGTGCAATGATGATGAGGCTCAGATTGCTCATCACAAGTACAACATAGGTCTTTCGCTCGTCGTTCCTCCATTTCTTGTAGGCTGAGGTACTTAACTGGAAAGGGTTTAGGTTTTGGGATAACGGGCGAGAATGATGATTTGTCAATACATTGCTCCCTATGTCATCATTGAACATTAAATTTATCTTCAGCTAACAAGGCTAATCCAATGGCTTCCTACAGGGTGCGAGGAGTGTACATCATGACCGCCACTCTAATTTCTTCTTTTAATCCATTGATGAAACCGCTTATGAGAACTGATTCATCCAACCCTATGATGCGACTAGTGATATCTTGGAACTGAATTTTATATGCATGCACTGATGTGATTTGACGTAGGTGGGCGAGATTAAGCAGCAAAAGTAGGTTGGGGTCATGAGATATTCCTTCATTGGCCATTTGCATAGTCATTTGGTGAAAAGAGGTGTCACAAAAAATTGCTAAAAAATCATCGCCAAAATTGTTGTAAAAAGTCATCGACAGAAGTTGCTAAAGTTTGTCAGTTTTCACAACAAGGAAAATTGTCAAAAATTTATCATCAAATGTTGTAGCATAAATCGTCAATAATTGTTGCAAAAAATGTTGTCACAATTTTTGCAAAAGTTGTTGTCACGTCAAAATATTTTGTATCGACGTTTTAATTTTCATCCAAGCAACAATTTTTTTATTTTTTATTTTTTTTTCAACGTTTTGTTTGTTGTCAAAAATTTGGTTTTCAAAGTTGTTTTGACAACTTTTTCAATTTTTCGCTTCTTGACAATTTTTATTTTTATTTTTCAATTTGCTTCTTAAAATTTTGTTTGTCAACTTTTTTGGGGAGGATTTGCTTTGCTTCTTAAAATTTTGTTTGTCAACTTTTTTGGGGAGGACTTGCACGAAGGTATGCGAAAACCTCATAGCAGTCGAAGTGACAACAGTGACAGGCTAAGGGTATGGAAAGCAAGGCGGATGATAGTGACAGACTAAGGACATGAAAAGCAAGGTAGACAATAGACGAGGATGATAGGAAGACAACTTGGTAGGCGTCAAAGGGGGCACGTCAGTCAAGGTAAGCAAGGGAAAGCAGGCAGTGACAAGCACAATGGAGGAGGCGAGCAGTGAGAGAGGAGGAAAGGTGAAGCTCGGGTAGCGGGCCAAGAGGTGATAGAGAACGAGTGGGGCAATGACAAAAGTAGGGCGTAGTTGGGCAACAGTGGTGGTTGTGACAGGCTAAGGGTATGGAAAGCAAGGCGGACGATAGTGACAGACTAAGGACATGAAAATCAAGGTAGACAATAGAAGAGGATGACGGGAAGACAACTTGGTATGCGTCAAATGGGGCACGCCAGTCAAGGTAAGCAGGGGAAAGCAGGCAGTGACAAGCACAAGGGAGGAGGCGAGCAGTGAGAGAGGAGGAAAGGTGAAGCTCAGGTAGCGGGCCAAGAGGTGATAGAGAATGAATGGGGCAATGACAAAAGTAGGGCATAGTTGGGCAACAGTGGTCAACCACCAGTCAACTATTGATGCATTTCCCAAGGGAGACTATGATTGGGCGGTCAAGAAAATTTCTTTTCCATGGGAGAGTGTGAGTTCCTAGATGACTAGGCACTTGCTTATGTGCTTGATTTTAGTTTTAAATCCAATTGATCTTTTAACAAGAGCAATGTGGGATAAAACGTTTTGTCCCTTAAAAAAAATTTGACGACGTCGCCGTTATTTTTCCAATTCCAATAAAAATTTTAACCTTAGTAAATTTTTAATTTGAACTTTATTTCCTTCCTCGGATTTGCTGATGTCATCGAGAATTCGTCACCAGTTAATAATATAACATAAAACCTTAGATTTAAAAAAAAAAATCGTCGTTTGTTTTTTGTACGTTCTCACCGAAAATGATGCAATGACCATTTTTAGCTTCTTCTCGCTAGAATTTCACCAGATTTTTTTTATTTTTTTCCACTCAGATTCACGTTTTTGACTATGTATACTCAGGGTTTAAATAGCTTACCAGTTATACTCAAATTTTTATGCCCAATTTATCTATGATATGGATGCAGGGGTTCGCTGATGACGATGCAACAGTTTCAATGAATTTGCTGCAACAATGTTATCCTTATACGATTTGTTTGCTTTTCAAAATGGATTGTTCTACCCTTGTTTTTGAATGTTTATCTTCACACTGCATTCAAAATTGATCCACTTCCTCCCAACTACAATTTCCACATTTTGATCCACTGAGAAACCTGTGATCTTGTAGTTTTAAGCTTTCGAAATATGTTTGGTGATATAGACATTTGTCTGATGTCTGGTTTTGTGATGAAGAATGCTAGGATACCGTAGTTAGAGACGGCTTGATCCTATTTTTATAATGTGAATCATTCTTTTTATTTAATCACAGCAAAAATAAAAATTCGAACATCATTGTTGTATGGTGTGATGCGGTGTAGAAGGGAGTGGATGACGACAAAGAAGAAACAGGACTGTGAATGCTCTGATACCAAATGGTAGGAACCTAGTTCCTAGCAGTTGGATTTCAATGCAAAAGGAATGGAAATAAATGTAACAAGTAAACTTGTCAATCACCTTTGTTAGAATCGTTGTTTCAAATGGAGGATTTCCCTACCAAATGCTCTCAAAGAGATGTATTTAATAATGTTCTTGGATAATCAATTCTATGCCTTTCTCCTATTATTTATATTCTCCTAGGGTTACGAATGAAGGGTCATGATTATTCAAATATAATAATAATAATAATAATAATAATAAATAAGTTAATAATATTAATGTTAGGATTAGGGTCCTAACACATAGACTTTAAGAAAACGTAGGGATCAGGAAAAATATTAATGTAATGCAATTTAACATGCTTTATGTATAAATGTAAGCAAACATTCAAAAATACGTTCCAAGAAATCAAGGAGAGAATCCCATACATATCTCTATAATGGTTTCATTACCTACTCAAGTCTTAGGAAAAAATTATAATTATTTAACAAAACCAAAAATCCTTTTCTTTTTTTATAGAAGGAAAACCCATGACCCATTTATAAAATCAAGTTTCATAAATAGATTTTTTTAACTTATTTATTTCAAGAGAGCCCTACCATTTCCTTTTAAAAGCAAACACCAAAATAATAAGGCCTCTATATTTTGTTCAATATAATATAAAATCTAAGCATAATAAGGCTCTATCTTCCTCTGAAAATATAAGGAACATCATTACATTACATGGATTTTCAGTATTACAATATAATAAAAAGCACATAATTAAAAACCTCCCATTTACCCTTTTATTCCATAGATTCACTCTACAATCTAAAATAGTTAGCTTGCACTAAACAATTACAAAAGAATTACTTTTAAAATACCCAATACAACAAATAGGTAGGACAACATTCTAAAACATCAATGAACTACAACATACACCAACAACATGTAAGGGCTAAAATGTCAAAACCACAAGCATAAACAACACAAAGCCCAACAAAAAAAAAAACATCTTAGATTCAATGCAATAGTAAGAAAGTAAAAACAAGTGCTCACCCACCACCATACCTACAAAGGAGATAGAACTCACACACAAACATGTCAACCTTCAGGTAAAAGCTTACAAAGAAGATGTGACTACAATCAAACACAAAGAAGCAACTTCCAATGCCCAAGGGTAGATGTCTCATACAATCTTATAGAATACCAAGCATATGATACAATGAAAGCAAAATCACATACAAGTACCTCATTCCATAGGATAACCAAAATTTATATAAGGCACACATCTAAAGGAGCAAAGCTAATAAAACCAAAGCCGCATACAAGATTACTAAGTTGCACAACCAACAACTAAAATTAATGGGGTTTTATAGAAAAACACTCTAAGAAAAATAAAATGAGGTAAATCTCTTGGCTTACAAGCTTATAAGAAACAACCAAAACTTTAGACTAGAATCCAACCAAAGCAAGCTAACTATGAAAGCAAACACAAGAAAATGTAGGAAATATAGCATTGCATAATGGAAAACCAAATGAAGCTCAAATACCAATAAAGCATTCTAAATAAGCTATTCAAAGTTACAAAATTTATTACCTCCTATACTACTCTACTTTGTTTCTTCCATTTCCTAAAGTGCACCTTCCAAGATTTCAAGCTCTTTTGTAGTCCATCAAACCCCACCAACCCCTTTTCAGGAAGTATAATAAGAGAGGAATAACACCTTCAAACAACTCCTCTTCCTTCTTTCTTGCCAGTCGACTTGCCCACTCTTTATAGGTGACATCATACAATTATGAAGGTAACTTTTAAGACTCCAATGTTACCTTGATAGATGTCATCCCAAATTTACTCATAATTTTAAATTAATTTGGAGTTCCTTTATTTAATAATATTAACTAATTAATAACCTTATTAAACTCAAGATAAACATTAGCTTACTAATCACTCATGATATTGCTAATATTTACCTCCAGAATTATTATTTTCCCTTAATTTTTTCAACATAGAGAATCTCCAAAAAATCATTTAAGAATTAAAGCTAGTTAATCATTTAATTTTCTTTTATTTGAAGTTTCACTAACAAAGTAATTAGTCTAAGTTTCATCCAAATACTATTACCTCTAACTATTGGTAATTGAATTAATTACTTATTGATTGATACCACATGTTAATATTAATTATTAACATTGATACTAATAGTTCAAGTATTAATATCACTAACCGTATTAATACTTTATGTAGATCAACTAACCAATTGTATGCTTCCAAAACATTACCAATACTAATACATTTCAAAGCCAAAATACACCATGTTGTTTTATCCTTAAGTATATGGATTTTTAAGATAACTAGGACATTATCCCCTATATACTAAGGATGGCTATTTTTCCAATAGAAACCTCATGTCCCAATAATATATTAAAAAAAAAGGCATATATACAAATGCATCTACATGAAGGATATCCTTTTACCCTTGAGTTATCGATGAACAAGTCATCCATCATTTTCCATATTTTTATTTCAACTCTGGTGGTTGTCCTATACCAATCCATTAGTGAGATTACCTAGTCTTACAACCACAAATACATAAACAATACCATATTTCAAGAATAGAAATCAATGTATAAAGTGCAACTACCCACTCTTATTGACATCATAAAATGAGACTATGCATTAGATATCCACACATCAATACATAAATCAATGTCAAGAATAAGTCCTACCAAGGAGGGCCATTACATACTCTCCAATTTGACTAAACAAAGTCCTATATGTTTCTTGGAAATATCACATATAAATTTCATTCAAATAAATATGAGAATTTCTTCCTCATTTCCTCATTATCTTCTCAAGTTGCACAATTTTTAGAATACTAGTCCCACTAGACCTTACATTGATCTAGGGTTAGTTTCCTCAACATCTTGGAATGAAACCCTAGAATTTTTATTGGTCTCACCTCAATGGTTGAGGGATATATCATCTACAATTTAGAAACATTTTAAACATGAGAAGGCTCAACAATATACTTTCTAAGCAGTGCTATGTGGAAAGTATCATGCATCTTTGACAGGTTGGGCAGTAAGAGAGCCTATAGGATGTTAGAATAATTTTATCAATTATTTCAAAAGGCCCAACATAGTGGGGATCCAACTTAGTTGACTTGATGGTACTTTTCATGGGTCTTACCCTCAATAAGACTCTATCTCCCATAGATAATTCTCTTGGTGATATTTTTAAATTAGCATAGCTCTTCTAGCGATCGATAACTTTCTTGAGCCTTTGTAAAATTCCTCTGTGCTACTCTTTCATATCTTTGATAGTTTCTAGTACGATCACCACCTGATCCTCAAAATTATCCCAAGATAGAGGTGTTCTACATCTTATTCCATACAAGGCTTCAAAAGGGGTCATTCCCAAGGATGCATGATATCCATTATTATATCCAAATTCAACTAGATGTAAAAAGTCTCCCCACTTACACTTTTTATCCACGCAGCACATGCAGAGCATGTCATATAAAAATTGGTTCACCCTCTCCATTTTTCCATCTATTTTTGAATGATGTGTATAACTAATATTTATATTTGTATCCACTACACGATGAATATCTTGCTAGAATTTTGAAATGAACATAGAATCCCTGTATGATATGATCACCTTAGGAAAACCATGTAACCTAAAATTTTCTTTGGTAAACTTATTTTCCAACATCGGTGCATCATTGTTGATGTTACCCAGTATAAAATGTGCAACCTTGGTCAACATATCAACCACTACCAGGATTGCATCTTGTTGATGCCTAGTTCTAGGTAAAACCATCATAAATCTACCACTTTTGAAGGGGTATATCATGTGGGTATAATTTCCCTGCTAGGTGTCAATGTTTTTCTTTATCCTTCTAGAACTCTAAATGTCTTGCAATAAAACTAGTGATATCATATTTCATCCTTGCATTAAAAAGGGTATTTTTCATGTTTCTCTTATTTTTGACCCCTCTGGGTGAGCAGAATATGGATAACTATTCTCCTCTTGCATAATCATTCTCCTCAAGTCATTGGTTTTGGGTATGATAATCCTATCCTTAAAACATAGAAGTCCACATTATATTATATATATATTTATTTAATTTACCTGGTGGAATCGGTAACCGCAATAATCTGGGAAGGCTATTAGTATTTTATGGCTGCCATAGTATTCTACATTGTCCACCCTAAAAGCTGCCACATATTTCTTCACATAGTCCACCCCTATAACCATCTTTCTACAATCATTTTAAACCTTTAATGCCATTCAAAGCACCAGGAAAGAGATAAGTGTTCCATCCGACAAGGCCCGAGATTTTAACCTTGGACCTCTGCCCCCCCTTACGAGGTTTGGTTGAACCAATTGGTCTACACCTCGTACCTAAAAGTCCATATTTTATGTTAAAATCCTTATTTTCTTCAATATTTCCCTCAATTTTGTCTTCGATTTTAATGCAATACTGATCTTATAGATACTTTTCTTTGACTTTGTCCATCAAGTCTACATGACTCTAGATTAATGTTGTTATATTACTTCTCCTACTCAATGTATATGTAACCTTATTTTCTTTCCCTTTAATATACTCAATACCAAGGTTGCATTTTTCTAAGAACTCTATCCATATTCTCTATATTACATTCAACATAGGTCAGGTAAAAATATACCTCAGAGGTCTATCCTTAGCTCAATTGGTTTACCCAACAAATAGTGTCTCCAAACCTTTAGTTCATGCACAACTACCTACCAATTCTAGGTCATGTGTAGCATAATTTTACTCATGCTTCTTGAGTTTTCCAAAATCATATGCTATTGTAGCCTCATTTTGGGATAACACCCCACCCAGACCTTCTAAGGAAGCATATGTACACACTATAAAAATTTTCAATAGGATCTAATATTTTGGGAAGTGGTGCTTTAGTTAGCTTATTCTTTAGAGCTTTGAAGGTGGTCTCACATTTATCCAACCATTTGAAATCCTTAATATTTCTCTTAAGGTTGGTGATAGAGTAAGCAATCTTTGAATAATCCTTCACAAAATACCTATAACAACCAGTAATCCCCATAAAGCTTCTTACTTCCAACACATTTGTGGGTGCAAGACAACTTAAAATAGCCTCAATTTTCTTAGGATTTACAATGATTTTATCTATAAATATGATATATCCCAAATACTACACTTGTGAGGCATAAAAATCACACTTAAACATATTTTCATCTAGTTGGTTTTGCTTACCACATCTAACACTAACTTTAAGTGTTGGTCATGTTCCTCTTTGATGGTAGAATATATCAAGATATTATCTAAAAATACCAAAATAAACCAATCTAGATATTTTTTGAACACATTATTTATCATATTTATAAAAAAATTGGTGTATTTGTCAACCCAAATGACAACACTATGAACTCATAGTGTCCATATCTAGTCTTAAAGGTTGTTTTATGAGTATCCTCTTCTCGAATCAATGGATGATATCTGGATATCAATTTTATCTTTGAAAATATAGTAGTATCATTTAGCTGATAAAAAAGATCAATTCTTGGAAAAGGATACCTATTCTTGATGGTCACTTTATTCAGCATCCTATAATCAATGCATAATTTCAAGGACCCATCCTTATTTTTGATAAATAGCATTGGAATACCCCAAGGTGACACACTAGGTTTAATCAGACCCTTTTCCAAAAAATCTTGAATTTGCACCTTTAACTCCTGCAACTCAATAGGGGTCATTCTATAAGGTGACATTACAATGGGTTTTTCCTAGGCTTTAGTTCAATGGTGAAATCAAATTCACATCGATGTGGTAGGCCTAGAAGATCTTCTAGAAAAACATCCCTAAATTCATGCAAAATGAGATGTTTCTCAAATATTTCCTCAACCTCTTTATCGCTTGTATTACCATTTATCTTGACTACATACAACATACCACCTCTTTTAATGGATTTCTTCAGCTGCATAGCCAACAACAAAAGAGGTCAAACCTACTTTGAACTCTTACTCTCCTTTTATCCTTATTAATGTAATCCATACACATCTCTTGGAATTTAATTAAGGCTCTATGGCACTTCAACCAATCCATCCCTAGGATAATATCAAAAACATGGACAAGTGCTACATATAGGTTTCAAATTGTGGATCCATTAGGTAAGGTTATCTCGACTGTAGGCAAGCTCTGTCATATGCATAACCATTATCTCATGTAATAATCCCTCTTGGATAAAAAAATTTAGCTATGGTTTTCTATTTCATATAGTAGGGTTAATACATGTTGTCCAAGCTTATTTGAAATCCAAATCATTAACATAAAGCTCTTTCATAGAAACTTCAATCCTCATTGCATTCATCAACAAACTTCTACTCAAGGCACCAACTACTAAATTTGAACTACCAGTTCTATGCTTCAAAACAAATTACTAATTTTGAATATAATACACTAATTTTGTATGTCTTTGGTTCAATTTTCCTTGGTTGTTAATAAATTACAAAGCATGATGGTCTGTACACAACACAAAATATTTTGGTAACTAGTAATACCTCTACTTCTTAAGTACTTGCACAATAGTATACAACTTTGACCATAAACTAAATATTTATCTTTGCTTCATTAAATTTATCACTAAAGTAAGCAATGGGCTTACCTTATTGACTCAAAAAACCACCTATGGTTGTACCACTTGCATCACAATCTACTTGGAAAATTTTGTTAATGTTTTACAATACTAAAATTAGTTGCTCTCTGACTATATCCTTCAAGACTTGAAAATTATTTTCTATTGTATTTGTCAAAGTGAATTCGGATGCCCAATTCTCTTCAAGATAAGCTTCTCCACCATATTTGTTGACATGATGTTGTTCATTTTACTTATATTTACAATCATCTTGCAAAATTTACCTCTTGATTTATAAAATATCTTGAAAAGACACCTTTGCATTGGTTTTTGCACCTCCTTCGTTGGTTTGAACAATACCCTTTTCATAAAAACTAAATCTCCTTATTTTGGTCCCTCCATGTGCTTTAATGAGGCTATACTTTCTTCATCCACTTGTACAATATGGTTATGGGTTTCCTTTCCATGTACATTTGTTTGTTGCGCTTGAGGGAACTCATAGGCTCTATGTCCTTCCAAGCATCTATCAATTTTACCAAAAATATCACGTCCTCTTCCTCTCCTAAATTGATGTCATCCTCTTGATGATTCGTACTTTTCTTGGGTAGATTAATTGAAACTATTTTTTTGTGAAAAGCTGTCCTTTATCTCAAGCTTGCTTTCCATTTTCTCTTGAAGACAATTTTGTCCCTCATGCATTATTTTGTTGCTTGCAACCCAACTTCTCTTCCACCTCGAATGCATATTGATATACCTCTTCAACTGTGTTAATATGAACCATACCAATTTCATGATGTATGAATAACCTTAGTCCATTAATGTATATTTCCACTTTCCCCTCATCATCTTGAATATGGCTTGCTCTTATTATCAATTTATTGAATTCTTCTATATACTCCTACCTCCTTTTGCTTGATATTTTACAATTTTCTAAATAACACAATTTGATAATATATAGGCAAAATCTTAGATTTTAATTTAGAAATGAACCTATCCCAAGTTTGAATTTTGTCCTTGCCCTTTCCTTACTTCTCTATTTGGACATGATCCCACCAAATTAATGCATGTCCCTTGACTAGTGCACATGCAAATTTGACTTGCTTTGGGTCCACCATAGATTCATAGTCAAAGAATCTCTCCATATCTTTATCATTCTATCATCTCTTTTGGGTTCAAACTTACATTAAAAATGAGAGTATTAATATTTGGCTTACTTCACATGCTATATATTGATCAAATCAATTGTTGCTCTATTTATTTTTATTGTTTAACTTGAGCTTATGTTTGATGAGTCTCGTCCTCTTCATTGTCACTCACATCTTCAATACAAAGACTTCTCCTTTGTGTAGTCTCAATTGCATAAAATCTGGTTGTGATTCCCCTCAATATCAAATATCACATGGTATTCTTCTTCCTCGGTATGCCATATCTCCTCTAGCACATATTGTAAACTATTGAAAACCTATTATGATACCAAATTATATAGTCTAAGGGAGGGGATCTAATAAAAGACTATCTCTTCT
Source organism: Wollemia nobilis (assembly GCA_028583015.1). Taxonomy (NCBI): domain Eukaryota; kingdom Viridiplantae; phylum Streptophyta; class Pinopsida; order Araucariales; family Araucariaceae; genus Wollemia; species Wollemia nobilis. The sequence continues at coordinate 3,150,661 of JAQPPZ010017225.1, read as the reverse complement.
AGTAGCAAAATTTCATAACAAACTCACAAACCAGAAAATAAAGCAAAAATAATATTCTATTAAATTCTTTCATAAACCAGAAAATAAAGCAAAAATAATATTCTATTAAATTCCTTCATGTATGTTGCAATACATTAAATTCATGATTTTCCATCAACGAACACAAAAGTAAAATCTAGAAAGCCAAAAGTCATGTTCCTTCATTATGAGATCCTTCTCCAACAAATTTTATTATTATTTTTTCTTTTTATTTTCCTAGTAACTTCCACACAACAATGTCTTTCATGACAATAACATGAAGACAATAAAAAAATAACGATAACAAGAGGACAATAAGTGGATAAAAATAATTATTTATATAATTTATTATTATTATTTTTTAATTAGTTAATGCAAAGTTACTTATACACTCAAATGTTCCGATATCACCACCACAAAAAAAAACTAAATTGAAGATGTTTTATTTTTCTCAACCACAACAACAATAATACTTGAATGATAACAATTGTTTATATAATTTATTTATCTATTTAATTAGTTAATAATAAATTAACTTTACACCTAGATGCTCCCGCATCACTGCCACCATAAGAAGAATGTCACGAGGGATGCTTTATTATGCATCACTACCACCATAAGAAGAATGTCACGAGGAATGCTTTATTATGCATCACTACCACCATATGAAGAATGTCACGAGGGATGCTTTATTATGCATCACTACCACCATATGAAGGATGCTTTTTTTAATATTTAGTATAATTTTAGTATTTTAATGATGGACATTTTAAAAAAATATTTAATTTCAGATCACCTAGAGTGTAGGGTTGTATATACATATATTTAACGAGAATATGGTTGGATAACTTTATATCAAGCAAATCATATATTAAACAGTTGTGTATTTTTGTAATTGAAGTATGGTTGAATAATCACGTATTGAATCAACAATATACTCGATGAAGGTAGTTTCATATGACCTACAATTTTAGGGATATTAAAAACTATTTTATCTTTTTACCCATTTTAAACTTAATTTTATTATTTTTCAAACTTAAGATACTTTTTATTTTTGAAAAAGTATTATATTTTTTTGTTCCATGGGACAAAGCAATGTTTGGGGTTTTTAGCTCTTCTTTGGAAAGTTCAAGGTTCAAATTATAGCGTGGGTGAATGTGTGAGGGGGTGGGTGTGTATGATTGTACATAACAAAAATATTATTTTTTATTAGTTATAATTTTAATATATATATATATATATATATATATATATATATATATATATATTGATTTGGTTAGTGCGAGAAACCTTTACCGATGCACAACATCGAGCAGTCTCCTCCCAACCATGACCCCTTGTAAAGGGGAGAGCTATACTTATCAATAAATAATTTAACACAACACTACCACACACCCACCCCTCACACATTCGTAGAGGGTTTGTTATAGTTTTAATATTAATTGTGTTATTCTATATTTTTTTATCCATCCATATTAAAAATATATTTATTAAAACAAACTCAAATCAAAACAATGATATAAATTTGGAGTACCAGGAATAACAACACAATTGTTTGGGTTTTGGCTCTCTATGGGATGTTCAAGGTTCAAACCATGGCATGTGTGTAAGAGGGTAGGTGTGTGGTGGTTGTGTGTTAAAGTTCTTATTAATAAACATAGCTCTCGGGGTTTTACGAGAGATCATGGTTCAAAGGAGATTGCTCAAATCAATACTTTGTTTATAAATATTTCTCACGCTAACCAAATCAAATATATATAAATAAATATAAATATGAATTTAGACATATATTTTAAATTCAAAATTAAAACCAAATTTTAAATTTAAATTTAAAAATATATTTATTAAAACAAACTCAAATCAACACAATGATATAAATTTGGACAAGAAGAACAACACAACTATTTGGGTTTGGCTCTCTTTGGGATGTCCAAGGTTCAAACCATGGGTGTGTGTAAGAGGATAGGTGTGTGGTGGTTGTGTGTTAAATTTCCTATTAATAGACATAACTCTCGGTTTTACAAGAGGTTATGGTTCAAAGGAAACTGCTCAACTCAATACGTTGTTTATAAAAATTTCTCATGCTAATCAAATCAAAATTGAAACCAAATTTTAAATTTAAATTTAAAAGAAAACTCAAATCCTTATAAATGCCCACTCACCCACTCACCCAGTATGCCCATAATGTAGGCAGAATCTAGACAGGCCACATTTATACTTAAAAGATACAGAATTGGGGCCATGGATGTTGTGAGGAATCTTTTATCTTTTTATGCATAGAATATGGTAGTATTAATGAATCTAGACAGGCCACATTTATACTTAAAAGATACAGAATTGGGGCCATGGATGTTGTGAGGAATATTTTATCTTTTTATGCATAGAATATGGTAGTATTAATGTGGAACAATATTATTCGAAAAAAAATAATAAAAATAATGTTTATAGTTTTGGATTTTTATTTTTAAAATTTAAATTTAAATTACTATTAAATTTTAAATTTAAATTTAAATCAAAACAAATTTACCTATCTAATTTACTAAATTTTAAATTTAAATTTAAACTATAAAAAATTAAATAAATTATATATTAAAATTATTTAAAAAAACTCAAATCCTTATAAATGCCCACTCACCCACTATGCCCACAATGTAGATAGAATCTAGATGGGCCATGGATGTTGTCAGGAATTTTTTATCTTTAGAGTAGATATTAATGCGGTTGGATAGAAAGCAAGTACAAGTATCAATTGATTTTAATAAGAATGTAGAATTTTATAGGATTTAAAAATGCGATATTTTATTGGTAAAAAGTTTGATAAATGATGGGATTCATAAAAATTGTTATAGCATTTACATACTACATTAATTAAACAGAGTAGGTATTCTGCCACTCAGAAAAAAGCTTGAATAAGAAAGACCAACTATCCCATGTGAAGAATCATAAAGGGGACCAAGGACTTGCACCTTTAAACTTACTATCCTATTAATAAAAAGTTATAAAAAAAAGCTTGAATAAGAAGGGCCAACTACCCCTCACAAGTGAGGAATCTTATTTAAACGAAACCAAAGACTTGCACCTTTACACCTACTATCCTATTAACAAAAATAATTGACACTCATATGATAAAGCACTTTCAAACTAAAGCTGTTGACAAACTCGAAGCTCTTGACAGAGAATAACGCAATCGACTTGACTTCCCCTTTTACACAAACAGTGTTGCCGCAAATATAAATAACTTTGTTTGCGTCCGAAGAAATTCATAATTACAGTAAGAAAAAAAGAAAATCGATCTCAATGCATTCGTTCATCGATTGAAGTACATGAAAGTCTCTCGTTAATTTATTTAAATAAGCCTTATGGGCGCCTAGACTTCTTTAAGCATGCTCGCTTTCTCAGTGTACATAAACCCAACACATAGATTCATGTGCATGTTTGAGTCCTATGTTTCCAGTGTATCAAAATAGAGGATATGGTTTTGGTCTGCGAAAGTGACCTTTTTATTCTTATTGGGAGGTACAGGAGGGTTGTTTGATTTACCCCCTGAATTTTCATGGCTGCAATCTTGTTTACATGATCAAAACTCTGCGGTCTTCCGCTTTGTCTTTATGGCGGCCGGAATTTGATCCCGGTTGAGCATTCCTGTTACTGTGACTTTCTGCTAATAAAAATCTACTTTCACAAACCGTAAACCTGCAACCATAAGTAAATATTATAACATTGAGATTTGGCTTCAATTACATTAAAAAAAAATCCTTATATAAGGAGAAGCAATGAGTTCAGAACCTGAAACTTTGAAATGTGAGAGGGATTTTTTTATTTTGCGTTCGCATCCGTATGAATAGAACGGCACCGTAATTTCCACCTGTGAACACACATGAGAGAAAGTTGTTAGCTTCTCAATTTGGTCACTAATTTTCTGTATTGAATGAAAATAAAACATATAAGCAGTTAATACCTGTATTTGTGAAGCATGAACCAGTTGTAGTCGACATTTGAGTTGAGGAATCCCAAACTCGTGCTGATATGGCTCTGCGATCTAATGCCATCTTGATGTAAAACAGTTGAAGGAGATATGGGGCATAAAAGGGAAATTCAAAATATAAACAAAATCAAGTGAATCAAACAAATTATCTACATAGTCAATAACACATAATAAACATAACATAGTAGGCATGACACTCATAGAAGGACAAAAATTAAATTTGAAAAGTATAGTGAGATTTTCATATACACCAATAAATTATCCTGATAATGAATAAATATTTTTAAGTGATGTATGAATGAATGTTTTAATTGAGTATAAGTACTTAATAAAATACAATATTATATATTGTTCGACTAAATTTTATAAGGGGGCCGAGGTCAAAGGTTTAAATCTGGTGTTTGAACGTTTGTTCTTTTCTGGTGCTTTCAGCGATGTTAAAGTTTTAAAATGATTGTGGTATTGTTGTTATAGGGGCGGACTGTGCAAAGAATTGTGTGGCGGCTTCTAGGATAGACAATGCAAAATACTATGGAAGCTTTAAAAGTTAGACAATCTGCGTAGATTAGTGGCGGCTACAGATTCTACCATATAAACTTAAAAAATATAATATTATATAAAATTATAAAACATGTTATTATATAACGATACAATATACTAATCATTTTTATGGGGTGAACATGGGAACATGGGCCTATAGAATAAATAATAATACAATCCAATATAAATTAGGTAATATATAATAAGTAATTTATGATCTATGGTGAATTTTACAAATCTCAAAACCCCTCTTAATCTGAATAGGAGCCATGAAGAGAACCTTATGGAATATCTCCCCTTAAGGAAAAATTTTACATACAAAGTTGATCTTATAAATTGATGAATGTATCCTCAAGTATGGCTCTCATTAAGATGTCTAAAATCTACTAAAGGCAAATACACTAGATCATATTATTCTTGAGAGTGAAGCTAATGAGATTAGTGCATCCAATTCTCAAAATGATCAATCCATTGATGTTCCATTAACTTGAGAACTAGCTAGATAATGATCTATTTTTTACAAAAGAGAGTATTGAGATCCTTTTAAGAATAATATTTTTTTTAAAGAACAATTCTCATCCACTTAATATGTCTTCCATATTATATACGCTAAAATATTATGCTTCCATAAAATATATAGATATGACATCCTATTTATTATAAATCCAAAAAATTGGTCTTGAGCTAAGAGAAAATAAGTAACTTGAATGGAATTATGGTTATTAAGGTCATCATCACAATTTTCATAAAAGTAGCCTTGCAATATAATGGAAGCTTTAATGGAGTAGTAACCACCCAACTAAGCCAAACATTGATGTAGTGAAATATTTTCTTAGTATCATTCTAGTGATTTTTATGAGCCAAGTGCATGTATCTAGAACATAAAATAATTAAAACATTATGTTCGATCAAATGTATCTTAGATAGGAAAACATTCCCCATAAGAATCAATAGATAGTAGCATCAAACAAGCTAACAAGCTAACAGGAGAGTTAGCCTATATCTTCAAACCTCAAGATATGGGAGTATGAACTAGCATACAATCCACTATTTGAATACCTAAAAATAATGAATTAAGACCAATTTTTTCACCCTAAAGGATTCCTAAATCCTTTGTGTCATGAATCTAATTAAGAAAGTTAAAATTCTAATGATTATTAAACCACCAATATTAATTACAATACTGAGAATATATCCATCATGATGCTCACACCATGCTCAACTTCACATCAACAAAATACATGATTAAGAAATAAAGTGTAAAGTTGGTATAGCATTGCATAAGGATCCTACATCAACTCATTTAAGTACTTCATAATATTGAATACCAATGGTGTAAGTCAATGTTGCATTGATCTAGGCAATTGTTACATATAGACCTATGCTTAAAGTTCTTCATTGATAAATTCAATCTTCACATCCATTTTATCAGATTTTCATTATCACAAAGAAGCAATGAAAAATCACATAAAAGGAGTTGATATGATCCATAGTGGCATTCAAGTATGTGTCTACCCAAGTCTCTCTTTCTTTAAAAGCCTCTTGGAAATAAGGCAAAACTTATGTTCCTTAATTTTATTAGTAACACCAAACTCAATCTTGTTAACCCATTTTCAACCAACAATATCCTTTCCCATGTGCACAAAATATCTATTCTTATTCATCATGTGATAATTATACTCCACATGCATAGTTATCTCTCAATCAAGCATCCCTTCACCTAAGTAAAGGTAGTAACATTTACAACATTATCAATCTTATTAAAGATATAATGGAATGGTGGATTGTAATTATATTCATACATGAAGTAGGATTTGATACTTAAGGATTATTCAATATCATTTGGGAATAGAATGAGTCGTAGGAGATATAAGAGGTAAGATTGTATCAATAGAAGAAATATTGAGAACTATATGCATCTCCATTCCATCAAACTCTCTCTCTCTCTCTCTCTCTCTCTCTCTCTCTCTATATATATATATATATATATATATATATATATATATATATATATATATATATATAATCACTAAAAGGAGTGTTAACCTTTTTAGGGTCAACAAAGGGACACCTTAAGATTATATTTATTATTTTTATGTACATATCTACTTATATACACATGCACATAAAAAAGAAAGAAAAAGAAAATGGATACACCTCTAAAATTTAATTTATAACAAATCAACTCCTTACATATATTCTCTTTCTATCATGGGTCCATATTATAATCTCTATAAGTTTTTCCATAAATTTAGAAATATATATCCATTGCTAAGGGATGTACCTATTTATATTCTTACCTAATCCTATTCACATACAAATCATGTTGCTAACTACTATCATAGGTATAAATATATTTTGGCACTCACTTGCCAATATTGCTTATATAGGAGTGTCATTGATTATACTTATCTCCTTGACAACAATTCCTTTGGCTTATATAATTATCTTGTCCTAAGAAAATTTATAAAATACCATATTAAATTGAAAATAAAGAGGCACTAAGGGTTAGTTTATCTTCTTCTTGAGGGTGATCCATCTAGAGATCATATTCTAGATGTTATCTTTGAGATGCTTGATCCTCATACAATATTCCACTAAAGAAGTCACTTTTCCTAGATCAGTGGTGATAAAATATTTTTTTGAGACCTTATTCTTTGAAACCCTTACCCAAAAGTAATTTAGACATGTCAATACTATGTAACTTATAATTTATAATTTTCTTAATAGGATATCATTTTGTTGGATTACCTGCTTTATATGGATAGTCAAATCCTATGTTTTCTTCTAGACATCATTATAATTATAGTGATATTAATTGACATCAAATTGTATTCAATTTACCCCTAGAAAGATATGCGGTAAGTCAAATTTGGGTTACAATATACCTAAGATACTCCATAGCATGGACTTGCAAGATATCCATAAGAATGTAGAGGGACACTCTCATTAAGATGATGATAGATGTGATCTGCTCATATAGAGGATTTGGAGACCAAGTGGGTAGTTAAAACTCTCCAATTTAAATCGAGAGGCCCCAGGTTCAAATATCTCCCCTCATGTACTTCGGATATGCTATATACATAAAAAATTACAAATAAATAAATAATAAAAAAGATGATGATAGATGTGCAAAATATTCTACAAAGGAACACTTGATGTAGAGATAACAAATAGGAGGAATTGTATATTTGAATTATTGGGACCAAATCAATACAAAATTAAATCAAGGAGTTCAAATCATCTAAGTACTAATTTTATATAAATATATTTTTTATTATTAGGTTTAAGGCATCAATGTTGAACTCAAGGTTAGTTCTTTATGAAACATTAGAATAAGCAAAGTGGAAAAGTAGATGATGCTTAAGAATATGCTACAAAAATTTGATAATTTGATAAATATCTATGTAGATCAAGTTTCATATCAACATTCTTGTTTATTTGATGATGATTTAAAAAAATGATTTTATTTTGAAAAGTTAAACCCAAACAAGGTTATATCTTTATAAAGTAAATTTATACAATGCAGTAGTCTTAACTATGATTAAATTATCATATCAATAATGAATTATATCTGATTTAAAATAGTAAAAAAATAAAAAATATCTTCTAAAATATTATTATACCAAATATAAAGTCCTATATAATTTAGAGGCAAGCAGAGAACAAGTAAAATAAAATCAAATATATTATGCAATATTCATGGCCTTTCAAAACAAGCTTTGAAGATATAGGAAATTAATTTTTTTTAGTAAATTCATCTCACCAAGAATATGCACACTTATAAGGAAATTCAAAATATAAACAAAATAAAGTGAATCAAACATATTACCCAAATAGTCAATAATAGAAAATAAACATGACAATCATAAAAGGAAAAGAAATGAAAAGTATAATAATATTCTCATATATACCAATAGTCCATCATGATAATGAATAAATATATTTTCAAGTGATGTATAAATAAATGTTTTAATAGGGTACAAATACCTAACACCATACAATATCATACACCATTATAATTAAGTTGATAGGATATTGTATGTTGATACATTGTATTGATCAACTCAGGAGGAGAACATGAGCCTGTAGCATAAAAAATAAGACTATAAAATAGAATATAAATAAGCTAATCATGCTTTGTGGTGAATATAATATTTCTCAAAAACCCTACTAATCTGAATAGGATCCACAAAGAGAGGACCTTATGGAATAGTCCTTCCTTAAGGGGAACTTTCACATACAAGGTTGCACTTATAATTTGATGAATGCAACCTTGAGCATGGTTTTAGATAGGATGTCTAAACTTTGATTTACTAAATGTATATACACTTGCTCAAATTACCCCTTGAGTGTAAAACTAATGATATTAGTTCATGTGAATCTTATAATAATTGGTCCATTAATACTCCATTAACTAGAATTCTAGCCATATAATGATCTAATTTTTACAGAAGAGATTATTGAGATCATTTTGAGAATAATAAAACTTTTGATGAATCATTATCATCATCCATATAAGATAGATATATGGTATCCTATTCATTATTCTAAAACTTTGGTATTGATCTAAGAGGAAACAAGTAGCTTGAAATGGAATTATAGTTATTAAGGTCATCATCCCAATTTGTATAAAAGTAGCCTTACAATATAATGGAAACTTAAATAGAGTAATGAACACCTAACTAAGTCAAACACTGATATAGTCAAAAACTTTATTAGTAAAATGTTTATATAGCAATGCATAAGGATCCTACTTAAGATCATTTAAGTACTTCCTAATGTTGGACACCAATGGTGTAAGTCATTGTTGCACAAATCTAGACAATTGCTACATATAGGCCTCTTCCTAAAGTCATTCATTATCATAAATAAGCAATAAAAAATTGTGTAAAAGGAGTCCATATGATCCATACAAACATTCAAGTATTTTATCTACTCAAGTCTCCCTTTCTTAAAAACCCTCTTTGAAATAAGGTAATCTTTATATTTCTCAATTTGATTAGTAACATCAAACTCAATCTTGTTGACCCATTTTCAATAAAAAATTTCCTTTTTTGTGTGCAAGAAAACTATATCTCATGTCTTATACATTGTGTGATAATCATAATCCATATTCGTATCTATCTCTAAATCAAGCATCCCTTCACCTGAGTAAAGATAGTAAGATCTCCAAAATTATCAATATTATTGAAGAAAGAATGAAATGGAGGATTGTAATGATATTTGTACATAGAGTAGGCTTTAATATTTAAGGATTTTTCAATATCATTTTAGCAAATATATGAGTCATAGATATAAGAGGTAAGATCATACAAGTAGAAGTAATATTACGAACTCTATGCACCTCCATTCCATGAATCTTTATATAGATATCCACAACAAAACCACTAGAGCAAGAGGGAGTGTTAACCTTTTTTAGGATGAACAGGGGGACACATTCAGGTTATATTTATTAATTTTCTATGCATATATACTTATACACATGCACATAAAAAAATAAGAGAAAATGAGTATGCCCCTAAAATTTTATTTATAGCAAACCAACTCTTTACATATATTCCCTTTCTATCATGGGTCCATATTATAATCTCAATTATTTTTTCCATAAATAGTTTAACAAGTAAAATGCACCATAACATGTAAACAATAAAAATAAAATTTGATATATTTAGTGTACTTCTTGAATACAATAGACCCTTTTGGGGGTTGAATAAGTTATGTGTTTAAGAAAGAGAGTGATTCCCTTTAACAAAAATAAATTAATAGTGGTGTCAATATTTTTCTATGCTACGTTCAAAGTGTGGCGGGTTTCTAGTGACCACCATTGACCTTGAGCTACTCCAAGTGCCTAAATACACAAGCCCACAAAACACATTAGTAGCACATATTTACATAAAAAAAATCAATTAAAATTTAAGCCAATGTATTACAAATAACGTAGAACAAATTAAAATCATACTAAAGCCTTAAATCACAAAGCATAAGGAGATACTAGAGAGATTTTGAAAATATTTGGGCATGTTCAAGGTTGTGTTCCATGAAATGAGGGAAGGAGAGGGGGTATTTATAGGGTTTTAGGCAAGGTGAGGGGGGATGACATGGGAGTGAGGTGGAAGGGATGTGGTAGCCATATGGCATGTGGAGAACCCAAGGAAAATCTAGAGAGGACACATGGAGGAATGAGCACCCTCCATATTTATTATCCTTGCATGAGTTGAATCCTCATCCACCCAAGTGCCATAAATTGGCCTAGGAGGATGTGAGGGGTGCATGTGGGGAAGTGTGCATTGGGTGATGTGGGAAAAATGAAAAATATTAAAAGTGCAAGGGTGGAATATGAAGTGTACAAGTGGCTTAATGAGGGAGGTTTACTTTGAGGTTAAAGGGTAATTTTTAATTCATCCATTTTGGAGGGAAAAGGGTGAAGGGACCAAGACAATTAAATGGAAGGAATTTAGATGAATATTTTAGAAGAGATTAGACTTCCTAGGGCTTTGTTTAGGATTTTCAAATTAATGGTGCAATCTCCTAAGTATTAGACCAAGGGCCAAGGGGTATGGTTGGGGCATGGTTAGGGTTTTAATGAAGGGTTTGGGGGAATGTTGAAATTTGTGAGGATTTATTTAGGAATTTAAAATTCAATGTGCACTTTAATCATGGATTATGATATTATTAGGGATTAATGGAGGGCTTACTGGAAGGTTAAGTTAAGCAAATGGATGTTGGAGGAACTTTGAGGTGGATTAGAATGATTATGAATGCTAAGTAATGGATTAGAAGAATTAAATGAGTAGGGAAAATTAGAGGATGATTAGGAAGAATTAATTAATTAGGGGAAATGAATGGAATTAATGAAAAACTATGGGAGGTTAATAACACTTGAAGGGAATTTGGTGAATCTATCAAAATTAATGGTTTCTTTAGGTGGATTTAGTGAATTAGCAATGGTTTTGTAATGAATTTAGAAATATATAATATTTTGGGGATTTTTGAGGTGGATTTGTGATAATTTAATGGCTTTGATAAATCCATGAGAATTGGCTTGGGTAGTGACAAAAATGGCTAATTTTTGGCGTCTACAGATGCCTCTTTTATACCATGTTGTGTAAAAAACCATAATCCAGTGCAAAAATGAATGACACTTGGTCCATTGGATAAAAATATTTTTCTTATTACTCCAAAAAAAGGGATGTGAAAATGCATGAGTGTGGTTTTTTTCAAAAACGTTGTAGGTTTTGGTCTACCCCCTCAAACGACATGTGGGTTGAAGCATAAAGTGAAAACTATGAGCCAATTTGAAAAAAATATGGACGTAAAAAATAGGTCAATGATGGTATGTAGGATGAAAATGATGAAATTTAAAGTGAAGCATGAATTTAGGTGGCTAGTGTGAAAATTAGTGTAATAAAATGATGATGATGATATATATAGATATATATGATGGTTTTTGTTGATGTGGTGTGTGCTATGTGTGATGATGGTGTGATTAATGATAATGTATGAATGCATTAGATTATTTTAGTAGCAATAGATAAATGGATGATAATGCATGTTATGGATATGGTAACATAGATATATATACGTATGCAAGTTTATATATTGTTTGAGAAGGGTTTAAATGCATCTTGCTATTGATGATTTTAAATTATTAATCAAGGGAATCAACATGATCATAATTATATAAATATGAAATAAGTGGTAGGTGATGTGACATAAAGTATGCATGGGCGAGTGGAATGTAGAAGAAAAAGGGGATATGACTTATCCCTTCGCATACCCTAAAATGGAAGTATCAGAAAGTGTTTTTAAGAAAATCAAACACCCTAGTGACATCAATCAATATCATCTACTAATAAGTTAAGTACTCGAAGATACTAAGACCAGTCTAGTGAGTCAAGTCACTCAAGGACCAAAGTGTGTGCAGTGATGTTGATTTTCAATTTTGAGCAAGGTTGGATTAACTATTTGTAACTCAAACCATTGTAAATTAGCTCATTCTTGAGTGGTCAAAGGTTTGTACAAAATAAGGTTGCTAATGTGACAGATGTGTCACCACATAAAGGGTTTACTCCATTACCAATCAAGCATTTATAGCCCTAGTGGAGATAAACCTATAATCCTTCGATGTTGCTCCATTGTTAGTTGGGCATCTATAGCCTCAATGGAGACGTCTAAAATGGTCTAGGATCCATGATGAATGAGAGAAATTATTCTATGTTATTGCTTATGTGATTCCTTCTCTCGCTCTATCTGTGTGCAATGTGGATCCATGGGCTTGAATTATGTATGATAGGATGAGTAGAGGAAATAGTTTGTTTTATGGCTTAAAGCTATGCATGGCTTCATCCTTCCTAGAAATAAAATTTTATTACTATGTGAATTTTATGCGTAGTCCAGGAGAAAACTCAAAGCAACAAGAAAAGTCTTATAACACTCATAGACCTAATGATATTCAATTTAAGTTGATTGAGGGACTATGAATGGTTGAATAACTGAAATAATGTTAGGATGATATGATCCTAAGATAAGGAAGAGATAAATGGTGGTGGTGATATACACAAAAGTGATGGTCGATTATTGTTAGAATAATGGAAAAAAAGAGCATATAAAATGGTGGAATAAAAATGGCAATGAAGGTGCCCTTGATTAATACAACAAAACTATGTTTAACAAAATGCATGGAAATCAAATCAAAAAATGATCAAGATGCCACATAATTCAAAAACTGACACAAAACAGGGATGATAAAGTGACTATGAGATAATAAGGTGAATAAGAATGAAGAATGCAAACAAATAGAATGAAAGATAAAGAGAAGAAAGAAAAAATATAGAGAGAGGAATAAATAAGGGAAGAACGAAGAAGAACACTGGTCCATGGTATGTAGCCGCTCGAAGCATGACTATAGAACTAGGAGTGATGTGGGAGGTTTAGCAAAAAATGAAAGAGAATATGAATATATCAAGTGAGAATGAATTGAATTTCATTTGTTTGTTGATTTTTTTCATGTTTTTGTTTTTTTATTTGATTTTTGATATGTACAAGGAGATAAAGCTGAAGATGAGCTAGGCATAAAATGCACATAGGTAAAAGATATTGATAGGCTTAGGTTCCTCAATCCCCTTGAGGGTAGAAATATTATACACCCCAAACCAAAAATTTTGCTTGACAATAAAGGGTCCAAAGCAATTATCGATAAATTTATCACATAGATGCTATGGCAAACTAGAGTTTTGCTAGTTTTTTTTTAGAATGAGATCTCCTACTTGGAATTTATATGGATGTACTTCGTTAATATATACTTGTTTAATTCGACCCTCATAAATAAAAAGGTGCTTAAGAACATTTATTTGATGTTCATCAAGAAGGGTTAATTTATTTAGCCATGCTTGGCATGTTGTGTCATCATACATGAATTCCAATAGAGATATGTGTATTGATAGGATCTCAATTTCAAGGCTCTTGATCGCTTCGATACCATAGACTAGTAAAAATGGGGTTATTTTGATAATCATGCAAATGCTATTTCGATAAGCTCACAATACCAACAAGAGTTGTAGGTGCTAATCCTTGTGATTTTCTTTGTCAATTTTCTTGAGGATGGTGCAAATAGTCTTGTTGGAGGCTTCAACATGACCATTGCTTTGGGGGTAGTAAAGTATTGAGAAGCTATGTTGGATATGATACTTGTTTCAAAGTTCTCAAATATCCTTATTCTTGAAGTGTGGACCATTACCAAAGATGATATTTGAAGGGATACCATATCAACATATAATATAATGGAGTATGAACTCTATAATTCAAGGTCTTATCATGCTAGTAAGAGGAATGGCCTCAACCCGCTTGGTAAAGTATTCTATGGTAGTGATGATTAATGTGTGCTATCCCAAATAAGGAGGGGATATTTTACCCAAAATATCAAGGCCCCGTTGTGAGAAGGGCCACATGGATTGAATTAGCTATGATGCTTGTGATGGTAGATGGGTTAAATCTGGCATGATGTTGCCATTTGGAACATTTATTGATATATGCACAACAATCACACTCCATTGTGGGCCAAAAGGATCCCATGTGCAAGATACACTTTGCAATGGACATATTTCTAAAATTAATACCACATGTGCCATCATGATCTTGAGATATTATCCAATTTAATTCTTTTAATTCGAGATGGTGAAGAACACCATCGTATCCATGATGATAAAGCACATTCCCCAAGATAGTGTAGCAATCTACTTTTTATTTAAACATTCATTTAGAAACTAGTGATACATCCATAGATAGGGTACCGAGTTTGAGGAAATATTTTACCTAGGAGAAGTAATTGTGATATGGTTTTGATTGAACAAAATGTATGTCCCATTTGAGCTTGGAGGTTTCACAAAAAATAGTTGACTAAGAAAGTGTAATTATATGTATGGTACTTACATTATCAAAGGGCTTTTGTGGAATTAGAAAACCAAGAGAATCCATGGTATCCGCAAATTGGTTGGATGACCTGGGTAAGGCTTCAATAGCATACTAGTAAAAATGTATTAATAACTTGTCAATAATTTCTTTGTAGGACTTCAAGACTAGATATTTGTATTGATATATCCTCTTGACTTAATTGACAATGAGGAGGGAGTCACCAATGAATTTTATTTGTTTAATGTGCATGGCAACAACAGTTTTGAGTCCAAGGATGAGGGCTTCATATTGTGCATTGTTATTGGTAAAAGTGAAGTTAAGTTTGAATGACAAGGACATAGGGACCCATTGAGGTGTGAATAACATGACTCCTGCACTACTCCCTTGTTAGCACTTGGAACCATAAAATAAAATAGTAAGGTCAACTTAATCTTCAGGTTTGAAATGCTCTTCTAGTTCAGTAACATTGAAGATTGAGTTGTCAAGGACCTCTATGATAAGGGGTTTGTCATATTGAAGAGGGGATTTAGTGAGTTAGGCAACAATGACGTGACCCTTGATGGATTTTTGACTAATGAATTAAAAATCATATTCTATTAAAAGCATAATAAATTTTTCCGTTTGACTATTAGTGTAAGTGTGACTCATCATATTATGCAATAAATGTTCCCTTGCTATGACATATGTGGTATGATTTAGCATGTAATGACAAAGCATTTTGGTTGTGAATACAACATCTAAGCGTAGATTCTCCATACATGTACACTTGGATTCATAACTCACCAAGTTTGAATGATATATTAAATTATCTGATCTCATTTGGCATCATTTTTTTGAGCCAACAAAGTCCCTAAAGAAAAATTAAAAATGTACAAGAGGAATGGAACACCTGGTCTAGGAAGGAAAAAATGGGTAACACGAGGTAGCATTTAATGGTGTTAAAATCCCCTAGAGATTTTATGGTCTATTGAAAGGTAACCTCCTTTTGCAAAATATGATTGAAGGGATTGTATTTATTTGACAATTGAGTGATAAAATGATGAGTTGCTTGAATTTTTTCTTGTAAGCTGCAAAGCTCCTTAAAAGTTGTTGGGGGTTGCATTTCAACAATTACCTTGACCTTATTGGGGTAGACTTCAGTGCCTATTCTGGAGATGATTAACCTTAATAGAAGTGACACTAAAGACACACTTATTAGGGTTTAATCTCAAATTGTGCTCGAGAAGCCGATCAAAAAATTTTCAATGGACATTGATGTGCTTGTATTATTTTTTGGACTTAGTCAAAATATCATCCACACAATATTCAATAATATTATGCACATAGTCATGGAAGATGTAAGTCATAGCCTATTTGAAAGTGGCACCTGTGTTCTTGAGTCTAAATGACATGAATTTATAGCAAAATATCTTCTAGGGTGTTTTAAAAGATGTCTTGTGTTGGTCATGTAGATTGACACAAATTTCATGACCAACAATATATTCCATGATTGTCTCAAAGTTATCCTTGGGACACACTTTGTTAAAGTCTCAAACATTAGTGCATATGTGTATCCCCCATTTGGTTTTACCAATAGGTACAATGTTTTAAATCCATTTCGGGTAATCTATGCATTGAATGAAGTCCAAGTCTAAATTTTTTTACAGTTCTTCTTTGATTATGAGGGCAATGGTGGGATGAAGCTTCCTCAATTTTTGTTTGACCAAATATATTTCGAGACTTAATGTGAGATTTTGGATGACCAAGTAGGATCGAGGCCCAACATATCCTTATAAGACCAATAAAAAACTTGATTTTATTATGTCAAGAATGCCATGAAACTTTCATGCTCTTTTGTTGAGAGACTCATTCCAAGCTTAAGGATTTAGGGGTTTTTAGGGTTGGTACTAAGTTTTATGTTAATGGTTTCTTAAAGTAGCATGTGGGAGCCCTCCTCGAGCTGATGAGTATTGAGAATGAGGTGGATGTCATTGATAATATTTTTGGACAAGGGTGGAATGGTGTCACTGACTTCAACTTGATAAATAGGAGAGGACAAAGAAGGATGAAGGTAGAAATTGGTTTCACAAAGTAATTGGTTAGAAAGAAGGAAATCAGAGTTAGAAGGAGGGGAGGAAATTTGATCAGAGTCAATGATATTGGGGTTTATAGGTATGGGATTAGAAGGATTATGAGGGTTGTGAAGAGGCATGGATATTTCAATGGAGATCACATTAACTTGAGGGGATGAAGGTGATGGAGGGTGATATGATGGATTTTTGAATGGATTCTCATGAGGGAGAAGCTAGGTTAAATTGAAGGGCAAGGATTAGGTGGAAGGATCAAAATGTGATATTGGTGTTGGATGGGGGTATTGGAGCACTCTAATGGAAGGAGCATGGGAAGGATTAGAAGAGGGAATAGATGTAGGTGAAAATTACCATTGTTTTAGGGATCAATGATTGGGATGACTGAGGAAGAGTCATATTTTGAGCTATCAAAAGAAATAGAAAGTTGATCAAATTGCTCCCTCTGAGGTATCATAGGATAAGAAATTAATCATGGCCACTTGAGAAGTGTTATTTATCGAGGGTTGATGGGACTGAGTATCAATATATTCTTCATCACTATCCTCCTCAAGACCAAGATTGATGCATTACAAATCATCTCTGAATAGATCAACTAAGGCATGACTATCATAGCCAAGGCCAAATCTAGCTATGGGTAATTGATAATGGGGATCTATAATATTTTAAATGCCTTGCTCATAATGACCAAAACCACCACTTTTATAGTTAAAGTGTTGAAAATATCTCATGGTGAAGGAGAGGTTAGACAAAAATTTTATGTTTCCACAAAATAACACTTTGACCTCTTTATCAAGAGATTTATCAGAATATGAATCAACTCCTCCAATACAAAGTTGGTATGATCAGAGGAGGAAAACATAGTAACAATAACACCAATGATTAAGGGAGGGTCACAAGGGCAACCAAAACCCCTAATTGACTCTATTATTGGAGGTGTAAATGTGATGTTATGCATGACGTACTCACCTATTCTAGGATTTGTCATATGGATGTCAATGTGTGTGGGTTGGAATGAAGATGACTAAGAAGTGGATGGGTATGAAGGCTTAATTTTGTCCTCAAAAGTGAACAACGGTGTGGTTGAGAGTGGAGAAAATAGGGTGTGCATCACATGAATTGTATCCAAAATGGTTGGGGATAAATTAAATTGGTTTGGAGGAGGGGGTGGTTCAAGTGCTATGGAAGGAGAAATGGTTTAGGATTATTGGGTGGAGGTAGATGTGGTGGATGTGGGAAGTGGAATCATGGTAATTGGTTCAATAATGGAGGGAGGAGATGTGGGGATGAGAGCTATTGGTTGAGAGGTGGAAGAGGATGGATTACAAGCAAGAGGAGGTGGAAGTTGTTAGGAGGTAGCTAGTTTAGGACGATGGATAATGGGGGATAAAGAGGAATGCATGGGAGCATAATGCACTATAGGTAAGAGGGGTGGGTTGGATGATGGATGTGAGAAATATGGTGGAATGGAGGAAAAATTATGAGGTTGAGGGGGAGGGAAAAAAGGATGAGGATATTGATGAGCGTGAATGAGGTGGGTGAAAGGAGGAGGGTATGGATGTTGATCTAGAGGTTGAGAGGGCAAAGCATGTGAGGAATATGATGAATATGGATGGAAAGGATACAATATGGTGGTAGAAGCATGATGATCCAAGGATGAAGAAGAATGAGGGACAAAATTAGGAGGAATTGGATGGGTAGATTGTGAATTAGGTGGGGTAGGGTGAGGGAGAATTGTGTGGGAATATGATGAGTTTTGATGGATATTGTCTACCCCCTCAAGCTATGAGTGGGTGGATGAAAGAATGGATGAAAATGATGAGCCAATTGAAAAAGGTGGAATGGGAAATGGGGATAAGAAAAGAATTAAATGTGGTAGGTGGGGGGAATTGTGGTGTTTTATTTTTCTTTTGTAGGGTTTTTATGTGTTTTATGTTCCCTAAACCTAGGAAACACAAAATGTAGTGATGGAATGAGGTCTATAAAGGTGTGTTCATGCCCAAACCTATTTTAAAAAATAAGACACAAAAGACTAATGTGGCTTCCTAGGATGGTGGTTTGGCTTTGTGTATCCTAAAAGGGATAAAAATAACCTCTCAATAGATATCACATTGTCTAAGTCCTACTACTTGCCCAACTAAGCTTTTGCTTCACCCTCGGTTAAGCTCAAATAAAAATGATAACTATGGTCCACTAATTATTAAGCATCGTGGTCATAGGGAATATAACCTAAATATTACTTGAGCTAATACCAAGGTTAACCAAATTCTCAGTAATGAAGTTGAATAAACTATCCATACTAACTATGGTATGCTAAGTCTCAACCAATGGTTATGAATGATGTCCAAATCACCAGGAGGTTTTTATCGCAAACATATATATATTACAAAATATGTTTGTGCAATGTGTGTGGTAACATATGCACAACATAATGTAAATAAGTACTTATAAGATGGTCCTTAGACTAATATGCAACTAATCTAAGGAAGAATGAGTGCAAGGTGTGAATTTTTGTTTTTTGGAATTGATGGTTTTGATTTCTTTTTTGTTTTTTTGTTGAAATAGGAGTGAGCATAGGGAATGGGTTAGTGCATATGCACTCTACATGTTTTGGTCTATCATAGGCCAATGTAGGCCTATCACACGTAGGCCTATGTGATAGGCCTATGTGTATCGGGCCTATGTAGGCATGACACACCTTAGGCACATAATGTTTTCTTTAAATTAGCCTATGTGGGAGGGGTGTGGATGTAGTTAGTGAGGGGTTTTGGGCTAGGTAGTGATGGGGTGGCCCATAGGGAGTGGTTGAAAGGAAGGCCATGGATTTATATAGGAGGAGGGTATAGTGGGACCACAACAAGAGTTAGACCACACTGATGCATGGCCCACATAGGGAAGGAAGTGCAGGCAGGGCCACAATAGGGGTTAGGCCACACAAATGCATGGTCCATAGAGGGAAGAAAGTGCAAGCAGGGCTATGCAGGAAGTAAGAGGGCTCGGGAGGAAGTAGGGGGCCCACAAGGGCAGTTTTTATTTTAAATTTTAAAAATGAACAATTAAAATGAAAATATATTTTCTTTTAATAAAAATAGAATAGAAAGAGACAAAAACTAAATTAATTTTTTCAAATAAAAAATAAAATAAAAATAAACATGAAAGCTAGAATTAATAGTAGAAATAAAGCAGCTTAATTTTTTGTCAACACAAATAAATAAAATAAAATGACTTTATATTTTTTATTTAAAATAAGCATAAGTAAATAAAGGCAAGAGATTCTTTTTCTAAATAAAAAATAAAATAAAATGAAAGGTTACTTATTTTTTAATTAAATTAAATATGGATTATTTTTGTACCTACATATAGTTCCTATTGATGAGTGAACTACAAATATAAAACACAATTGTAACCACAAAAAGAGATAAAGTTAGTTTTTTTTTTTAAATAAAAAATAACATGCTTAAAAGTAGCTAAAAGAAACTAAAAAAGGAATGTGGTTAAGAAAAATCATGGTCGCCATTTTTGTAACAAGTAAAATGTACTATAACATGGAAAATATGAAGAACACAAGGTTATACTATGAAGGGGGGGTGAACAGTATAAGATCATTTTTTACTTTCTTTCCAAATCAATATCAATTAATGTTCTTAATTGCAATAACAAAATATATCAATGTGCATTAATAACTTAGATAGCAGTAGTAAGAAAGAGCACAAGTCACCACACATAATTGAGACAAGATTTAATGTGGTTACCCCAATGTTGGGTACTCCACCAGATAATCTCATTATAATATTTCACACATAAATAAGGATCCTTATCCAATACAATTATTTCTTTGATATTCTCAAAGCTAAACAATAACAAGTTCACACAAAATTTGTCCAAATATGAATAACAAGCTCACATTGAACTTGTCCAAAACTGAATAACAAGCTCAAACAAAACTTTTCCAAAACTAAATAACAAGCTCACATAGAACTTGTCCAAAACTGAATAACAAGATCACACAAAAATTTTCCAAAAATGAATAACAAGCTCACACAGAACTTGTCCAAAACTGCTCTAGAAATCTCATCAAGAACTTGCCCAAATATTCTCTAGCAAGCTCACCAAGAACATGCCCAAAACTTCTCTAGCAAGCTCACCAAGAACTTGCCCAAATCTGCTCTAGCAAGCTCATCAAGAACTACCCACAAAGACGTCCACAAAGCTATCCCAAAACTATCCATAAAGATGTCTCAAAACTATCCACAAACTTATCCCAAAAATATCCTCAAAGTTATCCCAAAATTATCCTCAAAGGCCTTCTCAAAGGCTCAATCAATCATGCAAAAGTAGCACTCAAATCTCATCCACAAATCTATCAAGGCAAATATCAAGGATTAACTCAACAATGAATGGAAATGTACTCTTCAATGGATGACAATAATGATCCACAATGATCTCAACTCAACTCAACTCAAATCAACCCATAGAAGCCTATAGAGAATTGTTAGAGATTCAATATGTTCTAATCTCAATATCAACTCAAATCAACTCAACTCAACTCAAATCAATCTCAACTCAACTCAAGTCAACTCATAGAAGCATAAAGAGAATTATTAGAGACTCAATATGTTCTAGTATCACTCTCAACTCAAATCAGAATTATGGAATTAGTTTGTTTCATGGAACTTGACCAATCACCTTACACAATCACTTGACTAGGCTCAATAAACTCAACTCAACCAATCACCACAAGGGACTACTCTTTCTCACAAAAACCCTAAACCAAGCATGTATCAACCAACTCAAATGTTTCCAACAATGCTCAACCATAAATCTCACATAACAATGATACTCATGTTCTTTTCCAATTATTTCACAACCAATGGGCTTGAACAACTATACTTATAAAACAAGGTTTAAAAATAACTCTAAAACCAAAAAACCTTGAAGCATTCAACCAACCACTTTCGAAAAAGAAACCACAATCAATCCTTTTCAATTCAATGATATTTCAAAAATAAACCACCATAAACAATCAATAGGAGAATGTGCCCATACCTTTTGATGCCAAGAAGTTGTCCACAAAATCTGCCACACTAAACACAAATTTCCAATCCAATCTCAATAAGGGTTAGTGGACTTCAAATAATAATCACAAGATAAGCGTAACTCAATTTACACCTTTTTAATCCACCTTAATAAACACATCCACCAAAGTCCTTTTTAATAAAAACTCCTATAAAAAATAATAATCAATAAGGCTCTCAAAATATTTTATAACAACTCCTTATTTCTCCTAAATCTTCATTTTCAATTTCATGAGTATCAAAATAAATCAACAACTCATCCACCTCTGAAATAATAATCACAATCCTTATAAAAATAAATTTTAATTAAAAACTTTAATTATTCCTTAACCACCTTATAACTCCTATCCTAGGGCATCAACGAAATTAATTTGAGCCAAACCTAATTACCTCCTCAAGGGGATTCGAACCCCCAACTTGCAAACACCGCGAGCGCCTTAGCCACGACTAAGTTTACCACATGAGCTAGCCACTCATTCGAAAGGAAAAGGCATGACATGCCTTAAGTCCTTCCTCCCTTCCACGCAAACCAAAAGCGCTTCGAGCACTTTCCTTCCAATGCCTTCGAATGTAGTCAAGGAGATTCGAACCTTGACGTAAAGCACTGCCACACACCTTAAAAAAATCCAATTTCCAATGTACCACTCTGCCCACAATTTCTTGGGCTTTTTATCAACCTTAGATTTATTCATTGTCTCCCTTTTCAAAACTATTTTCGCACGAGCTCTCTTCGGATGTTTAGCCAACGATTAACACGAGCAAGGATTAATTTCAAATGAACCTTAGGATCCCCCTTTATATAGTTTTCTCCTTATTTTATATGATGTCAGCGCATTATTGATTTTCCCTCTTTCTTTAGATGTCGGTAAAGCTCAAGGATGAACTAAACAATGAATGGCAATGTACTCTTCAATGGATGACAACAATTATCCACAATGATCTCAACTCAACTCAACTCAAATCAACTCATAGAAGAATAAAGATAATTGTTAGAGACTCAATATGTTCTAATATAAATCTCAACTCAACTCAATTTAACTCAACTCAATATCAATTCAACTCAAGTCAACTCATAGAAGCATAAATAGAATTATTAGGGACTCGATATGTTCTAGTATCACTCTCAACTCAAATCAGAATTATGGAATTGTTTTGTTTCATGGAACTTGACCAATCACCTTACACAATCACTTGACTAGGCTCAATCAAATCAACTCAACCAATCACCACAAGGGACTACTCTTTCTCACAAAAACCCTAGTCCAAGCATGTATCAACCAAATCAAATGTTTCCAACAATGCTCAACCATAAATCTCACATAACAATGATACTCATGTTCTTTTCTAATTCTTTCACAACCAATGGGCTTCAACAACTATGCTTATAAAATAAGGTTTAAACACAAATCTCAAACTAGAAAACCTTGAAGCAATTATCGAAAGTTTCATTGGTAAAGTTCTACCACACACTTTAACAAAATCTAATTGCCAATTCACCATTCTACCCACAATGTCTTGGACTTTTGATCAACTTTGGATTTATTTTTTGTCTCCCTTTTCAAAACGATTTTTGCACGAGCTCTCTTCGGATTCTTAGCCAATGATTAACACAAGCAAGGATTAATTTCAAATGAACCTTAGGATCACCTTTTATATAGTCTTCTCCTAATTTTTGATGACATCGATGCATTATCGATTTCCCCTCTTTCTTTAGACATCGACACTAACTTTAATTTTAATTTTAAAATTTAAATTTAAATTTTAAATAATTAAAATTTAAGAAATGAAAGGCCAAACTCGGTTTTAAGAAAAATCCATTTCAAATATTCCATCCATGGTTTTAAATAAAACCTTTTATTTTGTCTGCCTTGGTTTTCATAAAAACCCTGATTTTATCCATGCTTTCCAAAATATCATTTGCCCACAAAAACTCAAAGTGATCCATATGACATCAATGATCCATGTGACATCAATGAGAACATAAAATAACTCAAATTGCCAATAAAATACACCATAACATATAAACAAGCAAAATTAAAATTGGATATATTTAGTGTGCTTCTTGAATACGATATACCCTCATAGGGGTTGAATAAGTGATGTGTTCAAGAAAGAGAGTGACCCCATTTTATAAAAACTAGTTAACAATGGTTCCAATATTTTTCCATGCTACATTTTAAGTGTGATGGATTTTTAGTGACCACCATTGACCTTGATCTACTCCAAGTGCATGCACACACAATCCCACAAAACAAGTTAGTAACACCTATTTACATTATTAAAAAATATTAATAAAAATCCAAGCCAATGTATTAAAAATAACTTAGAATGAATTAAAAGTATTCTAAAGCCTTAACTGACAAAGAATAAGGGGATCCTAGAGATATTTAGATAGCATTTGTGTATGGTCAAGCTTGTATTCCATAAAATAAGGGAATGAAAGGGGGTATTTATAGGGTTTTGAGGTAGAATGGATGTGGCAGCCATGTGGCACATGGAGAACCCAAGGAAAATCTAGAGAGGACAAAAGAAAAAAAGTGCCCCTTCCATATTTATTATTCTTGGGAGGGCTGAATCCTCACCCATCCAAGTACCATAAATTGGTCTAGGAGGATGTTAGGGGTGCATGGAGGGAAGTGTGCATTGGGTGATGTGGGAAGAATTAAAATTATTAAAAGTGCAATGGTAGAAGACAAAGTGTACAAGTGGCTTAATGAGGAAGGTTGGCTTTGGAGTTAAAAAAAATCTAATTCATTCATTTTCGAGGGAAAAATGGTAAGGGGACCAAGACAATTAAATGGAAGTAATTTAGGTGAGGATTTGGGAAGGGATTATACTTCCAAGGGATTTGTTTGGGATTTTTAAAATAATTGTGCAATATCCTAAGTATTTTACCAAGGATAAAGGGGTATGGTTTGGGCATAGTTAAGGGTTTAATGAAGGGTTTTGGTGAATGGTAGACTTTGAGAGGATTTATGTAAGAATTTAAAATTCAATGTGCACTCCTCTTGGGATTTGGTCATGGATTATGATATGATTAGGGTTTAATGGAAGATTAGGTTAAGCAAATGGAGGTTGGGGGAAATTTTAGGTGGATTACAATGATTATGAATGCTAATAAATGTATTAAAAGAATTAAATGGAGTAGGGAAAATTAGAGGATGATTAGGAAGAATTAATGAATTGGGGAAAATTAATGGAAATAATAAAAAACTATGGAAGGTTAAGAACACTTGAAGGGAATTTAGAGTAATTGGCTGAATCTATAAAAAATAATGCTATATTTGGGTGGATTTAGTGAATTAGCAATGGTTTCGAGATGAATTTAGAATTTTGGAATATTTTGGAGACTGTTAGGGTGGAGTTGTGACAATTTGAGGGCTTTTATGAATCACGAACAATCCACTAAGGCTTAGTATTGATTGGCACATATACTACTAAAAGAAAAGGTAGGTCTTAGTGTATCTTCCTCTTGAGATTGATCCATCTGGAGATTATATCCTAGAGGTTACCTTTGACATGCTTGATCCTCATACAATATTATATAGAAATAATTTTTCCTAGATCAATGGAGGTAAAATAATTTCTTAAGACCTTAAGTTTGGAATCCTTGCCACCAATTCATTTAGAAATATCATTCTTGATTTATAATTTTTCTAATAAGATATGATTTTTTTGGATTACCTTATTTACATGGATATTCAAATCCTAACTTTTCTCCTAGACATGATTATAAATAGAATTAGTTACATTAATTGACACCCACTTGTATTGAATTTACCCCTAGATAGATATGTGGTAGGTCAAATTTTGGTTATAATAAACCTAAGATACTTTATAGCATGGAGTTGCAAGATATCCATAAGAATGTAGAGGAACACTCTTTGTTAGGATATTTTATTACATCATAATTATTAGATCATGCATTATTTAGCTAGGAGATAATTTTAATATTTCTTGCATCTCTTAATTGGAATTATTTATCTTGGATTTTATAACCCTAAAACATATATTAAATGATCTCTTGCCTCAATGAATGAATTAAATTTTGCCCCCATTGATATTCAAGAAGATTTAAGAGGAGAAATATTTGAAATTCTCTCCTCCCTGTGACTGCTAATTTGAGTGTCAATGAAATGCATGGAATAGTCAATCTTGTTGAAGGAGAAATCCTGTGTGTTTATCATTGGAAAAGTTAAGGTTGTAATGATCATGGGGACTGATCTGAGTGAGTTAGAGGTGTTTTGGGGCTTAAACAAGACTGAGCTATTGAAATCCATGATGACCACTTTGACCAATTTCTTGTACAAGAAATTTTTTATTTTGAATATGGGTTTGTGGTGTTGAGGACATATTAGTCCTTTGGAACCTTCATTACATAGGCATAGAATAATTATGCACCACAATATGCACTCTCTATCTCTGTATCTATATCCTCAGAGAAATATAAATAAGAGTAATGAAAAATAAGAGACTTTGTTATGCATAATGATTTCCTTCAAGGTTTTTTCTAGACAAGGTGAACTAGTCCAAGGAAATATATATTCATCTGAATTATGGTGTTCATGTTGGAGACCATGACCAAGAAGAATCTAAGGTAATCATCAGGTCCAAAAGTTGTATGACATTAATAATGAAGGAGGATGATATTGAGCATTGTCCTAATGGAAAATTTGATATGGAAGATATTAAGAATACAATGATTAAATAATTAGTGATGATGCAAGACCATGTTGACTCTCAAATCAGTTGTACAATTTTCTATAAAAAATTTGAATTAAATGAGGCAACACTATGACTGTCTTGTCACCCTTTGTCATCTACACCAAGATCCCTCAAAACTCTTGAAAAGACCCATTCCAAAAATTTGCAAGCATGTTCCTTTTTTCTAGACCCAACATGCCTGCATAATGATCCCTACCATGATACCTTATGGGCAATAGAGCAACATAGCAATGGTTGAAAAATATATACCACTCGTTTACAAAAAAATCGACATCATTTTATCATGCTTCAAATCCATAATAATTTATGTTGAGGGGGTTTTAGTGCTCCTATAGGAATGCACTATGGCCATGTTAAGGGAGCTCCTAATGAGCTTTGACATGGAGAATATATTCAATTCCACAGTGATGAGGAGATTAATATCATTAAGGATTTGGTGGTCCATTTGGTTAAAATTGGTGGCATTATTGATGGTGATAAAACAACTATAGATGAGGTGATCAACATAAAATTTGTCTTAGGATGAAGTTACCACCAATATTTACATGTATTAATAACCAAACATCAACAAAATTTGAGGAATAGATGAAGATTCTACCAAAAATTTTATAAGCTTCGTCGATGTTGACTAGTTAGTATGGAGGAGAACATCAAAGTAAGGACCTCAACAAGTCTATGATAGCAATAAATCATGTTGTATTGTGAAGGCTATGAGAACTATATATAAGAAACATTTTTCTCCAATTGACCCCTATGCCATCCAAAAAATAGTCCAATGTATGGTCATTGGGTTATTCTCTTCTATCATAGTGACTATTGATATTTTTTGGTTCACCAATAATGTGGAAAATGACAATATAATGTGTAGGATGTGGATGAAGTGGAGCTCTATCACCACAAATAATGAGATTTATTTATCATCAAGTTATATTTTTTATGGACCAAGTAGACCATATCTCTGCAAAGTATGACTACAATGACTTTCTTTTCAAGTGCATGAAGCACTTGGAGCCCATGTAGTGTTTTGCCATTGGTATCATAGCAATATTTTAGGAGGTAATAGTGCACATTGCGCTCACTTCATTTCATGAATTTTTCATGCTAGTGATACCATAGTACAAATATTTACATTAAAAAAATGGACTAAGTTGCAATATGTGATGATGCTCTCAAAAATATTTTCATGACTAGGGAGATGCTATACATGAACCCACTATAAGTGGAGATGTGGATCCACATTGAGATATGCATATGCAATTGACGTGGTTGAGGGATATTATGTGTAAAATAAACAATAATTTCTTTTCCATCACAAATTCTGATGATGTGTCAGTTTTTGCATACATTCAACTTTTGTAGACACCAAAATCTAGCCACTTGTCATCCATCCGTATCTCCAATCATAGCCACCCATTATTTATATATATGTATTTAATTAATATATGTATAGATATTAATATTTTATATATTATATTTATATATAATTAATAAATATATATATTTATATGAATTAATCCTAGCCTTTCACCATGTCTTAATATCAGCCATCCATCCATATCAATCCATGCCAATTAACTAGATTTAATCTCCACCCTTCCTCATGTTTTAATCTCGACCACTTTTTTTGTGTTGTCAAAATCCTAACATGTTAAAGGGAATATTATAAAAGAGGAGTCATTTTGATAAATCAAACCCTAAGTTTTCCCTTAATTCGTGGTGCTTAATATTCCTAAGCTCTTTTGAATCTTAAGATCTTTCTGCCCTAAAGACTTCATCGTCGATTTCATCCCTCTTTGATACCATTTGCATCCATCACTTCAACAATTGCCCATCCCACATGAACCAGATCTAGTTTTACAACACCTTCCTTAGCCCTCAAATTCCCTCTAGATCCACCAGAATACCATTGGGTATTTTTGAAACCTTTATGATTCATCCGTCATCATCATAGAACACCTTGGTGCATCTGCTACCATCATAGAATACCTCTGGGCATTTCCTGTAGTATATTTGTAGCCCTATGATCCTCGAGTGCAGTTCAGACATCCCTGTGACCATAATATATAGAATTAGAAATCTCAAGTGATAAGGTAAATGGTTTTATTTGCATTTATTTTACATTCTTATGTTCTATTTATAGTTTCATTCTACAACATCTAGGGTTTAGTAATTTTTATTCTTCTGAGGGTCTCATGCAGTGGATTCCCTCACAAGTATTATTGAATATTTTGTGTTTTTTACTATTTTAAGGTATAAGTATCATATTTATAGAAGTTATTGAAGCTAGGGTGGCCCTTTAAAGATATACAAGCCCACCCGTAACCTTGTTTGGATCGAAGACAAGCATGAAGAAACTAACTATTTTGAACTAGGGTTTCAAATAACCCTAGTAACTATAAATTTGTATCATAAATGTATTGTAAAACCTCACATTGGGCCACATTTATTGTATTATTTTGAGATTTGCATGCATTTATAAAATCTTATCTATCTTGTGAAATCTTGTGTTATTTTTGTATTTTTAAGTATTTTATCTTCTGTTTTGGTGTTACTTGATTTAAATTTATGAAATGGTGATCATGGTGGGACCTCCAAGGGTTCTCAATTTTAATTTACTTTGTCACTAACTCCTGTTTCTATTCTACAGGTCTCAAAAATTCAATTGCACAATTTTTGCAAAAAACAAGGGTTTTTAGAGGTTGTAGAAGTTGATTAGAGGTCATGTGGATGCCCTACAGTGATTGAGGTGCACACTCCAGTGTTTAGGAGATAACCTAGTGCATTTTAGTGGCTTTAATGTGCATTTCACAAAGTTGGGAAGAATTACATAGGATTCTTGATAAGCCTGCTTCAAACCCTAATCCATTTTTGTCTTTATTTTCTTGCTTTTTACAGTAAAATTGACAAAAATTAATTCATTTATTTTTCTGTTTAAAGATTTTACATTTTTATTTGCATCTTAGGTATTTACATCATTGCATTCATGCATTCATTATATATCATATTTATTTTATATTTCTATTAATGTCTTATGTATTCATTCATTATTTTTGCATACTATTTTTATGTGAAATTACAAAAGCATAAAATAGTTGCATAATAAGGTTTTAAAAGTTCTATTTTTACTTGTCTAAGTTGGAACAAGGTTAGAATACATAAGTACACTCCCGCATTTGGTGATTCAAGGTGGAATAACTAGGTGAACCCTCCATTGTTGGAATCATGTGATGATTCAGAGTGTATCTTATGCAGTGTACCCTAATTTTTTTTTAGAAACTTGGTATTATTGTTTTTGGATTCTGATTTAAACCTATGAAATAGGCTACTTTTAACATTGTATGAACACAATAGATAACACAAATTCTAAAATGAATCATAGATATTACACACATCATAATAAATGGCAATGAGTTGGATTCCATAACCAACCATTGTTTGAGATTTGGTGATGGTGGGGTTCACCTCCATTCATCAATATCTACCCTTAGCAACACCCTTGAGAAAAATTTCTAGATTTCATCACCAGGAAGAATCTCATTTGCCAGCTAGCCATAGATTTTATCTTGCATAATTTATATTAGCACGTTCATAACACACAAACCTCACTATATATATATATATATATAAGAGGTAAGAAAAATCTATTGCAAAAATGTAGGACTAAATTGCTTTTTAAATTTTGTAAACTTTTTATTTGCATTTCTTTCCTACATATTTCATAATTGATTCACTAACTTATGGTTTTAACATGAAATAAAACAAAAATATAGAGTTAAAATTCCATCAACCAAGTCACTTCATCCATGGAGTGTTCAACATATTTCATTACCACTTTTTTGGCTAACCCCATTAGTGTGATACAAATAAGTTGTTCAGATTTATCTATGCATTCCTCACACGTTGTGCATACTTCAAATGTTGATTTTTTCCATAGATCCATACATACATCTATTTCAAAAATAAAACTGTAATCCCCCACCAACCATAACATAACCTACATAGACATGGATAAAGTGGAAGCTTTTCAAAGATCCGCTAACTATGTTCTAGAACAAGTCCATAGTCCCCCTAGACATGATCCTTCTTTTCAGTAGAAACTTACCCATTCACAACCTTCTAGTTTCACCTAGGTGTACACTAACCCTCTTTCTGAGGCATCAACTACACCTTCCTATAATTGGTCTATTCCACAAAATTCATGTGCTCAAATCAACCCCATCCCATATTCATACACCACCACCTATGGCAATTTGTTGTATGAAGCACATGCCAATGCTGCTTCACAAATGGCAGTTTCTATCCCATTTAGTGTATTTCATCCAGTTGCAATTCTCATTGTAACCTATCCTCCACCTACCTCATCCATTCCCTCCACATATACACCATCGACCTTAGAGGTATCCATACAAAAATCATGGTAAAATATCAATAAATTTCTTATGGTTCAACAAGGTGCTCAATCTTGTTCCCAATAGCAAGTACATGAAACAAATTTTAAATCCTAGCTTATTTCCACCCAACCCACATTTTGCACTCCAAATTCATCATGGATACCACAATATTATATGGTTTCCATTCCCACACCACCATTAACTCACACCCATGTCATTTCCACAAATCATCAAATTCATAGTCCTCACACATCATCTCCTTTTCAACATCCACAATCATTTCTTCATCAAGCTCAACATCACAAAATTTAATTTATTCCACCAAATTATCACCATCTCATCACACCCTAGCATCTCACCACTCCATATTCATAAAATCACCAAGTAATTTAGGGCTTCCATATACGTGGGGAAGACACTTGAATTCAATCCATTCAACAACAAATTGACAGCTTGATACAACATACTCCTGGTATGATGAACCAAAAGACAACTCTAAGAGAGCTGATCAATCAACCAATTCATTTTTTAGTACCATCACTACCATATCATACAGATTTTACATTACTAAAATTTTATAAATTCAAAGGGACTGAGGACCCTAGAGAGCATGTGAGTACATTCATTCACTCCTAAAAATAAAATTTGTAATGCTTCTAATATTTTCTCAAACATTGGGAAGAGATGTTGTAGAGTGGGACATCTATTTACCTCATCATAGTATTTATACTTTGAATAATTGGTTGACCAATTTCTCAAAATATTTTCTCTCAATGTTAGAAAGAAAGTATCATTGTCTAACTTGTATGGCTTAATTTTTTTTTATGATGAGTCAGTATATGAATTTGGTAACTATTGGAGGGTTGTTATCACAAAACTATCATTCACCCTACTAATGGAAGAGCTAAACCGATTGTTTACCAAGAGTTTCCTGAAAAACATTTCTTGGTTATTACAATTACAATAGTACAGATCATTTGAGGAAGCTCTTGCCTAGCCTAGAATGATTTAGGAGATAAAAATCCAATAAGGTGTGCTTAAGCCCAAAAATAAAGAATGGCAAAATAAGATCCAATACAAAGGTAGTTATTCTATCCAATCCAAACCAAATCAGGCCAATCAGGCCAATCAAGACAATCAAGTCAATAAAGCTAATAAAGCAAATCAAGTGGTCATGAGCTAGCTAGTGATGGCTCAACAACAACCCATACAACAATAACCACAACAAATCGTATATCATACGGTTTCCTCACCATCACAATTAGTCCAAAATATAGTGCCAACTTTGGAAAATCACCCACATTGACAATATTTTCGATAAAAACACCAATACACCCCTTTTCATAGGTTGTATGACACCAACAAACTTGCCTTACCTGAGGTTATACTAGATGATCCTACCAAGCATAGTAAACACTATAGGGACCATTTGTTTTACCCTTATCATAGGCAAAATGAGTATGATATAGATAGTTGCTACAACTTCAAATGCATAGTGCAAGATTTAATTGACTTAGGGACCATAAAGCCTAATAGTCCCTTAGCTCAGAAAAACCAAAACCTTGGCATCTATCAAACACCACTTCCTCATCATGAGGAGGTGTAACCAATGATAGGAGGATAAAATACCAAAACATGTCCTAATCAAGTTAATCATGTTAAAAAATACCAAGGTTATGTGGGTGCTATCCATGTAGTTACCCAAATTCTACAATGCACTAACAATAAAAAAAGTGCACAACAACAAACTATTCAACCCCCTATAACACCTTAGGTAAGTGTGTCTCCTCAACTTGCCACATCATCATCACCCATTCAATTTTCCACCAATCCTTCCCAAACAATTAATATTCCAAGTCGTCCATATCAACCTATTCATCCTATCAATCATCCATCAAGGCCAATTATCTCTATGAGTAGCTGGTTAACCACTAGCCTTAAAATAAATTTAGCTAAACTATCTATATATGAGCTTATACAACAATCTCCCCGACATTACGAGCCATTAATGGATATTTTAAAATCTATTAAACTTCATTCTCAAGATACTAATACCTTTAGTAATTTTTTGGCGAGTATCCTAACATGTATGGATTCTTCCATCATGTTCTATGATTTTGAAATCAAACCAATATCATCGAAATCAGTGGACCATCCATTGCACACCATGGATCAAATTGAAAGGAAGCCATTTAAACGAGTATTGATTGATACTGATTCCTCTATTGACATCATCACTACATCCACTCTCTAACACCTCAATATTCTACCATCCCACATTACCAAATCCATATTTACCTTGAAAGCATTTAAAGATGCTCTCTATTCCACAGTTGGAACTATCATTTTACCCATCGAGGTGGGGATAAAAATGTTACATACAATGTTTCACATATTGGAATGTTTCATGGCATACAATGTGCTCCTTGGACATACTTGGATCATGGAAATGATATGTATCCCTTCTATACTTATCAATGTTTAAAATATGTACATAAGGGACAAGTTCATTTTATACTAGTGGATGTTGAATCGTTTAAGTATTGCAATTTCATTTTAAATCTTTATGAATACATGCTTCCTTCCACTCATTTGTTCTTGACACCAAAAACCACAACATCCACCACACAATCCACCTCTTCATGAAAATATCCTATTCTTGAGGAAATCCCCATCACCACTTCACATCAAGAATCTACTTCCATGCCCCCATATTCATCACATTTGACTACATGCATGTGTGGTCAAACTCAATCCACATCATCCACATCATCAACATCAACATCTTCCACCATCATTCCTTTCCACATCATCACCCATCCAACAACCACCTTAGCTAAATCCACTTACATCCACATCAACCAATGTCTCACAAGTCATATTAACAAATTATGTGATGCCATCCCATTCCACATATCTTTCATTTTTAGAGCCATCAGCCAACCATGAGCTTTCCGCATCCACATCCACATATACTTCATCCACCTCCACATCATACCAAGTTGTGGTCCACCTCACCAATCATGGCATTTGTGAATATGTGGTCCAAGACATCACCGTCATACTGCTTAGCATTCAAACTTCTAAGTATTATGGTCATTCACGTGACCCACCCTTATCTATAGGAGCGATGTACAACATGGATTCAATGCCTAGTAGCATTAATTTTGTGTATGGTAGGATTGATTCAATATCCAATTTATCATCCCTAGATGAACCCAAACAACCAACTCCTGCTAATATACAACACATGTTGGGTTTTCCATCTTGATATTTTTATATAGTTAATTGGAATGTACATGGTCTAATATGAAATGAACAAGGAATGCATGATATCATCGATGTTTCATATCAATAAGTGCATGACCATTCAGGTTTAGGCTATCATCCACTTTCTTCCACTTCTTCTTTTGAACAAGTTTTTTAAAGTTTATATTTGAATTCAGAAGAAGATATCCATCACACTGATAAATATGAAGATGAAATTTATAAAGGATTTGATATTACATCGATAGGTTTTGATGAATTTTATGAGGAATCATAACCCATCATTCCATTCACTAAACATGATGAGTTTTACCTCAGAATGTTCCCCATCCATCAGCCCATCCTTCGCTTGCTCCATACATAAGAGCAATCTGAACCAAATTGTGAACCATCACCCCTATTTCATTAATCCATCTCACCAACCAATTTTGCACATAATTTATAAAAAAAAAAAAAAATTAAAAAAAAACATAAACATAAACAAAAAAATATTTTGCATTGCATATGCATGGATTTTTACCTATTGCATTTATTTGTGTTGTCTATTGTTGTTCAAGTTTCTAAAGTTTTAGCATCGGTTCTAGGACATAGTATTCTTTCATCCTCCATTTTTCCAACCACCATTTTCCCCTTTAAGTCAACATAAATCTTGTGTACTTATTCACCCCACTCTGTAATCCATATGATTTGGCAAGGAAAATTCCAATTAACATGAGCCTTATTTATATGGATTGGATTTCCTTGCCTCCTTCCTTTGCCAAATTTATCCTTTTCAAGGAATCATTAAGGGCTTCAGCCAACTACAATCCTCCATCACCTCCATATTCACCTTCACCTTCACCTTCAAATCCTAAGGTTTTGCAAGAAAACATAGAATATATTGAGTTAGAATATTTTGATAATTTTATAGATGACATTCATATGATCCCAATGCACCATCAGCCTAAGGAAGGTTCTCACATGTCCATTGAATATACCATTTATGTGAACATTAGCTCAAATGCAGAAAATCCCCAAATTTTCAAACTTAGTAAAATTTTATCCATATATGAAAAAAAGCAATCAATTGTTCTCCTTAAGGAGAAGGACATTTTTGCATGGTCCTACAAAGGCATTCCTAGTCTTTATCCTAACTTGGTTGTCCACAATCTCACCTTGCATTCTGATTCTAAGTCGTAAAAAAAAAACTTAGAAGGATGCATCCTACCATTACCCTCTTGGTCAAATAAGAGATTCAAAAGCTATTAGATGTGGGTTTCATTATCCCCATTGACTATCCTGGGTGTATTTTAAATATGATACACATTCACAAGACTAATGGTACAATATGCATTTGCACTAATTTCTAAGACCTTTACAAAGCATGTTTGAAGGATGACTTTACCCTACCAAACATTTATAATCTTATAAAAACTTACGTTGGCCATGAAATGTTTTCTCTAATGTATGGTTTTTTAGGATACAACCAAATTTGAATTAATCCTGATGACTAACACAAAACATCATTCACTACACCTTGGGGGACTTTTTGTTACAAGGTTATACCATTTGGACTCAAAAATGTAGGTGTCACTTATAAACATGCCATGACATACATCTTCCATGATTACATGCATAATATCATCAAATATTATGTGGATGATATATTAGAAAAATCCAAAACTCAACAATATCACATTGGTATCTTGGAAAAAGTCTTTGATCGATTTTTAGAGCACAATGTAAGGTTGAACCCCAAAAAATGTCTTTTGTGTTACCTTTGACAAATTACTAGGATTCATTGTATCCAAAAGATGCATTGAGGTGGACCCAAATAAATTCAAGGACATCATGGATATGCTTCCCCCAACAAACTTGAAAGAATTGCATAGTTTACAAGGAAATATTTAATCGATATGTCGTTTCATTGTGCAATTTTTTGACAAATGCAGGTCATTCATTCACCTACTACAAAAGGGAGTGAAATTTTAATGGATAGATGAATTTCAAAAAGCCTTTGATGATATAAAATAATACCTAGCTTCTTCACCAGTCTTAACTCCTCATCTTGGGGTCCCTTTCCATATTTATGTTTTAGCAACGAACTTTGCATGAGGGATAATGCTTGCACAAAAGAATGAAAACAATCGAGAGTAAGTCATCTATTATATTAGTTGAAAATTAGTAAACTATGAAATCAGATATGCTTACATGGAAAATTTGTGCTTAGCAGTGGTTTTTACCACTAAGAAAATTAGATATTACATGCTTAGTCAGACCACATATGTCATAGCTCTTTAAAATCCTCTATGTTATATGATATATCAAACTTACAATAACATCCACATAATAAAATGGATAATGCTTCTCACTAATTTCGATCTTTAGTTCATTAGCCAAAAATCCATTAAATGTTAGGCCATATATGATCATCTTGTGGAAGCTCCACTACCTAGTGATCAACCCTTGATTATTGAGATCACATATGATTCGATATTTAATGTCACTAAACAAGAAGATGTCATTCTGTAGGAAGACATCGATATCACTCTATTCTTTGATGGTTCTAAGTACAAAAAAGGTCAAGGTGTTGGATTCATGTTTCATACACCCCAAGGGATAAGGATACCTATCCCCTTATCATTAAAAATTGACTTCCAATGCACGAACAACAATGCAGAGTATGAAGCCTTAATATTAGGTCTTCAAGAAGCTATAGCTATTGGTATAAAGCGTATCAATATATTTGGTTATTATGAACTTGTTGTTCATAAAATAAATGGATAATACCAATGCAAATAACCTACCATAAATATTTACCATGAAGTAGCAATGAAATTGCTTACCAAATTTAATTGGTCTAAAATCGATATTTTACCACGTTCAACTAATAGATTTGCATATGCGATGGCCTCTCTAAGATCATTGACTCCAAATAAATTTGTAGGAGAGGTACAACCACATATTGTTACAACAATCTATAAATATGCAATTGTCCATGCTAAATCTAAAATTGAGAAAGATGTTTGATTTGTCCATTCAGAGCCATTAGAGCCTTAGTCAAACCAAATAATAGCCTTTCTTAAGTTTGGAACACACCCATCAGATATATCATGGACTGCTAAATGCACTTTCAAGCAAAAGGTAGCTTGTTTTACTCTCTTGAGGGATGTTTTGTATAGACATGGTTATGATGGAGTCCTGCTTCATTGTCTTGAGATTGTAGAGGCACAAAGAGCCATAGCTAAAGCTCATGATGTTACTTGTCGTGGTCATTTTAGTGGAATGACCATTGTAAAGCATATTTTATGCATGGGTTATTATTTTCCCACAATGGAACATGATTGTTGTACTTATGTCAAGCATTGTAAACAATGTCAAGAGCATGCTAAATTTTAAGCATATACCATCACAATCATTACAGCCTATTCAAAGCCTTTGGCCCTTTTCACAATGGGGTATTTATTTGATTGGAAAAATATCACCTCCTTCCTTGGGATAACATACATTCATCATCACATCCACTGAATACTTCACAAAGTGGGTTGAGGTAATTCCTCTAACCAGTATGATAAGACCTCAAATTATGGAATTTATACTTCATCATATCATTTTTTGTTTTGGTATTCCCTTGAAAATTGTCTTTGATAATTACAAGTATTTAAAAAACAAGGATTTTTGAGCACTTTGCAAGAAATATAATATCCAAAATAGTTTCTCAACTCCTTAATACCCACAATAAAATGGACAAGTTGAGGCTACCAAAAAGACCTTAATTGCTATTCTCAAGAAATTATTCAAAGAAAATCATAGATATTGGCATACTCAAATTCCCTTGGAATTACGGGCTTATCAAAAAAGCATCCACACACCTACTAGAGAAACACCATTTTCATCGGTATATGGAGCCAAAGCAATCATGCCTCTTAAGCTTGAGATCCCCTCATTACAAATTTTATTGGAGGAATTCATGGATGACGATACTGCTAGACAAGAAAATTTTGACCAACTCACACTTCTTGATGAAAGGTGGTTCAATGCTTTAGAGCATTTATAATTTTATCAAGATCTCCTAAAGCATGCTTACAACACCAAAGTTCATCAACGTGAATTCAAAGTAGGAGATATCTTTCTTAAATAAAATCAACAAAATACCAATGCATTGCTACATCTTCGTGAAAATTCATGGCTAATTTGTTAGGTCCATACATTATCATTCAAAAAGTGGGTAAAGAAACTTATAGGCTTACTAGTCTAGAGGACGTTGAAGAGCCCAAACCACTTAACGCCATCCACTTGAGAGCATTCTATGCTTAATGTGATTATATATATGTATATATACATGACTAATACACAAAGTAAACATTGTAATTCACACATTGTATTTCACACATTGCATTACACACATTTCATTTCACAAATTGTATTTCATATATTTCATTTACAACCATCTTCACACATTCCATATTTATACACTTTAGGGGTAATTTATTCAGTCTAGATAATAATTGGTCCAATACAATTTTTTTGTCTTAATCAGGGGCACCTTCACAACATCAACCATTCCATTGCACAATTTCATAAAATTTAATTATCATTTGCAAACCACATTTCCATAATCCCTAGATATTTTTAGTCACTCAGCCACTCCTAGTTTAAGCAACCTCCAATACATGTCAAGTTTTCTTTAGTACCAAGACATATTTTGACTAAGAAAATTTTGAGTTCTAGGAATTTAATCCAAACACTCTTGAACCAAACATAATTACACATCTTAAAATAATATTGTGTCAAAGAGAGATAACACCATACAAGGGTTGAACCTCGAAGTGAAAAAGGTATTCCTTTGCTTGTTCCATTATGCACATAGTCCAAAAATCAAATACAATGGTATTCACCACTATCACAAGTACTTTCCAAAAAATATATATAG
The DNA here is from genome assembly GCA_028583015.1 of Wollemia nobilis. Classification (NCBI taxonomy): domain Eukaryota; kingdom Viridiplantae; phylum Streptophyta; class Pinopsida; order Araucariales; family Araucariaceae; genus Wollemia; species Wollemia nobilis. The sequence goes on along the minus strand of JAQPPZ010017225.1, from coordinate 3,111,269 downwards.
TAAGGATAGGGTAAAATTCTCATCACACTTCAGTTGAGAATCTGATTCCCAAAAGCTCTAAATATTTTATACATCACACACTATAGGCCCAAAATGGCCATATACTTAGGAGAATTTTGAAAATTTTGCCTACGTCATGAAGTTTTCAATTCGCACGCCTTGTAGTGAATTTTGGAGTGGATCCACAAAAAATGGCATGAGTCCACCCAAAACTTGGTAAATTTTCACACTTGGAGCAATTTTGTAAGTTTCTTTTGTTCTTGGCTTCAGACTGGCGACACATCCCGAATTCAAAAAACTTTTTGAAGAAGAATGATGTTAGCATAAAATAAGTGTGAATTGGTGACCGCTTGCTATTTTGAATATTTTATAAGTGGCTAAGTGTTGGAAATCCCGATTCCAAAAATCACATCAAACATTTTTACCTAGAATGGTGACAGAAGGCAGAAAGCTAAGCATTGAAGATGCGGATTCGTGACAAAGCATATTTTTCACTAACTCTCTTCCGAAACGACAACAAGTAGTGATGTACTCTGAAGTTAGTGTGGGTTGGAGGAATTATCATTTTTCATTGTAATAAGCCCAATATGGTGTTCACTAACCAATATACTTGCTTCGGTTTGGAATGGAATCCATAGAAGTTTCAAAGGAGATATTATGTCATCAATTTTTTTATGCGGATTGGCGAATGTTTCATCACCAAATAAGAAAAATGAAGGATAAAGAGTGGATTTCATCCCACTTCACTTTCAAAGTATTTTAATTTTGGATTGGCATTTCATAGTTTCTGACGCATAAAATATGATGTCATTATTTTTTTTAAAGCGAAATGGCATTGTGTTCTCCCCCGCCATTGTAACAATCTTATATCATATTAAATCGTATCCATGTGATCAGGGAGATCAACGATGGAGATTTTGCTAATAAATTTGAAGAGTATAAGAGCAATCTCTCACTAAAACTATGAAAGTCAGTTGGAGGAGGAAGTCGAAGCACTTAGGGTTTCAAGAAGACAAAACCATATATAGTTACAAATCTATGATGGCAAAGGTCTTCCAAGAAGGATAAAATATGCATTCACAATCTCCAATGGCCAAAAATCTAGTTAGCACCGAATGACCAACAAGTTGCAAAAAGTTCGAGTTGCCATGGTAGTCTATTTATAGTAAATTTCCTATAGGATGAACTAGTAAGAGAATGTCAATAAGAAATCTCTACTAAGCTATCAAATTTAAATCTTAGTAATGTTCCTTGTAATTTTAATTTTGCAAAACTATAAATAGAGGCCAAAACCTCATTTCTAAGGGTTTGATCTAGTGTGTTTGCTTGTGCTACTGTAAATATTTCCAAGGGGTAATGAAAGGAGCATTACATTGATCTTCATCTCAAATTTTGTGTCTTCATATTTTGATATCAGAGGTTTGAATTCTTTAGTTGCATTTCTGTAAATACTTGAATGGTTAGTTTGTGCCAAATTAATGTATTACTAGCTAATAGGGTAATTAAAATTTGCTTTTGAGTTTGATATTTATTGTTAGGGAGTGCATTTCTATAAAATCTAGATATTGGTGAATTATGTTATTTGGATTATCACTATTTAGATATTGAAAATACTATCTGCAATATTTCTTTGTTGTTCTTTAATGAATGAAAGTACATTTAATTTGGGATAATATTAATCTAAGTAATGTGTCTTTAGATTAGTTTTTTGGATCTTTTTGTTGTAGTGTAATGTTGTTAGCCTATCCATCCACTATTGTTCACATCTCTCTAGCCCTAACCTTTTATTACCCTAACTCAAAACCCTAAGTGAGCATAATTGTGTCAACATCCTATTTAATTTTACAAGTAACCAACCTACTTTGGAGGTTGGATCAGAAACTCTATTTTGGTCCATCCAATGTGGAGTGTTGAGTTGTAGCTATCGGTTGTAAGCCTGGACAGAAAGTAGGAAGATAGACAACCATAGTTTTTATTAAAATTTGATGTAATTTAGTACCCAATAGTTTTTGGCACACTTGGTGGGACCATTTCACAAAGAATATGAAACCCATCATATGAGTTATTGTTTATCTCTACCCAAAGGAATCAATATTTGGTAAATTGTCTCAACCTTATAAGTGAATAATAGTAAGTTCACCTGGCGACTCACTGGTCCTTAAACCCAAAAAAAGAATTATCCTTGTAGACCAGTGTCCTTTCATGTATACCAGATCTTTCAAAATGAATAACCCTGACTCCTACCTATGATTATCAAAATTTTGAAACAAGATTTCCTCTCAGAATAGGAGCTTCCTGAAGAAAACCCCGTAGTTAACCCAGCAATCCCTCCAACAGGATCTACACTTGGAAATAATGCACAAAATGTGGATCCTAATCAACCATTACAGAAATACCCCAGGTATAATACAACTGGTCCCTTTATATTAGCCCAAACGAATGTCATTCCCCATGTTATATCCAAGGCTATACCCACTTATTATGGATCTAGGAAGATAGCCTATGAGCATTGTCAGGATATTTTGAATCTGACATCAATTCACAACATAAAAGAGGAGGATATTATTGTAAGAATTCTGGACCTATCCTTCAGAGGAAAGATATTACATTGGTTTAGAACCCTATAAGATAACACTATCACTTCATGGCAAGACTTAGTCAAGCCTTTTGTGGAATAATTTAATGAATATGTTGACCCTTTCTCCTTACTTAACCAGTTTACATTCATGCAAAAAAATTAGTAAGAAATTGTCTCGAATTTCAATTTGATATTTAGCATAACATGGAAGATGATACCTCCCATAGTTAAACCAGCTATATGTTTGGCATATATGTATTATATATGAGCTCTTGTATCAGATATAGGTTTTCAAACACAGAAATCTAGAGTAGAAACCTTCACCCAAGTTTATAATGCAACAATTCATGCTGAGAACATCCTAATTAATATGGAAAGACTCCACCCCAAAACTGTGCTACCTTATAACACAAAAACCACTAGTATCTAAAGTCAAACCGCAAACCCTTCTTACATGGATCCAATTTCTTTATCATATCCATCTCCACAAATGAATACAATCCCTAAACCACAACCAACATCCTCTTTAGCTCATTTTCCTCCCCTTCCTTCTCAACAATCTTAAATTTTTTTTGCTATTATTGATATACAAAATACTCTAAAAACTCTAAGTAATAAAATGAATTCAATTGAAAAGAGAGACCAATAAATGTTACAACAGAGGAGGTTTCTATATGTGAAAAAATATTAGAGACCTAGTCCTAGTAACAGTACTGGGGTCAAAGTGAATGCAACATATGAGGAGCTAGAATGTTCTTCAGATACTACTCTTGCTAATGTTTGATGTTTAGTATGCAACGATCCCCATGACTCACAATCTTGTGTTATGTACCAACACCATGTCCAACAAGCTATGGATCAAGTTGAAAGAAATCAAAAGGGGAGGGTAAAAATGTTATGGAAGTCTAATAAAATCATGGTTGAAAAATATCTGGATGAAGAAAGCCCAATTACTATTATGACAAGGTCTGGGAAGAAATATTTGCAAGTAGATCCCCTAAAAATGGGCCAATTCCAAGTCCCTTCTCAAAAAATAACTGATCTTCTTCCTCAAAGCAGTCATAATTTCCCCATACCTCAATATAAAGGTAAAGAGAATATAGATGATATTCCTAGGAGGCCGGATAAGTAAAATGAAAGAGACCAAATAAAATCTAAGGATTAGTCTTAAGAAAGGCTCAAATTCTCCTCTATTACCAAAAGGTAGAGAGTAGAAGCCACTCAATAGTATAAAAGAAAATATGGTGAGCTAGAAGGAAGGCCTGAAAGACCTTCCTTGACTAACTTTGAGTATAATATTATTGAAGATATGAAAAATATTCCATCAAAATCCATCCTACATGACACTCTATTTATCCTTGGTCAGATCAATCTACTTAAGGCTTCCCTCAACAAATATCCACAAAATAGGCAGACCACTACAATCCTTAGTATTCCATCAAAAAAGAAACAAATTTCACCTACTGTTTTAAATAATAAGCCCCATCATTTCTATATATCCCTGAGGATGGAAGGTTGGGTAGTCTTAAATTGTATGATTGATTCAGGAGAATCAACTACAGTCATGCCTAAAGTAGTCTATGAAGAAATGGGTATAGAGTAAACTTGATCTTGTCCTGGAGTATTGTAATTATATGAGACACCTATTAAGACAATTGGAGTCATAAAATATGTGTTAATGAGGCTACACAGAGCCCCTGAGGTAACAATAGTACAAGAAATATTTGTGGTTGACCTAGAACCCTACTTTGGATTATGCCTTTCAAGGGAATTTACTACAAAACTAGGTGGATGTATGTACATGGATTATTCTAGTATGGTAATTCATTTCAAAGGAAAGAGAATAAGAATAAAAACTAAAATAATGGTAGCCTATCATATTGAAAAGATTGAAGAATACATGTGTAATCTCAATCCCCTTGAAGAATTTGAGCTGGTGGAAAACATTGAAGAATTGGATATTGAGGATAAGTTGCCTTTTAGAGAAGATTACATTCAGTTTGGAATCGGTATGGGAACATATAGTATCTCAACTGAATTAGAGAAGAAAATCCTTGCTATATCCAATTAGTCCTTGAGATAAAATGAAACTTGGATCATGAAATTTGATGGGTCTAAATGCATAAATGGTGCAGGAGCCGGTGTGGTCTTACAGTCTCAAACAGACGGGACAAAGAATTTTACCTACATACTAACATGGTCATGTACAAATAATGCTACAAAATATGAAGCCCTATCCCTTGGATTGATACAAGTAGAAAGCATGGGCATTAATATTTTAAAAATGTATGGTGATTCTAAGTTAATAGTCCATAAATTAAGAAATAGGTGCAAAAGTAAGCACCATTACTTAAAAGCTTACAAAAATAGGGTATGGGATCTGATGGAATATTTTGATGCCCTGAATTTAAATTTTATTCCCTGAGAAAATAACGGTTTGGTAGATTACTTAGAAACTAAGGGAACTAACTTCAACCCTGCAATAGACTATAGGGTCAAGAGAGCCAAGGGAATCAAAATGATTTTTAGACCTATAGTACCAGACAAGCAAATTTTTTGGCAAGTTTTTAAAAGTGATAAGCAGATAATTGACTTTCTGGTAAGATAAGCATGTCTCTCTACTATCCAAGAGGAATATATAGAAGAAATTGACCAACAAGATGTCATTCAACTAAGTAACAATCACATTCCTAGAGGATTGGTAACCCTAGAGAGCTTATTTGACAATGAGGAAAGGAAAAAGATTGAAACCATGAAAGTTAGTGAAAAATCTATAAAGAAGTTGAAGTTGATATTGAAAATAAACTCAATATTGGAGTCAAATGTTCTCCCGAGGAAGCAGAAGATATAAAAGCTTTATGCTTAAAATACCAATATATTGTGGCTTGGTCATATGAAGACCTTAAGGTGTATGACAAAAATGTTATCAAACATACTATTTAGCTATAGCTTGATGCCAAGATTTTTAGGCAAAAGCAAAGGCCCATAAATCCAAGGATTGAAGCCATCATGAGAGAGGAGCTATTAAATTCATTAAAGGCTAAAATCATATCTCCAATAAAAAATTCAACCTAGGTAGCCAACTTGGTACCCATGAGAAAAGAGAAAGGTGATATATGCTTGTGTGTAGATTTCAGAAATCTTAACCAAGCATCCCTTAAGGATCACTTTCCCCTCCCTTAGATTGATCAAATTCTATAGGTAGTGGAAGGGGTTGAGAGGTTCTCATTACTGGATGGTTACTCTGGATACAATCAAATTTGGGTGAAATATGAATATTAGTGTACGACAACATTCACCATGAAATGGGGCACATTTGCCTACTAGAGAATACCTTTTGGGTTGTCCAATGCAGGAGCCACATTTCAGAGAGCCATGGATTATGAATTTGGAGCACTGATCAGAAAAGTTATTCTAATTTACTTGGATGACATGACTGTGTTTTCTCATGATAAGCAAGATCACATATCGCACCTAGAGCAGGTTTTTCAAAAATATAGAGAATTTGGTATTTCACTCAATCCTAAGAATTCATTCTTTGCAGTTCACGAAGGAAAGCTTCTAGGTCATGTGGTCTCAAAATAAGGTATGCCCATAGATACAAAGATAATTAGAGCAATTTCGGCTCTTCCACTTGAATAATGTTGAGTTCAAGTGGACTGAAGTTAGGAAATAAGCTTTTGAGATTATCAAGTAGTCCATTGCAACAGCCCCAATGCTGAAAAATCTTTATTTTAGTAGAGATTTTATCCTTTATGCCTTAGGAGCTGAAGAAAGTTATGCCTCAATTGTTGGAAGTTAAAAGGGTAAAATGGTAAAAATTTATTTTACCACTATAAGCTTTGGACCTTACCCTTTTACCTCCTTGTACGACAACTGAGTCAGTAGGATTGAACAACATGGATGGTAGGGAGTTTGTCTCCTAACTCTATTTTTCCTTTCCTCCCTATTTTCCTTCCTCCCTAATATTTCTCCTAAGATTTTTAGATTATTGTTATTAATCTATTTATTTAAGCATTGTAATATTTCGAACCTATGTTAATGAATATCAGTGTGATTATTATTTGTACTCCAAAATTTCTAAGTGCTATATCTGGTATTAGAGCTATGTGTGTCTAAGGCTTCAAATCTAGGCATAAATCTCGAGGAGGTCTAGGAGGCCTACAAGAAAGGCACAAATATTGAGGAGGCCTAGGAGACCCGTAGTATGAGGTTGAGAGGATCCATAGCACATGAACTGAGGTGAGGTCAAGAGGTCCAGCAAAGCAAAACCAAGGCGAGATCGAGAGGAGGCCCGTAGAGAGCATGCGGATTGAGGAGCTAACTAGAGATGAACACATGGTGAGAAGACAATAAGGTAGACACATGGACCAGAGGAGAGCTGATTAGACAGGTAACGTGGCAAACAGGCGATGTGGCAAGTGACGTGGCAGACAAAGGGGCAACTGGAAATGTGGCACGAGGAGATTGGCTCAGCTAGAAGGCAAAAATGCGGTCACTGATTTCCCTAAGGTAATCAGGAAGCTTAGTGCTTCTTTATGCTTATAAAGCACTATTTCCCCTCCGCACAGCGAATGTGGGATAAAAAATTATAATTTTTTTATGTTTCATGTGGCCATGATGGAATAAATGAGGCAAGCCTCCCTTGCCTTCTCGTCAAGCCATGCAAATCAATTGGCTCGAGGAGCCAACCTTAAGCCGCTCACCCCCCAGTAGATCACGGGTTCGAAACTTGGTGACGACGAAGCTGGAAGCTGTTAAATTTTTTTTGTTGAAAACTTGCCCCAAATGCTTAAGAAATTATAGTGTATAGTGCTTGAGTCCTATCGACAGTGTAAGCCGAGTTGGAAAGGAAGCTTTGCATGGAAAGAGGAGTTGCAGGTTCGACTCCTATAGAGGATAATATTTCTTAAGAGTTTTTTTCTAAAGTTTATTATTATATATATTTAAAAATATAACTTTATAATATATTTAATAAAATTAAATAATAATTATTTAAAAATATATATATAAAGCAATTATATTTTTTTATTAAATACAAATATAGATATTTTTTTTCCTGATATAATAAAATAGGAGAAAAAGAACATTGCCTAAGAGGCAATTTATGTAAGAGGACTCAAAAGTGAAAAATTGTGACTAAGAGGCTTTCAAAAGTGATAAAATATTGTGTAAAATACCTAAAGGGCTTTAGAAATTTCTTTCTAAAAGTCTGAGAAAGGCAAAACATTGAAGACTAGGAATTTGTAAAAGAGACACATTGAAGGGCAAAATTCATGATTCGCTCCATAGGATGTTATCATGCACTTTGTGCACTTTTGGTAAGAGAGAATGCTGAAATATTTGATGAAAAAGTATGAGCTTATGGGCTTCATATTGTGTTTACTCAGTTGCAAAACACAATAATATCACATCAGAGACATCCGAACTCAAGGTATGAGGCAGACTCTAAAGACAATTCATTTGGGAGTGGATTTGAGCAATCTGAATCCATAAAAATTGCACCTCAAGAATTTGAATATACTCATTATAATAATTAAGTGGAAATCCTAGAACTAGAATCACCAGAGATAATATTTATCAGTGATGATGAAGAAGAAGCAGAAAATTTCATGACTCAAGAAATAGCAGCACCACAACAAGAGGAACAAGCCATCAGTGATAGAGTGAATCAAGTCATATTTGAATTAAATTTGTAATATCTTGTTTCTTCTTATTTCTTCCTTATTTATTCTTCCTTATTTGAAAAATTAGAGTGCTTTATTGTAAATGAGAAATAAAAAGAGTTTTTTATTAACTATGATCTCACATAACAATCTACCAATTCCAGATTTCAACAGGTATGACTACGAATTGGTCTATCAAAATGAAGACCTTTCTCATAGGAAAAGGTTTGTGGGACATAGTTGAAGAGGGTTACACCGAACCCATAGAATGGACAACATTAAGTGTCACAGATAAGAAAACAAAGAAAGAAGTGCAAAAGAGAAACTCATTTGCTCTTGATCATCCCCAAGAAGCATTGGAGAAAAGTATATTCCCTAGAATAACTGCTTTTATAACTACACAAGATGCATGGAAATCTTTGAAAGATGGATTCCAGGGAAGTGATCAAGTGAAGCAAGTGAGGCTTCAAACACTGAAACGAGATTTTGAAAATCTCAAAATGAAAGAAGACGAAAAAATTGGTGACTACTGTGTCAGAGTCAAGGTAGTAGTTGATAAAATGGTTACTCTTGGTGAAGAAATTAAGCCTGAAATAATTGTAAAGAAAGTGTTACGAACACTTGTTCAAATATAGAATCACATAGCCATAATCATAAAATATTTAAAATATCTTTTCACTTTAACATTTGATGTATTAATTGGGTCTTAATGTCTCATGAAGAGAGATTACAGGAATCTCCTTCAACCAGCTATGGAGGCAATGATAAAGCCTTCATATCCAATGAAAATGTTGTAAGAGGACATGGAAGAGGTCAATGCAGATGCTAGTGAAGAGGTAGAGGTAGAGGCAACTACAGAGGAGGCAATTAGAATAGAGGAGGCAACTCCAATAGAGGAGGCAATCAGAACAGATGTGGAAACCAAAATCGAGGAAGAAATCCAAGATGAAGTGGAAATCAAGGACAAGGAAATGACAAGTCCAAAAAAACTTGTTTTAATTGTGGTAATCCAGGTCACTTTGCTCACGACTGTTGGTCAAAATCTTCTCAAGGCAACAATAGTCAATATGGAAATTATTGAGAAGAAGATGATACCTCTAATATTTTTCTATCATATGGACAATCAGAACGGAATCTAAATGGCACATGGATTCTGGATACTAGTTGCTCAAACCATATGAGTGGCAAAGAAAATGTATTTGCTACTCTAGATTCCACTTACAAATACCAAATCAAATTAGGGGATGATAAAGCTTTGCAAGTCGAAGGCATTTGAGCCATGGAGGTTCCAACAAAAGGACTAAATAAAGTGCATGACATCTACTATACTCCAAAGCTCCAACACAATCTGCTAAGCATGGGGTAAATGATGGATAATAATTACAAACTTGTTTTTGATGAAGGAAAATGTATCATTATTGATAAGAACAATTGTAATCATGTCATCACACAGGTTCCTATAACCAAGAATTGGTTATTTCCTCTCAAATTTGGTGATCCAGGGGGAGCTCAACTTGCAAATGTAGCTATAGCAAATTAAAGTGTTCTTTGGCACTTGTGATATGGTCACCTTAATTATGCTATCTTGAAACTGTTAAATTCTCAAGCTATGGTGACAAAACTTCCCAAAATCAATGAACAAAAGGAGGTCTATGAAGGATGTGCTTTAGGAAAATACTCAAGGTCCAAGTTTCCAAATGGACAAGCGTGGAGATCAAGCTATCCACTTCAGTTAGTGCATTATGACATTTGTGGTCCAATGCAGACAAATATTATCAAAAACAATTCCTATTTTCTCACTTTCATTGATGAGTTCTCTAGAATGTGCTAGATTTATTTCTTGAAACATAAAGATGAAGATTTTGATTTCTTCATAGATTTTAGAAACAATGTAGAGAAACAAAGTGAGTACTTCGTAAAATATATTAGTACAGATCGAGGAGGTGAGTACTCCTAAAAATAATTATTGAAATATTGTAAAGTGTATCGCTCCAAATTTTTCACACCCTTACCTTCAGGCTATAGGATCCGTGCCCGGAAGGGAGAAGTGAAAAGGATGTCACGGTACCTCGAACTGAGAGGACTTGCGAAGGTCTTGCCTCTCAAGGAAGGTGTATTATTGATGATTTTTTGACGGATGGTGGGTTCACCAGGAAACATTCAATGGCAGTTTCCACACCTAGGTTGGGAATGAGTTTTATGTGTTCGTTTTATCCTTAAGCATTCACATCCTAGGTTTGGCCAAAATGCGTCTAAGCTATTCTATATGAAGATGCAAATTCAATGAGTACAGAAAACAGATTTAAAGATAGAAAACAGAGAAATTATAGAATATAAATGAGGAATACCTGATCCGGATGTCTGATGATGATTCTGATTCTTGGAGCCATCAGGATCGCCTCTGATTTGACAAGATCATCTGAGATCAAACAAGATGGTCTAAGATCTGACGAATTCATTAGACGAATTCGTCAGAGACCTGCAATCAAAGAAATAGGTGCAAAATACAAAAAATACAACAATGATAATAGAGGGAAATAGTATAAAATGACAGTAGCACTATTAAACTAAAACTTAACAATAAAAACATGAATGAATTATGCTAATTAAATAATAATTATGATTTAATCATAGATTTTATCTAGATGGGTGAACTCCAAAATGCAGAATAGTATAAAATACTGAATAAAATAAGCTAATTGTAGAATAAAACAACAGAAAAAGGGTAGAGAAATGCAAACTTCAGGCACTGATTGCCTCAATGTTGACTACAGTCGAAATCATCCCGCATTGGTACGAAATCGTCTCTGATTCGACAGGATCACCTCCGATCTGAACAGGTTTTTTGGCGATGATGTAAGCTTGCTCCATCTAAAAAAATAGTAATGTACCTGCAACAAAATTGATATAAAACTAATGCAAATGAAAAATTAGGATGTTTTAACATGTATGCAGTCAGGTTACAGGGAATTTCAGCCAGGGGGGTGCTAAGGGGAGGGCTTAGGATTAAATAGGCTTAGGAGGGAGGTTAGGAGGTTGCAGATCATCCCTATTTGGAAGATCTCCAATGGGGGAGGGTCCCTAATGGCATAGACACGCTTCTACCCGGATTAGAGACCCGTTGGAATAGAAGCTAATTGTGCAAAATTAGTTTTGTGACAAGATCGTCTGGACGTCCTAGCCCAGACGAAATCGTCAGATCTGGGGCGATATCGTCTGATCGGAGATGATATCGTCAAACGATCAAAACAACCTCTAAAAATGGCACGAAAAATGGGGAAACGGATTACCCGGCGGTTAACAGGCGGTTTGGGAGGTTAAAATTTGAATTTAAATTATTTACTAGGATGAATGTAATTATTACAATTTCACTGCGCCAATTTTAGGGTGCTACATTTTGCCCCCTCTTTAGCAAATTTTCCAAAGAAAATGCGTTAAATATGAGTTCTTCTCGATCTACGAAAAAGCAAAAATTATTCCCATTTTTAGGCGACGATTCTTGGTCGAATCGTACGACAACTTACTATGGTGCCCCCTCCGTGTTTTTACCCAAATCGAACGTTTGAGGTAAAAAAACGAAAAGCAAAATTAATTTTGAATTATTTTTGAATAAAATTAAGAAAAATAGGGTAAAACCCTAATTCATTTTTACTGTTCATTTTACTGGTTTTAGAGCTCTGGAAGCAAAAATGGTGGAGACGACGCACAGATCAACAGAGGTCCGGTGCGGGCTACGGGTAAGAGTCTAGACTTAGTTTAGAGTGCTTTAATTTGAATTTACATGCTTTTTAGATGAATTTTGATCAATTTTTGTGCATCGCGGCCGTTTTTGGGCCGTCGATGTCGTCGGGACAAAATCGTCCTGATTTCGACGAAATCGTCTCAATTTCGCCAATTTCGTCCAAGGGCGAAATTGGTGAAAGGGGGACGATTTCATCAAATTAGGGACGATTTCGACCTACGAAATCGGAAATGATTATGCTCAAATTTGGGATGATATCGTCCAATAGTGGACGATATCATCAATTGCATAAAATTGAACTTATTTTACTTGCATTTTTAATTACTTGAATTGTTTATTAATGATTGTTTGTTGTTTTGTTGTTTATGTTGCAGAGAGGTTTGCTAAAAAGCAAGGAATGGAAGTATGGAGGTTTGAGAGATGACTTGGCCGCTCTTACATAGGCAGAGTGGGATCAGCTGGCACAGGTTGGCTTACAGCATGTGGAAGAGATGCCACAAGTGTCTACAGATATGGGGCTACTGACAGCCCTAGCAGAGAGATGGTATCCGGGTTCTTCCTATTTTCGGCTATCGACATGGGAGATGACTCCCACTTTGGAGGATGTATGGAGGATTCTTAGAATACCCATACAAGGACGGTTGATCACTCCTATGGCCAATCAAGGCCATGCTATGGGACGATTGTGTGGTGACCCGAGCTTCGCCCTGGAGAAGGGCGAAGTGAACATTGAGGCACTACGCCAGATTCCTGGGGCATCTAGACTCACACGGGTTCTATCTGGAGTGGTTGGTGGACTTCTGCTGTGCCACCAGAGCAGGTGTAGGGTGCCATGGATGCTCGCAGATGTGATCTGTGATATGTGAGATCATGGCTACAGATTTGCTTGGGGCAGCTATGTGCTATGCTGACTGTACAGGATCCTACATGGGGTCATGTACAAGGGCGACCAATGTCTGGTGATGACATCGCTCCTACAAGTTTGGTACTGGGAGCACATTGCAATGCAGAGGTCGGTAGGGCTTCCTTTGACAAGGATTGACGAGGAGAGGCCCCGAGTTTTCTACTGGTGGCTTCAGAGAGGATCACAGCGACGGATCGACCTTTCGATGTCCCAGAGACTGCTAGATGATCTAGTCCCAGATCAGATCACCTGGAGGCCTTGGAGGGAGCATCTAGGATGGGCCGAGGACGGACAGGAGTTAGATTGCATCAGGTGAGTGTACTGGCTATGGATGGAGAGGGGAGAGGTGGAGCTCCACCGCTATGACCAAGTTTTGCGATAGTTTGGTCTACAATAGGGGATCCCATCTCTTAGGGATTATGAGTTTTCCCGGACTGTCCAGGATAACACTATAATGAGTGGGGCTCCAGACATGTAGTTTTTCTGGAGTCAGGACTCGGACGATGCCCCCATTCAGCCAGTGGATGGGGATGACACAGGGGTTGCAGATGGCTATGATGCCTGGTACGTAGGCATCCGACCTCCTCGGATGATGAGGGCTCAGGGTCCGATACATGTAGTTGTGCGTCGGATAGGGAGGCGATGCCAGGCAGCTATGGAGGCGGCCCAAGGTCACAGTAGGAGAGAGTTGAGGAGGCCACAAGCATAGGAGAGGCCATGATAAAGGGAGAGGAGGGAGGCGAGACCCCCTTCTCCATAGAGAGAGAGGCCACCATCGCCCAATAAGGGCAAGGGTGTTGACACAGGGGAGAGTAGTGAGATAGCTACTCTTCGAGCGGAGATGATCCATCTCCAGGCATAGGTGCAGACCCTACAGGAGGAGGCTACATGACACCGAGCTAAGGTTACACAGCTCTGAGATGAGATTACATGCCTCAAGGCATGGGGCGGAGGGGCGAGCACTGGGGAGCTGACACGGGCTATTGCCCAAATTACTTTCTACCAAACTTTGTACTATCATCTGGTGCCATAGGAGGATAGACTACCCCTTCCAGCCAACATCATAGATCCGATCAGGATCGGGTCGTCGAGGACCTTGTCCCAATCGACGACTAGGACTCGCAGTACTACACATACTGTGATGGGGCCACCTCTTCCACCTCAGGACGGGGGAGGAGATGAGGCTGAGAACTCGAGGGGTTCTCGAGGCTAGAGCACTACATGTCTTTGTACAGATTGAGACATAGAGCATGTATTATTATTATTATTTTTTTTGTTGATAGAGGATTGAGTATGTCGAGGTACAGATTGTGGCATACCAATCCAGTTTTGATGATGTATATATACTGTTGATATATATATGATATGTTTTTTATCATATGACTTGTGTTATGTGTATGTTGATGATGCTTTTATGTTTGATTGATTAATTTGATGATTGGATTGAGGATTCATGAAATTATGTCGTGTTGAAAATTTATAATTTTGATGTCAGGCTGTAATATTTTAAATGAAATAATCTGATGTAACAAATTGATTGTTTGTGATGTAATGCGATAAAAAATAAAAAGAGACTTCTAACAATAATTTCAAATGACATTGTCGCTATTATAGACCATTTCATGGAATCGCTACTCACTCGGTCGTCAAGCTAATCCTAGTATAGAAATATTGTGAAAAGTAAAAGAGTGCTTAAGAGACTGTCTTAAGACTTTGGTGCAATGGTGCAAATGATGATGATGATGGTTTGTTTTTCAGATTTTCATGAAAATAGTATGCATGAGATGATGTTAAAATGATGTTTTCTAGGCATAAATTCCTAAGTGTGATAAATTTTTTGGATAATTCCTTAGAAATTATACCATCATTGCAAAATTGAAATTTGACATAATGACATGAAATAATGATAATGTGTTTGCTTTTGAAAAGCATAATTTGTGTAATAAAATGATTTAAGTCATATGTTTTTCATGATTTTTAAATAAATGGGGAATAAAAATTGTTACAATGGTTTGCACTAGGCATAGAATATGTAGGTATAGACTTATACCATCATCGCGAAAATCCAAAAAGAGAAATAGTTTTATTGCATGATTGACTTTTAATAAACAGAAAATATGAAGATGAGGACTTGCGCTAGGCATAAAATTCCACTTTTGGTTTTGGAACTATACCATCGTCGCGAAAGTCAACCAGATATATATGTTTTGATTGTATAGTTTTGAAAGAAATTTTGATTTTTCTATTATATAGTTGTCTTTATGCTAAACAACTGTACTTGAATTATTCCAGACAAGTTGCAAAAAGAATATTTCAAAGTATTTTGAAGACAAAAGTTAGATTTATAAGGAATCCCATGTGCATATGTGAATTCATTTCCGATCTTGATTTATCATAATGATACACAAAATCTCTCAAATACAAATGTGTGTGCAATTGCTTTGTGCATTTACTAGTTTTGAGCAAGATAATATGATACAAGTGATTTGAAGAAACCAAATAAGTGTTCATTAACCATGATGTAGATGCATATAACCATACTAAACTACCATGTAGGTCGGATTATCAAGAACTAGCTAATCCATAAGCAGACATAGGTCTGTACAAAAGAAGGTCGCTAATGTGACAAACATATCACCATGCTAGGAGTTACCCAAGGCCAAGCAGGTTGGGCACAAACCACCTGTTATGGGGCTTACCTCACAGTTTTTGAATAATTGAGAATTCCAGGGATTCAAGCTCATCAACCCTTCTTTTCTTTTCAAAGGGTAGGGAAAAGGGATTTTATTGTTTTCTTGCTTTCTGCTTTCTTTTGCTTTTCTTTTGTATTTCTTTTGTATTTTTGCTTGATTTTGAGATAATGCTTGAAACATTGCTGTAATGATATAAAATAACATTTTTCTTTTCTCTTTTTTTTTCGTGAACTTTTCTTTTCTTTTTCTTTGCTAGGGATACTTACTCTGATTAGATGTAGAGCAAGGGATTTTTATTCTGGGTAGGGGTGAGATTGTCCTTTTGCCAATTCTCAAAGATTCTAGACCATGTGCATGATAGGATAGTAGGGGAAACTTTTCGCTCAAGAAATCACTTCTACTATGTAGCAAAACATGGAAATTACAAATATAATCATTTTATTGTGAAAAGATGTGCTTGGTTTAAGTAAATAACAAGATCAATTCTCTATGCTCAAACTTTATGTAATTGAATTTTGTGGACTTTGATATAAGAGAGATTAGTAATCATGCCAGATAAAATCAAGATATTTATTTTTGTGAGTGTGCAAGTGAGGGATTCCAAATAAATGCTAATTTATCAAAAATAGTTTGAAACATATAACTGCAACATTGGTAAGAAAATATATATAAATGCTTTTTGAGAAGTTTTGAGAATATTGACTCTCTCTTTCTTCTTTATATTGTTTTGGTTTCGAAAGAGTCAAGCATATTGCTGTTTTTATATTTTTATCATTATTTTGTTTTTTTTTTGTTTTTGAACAAAAAAAAAAAAATAACAAGTGCCATAAATAAATACAACAAATAGTTTTGAAGATTTTGGTGATTATGAATGTTTTTGGTGTTTTTGAATTTATAAATTTGAAAGAAATACAAGATAGTGATTTTGAACAAATATATACATGGATGAAATGACAAAATTTATACATAGTAACGTTTAAGATGTAAAATATTCATGGGTTCTTTAAGTTCTTTACCATCTAAGGTAGACAATTTGTATGCTCCTGATTCGAATTTAGCAGTAATAATGTATGGTCCAAGCCAGTTGGGCTCAAATTTGCCTTTAAGGTCCTTAGTTGCATTAGTATTTTTTTTATTTTCTTTTAAAATAAGGTCGTCGATCTCAAAGGATCGATGACGCACTTTTTTAGCATATGATCTTTTAAGCTTGTTTTGGCAGGCACGAAGGTGCTCCAAAGCATTGATGCATTTTTCATATAGGAGTTCCAGCTAACTGATTCTGCCAGCATGATATTCATCTCCTACTTCTGTATCTTGAAGTAGCAGAGCCAAAGAAGGAACTTCTAATTCAAAGGGAAAAACTGCTTCAGCACCATAAACCAAAACAAATGGTGAAGTTCCCGTGGGGGTTCGAACACTAGTTCGATAGGCCCACAAGGCTGGATATAACTGAATGTACTAGTCACTGCTAGTTTTATTGACCAATATTTTGAGGATTTTGATTAAGGTTTTGTTAGATGCTTCTGCTTGACCATTACCCTAAGGATAATAGGGAGTGGACCAACGATGTTGAATCTTATATTTTTGGCATAATTTTTTAACATCTTTATTTTTGAAACAAGTTCCATTGTCGGAGATGATATTTGCGAGAATTCCGAACCTACAAATGATTTTATTAAAAATAAATTTAGAGACTTGTGTGCCAGTGCAGGAAGCTAAAGGCATAGCTTCAACCCACTTCGTGAAATACTTAGTGGCGGTTATGATGAATTTGTGTCCATCATATGACACAGGATTGATTTTGCCAATAATATCTAAGCCCCATTTTTAAAATGGCCAAGGAGAGTAAATAGCCTGTAGCTCTTATGTAGGCGCATGGACAAGGTCAGCATGTTTTTTGCACTTGTCGCAATGGTGCACATAATCATGTGCATCCGCTTCCATGGTAGGCCAAAAGTATCCTATCTGAAGGATCTTTTCAGCAATGATGCTACCACTAAAGTGTCCTCCACAAGATCCATCGTGGGCTTCACTCAAGGCTAATTTAGACTCTTCTAAGTTTAAACATCTTAATAGGATACCTTCAAAAGATCTCCTATATAAAGTATTGCCAATTATTACAAATTGACTTGCTCGTCTACATAATAACCGATGCTGGTTTCTATTAGAATTGGCAAGGAAAGTCCCATTTTGGAGAAAATCAAATATGTCTGTATACTAAGGTTTCGGAGTAGTTTCATTGATTAGAAACACATCCAAAGGTTCTAAGCATGACTTATTTGAAGCGGGTTCTTGGAGTCGATGAATAATGATAGTGGCATATTCATCATCTAACTCCAAGGGCAAGAGAGATGCAGCTGCGGCCATAGCATCAGCTACACGGTTGCAAGTTCGAGGAATAGCTTCCAAGGTAACTTGATCAAATAGGGACATTAGTTGTAAAACATAGGCCTTATATGGGCGTAGTTTATCATCTCTAGTCTGATAAACTTCATTAATTTGATTTATAACTAGTTGAGAATCACCAAAAACTAAAAGGTG
This sequence comes from Wollemia nobilis, assembly GCA_028583015.1. Lineage (NCBI taxonomy): Eukaryota > Viridiplantae > Streptophyta > Pinopsida > Araucariales > Araucariaceae > Wollemia > Wollemia nobilis. Next base: position 3,093,145 of record JAQPPZ010017225.1, on the reverse strand, counting down.
TTTAATTTTTAGCGCTAAAGAAGCTCGTAATCCAAGGATTAGAGCTTCATACTCAGTAGTATTATTGGTGCAAGCAAATTTCAATTTGAAGGACAGAGGAATAAGATGTTTTTGCAGGGATATTAAAATAATTCCCGCACCAGCCCCACTCATGCATCGGGCTCCATCAAAGTATAAGGACCATTGTTCAGTATGGTATACCTCTAATTGAAGGCATTCATCAGGAAACTTGATGATGAGGGGATGGGTAGACTCTAAGGGTGCAGCGACTAATTGATCTGCTATGATTTGACCCTTAACGAGACTTCTGTCCTATGAATGTGAGATCAAACTCGCTTAAAGCAAGAACCCACTTGGTTGTGTGACTCGATAAATAAGGTCGACTCATGAGATACCTTAAGGGATCGTATTTGGCAATGACATAAGTTTTTTGACTAAGCATATAATGTCATAATTTTTGCATAGCAAACATGATTGCTAGACATAGTTTTTCTAATGTTGTGTAGCGGGTTTCATAACTGATGAAGGTTCGGCTAATATAATAATTAGCACGTTCTCTCTTTTCATCATCAAGCTGAGCTAACATAGCTCCTAAGGCAGAATCTAAAGCTGAAATATATAGGAGAAATGGGCGATCAGGTTTGGGCAGTGAAAGCACAGGTGGATTAAGGAGGTATTGTTTGAGAAGTTAAAAAGCTTCTCTACATTCGACATCCCAATTAAAAGGGACATCCTTCTTAAGGAGTTTAATAAAGGGACCGATTTTGTCCACCAGCTTATCGATGAAGCGACTGATGGCTTGAAGCTTACCTTGTAAACTTCATAGCTCAGATATATTAGTAGGTGCGGGCATATCAGTGATGGCCGCAATCTTGAGAGGGTCGATTTCAATACCACAAAAAGAAACTAAAACCCCTAATAGTTTGCCAGACTTAACTCTGAATATGCATTTTGCTGTATTTAATAGAATGAGATATTCTTGTAATCGATTAAAAACTTTTCTCAAATAATCTAAATGATTATCTTCAATAATAGAGTGAGCTATAATATCATCTACATAATCATGTAGGATATCATGCATCATATCATGAAAAATATAGGTCATAGCTCGTTGATAGGTTGCACCTGCGTTCTTTAAGCCAAATGGCATCACTTTCCAACAAAAAGTACCCCAGGGAGTAATAAAGGTTGTTTTAGCCTGATCTTCAGGAGCTATCCTGATCTGATTATAACCAGATAATCCATCCATTAAGGACATCATCCCACTCTCGGTAGTAAATTCAATGATTTGATCCATGTTTGGAGGCGGACAGTCATCTTTAGGGCATGCGGCATTAATATCTCTAAAATCTCTGCAAACCCTAACTTTGGTAGCTTCTTTTTTGGTGACTAGAACTACATTTGAGATACATTCAGTATAATCAATAGCTTGTATAAAGACAACATTCAGGAGTTTTTCTAACTCCCCTTTGACTAGCAGAGCCACTTTGGGATGCATTTTTCTAAGATTTTGTTTAACAGGTTTAGCATATGGATGGACCACTAGATGATGCATGACTACAGAGGGGTCTAGACCTGGCATATCTTCGTATGTCCAAGCGAAGACATATTCATACTCTTTAAGGAATGCAATGTATTTTTCTTGTTTTTATTCACTTAATTTTGATCCAATATTGATTATGTGAGGATTATCCTCCATTCCAATATTAATTTTAATGACGTTTTCTACCTTCATGTGTAGATCTCTTTCAAAATTAGGTGGGGCGGGTGAAACACCCAATTCTTGTAATTCTTGTAAGGTTAATTTAGATAATTCATATTGAGGATTAGTGGCCTCAAGTTGGGCTATAGTTGGTATAGAACCGTCAAAATAAAATCCATTGTGTAACATCTCTTCAACAGAGACATCATGGAAGATATCTCCTTCCAACTCTTCATCGGGGTCGACAATCATTTCAGGGTAAGCTATGGATAGCATGTTACATGAAAATGACTGATTTTTAAGAGGCAAATCATCACACCTATCCAAATAATCTTGATAACATATGAGATGATCATCATCTTCAAAAGGAAAGGGTTGACCCTTACTAGGAAATAGGCCCACACCATAGCGGGTAGGCCACGGTTCTACCTCGAAAGGTTCTTTCATGCCATTTTGGAAAGGTCCCAAGCCTTTCCCTTTATATCCCATTTTAAGCATCATGGGTTTAGCTTTAATATATTCATTGGTAAAATAACACCGAGCGTATCCCTCATGATGAGTTTTGATATTTCGGGGGATTGTTCCCCAGTCATATCCTTTATAAATGAAGGCACAACTCTTGACTTGGTAAGTACTTCCCATAGGTTGTGGGAGGCCCAAAGTACGAGGAGATGGCGGCAAGTTATTTAAAAGAATTGAATCTCGCATGAAAGCATTTGTCTTTTCTGATATTAATATTGTGGATAAATCTGGTAAAAGTTCATCAGAAAGGGCATAAGATGTAGAAGGATTATTCTCTATATCTTGAGATGTGGAAGGTATGATAGTTGTTTCTGTGGGTTTCAAAATTATAGGGATAGAACTTGAAGGATTGGTTATAGATTTAAGATCTTTTTGAGGTTCTAAAATGATTTGTTTAGAATATTATTGATGTATATAGGAGGATGAAATTAATGGAGGGGAAATAGGTGAAGTTATGGGTGTGTGTTTCACAGTTTTAGATGAAAAATAAGAACTAGGATGTGTGGATGACAGAGCGGGGAAAAATTGCACTCCAATAGGTTCTGCCAAAGCACACATATCAAAGGGTCTAGGGTCACCATGGATAGTGACCAACTGATTTTTAAATTCAAATTTAACACATTGGTGTAAAGTCAATGGGACCGCTCGCATCGCATTGATCCAAGGGCGACCCAAAAGTATATTGTACGATGCTGGGCAATGTACAATAAACATGGTTGTTTCTAGGGTTCTAGGATCAACTTGCAAGGGGATGGTAATAACTCCACACGTTTCTTGTGTTTTGTCATTGAAAGCTTTGATAATCATATCAGTTTTCTTCATTTCATAACTTCTAAAGCCAAATATTTGGTAGAAGTCAAAAGTGCAAATGTTTAGAGATGAGCCATTATCAATCAAAACTCGTTTGATAGTGACATCTCCAATTAGAGCAGTAATGTATAAGGGATTATCCTTATGTAAACTGTGTTGAGGGATATCTTTATCCCGAAATTCAATACAATAAACCTCTCGAGTGATGATAGTATTGTCCATAGCTTCAGGTTGGATGTTTTGAGGTACCATCATTTGGCTCAATGTAAGCATCAACTCATCCCTATGGGTGGGAGAAGATCTTAATAAATCCAAAAGGGAAATTTTGGCTGTAGTATTGGACAATTGCTCATTAATATTGTAAGGGGGTTTAGGTTGAACATTAGGAGCATGATTCCCTTTATTGGGGTTTTTCAAAACAAATGGAATTGATCCATCATTCTGATTTGATTCTTGTTGAGAATTTTGAGCCTATTGTCGGGTAACGACTCCAATGGTACCTACAATGTTATATTGAGGATGTTGAACTAGCCTCGGTCTAGCATTTATGGCTTGTTCATTTGAGAGGAATTGAGTAGAAGAAGGTCGAGTAGTAACTCTTCTAGGAAATGGTTCTTCTGGAACCATGGCATCTATGATGGGTTGAATAGGATATGATTCATTTTCAGAACTATTCGATTGGTTTGAAGTAATGTCTAGTTCACTTTCAGTATCTGATTCTACATCACTAGAATCGGAAGTTTGAAAAATTATGTAAGGGCCTGGTCGTAACCAGAGATAAGGTTGTGTCAAATATTTGAGGATCCTGAATAGGTAATTGTCCGCTAATGGTTCCTACATATCGGGTAGGAGGGGGAACATTATGATGTTCAATTTGATTGGCCACTTCTTTACCATGTCTTGGTAAAGGGTGTTGAAATATGTCTAATGTTTGATTAGCATTTTGATTTTTATTTTGGAGAATAGTATTTTGAGTATTATTAGGAGCGTTTTGTTTAGGTTGGAAGGCTTGCACCTCCATTTCATTATTATCAATCAAATCTTGTATTTTATGTTTCAACCTTTTACAAGCATTGGTAGAGTGTCCAAGTCCTCTATGGAAATCACAGTGTAAGTCAGCTCTGTATCTAGGTATAGTTGGATCAGGTTCCTGGATAGCTGGTAATTGGATCAAACCTCTTTCGAGTAATTGAGGTAAAATAGTTGATAAGGGTTGATTTAATCTAGTAAATTCTCAAGGAGGTTTGTTAGGAGGTTTCAATATAAATTTCTCTATTGTCTTCATTGCATTGACATTAGCAACATTTTTGCTGTCAGTGACTCCGTCACTGACAACTTGTTTGTTTTTATATTGATTTCTGGATGTTTGCTCATCATCCTTTTTCCTAAGTTGGCCTCTCCTAATGAGGGCATATTCTACTCTTCGAGCTAAATCTATAGCTTGATCAAAGGTAGTTAAAGTAGCAGTTGATAGCTTGTAAGATATTTGTTCTTGTAAATTATTGATGAAAATTTCCAACATTTCCCTATAAGGTAGCACAAACTGTAGTTTTCTTGTCAATTGCCTCCATCTAGCTAAGAAATCGAAAACACATTCATCCTTGTCCAGTTTTAAGTTGTATAGATCTTTAATGGTTACATGCCTCTCAATGTATGCACTAAATTGATGGACAAATGATTCAGTTGTTTCTTCAAAGTTTCTCAAAGAATGAGTGGGAAATTGATAGTACCACTCTAATGCCATTCCACCTAAAATTTTTAGGAACATTTTTAGTAATAGCAAGTCATCATGTGATATATCATGACACGCTATCCTAAACATGCAAAGATGCTCTATGGGATCTTCGGTTCCTTTATATATAGGCAAGATAGGCATGGGAAAATGCTTAGGGTATGGTTGAGCTACAACTATGGGATCCAAATGTTGACTACAGATCTCTCAATAATTGTACGAGGGACGGTAGGGATCTATCTAGTCCATACGTGAAGCCAATTGTTTCACCATGGCTTCCAGATTACTAGTTTGCCCACCATATTGGTTCGATAGGGCATTGATAGGAGTTTTGTGAGTATATGATGGAGGGACATGAATATTAGATGCCATGTTACTATTGTGTAAATTGTTGGTAGGAAAAGTGTTATGAAGGAACTTTGAAGTTGTATTATGATGTATTCCAGATTGTTGAAAATTGGTGTTTGGCTTTGTTTTAGGTTTTTGTTTACTTGAAGCATATTGCTCAATAGTTTGGAGGAATAAAGTAGTGAAGGAAGTTTTATTTTATGTGGGAATGATTTTAGGTTGAATAACAGGTTCCTTAGGAGGTTGGATAACCTGTTGTTTTGACATGTTTTGCATCATAGTGACCATGTCTGTATTGGATGGCCCAGCCTTGTCACTTTCTTGATCAATGAAAGACAAGGGATTAGTGTGCACATCATACATATGTTCCATGGCTGCCTGAGTGTCACTAATTTGCCCTGTATCAATACGAACTGCCACATTAAGGGCATCAATGTTATCATTGATAAATTTCTTAAAATGATCTATGTTGTCAAAGGCAATAGTTCCATCTGGAGCTACTCTAGGGGATGAGGGTCCATCCTCTTTAACACTTCCTTCTTGTTCATTGTCTTCACCTAGGTCATGTTCTGGTTGATCTAGAGTTTTTCCTTCCGGAATTGGATCTTTAGGAAGGACATTTGGGTTTCTAGTTGTATCTTGTAACCAATATTCTTCTTCTCCTAAAGTTTCTTTACCATTCCTAAGTTTAGGCATGGTGCTTTAATTTTGATTTCAGCAAATATATATATATATATATATATATATATATATATATATATATATATATATATATATATATATATATATATATATATATATATATATATATATATATATATATATATATATATAATATATATATATATATATATATATATGCAACAAGTTTAAGAGGTATATATTAATTATATACCTACTACAATATTTAAAATGAAATGTTTTTGGTTTTTGCTATGTTTTTTAGTTTTTTTTTGTTTTTGTTTGTTTTTTGAAATAATATTGTAAAGACAGCAAATAACACAATAAATGCAAGAAATAAGACTGAAAGTAACAATCTAGTTTTCTATAAACAATTTATAAATATCATTAATGGGCTCGAGTTGTTCAGGAGTCATGAAGTGTTCTTCAAATTGAAAATTTTCTTTTAAAAATTTAATGAAAAGAGCTATAGTGATATTATCTGTCTCAGATGCTGGTTGATAGAAGTAAAGCTCGTGGCAATACTCTCGATATAACATAGCTCGAGGAACTCTATTCCATCTTTCCCTATCTGTAAGAACAACCTCTTGGTCTTCTACACAACCTAGGAACTAGTGTACAATGGCTACGTTCTCGAGGTATTCCTCGAAGGTGAATAATTCTGAAGATACAAGAGCTCTCCTATAAGCTAACCATCTATGGCAGGCTCTCTGAAGTTCATGATAAAAAATTAGTTGATGAGGATCTAGGATTCTATCTAGGATAAGCCTCTTGATCTGTTTAAGTTGTGTAGACCTAGATGAAATGATACTAAGTCTTCTATCAAGTTCATCCCACAAGAGTTGATTTCTATCTTTTTCAGGCACACTAAGTACAAAATTGACTTCTATGGCTACCAATTGGTTTTCTACATTTATAGTAACTGCTAATATTTTCTTAGGAGCTACCATCTAAACATGACATTAAACTTAAATGATCTAAAATGTATCTATGTCTTAGTTGTTCTACTTTTTTTTTGTTTTTGTTTTCAAAAGGTTTATAATGCATTCACGTCGGGTTCACCAAAATGTATCGCTCCAAATTTTTCACACCCTTACCTTCAGGCTATAGGATTTGTGCCCGAAAGGGGGATGTGAAAAGGATGTCGTGGTACCTCGGACTGAGAGGACTTGCGAAGGTCCCGCCTCTCAAGGGAGGTGTATTATTGGTGATTTTTCGATGGATGGTGGGTTCACCAGGAAACATTCAATGGCAGTTTCCACACCTAGGTTGGGAATGAGTTTTATGTGTTCATTCTATCCTTAAGCATTCATATCCTAGGTTTGGCCAAAATGCGTCTAAGCTATTCTATATGAAGATGCAAATTCAATGAGTACAGAAAACAAATTTAAAGACAAAAAATAGAGAAATTACAAAATATAAATGAGGAATACCTGATCTGGATGTCTGATGATGATTCTGATTCTTGGAGCCATCAGGATCGCCTCTAATTTGATAGGATCGTCTGAGATCAGACAAGATCATCTGAGATCTGACGAATTCGTCAGAGACCTGCAATCAGAGAAATAGGTGCAAAATATAGAAAATACAACAATGATAACAGAGGGAAATAGTATAAAATGACAGTAGCACTATTAAACTAAAACTTAACAATAAAAATAGGAATTAATTATGCTAATTAAATAATAATTATGATTTAATCATGCATTTGATCTAGATGGGTGAACTCCAAAATGCAAAATAGTATAAAACACTGAATAAACTAAGCTAATTGCAGAATAAAACAGTAGAAAAATGGTAGAGAAATGCAAACTTCAGGCACTGATTGCCTCAATGTTGACTACAGTCGAAATCATCCCGCATTGGTACGAAATCGTCTCTGGTTCGACAGGATCACCTCCGATCTGAACAGGTTCGCCGATGACGATGTAAGCTTGCTTCGGCTGAAAAAATAGTAATGTACCTGCAACAAAATTGATATAGAACTAATGCAAATGAAAACTTAGGATGTTTTAACATGTATGCAGTTGGGTTACAGGGAATTTCAGCCAGGGGGGTGCTAAGGGGAGGGCTTAGGATTAAATAGGCTTAGGAGGGAGGTTAAGAGGTTGGAGATCATACCTATTTGGGAGATATCCAATGGGGGAGGGTCCCTAATGGCGCAGACATGCTTCTGCCCAGATTAGAGACCCGTTGGAACATAAGCTAATTGTGCAAAATCAGTTTTGCAACAAGATCGTCTGGATGTCCTAGCCCAGACGAAATCATCAGATCTATGGCGATATCGTCTGATCGAAGATGATATCGTCAAACGGTCAAAACGACCTCTAAAAATGGTGCGAAAAAGGGGGAAATGGATTACCCGACGATTAACATGCGGTTTGGGAGGTTAAAATTTGAATTTAAATTATTTACTAGGATGAATGTAATTATTACAATTTCATTGCGCCAATTTTAGGGTGCTACATAAAGCAAGTGGGATCAAAATGCAATTCACTACTACCTATACCCCACAACATAATGGTGTGTTAGAGAGAAAGAACCATACCATAGTTGAGATGATGAGAACAATGCTTCAGACTAAGAATCTAACTAATATGTACTGGGTCGATGTTGTAAGAACCAGTGTATATATTCTAAATAGAAGTCCAACTTCTACTTTAGATGGAATCACTCCTTATGAGTGGTGGTATGGAAATAAACTCAATGTAAAGCATTTCAAAGTTTTTGTTTCTTTAGCATATGCACACATACCTGATGAGAAGAGGAAAAATCTTGATCCCAAAATTTAGGCTTGTATATTTGTAGGGTATTGTGAGTTTACGAAAGCCTATAGACTCTACAATTCCAAGTCTCATAAGATTATTCTTTCAAGGGATGTAATTTTTGATGAAGGGGGAGAATGGGGTCATCAAATAATTTTTGTTTATGATGGATCCCAAGATGTAAATTCTTCATAGGTACAAGAGGTATGACATGTGTCTTCCAAAAAAAGCAAAGGCACACCACCCCTTCCAAGCCCAAGCAAGAGTACTTAGAGTACATCTGATGCCACTCCAAGTCCTTCTCCATAGAGATAAGTAATTTCTTAACCGATGGACATTTAAAATGACTCTCCATTAAGAGGCAAAAAAACTTTACAACATCATCCATCCTTTCAAATGTTGGATTGAAATTTCTAGAGAATATTCACTAGAAGCCAAGCTAGTAAAATGAATACAGTTTTGTAGCAACTTGAAAATTTTCAATTGTATATGGATGATGACTCCCAAAATACTAAGGGAGATGTAGTCAATTATACTTTATTGTCTAATGCACAGCTAGAACCAACTAGCTATGAGAAGGCTTGTACTCAAAATGTATGGCAAGAAGCCATGAAAGAGGAAATAATCTCTATAAAAAATAATGATACATGAGAGCTTGTAAAGCTTCCAAAAGGAAAAAAATGTGTTGGATGTAAATGGGTCTACAAGACCAAATACAATACTGATGGAAGCATTGAGAGGCACAAGGCGAGATTAGTAGAAAAAGGTTTTACTCAGAAATTTGGCATTGAGTATGAGGAAACCTTTGCTCCTGTTGCACAACAAGAGACAATCAGATCAGTTCTTTCTTTAGTTGCCCATAAAGGATGGAACATTCAACACATGCATATGAAAAGTGCTTTTCTGAATGGATACTTTATAGATGAGGTTTATGTTCAACAACCTCAAGGCTTTCAAGAACAAGGAAAGGAGAACCTTGTTTATAAATTGAAAAAAACACTTTATGGCCTCAAGCAAGCACCAAGAGCTTGGTACTCATGCATTGATGACTATTTCAATGAGTATGGATTCACTAGAAGTAAAAGTGAACCAACTCTATAATACCTAAAGCATGGTTTAGACATTATCATAGTTTGTTTGTATGTGGATGATCTAATATTTATGTGTAATAACACTAAAATGAATTTGGATTTCAAAAACTCCATGATGAAGTAGTTTGAGATGAAAGATATCGGTTTAATGTGATACTTCCTAGGTATGGAAGTGCATCAATCAAATAAGGGGATATTCATATGTCAACATAAGTATGCTCGAGACATGATCAAGAAATTTGCCATGGAGCAGTGCAAATCAGTTGCAAATCCAATTGGACATGAAATCCAATTGAACAAGGACGACGGAGCACCAAAGGTTGACATGACCACTTACAAAAGCATGGTTGGGAGTCTGATGTTTCTCACCAACACAAGGCCCGATATTCAATATGCTATTTCTCTAGTTTCAAGGTTTATGAGCTGTATCTACAAGCAACTAAAAGAATCTTAAGATATATAAAAGGTACATTGGATTTTGGAATCCACCACCACAAATGTAATTCTTTAAAATTAGTTGGCTTCAGTGATAGTGATTGGGGCAGCAATATAGATGATAGCATCAGGGAACTATTTTTGTCTAGGTTTAGGACTAATAACTTGGAGTTCTAAGAAACAAATTGTTGTAGCATTGTCATCTATTGAGGCTGAGTACATAGCCATCACACATGCTAGTACTCAAGCCCTATGGTTGAGAAAAATCCTTGAAGAGATTGGAGAAAGAGTGGTCCAACTCAACTGTATTGTGATAACATAAGTGCCATTCAATTGGTATACAATCCAATACACCATAGCAGATTGAAGCATTTTGATATGAAGTATCACTTCATCCGAGACATGGTGGAGCAGTAGATAGTTGAGCTTAAATATTATAGCACTTTGGATAACATTTCAGATATCTTCACCAAAGGCATGGCTAAAGCTCAATATATATAACTACGAGACTGTATAGTCAGTCCTCTCAACTTTAAGGGGGATAATATTGGAAGTTAAAAGGGTAAAATGGTAAAAATTTGTTTTACCACTGTAATATTTGGACCTTACCCTTTTACCTCCTTGGACGAAAACCGAGTCAGCAAGATTGGATGACATGGCGGTAGGGAGTTTGACTCCTAATTCTATTTTTTCTTTCCTCCCTATTTTCCTTCCTCCCTAATATTTCTCCTAAGCTTTCGAGCTTATGGTTATTAATCTATGTATTTAAGCATTGTAATATTTTGAACCTAATGTTAATGAATATTAGTGTGATTATTATTTGTGCTCCTAAATTTCTAAGTGCTATATCAATGCTTACTCAAAAATATGATCAAGATGAAGAGCATCCTATATTATTTTGGAGCTAGACACTCCATGAATACCAACTAAAATATAACTTCATTGAAATACAAGTGTTTACTATGATGAAGTCATTGAAGAAGTTTAGGAAGTACTTGGTACAGAGTAAGACCCTGGTATATGTGGTTCATCCAGATGTAAGAATTTTTATCCTATAGGGTGAACTAGGAGATAAAAGAGTTGGTTGGATTAAAAAAATACAAGAGTATTATGTAGAATATCCCACCAAGTTGGTGAGAGGTAGGGATATATGCCAAGTTCTAATAAAGATAACAAAATTAGCAGAAGTGATAGCTTGTTAGGCAACAAAAGAAGATCAGATGGAAGGAGTACAAACTGAAAACTTTGATTGGGTACACCAGGTGATTAAATATTTCCAAACTAAAGTATTCCCCCAAATATAAATACATCCTATTGTGGCTGCTCCACAACGTACCCCAAAATTGGGGACCCACCTTTTTTGCATGTTTTCCAAGAAGATCGAAGTGGCCCATATGCTAAAGATCAAAGAAAAAGCAAAATACCACAAGGAGAAAAAGTGTCGCGATATTGTGACATGTTGCATGGTCACGGTCAAAAGAGAAAAAGTGTCATGATAACGCGACATGTTGCAATTTCATGACCAAAGGAAAAAAGGTGTCACGATATCATGACATGTTGCACCGTCGCGGCCAAAAGAGAAAAAGTGTCGCGATATCGCGACATGTTGCAGTTTTGCGACCAAAGGAGAAAAGGTGTCGTGATATCGTGACATGTTGCACCGTCGAGGCCAAAAGAGAAAAAGTGTCGCGATATCGTGACATGTTGCACCATCACGACAAAAACAAGAAAAAGTGTCGCAATATCGCGACATGTTACATTTTCGTGACCAAAAGAGAAGAGAAAGAACGACGAAGAAAAAGTGTCCCAATATCGTGACATGTTGCATTTTTGCAGCACAAAGCAAAGAGAAAGAGCGAGGAGAAAAAGTATCGTGATATTGCGACATGTTGCATTTTCATGGCCAAACAAGAAAAAGGGTCATGATATCGCGACATGTTGCGTTTTCGTGATTCAAAGCATAGAGAGAGGGAAAATAGAAAATGTGTCGTGATATCACGACATGTTGCATTTTCACGATTCAAAGCATAGAGAGAGGCAAAAGAGAAAAAGTGTCACGATATCGTGACATGTTGCACTATCGCGGACAAAAGGGAAAAAGTGTCACGATATCACGACATGTTACATTTTCATGGCTACAAGCAACAAAAGAGAGCAAGGAGGTAAAAGTGTCGCGATATCGTGACATGTTCCATTTTTGCCAAGGTAACGGACCTGCATAGTGATGTGGACATAAGGACAAAATCTAATGAATAAGACAAAGCATTACATAAGGAATCTTTAATGATTTGAGATCATTTAAGATGGTCATTACACACGGAGGAAAATGGACGCAATCCCATGTGGAGAAAAAACAGTGAAGTGCCACAAAATGGAAACCAAAGAACACACATACAAGGGAAGGTGAGGCGAACAGTCAGGGAAGGTGAAACGAACAACCATCAAAACACAAAACGAACCGTCATGGAAGGAGAAATAGTTTTTTCAAAAGTTTAAATACACCATTCAAAGAGGCCAGAGGGGGTGGAAACCACTGCAAGCAGAGTTGCAAAGCTAAAGGCAAGAAGGCCATTCTAGACCTGTTTGAGTTGTTTTTCTTCCACATATTGGTTTGGAAAAACCAGAAATTTTGCTATTGTAAAATGACATATTTTTAATGCAGAAGTGTTCAAAAATTTGCATCTTGTGGGCAATAAAGAAGGATATTTTCTTTGCATGCTATGGATTTAATGTTTATTCTTTCATTTTTCATATTTTGAATTTATAGATAATGTTAATGCCATTTTTTTTGGGTTACATTAGGTGAATATTTGAAATCTGAATTTTATTTCGTACCCTAGGAACCATCACTTAGCCTATGGGGATTGTGCTTGTTTTGCAAGTCCAATAGGTTAGGTTGCATGCATGGAGACCTCACATATTCGGTTTTGTCATAACAGGATAGCATCATACTGAGTGCATTTTATTTTCAGTTTTTTGCATTTCATTTTCATTTTCTACATTTTATTTTTTTTCCAAAAATTTTAACTTATTTTAAATCTTCAGGCATTAAAATAAACATTTAAAATTTTCCAAAATCCAAAAAAAAAAAACAATGAACAATCACTAAAGTTTCATGATGAAATAAACCAACATTACCCCTTGTTTACAGTTACTTGCAATCACTAAGGTGTTCCAAGCATTTAAATTGAATATCTTTATTTGAGATTACTAATACACATATGCAAATGCTAATATAGCGGAGACCTTGGAGAAGTTGTTTATTTAACTTCTTTGTAAGAGGGGATTTGGAACCCAAATCCTAAAGGAGAGTGTACTTTCACAACTGGGTGAAAATACCACTCAACAGATTGGCGCTAGAAGGAGGGCCTGAATTGTTTTATTTTAGAGTGATTTAAATGTTATAGGGATTTAAATTTTGAATATTTCATGCCCTATTTATTATTATCTTTAGCCCTCTTTTAACAACACAACCTTGTAGTGTTAAAAGGAGGACATGAATTGCTATGCATTGTTCTAACGCTTTTGATTGTTCATACAAGAATAATGTGTTTTGATTTGATTTAAAAAAAAAATTGACTAATGAGGTTGTCTCCATGCAATTACTTTCATTTGATTTTAAGGGATACATCTCTTGGTTAATGCTAACATGATTATTCATACATTACAGGTTTGATATTTGTGAGTCATTTCATGCTTATTTGTAAGGAATTATTTTGTCTAAAATGTATTTGTTGTCGGTATTATGCTCTTCACTTGCGTGTAATGCAATCTTGTGAATCAGAAAGCCTACAACACTAGGAGTATGCTCTTCACTTGCGGATATGCGATCTGGTGAATCAAAAACTAATTTACATTTTTAGAAGTTTTCTTTGTCATGGTTCCTTCTTTTATTCATGACTAACAAATTGATTTTGAAGTTATTCTTTGAGTTTCACTAATGGCAACATCTGAGGAGCAAATTGTATCCCTAAGAGAAGAAATGATGTCCCTAAGAGAAATGATGGTATCTACATTAGGAAAGTATTATGAATTTCATCCTACCTTTGGAACACCTTATCAAATTCATCAAATTTTATTGGAGTTTCTATGACTTTTTAATCAAGAAGTGGCATCAGGATACCTACAAAATCTACATATCTATAAGTTCACATTATGTCAATTTCAAGTATTTTATGAGCCCATTTTTTGTAGGTTATTCCCATACATTGTGGGTGATAGATCATTCTCATGGTATTTCCATTTACCCATGGATATTAAGACTTCTTGGAGCCAATTAGAAGCAACCTATATTTATCACTTTGGTAATCAAGTTGACTTGGATAGGTTGCAAAATCAATTCACCTCTATGTGTAAAGAGCCTAATGAGTCCATGAGTCAATTCAGTGTGAGGTTTCATGAATTGTACTCTCAAATGTGGGAAAGTTTGGGTACATCAGAAGAAGAAGCTATTGAAGTATACCTGAGATCCATACCCCCCACACTTGCCACACTCATTAAGGAAAACTTGGATGACCTGTCTCTAGAGACAATCTATGAGATATTTGAAAAGGTAGAACACGTTTTGGAAGAAGGAAAGGCACAACATGTTCACATGAGAGATTGTTCTTTTGGAGTTAGTGATGCCAACCTACACCAACCATCAAAGGTAGCACCCTCCACTCCAATGATACCTAAGGTAAATGATCAAGGGGATGAATTTTAAGGTCTAAATGTTACAACCACCTTAGATGTAGTCCAAGAGGAGGTGCAAATTGCTAAGCCAACATCCACCAATGAGGATTATGCAGAAATGAACTCATTCATAGAGATACATGATTATTTAGATGAAGGGGTTCTAAATTCAACAATGTTTGAAATATGGGATAGGACGGAACCTACCATAGAATTGGATGAAGTGGTTGAAAGTGAAATTGGAAGAAAACCAATAAATGAATTTGAATATATGATAGAGTTTCACCACTTGTTCTTGGAAGATACTATTGATGAGATGTTTGAAATTAACGATCAAGAAATTATTCACCCTCCAAATTGTGATGAAGCAAAATCATGGGTTACCAAGTTGAACTATGATAGCCTTACAAATTTGAATGCAAAAAATGACCCACTTTTGGAAATAATTGAACCATCTAAGGAAGGTGAAGGTGAATTTGATGAGAAGCACATTGATGAATTGGAATATGTTGAAGAAGTAGTTGAACGTCACCACTTGACTTTGGAATATGATTATTATGATGCTTGGAAGAAGTGGGAAGACTACACTCACTCCAAAACTACTAATAAAACTTGTGTGCCAATTGATATACAAGACAACATAATCGCCTACTCAAAGGAAGATATTACAACTCCTGTACAATTTGAGGATGTTTTGGAAGAGGGTTTCAAATCTCATCAAATCTTGGAAGATTATAATGATCCTATTACAAAGGACAAAGAAGAAAAAGAATTGAAAAATGAATCAAAAGATCATGTCACAAATACCATGGAGTTTCATACCACAAATTTGGAAGATAATTTTTACAATGGTTGGGGAAGATATGAAGATATGTTATTTCCTCACACCCCTATTAATGAAGCCTCTATTCCAATTTATATGTAGGATGTTGAAACTTCTACTTCATACGAAGATCTCATATTCACAAGATTTGAGAAGGTTACAAAATTCAATCATGTTGAATATAAACTCATTGAAGATTCGGATACAAGTTTGCATGATTATTTTGGGGATTCAAATGAAGAAATACCATGGATAGTGAACAAAGAATTGGAATTAAATGACAAAGATATTGATCTATTAGAAGCAATGAAAGTGATTGATCATGAATATGAGTTACTTGACATACACTTTGACCAAAAATATTTGAGGGTTGAAAAGGATGGGCATGTTTTCAATTGGGTGCCCAATTTTGGTATGTTTGATGAACAGGTAATAAATGAAGAAATTGCAATTTCTCACCAAGTGTTGGTAAGTGAAAATGTGCAAAAGGTAGAATCTAACCTTTTGTGTTCAAACACCCAAGCTACAGGTGAAGAGTTGAATGACCATGTTTTGAATTTGAATGATGTTTATGATGAAATGCCATTGAAGGTGAATGAAGAATAAGAATTAATTTCTAACCACACCTTTGATAACATTACTTTAATGAATGAAAAGGAACTTGATGCACTTAAATTGCTAAATCAAATTCATCAACAATTAATTATTATTATTATTATTTTTTAAGAGAAAAACCCCTTGCGGGGCTGCCTTGGTCTGAGAGACCATGAATAGGGGGTTCTATACTGTCAAATTCACCCGGGAGTCGCACCCAACCCTGCCTGCACCAACATTATCAATTGGATTTTGGGTACCCAATTCAGCTTTTTGGTAGGGTGGAGATTCGAACCTGGGACCTCCCTTGGAGGATTGCCCTCTCCTCTCCAACTCACTCGCAACACCTGGGTATCAATAATTAATTATTGAACCTAGGATAAAAGCTTCTAATTATCCCAATTTAGTAAATATCCTAGATGCTTGTAAATTGCTGCGCAATTTTGATTGGCCTAAGAACATGGAAAATGAATTAGCTTTGAAATTTTTAGAAATAGGCTCTTGCTTACAAATTTTCATTTTTAATAAAGAAATCCTAGTTCTAAATCATGAATGGAATTATGAAATTTACACCTTAAAGAATAGACAAGAAATAATTGAAAATCAACCATTGTCTAATCAATTTGGTAATTTGAATCTCACCTATAATAATACTAATGGAATGAAATCTAATTGGTGGGGTGAGAGAGGAAAGTTGAAGTTGGTTGCATGGTTTGGTCTAGTCTTGTTCTTGTTTGATTCCTTCCACATTTGGCATGTGTATCACACCATATGTCTTTTAAAGAATTCTAATCAAGTTTGGGATCCGGGAAAATGATAATTCAAACTGTGCATCATCTTGTACCATATTGTACATTTGTATATAGATTTTGGTTTTTGGTTTTGGTTTGTGTTTTCAAGTTTCATTTTTGGATTTTATTTCAGTTTTGGTTTTAAAGTGGTGTGTGAGTTCTTTGGACACTTTTGATTTGTCAGTTTATGTCCTTATGAATGTTGACTAAGACTAGGAGAATATGAAACATCGGAATTATATTACAGAAAGCTCCACGAGTATCGCAAACACATTAAAGAATATCGTTTGGAACCTGTGATGCATGAAGTTGTCAGTTTTATAAATTATGGCAAAGTAGGTGGTATATTCCATCCGCATTTTAGGAGGAGCAATGTATTCATATCTCATGTTACATTCCACATTGCATATACATTTCATCTCAGTTGCATCTTCATTTCATGTACAATCATTGAAAAGGTGTTGAATCCTCTTAGGGTCATTACATAACATATATTAAAAGGATCCTAAGGTTGGGAACTGATGCCAAAACTATCTTGAACCAAGCACGTTCTACATATTTTAAAGAGGATCTTGAGAAAAATGGTCAAAACCATACTTGGAAGAAAAGGTGAGGCGAAAGGAGTATTTCGTGTCTGTCCTATCATGCAAAATAATATTTAAAACAGTAGTTTTTACCACTCCCATAATACTTAAAGTCTAAAATCAGAGTAGTAAGGATATGGTCTAATTCTCATCTCGCTTAGGTTGAGAATCCAATTCCCCAAAGCTCTTATTTGACCTTCATGGAGTAGTAAGGATAGGGTCTAATTCTCATCTCGCTTAGGTTGAGAATCCGATTCACCAAAGATTCTATTTTGCCTGCTCAAGAAATTGAAATTCCAAAGCAAATATTTTTCATTTCTTTATTAATATTGGATTGGAAGGATCGTACTACATGTCCCTTGCAAGGATGGGTAGTCATCCCCAAGGTCCAAGAAATCAAAAGTAGAGCCAAATCCTAGATTATGGGGTTGATCTCCATTGGGGTTATAGATGCCTGATTGGCAGTGGAGTATGCTCATGCGTGGCAACATGTCTTGTCTAAAAACAAGACCACTGACTGCTCAAATGGACAGGCTAGCCTGACAGTTTCATCCATAACAAGTTAAATCATTTTGTTCAAGATGAGGTAATGAACTCCAGATTAGAGTAGTAAGGATAGGGTTAAATTCCCATCTCGCTTAGGTTGGGAATCCTATTCCCCAAAGCTCTAATTTCACTTACACTTGCACATGGGTTCAATATGGTAGTGACACATAACCAACTTTGGGATCTAGTAAATTAGTTTAGTATACATATATTTGGTCCTAAGAGGGTTTGATAGTTTTAATATGTTTTTTCATGATACTAGAAAGTCTGAGCCTTTGCAAAGTAGTGTCAAATCCTGCACAAATCATTCATAGCCTTGCCTATGAATCATAAGTGAAACTGACAATGGAAAGTTGAACGAGTTTCAAACGATAGGGAAGGAAGCACATTGCACACACCGAGTTGATGCTTAATAATTCTAATGCTTCATGTATTTCTCGTCTAGTTTTATTCTTGGGATATTTGCTGACGCTTGTATTTGAGTCTGTGTATTTTTAGGTTGAGTTCTCACCGAAATGCTCGAGAGCATTTCCCAGTAGAGTCGCCATTTGTTGTGATTGCTACACAACGTACCCCAATATTGGGGACCCACATTTTTTTTGCATGTTTTCCAAGAAGACTGAAGTGGCCCATATGCTAAAGATCAAAGAGAAAACAAAATACCACAAGGACAAAAAGTGTCATGATATCATGACATGTTGCACTGTCACGGTCAAAAGAGAAAAAGTGTCGCGATATCGCGACATGTTGCAGTTTCATGGCCAAAGGAGAAAAGGTGTCACGATATCGCGACATGTTGCACCGTCGTGGCCAAAAGAGAAAAAGTGTCATGATATCGTGACATGTTGTAGTTTCACAGCCAAAGGAGAAAAGGTGTCGCGATATCGTGACATGTTGCACCGTCACGGCCAAGAGAGAAAAAGTGTCGCGATATCGTGACATGTTGGACCGTCGCGGCCAAAACAAGAAAAAGTGTCGTGATATCATGACATGTTGCATTTTCATGACCAAAAGAGAAGAGAAAGAATGAGGAAGAAAATGTGTCATGATATCGCGACATGTTGCATTTTTGCGGCACAAAGAAAAGAGAAAGAGCGAGGAGAAAAATTGTCATGATATCGTGACATGTTGCGTTTTCACGGCCAAACAAGAAAAAGTTTCACGATATCACGACATGTTGCATTTTCGTGATTCAAAGCATAGAGAGAGGCAAAAGAGAAAAAGTGTCACAATATCACGACATGTTGCATTTTCATGATTCAAAGCATAGAGAGAGGCAAAAGAGAAAAAGTGTCACGATATCGCGACATGTTGCACTATCGCAGCCAAAAGGGAAAAAGTTTTGCGATATCGTGACATGTTACATTTTCGTGGCTACAAGCAACAAAAGAGAGCAAGGAGGCAAAAGTGTCGTGATATCGCGATATGTTCCATTTTCGCCAAGGTAATGAACCTGCATAGTGACGTGGACATAAGGACAAAATCTAATGAATAAGACAAAGCATTACATAAGGAATATTTAATGATTTGAGATCATTTAAGATGGTCATTACACACAGAGGGAAACATATGCAAGCCCATGTGGAGAAAACACATCGAAGGGCCACAAAATGGAAACCAAAGCACACGCATACAAGGGAAGGTGAGGCGAATAGTCAGGGAAGGTGAAATGAACAGCAATCAGAAAACGAAACGAACCGTCATGGAAGGAGAAACAGTTTTTTTAGAAGTTTAAATATGCCATTCAAAGAGGCCAGAGGGGGTGGAAATGGCTGCAAGCAGAGTTGTAGAGCTGAAGGCGAGAAGGCCATTCTGGACCTGCTTGAGTTGTTTTTCTTCCACAGACTGGTTTGGAAAAACCAAAAATTTTGCTATTGTAAAATGACATATTTTTAATGCAGAAGTGTTCATAAATTTGCATCTTGTGGGCAAGAAAGAAGGAGATTTTCTTTGCATGCTATGGATTTAATGTTTATTCTTTCATTTTTCAGATTTTGAATTTATAGATAATGTTAATGCCATTTTTTTTGGGTTACATTAGGCGAATATTTGAAATCTGAATTTTATTTCGTACCCTAGGAACCAACACTTAGTCTATGGGGATTTTTCTTGTTTTGCAAGTCCAATAGGTTAGGTTGCATGCACGGAGACCTCACATCTTCGGTTTTGTCGAAACAGGATAGCATCATACTGAGTGCATTTTATTTTTAGTTTTTTTGCATTTCATTTTCATTTTCTGCATTTTATTTTTTTCCAAAAATTTTAACTTATTTTAAATCTTCAGGCATTAAAATAAACATTTAAAAAATTCCAAAATCCAAAAAAACAATGAACAATCACTAAAGTTTCATGATGAAATTAACCATCATTGCCCCTTGTTTACAGTTACTTGCAATCACTAAGGTGTTCCAAGCATTTAAATTGAATATCTTTATTTGAGATTATTAATACACATATGCAAATGCTAATACAACGGAGACCTTGGAGAAGTTGTTTATTTAACTTCTTTGCAAGAGGGGATTTGGAACCCAAATCCTAAAGGAGAGTGTACTTTCACAACTGGGTGAAAATACCACTCAACACATCCCAAAGAAGGAGATACATAATTCATGCTTTGAAATATGTATTACTAATAGAAGGCCTGTACAAAAGAAATTTGGATGGATTTCTTCTAAAGTGCTTGAAATATGATCAACAAAAGAGGGTCATTGCAAATTTCCATGGAAGACCAACTGGTGGACATAGCTCAGGCAGGATTACAACTTTTAAAATCATAAGGGGAGGCTATTATTGGCCTACTATATTTACTAATGCTTTTAGGTCTACCAAGGCCTGTGACAAATGCCAGATATATGTTGGAAGGACAAGGAATGATTCATTTCCCCTCAAGCCCATACAAGTTGAAGAACCTTTTCAACAAAGGGGATTGGAATTCATAAGGGTTATTAACTCTAATTCCTTATCAGAGCATAATTTTATTCTAACTACCATAGATTATCTTACCAGATGGGTAGATGTTATTCCTACCAAGAAATCATTAATATGTTGTGATCAATTTCATGGAAAATTTGATTTCTAGATTTGGAGTTCCAAAAGCCTTGGTGAATGAAAATAACCCAACCTTCATAGGAGCCAAGTATATTGAGTTTTCCAACAAGTATGGCATTATTTTTAAAAATACTTCAAATTATTATCCACAAGGTAATGGACTTGGAAAATCTACCAACAAAAAAGTGTTAAGGATTTTGAGGAAATCACTTGAAGGAAATAAAATAAGTTGGCATTTGTTGCTAGACCATGCTTTGTGGGTTGATAGGATTATTATAAATAATTCCTTTAAGACTTTCTCTTATGCACTAGTATATGGAAAATAGGCAGTGTTACCCATCCATTTAGAGTTCCTAGCACTTAATCTTGTTAATACATAGGGGAAATCAGAGGAAGATCTAGTAAAAACCAGGTTGACTCACTTACTAATAATTTTAAGAAGCATTCCTCAGATATCAAGGCATGGTTTGATAATAAATATAGCTTTAGAAATTTCTAGGTTGGAGATGCAGTTCTTAGGTGGAATTTTGACAGAGCAAAACTAGGCAAGAATGAAAAGTTTGATTATTTTTGGGATGGTCCATTCAAAATAGTAGAGGCCAAGGAGTCCAATGTGTTCCAGATTGAATATCCTAAAGGGAACATACATCCAATTTTAGTAAATGGTTTTCATCTCAAGCTCTACTATGTATAAAATATGATCTCATTGTAACATATGCACATACATTATATTATTATTTCCCTTTATTTATGCACTTTGTACAAGTTCAAATAAAAATCCTTGAAAAATTGGCTAATTGTTGAAAAATAGTTGGCAAGGTCTCATTTTGCACTCAAATACATGTATTTTCTAGCGGAATAGTGAGTGCTTCTAAATTTGCATCAAAATATACTAAGATCCTAGAAAAATGGTGCAAGAACTCTTTTCCCATGTAATGAAGAGTTCAAAGTATCAAAAGAAACAAAAGGGTTACCAATCCAAGGATTTTCCAAGCTAAAGTACAGTGGAGCGTAACCAAGATGAAAAATCACATATGGAATTGGCTAAGTGTCAGCAAAATTAATGACTCCTCATATTTTCTACTTTCAAAACCAAGGTGGATATAAGAAGTAACTTTGCAACCATACCATTTGGAGAGGAAATAATTCTTCCACATTCAATGCTAATGAACTTGTGCTTGAACCAAAGAGCAATCAAAGAGATGCAATGAGGTGGCAGCACGGTTTGAATTTTTGACCAATGAAAACTTAGAATGCCACCGTTGAGCCATTGATATGAATGAGTGGAATTTGGAAAGTGTTCCAGTGGGTATATTGTGTAGCAACTACATTAATGGTGGAAGATATGCGCACTCTAGGAAATAAAAGAAATAAAAAAGCACACACAATCTCCATTCATTAGCTAATTGTGTCCACCAAGAAGTACAGTTTGAAATAATACTTTGATATTTTTCTATGAATTATAGAGGGAGCAAAGTTTTTTTTCTTCTAATATGGCTTCATAGGATACCCAAAAGTTCAAAAAATTGAAGAGAAGGGTAGTCCCTCCATAGACGATGAAAGAAAGGTTGCAAGCTCATGTGCATCAGACCAGGCGAGTTGCAGACACAGTAATGACAAGAGTAAGGAGGACCCTCCTAAGGATGAGTTTTAAATTCAGATACTTTGGAGGAAAGCCAATGCGATGACAAGGTACCATAGCTATAAAATATTTCTTGTTCTCCTATATTTGTGATTCTGCACATCATTGTCCCAAATTAGTTTTTGCTATGATCCAATTCTATGATTCTAAAAATAGAGTGATAAAAACCTCTGAAGGCACTCCCCTATTCTCAATTACAAAAGAGTTTTACCATGAATTATTCATCATAGGAGTAGGAACACCTTCAAAACCTAGTCCATTTAACATATCAGATATAACAAGGGCATATACCAGATTGGTGATAATGGTAAAAAAAAGAAGCTATAGAAAAATGGTTTCATCTCAATTTCAAGAGGATAAGAAAGGAAGATGAAATGCCTAAAGTCCCTATTCATATTGATGAATTTGCAAACCCTAAACTATTCTCTATGTTAGCCTGTATGGAGGGTCTAGATTCTTATAGATGGGTGTACAGGTGGCAAATTGCCACAGCCTACTGCATTTCCAACAAAATAATGTATGAGAAAGGTGCAGAGGAAAAAGGGACTAGGGTGATTTATTTTGATTGGCCAATTTTTCTTGTACAAATGATACATAAAAAGTTGGTAAAGATTAAAAGGGGCTCTGATGCTCCTAGTTTTAGGCATTGCTCGAGTCTGGTATGGATTTTTTATGCTGCCATTAATGATCAGATGCCTTGGATTGTGGTTAGGAACAAAACCAATTATGGATAACCCTTGCTAGTTTATTACTGGATAAGTCATTTGAGAAGTAATGAGTCTTTCTATATATTCAACTTGGAATTTTTTGGACCTTCCTTGAAAATAATGTATGGAGAGTGCCCTAGATTTCCACCCTTGGCAAAGAAAATTCTAATAGTACAGGGTGTTGAGGAAGGAGATTGGTACTTGTTGACAGAGGGCACAGTTATCAAATTGTATGGTTTCATGGGTAAACCTTTTCTCCTACCCCATTTTTTTATAGAAAGGATTTTTGCCTTGGAATATTTGAGGCATGTAGAGTATATTTATTTACATTATAGTTTTGGAAGAAAGATAAAATATCTACTTACATATCACACTGTGGAGGACATTACCATCACAAATAAGGAGTAGAGTCAGCTAATTGACCAATACCTTGATAGGTTAGGTCTATTTTATATCCCACAAATATGGAGTTATGACCTTGATGGTATCTTCACTACAAGGAATGTAGCCCTAAATAGAGATAAGGATTATAAATTTGAAAAGAGGCCTAGGGCTCATTTCGAACAAGGCAAAAATAATGATGAGACCACTCCTTTGGAGTGGAATGTGTCAAATATGGGTCAACTGCCTTCGTGGTTGGATTTTTATGAGTATATTGTTGATTATGACCCTGATATTAGTAATGGAACGTAGCTAAGATATTAGATTTTTTGAGAATGATAATTAAAATTGGAAAACCTAATTCTAAGTTTGGCATGAAGATTGATAAAGAGTTTTCCAAGAAATATAATGAAAATATAGAAACCTGGAAGCATAAGGACATTATAAACATAATGTTGACATTTGAAAGGTCCTAGGTAGGTTTTGAATCTCTATCTCCACACACATATCAGGAAGTCCTTGTAGAAGAGTAGGAAACTCCTTTGACAATAGTTGAGGTCTTGAAAACTTTTCATCCTACCACTGAACAAGTGGAGAAGTTTCCTAAAGGAGCACGGATTATGAGTAAAATGTAATATTCCAGTGAAAAAATTGTCAGTAATCCAGTCATAGAAGCAATTTCTAGGCCTAAATGCTTAGCTCTGTGGAATCAGCCTCCAAAAACAGATATTGATTGGAGAAAGAAGGATGAGAGTTTTAGGTTCACCCCCCTTTATTTTACCCCTGCAATATCAGTAGAATTACATCATGTTTTCAAGCAAGGTTTTCTTTCTAGATCAGTACAAGGAGATGTATCAAAATTATATTTTGATAGTGAAATGGCTTCCATTCAATTGATCCACATAAGAACTAAAAGAGCCCCATAAAGGAGGGAAAAGGATATTGGATATGGAGAAAAATGCAAAAGAGGTAGCTATTTCTATTGTAGAATAATTGACTCACCAAGAGCATCAACAGGAAATAGAGGTGGAGCAAGAGCACTCTACATCTGTAGGTAAAGGTATGGTTTCTAATCCCTCTTCTCCTATACATCCACTTGAATCCCCAAAGAAGTCTTCCTCCATTTATGGTCAAGATAATGTAATAAAGGTACCTTCTCCATATCGTAGGCCACCCCATATTTTATTGATTGTCACTGAAGCTCAAGTCACCTCTGTTCCCCCAAAGTTACCCCAAATTCCATTTCCAGCATCTGAAATTACCCCTTCATCATCTCCCATAATTTCATCTTCATTATTACCACCACCACCATAAAAAGGACACATCGTTCCAAGTGCCACCATTCATTCAGTTGTGTCTTGCATCGATTCCTATGATTCTACCAATAGTAACAACAACAGTAGTCATAGAGTCCATTGTCATTACATAGACTGCTATGAGTACTCCCACACCCTAATCATCAGTAGTTCAATCTACCCTTTCATTCTTGTATCTTCATCTCCCTAGCTACTAGTTATTTAAGTCCTATCACTTTGTCGAAAGTCCAAGCAGCCACATAAAGAGAAAATGATTTATGGGAAGAGAAGTTTTCTAAGCCTTCCATAAGGATGGTTGTTAGAAGGAGAAGCATTTATGTTGATCTAGTGTCTCACTAGAGAATATCTAGATCTATGAATCCACTTGTAAATAATCTTGAAACTAAAATAACTGTCCAATATTATCGAGTGGAGGAGGTCACAGAATATATTAAGAAGCTTCCTAAAGAAGATGATATGATTATAGCGAGAGCCCACTTAAACACCTTATATGTAAAAACTAATATATTCAGAGAGAAGGTGAGCAAAATGGAGCAGTAGATTGAAAACATTCAAAAGAGTCTGAGAAATTAGAAAGAAGTAGAAAAGGCTCTATAAAGAGAGGTCAAGGGTTAGCAAGAAAAATTCCATGAGGCCAATAATATCAAGGATCAACTTGGAGAGCAAATGAAGCTAAATGAAGAACAAGAAAAAGAAATTCAAATTTCGAGACATCAACTTCAGCTTGAGAAAGCTAAGTCTTCTAGATTTTCCAAGGCCTATTTGAAGAATATTAGAAAAGAGATGCTCTCCAAAGTCCAATCAAAATGTTTAGGGCTTCAGTTCATGATTGATTATCTTGATGATGCCAACCACCTACTCCCCAATATTTAGAAAGATCTAGATAAGATCACCAGAGAGTTGTAGCCTATGGTGATTCTAACAGAACAAGTGTACAAGTTGGTTGATAGCAGAATTAGTGATTCTGCTAAACCAATTTTCAATAAATAATGGAATCTCACCAGAGTTGCTGCTAGAATTGTGGTTGAGAAGCATAGGGCACTTCAGAAATCCTAGTTGTTGTTTGAAAAGATTGAGGGAGTTATTAGAGATTTTGTTGATATGAATAAATAAATGATTCAAGTTGGCTTCAAAGGCCTATGGATGGAGGATCACAACTTGTTATCGATGGAAGAGATCCAAAAAAGCATCAATAAAAATTTGTAGTATGAATCTAGAATTTATTCTCTTGAAGAGCCACTATCCCAAGAACAAGATATCCAATTAATTATAAATTTTACCAGTTTAAGATATCTCATGGAAGATATAGTAAACAAAGGGAATTTTGCTAATTATGAAGACATTGGAGAACTACAATATGTCTATAAGTAGCTCAAAGGGACATCAAACCCCTCTAAAGCAGCCTAGAAATAGGCTTTACAATATCTAAAATTGATGATCTAGATGTTTGGTGATTCTTATGGAGGAAGACATCAAAGGGAACCTTCACCAGAAGAAGAAGAAGAAGAAGAAGAAGACCAAGAAGAGGTCAAGGAAGAGGCCCATGAAGAGGAAGATCAGGATGGAGCTGTTATAGGCCCAAAAGGGGCCCACACTAAGTTTGTTTTTGTACATATGTGCAAGTTTTACATTTTTTTTTGTGCTCTGACAATTGTCAGAAATAAACAATAAGGGCATGAAGCCTAGAGAGGCACAAAGAGTAACATATTTTGCGTGAGGGCATTTTTTGCAATAAGGCCTTATAAAATAAGTAGAGTTATACTTGATTTTTTGAAGACTATGGCAACATGTGTGTATTTTTGGTATACTCTCTTTATAAGAGGATGAGTCACGATGTTTTTGGTATCATCCATATATGAACCTTTACCCTCTAAAAAATCTGTTAGATTTTTTAGAGGGTAATGGTTGTATAGAGTTTATTCTTTAAAGCATATTTTTGAAGATGCAGTTTTTTTAACTCCCAAGGCTCAATGGATAAGAATCTGAGTTCTATGGCTTTGCAATAAAATCCACCTGAGAGGTGCCAGAATGTAGGCCCAAAATGGCCACATACTTAGGATAATTTTAAAATTTTTGTGTAAGTCATGAAGTTTTCAATCCACACACCTTGTAGTGAATTTTGGAGCAGATCCGCAACAAAGGGCACGAGTCCACCCAAAAATTGGTAAATTTTCACACTTGGAGCAATTCGGTAAATTTTCTTTTGTTATTTGATCTAGATTGGTGATGCATCCCGAATTCGCAAAAAATTTTGAAGAAGGATGACGTCAATGTAAAATAAGTGCGGACTGGTGACCTCTTGGTATTTTGAATATTTTATGAGCAACTAAGTGTTGGAAAGCCTGATTCCAAAAATCACAATAAATATTTTTTCATGTAATGGTGACAGAAGGTGGAAATCTAAGCATTGAAGACATGGATTTGTGACAAATAATATTTTTTACTAACTCTCTTTCAGAATAATTACAAGCAGTGATGTACTCTGAAGTTAGTGCGGATTGGAGGAATAGTCATTTTGCATTGCAATAGGCCCGGAATGGTGTTCACTAACCAATATACATGCTTCGGTCTGTAATCGAATCCATAGAAGTTTCAAAGGAGATATGATTTCATCAACGTTTTTGTGCGGATTGGCAAATGTTTCATCGTCGAAGAAGGAAAATGAAGGATAAAGAGTGGATTTCATCCCACTTCACTTTTAGAGTATTTTAATGTTGGATTGGCATTCCACAGTTTCTGAGGCATAAAAGATGACGTCATTAATTTTTTAAAGCAAAATAGCACTATGTTCTCCCCCATCATTGTAAAAATATTATATCAGATTAAATCATAGCCATATGATGGGGGAGATCAACGATGGAGATTTTGCTAAAAAATCTAAAGATTATAAGAGCAATATCTCACTAAAACTATGATAGTCAGTTGGAGGAGAAAGCCAAAACATCAAAGGTTTCAAGAAGATAGAACCAGAGACATTTACAGATTGATGATGGCAGAGGGCTTCCAAGAAGGATCAACGATGCATACACACTCTTCAACGTCCAAAACTCCAGTTAGCATTGAATGACTAGAAAGTTGCAGATGGTTCAAGTTTCCATGACAGTCCATTTGTAGCGGATTTCCTAGAGGATGAACCAGTAAGATAATATCGATAAGAACTCTCTATTGAGCTATAAAATTTAAATCTTTGTAATGTTCCTTGTAATTTTAATTTTGCAAAACTATAAATAGAGGTTGAACCCTAATTTATAAGGGCCGTATCTAGTGTATTTGTCTGTGCTACTATAAATGTTTCCAAGGGCTAATGAAATGAGCATTACATTGATATTTGCCTTAAATTTTGTGTCTTCATATTTCAATATCAAAGTTTTGAATTCTATAGTTGCATTTATGTGAATACTTGAATGGTTAGTTTGTGCCAAATTAACGGATTACTTGCTGTTAGGGAAATTGAAATCTACTTCTGAGTTTGATATTTATTTTTAGGGAGTACATTTCTATAAAATATAGATATTGGTGAATTCTATTATTTGGATTATCACTATTTAGATATTGAACTATTGTCTATAATATTTCTCTGTTGTTCTTTAATGGATAAAAGTACACTACTTTGGGGTATTGTTGATTTGAGTAATGTGTCTTTAGATTGTTTTTTTGGAGCTTTTTGTTGTAGTGCAATGCTATTAGCCTATCCGTCCATTATTATTCACATATCTCTAGACCTAAAATTTTATTATCCTAATATCAAAACCCTAAGTGAGCATAATTGTGTCAAAATCCTTTTTAAGTTGACAAGGAACCAACCTACTCTTGAGGTTGTATCAAAAACTCTGTTTTGGTCCATTCAATGTTGAGTGACGATTTGTAGATATCAGGTGCAATCCTAGACATAAATTAGGAATATAGACAACTGCAATGTTGAGTAAAACTTGATACAATTCAGTTCCCAACACACACCACATATCCTCAAGTTGTAAGTATAGAACTACATTTCCAATCAGACAGTTAGGTAGTCCGAATCCCCAGAAATTAGAGATTAGATTCTTGGACTATGGAGTTAATCTCCACCAGGACTATAAATGCTTGACTAAAAATGGAGTAAACTCATGCATGGAGACATGTCTCTCTTGAAGAGACCTCTGACTACACATAAGGACAAGCTAGCTTCTTGGTCTTCTCCATAATAGGTTTCATCTCAATTTACTCAACATGGGTTAATGAACTCACTTGCACACACATTGGTTCTTGATTGCCTTAAGTCATTACCATGCTCATAATTTGGTAACTGAACATTCACTATACACATATTTGGTCCTAGAGAAATTAGGGAATATTTAGTGAGTTTGTTTGATACCACTAGTATGTCTGAGTATCTACAAAATAATTAATTTTCCATATAAAAATCCACTTCTTCTTCCATATCAACATCCATATCATTACATGAGTCTTCAATTTCACATGTCACCATTTTGATGCCCCTGATCAAACAACAATGCTATACATGATCATGTAAAATATAAACTATGAATGATCATTAGAGCATTAATTCATTTGCATTCATAAACATTAGCATTACATTATCATCCATCACACACATGCATTCACACAAAAGCATTCATACAAAATCATAACACAAAATTAAATCCATGTATATATATCACATGTACAATGAATACTCGAAGGCTAGATACAATGGAGCACCAAGTCTCATATACAAAAAGTGAATCACAACAATAGCTAACACCTATAAGGGGATCCTTGTGACTCTTAAGGAGCCCTAGACCTAGAGACACTATTACTAGACTCACTATACCTAAAAGACCTGAATATGGATGAGGAGGGTGGATATTACATCCCAATGTGGTGCTCCATCAATCAATCCTCCAAAACTTAAATATATCTTTCTCGGGCTTGAAGGCATCATATATCATATCTCTGATGATGGTACCTCTCAAGTAACTCTACCTAGATCCTCACAATCCTATCCTCACCTCCACCTATAGCCATTCATGCCTATAGCTCTACCTACAATCGAGATATCTCTACGTCCTAATCCTCTACCTCTGTAACTCAAGTTTCTATAACTATGTCCTAGTCTACCACCAGCCATATCATATCATAGGGTTTCTCCCTATCCCACACTTTAGTAGGCAAGCCCATAGGTTGAGCCACACTAAAATACTACTAATCCCAACACAATAGTAGCAAAATACATCCCAACCCTTTTCACCCCTACCTCATCACCTCATATAGCTCCTGCTATAGATGAGTTAGTAGAGTTGGTTCCCATGCATACACCTGAGGCACATAAAGCATGTCATACACTAGAATAATCATATTCCATGGGAATCGATAGCCAATATTATTCAAGGCCATTATGTTGACCAATATGAACATGAAAAATGTGGGTAGTGCATCCAAATTCTTATCTAGGTACATCGTTAAGTACCTTATCCCTCCATTGATCACACTATCAACCCACCATAAGTATCCAAATATTCAACCCATCTCATACCCATTATCATGTACAAACTTGACATGTAATCCCTCCACTTGTAACTTGAGAATACGATATATATCGTCAAGTATCATTGTCACCTCTCTAGTAGGAAGCTGAAAGGTCCCCCTATCTAGATCCCATATCTTTTCCAAGGTAGAGAGATACCCCTCATTTTCCCTCACCACATCAATATGGGCTACCCTAGATAGCCCCAAATCCTCCATCCACTTCCACTGATCATCTCGTAGAACCTTTCTCATCCTAGGAATGTAGTGAGATAACCGATGTATAGGCTCTAAAATCTTCAACTGTAGCACAACACATAAACAAGACAAGACCATTAATGTCACATTCATTATATATAATTTTTTTTGCACAAGTCCAAACAATGGTGCCAAGTGAACTTACCTTCGTAACATGTACATCTGCTACTACTACCACATACACACCCTCCATTGCCATAGATTTCACACAACCACACTCCTTCACTCCACCACACTTCACTGCCTCACTTAGATGCAAATTTTGGAATTCACGAATGCAAAGAATGAATCTGAATTCACTTTTGCAAATTTTTTATAGCTATTTTTGGTGCATTTGAACACCTATGGGTGTTCACAAGTGCATTGAAATGTATACCATAATATACAAATTGATAGACGCCAACGGGTTTCTAAGGTTATTACAAATGCAGGTCAATGTTTGGCATCATAATTTGCCAAAAAACCAAAATGATACAAAAAGGTACCTTCCCTCCACCAAATCACTCCAAATTGCATCCATACATTCATTTCATAATCATATCATGTTTTGTGAAAATAAAAATTGATTTGGATACATAATTTGTGTTTGCACCCAAAAGGCGTAAAATCGCTTAACAAGATTCAAAACACACCAAAACGATACAAATTTTCACAAAAAAACCATATTCATCATTTTCATAACCCATCACATAATTTCATCACTTTTTTGTGAGAACATGAATTTATTTGGGTAGTTAATTTTTGTTTGTGACCAAAAAGTCATAAGATTGTCCAAAATTGGTTCCAAAATGCTCTAAAACAATGCAAAATTTCACAAACTCATACAATCCAATAATCAATGCATTACTCATTCTCAAATATTAATTTTTACATCATTTTTATCAATCAATAATTACATTTGCACATTTTCCAAGTTCAAATACAAATTTTAAGTGAACCTTGTACCTAGTGGTCTATTATATCTCCTTGGTGATTGTAGCAATTGGTTGTCCATGCAATTTGGTAAGATGATTAAATCACCATAAGGACACTTGGTCATGTTCTTAATCCGATATATCATTATTTAAAAACAAAATCACTTTTTGTCCCTCACTTTTAGAGTGATACTATGCCAAGACCAATTTGCTAAACAATTTTTATTGATGCCCTTTTCCATGGGGTCCCCAACATGGATAAACTTTCATCATTTCCTTTGCAATTACAATAGTCTTTGAGGATACAATCTAGGTAAAGTGATTGAGCAATCATTTAGGAATTCCATGTGGGAATTAGCTACAATCATGAGTGGTCTCAAGGATAGACTATTTTTCTTTTCTTTTTTTGCATTTGCATATTTACATTTTAATGATGCCAAAAGGTACTTTCTTCAACAACATAGAATACCCCAAACTTGGGGCAACCACATTTGATTTTGATTTTCTAAAATGGGATACATATTACATGATCATGGAATCTACACTTGGAAAAAATGTTTTCTCTATTGAGGAAAAAAAAATCAATCACTTGCATTTCACAACCCCTTTTCTCCGTTGGGATACAAACGATATCCATTTACATCATTCATATCATCCACATTTACATTATCAATTCACATTTACATCATGCATTTGCACTTACACAATTCAATTACACTTTTCACCTTACAAGGAAATAAAGTTGTTTCTTCATCAGGATAAACCAGGTGTCTCATATTTTTGCATTGCATTGTGTTTCATGCAACACGATACAATAGGGGCATCTATAGACACTAAAATATAGTCACTTGTCATCCATATGTATCCTCCAATCATAGCCACCCATTATATATATGTATTTAATTAATATATGTATAGATATTAATATTTTATATATTATATTTATATATATTTAATATATATACATATATATATATTTATATGAATTAATCCTAGTCCACCATGTTTTAATATTAGCCATCCATCCATATCAATCCATGCCACTTACCAAGATTTAATCTCCACCCTTCCTCATGTTTTAATCTTGATCGCTCATTTTGTGTTGTCAAAACCCTAACATGTTCAAGGGAAGATTATAAAAGAGGAGTCATTTTGATGAATCAAACCCTAAGATCTCCCTTAATCCTTGGTACTTAAGATTCGAAAGCTCTTTTTTAATCTTAAGCTCTTAGGCCTTAGTCACATTGATGCCACTTTCATTCCTCACTGATACCATTTGTATCCTTCACTTTTGTCACCATCCATATCATGCAAACCAGATCTGGTTTTGTGACACGATTTTATTTGAATTTATTTTACATTGTTATGTTCTATTTATAGTTTCATTCTACAACATCTAGGGTTTAGTACTTTTTATTCTTCTAAGGGTCTCACACCATGGAGCCCTCATAGGTATTACTAATTCTTTTGTGTTGTCTATTTGCAGGTATAAGGATCATATTTTTGGAAGTTTTTGAAGCTAGGGTGGCCCTTTTAGGATACACAAGCCCACCCGCAACCTCATTTGAATCGAAGACAAGCATGAAGACACTAGCTATTATTTTGAACTAGGATTTCAGAGAACCCTAGTAACTGTAAGTTTGTATCACAAAGGTATTATAAAATCCCACATTGGGGCACATTGATTGTATTATTTTGAGATCTGCCCACATAAATAAAATTTTATCTATATTGTGCAATCTTGTGTTATTTATGTGCTTTTGAGTATTTAATCTTGTGTATTGGTGTTGCTTTATTTCGGTTTGTAAATCTTATACCTACCAAGCATGTTTGCCTAGCCTACTAGAACATGGATATTAAGTCTTTGGAAGGCCACCAAATCAAGGTTTGAATTTGCCAAACTATGTTTTACAAAGGAATTTTTTAAATGGTCAAACTTATTTTTGGGTATGCATGTAAACAAGTGAAAAGAGAAATTCCACTTAAATTTTTTTTTTTTTTGAAAAAATAAAAAACTTGTATTAATACAAAGAGCAATTACAAGCGGGAGAGAACACATCCCAACCAAGAACAGCAAACAACACTACAAGAGAAGAGCACAAAGACAACCCAGCACAACACAAAGCAAAGAAGTCAACTGGGCGCGAACAAGCGACATGTCGTGAAATCGTGACATGTCGCAAGATCGCGATAGTCAACCCCGGCACCTCCACTGCAGTGCCAACAGTCACGAAAACATGACATGTTGCGAAATCGCGACAATTCATGAAATCGTGACATGTCGCAAAATCATGACATGTCACGAAATCACGACGACAGCACCCTCCAGCAACCCATCGTCAAAAATGTCGCGAAATCGCGACATGAAGACCAGCTTGCTCCATAACGCCAAAAAGGTCACAAAATCGTGACAGAGAGCCTCCGAAACATCCAACCATCAAAATTTTCATGAAATCGTGATGAATTATCCTTATGGCATCCAGATCGCAAAAGCGTCGCGATATCACGACAGTTTTCTCCATTCTGTTGGTAAGCCAAAATTGTCACGAAATCGCGATGAGATTTTCATACAGCAGCAATCGCCAAAAAATGTCGTGATATCGTAACAAAATATCCACTTTGCACCACATCATCAAAATGGTCGCGATTTCACGACGGGTTTTCCTTATAACACCAGATCACCAAAAGTGTTGCGATATCGCGACGGTTTTTCCTTTCGGCGCCCAGTTCTCAAAACTGTCGCGATATCACGACGAATTATCCTTTCGGTGCCCAGTTCTCAAAACTGTCGCAATATCGCGACGAATTTTCCACTTTGCTCTCCATCTGCAAAAGTGTCGCGATATCGCGACAATTTTTCCAGTTAGCCCCAAATTGCCAAAACTGTCGCGATATCGCGATGAATTTTCCACTTTACTCTCCATCTGCAAAAGTGTCGCGATATCGCGACAATTTTTCCAGTTAGCCCCAAATTGCCAAAACTGTCACGATATCATGAAAATTTTACCATGCACCTTCCCCGAGGGCCGCGATGGCGTGACATGTCGTGATATCGTGACGAAAACCCGCCAAAGGCCGAGAGGGCGCAACCTATCGTGATATCACGACAGCTTCCAATCTTGAAGCAGCAACGGTGCTACATGTCGCGATATCGTGATAGAAACCTTCCTTAGCATAAAAACACTGCACATCATTTCAGAAAACGTTCAAGGCCTTGTCAGATCTCTGCATCCTCCACAGGCATGTCACTGTGCAGCTACATCCCAACCTCCCTTTCAACACCCATCTTAGCAAGGAAATATGCCGCCTTATTGAGATCTCGATTCACATAGACAGGTATCACATCATCTAATTCCCTCCAAAGCTCTTTAATTTGGGAGACTAAGATCCGCAACCTCCAAGCTTTCGAGACAAAGTTTCTCATATAGTCAAGAGCACCCACCAAGATTTGGGAGTCAGACTCAATAATAATCTTCCTGTGTCCCTGTTTGGCAGCCCAGAAGGAGGCAGATTTAATGGCAAAGGCCTCGGCTTCATTGTTTGTGGCACATCCCAGACCCTGTAGTTCCCAATAGAGCAAAGACCCAACATGATCGCGGCACACTACTCCAATTCCAGCACTTCCCGGATTGCCTTTAGCAGCTCCATCAGTATTGATTTTGATCCATCCTTCAGGAGGAGGTTTCCAACTACCACTCACCTGCCTTTGTTGAATAACAGCTCCCTCTTCCAAAGGCTCAGAAGTAGACTGAATTTCCCCCTCGGCATGAATGGCAACCGTTTCCGCCACTTTGCTCCAAATGACTTGCCATATTCCTTCTAGAGGGGAGAAGGTTTCACAGAAAATACGACATTTCTCTCCAACCAAACCTGCCACCAGATAAAAAATAAACCAAGCTCCCAGCCAATTCGAAGAGCTTTGGATTTAAATCTACCTTTCTTCCAGCTTTCCCAAATGTTGTTTCGAGACAAGACCCCATTAGCTTTGAAGTTTAAAGTGGGAAAACCAGCGCTTCCAGATCTGTCGTGTGAAAGAACATTCAAACATTAGATGATCCGCAGTTTCCTCCTGCTTGTGGCATAACACACATTGAGAAGGGCCAATGATGCCTCTGAGTTTGAGATTGTCATAGGTAAGAATTCCATTATGCAAAAACTTCCAGGCGAAGAATTTCACTTTCGGCCAGCCCTGGGGATGCCATATCTTTCTCCAATCATGAACCAAAAAAAAGTGTGGGGGGGGCTCTGGGAGGATCTCATCATATCCCTCTTTCACAGTATAAACCCCAAGGCTCCCATAGCCCCAGGCCAGTTCATCCTCCTCATCTCTCCCAGTAAGAAACTATTCTGCCAAGATTTTTCCCAAAGTAGGTACCAACTTCGGAGGGATTGGTATTGGCCACTCATCCAGCCGCTTAAACTTTATGATCTTGTAGTCCCCCAATTGACTAGTGTTAAAGTAGCTCTCAATTTGGATCCATCCCTTATCTTCTACAGCAGATTTTATCGGTTGCAATTCAGGAAACACATCAATAATGGGAGGATTCTGGTCCCATGAATCAGTCCAGAACCGGGCCTTATCCCCTCTCCCCACTTTCCAAAATAGTTGATCTTTAATGAGTTGAGCTCCAAGCTTGAGTGCCTGCCACACTGGTGATCAAAAACCTTCCAGAGGAAAGAGGCCCACATAATTAGGATGGACGAAACCCAAGTATTTGCTAGAGAGGATTCTGCTGAAGAGGGATGTTGGCTGAGAAATCCACCTCTAGTACAGTTTTCCAGCCAAAGCCTTGTTGTTAAACTTGGAGCTTCTTAGTCCCAACCCTCCTTTTTCCTTGGGTTGGGTAACCTTGTCCCAACCAACCAAGGCCCATTTCCTCTCTCCCTTGGCACCTTCCCATAGAAATATTCTAGCCATTTTATCCAGTTCTTTCCAAATAGACTGGGGAGCAGCCAGGACGAAGAATTTATAAATTGGCATGGCCTGAATAACTGACTGCAGAAAAGTTAGACGACCCCCATAACTTAACCATCTATGATACCAATGGTTCATTCTATATTTGATGCCATCCAATAGGTCCTTCCAAACATCTATTTTTAGTTTTTTGAAATGGAGAGGGACCCCCAGGTAAACTACTAGGAGAGAGGTCCGGGTGAAACCTAAAATCTCAATAACTCTGTCCTATAACCGTTGATCAATGTTGAAGAAGATCACTTTGGATTTATTGTCATTGATGACTTGATTAGAGGCCCGGAGGTAGAAATTTAGAGTATCTCTGATTCTTATTGCTTCCCTAAGGATGGCCACTCCCACCAATCCAGTATCATCTACAAACTGTAAATGAGTCAAAACTTCATCCTCGACATTAATACCTGTTATCTGAACTTGAAGTCTTCTTCTCAGAAAGAGTCTACCCAATCTTTCAGCCAAGATGAGGAAGAGATAAGGAGAGCAAGGATCTCCTTGCCACAGGCCACGAGAGGCACCAAAAGGAGGCGAGGGAAGTCCCTTGATAAGAACAGAGTATGAAGGCAAAGAAATACAGCTCATGACCCAGTCTGTCCAGTCCTGAGAGAAACCAAAGGCAGTCAACATCTTTGCCAAGAAGCCCCACTCCACCCTGTCATAAGCCTTGGACATATCCAGTTTAATGAACATTCCTTTGTTCCCAGATTGGTGCATTGTATGGATAGCCTCCTGTGCAAGAATCACTCCATCCAAGATTTGCCTTCCTTCAACAAAACCCCCTTGCTCTAGGGAAATTATATTATGCAGGATAGGTTTTAACCTTTCAGCCATAATCTTAGTAATTATTTTATAGATCACATTGCATAAGGCAATAGGTCTAAAATCAGATAAATGAACCCCCCCTGCTCCTTTTGGAATTAAAGTAATGAAGGTATGATTTAGAGCCTTGAGCATTCTTTTATTGGTTATGGACTCCTCAGTGACAGCCAGAACATCTTCCTCCAGGGTATCCCAAAAGGCCTGGAAGAAAAATTTGTTTGAATTTTTTTCTGCCCTGGTCAACTGGGTAGGTCAACGATGAAGTTCAAGAACACTGCTGCGTGGCACTACAAGAGAGCCTGCACCAAAGTCAACTGGTGCATGAACTATAGTGCGCTCGAGAGTGACCAAGAAAAAAGTGGTCCCACTTAAAATTTTAAAACGTTAAAATTTTTTGAATAATATTGCTTGAAGATTTAGATTTTAAGGAGAATATTTTCACCTTTCTTTTTGCCTCACTATATTGATTTCTTGTAATGTGAGGCATCAATTTGTTTTTTGGTATGAATGTAAACATATGAAAATAATAGATCCACTTGAAAATTTAAAACGTTAAAATATTTTGAAGAATATCCCTTGAATATTTTGATTATAAGGAGAATATTTCCACCTTTATTTTTCCTTGATGAGACTGATTTCTTGCAATGTGAGGCATCAATTAATTTTTGGGCATGTATGTAAACAAGTGAAACAAAGAGGTCCACTTAAAATTTTAAAATGTTAAAATATTTTGAAGAATATTCCTTGAAGAATTTGATTGTAAGGAGAATATTTCCACCTTTCTTTATGCATGATAAGACTAATTTCTTGCAATGTGAGGCATTAATTGATTTTGTAGTATATGCTTGCATATACTTGTTGGGAAAAAATTTCAATGTTTATCTAGTGACAATATAATTTCCTACTTTTATAATAGTCTACTATGACTAGTGGTTCATGGGTTGTTATAGTAATCATCTAGATTTTTGTAGAATAGAATTACACTATTGGTGTTCAATATTAGGAAGTACTTAAATGAGCTTAGGTAGGGGTCCTTATGCAATTCTATATCAACATTTACACATTCTTTCTCAATTATATATTTTATCAATTTAAGATTGACCATGGTGTTTAATTGATCATCATGATGTATAGAATCTCACTATCGTAATTCATATTGTTGATTTAATCATTATTGCAAGTTTAACTTTCTTAATTAGATACATGAAGAAAAGAATTTAGAAATCCTTTCGGGTGACAAACATGAGCAAAATACACATTTTTAGGTATTCAAATGGTGGATTGTCTGCTTGTTCTTACTCCTTTATATTGTAGTTTGAAGCTATAGAGTAACTATCATGCTAGCTTGTTTGATTCTACTATCTATAGATTCTTAGAAGGAATATTTTTTTATATCTTAGTTGCATTTGAATGAACAAAATATATTTCTATTATTTTATGTTCTAGATACATGGAATTGCCTCATAAAAATCATTATAATATTACAAAAAAAAATCACTACATCAGTGATTGACTTAGTTGGGTGTTCACTACTCCATTAGAGATTCCATTATATTACAAGACTAATTTTATGCAAATTGGGACGATGACCTTAATGACCATAATTCCATTTCAAGTTAATGTTGGATTTTTAAACCTTACTACCATAAATCATAGGTCCTAATATAAAATAACCACAATATTAAAGGTCAAAATATCAATAATGAAGAAATATCAAATCTCGTAAAAATACTTACAATAAGAATATGGGTAATACAATCTTGATATATTCTCTACACTTGATACAATTTCTAGATCTTTTCTCCATAATATAGGTGTACAAGATATCTCTTCAAATTTTTGACTATGACCTTTGGATTCATATCTTGTCACTTGTATACAAGACTTTTAGACTTCTAGTATGACAGATGTACATATCTTACACATAAATAATCTAAAATTCTCTAATATCTCGTATATTATATTATTTGATGTGAACTTTTCTTGATCTGCATAGATGATTCTAGAATATTTTAAAGTTGTTTTGGATAAGTGCTTTTGTAAAAATATATGCATTTTTATCTTTAGTAGAAATATGTTTCAATTGAATATTATTAATTTGAACATGATCCTTAATAAAATGACATTGGATTTCAATGTGTTTTGTTCTTTAATGAATAATTATACTTTTTACTATATTAAGTACTACTTGATTATCACAACTTGTTATTTTAGGAGTTCTTCTGATTTCCATATCTACTAATATGTATTGTAACCATAGTTCTTCATAGACTACATATTTTGTTGCATGATATTCTACTTCTTCGGATGAAAATGCTACTGCATGTTTTTTTACTGTATCAAGAAATAGGTCTTGAACCTAGATAGAAATTATAGCTTGATATAGATTTATTTTCATCTATAGATATTGAATAATAAAAATCTGAATATTCCTATAAGAAAAATATTTTATCATCCTTTTTACATGTTAGTCCATAATTTATAGTCTTGTTAATATATTGTAGTATTGTTTTCATAGCTTTCCAATGGCTTTCTTTAGGTTCTTGCATAAACCTTAAAATATAATTTACAACAAAAACTATATATGGTCTAGTATTTGTGAAATAAAGAAGACTTCCAATTAATTGATGTTAAATAGTGGTTGAGACTAGATGCGGCTCATCGTATCTTGATAATTGCAATCCTTGATCCATAGGAGTGTCTTTGGGTTTACAATTGTTCATCCTATATTTCTCAAGAAATAATTTTGCATACTTTGTCTGTGTGATTGTGATATTTTTTCATTTTGATATATTTCCAAACCAAGACAATAATGAAGAAGCCCTAAATATATCATTTTGAAATCCTTCTCTAGATCTATTTTAACTTCATATATCAAAAATTTTGAGCTTCATATAATCCCTATATCATCAACATATACTATAAGTATTGTTCTTTCATGTCCAACATTTTAGGTGTACAAATTTGGATCTGCTAAACTTTTAAAATTATGTTG
Organism: Wollemia nobilis; assembly: GCA_028583015.1. Classification (NCBI taxonomy): domain Eukaryota; kingdom Viridiplantae; phylum Streptophyta; class Pinopsida; order Araucariales; family Araucariaceae; genus Wollemia; species Wollemia nobilis. The sequence goes on along the minus strand of JAQPPZ010017225.1, from coordinate 3,052,493 downwards.
TAATAAATAATTATTTATCTTTATATACCATGCTCTTGGTGCTTGCTTTAGACCATATAAGTATTTATTTAGCTTGCAACTCTTTTGTTCATGTACTTTGATCACAAATCCTTCTAGTTGTGACATAAATACCTCTTATTCAAGACCACCATTAAGAAATATACTTTTACATCCATTTAATGAAGTTTCCATCCACAATGTGCTACTAAAGCATAAACTATTCTAATTGTAATTATTTTTTATGTTGTTGCAACCATATCTTCATAATCTATTCTTTTTATTTGAGTATATAGTTTTTCCGCTAATTGGGCTTTTTATTTATCAAGAGAACCATATGATTTGTATTTTATCTTGTAGACCCACTTACATCCTACTACTTTATTTCCTTGTGGTAAATAAACTAAATTCAATGTTTTATTCTTTAGTAATGTTGCAAATTCTGATTCCATGGTTTCTTTCCATTCTAGATGACTTAGATCATTTGGAGTAGTTCTAAGTTTTATTATGTAACTTATCAATCCCCTATTTATTCTTGTTAAAATATAAGTTTGAGATCTTGTAGTAGTGATATATGGCATTTTATCTAGCCTTGAATCCTTAAGAGTATCTCTAAAAAATATAGGTTATTTTATTTGAAGTGATGTAGCGGTCTCTATATTTTCTATTTTTTCATCATCTATGTCTAATTTTTAGTCTTCACTTGATGAATATTCTTTTGAGTAATTTAGAATAATTTCTAAATCACTCTTTTTTTCCTTAATAATATTTCTATTTCCTTCATCAAATATAACATCTCTACTTATATAGATTTTATTTATTGTAGGATCAATTATTTTGTAACCTGTTGAATCATCATCATAACCAAAAATATTCCATGCATAGTTGTGTCATCTAGTTTAGTTCTTCTTTGATTTGGAACATGCATGTATGCCTTACATCCAAAATTTTCAAATGTTCTACTATAGGTTTTTGTCCTAAGCATACTTTTTCAGGATTAATATTTTTTAGTATTCTTGTGGGTGACCTATTTTGTAAGTATATAGTTATTTTAACAGTCCCAATATTGATGATCAAGACAAGCTTATTTTAACATAGAATAACAATTTTCATAATTAATCTATTTTTTCTTTTTGCAATACCATTTTGCTATGGTGATTTGTATTTTTATTCCATTTGATTCTAACAAGTTGAACTATTTTGATAAAAATTCACCTCCTCTATCTATACAAATATTCTTGATTGCCTTTCTTAAATCCTTTTCAAGCAGTAGTTTAAATTGTTTGAAACAATTGAATGCTTTAAATTTGAATTTCATAAAATACACACATTTTCCTTGAGTAATCATCAACGAATAGTTGAATATCTATGTCCACCAATACTAGTAGTATTTATTGGATCATATAGATCTATTTATACTAATTCCAGTGGTTCTTGAGCCATATGTTGATGAATTTCAAAAGGTATTCTATGTTGTTTTCTTGCTAGACATCCTAGATAGATTGTAGATTCCCATGAAATTTTAGGTAAACCTTTAACCATTTGGTATTTACTCATCCTATTTAATGAATATGTACTTATGTGTCCTACATTTTTATGCCAAAGATCTCTTGTTTCTAAAATCCATACTGATAGAGACATATTTGACATCATATCTAGAGTAAATAAATTATTTTTATAAGAGCCCAAAGTTATCACTCTTCCTTGTTTGATAATAAGACATGTTTTCTTGTCTTTAATAGTTTTGAATTTAACTACTACATTTTGATCCATCAGTTGAGATACTAAAATAATATTAGTAGTCAATCCAGGTACATATAGTACATTATTAATTATTCCCTTTTCATTTGATAGATCAATTAAGACATCTCCTACTCCTTTGACCTCATAAGTCATACTATCTACTATGAAAACTAGTTTTTCATATTTTTCTTGAAAGGTATTAAACCATTGTTTATTTCCAGTCATATGCCTACTTGCTCTAGAATCAATATACCAATAATCCATAGCAGTAAATATCATATATCCCAAATTTAATAAGCAATGAAATTTTCAAATTCTAAAGTTTTCTAAATATTTGACATAGAAAACCTTTTAACTCCCAAATGTTTAAATTTACAAAAATTCAAAAACTTCTAATAAGTTTAACTTTTCTCAAAATTTAAGAAAATATATCTCCCAACTTAAAAAAAAATCAAATATCTTCAAAAACATAAAAACTTTTAAATAATCAAAGTTGAAGTCCTTACTACTTCATACTTAACTCAAAAATGAAAAACCTTATAACTACAATTATAATCTTTAAATTTTAAATTTAATTAAATCATTTGAAGAGCTTATAATTTTTCAACTTACCTTACCTTTCTCCTTGCTAAACTTGCACTTGCATATGACTCCACTTACAACTCTTTGCTTATTTCCTTGGTCAACGTTTTCTCACTTCCTGGAAGCGTTAGCTTCTCTATAATATGAATTTAGTAGCTTGTGCAAAGATAAAGCCTAATACCATATGGTATTCTACATGCAACTAAAATATTTTATTAATTTTCTTATTGTTGTAACAACCTGTGCTACTCCTTTTGATACTTGTGTTGGCTAGACATTAATTAGACATTATTAAATATTTATGAAATGCCCATCTTCTTCCTTAATTCTTGTCTCTTCACCTATTTTAAACTTTTCATTAGAAATACCTACACTCTTCTCACTCTACTAGTTCAATCAATGGTGTGAAGTGTTTTTTCTCTATTGTTTTTCTTAGATAACATTATGAATTTTTTGTTACTCTGTTGGTTTCTTGAGATGTTATTGTGAAGCCTTTACTTATCTATTTATTTCATTAATCACCATTTTACTTCTTTGTTGGTATGCTCTCATTCGATGTCACTTTAGTCTTCTCAACATTGTGAAGCATCGTTTATCTCTATTGTTATGAAACTCTTATGGTTTCCTCTCTTGATATTGTGTAGCACTGCTAGTGAAGTGCTGCTTAGTTAAGTATTGTTGTTGAAGTGTTACACATTGAAAAATTCCCTCCTATCACTTATTTTTATAGAGGTGTTTAAGCTTCTGCTAGATCAATAAGTTTTTTTTCATGTTCACCTTACTAACTCTTTGTACTATGTTGCACAAGGATAGATATTTGCTACTACATAGATATATTTCTATTCTATTATGATAGTTCTTAGTTTATTTATTTATTTTATAAACTCTATGTTTCTCTTTTATTATTATGATATCTCTACTTCACTTTCCCCTTCTCTGTTATTCTTCTCTTCACTATTATTCTTTCTCTTCTTTGTTATGCTTCTCTTCTCTATTATGATTTATTTTCTCTAATGTAGGCCTTATAGGAAATTCAATGCAGGGTTATTTATCCTTTTATTAAATGTAAATTTCCTCTCCTTCAATGGAGGATTCTTGAATATTATCTATAATATAGGCTTCTCTAGACTTATTATATTTCTTCTTTCTGCTTCTTGATATTTTCTCTCTATTATCTTTACTACTTCTTCTTCTTCTCTCTAAACTCTTATCTTTGTGTTGCTTTCAAATATGTCAAGGTCAAATCACTCTTGACCTGAATATTCTTCTTTCTATATACTTGATTTCTACTTGCTACTTCTTCTCAATGCTTGATTTCTTATGTTCTCTTTAGTTTCTCTAGAAGCTAAAATTATTCTCTATATCTGTAGGAAGTTTCTCAACCTCTAACTTAATCTATGTCCTTATTTTCTAAAATTATAAAATGTTCAATATCTTAGGTTTCACCTAAGAACTCAATATGATTACCCTCATTACTAGAGAATCTAATATCAATTTCAAGATGGCACTATAAATCCTTGAATGACCAACTATATCCTGAGTTGGTTCTACCTCAAAATAAATAATGATTCTCCTCTTTCTATAGAGAATCCAATATATTATCAAGATGAATTTGTATTACTGAATCTCCAACTATGTTTAGAGTTGGTTATCTCTATCAATGTCTAATTTCTCTTCTAAGTTGGCCCTTATATTCAATATAGTTGAGTCCTAGTCTTCACTAGTTTTTTTGCAACCAAGTGGAAAGACCCTAGATTTTTTACTCAATAAGACCTTTAGAAATAGATTACAAGTATTCACTAACTTCAAAGTGGATAGAATCTAAATTAAATTTATCAAAAGTTGATAAAGTTAATTAATAATGGTGGCTCAATATTAAAATAGACAGGGTCAAGCGGTAGCTTTGATACTACTATTGTATTTTTAAGCCTTACTACCATAAAATATCACTAGTCCTGATACAAAATTGACACAATATTGAAGGTCAAAATATCAATAATGAAGAAATATCAAATCTCATAAAAATGCTTACAATATGAAACTAAGTAATACAATATTAAGATATTATCTACACTTGATACAAGTTCTAGAACTTTTTCTCCATAATATAGCTATACAAGATAAATCTTCAAATTCTTGACTATGACCTTTGGATTCTTATATTTCCACTTGTATACAAGACTCTCAGAATTCTAGTATGACACATGTACATATCCTGCAAATAAATAACGTAATATTCTCTAATAGTTACTTGTTTTCTCTTAGCTCATGATCAATTTTTAGATTTCTAAGAAACAATATACATTTCAATTTTTTCCTTCTATGAGTATCATGTTTACTTTCTATTATTGACTATTTTGGTAATATGTTTCATTCACTTGCTTTTATTTATATTTTTAAATTACTTATAAGTGCACATATTCTTAGTGATATGAACTTGCTAAAAATGTTTAGTTTCCATCTCTTCAAAACTTGTCTTGAAAAGCTAAGAATCTTGCATAACATATTTGAATTTATTTACCTATTCTTTGCTTGATTCTTAATTGTGTAGGGCTTAAAATTTGATATAATAATATTTCTTAAGATATTTTTTATTTTTTTACCATTTTAAATTAAATGTGATTCCTTCTTTATATAACAATTTAATCATAATTAAGAATATTGCATTCTATCAAATTATTTTCTAAATATATAAGTTTGTTTGGGTTTAACTTTTCAAATATTTTAATATCTTTTACAAGTCATCATAAAATGAACAAGGATGTTGATATGAAAATATATATACTTAGGGTTTATCAAATTATCATTTTTGTTGTAGCATTTTCTCAAGCATCATATACTTATCCACTTGTTTTGGTGTTTCATAAATAACTAGCCTTGATTTCAACATTGATGTATTCAACCTAGTAATGATATATACATATATATAATTGGAAGTGCTTAGATCATTTGGACTCCTGTAACAACCCACGAATACGAAAACAAGAAAAACACACAAACAAAAAGAAAAAAGGTTCATATATATTTTTTTTATCAAGGAGAAGGATTCATAAATCCCTATCCAACCTTAGACCAACTTAATGTTTGACATCCCCTAAGTTTCTCAAGAACCATACCACATGAGATTCCCCTCATGCAAGTTCATTCTACGTAGGCCTATCTCATGTCATGCACGTAAGTCCATCCATCTCACCATTCTTGATGAGCTAGACTTACCACCCTCAATCATTGGAAGGTATACACGCATCTCCATACCACACACAAACCATTATGTGTGGGCATGCTACGTATATTATGAGTTAAGCTATCAATCTCATCCTCTAACAAGCTATCTTAACTCTTGGTATGAACTTCTAAACCTAGATAACCCATCTCCCTAAGGGGGTCTTAAGCCCTTAGGTCATCCTCTAAGTTCACCTAGAACTTACAACTTTTATTTTTATTTTTTATTTTTTTAAAACACATAAGAACACCAAGGAGGAATCTAGATACTAAATCTAACAAAACAAGCAAATTTAAACAAGCATGAACATTCATAGAAAAGAACCATGCGATAGCAATTAAATAACATTACAATCAGAAAGGGGAAACAAAATATAATAATAAACAATGCTCATTTAATCCATTGGGGAAATCTCCCCGTAAATCTAATCTATTGCATGATCAAGCAAGAAGTAAGGTAAAGAGCAAACTTGCGAAGTAGTCCATCTCCTGACTTTGGTCCTCCCACTCTTCCATCGATCAAGTGAGGATAGTAGGGGATCAGGACACTCATGGATCTGGATAGACATGCTTCTAATGCATTTACTCATTTATTTGCCAAATTGCAACTATACAATTAACCCAAGCAATTCAACTTTCTAATGCATAGATATTATCATAGAGCTTCCCTCTCTATGACCCCTCTCACCCACTTATGAGAGTCATCCTACCATGCATCCCACATTATGCTTTATTTGCAATAAATGATCTAACCCTCATTTAACAATTAAAGTCCCATACCCTTAACTGTTTAAAGCACTGGGTTCTTTCATCTTATTTAAATCAAGCAACCATATTTTAGTTTGTACCACAAACATTTCTCATCATTTCATAAAGCAAGGTCCCATACCCTCATTTCACAAAATGAACCATAACATAATATATTTTCCATTCCATTTCATAAAGCAAGGTCCCATACCCTCATTTCACAAAATGAAACATAAATACATTAATTTCCATAAAATCCATTCCATTTCATTTCATAAAGCAAGGTCCCATACCCTCATTTCACAAAATGAACCATAACATAATATATTTTCCATTCCATTTCATAAAGCAAGGTCCCATACCCTCATTTCACAAAATGAAACATAAATACATTAATTTCCATAAAATTTTTTCCATTTCATTTCATAAAGCAAGGTCCCATACCCTCATTTCACAAAATGAAAAATAAAAATTTTCCATTCCATTTCATTTTATAAAGCAAGGTCCCATACCCTCATTTCACAAAATGAACCATAACATAATATATTTTCCATTCCATTTTATAAAGCAAGGTCCCATACCCTCATTTCACAAAATGAAACATAAATACATTAATTTCCATAAAATCCATTTCATTTCATTTTATAAAGCAAGGTCCCATACCCTCATTTCACAAAATGAACCATAACATAATATATTTTCCATTCCATTTCATAAAGCAAGGTCCATATATTTTACAAAATAAAATAACATAATATATTTCATTCCATTTCATAAAGCAAGGTCCCATACCCTCATTTCACAAAATGAAACATAAATACATTAATTTCCATACTATTTCATTTATAAAGCAAGGTCCCATACCCTCATTTTACAAAATGAACCATAACATAATATAAATTAAATTAGAAGTCTACCACCAAGGGAACCTTCTCCTAAGATGAGCTTCCTACTCGACTAGAGCCTACAAGGGATTTTTACCCACCACCCTATGGTCCTAAGATGATGCTTCTAATATGCTATGTACACAGCCCTTCAACTTCGGGTGCACAACAACAATGAGCTATGCTCAGCGATGAGCTACGCTAGACTATGGTCAACATCATAACATAACTATACCATAGCAATGAGCTTCTCTCAAACACTATAGAGGCAGTGAGCAAGATTCAACCACCACAAATCTAGACAAGGAGTGAGCTTCTCTCGACCACTACAAAGATATTGAGCAATTCTCAGCCAATAGAGAGCTAAAAAAGCTTATAGAAAACCTAAAGAAAGCATCAAAATTTACTTTGCTACTACAAATATAGTGAGAAACGCTCGGCCAATAGAGATATACTAACAAAGTTAAAGAATTTGATGAGCTTCGCTCGACCACTACAAAGGTAGTGAGAAACACTCAGTCAATAGAGCTCCTAGCAAAGCTTATAGTAAAGTTAAAGCAAGCGGTGAGTTTCACTTGGCAACTACAAAGGTAGTGAGCAACGCTCGACCAATAGAGCTAATAAAAAATCTTATAAAAAAGTTAAAGCAAGCGACGAGCTTTACTCGGCCACTACAAAGGTAGTGAGCAATTCTCGGCCAATAAAGAGCTTCTAACAAAACTAATCAAGCTAAAGTAAATGATGAGGTTCGAATACCAACCTATCGCTTGCTCTACCCAATTTTTATGGTCGTCCATTCAAGTTTGGTACCTCACCTTTTTCGTTATCCTCCCTTTTTCTACTATACGCCCATATTTTTTTGCCCTCCTCTTTTTCTCCCCTCTCCTTTTGCCTTAGCTCTCTTCTCTCCTATTTTCTTGACTTCCATCCACCAACCACCGTCATTACTTCTGCACCCCACCCCTTCGTCAGGTGGTAGAGGAGACGTCCCTTCCTCGCCTTTCCCATGCACTCCGCATTGAAGTATTTTTCCTTTATGTAGAGGGAACCATCCCCTCACTCTAGTGGAGCCATTCTTGCATTAATGGATCCATACCTCTTGCCATCTAGGCTCTGCTTTGGTTGGCCCACCCAATTTCGAGGTAAGTGAAAAAATATTTCATTGCCTCTTTTCTATTCTTTTATTTAAGAATACACTCAATTATCATTTAACATAAATCTTACCATTTTATTTAAATGAAAGGCCACCTAAAATAAGGCATTTATACAAAATAAATAATTATCCTTTAATTAAATTTACCATTTATTCAAATGAATGACTATCTAAGACATTCTTTTATTTAAGAATAAATCTATTTATTTTCTAAAATAAATTTACCATTTATTCAAATGAATGACTATCTAAAACATTCTTTTATTTAAGAATAAATCTATTTATTTTCTAAAATAAATTTATCAAGAAGTTATGAAGATAGTTCATTCTTTCCAAATTTCCATTGCTAAGGTGAAGTGTTGAAGTAAAAGATAAATAAATATGAGCACAAACAAAGAGGGAGATCTTTCCATCAATTTAGTCACCCATCTCTGCCTCAAGAACTTATGATAGCTACTAGGCCATCAGTCTGGGGCTCAAGGTGGCTATTTATTGATGATTATCCCTAACCGAATGCATACCTATATGAAGGTATCTATCCTTGTTACCTTCGAGTTGTCATATCATCATTTCCCCCAACCTCAAGTACCCTCATCTTTGGTGGAGGACTCAACTTCTTCCACTTACGAGTGCACTTGATCCTACACATTGGCAATTTTTTAGTAGTAACATATTCTTCATTATCTAGTAATATTATATAACTACTTTATTGCACAAAAAAATGAGTATTGAAGCATCATTCTTTAATACATTGTTTCTTCATTTCAAAAGTCCATCTAGGAGGGTCATGACATCCTCCCCCACTAGGACTTTCTACCTTTTTTTTACATAGGTAATTGTAGCCAAGACACAAATTATTACAAAAAAAAAAATTGACTTTAGAGTTCATCAAACAGAAAAGGAAAAATATTTTTCATATCCGCCACCTTTTCCCAAGTGGCATTTCTTTCAGAGAAATGGTCCCACTAGACCTTACATTGCTCAAGGGTTCGATTCCACATAGCCTTAGAATGGAATTCAAGAATTCTCACTGGCATCACTTCAATTGCTTCTGGGTTTGCCATCTATAAATTAGAAACATCCCATACATGGTCAGGGTCAGCAACATATTTTCTAAGCAAAGATATGTGGAAAGTGTCATGGATTTTTGACAAATTAGGAGGCAAGGTGAGTCGGTAAGCAACCGAACTAATTTTCTCCATGATCTCAAAGGGTCCTACAAATCATGGATCCAATTTTGTGGATTTGATCACACTTTTCATTGGTTTGACTCTTAAGAACACTTTATCTCCCATCGAGTACTCTCAGGGAGTCCTCTTTAGATCGACATAACTCTTTTGCCTATCAGAAGCTTCCTTTAGCCTTTGCCTAATTACCCTAATTTGTTCTTCCATTTCCTTGACCATTTCTGGCCCAATCATAGTTCTATATTTAGGGTTATCCCAAGACAATGGCATTCTACACTTTCATCCATACAAAGCATCGAAGGGTGCCATCCCTAGGGAAGAGTGATATCCATTATTGTAGGCAAATTCTACTAATGGTAGAAAATATTCCCATCGAGTCTTGTGATCCATGCAATACATGCAGAGCATGTCCTCTAATACTTGGTTTACCCACTCTATCTGACCATCTATTTTAGGGTGGTATGTTGAACTCATGTGCAATTTTGTGCCTATTGCCTGGTGAAGGGCTCTCCAAAATTCAGAAGTGAACTTGGAATCCCTATCCGATATGATTACTTCTGGAAATCCATGCAATCAGAACACTTCCTTGATAAATATGTTAGCCACTATTTGAGCATCATCATTGGTGCTCCCAGGTATGAAGTGTGCGACCTTGGTCAATTTGTCAACCACCACAAAAATTGCATCATGTTGATACCGAGTTTTTGGTAGACCCACTATGAAGTCCATCGATATGACCTACCATTTTTGAGTAGGTATACTATGAGGGTACAAATATCCTATGGGATGCTTGCATTCTGCTTTGACCTTCTAACATTCAAGGCATCGGGCTACAAAATCTGTAATATCCTTCTTCATTCCTACCCAAAAGAAGGTCCTCTTCATATTTTCCCTCATTTTTTCCCCTCTAGGGTGAGTTGTATAAGGAGATCTATGGGCTTCTTGCATTATTAGCCTCTTTGAATCTCCTGATTTTGGTATGATGACTCTTCATTTGTAGCATAGAAGGTCATCTATCACCCCAAACTCCTTATTGGTCTTAGGATCTTTGCTCATTCTTGCTCGAATTTCTTGGCAATACTCATCCTATTTTTGCTCTTGCCTTACTTGGTCCATGAGCTTTACATGACTCCTGGTTAGGGCTGCTATGTATCTTCTTCTACTCAGAGCATCTACCACTTTATTTTCTTTCCCTTTTATGTACTCAATTTCAAAGTCATACTCAATGAGAAACTCGACCCACCTTCTTTGCCTTGCATTGAGTATTGGTTGGGTGAATATGTACTTTAGGCTTTGATGATCTATTTTTAATTCAAAAGGTCTTCCTACCAGATAGTGGTACCAGACCTTCAAGGTGTGTACTATAATGACTAATTCCAAATCATGAGTAGCGTAGTTGACTTCGTGCTTCTTGAGCTTCCTTGAAGTATAAGCTACTACGAACTCCCTTTGCATGAGTACTCCCCCTAATCCTTCCAATGATGCATCCGTGCACACTGTAAAATCTCCTTGGGGATCTAGAATCTTTAGTATTGGTGCAGTAGTGAGTTTTTGCTTTAATAATATGAAAGTAGCCTCACACTTTTCCATCCATTTGAATTCCTTTCCTTTCTTCTGAAGGTTCGTTATTGTCAAAGCAATATTTGAGAAATATTTTATGTGATATCGGTAATAGCTTGCTAAGCCCATGAAGCTCCTTACCTCTGTAACATTGGTAGGAGGTGGCCAATTTAGCATGGCTTCTATTTTCTCTGGATCCACTATGATCCCTTCTACTGAGATGATGTGCCCTAAATAGCGCACCTCTAAAACATAGAACTCACTTTTGGCTAGGTTCCCATAGAGTTGATTTTTCCTCAGCAGCTCCAACATGACTTTGAGATGATTTTCATGCTCTTCCTTGCTTCGATAATATATTAGGATGTCATCTAAGAACACAAGGACAAATTGGTCCAGATGCCTTCTGAACACACTATTCATTAAATTCATGAAGGCAGTAGGGGCATTAGTTAGCCCAAAAGGTAGGATAGTGAACTCATAATGTCCATACCTCATAGTGAATGTCATTTTGTGAGTGTCCTCCTCATGTATCCTTAATTGGTGATATCCTGACCTTAAATCTATCTTGGTAAATATCATGGCATCTCTTAGTTGGTCAAATAAATCTTCGATCCTGGGTAGGGGGTACCGGTTCTTGATGGTAGCTTTATTCAACATTCGATAGTCGATACACAATATTAAAGACCCATCCTTCTTCTTTACAAATAAAATAGGTGCACCCCAAGGTGACACACTCGGTTTTATCAACCCCTTCTCTAATAACCCTTGCAATTGTACTTTCAACTCTTGCATCTCAATGGGTGACATCCTATATGGAGATCGATGAATTGGTTCCACTCTTGGTATAAGATCAATGGTGAAGTCAAATTCTCATATTAGAGGGAAGCCTAGGTAGATCCTCAGGAAATACATCCTAGAATTCTTGCAAAATTGGGTAAGTCTTAGACATTTCTCCCTTCAGGTTCCTTTTAACTTCATTCATCTTTACCACATAGACAATCCCTCCTTTCTTGAGGGCTTTCTTTAATTGCATAGCTGACAATATCTAGGGTTTAAATACCCCTTGATTGCTATGAATTCATCATCTTGCCTCACCTTCCTCAGAATACTCGATCCATCTATCTTGGAAGTTGACTATGACTTTATGGGCCTATAGCCAATCCATCCCTAAAATTACATCAAAGGCATGAAGTGGGGCTACATATAAGCATCCTTCCATAGTTCCATTAGCTAAGGTAATTTCCATCATTGGGAAACATTGGTTTACAGAGTAGGTCTATCCAGATCCATACTCAACCTTCCATCCATGAGCCAAATATCCTGGCCTTTTCAGCATATCTTTGGCTAACTTACAAGAAATGAAACTATCAGTAGCTCCACTATCTATTAAGATATTTACTTGCTTGTCAAAAATCTTACCTTTTATGATCAGCGGAGTGGTCTACCCTTCAAGTTTCTGATTCCCAGTTGTAGCATAGATCTTATGCATTGGTTCCTTTCCTTTAGTGCTAGGTGTGCTTGGCCCTGGTCGGTATGGGCACTGGTTAGCAAAGTGTGCTCCTCGACAATGATAGCATCCATCCTTGGGTCCTTGTTTCTTTTTCATCTTCTGCTCTTCATCCTTAATTGTTGGAATGGGGCCTTGTGGCTTCTGTGAAGGGGGTTTAGCATTATTGGGTTTGTGGCCTTTCTTATAAAAGTTATTTTTAAACTTCTTTTGGCCTCCATTGAATTTCTTCTCTAGATTTTAGGGATTCTTAGCCTTTCGTTCTTGCTCGGCCTCCCACTTTATAAACCCATTGCTATTCCTCTTCTTTAATTCCTATCATTCCTGATCAGTCAAGGTTTCATATTTGTAATAAAAATGTGACTCTACTTTCTTTTCCAGGTCATATACCTTTTGCAATGACTTAGGTTCTTGCATCTCTACATCATGCTTCAGCCTTGATTGCAATCCATGGGTAAACTTATGAATCCATATTTTCTCATTATAGGTGGGTACATATTTTAGCAACTTTACTAGCTTCCTATAGTATATCTCCATTGAGTTGGTTCCTTGTCTTAGATTGGTGAACTCCTCAAATTTTAGAGCATAGAAATGCTCTATGAGGAACCTCTTCTTGAAGATATCTACAAATTGTTTCCATGGAATGTCTACTAGCTCTATTTTGGTTTCCTCATAATAAGTCTCCCACCAATCTAGGGCAGCTCCTTCAAGGTAGATAGTAGCCCAAACCATTTGGGTTCTCAAGGAATATCCCTTTACTGTAAAGAAAACTTCTAGCTCCCTTAACCAAGCCTCAATTGCATCCCCCTCTCCTTCTCCATCAAACTTGGAGATACAAACATTCTTTAGGTCTCTTACCATCTCCTTCTCTAAGAGGGTTCTTGCTTGCTTTTGTTCTACTATCAGTCCCTCAATTTGGTTGACTTTCGAATCTCTAGCCTATGAATTTTGATTCACCATAGTTTCCAGTACTTGCCTTAACTGGTCTTGTAATTCAACAACTGTAGTAGTAAGTTCTTCTATTCCCATATTGGGATTTCTTGGATCCTCATTCTGGATCTCTTCTTCGACATTACTTTGTTGAGTCTATCTAGGTGGAGGCCTCTCTATCCTAGCCTTAGGTGGCATCTTGATCTGGTTCCAACCAAGAAGAGAATTAGATCCTAGTTTATTCGTTGATTCACTAATTCTCAACCACATTACAAAGTTCTTTCTTGCCAATCATTAGAAATCTAATTAGGACAAGGTTCCAAGTTTATGATGTAACATTGACACCAAAGCCCATACTAAGGTATCACAATGTTCATCTCTCCTTAGGACCGATTCCACTTAGATTCTAAATGAGCAGAGACTCTAGGTTATTCCAACCCTTTTTGCTTAACCTTAAGCAGGCTTTCATTGGACATACCCGAATCCCTTTTTGCACATAAGAAGCTCTATACCCTCGAACCTAGAGCTCTGATACCAAATGTAACAACCCATGAATACGAAAATAAGAAAAACACACAAAAAAAAGAAAAAAGGTTCATATAATTTTTTTGATCAAGGAGAAGGATTCATAAATCCCTATCCAACCTTAGACCAACTTAATGTTTGACATCCCCTAAGTTTCTCAAGAACCATACCACATGAGATTCCCCTCATGCAAGTTCATTCTATGTAGGCCTATCTCATGTCATGCACGTAAGTCCATCCATCTCACCATTCTTGATGAGCTAGACTTACCACCCTCAATCATTGGAAGGTATACATGCATCTCCATACCACACACAAACCATTATGTGTGGGCATGCTACGTATATTGCGAGTTAAGCTATCAATCTCATCCTCTGACAAGCTATCTTAACTCTTGGTACGAACTTCTAAACCTAGATAACCCATCTCCCTAAGGGGGTCTTAAGCCCTTAGGTCATCCTCTAAGTTCACCTAGAACTTACAACTTTTATTTTTTATTTTTTAAAACACATAAGAACACCAAGGAGGAATCTAGATACTAAATCTAACAAAACAAGCGAATTTAAACAAGCATGAACATTCATAAAAAGAACCATGCGATAGCAATTAAATAACATTACAATCAGAAAGGGGAAACAAAATATAATAATAAACAATGCTCATTTAATCCATTGGGGAAATCTCCTCATAAATCTAATCTATTGCATGATCAAGCAAGAAGTAAGGTAAAGAGCAAACTTGCGAAGTAGTCCATCTCCTGACTTTGGTCCTCCCGCTCTTCCATCGATCAAGTGAGGATAGTAGGGGATCAGGACACTCATGGATCCGGATAGACATGCTTCTAATGCATTTACTCATTTATTTTCCAAATTGCAACTATACAATTAACCCAAGCAATTCAACTTTCTAATGCATAGATATTATCATAGAGCTTCCCTCTCTATGACCCCTCTCACCCACTTATGAGAGTCATCCTACCATGCATCCCACATTATGCTTTATTTGCAATAAATGATCTAACCCTCATTTAACAATTAAAGTCCCATACCCTTAACTATTTAAAGCACTGGGTTCTTTCATCTTATTTAAATCAAGCAACCATATTTTAGTTTGTACCACAAATATTTCTCATCATTTCATAAAGCAAGGTCCCATACCCTCATTTTACAAAATGAACCATAACATAATATATTTCCCATTCCATTTCATAAAGCAAGGTCCCATACCCTCATTTCACAAAATGAAACATAAATACATTAATTTCCATTCCATTTCATTTCATAAAGCAAGGTCCCATACCCTCATTTTACAAAATGAACCATAACATAATATATTTTCCATTCCATTTCATAAAGCAAGGTCCCATACCCTCATTTTACAAAATGAAACATAACATATTACAAATTTCATACCATTTAATTTCATAAAGCAAGGTCCCATACCCTCATTTTACAAAATGAACCATAACATAATATATATATTCAATTTCATAAAGAAAGGTCCCATACCCTCATTTTACAAAATGAAACATAAATAATTAATAATCCATTCAATTTCATAAATCAAGGGGTCCCATACCCTCATTTTACAAAATGAACCATAACATAATATATTTCCATTCCATTTCATAAAGCAAGGTCCCATACCCTCATTTCACAAAATGAAACATAACATAATATAAATTTCATTCCATTTTATAAAGCAAGGTCCCATACCCTCATTTACAAAATGAAATAAATAATATATTTTCCATTTCATAAAGCAAGGTCCCATACCCTCATTTTACAAAATGAACCATAATATAAATAAATTTAAATTAGAAGTCTACCACCAAGGGAACCTTCTCCTAAGATGAGCTTCCTACTCGACTAGAGCCTATAGGGGATTTTTACCCACCACCCTATGGTCCTAAGATGGTGCTTCTAATCCACTACGCGCATAACCCTTCAACTTTGGGTGCATAGCAATAGTGAGCTACGCTTAGCAATGAGCTACGCTTGACTATGGTCAACACCATAACATAACTATACCATGGCAACATGAGCTTCGCTTAGCCACTACAGAGGTAATGAGCAATGCTCAGCCACCACAAAGCTATTAACAAAGCTAGACAAGTGGTGAGCTTCGCTCGACCACTACAAAGGTAATGAGCAATGCTCAATAACATAGAGCTAATAAAGCTTATAGAAAATCTAAAGTAAGTGATGAGCTTTGCTCGACCACTACAAAGATAATGAGCAATGCTTAGCCAATAGAGAGCTACTAACAAAGCTAAAGCAAGTGGTGAGCTTCGTTTGACCACTTCAAAGGCAGCAAGAAATGCTTGCACAACAGAGCTACTAATAAATATTATAACAAAGCTAAAGCAAACTATGAGCTTTGTTCAACCACTACAAAGGCATCGAGCAATGCTCAACCAATAGAGAGCTACTAACAAAGCTAAAGTAGTCAACAAGCTTTATTTGACCACTACAAAGGTAGTGAGCAATGCTCACCCAACAAAGATACTAAAAAAGATTATAACAAAGCTAAATCAAGTGATGAGCTTCATTCAACCACTACAAAGGCATTGAGTAATGCTCGACCAATAGAGCTACTAACAAAGCTAAAGCAAGCGGTGAGCTTCACTCGACCACTACAAAGGTAGTGAGCAATGCTCATCCAATAGAGATACTAACAAAGCTTATAGCAAAGCTAAAACAAATGGTGAGCTTTGAATACCAACTTATCACCTACTCTGCTCGATTTTGATGGTCGCCCATCCAAGTTTGGCACCCCCATTTTTTCATTCTCCTCCTTCCTTTTTTCGCTCTGCTCCCATATTTTTTTGCCCTCCTCTTTTCTCCCCTCTCCTTTTGCCTTAGCACTCTTCTCTCCTCTTTTCTTGACTTCTATCTACCAACCACTGTTATTACTTCTGCACCCTGCCCCTTCGTCAGGTGGTAGAGGAGACGTCCCTTCCTCACCTTTCCCATGCACTCTGTATTGAATTCTTTTCCTTTATGTAGAGGGAACCATCCCCTCACTCTGGTGGAGCCATTCTTGCATTAATGGAGCCATGCCTCTTGCCAGCTAGGCTCTACTTCGGTTGGCCCACCCAATTTTGAGGTAAGCAAAAATAGATTTCATTGCCTCTTTTTTTTTTTTTATTTAAGAATACACTCAATTATCATTTAACATAAATCTTACCATTTTATTTAAATGAAAGGCCACCTAAAATAAGGTATTTATAAATCTAATTATCCTTTAATTAAATTCACCATTTATTTAAAGGAATGACTATCTAAGACATTCTTTTATTTAAGAATAAATCTATTTATTTTCTAAAATAAATTTACCATTTATTCAAATGAATGACTATCTAAAACATTCTTTTATTTAAGAATAAATCTATTTATTTTCTAAAATAAATTTATCAAGAAGTTATGAAGATAGTTCATTCTTTCCAAATTTTCCATTGCTAAGGTGAAGTGCTGAAGTAAAAGATAAATAAATGTGAGCACAAACAAAGAGGGAGATCTTTCCATCAATTTAGTCACCCATCTCTACCTCAAGAACTTACGATAGCTACTAGGCCATCAGTCTAGGGCTCAAGGTGGCTATTTATTGATGATTATCCCTAACCGAATGCATGCCTATATGAAGGTATCTATCCTTGTTACCTTCGAGCTATCATATCATCATTTCCCCCAACCTCAAGTACCCTCGTCTTTGGTGGAGGACTCAACTTCTTCCACTTACGAGTGCACCTGATCCTACACATTGGCAATTTGTTAGCAGTAACATATTCTCCATTATCTAGTAATATTATATAACTACTTTATTGCACAAAAAAATGAGTATTGAAGCATCATTCTTTAATACATTGTTTCTTCATTTCAAAGTCCATCTGGGAGGGTCATGATAGCTCCTTATTTTAGTTCTATATTTATTTGGTCCCAACAATTCAAATATACATTTCCTCATATTTTTCATCTCTACATCAAGTGCCCATTTGTAAAATATGTTTTACACATCAATCAACATCTTAAAGAGAGTGATGGTAAGTAATTCATTCATTGAGGCAAGATCCTATTTAATACATCCTTTAGGGTTACAAATTAGAAGATCAATACTCCTAATTAAGAGATTGTTACATGTAATAAATATTAAAATAATATTCTAACTCAAAATAGATGATCTAGTAATAATGTAAATAATATTTTAATGACCCCCCTTAACACATTATTCAAGTTAGAAAATATTAGGATCCACCTTTAATTTAGAGGATTCTAGGCTTTTGCTCTTAGACTTTGCTCTTGTATTTGGCTATGGCTTTGGCTCTTACTTTAGATCTTAGCTCTAGCTCTGGATCTAGATCTTGGATCTAGATTTGGCTCTAGCTCTGGTTCTTGGTACTAGGCTTGTCGCTCTTGGATCTGGTTGTTTTGGATATGGCTACTTTGGCTCTTATATATAGCTACTCTAGATCTCGATTGTAACTACTCTAGAACTTGTATTTAGCTACTTTGAATCTTGGGTAAAAACATTTAGAGCTACCCCTAGGTCTACCTCTAGGTATGTTACCTATGGGTCGATCATCTTTAGGTCTACCTTTGGGTATAATATCAAGTTTATCTATGGATTTTTTACCTTTGGTTCTATCACATTTGGATCAGTCATTGGGTCTACCTCTGGGACTATCTCCTCTAGGTATTTCTCTAGATCTTGCTTTAATAAACATCTCTAGGTCTACCTTTGGCTTAGAATTTAGATTAGCCTCTAGGTCTAAGCATATTGAGTACTCTTAGAGTACTTAAGAAAAAGTGGTATTGGCCTCAATTTGCATCTCCAACTATGAGTGTCCTTATGGTAATATTCTCATCCTATCAAAATGCATGTAAAATCACTAGCTGTAATTGCTAGGTATAATAGAGTAGATCATTGCTTATAAAGTTTACTCTATTGGTCTCATAAGTAACCCCCTTAAGTTAAACTCATCATTTATATGATGAAGATGTCAACATATTCCAAGAATGCACCTTTCTACAAGAATTTTAAAGCCTACATGGAGTAGGTATAAGTATCCTTATGAGTCTCACTTATATTATTTTGAGGAGTGTCAAGTACTACAAAAAATGCACTCTATATTACAACAATTGTTGAAAGTATGAAAGGTTATGATACTACCACATAAATTTAATTTATGATAACCTCAAAACAAACCAAATCAAAGGATCTAAAAGGGATTCTCTAGTAGCTAGAACTTTGGAACTCCCCTAGTCATAGTAGACTATTACAAAAGTAGGAAATTTTGTTGTCATTAGCTTTTCAACAAGTATATGTAAGCCTAATACAAAATCAATTGATGTCTTGCATTGCAAGAAATCAATATTGTTGAAAAAAAAATGGAAATATTCTCCGTACAATTAGAATCTTCAAGGAATATTCTTTGAAATATTTCAATGCTGTAAAATTTTAAGTGGAACTCTTCTTTTCACTTGTTTGCATTCTTGGGCATAAATTTATTTTTGGGTATGCATGTAAAAAAGTAAAAATAGGAGGTCCTTACAAGGTTCACTTGCATTTTTTTGAGGAGTGTTGGATACAACCAAGAGTGCACTCCATATTACAATATTTTTTAAAGTTGGAAATGTCATGACACTTTCACACACATTTTACTAATTAGTTCCTCAAAACAAACCAAATAAGAGGATCTAAAATGGGATCACTTATAGCTAGAACTTATGAGCACTGCTAGTCACATTAGACTATTATAAAAGTAGGAAATTTTGTTGTCACTAGATAGACATTGAAAATACTTCCCAACAAGTATATGTAAGCCTAACTCAGAAATCAATTGATGTCTCACAGTGCAAGAAATAAATATCATTGAACAAAAATAAATGTGGAAATATTCTCCATACAATTAAAATCTTTAAGGAATATTCTTCTAAATATTTCAAATTTATAAAATTTTAAGTGAGACCTTCTTTTCACTTATTTGAATTCTTAGGCATAAATTAATTTTTGGGTATGCATTTAAACAAGTGAAAGAAGAGGTCCTTACAAGGTTCACTTGCATTTTTTCAGGAGTGTTAGGTACTACCAATAATACACTCTATATTACAATATTTTTTGAAATTTTAAAGGTTGTTACACTTTGACATACATTTTATTGATGAGAGCCTCAAAATAAACCAAATTAGAGGATATAAAATGAGATTTCTTGTAGCTAGAACTTTGGATTACCACTAGTCATAGTAGACTATTATAAAAGTAGGAAATTTTGTGGTCACTAGATCGACATTGAAAAACAATTCCCAAAAAGTATATGTAAGCCTATACTTAGAAATAAATTGATGCCTCACATTGCAAGAAATCATTCTAATTAGAAAGAAAGATGGAAATATTCTCCTTACAATCAAAATCTTCAAGGACTATTCTTTAAAGTATTTAGATATTTCAAAATTTTAAGTGAATATATTATTTTCCCTTGTTTTCTTTCTTATGCATAATTATTTTTCTGGGTATGCATATAAACAAGTGAAAACAAGAGGTCCTTATGAGGTTCACTTGTATTATTTTGAGGAGTGTTGGGTACTACCAAGAATACACTCTATATTACAACCTTTTTTAAAAGTTTTAAATATTATGACTCTTTCGCATACATTTTACTATGAAAGCCTCAAAATAAACCAAATCAAAGGATCTAAACCGGGATTGCTTATATTTAAAACCTAAGAGTGAGATACATTTTTTTTCAAGCAAGGTTCAGTTGGCAATTTTGGGTACTTTGGGTACATTGCCTTTGCTCAAGTGTATAAGTTGTCATTGATGTCAAGAAGCTATTGAAGGAATTTGATTTTATGTCAAATAATTTGTTTTGATGAAGGTTACGACATGACAGTTTCAAAGGTCTTTTGCAAACCCCAAGTTTGCAGGTTTAGAGATTACAGGTGGATGCATTGGTTTAATGCATTTGGGTCCAGGAGGAAGTATTTATTTAAATAATTAAAAACCTTGTTAAGGTTCCATTTAATTATTTTTAAATAAATAAATTATTATTTGCAATGGGTTCTCCTAATCCATGGCGCAAATGTTTTAAGTTGTGGGTGCTAGAAAAGACCTCCGCCGACGTGTTAAACTCCTCGCCGACGTCAAAGAGCTTATGGTAAATTGCATATAAATCTCCCTTGACAAAAACAAAGATTTATCCCATCCAAATTTCAAAAAAAGTTGCTCACTGTAAATTCATTTATGTCTTCACTGATTTTCATGGATCCGCTGTTCGTTTGTCTACGCTCATCGTTTGAAGAATCCGTCGTAAAGTTTATTGTCGTCGTGTCATGGCAGAGGAAAGGAAGGGACGATGGTTTCATTTTATCCCTGGTGTAGAAGGATCAAGGTTAACAGCATGAGATTTAAACCTCACCGGGTGCCTTTGGCGCACCGGTAGCGGCTAGGCTGTTAGCACGCTACCCGAACGGGAGGTTTCGTATTCGAATATCATGAAAGGGTTTTTTTGTCATGAAGTGGATGCAGCAGGTGGTGTTAGAATTCATGCACAAATTTCTCCATAGCAATTTTTGATGTGGCTAAGGTATTTTCGAAATTAATTTTTGCTAAAGTGTTTTTGTGGATGGAGGAAGTTTGTTAGAGGGAAAAACAGCTGAGGAGTTATAAGGAGTTTAAACCTTGTTTGTATTTTGATAAAAGATTATTTTTTAAGATGTTGTTGAAATATCTTATTGCATTCTTATGAGAGATAAATTTTATTTGTGATAAGACTATAAGTGAAAAATAAGGTGTATAAGGGTTAAATCTTTCTTGTAATGTTGAGAGTGCTTTTGGTTGTTTTTGGAAATGAAAGCATGATGTTTTAAGGTCAATTGCTTCTTGTGTGAAGTTGTGAAACCTTAAGTGGGCAGCTTTGAGATTGATATTTTCTTTCATTAAATTTGTAATAATCAAGCTATTCTTTACTTGGTTAAAGTGTTGAGCTTACTTCGTTATTGATGATTTGAAAAGTTGTGTGTGCTATTGTGAGTTGAGTTGGTGGATGCTTTTGTTCAAACAATATTGGAGAGAAAATGAGTTCTACTTGTTTCCTTTTCTAGTTTTTATTGTGAAATGCTTCAAGGTTGTGTTTTGAGCTGAATGGTGTTGATTGAACCTTGTTTGATGAGCATTGTTGTTGAAAATCTAATTGATGATGAAAAGAACATGAGTATCATTGTTATGTGATTATTTGCATAGTTGGCAATTGTTGGGGTTTCATGTTATTGAAAGAAAGCATTCTATCCTATCCATTTCAGATATTGAGTTGAGTTTTCAGATTTGAGATTGAGTTTGAGTTGATTTTTTTAGATTTGAGATTGAGTTTGAGTTGAGTTTTCAGATTTGAGATTGAGTTTGAGTTGAGTTGATTTGAGTTGAGTTTTGAGATTGGGAGTTGAGTATAGAACATATTGAGTCTCTAACAATTCTCTTTATGTTTCTATGAGTTTGAAAAATCACATTGGGTTTCTAACAATTCACCTTGTGATTTCCTACTAAGAAATTTTTTCTTGGTGAGCTTGCTGAGGTTTTGGACAGGTTTTGGTGGGGACTTGTGAGCAAGTTTTGGATAGGTTCCGTTGGGGACTTGTGAGTAGGTTTTGGACAGGTTTCGGTGGGGAATTGTGAGTAGTTTTGGATAGGTTCCGGTGGGGACTTGTGAGTAGGTTTTGGATAGGTTTCGGTGGGGACTTGTGACCAGTTTTGGATAGGTTTCGATGGGGACTTGTGAGCAGATTTGGACAGATCCTAGAAAAGGACTTGTGAGCTAAGTTTTGATAGTTCTATCAAAGAACTTGAGGACATAGGAGCACTGGTTCTTTGAGAAGAACCTGAGGATAGATTTGGAAAGTCTTTGAGAAGGCTTGTGTGAAGAGGATTGATTTGTTCAAGTGTTGGACATATCCGACAGATAGAGGAAGGCTTGTACTAGACTGACTGACTATGTTTGGTACATGTTGTTGAGCTACTGTGGACATGATCATAGAAGGCAAAGGTCTCTTAGGCTAAGCATTGAGGACAGGAGGTCCTCGGTGGAAAGGAGTTCCACGTGCTAGAAAGAGGTATAGGCAGTTGATCTTCTGAGGGATCATTTCTAGAGCGGAGGGGAAGGTATCTCCTTTGAGCAGAGGCTCATAAATTTAGATTGAGGGGAAGGTATCTCCTTTGAGCAGAGGCTCATAAATTTAGATTGAGGGGAAGGTATCTCCTTTGAGTAGAGGCTCATAAATTCAGATAGAGGGGAAGGTATCTCCTTTGAGCAGAGGCTCATAAATTTTGATTGGCGGAAGGTATCTCCTTTGGGCTGAGGCTCATAAACATTGTAATTGGGAAGGATTCCCAAAAAACTTTGAGATAACTTTTAGAGAAAATTTTTGTGGACGTAGCCCAGCCATTCTGGGTGAACCACATTAAAATTGGTGTCACTTTGTGGATGATATTATGCATTGCTTTGATATTGCTTTGGATATATTGCTTTACTATTTTGAAGTATAAAGGAAAAGGTAAAAAGAGGTCTTATATTGTTCACCCCCCCTCTCAATATAAGCTTGTGTTCTTAAATTGGTATCATAGTAGGTGCCTTCGAAAAGTTTAACAACTTGAAGGAAAAGCTAGTAAAGAACATAATGGATCATTCAATTAGTAATGCAGCACCTATTCTTGATGGGTCATATTTTGGTTTTTAGAATGCAAGGATGAAGGTTCATCTAATGGCACTTGGTAATGAGGTATGGGAAGTGATTGAAGATGAGTACACTATTATTGTACATGGTCCAAATACTAAAGAAGAAATGCTCCTACATCACAGCAATTCAAAAGCAATGAATGCAATCCTAAAAGGCTTATACAAAGCAGATCTCACCAAAGTGATTCACTGCAAGACAGCTAGTGAAATGTGGAAACAGTTGAAGGTGGTTCATACAGGTGATACAAATGTCAAAAAGGCCAAGTTAAGACACTTCAAAGGTATGTTTGAACAACTCAAGATGAATTATGATGAAAATATTAGTGACTACATGCTTCGTATGGATGAGGTTGTTAACTCCATGAAAGACTTAGGTCTTGAGCTTGCTGAAAATGATGTTTGTGATAAGATTTTAAGATCTCTTCCTAATAGATTTAGTGAAAATATTTCTGCTGTTGAGGAAGCTAAATATTTGGATAAGTTGAAAAAGGATGAGCTCCATAGTATACTTGCAGCAATTGAGGTGAGAACTCAAGTGAAGGTTGATGTCAAGAAAGAGGCAGCTTTCAAGGCTACCAAGGAATCCAAGGGTAAAAAGCTTCAAGATAGTGATGAGTCTTCTAGTGATGAAGAGGCATATTACAACAAGAAATGCAAGTTATCTAGAAAACACAAAAGTATAAAAAATATAAGATGTTTCAATTGTGGAAAGTTTGGTCATTATGCTACTAACTGTATTGTTCCCAAGAATGAAAGTGATGAAGATAAACAGGATTCTAAGAGCAAGGATTCTGATGAACACAACAATCAAGGAAAGAGGTATTCTCACAAGCACAAGAAGAGTTTCTACCTAGAAAAAGCAAGTAAGTGTTCTAGTAGTGATAGTGAAAGTTCTTCAAGTGATAATGGAAATGAGATGTTATTCATATCAGAAAAAGAGGAAGAACCGAAACATAGAGTCATTATCATGAAATGTCTTAGATGTGAAAATTTTGGTCACCTTGAGGATGATTGCACAAATAATGATTTGGTTTCTAGTATGTATGAGGATGCTTCAGAAAACTATAAGGAAGATGCATGTATGGTTTTTGAAAAGGGTAGCACCTCTAGTGATAAGAAATATGAAAAAGGCTTTGATGATTCAAAAGGAAATCAAATAAAGGATCTTGAAAGTGAAATTATTAGTGCTCTTAGTGCTTTGAAAAAGTAAAGAAAGAAGAACGCTAGACTCAAGGATAAGTTAGATGAATGTTGTATGGATAGAGATGATCTTATAGAAAGTCTTGACTTCTCTATAGCTAAGACACAAGAACTCAAGGATGAGTTAGAGTCTAAGGTTCTTGAGTATAGTGAGTTAGAATAGAAAATGGCTTCTTTGAAAGAGGAAACTAAAGAGTACAAGGATAAGCTTTACAGGTTTCAAGATAGCTCCAAAAAGATTAAGTCACTCATCAAAGGTCAAAGAAAGACAACAGACAAAATAGGCCTTGGTTTTGTTAAGCCACACAAAGAACAAGTTGGAGAGTCTAGTAAGAGACTCCAAAAGGAAGAGAGTTCTGATGAGGAAAGTACTTCAGAAAAGGAGTCCTTGAATGATAGATGCACAAAAATAGAAAATAGAATTCGAGAATGAGAAGAAGAAGTTTTCGGGACCTAAGAGGTCAAATAAAGGAAAGTTTCAAGGCAGATGTTTTGCTTGTCACAGGTTCGGTCACATGGCTTCACATTGCATGGCTCAAGTGAAGAAGGTAAATGACAATTTTAGAAGTGCTAGATTCTTTCAAGGGTATTGCTACTCTTGTCAACATTTTGGGCACAATGCAGTCTATTGCAAGGTAAATAATAGGAACAGGTTTGATCAAAATAGGTTTGGTTAGAACAGGTTTGGTTAGAACAGGTTTGGTCAGAACAGGTGGATTCAAAGATCAGGTTTACCTCAGAGAAACAACATCATCAAGTGTTTCAAGTGCAACAATGAAGGTCACAAAATCAAACAATGTAGAGCTGAAATTCTAGAATACAGGAATAGGAACAGTGGCATGATCAAGTCCAAGGATCAAGACATGGATAAGAACAGGGATGAGAACAAGAACAAGAATAGTGACAAGAATAGGAATATGGACAAAGAGTTCAAGAGAAGGCCCGACAAGGAAGTTATAGATGCTGATGATGATCAGTGCCCAATGGGAGTTTTACTCCCACCCCAGAATTAATCACCTCATTAAGAGGTGGGGGAGGGACTAAGCTAAGAGGCTCATTCTTAGTCCCAAGCCCCAAAGGTGGCCGTTTGCCATTGATGACAAAGGGGGAGAGATATGAGTAAGGGGGAGAGCTTCAAAGTGAAGAGGAAAGCTTCAAGTCAGGGGAAGCAAAACTTCAAAGGAATATTCTCAGTTGTGGGCATAGTTTCTCAGTTGTTAGCACAGTTGGTTTCAGTTTTAGCTCTTGAGAAGTGTTTTTAGTAAAGGTTTGCCATCAATAAAAAGGGGGAGATTGTTGTCAATTTTGGGTACTTTGGGTACATTGCCTTTGCTCAAGTGTATAAGTTGTCATTTATGTCAAGAAGCTCTTGAAGGAATTTGATTTGATGTCAAATAATTTGTTTTGATGAAGGTTACGACATGACAGTTTCAAAGGTCTTTTGCAAACCCCAAGTTGGTAGGTTTAGAGATTACAGGTGGATGCATTGGTTTAATGCATTTGGATCTAGGAGGAAGTATTTATTTAAATAATTAAAAACCTTGTTAAGGTTCCATTTAATTATTTTTAAATAAATAAATTATTATTTGCAATGGGTTCTCCTAATCCATGGCGCAAATGTTTTAAGTTGTGGGCGCTAGCAAAGACCTCCGCCGACGTGTTAAACTCCTCGCCGATGTCAAAGAGCTTATGGTAAATTGCATATAAATCTCCCTCGACAAAAACAAAGATTTATCCCATCCAAATTTCAAAAAAAGTTGCTCACTGTAAATTCGTCTATGTCTTTGCTGATTTTCATGGATCTGCTATTTGTTTGTCTACACTCGTCGTTTGTAGAATCTATCGTAAAGTTTATTGTCATCGTGTCATGGCAGAGGAAAGGAAGGGACGGTGGTTTCATTTTACCCCTGGTGCAGAAGGATCAAGGTTAACAGCGTGAGGTTTAAACCTCACTGGGTTCCTTTGGTGCACTGGTAGCGGCTAGGCTGTTGGCACGCTACCCAAATAGGAGGTTTCGCGTTAGAATATCATGAAAGGATTTTTTTGTCATGAAGTGGATGAAGCAGGTGGTGTTAGAATTCATGCACAAATTTCTCCATAGCGATTTTTGATGTGGCTAAGGTATTTTCAAAATTAATTTTTGCTAAAGTGTTTTTGCGGATGGAGGAAGTTTGTTAGAGGGAAAAACAGCTTAGGAGTTATAAGGATTTTAAACCTGTAGCACCCTAAAATTGGCGCAGTCAAATTGGAATAATTACATTCACCTTAGTAAATAAATTTAAATTCAAATTTAACCTCCCAAACCGCCCGTTAACCGCCGAGAAACCCGTTTCCCCTTTTTCCGTGCCATTTTTAGGAGTTGTTTTGACCGTTGGACGATATCGTCGCCGATCGTACGATATCGCCCCGTATTTGACGATTTCGTCTGGACTAGAACGTCCGGACGATTTTGTCGCAAAACTGAATTTTCATAGATAGACTCTGTTCCAACGGGTCTCCAATCCGGGCGGAAGCGTGTCTGCGCCGTTGGGACCCTCCCCGTTGGAGATCTCCCAAATTGGGAAGATCTCCAACCTCCCAACAACTTTCCCTAAGCCTATTTAACTCTAAGACTTTTCCCTCCCCAACCCCTGGCTGAATTTTTATGCAAATCGACTCCCTATGTGCTAGAACTTCTCAAATTTGCTTTTTGCACTATTCCTATAGTAATTTTATTGCAGGTATATCACTGGTTTTCAGCCGGAGCCAGCACCTATCGCAGCCGACTAACCTGTCAAGATCGGAGGCGATCCCCGTCAAATTAGGGACGATCTCGTATCGATGCGAGACGATCTCGATCGCAAGCATACATCGAGGCAATCGGTGCTCGAAGTTTGCTCTTCTCTCTTTTCTCTCTCGTCATTTTATGCTATAAATCAGATCATTTATTTAGTTTTTATTCTACTTTGCATCTGGAGTTCACCCATCTAGTTTAGATTGCACATTAAATTCATGATTTGCCATCATAATGCAGTGATCTGTTTTACTTTCTATTTTAAATTATTGCTTAGTATTCACCTTGTTCTTTAGCATATTTTGCCTCTGTTTTGCATAGTAGAATTGCTTGTATTTTGCATCTGTTCCCTGTTTTGCAGGTTTCTGACGAATTCGTTTGACGAATTCGTCAGATCTGAGACGATTCTGTCTGTCTCAGACGATCCTGTCTGTCTCAGACGATTTGGTCAAATTGTAGGCGATACTGTCGAATCCCAGACGATCCAGACTACTTCAAGCATCGAAAACTTCATCAGACATCCCGGATCAGGTAATCTCCATTAGCCTCCTGCAAATTCTCTATTTTTCTGCTTTCAGTCTGTTTACTGTATTCATTTAAATTGCATTTTCATGTAGTTTAAGTTAGAATCATTCGGCCAAACCTAGGATGAATGTTTAAGGATAAAACGAACCCATTAAAACACATTCCCAAAACCTAGGCGTGGAAACTGCCGCCAAATGTTTCCCCGGTGAACCCACCATCCGTCGACAAATCACCAAAATGCACCTCCCTTGAGAGGCGGGACCTTCGCAAAGTCCTCTCGTCCGAGGTACCGCATCATCCTTTTCCCATCCTCCTTCCGGGCGCGGATCCAATAGCCTGAAGGTAGGGATGCGAAAAATTTGGAGCGATACATTTTGGTGAACCCGACGTGAATGCATCATAACCTTTTGAAAACAAAAAAAAAAAAAAAAAATTAGAACAACTAAAACTTAGATGCATTTTAAAACATTTAAGGTTCAAAATCATGTTTAGATGGTAGCTCCTAAAAAGAGGTTAGCAGCTACTATAAACGTAGTAAACCAATTGGCAGCCATAGAAGTTAATTCTGTCCTTAGTATCCCTGAAACAAGTAGAAATCAATCCTTGTGGGACGAACTTATTAGGAGACTTAGTCTCATCTCATCTAGGGCCACACAACTTAAACAGATTAAGAGGCTAGTCTTGGATAGAATCCTGGATCCTCATCAATTAGTTTTCTACCATGAACTTCAGAGAGCCTGCCATAGATGGCTAGCCTATAGGAGAGCTTTAGTATCTTCAGAGTTGTTTAGCTTCGAGGAATACCTCGAGAACGCAGACATTGTACACCGATTCTTAGGCCTTGTAGAAGACCAAGAAGTTGTTCTTACAGATAGGGAAAGATGGAACAGAGTTCCACGAGCTGTGCTATATCGAGAGTATTGCCATGAGCTTTACTTTTATCAACCAACATCTGAAATAGACAATATCACCATAGCCCTTTTCATCAAATTCTTAAAAGAAAACTTTCAATTTGAAGAAGAACATTTCATGACCCCTGAACAACTTGAACCTATTAATGATATTCATAAGTTATTCATAGAAGATTAGTTCATTTGCTTTCAGTCTTATTATTATTATTGCTTGCATTTATTGTTTCATTTGTTGTCTTTATTATATTGTTTCAAAGAAAAACAAAAAAAAAAATAGTAAAAAACTTAAACATTTCATTTACAATATTGCATTAGGTATATATAAATATATACCTTTTAATTTGTTGCATATATATATATATATATAAAAAATATAATATATATATATATATATATATATATATTTGCTGAAATCAAAACTTAGCACCATGACTAGACTTAGGAATGGTAAAGAAATTTTAGGAGAAGGAGAAGATTGGCTACAAGATACAACTTGAAAACCCAAATGTCCTTCTTGGAGATACAAATCCGGAAGGTGAAACTCTAGGACAATCAGATGAAGACTTAGGGGAAGATAAGGAACAAGAAGGAAGTGTTAAAGAATCCTCATCCCCTAGAATAGCTCCCAATGGAGGCATCACTTTTGACAACGCAGAACATTTTCAAAAATTTCTTAATCAACATATCGACGTCCTTAATGTGGCAGTCCGTATTGATAAAGGGGAAATTAGTGATGCTCAAGCAGCCTTAGAACGGGCGCTTGATATGCAAACTAATCCCTTGTCTTTCATTGATCAAGAAAGTGATAAGGGTGGACCATCCAATGCGAATATGGTCACTATAGCCCAAGCCATGACCAAACAACAGGTCACCCAACCTCCTAAGGAACCTATTACTCAACCTAAAATCACTCCCGCACAAAAGAAAATTCCCTTCACTACTTCGTTCCTCCAAACTATTGAGCAAAATGCTTTAAATAAACAGAAACATAAAACAAAGCCAAATACAAATTTTCAACAATCTGCAATACAACCTAATCCAACTTCAAAATTTCTCCATAATATTTTTCCTACCAATGTTTTACACAATAGTAACATGGCATCTAATATGCATGTTCCTCCATCATATGCCCATAAAACTCATGTCAATGCCCCACCGAATCAATATGGGGGGCAAACTAGTAATCTGGAAGCTATGGTGAAACAATTGGCTTCACGTATGGACCAGATAGATCCCTACCGTCCCTCGTACAATTATCGAGAGATTTGTAGCCAACCATTGGATCCCATAGTGGTAGCTCAACCATACCCTAAGCATTTTCCCATGCCCGTCCTGCCTATCTATAAAGGAACCGAAGATCCCATAGAACATCTTCGCATGTTTAGGATAGCATGTCATGACATATCGCATGACGACTTGCTATTACTAAAAATGTTCCCTAAAAGTTTAGGTGGAATGGCGTTAGAGTGGTACTACCAATTGCCCACTCACTCCTTAAGAAACTTTGAAGAAACAGCTGAGTCATTTGTTCATCAATTTAGTGCCTACATCGAGAGGCATGTAACTATTAAAGATCTATACAACTTAAAACAAGATAAAGACGAATGTTTTGCTGATTTCTTAGCTAGATGGAGGCAATTGACAGGAAAACCGCACTTTGTGCTACCCTATAGGGAAATGTTAGACATTTTCATTAACAATTTACAAGAACAACTTTCTTATGAGCTATCAACAACTACTTTGACTACCTTCGATCAAGCTATAGACTTAGCTCGAAGAGTAGAAGATGCCCTCATTAGGAGAGGCCAACTTAGAAAGAAGGATGATGAGAAAACATCTAGAAATCAATATAAAAACAAACAGGTTGTCGGTGATGGAGTCATTGACAGCAGTAAATGTTGCTAATGTCAATGCAACAAAAACAACAAAAAAATTCATCTTGAAACCCCCTGATAAGCCTCCTCGAGAGTTCACTAGATTAAACCAACCTTTATCAACTATTTTACCTCAACTTCTTGAAAGAGGTTTAATCCAACCGCCAGCTATCCGGGAACCTGACCCAAGCATACCCGGATATAGAGCTGATTTGCACTGTGATTTTCATAGAGGTCTCGGACATTCTACCAATGCTTGTAAGAGATTGAAACATAAAATACAAGATTTGATTGACAATAATGAAATGGAAGTGCAAGCCTTCCAACCTAAACAAAACCCTCCTAATAATACCCAAAAGACTGTTCCCCAAAATCAAAATCAGAATGCCAATCAAACTTTAGACATATTTCAACACCCTTTACCAAGACACGGTAAGGAGGTAGCCAATCAAATTGAACATCACAATGTTCCCCCTCCTACCCGATATGTAGGAACCATTAGCGGACAATTACCTGTTCAGGATTCTCAAACCTTTGACACAACCTTATCCCTGGTTACAACCAGGCCCTTACATAATTTTCAAACTTCTGATTCTAGCGATATAGAGTCAGATAGTGAAAGTGAAGTAGACACCATTCAATCGAATAGTTCTGAAAATGAATCAGATCCTATTCAACCTATCACAGATGCTAATGTTCCAGAAGAACCATTTCCCAGAAGAGTCACTACTCGACCTTCTTCTAATGTAGTCCTTCCTTATGAACAAGCCATAAACTCTCAACCGAGACCGTTTCAACGTCGTCACTATAACATTGTAGGTACCATCGGAGTCGTCACCCGACAACAAGCTCACAATTCCCAACAAGAACCAAACCAGAACGATGGATCAGCTCCATTCGTTCTGAAAAATCCCAATAAAGGAAATCATGCTCCTATTGTTCAACCTAAACCCCCTTACAACATTAATGAGCAATTGTCTAATACCACCGCCAGAATCTCCCTTTTAGATTTATTAAGATCCTCTCCCACCCATAGGGATGAGTTGATGCTTACTTTGAGCCAGATGATGGTACCTCAAAACATCCAACCTGAAGCTATGGCCAATACTATCATCACGCGAGAGATTGATTGTATTGACTTTCGGGATAAAGATATCCCACAACACAGTTTACACAAGGATAATCCCTTGTATATTACGGCTTTAATTGGGGATGTAGCTGTCAAACGAGTTCTGATTGATAATGGCTCATCTCTAAACATTTGTACCTTTGACTTCTACCAACGATTTGGTTTTAGAAGTGACGAAATGAAGAAGACTGATATGATTATCAAAGCCTTTAATGATGAAACACAAGAAACTTGTGGAGTCATTACCCTCCCCTTACAAGTTGGTCCTAGAACCCTTGAGACAACTGTGTTTATTGTACATTGCCCAAAATCGTACAATATACTTTTGGGTCACCCTTGGATTAACGCCATGCGAGCAGTCCCATCAACTTTACACCAATGTGTTAAGTTTGAGTTTAAAAATCAGTTGGTCACTATTCATGGTGACCCTAGACCTTTTGATATGTGTGCATTGGCAGAACCAGTTGGAGTGCAATTTTGCCCCGCTCTGTCATCCACATATCCTAGTTCTTCTTCATCTAAAACTCTGAAATATAAACCCATCACTTCATCTATTCCTCCTCCATTAACTTCATCTTCCCATATAGATCAACCACCTTCTAAACAAATTACTGTAGAACTTCAAAAAGCTCTTAAAACTACAACCAATTCTTCAAGTTCTAATCCCATAAATTCAAAACCTTCAGACACGTCTATCACACCTTCTACATCTCAAGACATAGGTAATAAGCCTTCTACATCTTATGCCCTCTCTGATGATCTTTTACCAGATTTAACTACAACCTTAATATCAGAAAAAATGAATGCTTTCATGCAAGATTCAAACCTTTTAAATAATTTGCCGCCATCTCCTCGTACTTTGGGCCTCCCACAACCTATGGGAAGTACTTACCAAGTCGGGAGTTGCGCCTTCATTTACAAAGGATATGACTGGGGAAGAATCCCTCGGAATATCAAAACCCATCATGAGGGATATGCTCGGTGCTATTTTACCAACGATTATATTAAAGCTAAACCCATGATGTTTAAAATGGGATATAAAGGGAAAGGCTTAGGACCTTTCCAAAATGGCATGAAAGAACCTTTCGAGGTAGAACCGTGGCCTGCCCACTGTGGTGTGGGCCTATTTCCTAGTAAGGGACAACCATTTCCTTTTGAGGATGATGATCATCTCATATGCTACCAAGATTATTTGGATAGGCATGTTGATTTGCCTCTTAGAAATCAGTCATTTTCATGCAACATGCTATCCATAGCATACCCTGAAATGATTGTTGACCCCGATGAAGAATTGGAAGGAGATATTTTCCATGATGTCTCTGTTGAAGAGATGTTGCACAACGGGTTTTATTTTGATGGTTCTATACCAACCATAGCTCAGCTTGAGGCCACTGATCCTCAAAATGAATTATCTAAATTAACTTTACAAGAATTACAAGAATT
Source organism: Wollemia nobilis (assembly GCA_028583015.1). NCBI lineage: Eukaryota > Viridiplantae > Streptophyta > Pinopsida > Araucariales > Araucariaceae > Wollemia > Wollemia nobilis. Next base: position 3,018,877 of record JAQPPZ010017225.1, on the reverse strand, counting down.
GGGTGTTTCACCCGCCCCACCTAATTTTGAAAGAGATCTACACATGGAGGTAGAAAATGTCATTAAAATTAACATTGGAACTGAGGACAACCCTCACATAATCAATATTGGAGCAGAACTAAGTCAAGAAAAACAAGAACAATACATAGCATTTCTTAAAGAGTATGAAGATGTCTTCGCGTGGACATATGAAGATATGCCCGGTCTAGACCCTTCTGTAGTCATGCACCATCTAGTGGTCCATCCGGATGCTAAACCTGTTAAACAAAAACTTAGAAAAATGCATCCCAAAGTGGCTCTGCTAGTCAAAGGGGAGTTAGAAAAACTCCTGAATGTTATCTTCATACAAGCTATTGATTATGCTGAATGGATCTCAAATGTAGTTCCAGTCACCAAGAAAGAAGCTACCAAAGTTAGGGTTTGCACAGATTTCAGAGATATTAACGCTGCATGCCCTAAAGATGACTTTCCTCTTCCGAATATGGACCAAATTATCGACTTTACTGTCGGAAGTGGGATGATGTCCTTAATGGACGGATTCTCCGGCTATAATCAGATCAGGATAGCTCCTGAAGACCAGGCTAAAATAGCCTTTATTACCCCCTGGGGTACCTTTTGCTGGAAAGTGATGCCATTTGGCCTAAAGAACGCCGGTGCAACTTATCAACGAGCTATGACCTACATTTTTCATGATCTGATGCATGATATCCTCCATGATTATGTGGATGATATTATAGCTCGCTCTCTTATTGAAGATCATCATTTAGATGATTTGAGAAAAGTTTTTAATCGATTAAGAGAATATCTCATTCGATTAAATCCAACAAAATGCATATTCGGAGTTAAATCCGGCAAACTATTAGGGGTTTTAGTTTCTTTACGTGGTATCAAAATTGACCCTCTTAAAATTGCGGCTATCACTGATATGCCCGCACCCACTAATATATCTGAATTACGAAGTTTACAAGGTAAACTTCAAGCTATCCGTCGCTTTATTGATAAGCTGGCGGACAAAACTGGTCCCTTTCTCAAACTTCTTAAGAAGGACGTCCCTTTTAATTGGGACACAGAATGTAGAGAAGCTTTTGAACTTCTCAAGCAATATCTCATTAACCCACCGGTGCTTTCACCGCCTAAATCTGATCGCCCATTCCTTCTATATATTTCTGCTTCAGATTCTGCCTTAGGAGCCATGTTAGCTCAACTTGATGATGAAAAATGAGAACGCGCTAATTATTATATTAGCCAAACTTTCGTCAGTTATGAAACTCGCTATACAGAGTTAGAAAAGTTATGTCTAGCAGTCGTGTTTGCTACGCAAAAATTACGACATTACATGCTTAGCCAAAAAATGTATGTCATTGCCAAATATGATCCCTTAAGGTATCTCATGAGTCGACCTTATTTATCGGGTCGCACAACCAAGTGGGTTCTTGCTCTAAGTGAGTTTGATCTCACCTTCATAGGACAAAAGTCTGTTAAGGGTCAAATCATAGCAGATCAATTAGCTGCTGCACCCTTAGAGTCTACTCATCCCCTCATTATCGAGTTTCCTGATGAATGCCTTCAATTAGAGGCAGACCTTGTTGAACAATGGTCCTTATACTTTGATGGAGCCCGATGCATGAGTGGGGCAAGTGCGGGTATTATTTTAATATCTTCGCAAAAACATATTATTCCTCTGTCCTTCAAACTAACCTTTGTTTGCACCAATAATATTGCTGAGTATGAAGCTCTAATCCTTGGATTATGAGCCGCTTTAGCACTGAAAATTAAAAACCTCTTAGTTTTTGGTGATTCCCAATTGGTTATAAACCAAATTAATGAAGTTTATCAGACTAGAGATGATAAACTTCGCCCATATAAGGCCTATGTTTTACAACTAATGGCCTTGTTTGATCAAGTTACTTTGGAAGCCATTCCTCGAACTAGCAACCGTGCAGCTGATGCTATGGCCGCCGCTGCATCTCTCTTGCCCTTGGAGTTAGATGACGAATATGCCACTATCATCATTCGTCGACTCCAGGAACCCGCTTCAAATAAGTCATGCTTAGAGCCTTTGGATGTGTTTCTAATCAATGAAACTACTCCTGAACCCTGGTATACAGACATATTTGATTTCCTCCAAAATGGGAATTTCCCTGCTAATTCTAATAGAAACCAGCGTCGATTATTACGTCGACGAGCAAGTCGATTTGTAATCATTGGCAATACTTTATATAGGAGATCTTTTGAAGGTATCCTATTAAGATGTTTAAATTTAGAAGAGTCTAAATCAGCCTTGAGTGAAGTCCACAATGGATCTTGTGGAGGACACTTTAGTGGTAGCGTCATTGCTAAAAAGCTCCTTCGGATAGGATACTTTTGGCCTACCATGGAAACGGATGCACATGAGTATGTGCGTCATTGCGACAAGTGTCAAAAACATGCTGACCTTGTCCATGCACCCGCACAAGAGCTGCAAGCTATTTCTTCTCCTTGGCCCTTTTCTAAATGGGGCTTGGATATTATTGGTAAAATTAATCCTCGTGTCTTCTGATGGACACAAGTTCATCATAACTGCCACTGAGTATTTCACGAAGTGGGTTGAAGCTATGCCTTTAGCTTCTTGCACCGGTTCACAGGTCTCTAAATTCATTTTTAATCAAATCATTTGCAGGTTTGGAATTCCCGCGAATCTCATCTCTCGATAATGGAACTCCTTTCAAAAATAAAGATGTCAAAAAATTATGTCAAAAATACAAGATTCAACATCGCTGGTCCACTCCCTATTATCCTCAGGGTAATGGTCAAGCAGAAGCTTCTAACAAAACTTTAATCAAAATTCTCAAAAGACTAGTCAATAAAACTGGCCGTGACTGGCATATTCAATTATATCCAGCCTTGTGGGCCTATCGAACTAGTGTTCGAACCCCCACAGGCACTTCACCATTTGTTTTGGTATATGGTGCCGAAGCAGTTTTTCCATTTGAATTGGAAGTTCCTTCTTTGGCTCTGCTACTTCAAGATACTGAAGTAGGAGATGAATATCGTGCTGGCAGACTCAGTCAGCTGGAACTCCTAGATGAAAAATGCATCAATGCTTTAGAGCATCTCCGTGCATACCAAAACAAGCTTAAAAGAGCATATAATAAGAAAGTTCGTCATCGATCCTTTGAGATTGGCGACCTTGTTCTAAAAGAAAATAAAAAAATACAAATGCAACCAAAGAACTTAAAGGTAAATTTGAGCCCAACTGGCTCGGACCGTACATCATTACTGCAAAATTTGAATCAGGAGCGTATAAATTATCTACCTTAGATGGTAAAGAACTTAAAGAACCCATGAATATTTTACATCTCAAACGTTATTATGCATAAATTTGGTCATTTCATCCATGTATATATTTGTTCAAAATCATTATCTTGTATTTCTTTCAATTTATTCAAAAACCTCAAAAACATTCATAAAATCTTCAAAAATCTTCAAAAATATTTATTGCATTTATTTAAAGCACTTGTAAAGTTCCTTTTGCTCAAAACAAAAATCAACATAAAAATCCAAAAACAGCTATATGCTTGACTCTTTCGAAACCAAAACAATATACGTAAGAAAGAGAGAGTCAACATTCTCAAAACTTTCTCAAAATCATTATTTTCTTACAATTATTGCAATTATATGTTTCAACTTATTTTGGATAAAATTAGCATTTATTTAGCATCCCTCACTTGCACAATCACAACAATAAATATCTTGATTTTATCTCGGCATGATTACTAATCTCTCTTATATCAAAGTTCACAAAATTCAATTAAAGAAAGTTTGAGCATAGAGAATTGATCTTGTTATTTACTTAAACCAAGCACATCTTTTCACAATAAAATGATTATATTTGTAATTTCCATGTTTTGCTACATAGTAGAACCGATTTCTTGAGTGAAAAGTTTCCCCTGCTATCCTATCATGCACATGGTCTAGAATCTTTGAGAATTGGCAAAAGGACAAGCTCACCCCTACCCAGAATAAAAATCCCTTGCTCTACAGCTAATCCGAGCAAGTATCCCTAGAAAAAGAAAAGAAAAATTCAAGAAAAAAAAGAGAAAAGAAAAATGTTATTTCAGCAATGTTCCAAGCATTATCAAGCAAAAGAAATACAAACAAGAAAAAAATAAGCAAAATTCAAAAGAAAGCAAGAAAGCAATAAAATCCCTTTCCCTACCCTTTGAAAAGAAAAGAAGGGTTGATGAGCTTGAATCCCTGGAATTCTCAATTATTCGAAAACTGTGAGGTAAGCCCCATAACAGGTGGTTTGTGCCCAACCTCGCTTGGCCTTGGGTAACTCCTAGCGTGGCGATATGTCCGTCACATTAGCGACCTTCTTTTGTACAGACCTATGTCTCGCTTATGGATTAGCTAGCTCTTGATAATCCGATCTACATAGTAGCCTAGTATGGTTATATGCATCTACATCATGGTTAATGAACACTTATTTGGTTTCTTCAAATCACTTGTATCATAGTATCTTGCTCAAATCTGGTAAATGAACAATGCAATTGCACACACATTTGTATTTGAGAGATTTTGTCTATCATTATGATAAATCAAGATGGGAAATGAATTCACATATGCACATGGGATTCCTTATAAATCTAACTTTTGTCTTCAAAATACTTTGAAATATTATTTTTGCAACTTGTTTGGAATAAATCAAATACAGTTGTTTTCCACAAAGACAACTATATAATAGCAAAAATCAACAATTTCTTTCAAAAATATACAATTAAAAATATACATATCTGATTGACTTTCGCAACGATGGTATAGTTTCAAAACCAAAATTGGAATTTTATGCCTAGCGCAAGTCCTCATTATCATATTTTCTGTTCATCAAAAATCAATCATGCAATAAAACTATCCTTTTTTGGATTTTCACGATGATGGTATAAGTCTATACCTACATATTCTATGCCTAGCGCAAACCATTGTAACAATTTTTTTCCCCAATTTATCAAAAATCATACAAAACATATGACTTCATTTTACACAAATTATGCTTTTTCAAAAGCAAATACATTTTCACTATGTTATGTCATTATGTCAACTTTACATTTTGCAATGATGGTATAGTTCTTAAGGAATTATTCACAAATTTTATCACACTTAGGAATTTATGCCTAGCAAAAATTATTTTACAATATTTCATGCATAATATTTTTATGGAAATCTGAAAACAAACACATCATCATCATCATTTGCATTATCACAACAAAGTCTTAAGACAGGCCTCTAAGCACTCTTTTCTTTTAACAATATTTCTATCCTGGGACTAGCTTGACGACCGAGTGAGCAGCGACTCCATGAAATGGTCTATAATAGCGACAATGTCCTTTGAAATTATTGTTAGAAATCTCTTTTATTTTTACATTTCATTACAACCAATCAATTTGTTACATCAGATTATTTCATTTAAAATATTTATAGCATGACATCCAAGTTATAATATTTTCCAAAACGACATAATTACATGAATCATCAATAAAATCATTACATCAATCAAATCAATCAATTACATCAAACATAAAAAGCATCATAAGTATCACATAAGACAAGTCATATACTCAAAAATATCTCATCTATATATATCAATAGAATATATACATCATCAAAACTGGATTGGTATGCCACAATCTGTACCTCGGCATACTCAATCCTCTATCAATACAAGTATAATACAATATCAATAGCAATATCCCGCCCTCTAGCCTCGAGAGCCTCTAGAGCTCTCGGCCTCATCTCCTCCCCTGCCCTGCGGAGGACGAGGTGGTCCCATCGCAATATGTGTGGTACTGCGAGTCCTCGTCGTCGATCGGGATGAGCTCCTCGTCGACCCCCGTCCCGATCGGATCGGCTATGGCAACCGGCACTGTATCCTCCGGCCCTCCGGCACCGCCTCGGTAGTATAGCGCCCGATAGAATGCGGTCCGAGAAACCGACCGCAGCAGCTCCCGAGTGCTCACCCTCCACCTCGTGCCCTGAGGCGTGCAATCTCATCTCGCAGCTGTGACACCTCAGCCTGGTGTCGTGCAACCGCATCCCCGTAGTGTCCGCACCTCGAGCTCTGCAGACGATCCCTCTCTCGCCCGGAGAGTAGCCATCTCGCTACTCTCTCCTGTATCCATGCCCTTGCCCTTATCGGGTGATGGTGGCCTCTGTGGAGATGGGGGTCTCGCCTCCCTCCTCTCCCTCTCCCTCCTCCGCGGCCGCCTCCCGTGCCCGTGGCCTCCTCTCGCTCTCTCCCGTCGTGACCCCGGGCCGCCTCTATCGCCGCCTCGGCGCCGCCTCCCTATCCGACGCACAACTGCGTGGATCGGACCCTCGTGCCCTCGTCATCCGAGGAGGGCGGATGCTCACGTACTGTGCATCGTAGCCATCGGCTACTCTCGCGTCGTCCCCATCCACCGGCCGGATGGGGGCATCGTCCGCGTCCCGACTCCAGAATCGCCGCATGTCCGGAGCCCCGCTAACCGTGGTGTTATCCCGGATAGTCCGAGAAAACTCGTAATCCCTCGGAGATGGGATCCCCCCCGCAGACCGAACTATCGTAAAACCCGGTCGTAGCGGTGGAGCTCCACCTCTCCCCTCTCCATCCTCAGCCAGCAGACTCGCCTGATGCGAGCCGCCTCCTGTGCATCCTCTGCCCACCCTGGATGCTCGCCTCCATGGCCTCCAGTGATCTGGTCTGGGACCAAGTCATCCAATAGTCTCCGGGACACCGACGAGTCGATCTGTCACTGTGCCCTCTCTCGGAGCCACCAGTAGAAGACTCGGGGCCTCTCCCCGTCAACCCCTATCAGTGGAAGCCCTACCGGCCTCCGCACCGCAATGTGCTCCCAGCACCAAACCTGTAGGAGCGATGTCATGACCAGACACCGCCCGCCCTTGTACACGACCCCGTAAAGGATCCTGTACAGCCGACATAGAACAAAGCTGCCCCAAGAAAATCTATAGCCATGGTCACGCATATCGTAGATCACATCTACGAGCATCCACGGCACCCTGCATCCGCTCTGGTGGCACAGCAGAAGTCCACCAACCACCCCAGCCAAAACTCGTGTCAGTGTAGATGCCCCAGGCATCTGGCGCAGTGCCTCGATGTTCACTCCGCCCTTCTCCAGGGCGAAGCTCGGGTCACCGCAGAGTCGTCCCATCGCGTGGCCCTGATTGGCCGTAGGTGTGATCATCCTCCCTTGTATGGGGATTCTAAGAATCCTCCATACATCCTCTAGTGTGGGAGTCATCTCCCCGTTGGTAACCGGAAGCATGAAGAGCCAGGGTACCACCTCTCTGCTAGGGCCGTCGGAGCCCCATGTCGAGAGAAACCTACGGCATCTCTCGCCACATGCCGCAAGCCGGCTCGTGCCAGCATATCCCACTTTGCTTGGGTGAGAGCGGCCAAGTCGTCTCTCAGCCCGCCGTATTTCCACTCTCTGCTCTTTAGTAGTCCTCTCTGCAAACATAAACAATCAAAACAACAAACAATCATTAATAACAATTTCAGTAATCAAAAATACAACTTAAAGATCAAATTTTTGTAATTGATGATATCGCCCACTATTGGACGATATCGTCCCAAATTTGAGCAAAATCGTCTCCGATTTCGCGTGTCGAAATCGTCTCTAATTTGACGAAATCGTCCCTTTTTCGCCGATTTCGCCCTTGGGCGAAATTGACGAACTTGAGACGATTTCGTCGAACTAGGGACGATTTCGTCCGGACGACGTCGACGGCCAAAAACGGCCGCGATGCTCAAAATTCATCCTAAAATCCATCTAAAAAGCATGTAAAATTCAAATTAAATCAATCTAAATTGAGTTTAAACCCTTACCCGTAGACCGCGGCGGACCTCTGCAGATCTGTGCATCTGTCTCTACCATTTTTGCTCCAGAGCTCTAAAAACAAGAAAATGAATAAGAATAATGAATTAGGTTTTACCCTATTTTTCTTAATTTTATTCAAAATAATTCACAAATAATTTTTGCTTTTCGCGTTTTTACCTCAAACGTTCGATTTGGGTAAAAACACGGAGGGGGCACCATAGTAAGTCGTCGTACGATTCGACCAAGAATCGTCGCCTAAAAATGGGAATAATTTTTTGCTTTCTCGTAGATCGAGAAGAACTCATCTTTAACGCATTTTCTTCGAAAAATTCGCTAAAGAGGGGGCAAAATGTAGCACCCTAAAATTGGCGCAGTCAAATTGGAATAATTACATTCACCTTAGTAAATAAATTTAAATTCAAATTTAACCTCCCAAACCGCCCGTTAACCGCCGAGAAACCCGTTTCCCCTTTTTTCGTGCCATTTTTAGGAGTTGTTTTGACCGTTGGACGATATCGTCGCCGATCAGACGATATCGCCCCGCATTTGACGATTTCGTCTGGACTAGAACGTCCGTACGATTTTGTCGCAAAACTGAATTTTCATAGATAGACTCTGTTCCAACGGGTCTCCAATCCGGGCGAAGCGTGTCTGCGCCGTTGGGACCCTTCCCCGTTGGAGATCTCCCAAATTGGGAAGATCTCCAACCTCCCAACAACTTTCCCTAAGCCTATTTAACTCTAAGACTTTTCCCTCCCCAACCCCGGGCTGAATTTTTATGCAAATCGACTCCCTATGTGCTAGAACTTCTCAAATTTGCTTTTTGCACTATTCCTATAGTAATTTTATTGCAGGTATATCACTGGTTTTCAGCCGGAGCCAGCACCTATCGCAGTCGACGAACCTGTCAAGATCGGAGGCGATCCTGTCAAATTAGGGACGATCTCGTACTGATGCGAGACGATCTCGACTGCAACATACATCGAGGCAATCAGTGCCTGAAGTTTGCTCTTCTCTCTTTTCTCTCTGTCATTTTATGCTATAAATCAGATCATTTATTTAGTTTTTATTCTACTTTGCATCTGGAGTTCACCCATCTAGTTTAGATTGCACATTAAATTCATGATTTGCCATCATAATGCAGTGATCTGTTTTACTTTCTGTTTTAAATTATTGCTTAGTATTCACCTTGTTCTTTAGCATATTTTGCCTCTGTTTTGCATAGTAGAATTGCTTGTATTTTGCATCTGTTCCCTATTTTGCAGGTTTCTTACGAATTCGTTCAGATTTGATACGATTCTGTCTGTCTCAGACGATTCTGTCTGTCTTAGATGATTTGGTAAAATTCTAGGCGATACTGTCAAATCCCGTACGATCCGACTACTTCAAGCATCGAAACTTCATCGTACATCCCGGATCAGGTAATCTCCATTAGCCTCCCGCAAATTCTCTATTTTTTTGCTTTCAGTCTGTTTACTGTATTCATTTAAATTGCATTTTCATGTAGTTTAAGTTAGAATCATTCGGCCAAACCTAGGATGAATGTTTAAGGATAAAACGAACCCATTAAAACACATTCCCAAAACCTAGGCGTGGAAACTGCCGCCAAATGTTTCCCGGTGAACCCACCATCCGTCGACAAATCACCAAAATGCACCTCCCTTGAGAGGCGGGACCTTCGCAAAGTCCTCTCGTCCGAGGTACCGCATCATCCTTTTCCCATCCTCCTTCCGGGCGCGGATCCAATAGCCTGAAGGTAGGGATGCAAAAATTTGGAGCGATACAAAACCTTGTTTGTATTTTGATAAAAGATTCTTTTTGAAGATGTTGAAATATCTTATTGCATTCTTATGAGAGATAAATTTTATTTGTGATAAGACTATAAGGCATAAATAAGGTGTATAAGGGTTAAATATTTCTTGTAATGTTGAGAGTGCTTTTGGTTGTTTATGGAAATGAAAGCATGATGTTTTAAGGTCAATTGCTTCCTGTGTGAAGTTGTGAAACCTTAAGTGGGCAGCTTTGAGATTGATATTTGCTTTCATTAAATTGGTAATAATCAAGTTATTCTTTACTTAGTTAAAGTGTTGAGCTTACTCCATTATTGATGATTTGAAAAGTTGTGTGTGCTATTGTGAGTTGAGTTGGTGGATGCTTTTGTTCAAACAATATTGGAGAGAAAAGGAGTTCTACTTGTTTCCTTTTCTAATTTTGATTGTGAAATGCTTCAAGGTTGTGTTTTGAGCTGAATGGTGTTGATTGAACCTTGTTTGATGAGCATTGTTGTTGAAACTCTAATTGATGATGAAACGAACATGAGTATCATTGTTATGTGATTCTTTGCATAGTTGGCAATTGTTGGAGTTTCATGTTCTTGAAAGAAAGCATTCTATCCTATCCATTTCAGATATTGAGTTGAGTTTTCAGATTTGAGATTGAGTTTGAGTTGAGTTTTTCAGATTTGAGATTGAGTTTTTAGATTTGAGATTGAGTTTGATTTGAGTTTATTTGAGTTGAGTTTTGAGATTGGGAGTTGAGTATAGAACATATTAAGTCTCTAACAATTCTGTTTATGTTTCTATGAGTTTGAAAAATCACATTGGGTCTCTAACAATTCACCTTGTGATTTCCTAGTAAGAAATTTTTTCTTGGTGAGCTTGCTAAGGTTTTGGATAGGTTTCGATGGGGACTTGTGAGCAGGTTTTGGACAGGTTTCGGTGGGGACTTGTGAGTAGTTTTGGACAGGTTTTGGTGGGGAATTGTGAGCAAGTTTTGGAAATGTTTTGGACAGGTTCCGGTGGGGACTTGTGAGCAGTTTTGGATAGGTTTCGGTGGGGACTTGTGAGCAGATTTGGATAGATCCTAGCAAAGGACTTGTGAGCTAAGTTTTGATAGTTCTATCAGAGAACTTGATGACATAGGAGCACTAGTTCTTTGAGAAGAACCTGAGGATATATTTGGAAAGTCTTTGAGAAGGCTTGTGTGTAGAGGATTGATTTGTTCAAGTGTTGGACAGATCTGACAGACATAGGAAGACTTGTACTAGACCGACTAACTGTGTTTGGTACATGTTGCTGAGCTACTATGGACATGATCATAGAAGGCAGAGGTCTCTTAGGCTAAGCATTGAGGACAGGAGGTCCTCGGTGGAAAGGAGTTCCACATGCTGGCAAGAGGTATAGGCAGTTGATCTTCTGGGGGATCATTTCCAGAGCAGAGGGGAAGGTATCTCCTTTGAGCAGAGGCTCATAAATTCAGATTGAGGGGAAGGTATCTCCTTTGAGAAGAGTCTCATAAATTCAGATTGAGGGGAAGGTATCTCCTTTGAGCAGAGGCTCATAAATTTATATAGAGGGGAAGGTATCTCCTTTGAGTAGAGTCTCATAAATTTTGATTGGGGGAAGGTATCTCCTTTGGGCCAAGGCTCATAAACATTGTAATTGGGAAGGATTCCCAAAGAACTTTGAGATAACTTTTAGAGAAAGTTTTTGTGGACGTAGCCCAGCCATTCTGGGTGAACCACATTAAAATTGGTGTCACTTTGTGGATGATATTATGCATTGCTTTGATATTGCTTTGGGTATATTGCTTTACTATTTTGAAGTATAAAGGAAAAGGTAAAAATATGTCTTATACTGTTCACCCCCCCTCTTAGAATAATCTTGTGTTCTTCAATTGGTATCAGAGTAGGTGCCTTCGAAAATTTTAACAGCTTGAAGAAAAAGCTAGTAAAGAACACAATGGATCATTCAAGTAGTAATGCAGCACCTATTCTTGATGGGTCGATTTTGGTCTTTGGAGTGCAAGGATGAAGGTTCATCTAATGGCACTTGGTAATGAGGTATGGGAAGTGATTGAAGATGAGTACACTATTCCTGTACATGGTCCTAATACTAAAGAAGAAATGCTCCTACATCACAGCAATTCAAAAGCAATGAATGCAATCCTGAAAGGCTTATAGAAAGCAGATCTCACCAAAGTGATTCACTGCAAGATAGCTAGTGAAATGTGGAAACAATTGAAGGTGGTTCATACAGGTGATACAAATGTCAGAAAGGCCAAGTTAAGACACTTCAAAGGTATGTTTGAACAAATCAAGATGAATGATGATGAAAAGATTAGTGACTACATGCTTTGTATGGATGAGGTTGTTAACTCCATGAAAGACTTAGGTCTTGAGCTTGTTGAAAATGATGTTTGTGATAATATTTTAAGATATCTTCCTAATAGATTTAGTGAAAATATTTCTGCTATTGAGGAAGCTAAAGATTTGGATAAGTTGAAAAAGGATGAGCTCCATAGTATACTTGCAGCATTTGAGTTGAGAACTCAAGTGAAGGTTGATGTCAAGAAAGAGGCAACTTTCAAGGCTACCAAGGAATCCAAGGGTAAACAACTTCAAGATAGTGATGAGTCTTCTAGTGATGAAGAGGCATATTACAACAAGAAAGGCAAGTTCTCTAGAAAAACACAAAAGTATGAAAAATATAAGATGTTTCAATTGTGGAAAGTTTGGTCATTATGCTACTAACTGTACTGTTCCCAAGAATGAAAGTGATGAAGATAAACAGGATTCTAAGAGCAAGGATTCTCATGAACACAACTATCAAGGAAAGAGGTATTCTCACAAGCACAAGAAGAGTTTCTACCTAGACAAAGCAAGTAAGTGTTCTAGTAGTGATAGTGAAATTTCTTCAAGTGATAATGGAAATGAGATGTTTTTCATATCAGAAAAAGAGGAAAAACATAGATTCATTATCATGAAATGTCTTAGATGTGGAAATTTTGGTCACCTTGAGGATGATTTCACAAATAATGATTTGGTTTCTAGTATGTATGAGGATGCTTTAGAAAACTCTAAGGAAGATGCATGTATGGTTTTTGAAAAGGGTAGCACCTCTAGTGATAAGAAATCTGAAAAAGGCTTTGATGATTCAAAAGGAAATCAAATAAAGGATCTTGAAAGTGAACTTATTAGTGCTCTTAGTGCTTTGAAAAAGGAAAGAAAGAAGAATGCTAGACTCAAGGATAAGTTAGATGAATGTTGTATGGAGAGAGATGATCTTATAGAAAGTCTTGACTTCTCTATAGCTAAGACACAAGAACTCAAGGATGAGTTAGAGTCTAAGGTTCTTGAGTATAGTGAGTTAGAATAGAAAATGGATTCTTTGAAAGAGGAAACTAAAGAGTACAAGGATAAGCTTTACAGGTTTCAAGATAGCTCCAAAAATATTAAGTCACTCATCAAAGGTCAAAGAAAGACAACAGATAAAATAGGCCTTGGTTTTGTTAAGCCACACAAAGAACAAGTTGGAGAGTCTAGTAAGAGACTCCAAAAGGAAGAGAGTTCTGATGAGGAAAGTACTTCAGAAAAGGAGTCCTTGAATGATAGATGCACAAAAATAGAAAATAGAATTTAGAATGAGAAGAAGTTTTTAGGACCCAAGAGGTCAAATAAAGGAAAGTTTCAAGGCAGATGTTTTGCTTGTCACAGGTTTGGTCACATGGCTTCACATTGCATGGCTCAAGTGAAGAAGGTAAATGAAAATTTTAGAAGTGCTAGTTTCTTTCAAGGGTATTGCTACTATTGTCAATAGTTTGGGCACAAGGCAGTCTATTGCAAGGTAAATAATAGGAATAGGTTTGATCAAAACAGGTTTGGTCAGAATAGGTTTGGTCAGAACAGGTTTTGTCAGAACAGGTTTGGTCAGAACAGGTTTGGCTAGAACAGGTTTGGTCAGAACAGGTGGATTCAAAGATCAGGTTTACCTCAGAGAAACAACATCGTCAAGTGTTTCAAGTGCAACAATGAAGGTCACAAAATTAGACAGTGTAGAGCTAAAATTCTAGAATACAGGAACATGAACAATGGCATGATCAAGTCCAAGGATCAAGACATGGACAAGAACAGGGATGAGAACAAGAACAAGAACAGTGACAAGAATAGGAATATGGACAAAGAGTTCAAGAGAAGGCCCAACAAGGAAGTTATAGACGCTGATGATGATCAGTGCCTAATGGGAGTTTTACTCCCACCCCATAATTAATCACCTCATCAGGAGGTGGGGGAGGGACTAAGCTAAGAGGCTCATTCTTAGTCCCAAGCCCTAAAGGTGGCCCTTTGCCATTGATGACAAAGGGGGAGAGATATGAGTAAGGGGGAGAGATTCAAAGTGAAGAGGAAAGCTTCAAGTCAGGGGGAGCAAAACTTCAAAGGAAGATTCTCAGTTGTGGGCATAGTTTCTTAGTTGTTAGCACAGTTGGTTTCAGTTTTGGCTCTTGAGAAGTGTTTTTAGTAAAGTTTTGCCATCAATGACAAAGGGGGAGATTGTTGGAAATTTTGGGTACTTTGGGTACATTGCCTTTGCTCAAGTGTATAAGTTGTCATTGATGTCAAGAAGCTCTTGAAGGAATTTAATTTGATGTCAAATAGTTTGTTTTGATGAAGGTTACGACATGACAGTTTCAAAGGTCTTTTGCAAACCCCAAGTTGGCAGGTTTAGAGATTACAGGTGGATGCATTGGTTTAATGCATTTGGGTCTAGGAGGAAGTATTTATTTAAATAATTAAAAACCTTGTTAAGGTTCCATTTAATTATTTTTAAATAAATAAATTATTATTTGCAATGGGTTCTCCTAATCCATGGCGCAAATGTTTTAAGTTGTGGGTGCTAGCAAAGACCTCCACCGATGTGTTAAACTCCTCGTCGACGTCAAAGAGCTTATGGTAAATTGCATATAAATCTCCCTCAACAAAAACAAAGATTTATCCCATCCAAATTTCAAAAAAAGTTGCTCGCTGTAAATTTGTCTATGTCTTCGCTGATTTTCATGGATCCGCTATTCGTTTGTCTACACTCATCGTTTGTAGAATCCGTCATAAATTTTATTGTCATCGTGTCATGGTAGAGGAAAGGAAGGGACTGTGGTTTCATTTTATCCTTGGTGTAGAAGGATCAAGGTTAACAGCGTGAGGTTTAAACCTCATTGGGTGCCTTTGGTGCACCGGTAGCGGCTAGGCTGTTGGTGCGCTACCCGAACGGGAGGTTCCGCATTCGAATATCGTGAAAGGGTTTTTTCATCGTGAAGTGGATGCAGCAGGTGGTGTTAGAATTCATGCGCAAATTTCTCCATAGCGATTTTTGATGTGGCTAAGGTATTTTCGAAATTAATTTTTGCTAAAGTGTTTTTGTGTATGGAGGAAGTTTGTTAGAGGGAAAAATAGCTTAGGAGTTATAAGGAGTTTAAATCTTGTTTGTATTTTGATAAAATATTCTTTTTGAAGATGTTGTTGAAATATCTTATTGCATTCTTATGAGAGATAAATTTTATTTGTGATAAGACTATAAGGGAGAAATAAGGTGTATAAGGGTTAAATATTTCTTGTAATGTTGAGAGTGCTTTTGGTTGTTTATGGAAATGAAAGCATGATGTTTTAAGGTCAATTGCTTCTTGTGTGAAGTTGTGAAACCTTAAGTGGGCAGCTTTGAGATTGATATTTGCTTTCATTAAATTGGTAATAATAAAGCTATTATTTACTTGGTTAAAGTGTTGAGCTTACTCCGTTATTGATGATTTGAAAAGTTGTGTGTGCTATTGTGAGTTGAGTTGGTGGATGCTTTTGTTCAAACAATATTGGAGATAAAAGGAGTTCTACTTGTTTCCTTTTCTAATGTTGATTGTGAAATGCTTCAAGGTTGTGTTTTGAGTTGAATGGTGTTGATTGAACCTTGTTTGATGAGCATTGTTGTTGAAACTCTAATTGATGGTGAAAAGAACATGAGTATCATTGTTATGTGATTCTTTGCATAGTTGGCAATTGTTGGGGTTTCATGTTCTTGAAAGAAAGCATTCTATCCTATCCATTTCAGATATTGAGTTGAGTTTTTAGATTTGAGATTGAGTTTGAGTTGAGTTTTTCAGATTTGAGATTGAGTTTGAGTTGAGTTTTCAGATTTGAGATTGAGTTTGAGCTGAGTTGATTTGAGTTGAGTTTTGAGATTGGGAGTTGAGTATAGAACATATTGAGTCTCTAAAAATTTTATTTATGCTTCTATGAGTTTGAAAAATCACATTGGGTCTTTAAAAATTCACCTTGTGATTTCCTAGTAAGAAAGTTTTTCTTGGTGAGCTTGCTGAGGTTTTGGACAGGTTTCGGTGGGGACTTGTGAGCAGGTTTTGGATAGGTTCCGATGGGGACTTGTGAGAAGGTTTTGGACAGGTTCCGGTGGGGACTTGTGAGCAGTTTTGGACAGGTTTTGGTGGGGACTTGTGAGCAGATTTGGATAGGTCCTAGCAAAGGACTTGTGAGCTGAGTTTTGATAGTTCTATCAGAGAACTTGAGGATAGAGGAGCACTGGTTCTTTGAGAAGAACTTGAGGATAGATTTGGCAAGTCTTTGAGAAGGCTTGTGTGTAGAGGATTGATTTTTTCATGTGTTGGACAGATCTGACAGACAGAGGAAGACTTGTACTAGATCGACTGACTATGTTTGGTATAGGTTGCTGAGCTACAGTGGATGTGATCATAGAAGGAAGAGGTCTCTTAGGCTAAGCATTGAGGACAGGTGGTCCTCGATGGAAAGGAGTTCCATGTGTTGGCAAGAGGTAGAGGCAGTTGATCTTCTGAGGGATCATTTCCAGAGTAGAGGGTAAGGTATCTCCTTTGAGCAGAGGCTCATAAATTTAGATTGAGGGGAAGGTATCTCCTTTGAGCAGAGGCTCATAAATTTAGATAAAGGGGAAGGTATCTCCTTTGAGTAGAGGCTCATAAATTCTGATTGGGGGAAGGTATCTCCTTTGGGCCGAGGCTCATAAAAATTGTAATTGGGAAGGATTCCCAAAGAACTTTGAGATAACTTTTAGAGAAAAGTTTTGTGGATGTAGCCCAACCATTCTGGGTGAACCACGTTAAAATTGGTGTCACTTTGTGGATTATATTATGCATTGATTTGATATTTCTTTGGGTATATTGCTTTACTGTTTTGAAGTATAAAGGAAAAGGTAAAAATAGGTCTTATACTGTTCACCTTCCCCCTCTCAGTATAAGCTTGTGTTCTTCAGGTTCACAAATGAATCACAATATTATTTTATCATTCTCAAGGCTTCACCATATTTGAGTTCAATATCACTGTAGAGGACACTCAAGTGGATAGGAGTGGCCAAAATATTATATTTTTGGGGTTCAAATTACTAAAATTCACAATTTATAAGTAGGAAAAAGTGGTCCCCTTACCTTTCCCATAATCTCATTGGTATAGGACAATTTGACCATAGTGTATAGATTATACTCTGAGGTCCATAACACTTAAAGGAGAACACCTATTACCTATCCTAACCATAATTTTGTATATCTAGGTTATTTTTGCATAATGTCTTAGTGCTTAGTTACCATACCTCTGTAGGATAACTAAGGTCATTACCACTCACTTGATAATGAGCATGTTCACTTGAACTTCATTGTTTGAGGTACCAGTGCTATTTATTCATGAATGATTCCATTTACTACATAGTTAGGGAACACTCAATCCTCATCGTTCAAGGTGTATCAATCACAAATATCTGGCTATTGCATCATCACAAATCCTTATATATTCATTATTAATTGGCTATTGCATCATCACAACTTCTTCTAGGACTCACAACTACCTAGTTATAACATCACCGTAACTCCTAGTATTGGGTTTTATTTTGACTCAAGGTTATTAATAAGGTTCTAGATCTATACCCAAGAACCCTCTATACCCAAGAAACCCAATAAAACAAATATTTACATAAAATTTTTAACATCTAATCCAAAAGAAGTATTAAAATATTGTAACATAAATAACATGCTTAGATATAACACAATCTAGATCTTTTATATAAATAGAACATTTACAATCCATACTTAGACATGATTTCCAACATATTGAAATTTATCAAATTTTAAATATAAACTCCAACATAATGGAAACATATCTCTAAGTTAATCACGATTGAATTATTCATAAAGATAACATCTAATTATAAGGCTAGTATAAAACATTTTTAAAATTTAAGCTAAAATCAAGCCTAAGGAAACATAGTTCATAATGCCAACATATAATTTACTTTATTTGAAAACTCAAAAAAACCAAGTATTATTTACATTTACATAAGGTATTCCAAGCCTTATCAATAAAATAACCAAGTGTTACATAACCAAGCTTTCAATTACATACCAACTTTCATTTCTCAAATACTTTAGAGAAAGCCTGCCCAGGTAGCCTTTGCACCATCTTATTTTCAAAATCCTCTTCATGAAGAAGTCTCCCATGAAATTTAATAAAACTTAGGGATCATGATAACTCTTAATGCAATAAAATTTAACATGCTTTATGTATAAGTGCAAGGAACCATTAAAAAATACATTCCAAGCAATCAAGGATATAATCTCATCCTTCTCTCTATAATGGTTTCCTTACGTGGTAAAGTTTTAGGAAACCATTATAATTATTTAACAAAACCAAGACCCTTTATTTTTCTATAGAAAAAATTCCCATAACCCATTTATAAAATAAAACAACATAAATATAAAATTTCTAATTTTCTTTATATCAAGAGATCCCTACCATTTCTTTTTAAAAGAAAACACCAACATAATAAATTCCTCTATATTTTGTTGAATCTAAAAATAAATGCAAGCATAAGAAGGCTCTATATTCCTTTAGGAATTTAAGGAATAGCATTACATTACATGGCTTTTAAATATTACAATATAAATAAAAAACACAAAATTAAAAACCTTGCATTTACCCTTTTATTCCATTTATTCACTCTATGATCTTCAATAGTCATCTGGAACTAAATAATTACAAAAGAATTGATTTTTAAATACCCAAAGGAACAAAGAGGTAGGACAACATACTAAAACATCAACAAAATAAGGCATGAAATTAAACTTGCTAAAATTTATGAGGCTTGGGGAGCTTGAATTAAAGCCTATATTCATTGGCTTAAAGTTGGTGATAGGGTCACCAAATAATTTTTTCAAAGGCTTTGCCCACCCGGAAAGCTACTCAATTTAAGGCCATTCAAGACAATGGAATAATGCTTACCTCTCTTCCTGATTATTGATGCTTTTGTTAAGCACTATACTAATATTGTTTTCGCTCAAGCTTATTCCCTTGAGCAGGAACAAAACTTTGTAACTTGTATGGTATTTGTACTAGTTAAGGTTTTAGAGTCTCAAAGAGGAGGAGGTGATCAACTACTATCCTTTATAGATCTAGAGGATGCATTATCTCAAATGGAAAATGAAAAAGCATCAGTTTTATATGGCTTTCCCTTTAAATTCTACAAGGGTCTTTGGGACTTAGTTTGTTCTTATCTGCATAAATTTTATCTGGAGCCTCTTCGATTAGGCTCTTTGGAAGCAAATATTAATAGGGGTAATATCAAATTCATACCCAATAAATGGGACCCAGAGTTGATCACTAATTGGAGGCCTATGACTTTGTTTAATGTTAGTTACAAGATCATTTTCAAATCTTTGGCTCTTCATCTTACGCCTCTTCTTCTTTTGATAATTAGATCAAAGCAAACTATATTTATTCAAGGAAGGTACATCCTCGATAATGTCATGGTTGTCTGGAAGGGCATGTAATGGTTTCAAATGTCAAACCCCAACATGCATTTTATTAAGATTTATTTTGAAAAATATTATGACTGCATTGAATTGAGATTCATTCTTTCTATGCTCAAAGCTTTAGGATTTGAGCCAATTTCTATTTAGAATATTTCTATGTTATTCAGAGATGCTTCGACTATTCTCAATATCAACAATTCATAGTATGAAGTAGTGGGTATTTTTAGGTTTGTTTGAAAAGGGTGTTCTATTGCTCCCTCTTTATATGTGCTTGCTACTGAAGCCTTCAACTATCTTTTAGTTGCTGAAGATTCTACAAGTCTTATTAAAGGAATTGCTCTTTCGAATGATCATGGACAACTTATTAATGGTCACTTTGCTAATGACTCCTTTATTACTATAAGGAAAGAGAAGCAATCTATTTCTAATGATTTATTTTTTCTAAACAAATTTTGCACATCCTCTAGTTCTAGCATACATGGAGGAAGAAATCCTACTTCAGATAGTCTCCATTTCCTATGCCACCTTGGATTCAAGGGTATAATTGGAATTGGATACCTCCTAGAGAAGTTTTTAAGTTTCTTGGTATTAATTTTACCTTTCAAGGATCCCCTACTTAGCTTTGGAATTATGTGCTTCAAAGAATTGAAAAGAAACTTGATTTCTGGCTTACTAAGAAGCTATTATTAGCAGGTCAATTTTACATTTGATCTAAAGTTTTAGCTGCCACCCATGTATATTATTTCTCTTTTTGAGTTCCTTCACAGGCTTGCTATAATAAGCTTGAGAAACTCCTTCAAAATTTTCTTTGGAATAATTCTTCCGAAACAAAGGGATTTCATAGAGTTGCTTGGGATATTTGTTGTCTTCCTAGAGAATCTAGTAGAATGGGTCTGCTAGACTATAGTTGACAAGGTATTGCTTTGTGTGTTAAGTGGGTGGTCAGGTATCTAAGGAGAGATAAATCTTGAAAAGCTCTGGTTCAACATTTCATTTCCTCTGGTCTTCCCTTAAATCTGTAGAGCATGGAGAGGGTTGGATTTTCCCTCTCTCATTATTGCTTCGGTTTTTGTTAAGATTTTTGGATCCTTTGTTATTAAAATTATATGGAAAGCCTAGAAGAAGCTCAATATTTGGATCTATTGGAGAGGATATGGCTTTCATAAAGGCTTATCCATAAATTTTAGGAATATTTAGTGGTCTCCCATGTTTCTTCATCAAGGTTCTCCCTTATCTCGGGTGCAATGGATTCATGCTTAGTAGTTTTTCAAAAAGGGTATTGTTACAATAGATGATTTATTTTATTTCCAGACCAGGTATTGGATCCCATGGAATTATTTCAAACACACATTTAGGCTGAATGGAGTGAATAAAGATATGTATGATGTTGTTATTGCTCTCACCCATTTTTCTATGTTGCACAAGATTGGTGTGCGCTCAAAACATCCTTGGTGGTCAGACTGGAGATGGCATGTAGAAACTCCCTTGCTTAATTTTAAGGCTCATTTGGGTATAATTATTATATCCTCATATTCCTCTGGTTCCTAATATCAATCAACATTGGGACTTATTTTCCACGAGGACTAGATGGAATTCTAGATTTTAGAATGTTTGGGCTACTTATGTTTCTGCCCAAGAAATACTTTTTTGTGTGGAGCTTGTTGTGTCAAGGCCTTCCCTTGGGGAAATGTTTGAAGCATCTTGGAATTCATTATCCTAAATGTACTTTTTATTGTGTACCTGAGTCTTGTACTCACCTCTTGGAATTGTAAAATATCTAGGTAAGCTTGGAAATGGGTTCTTTCCTTTTTTTCCCATTTATAGCTATAAGAGTTTCTTGGCCCAAAGATATTCTTAGGGACTATTTTACTTTGTATCTCCCACTTTTTGAATTGTGGTAGGTTTTCATGATTATCATACTCTTTTATATTTATAAGTACTATAATAGAATTGTTTTAAAATATTATAAGAACACAAGCTTATACTAAGGGGGGTGAAAAGTATAAGACCACTTTTTACTTTTCTTTACCAAACAATATTATGCAATATATAATTGAAAATATTAACAGTAGTAGTCAAAGCCATGCACAAATCACCACACACAATAGATACACCAATTTAACGTGGTTCACCCAATGTGGGCTACTCCATGGAGAAAGTCTTTCACTAAAATTTTCTCAACAAATCTCTTGGGAATGCTTTCTCTATTACAATGTTTATGGACCTCTATCCAAAGGATATACCAATCCCATGATCAAGTTCTTGTATATCTATCCACAAGAGAAACCAATATCCTAAGTTGGTTCATGGATCTCTATCCATAGGAGAACTCCTTCTCTACTCTACCTGGTGATCCTCTTGAAGAGTATTTCCTCCATTACATTGGCTTGTGTATCTCTCTCCACTAAAGACTCTATCCTCACATAGAATATCTCTATCCTCACTACCCTGGCTAATTGATCTCTATCCACTAGATACTATTATCCTCTGCTCTATCACCTCCAAAGCTTGCTCTTAGATCTATCTCAAATATGTACTAAACACAATACTTCTATCTAGCAAAAATATTATCAATATTTGTCTTTGATCTGCTCTAAACACAATCCTTCGATCTAGCAAAAACCTACTCAATATCTATCCTCAAATATGTACTAAACACATTCCTTCGATCTAGAACAAATCTTCTCAATATCTATATCTGATCTGCACTAAACATAGTCCTTAGGTCTAACATAAATATTCTCAATATTTGTATCTAATACGGAACAAACCTACCCTCAAACCTACACCAAAATTTGTCCTAAAATCTATCCTCAAGTCTTTAACACAAATATTTACTCAATCACAAATCAAATCTGCTATAGCTGTCGTAAATATTAACTCAAGGTTTGAAAAAATCAGTCATCCAACTCTACTCACAACTCTTCTCAAAGACTTACCTTAAATCTGCTCAGCAAGTCATCACTAGAACTACTCCAATATTCTCAACAAGTCTTCATCAAGAATTACCTCAAATATGCTCAACAAGTCCTCACTAGAACTCGTCCAATTTTCTCAAAAAGTCTTCACTAAGACTTACCTCAAATCTTCTCAACAAGTCCTCACTAGAACTTGTCCAATCTGCTCAACAAGTCCTCACCAAGACTTAACTTAAATTTGTATTGTAAGCTCCCACAAAATTTTACTCAAATCAACTCAATATTATCATAGAAAAATTCTTCAATCATTCAAACAAGATTCACACAAAATCTTGTTTAATATCACAAAACCATATAGAGAATTGTTACAAACTCAATATGCTTCACACCCACAACAATGCTTAATCATTTTCAATCTCTCTTTTGCCATAGAAACATATGGAGAATTGTTAGAGAGTCAATATGTTTCACTTACAACAATGCTTAATCACTTTCAATATTTCTTTCAACTCAATCCAAAAATAAAGAACAATTTATTTCATGAACTTGAACTATCACTCCAACACTTTCAATCAATTATGCTCAATCAACTCTTCTCAACCAAACACTCAATTAAAGCTTATTCAAAAATGGTTATCAAAAAAATCTCACATAACGATGATACTCATGATATTTCACAAACCCTAATCATGCATATGAAGGCTCACTCAATATTTCCAACAATGCTTATCAATTAAGGTTTATATCATAAAAATTTATTCAAAAAAAACCTTCATCAATCAATATTGGATATCTCAATACCAAAATCAGCAATGCTCATCAAACAATCCTTTTCACTCCAAATTAGTATTCACAATATCCAATCCAATAATATTTTACTCACAAGGAAGATGTACCCATACCTCTTATTTTGCTTGAGATATGTCTTCAAAACCTGTCTTAACCACAATCAAATTTTCTTTTCCAACACTAGGGTTAGGATACCACAACCTATCTCAAGATCTCCACAAAATAATTTTCTCAAAAATTACTTTTCATACAAAATATCAAATCCTTTTGTACACCTTATAATCTCCAAACTCGCAATATTTAACTCAATAATTTCACTATAATAAAACACTTAACAATTTTCCTTGCACACCTTATAATATTCAAACTCACAAAATTTAACTGAACAATTTCATTAAAACAACATGCATAGCAAACTCCCTTATACATCTTATAATATCCACACCTTATAAATTTAAATCACAAAAAATAAAAATAAATTATATTAATTTTTATTTACCTTATAACTCCCCGAAGCACTTAACACACAAAATCTTAAAATAATTTTAATTTTCAACACCTTGGAAAATAAAATCGAATGGCATACCTTTAGTTTGTTCTCCCCACAAAAACTATCTTCGGTGGATTTGACCACACGACTTTGCACTCCTAACACCCTAGCTCCAAGCTAGGCCACCAAGTGGGCTTCATGTCCACATGAGACACACGACACATGTTGTCCCAAAAAGCTACTTCACAAAAAATGCTAAGCAAGTCAAACAAAGGCCTCTTCCTCCGAAACATCAATCATGTGGATCGAACTACGATCTCCTCCATGCAAGCCTTAACACTTTCCCAAATTCCACTTGTGTTACCACTGTTAATGGGATGTCAAACCAGTACGCGACCTTTGTTGCCTTGTTTCCCTCCAAGCTCTTTGAAATGCAAATTATCTTCTTCTTAGATGCAGCGCTCGATATTCACTTTTCTCGCTTTCGAATGTATGTTCATTAACTTTTGAAAATGGAAATCATTTCCTATATAAATGCACATTATATTTTGACTTCTCACGTCAGCCCATTTTCGAATTTAAAAATTTGAATTTAGTTTTTAAATTTTAAATTTGAAAACCTTTGCCTCCATTATTAATTTAAATTAAAATTTTAGTCAAAGATTAAAATATTTTAATTTAAATTAAACCTTTAAAAAATTGCTCATGGGTCTTTTCAATTTGAACTTCATTTTTCTTCACCTTGTTATTTGGCCCAAAATATTATAATAATAGAATATTATTATTTAATTTAAACTTGCTTCTCCTTCCTCGGGTCTTCATCCTTTGGGCCCTTTTTAGGCATATAATATTAAAAATAAATATTATATCCTATTCCTTTCCAATACCTTCTTGATTTTGGAAAAACCACTTAATGTCCTTAATGACGACGAATTTAAACCAATATTATTTTGACATCAATGACAACAAAACTACTCAAAATTTCCAACAATCTCCCCCTTTGTCATTGATGGCAACCCCTATATTTTTACCATTCCTTTTTATTTTTCAAAAATTTCTTTCCTTGAGAAGTTGCTTCCCTTGACTAAATGCTCTCCCCTTGACTCAAATCTCTCCCCCTTTGTCATCAATGGTAAAGGGTCCCATTTGGGGCTCGAGGCTAAGAATGAGACTCTTAGCTTAGCCCCTCCCCCACCTTCTCTTGAGGTGATTAATTTTGGGGTGGGAGTATTTCTACTCGCAACATACATTGATCTCTACCTTTGTCTACTTTCTTCCTCAACTGATTCTTTCAATTACATACCAAATTTCATTTCTCAAATACTTTAGAGAAAGCCTGCCCAGGTAGCCATTGCACCATCTTCTTTTCAAAATCCTCTTCATGAAGAAGTCTCCTATGAACTTTAATAAAACTTAGGGATCATGATAACTCTTAATGCAATAAAATTTAACATGCTTTATGTATAAGTGCAAGGAACCATTAAAAAATACATTCCAAGCAATCAAGGATATAATCTCATCCTTCTCTCTATAATGGTTTCCTTACGTGGTAAAGTTTTAGGAAACCATTATAATTATTTAACAAAACCAAGCCCCTTTATTTTTCTATAGAAAAAATTCCATAACCCATTTATAAAATAAAACAACATAAATATAAAATTTCTAATTTTCTTTATATCAAGAGATCCCTACCATTTCTTTTTAAAAGAAAACACCAACATAATAAATTCCTCTATATTTTGTTGAATCTAAAAATAAATGCAAGCATAAGAAGGCTCTATATTCCTCTAGGAATTTAAGGAATAGCATTACATTACATGGCTTTTAAATATTACAATATAAATAAAAAACACATAATTAAAAACCTTGCATTTACCCTTTTATTCCATTTATTCACTCTATGATCTTCAATAGTCATCTGGAACTAAATAATTACAAAAGAATTGATTTTTAAATACCCAAAGGAACAAAGAGGTAGGACAACATGCTAAAACATCAACAAACTAAGGCATGAAATTAAACTTGCTAAAATTTATGAGGCTTGGGGAGCTTGAATTAAAGCCTGTATTCATTGGCTTAAAGTTGGTGATAGGGTCACCAAATAATTGTTTCAAAGGCTTTGCCCACCCAGGAAAGCTACTCAATTTAAGGTCATTCAAGACAATGGAATAATGCTTACCTCTCTTCCTGATTATTGATGCTTTTGTTAAGCACTATACTAATATTGTTTTCGCTCAAGCTTATTCCCTTGAGCAGGAACAAAACTTGGTAACTTGTATGGTATTTGTACTAGTTAAGGTTTTAGAGTCTCAAAGAGGAGGAGGTGATCAACTACTATCCTTTATAGATCTAGAGGATGCATTATCTCAAATGGAAAATGAAAAAGCATCAGTTTTATATGGCTTTCCCTGTAAGTTCTACAAGGGTCTTTGGGACTTAGTTTGTTCTTATCTGCATAAATTTTATCTGGAGCCTCTTCGATTAGGCTCTTTGGAAGCAAATATTAATAGGGGTAATATCAAATTCATACCCAATAAATGGGACCCAGAGTTGATCACTAATTGGAGGCCTATGACTTTGTTTAATGTTAGTTACAAGATCATTTTCAAATCTTTGGCTCTTCATCTTACGCCTCTTCTTCTTTTGATAATTAGATCAAAGCAAACTATATTTATTCAAGGAAGGTACATCCTCGATAATGTCATGGTTGTCTGGAAGGGCATGTAATGGTTTCAAATGTCAAACCCCAACATGAATTTTATTAAGATTTATTTTGAAAAATATTATGACTGCATTGAATTGAGATTCATTCTATCTATGCTCAAAGCTTTAGGATTTGAGCCAATTTCTATTTAGAATATTTCTATGTTATTCAGAGATGCTTCGACTATTCTCAATATCAACAATTCATAGTATGAAGTAGTGGGTATTTTTAGGTTTGTTTGAAAAGGGTGTTCTATTGCTCCCTCTTTATATGTGCTTGCTACTGAAGACTTCGACTATCTTTTAGTTGCTGAAGATTCTACAAGTCTTATTAAAGGAATTGCTCTTTCGAATGATCATGGACAACTTATTAATGGTCACTTTGCTAATGACTCCTTTATTACTATAAGGAAAGAGAAGCAATCTATTTCTAATGATTTATTTTTTCTAAACAAATTTTGCACATCCTCTAGTTCTAGCATACATGGAGGAAGAAATCCTACTTCAGATAGTCTCCATTTCCTATGCCACCTTGGCTTCAAGGGTATAATTGGAATTGGATACCTCCTAGAGAAGTTTTTAAGTTTCTTGGTATTAATTTTACCTTTCAAGGATCCCCTACTTAGCTTTGGAATTATGTGCTTCAAAGAATTGAAAAGAAACTTGATTTCTGGCTTACTAAGAAGCTATTATTAGCAGGTCAATTTTACATTTGATCTAAAGTTTTAGCTGCCACCCATGTATATTATTTCTCTTTTTGGGTTGCTTCACAGGCTTTCTATAATAAGCTTGAGAAACTCCTTCAAAATTTTCTTTGGAATAATTCTTCTTAAACAAAGGGATTTCATAGAGTTGCTTGGGATATTTGTTGTCTTCCTAGAGAATCTAGTAGAATGGGTCTGCTAGACTATAGATGACAAGGTATTGCTTTGTGTGTTAAGTGGGTGGTCAGGTCTCTAAGGAGAGATAAATCTTGAAAAGCTCCGGTTCAACATTTCATTTCCTCTGGTCTTCCCTTAAATCGTAGAGCATGGAGAGGGTTGGATTTTCCCTCTCTCATTATTGCTTCAGTTTTTGTTAAGATTTTTGGATCCTTTGTTATTAAAATTATATGGAAAGCCTAGAAGAAGCTCAATATTTGGATCTATTGGAGAGGATATGGCTTTCATAAAGGCTTATCCATAAATTTTAGGAATATTTAGTGGTCTCCCATGTTTCTTCATCAAGGTTATCCCTTATCTCGGGTGCAATGGATTCATGCTTAGTAGTTTTTCAAAAAGGGTATTGTTACAATAGATGATTTATTTTCTTGCCAGACCAGGTATTGGATCCCATGGAATTATTTCAAACACACATTTAGGCTGAATGGAGTGAATAAAGATATGTATGATGTTGTTATTGCTCTCACCCATTTTTCTATGTTGCACAAGATTGGTGTGTGCTCAAAACATCCTTGGTGGTCAGACTGGAGATGGCATGTAGAAACTCCATTGCTTAATTTTAAGGCTCATTTGGGTATAATTATTATATCCTCATATTCCTCTGGTTCCTAAGATCAATCAACATTGGGACTTATTTTCCACGAGGACTAGATGGAATTCTAAATTTTAGAATGTTTGGGCTACTTATGTTTCTGCCCAAGAAATACTTTTTTGTGTGGAGCTTGTTGTGTCAAGGCCTTCCCTTGGGGAAATGTTTGAAGCATCTTGGAATTCATTATCCTAAATGTACTTTTTATTGTGTACCTGAGTCTTGTACTCACCTCTTGGAATTGTAAAATATCTAGGTAAGCTTGGAAATGGGTTCTTTCCTTTTTTTCCCATTTATAGCTATAAGAGTTTCTTGGCCCAAAGATATTCTTAGGGACTATTTTACTTTGTATCTCCCACTTTTTGAATTGTGGTAGGTTTTCATGATTATCATACTCTTTTATATTTATAAGTACTATAATAGAATTGTTTTAAAATATTATAAGAACACAAGCTTATACTAAGGGGGGTGAATAGTATAAGACCACTTTTTACTTTTCTTTACCAAACAATATTATGCAATATATAATTGAAAATATTAACAGTAGTAGTCAAAGCCATGCACAAATCACCACACACAATAGATACACCAATTTAACGTGGTTCACCCAATGTGGGCTACTCCATGGAGAAAGTCTTTCACTAAAATTTTCTCAACAAATCTCTTGGGAATGCTTTCTCTATTACAATGTTTATGGACCTCTATCCAAAGGATATACCAATCCCATGATCAAGTTCTTGTATATCTATCCACAAGAGAAACCAATCTCCTAAGTTGGTTCATGGATCTCTATCCATAGGACAACTCCTTCTCTACTCTATCTGGTGATCCCCTTGAAGAGTATTTCCTCCATTACATTGGCTTGTGTATCTCTCTCCACTGAAGACTCTATCCTCACATAGAATATCTCTATCCTCACTACCCTGGCTAATGGATCTCTATCCACTAGAGACTATTATCCTCTGCTCTATCACCTCCAAAGCTTGCTCTTAGATCTATCTCAAATATGTACTAAACACAATACTTCTATCTAGCAAAAATATTATCAATATTTGTCTTTGATCTGCTCTAAACACAATCATTCGATCTAGCAAAAACCTACTCAATATCTATCCTCAAATATGTACTAAACACATTCCTTCGATCTAGAACAAATCTTCTCAATATCTATATCTGATCTGCACTAAACATAGTCCTTAGGTCCAACATAAATATTCTCAATATTTGTATCTAATACGGAACAAACCTACCCTCAAACCTACACCAAAATTTGTCCTCAAATCTATCCTCAAGTCTTTAACACAAATATTTACTCAATCACAAATCAAATCTGCTATAGCTATCGTAAATATTAACTCAAGGTTTGAAAAAATCAGTCATCCAACTCTACTCACAACTCTTCTCAAAGACTTACCTTAAATCTGCTCAGCAAGTCCTCACTAGAACTACTCCAATATTCTCAACAAGTCTTCATCAAGAATTACCTCAAATATGCTCAACAAGTCCTCACTAGAACTCGTCCAATTTTCTCAACAAGTCTTCACTAAGACTTACCTCAAATCTTCTCAACAAGTCCTCACTAGAACTTGTCCAATCTGCTGAACAAGTCCTCACCAAGACTTAACTTAAATTTGTATTGTAAGCTCCCACAAAATTTTACTCAAATCAACTCAATATTATCATAGAAAAATTCTTCAATCATTCAAACAAGCTTCACACAAAATCTTGTTTAATCTCACAAAACCATATAGAGAATTGTTACAGACTCAATATGCTTCACACCCACAACAATGCTTAATCATTTTCAATCTCTCTTTTACCATAGAAACATATAGAGAATTGTTAGAGAGTCAATATGTTTCACTTACAACAATGCTTAATCACTTTCAATATTTCTTTCAACTCAATCCAAAAATAAAGAACAATTTATTTCACAGAACTTGAACTATCACTCCAACACTTTCAATCAATTATGCTCAATCAACTCTTCTCAACCAAACACTCAATTAAAGCTTATTCAAAAATGGTTATCAAAAAAATCTCACATAACGATGATACTCATGATATTTCACAAACCCTAATCATGCATATGAAGGCTCACTCAATATTTCCAACAATGCTTATCAATTAAGGTTTATATCATAAAACTTTATTCGAAAAAAACCTTCATCAATCAATATTGGATATCTCAATACCAAAATCAGCAATGCTCATCAAACAATCCTTTTCACTCCAAATTAGTATTCACAATATCCAATCCAATAATATTTTACTCACAAGGAAGATGTACCCATACCTCTTATTTTGCTTGAGATATGTCTTCAAAACCTGTCTTAACCATAATCAAATTTTCTTTTCCAACACTAGGGTTAGGATACCACAACCTATCTCAAGATCTCCACAAAATAATTTTCTCAAAAATTACTTTTCATAAAAAATATCAAATCCTTTTGTACACCTTATAATCTCCAAACTCGCAATATTTAACTCAATAATTTCACCATAATAAAACACTTAACAATTTTCCTTGCACACCTTATAATATTCAAACTCACAAAATTTAACTGAACAATTTCATTAAAACAACATGCATAGCAAACTCCCTTATACATCTTATAATATCCACACCTTATAAATTTAAATCACAAAAAATAAAAATAAATTATATTAATTTTTATTTACCTTATAACTCCCCGAAGCATTTAACACACAAAATCTTAAAATAATTTTAATTTTCAACACCTTGGAAAATAAAATCGAATGGCATACCTTTAGTTTGTTCTCCCCACAAAAACTATCTTTGATGGATTTGACCACACGACGTTGCACTCCTAACACCCTAGCTCCAAGCTAGGCCACCAAGTGGGCTTCATGTCCACATGAGACACACGACACATGTTGTCCCAAAAAGCTACTTCACAAAAAATGCTAAGCAAGTCAAACAAAGGCCTCTTCCTCCGAAACATCAATCATGTGGATCAAACTATGATCTCATCCATGCAAGCCTTAACACTTTCCCAACTTCCACTTGTGCTACCACTGTTAATGGGATGTCAAACCACTACGCGACCTTTGTTGCCTTGTTTCCCTCCAAGCTCTTTGAAATGCAAATTATCTTCTTCTTAGATGCAGCGCTCGATATTCACTTTTCTCGCATTCGAAGGTATGTTCATTAATTTTGGAAAATGGAAATCATTTCCTATATAAATGCACATTATCTTTTGACTTCTCACGTCAGCCCATTTTCGAATTTAAAAATTTGAATTTAGTTTTTAAATATTAAATTTAAAAACCTTTGCCTCCATTATTAATTTAAATTAAAATTTTAATCAAAGATTAAAATATTTTAATTTAAATTAAACCTTTTAAAAATTGCTCATGGGTCTTTTCAATTTGAACTTCAGTTTTCTTCACCTTGTTATTTGGCCCAAAATATTATAATAATAGAATATTATTATTTAATTTAAACTTGCTTCTCCTTCCTCAGGTCTTCATCCTTTGGGCCCTTTTTAGGCATATAATATTAAAAATAGATATTATATCCTATTCCTTTCCAATACCTTCTTGATTTTGGAAAAACCACTTAATGTCCTTAATGACGACAAATTTAAAAAAATATTATTTTGACATCAATGACAACAAAACTACTCAAAATTTCCAACAATCTCCCCCTTTGTCATTGATGGCAACCCCTTTATTTTTACCATTCCTTTTTCTTTTTCAAAAATTTCTTTCCTTGAGAAGTTGCTTCCCTTGACTAAATGCTCTCCCCTTAACTCAAACCTCTCCCCCTTTCTCATCAATGGTAAAGGGTCCCCTTTGGGGCTCGAGGCTAAGAATGAGACTCTTAGCTTAGCCCCTCCCCCACCTTATCTTGAGGTGATTAATTTTGGGGTGGGAGTATTTCTACTCCCAACATACATTGATCTCTACCTTTGTCTACTTTCTTCCTCAACTGATTCTTTCAATTACATACCAACTTTCATTTCTCAAATACTTTAGAGAAAGCCTGCCCAGGTAGCCTTTGCACCATCTTCTTTTCAAAATCCTCTTCATGAAGAAGTCTCCCATGAACTTTAATAAAACTTAGGGATCATGATAACTCTTAATGCAATAAAATTTAACATGCTTTATGTATAAGTGCAAGGAACCATTAAAAAATACATTCCAAGCAATCAAGGATATAATCTCATCCTTCTCTCTATAATGGTTTCCTTACGTGGTAAAGTTTTAGGAAACCATTATAATTATTTAACAAAACCAAGCCCCTTTATTTTTCTATAGAAAAAATTCCCATAACCCATTTATAAAATAAAACAACATAAATATAAAATTTCTAATTTTCTTTATATCAAGAGATCCCTACCATTTCTTTTTAAAAGAAAACACCAACATAATAAATTCCTCTATATTTTTTTGAATCTAAAAATAAATGCAAGCATAAGAAGGCTCTATATTCCTCTAGGAATTTAAGGAATAGCATTACATTACATGGCTTTTAAATATTACAATATAAATAAAAAACACATAATTAAAAACCTTGCATTTACCCTTTTATTCCATTTATTCACTCTATGATCTTCAATAGTCATCTGGAACTAAATAATTACAAAAGAATTGATTTTTAAATACCCAAAGGAACAAAGAGGTAGGACAACATGCTAAAACATCAACAAACTAAGGCATGAAATTAAACTTGCTAAAATTTATGAGGCTTGGGGAGCTTGAATTAAAGCCTGTATTCATTGGCTTAAAGTTGGTGATAGGGTCACCAAATAATTGTTTCAAAGGCTTTGCCCACCCAGGAAAGCTACTCAATTTAAGGCCATTCAAGACAATGGAATAATGCTTACCTCTCTTCCTGATTATTGATGCTTTTGTTAAGCACTATACTAATATTGTTTTCGCTCAAGCTTATTCCCTTGAGCAGGAACAAAACTTGGGAACTTGTATGGTATTTGTACTAGTTAAGGTTTTAGAGTCTCAAAGAGGAGGAGGTGATCAACTACTATCCTTTATAGATCTAGAGGATGCATTATCTCAAATGGAAAATGAAAAAGCATCAGTTTTATATGGCTTTCCCTGTAAGTTCTACAAGGGTCTTTGGGACTTAGTTTGTTCTTATCTGCATAAATTTTATCTGGAGCCTCTTCGATTAGGCTCTTTGGAAGAAAATATTAATAGGGGTAATATCAAATTCATACCCAATAAATGGGACCCAGAGTTGATCACTAATTGGAGGCCTATGACTTTGTTTAATGTTAGTTACAAGATCATTTTCAAATCTTTGGCTCTTCATCTTACGCCTCTTCTTCTTTTGATAATTAGATCAAAGCAAACTATATTTATTCAAGGAAGGTACATCCTTGATAATGTCATGGTTGTCTGGAAGGGCATGTAATGGTTTCAAATGTCAAACCCCAACATGCATTTTATTAAGATTTATTTTGAAAAATATTATGACTGCATTGAATTGAGATTCATTCTTTCTATGCTCAAAGCTTTAGGATTTGAGCCAATTTCTATTTAGAATTTTTCTATGTTATTCAGAGATGCTTCGACTATTCTCAATATGAACAATTCATAGTATGAAGTAGTGGGTATTTTTAGGTTTTTTTGAAAAGGGTGTCCTATTGCTCCCTCTTTATATGTGCTTGCTACTGAAGCCTTCGACTATCTTTTAGTTGCTGAAGATTCTACAAGTCTTATTAAAGGAATTGCTCTTTCGAATGATCATGGACAACTTATTAATGGTCACTTTGCTAATGACTCCTTTCTTACTATAAGGAAAGAGAAGCAATCTATTTCTAATGATTTATTTTTTCTAAACAAATTTTGCACATCCTCTAGTTCTAGCATACATGGAGGAAGAAATCCTACTTCAGATAGTCTCCATTTCCTATGCCACCTTGGCTTCAAGGGTATAATTGGAATTGGATACCTCCTAGAGAAGTTTTTAAGTTTCTTGGTATTAATTTTACCTTTCAAGGATCCCCTACTTAGCTTTGGAATTATGTGCTTCAAAGAATTGAAAAGAAACTTGATTTCTGGTTTACTAAGAAGCTATTATTAGCAGGTCAATTTTACATTTGATCTAAAGTTTTAGCTGCCACCCATGTATATTATTTCTCTTTTTGGGTTGCTTCACAGGCTTGCTATAATAAGCTTGAGAAACTCCTTCAATATTTTCTTTGGAATAATTCTTCTAAAACAAAGGGATTTCATAGAGTTTCTTGGGATATTTGTTGTCTTCCTAGAGAATCTAGTAGAATGGGTCTGCTAGACTATAGATGACAAGGTATTGCTTTGTGTGCTAAGTGGGTGGTCAGGTCTCTAAGGAGAGATAAATATTGAAAAGCTCTGGTTCAACATTTCATTTCCCCTGGTCTTCCCTTAAATTTTAGAGCATGGAGAGGGTTGGATTTTCCCTCTCTCATTATTGCTTTAGTTTTTGTTAAGATTTTTGGATCCTTTGTTATTAAAATTATATGGAAAGCCTAGAAGAAGCTCACTCTTTGGATCTATTGGAGAGGAAATGGCTTTCATAAAGGCTTATCCATAAATTTTAGGAATATTTAGTGGTCTCCCATGTTTCTTCATCAAGGTTCTCCCTTATCTCGGGTGCAATGGATTCATGCTTAGTAGTTTTTCAAAAAGGGTATTGTTACAATAGATGATTTATTTTCTTGCCAGACCAGGTATTGGATCCCATGGAATTATGTCAAACACACATTTAGGCTGAATGGAGTGAATAAAGATATGTATGATGTTGTTATTGCTCTCACCCATTTTTCTATGTTGCACAAGATTGGTGTGCACTCAAAACATCCTTGGTGGTCAGACTGGAGATGGCATGTAGAAACTCCATTGCTTAATTTTAAGGCTCATTTGTGTATAATTATTATATCCTCATATTCCTCTAGTTCCTAAGATCAATCAGCATTGGGACTTATTTTCCACGAGGACTAGATGGAATTCTAGATTTTAGAATGTTTGGGCTACTTATGTTTCTGCCCAAGAAATACTTTTTTGTGTGGAGCTTGTTGTGTCAAGGCCTTCCCTTGGGGAAATGTTTGAAGCATCTTGGAATTCATTATCCTAAATGTACTTTTTATTGTGTACCTGAGTCTTGTACTCACCTCTTGGAATTGTAAAATATCTAGGTAAGCTTGGAAATGGGTTCTTTCCTTTTTTTCCCATTTATAGCTATAAGAGTTTCTTGGCCCAAAGATATTCTTAGGGACTATTTTACTTTGTATCTCCCACTTTTTGAATTGTGGTAGGTTTTCATGATTATCATACTCTTTTATATTTATAAGTACTATAATAGAATTGTTTTAAAATATTATAAGAACACAAGCTTATACTAAGGGGGGTGAATAGTATAAGACCACTTTTTACTTTTCTTTACCAAACAATATTATGCAATATATAATTGAAAATATTAACAGTAGTAGTCAAAGCCATGCACAAATCACCACACACAATAGATACACCAATTTAACGTGGTTCACCCAATGTGGGCTACTCCATGGAGAAAGTCTTTCACTAAAATTTTCTCAACAAATCTCTTGGGAATGCTTTCTCTATTACAATGTTTATGGACCTCTATCCAAAGGAGATACCAATCCCATTATCAAGTTCTTGTATATCTATCCACAAGAGAAACCAATATCCTAAGTTGGTTCATGGATCTCTATCCATAGGAGAACTCCTTCTCTACTCTACCTGGTGATCCTCTTGAAGAGTATTTCCTCCATTACATTGGCTTGTGTATCTCTCTCCACTGAAGACTCTATCCTCACATAGAATATCTCTATCCTCACTACCCTGGCTTATGGATCTCTATCCACTAGAGACTATTATCCTCTACTCTATCACCTCCAAAGCTTGCTCTTAGATCTATCTCAAATATGTACTAAACACAATACTTCTATCTAGCAAAAATATTATCAATATTTGTCTTTGATCTGCTCTAAACACAATCCTTCGATCTAGCAAAAACCTACTCAATATCTATCCTCAAATATGTACTAAACACATTCCTTCGATCTAGAACAAATCTTCTCAATATCTATATCTGATCTGCACTAAACATAGTCCTTAGGTCTAACATAAATATTCTCAATATTTGTATCTAATACGGAACAAACCTACCCTCAAACCTACACCAAAATTTGTCCTCAAATCTATCCTCAAGTCTTTAACACAAATATTTACTCAATCACAAATAAAATCTGCTATAGCTATCGTAAATATTAACTCAAGGTTTGAAAAAATCAGTCATCCAACTCTACTCACAAGTCTTCTCAAAGACTTACCTTAAATCTGCTCAGCAAGTCCTCACTAGAACTACTCCAATATTCTCAACAAGTCTTCATCAAGAATTACCTCAAATATGCTCAAAAAGTCCTCACTAGAACTCATCCAATTTTCTCAACAAGTCTTCACTAAGACTTACCTCAAATCTTCTCAACAAGTCCTCACTAGAACTTGTCCAATCTGCTCAACAAGTCCTCACCAAGACTTAACTTAAATTTGTATTGTAAGCTCCCACAAAATTTTACTCAAATCAACTCAATATTATCATAGAAAAATTCTTCAATCATTCAAACAAGCTTCACACAAAATCTTGTTTAATCTCACAAAACCATATAGAGAATTGTTACAGACTCTATATGCTTCACACCCACAACAATGCTTAATCATTTTCAATCTCTCTTTTACCATAGAAACATATAGAGAATTGTTAGAGAGTCAATATGTTTCACTTACAACAATGCTTAATCACTTTCAATATTTCTTTCAACTCAATCCAAAAATAAAGAACAATTTATTTCACAGAACTTGAACTATCACTCCAACACTTTCAATCAATTATGCTCAATCAACTCTTCTCAACCAAGCACTCAATTAAAGCTTATCCAAAAATGGTTATCAAACAAATCTCACATAACGATGATACTCATGATATTTCACAAACCCTAATCATGCATATGAAGGCTCACTCAATATTTCCAACAATGCTTATCAATTAAGGTTTATATCATAAAACTTTATTCGAAAAAAACCTTCATCAATGAATATTGGATATCTCAATACCAAAATCAGCAATGCTCATCAAACAATCCTTTTCACTCCAAATTAGTATTCACAATATCCAATCCAATAATATTTTACTCACAAGGAAGATGTACCCATACCTCTTATTTTTCTTGAGATATGTCTTCAAAACCTGTCTTAACCACAATCAAATTTTCTTTTCCAACACTAGGGTTAGGATACCACAACCTATCTCAAGATCTCCACAAAATAATTTTCTCAAAAATTACTTTTCATAAAAAATATCAAATCCTTTTGTACACCTTATAATCTCCAAACTCGCAATATTTAACTCAATAATTTCACCATAATAAAACACTTAACAATTTTCCTTGCACACCTTATAATATTCAAACTCACAAAATTTAACTGAACAATTTCATTAAAACAACATGCATAGCAAACTCCCTTATACATCTTATAATATCCACACCTTATAAATTTAAATCACAAAAAATAAAAATAAATTATATTAATTTGTATTTACCTTATAACTCCCCGAAGCACTTAACACACAAAATCTTAAAATAATTTTAATTTTCAACACCTTGGAAAATAAAATCGAATGGCATACCTTTAGTTTGTTCTCCCCACAAAAACTATCTTCGGTGGATTTGACCACATGACTTTGCACTCCTAACACCCTAGTTCCAAGCTAGGCCACCAAGTGGGCTTCATGTCCACATGAGACACACGACACATGTTGTCCCAAAAAGCTACTTCACAAAAAATGCTAAGCAAGTCAAACAAAGGCCTCTTCCTCCGAAACATCAATCATGTGGATCGAACTACGATCTCCTCCATGCAAGCCTTAACACTTTCCCAACTTCCACTTGTGCTACCATTGTTAATGGGATGTCAAACCACTACGCGACCTTTGTTGCCTTGTTTCCCTCCAAGCTCTTTGAAATGCAAATTATCTTCTTCTTAGATGCAGCGCTCGATATTCACTTTTCTCGCATTCGAAGGTATGTTCATTAACTTTGGAAAATGGAAATCATTTCCTATATAAATGCACATTATCTTTTGACTTCTCACGTCAGCCCATTTTCGAATTTAAAAATTTGAATTTAGTTTTTAAATATTAAATTTAAAAACCTTTGCCTCCATTATTAATTTAAATTAAAATTTTAATCAAATATTAAAATATTTTAATTTAAATTAAACCTTTTAAAAATTGCTCATGGGTCTTTTCAATTTGAACTTCATTTTTCTTCACCTTGTTATTTGGCCCAAAATATTATAATAATAGAATATTATTATTTAATTTAAACTTGCTTCTCCTTCCTCGGGTCTTCATCCTTTGGGCCCTTTTTAGGCATATAATATTAAAAATAAATATTATATCCTATTCCTTTCCAATACCTTCTTGATTTTGGAAAAACCACTTAATGTCCTTAATGACGACGAATTTAAACCAATATTATTTTGACATCAATGACAACAAAACTACTCAAAATTTCCAACAATCTCCCCCTTTGTCATTGATGGCAACCCCTTTATTTTTACCATTCCTTTTTCTTTTTCAAAAATTTCTTTCCATGAGAAGTTGCTTCCCTTGACTAAATGCTCTCCCCTTGACTCAAACCTCTCCCCCTTTGTCATCAATGGTAAAGGGTCCCCTTTGGGGCTCGAGGCTAATAATGAGACTCTTAGCTTAGCCCCTCCCCCACCTTCTCTTGAGGTGATTAATTTTGGGGTGGGAGTATTTCTACTCCCAACATACATTGATCTCTACCTTTGTCTACTTTCTTCCTCAACTGATTCTTTTGATTGCTCTAACTATTCTTGTTCCTGCTTGTCTCTGGGATTTTTGCTCTACACAACTTTGTTGTATGCCCATAATTATTGCACTTATAACACTTAATGTTTTTATTCCTTAAAGGTGAAAATATCTTGGGGTTTCTCTTGGTGAAGCCATATCTATTCCTATCACAAACCCTATAATTCACTACCTTATGACCCAAATGATTACAAGAGTAGTAATACCCTTAAAAATGTTGCTTATTTCAAAAACTTTCATTTTCTAATATTTTATTTTATCCTGCATTGTGTAGCCTTGTGCCCAAACCTGTGACATGATAAGCATCATCCATTGAAACTACCTTGCCTTGACCCCACTATTCTCCTAGTTTATTTTACCATGTGCTAGTTCTTGTTCCATATCTTCCTCATTTGTGCATTGTTCCTTTCCTTGTTGAACTTTCTATTATCCAACTTATCCTCATAGGTTTCACTCTCTCTTACATTCTCTTCTTCTGAAGCTTCTTCTTCTTTGAAGATTGACTCCTCTCCATGTTTTCTTTGTACCTATTCAAAACAAAGACATGTCTTGTTTGATGTAGGTTTTTATTTCTTGATAATCTTATCCAATTTCTTTGAGCTTCTTCTAAACCTGTATAAATTGTCCTTAGAATATTTTACTTCATTCCTTAGTGAAGCAACCTCATGCTCTAACTTTTCACATTCTAAAATCTTTGCTTCTAACTTCTCTTTCAATCTCCTTGTCTTAGCTATTGAGTTAGTTAGATCCTTTATAAGCTTTTATTTCTCTTCATCACATTCTTGAAATTTAAGCTTGAGTTTTGAGTTTCACTTTCTTACCTCCCTTAATGCATCAAGGGTATGGATAAGCTCACCCTAAAGATCAAATTCTCCTTTATCTGATTCTTACTCTATTTTTTTTACCTTTGGTATCATCTTCATTCCTTTCTGATTTATCTTAAATAGGACCACCTCCTTCTTCTATTGCCAAAAGTAAATTTTCTTTCAGCCCCTTGAGTGTATCTTCATATTCATCATCACTAAAACTGAATCCATTCCATGTACAACTATCTTTAAGATGACCAAAGTTACCACATCTAAAATACTTGAGAATCATTGGTGTCCTTTTTCTAACATCATCCTTTTCTTTTGATATAAATAGTACTTCATATTTATCATTATCTGAGGAACTTTCATCACTATCAATTGAGCTCTTACTTGCCTTGTCTGCATAGAAACTCTTCTTATGCCTTTGGAAAAAATTATATCCTTATTTTCCTTGTCCATCCCTACTTTTCTTTTGGTACCTATGTTTTCCTATTTCCATGTTCTTATGATCCTATTTTTCTTCACCATGCTATTTCTAGCTTTTGGATAATCAGATGCATAGTGACCATATCTTCCACAATTGAAACATCTAACTGATTTCATACCTTTATATTTTCTTGAGTCCTTGTGCCTTATACCATAGTTTACTTCTTTATCACTGGATAACTTATTGCTTGATTATGACTTCTTACCCTTTGTCTTCTTGGTAACTTTGAATGTTGCTTCCTTGTGGGGAATAGGTTCCTATTTTATCCTCATCTCAAAAGTTGTGAGAATACCATGTCATTCATCCCTTGTCAAAATTTCAATATCTTTTACCTCTTCTATAGCTAAAATATTTTCACTAAAATTTTTTGGAAGTGACCTTAGAATCTTATCACAAACATATGTTTCCTAAACCTTAAGCCAAAGTCCTTGTATGGATTTAACAACCTCATCCATATGAAGTAGATATGTTATAATGTTTTCCTCATCCTCCATATTTAGGTCTTCAAATGATCTCTTGAAATTTTGCAACGTTTTCCTTTTGACCTTTTTATCTCCTTCATATATGTCTTGCAATTTATCCCAAATTTCCTTTGCTGATGTGCAATGCATAACCTTTCTAAAATTTATTTCATGCAAACCTCTCAAAATTCCATTCATTTCTATTGAATTGTAATGATGTAGGATATTACCATATTTATATGTAGATGGAGATGTTGGTGGTGTGTATCCATTTTCAACTACTTCCCATTATTCATTTCCAAGTGCCATTAGATGAAACTTCATCCTTTTGCTCCATAGTGCCTAATTGTTCCCATTGAACAATGGTGCTGAATTCCCTAAAGATCCAGTCTAAGAATCCATCTATGTTCTTGTAAGCTTTTACTTCAAGTTGTTAAACTCTTCCAAAGAAACCCACTCTAATACCAATTGAAGAACTCAAGATTATATTGAGAGGGGGTGAACAATATAATACCACTTTTTATTTTTCTTTCCCAAACAATATTATGCAATATATAAATGGAAATATCAAAAGCAGTAATCAAAGAAATGCATAAATCAC
This sequence comes from Wollemia nobilis, assembly GCA_028583015.1. NCBI lineage: Eukaryota > Viridiplantae > Streptophyta > Pinopsida > Araucariales > Araucariaceae > Wollemia > Wollemia nobilis. The sequence continues at coordinate 2,977,741 of JAQPPZ010017225.1, read as the reverse complement.
CACACACTAGAGACACCAATTTAATATGGTTCACCCAATGTGGGCTACTCCATGGAGAAAATATTTCACTAAAATTTTCTCAATAAATCTTTTGGGAATACTTTCCCTATTACAATGTTTATGGACCTATGTCCAAAGTAGACACCAATATCCTAATCAAGTTCATGGATCTCTCTCTATAGGAGACACCAATCTTCTTAGTTGGTTCATGGATCTCTATCGATAGGATAACTCCTTATCCTCTACTCTAGATGGTGATCCTCTAGAATACTACTACCTCCATTGCACTGGCTTGTGGATCTCTCTCCACTAAAGACTATCCTTTCTCAAAATATCTCTATCCTCACTACCCTAGATAATGGATCTCTATCCACTGGAGACTACTATATTCTTCTCTATCACCTCCAAAGCTTGCTCGCAGCTCTATCTCAAATATGTACTAAACAAAGTCCTTCAATTTAGCACAAATATACTCAATATCTATATTTTATTTGAACTAAACATATTCCTTCGGTCTAGCATAAACTTGCTCAATCTCTATCCTCAAATCTATACTAAACATAATCCTTCAATCTAGCACAAATATGCTCAATATCTATCTCTAATCTGCACTAAACATAGTCCTTTGGTCTAGCACAAATATTCTTAATATCTATCTTTGATCTGGGATAAACATATCCTCAAATCTACACCAAACTCTATCCTCAAATATTTCCTCAATACTTTAACACAAAGCTTAACTCAATCACAAATCAACTCTTCTAGATCCAACCCAAACCTCAACTCAAGGTTTGAAAAAATAAATCAACCAAATCTACTCACAAGTCTTCTCAAATACTTGCCTTAAATATGCTCAACAAGTACTCACTAGAACTTGTCCAATCTGCTCAACAAGTCTTCACCAAAACTTACGTCAAATCTGCTCAATAAGTCCTCACTAGAATTTGTCCAATCTGCTCAAAAATTCTTCACCAAGACTTACCTCAAATTTTCTCAACAAGTTCTCACTATAACTTGTCCAATATATTCAATGTTTTCACCAATACTTAACCCAAATCTGTATTTTAAGCTTCCACAAAAGCTTCCTCAACTCAACTCAATCTTATCATAGAAAAATTCTTCAATCATTCAAACAAGATTCACACAGAATAAGAAAGTTAATTTCAGTAAAATCAAGTTATATTTCTTGAACACCCTCATTCAGAGGCAAGGAAGGATTGTAGAAATTTTAGGGTGTGATATAGCAAACTTCCCCACTTCGAATCTTTGTTTCCCTCTTTTCATTGGTTCTCCGAGAGAGTCAATGTGGGACAGGGTTATTGAAAGAATTAAAAAAAAACTTGCTAGATGGAAAGTTCATCTTCTATCTCAAGCAATAAAGCTGACCCTCACTAAGGCCTCTCTTCAAAGAATTCCAGTATATTTCCTCCCTATTTTCAAAGCCCTTATGAAGGTTTTCCAAAAAATTGAGAAACTCCAAAAAGAATTTTTATGGACTGGATCAGAGGAGAAAAAAAGGATACACCTTGTAGGATGGTGATGAGGCCCAAGAATGCCTCATTATTGCACAATGTTTGACTCATTATTGCACAATGTTTGACTACCATATGATAAGTTAATTGCCAAATAGTTGACTAGAATATACTATTTGTTAAGTGTTTGCATGATTTTATGTTAGGAATACTATATCTCTGTTTTTGACTATTTTCAGCATTTTATGACTGATTTTGCGTGATTAAGTAGCAAGTAATAACATGCATTTCAATTAACCAAATGTGGTATGCTGATATCCATTAACTTCTCAATGGTTTTTGAATGTTTTCCTGCCCTTCAACTTGTTTCAAATCCACATTTAAGCCAAAAGTTTAGGACTGTCATAAATCTGAAAATCTAGAAAAATAACCATATAAAAATCAGCAAGTTGTCACTTTATAGGAACACCTTGAAGTTGTCAAGAAAAGCATGAGGATATGGATGGAATGAGTTTAGAAGGACTACAGAAGACATCTGACCTATTTAGAAGCATTCCCACATGATCTAAATAGGCGATAACGAGGTATAACAGAGCAAGGACAATTGTGCAGCACTGTTGCACTATTTCAGCATGGTTACTTGGTGAATGAAGTGTATAAATTCAGTAGCAACTTGATGTACTCCTTCATGTTGATACTTGAATAATTTTTCCATGTTCTAATTTGTTTGAATTTGCAAGAAATGCCAATATTTTACAACTGCGTAGCAGAACTGGAAAATGCAGTAATTTACCATGTAAATTCCAGCAAGCTACAAATGAATGGCAAGGCATGGAATTCACATCCAAGGAAGAATGAAGACCATTGGAATCTGATCCTAGGAGATAACCCACCTGAGAGATGCAGAAGAAATCACTTGAAAAGTAAACATTTGTTCATTCTTAAGTATCTTTAGAATGAATAGATATCTTCGAAATGAGAAAACACAGTGTCTTCGAAATGAGCAGACATCTTCGGAATGAGAAATGTAGTATCTTCAGAATGAGAATTGCAATATCTTCAGAATGAGAATTGTAGTATCTTCGGAATGAGAATTGCAGTATCTTCGAAATGAGCGGATCTTCAGAATGAGAATTGCATTATCTTCGGAATGAAGCCACTTATCTTCGAAATGAAAACATAATGTGCTTTTTGACTTGTTGACTGACTTTTGAAGCTGGAAAAAGGGAAATAAAGGTTGAGAAGGTTAAGGGAAAATATCTCCCATATTATTTTGCCATCCTTGCCGTCCAAAGCCACCATTTATGGAAAAGATCAATTTTGATCCTCTTCTAGGATTAACACAGAAATAACTACAACATAATAGGAAGTTGTTTGCAAGATAGAAATGGAATATTATGAAGTGGAGAAATATGTGTGAGATATTTCTAGACTCCTCCCACGTACTCCCACCACTGAAGATGCTTTCTAAGGGCCAATGACTACTGCTGCAACACAAACTGTCCAGATTTGCATTTATTTTAGATCCAGAATTATTGGCAAATCATCGTAAAGTAGCACATAGGCTGATTTGAGCATGGGATATGTTGTAAATATTTATATAAATAACATAGCTCCCTACTTGGTTGAGCCGGTTAGGAATTAGAATAGAGGAGATTTTTCGATAGCAGACAATTAGGACTGTACAATGATTTTCTGTAATAGTTTTCAGCATGTTTTGTCATCAATAAAAGTGTAGTATTTTATCATTTTATGTTCTGAGTGTTAATTAGTTAAGGAGTGCTTTTCACCTCCTTCTAGATCAGGAAGTATGGGCCCACTTTTAGATCTAGAAGGAGGGATTTTATGGCAGGTTTTAATCTATAATTTTGCTACAGCAAAATTAATAGATTGCTTGCCAGATTTCATTTTATTGTTTTTATTTTGTATTGTGTGATTTATGTTTCCTATTATGTTTGTGTACAGAATTTGTGTGTATGTCAGTTGACAAATTATATTAAGCATTTTCCTTTATGTTTTCCCTGCTTTCTATTTTAGCAACTTTCCATTTTCAGCATATTTCATTTTGCTATCAATTCCTGTAGTAGAAGCTTGACGACCTTTTGTGGCAGGGCATTGACAGGTGTTTTAGAATAAGTTTCAATTCTACAAAAGTAGATTAGATTTCAATTCTGCAAAAGTAGATTAGATTTCAATTCTACAAAAGTAGATTAGATTTCAATTTAGCAATTTCAATTCTGTTATTTCAATTCTGCAAAAGTAGATTAGATTTCAATTTAGCAATTTCAATTCTATCATTTCAATTCTGCAAAAGTAGATTAGATTTCAATTCAGCAATTTCAATTCATGCAATTGTAGTTAGATTTCAATTCTTGCAAATTAGAATTAGTTTTTATTTCTTGCAAGTTTCCATTCTACAGATTAGGTTTAGTGTGACACCAAAAGGCTAAACCAAATCTGTCTCACCCAATAAATGCTTGAAATCTGAATGCCTGAATTGTACTCTGCCCTAGCTTTCTATCGTAGACAGCCTTGGACACCACCCCGAATTGATAAATCATTGAGATTAAATGATGAGATTCAATGACACTCATCATTTTGGCACCGTTTCCAGGGATCATGGTGTTGTTAGAGGGTAAAAGTAGTCAAATAATTATTATTGTGCTAAGTTATGAATTTTAGAGTTAAATCTGAATGTAATAGCTGGTATAAATAATAATTATTGATAGTTGCATTTCAGTACATTTAGAAAACAAGCAACCACAGGGAGGTGATCTTCACACTTGGGGGTTAAATTGCTTATGTTTGAAATTCTTGATAAAAATTGAAAGAATTCATCATCCTCATTATCAAGAAACATAAGATCTCTTAGAGGAGCCATCTGCTAGTACTACTATTTTTATATCCATATCATCAAGGTAGTATAAACAAATTTGTACTAGGTGTTGGGAAGACATCATGGCAGATATACAAGACTATCCCTTGAACAAAATAGCCATATCAGCTACCTGTAGCATTTGTTCACAATGACATATCACTGATGAATGCCATTTACTTCCACAACTTAGAGATGCAAAATCTGTTGCCTAGTCTGAATTCTTCTCAAAAAGAGATACCAACAACAACAAATAGGGCAAGTAAATCAACCACCACCTTCAGCCCAACCTGTGGCCAATATGAATAATACAGGATAGGCAACCCCTATCTATGTAAGCTGAATCTAAAAAAAAAGAAAAATCACAAAAACTTTTGCACAATAAAAATAGGATTTTACAACTTAATGATGATCCTAGAGTTTTCCATTATTACTTAAAGATTGTTAGGATTTTACCACGCTAAACCGCAACCTAGCAATTCTTAGCCTACACAAACAATAGTTGATCTCATTAGAGGTGATCCTACCTGACAAGTAGTTGATCTGCTAAAGTTGTACACTTCTTGTCTTATTGTGCAAACCAAAAATATATTTTTAGCCCAACCTATGATCAGTCTGAATAAATACAGGATAGGCAACCCCTGTCTATGTAGCTGAATCTAGTATAAAAAAAAAACCTACAGGAAATGTTATTGACTGCAGCAACATCCAACTGTGCTCAAACAAGAACTTACCTGAGCTTGAAGAGACAAAAATCAATGGAGATACACAGAAAACCTTTAGTCCAAACACACAGAAATTAGCCTTGGATAAAGGAGAAAAACTAGAAAAACTACACATAGAAAATTTACTTCCATTTTACAAAGGGGTAAATTTTGTCCTCCTAGGAATGAAACAAATTGAAGTGCAACCAAGAAAATACTTGAACATTATTAGTTGGCTGACTTATAAACAAAAAGCAAAATTGTTGCTATTTTGAAACAATATTTCAATCCCTTTACATGGAATTACAAGGGTATATCAAGATTTTATCTTGATGTAAGCACTTAACATCTTTTGGGAATTGGTATTTAATTGTTTCAAGAATAGATTGACAAGATTTTGCAGACTAGGAGGCATGGACAACACTTGATTGAAGAAGTTTTCAGATATGGAGCGGTGCTTCTTTCTCCCATTGGTAATTCATGGAGGATGTTAGTGGTGAATGGACATTGCCTTCGGGTATACCATGCACCATTAACTAAGGAGGAGTTCTTGAAGGAGATTCCATTGGATGTACACATAATGGAAGAGAATTTCTCTTCAATATCAGATTCAGAGTGATGATAAAAAGTCTGAAAAAAAAAAAAAAAAAAAAAAAAATACAAGAAAAGAAAAAAAAAGAATAGTCTTGTTTGTGAACTTCCTTCTTGGGTACAAGCAAGACAAGAAAATTTGAAAAAAAAAAAAAAAAAAAAATTGCAGCAAAGGCATGTCCCACAAAATGGGGATACATGAGGACAAACATCAATTTCAGCAAGAAAGAGGAACAATGGAGCCAATACTTCATTTCCAGCAATAAGGAGGCAATGATGATGTAAGAAGATTCTTACTGGTCATCTAGTAAGGAAGGTTGCATCAATGTTGCAGGTTTCAACGAGAAAGAGATGGTGTTTTCATACAACAATTGACATGTTTTTGCAGAATAAGGATTGGTCTTATCCAAATAAGAGTGAGAGATGTTCTCTCTGATTGAAGCACTTGAAAAAAAAAAAAAAAGGACAGAAGTTGGTTGAAAACCAGAAATGGCAGCCTCTTCTGATGAAAAAATGAAAAAAAAAGAGATGAAAAAAAAAATGAAAAAAAAAATATATATATAAAAATGAATAATTCAGTAGTGAAAACCTTCTTGGAGGCGCTACTGAGTTGGCTTGCATGAAAACCAATTTTTCGGCATGCATTGCCTTGTTGATCTACCCATCATTGTTCCACCATTGTACAAATCTCACACTGCACATGTGTTATGTTTGTTTATGTTTTTAGATAGCCTGCTAACAATCATCAAAAGCAGCTTGTAAGGTGCATGACCAATTTTTAGGATAGTAAGGTATGTGTTTCTTGCATATAATTCATAGTAAACATTTAGCATTTAGTGTATGATAGTCGGTATTTGGCATAAACTATTCATACAATAGTGACAAGTTGAAAAAAGGAACATGTTCAAGATGTCAAGAAACACCCCCTTATGCCATTAATTGCATAGAAATTCCAAAACTATGCAAAAACATGATTTTGGGATAGACATGGCAGCAATTCTATTTCAATTTGTAGGGCAAATTTTAGAAGGAGAACTGCAAGTTTATATCTCACAATTGTCTGATAAATTGAAGGAGGATAATCAACAAAATGCACCTAAAGGTTCTATTTTAGTACTACTGGAATAAAACAGCAACATACAAAACAAAGAATAGCATCTAAAAAAAAGGATGAAGAAGGGATTTTTGATGTTATGGAAGGCTTATACACTCTAGAGATGGACCCACAATAGAATCTGTAGCTAACTTTTGCATAGGAGGTCATTTTTGCATTTTTTGAAGATCTTCGAAATGAGAAATACAGTCTCTTCGAAATGAGCAAGATATCTTCGAAATGAGCAAAAACTGTACTAGAATTGCTGAAAATGCTATAGAATAGCAAAAATAGTAGGGTACATCAAATATTGAGGTTTATAAGGCTCTACCACAAGTAAGTACATCCCTCAAGCATTTCAAATAAAAAAAAAAATCAATTTTGTTCAAAAGGTGCAAACAACAAAAATAAGCATTCAGGCTGAAATGTTGTTAAGAATAGAAAATTCCATCAGTAGTAGTGCATCTGCAAAATACGGTTCCACAATAAGACTATTGCAAGATGAATCATATGATATCAAGCCTTTAAGAGGTACCTTGCAACACTAAAACTTGTAGAAAAATAGAAAAAAGTCATACATGTGCTTAATTGCAAAATACTTGATATAGTGCAGCAAGGAGGAATTTCTCAGTTAGCAGGTAGCAAAGGATGTTGTTCACAAGAATAAAACCTGCATATTACTATGGCCTACTAAGATGCATGAGGGCATGCATCGGTTCAAGTTGGGGGGGATGATGAGGCCCAAGAATGCCTCATTATTGCACAATGTTTGACTCATTATTGCACAATGTTTGACTACCATATGATAAGTTAATTGCCAAATAGTTGACTAGAATATACTATTTGTTAAGTGTTTGCATGATTTTATGTTAGGAATACTATATCTCTGTTTTTGACTATTTTCAGCATTTTATGACTGATTTTGCATGATTAAGTAGCAAGTAATAACATGCATTTCAATTAACCAAATGTGGTATGCTGATATCCATTAACTTCTCAATGGTTTTTGAATGTTTTCCTGCCCTTCAACTTGTTTCAAATCCACATTTAAGCCAAAATTTTAGGACTATCATAAATCTAAAAATCTGAGAAAAACAGCCATATAAAAATCAGCAAGCTATCACTTTATAGGAACACCTTGAAGTTGTCAAGAAAAGCATGAGGATATGGATGGAATGAGTTCAGAAGGACTACAGAAGACATCTGACCTATTTAGAAGCATTCCCACATGATCTAAATAGGCAGCAATAGGGTATAACAGAGCAGGGACAATTGTGCAGCACTGTTGCACTATTTCATCATGGTTACTTGGTGAATGAAGTGTATAAATTCAGTAGCAACTTGATGTACTCCTTCATGTTGATACTTGAATAATTTTTCCATGTTCTAATTTGTTTGAATTTGCAAGAAATGCCAATATTTTACAACTGTGCAGTAGAACTGGAAAATGCAGTAATTTACCATGTAAATTCCAACAAGCTACAAATAAATAGCAAGGCATGGAATTCACATATGGAGAGAGATGAAGACCATTGGAATCTGATCCTAGGAGATAACCCACCCGAGAGATGCAGAAGAAATCATTTGAAGTCAACACATTTGTTCATTCCGAAGTATCTTCGAAATGAACAAATATCTTCGAAATGAGAAAACACAATGTCTTCGGAATGAGCAGACATCTTCGAAATGAGAAATGCAGTATCTTCGGAATGAGCGGATCTTCAGAATGAGAATTGCAGTATCTTCGGAATGAGAATTGCAATATCTTCAGAATGAGAATTGCAGTATCTTCGAAATGAGCGATCTTCGAAATGAGAATTGCATTGTCTTCGGAATGAAGCCACTTATCTTCGGAATGAAAATAGAATGTGCTTTTTGACTTATTGACCGATTTTTGAAGCTGGAAAAAGGGAAATAAAGGTTGGAAAAGGTTAAGGGAAAATATCTCCCATATGATTTTGCTGTCCTTGCCGTCCAAAGCCACCATTTATGGAAAAGATCAATTTTGATCCTCTTCTAGGATTAACACAGAAATAACTACAGCATAATAGGAAGTTGTTTGCAAGATAGAAATGGAATATTATGAAGTGGAGAAATATGTGTGAGATATTTCTAGACTCCTCCCATGTACTCCCACCACTGAAGATGCTTTCTAAGGGCCAATGACTACTATTGCAACACAAACTGTCCAGATTTGCATTTATTTTAGATCTAGAATTATTGGCAAATCACTGTAAAGTAGCACATAGGCTGATTTGAGCATGGGATATGTTGTAAATATTTATATAAATAACACAGCTCCCTCCTTGGTTGAGCCGATTAGGAATTAGAATAGAGGAGAGTTTTCAGTAGCAACAATTAGGACTGTACAGTGATTTTCTGTAACAGTTTTCAACATGTTTTGTCATCAATAAAAGTGCAGTATTTTATCATTTTATGTGCTAAGTGTTAATTAGTTAAGGAGTGTTTTTCACCTCCTTCTAGATTAGGAAGTATGGGCCCACTTTCAGATCTAGAAGGAGGGATTTTATGGCAGGTTTTAATCTGTAATTTTGCTACAGCAAAATTAATAGATTGCTTGCCAGATTTCATTTTATTGTTTTTATTTTGTATTGTGTGATTTATGTTTTCTATTATGTTTGTGTACAGAATTTGTGTGTATGTCAGCTGACAAATTATATTAAGCATTTTCCTTTATGTTTTCCTTGCTTTCTATTTTAGCAACTTTCCATTTTCAGCATATTTCATTTTGCTATCAATTCCTGTAGCAGAAGCTTGACGACCTTTTGTGGCAGGGCATTGACAGGTGTTTTAGAATAAGTTTCAATTCTGCAAAAGTAGATTAGATTTCAATTCTGCAAAAGTAGATTAGATTTCAATTCTGCAAAAGTAGATTAGATTTCAATTTAGCAATTTCAATTCTGTCATTTCAATTCTGCAAAAGTAGATTAGATTTCAATTTAGCAATTTCAATTCATGCAATTGTAGTTAGATTTCAATTCTTGCAAATTAGAATTAGTTTTTATTTCTTGCAAGTTTCCATTCTACAGATTAGGTTTAGTGTGACACCAAAAGGCTAAACCAAATCTGTCTCACCCAATAAATGCTTGAAATCTAAATGCCTGAATTGTACTCTGCCCTAGCTTTCTATCGTAGACAGCCTTGGACACCACCCCGGATTGATAAATCATTGAGATTAAATGATGAGATTCAATGAAACTCATCAGATGGACCAAAGTGTATAGACCCAAGGAAAATTGGGGCTTAGGTATGAGGAGAATTTCTCATATGAATTTAGCTTTACTATCTAAGCAGGCGTGGCACCTCATTTTTGGTGAATAAAATGAATGGATAGCTATCATCAAATGAAAATATCTTCAAAATATAGAATTTCTAAGTGAATCAGTTCCAATCAGAGGTTCTGCTTTTTGGAAAGCAATTCTCAATTGTAAGGAACTCATCAAAAAAGTTTTAATATGGGTTTTAGGCAATGGTGAGAGGATAAATTGTTGGAATGACAGGTGGGCGAAGAATGAACCACTAATGCAATATCCTAACTTAGTCCAAATTAGAGATATCATGAAAGAACTAATTGGCAAAAAATTCTTCGATTATATGGTTGAGGACAGAGGCATAATGAAGTGGAAATAAATAAGGATTTAGGGATTTCAAGCAGAGTCAAATGATCTTTGTAACATTCTCGAGCAACAGTTTATCCCCACGAGACCGAAGGAATATCAAGTGACTTGGGCTCCTACGAAAAATGGATAGTTCACTATTAAATCAACTTACAAGCTTATGCTTGATGATGAGGATTTTGTCCTCCAAAAGGATTTAGTTTGGATAAAAAAATTAATTCCAAAAATTGTAGTCTTTTCATGGTTGGTTATCCAAGAAAGAATTCTAACCATTGATAATATGATGCGTAAAGGTATTTGTATCACTAATCATTGTTATTTGTGAATGGCTAATTAGGAGACCATTTATCACATTTTTCTTGAGTGCCCTTTTTCCTTGACTGTGCTAAGTGGGGTTTTTCAGGCCTTCAATATTTCTTGGGTTAAACCAGCCATCGTACTTGATTTGTTCATCCAGTTGCCTTACCCATTTTCAAGCCAAATACTTAGATACATGTGGACAATTTGTTTCAATCATTATATTTTGAAGGTGTGGTTAGAAAGGAACCATAGAGTCTTTAATGAGTCTATCCATGATCATCAAACTATAATTTCCAGGATCCTATCCTTTGCCAACAAGAATGTGAACCTTATCCCTTTTTATAGTCGTAAACCTCATCTACAAGAGACCATGATTGCTCAATATTTAAGCTTAACCTTGTTATATGAGTATGTGCCTAGGGTAGTCAACCCTAGAGCCAATGTTAAGTGGTCCCCACCTCCTACGGGTTGGTTTAAGCTTAATTTTTATGGAGCATCTAAGGAAAATTTTGGTAGAGCAGGCACTGGTGACATTGTGTGAGATCATAATGGGAATATTATGGTTGCATTTTTTGAATATTTGGGAACAAGGACGAACAATGAAGATGAATCTAGAGCGATGTGGAGAGGCCTTCAAATGACTCAAGACTTAGAAGGCAATTTGATCATAGAATGAGACTCTATGCATGTTATAAATCTCCTCAATAATTAGAAAATACCTCCTTGGAGGATTAAAACAATTGTTGAAGAGGCTAGGATCATTTTACAGGGAAGACAGGATAGAAAAGCCAAACATGTCTTGCGAGAAGCTAACAAATTTGTTGATAAGCTGGCCAATTTGGGTGTCGATGGTGACGGAATTTTCAAATGGGAACACAGTGTCCAAAGCGAAGTAGAGGAGCTTATTCAACAAGAATTTCAAGAATGATAGTCAAATTTACCAATAGGGAAGGCACTGTAAGTTCAAAGGCTATGATTATTCCCATCTCTTTTTTGAAATGGACTCATAATAAAAATTATCCGAGTTGTCAGTCTTGGTGGATGCTGCTTGGAAATACCAAAAAGACTAATGTGGATAGTCACATGTCAAATAACATGACTCCTAGTCATCCTAGTAATTTGAGGTTGGTTGATAATCACAGGGTAGGAAATAAATAATAATATAAGACTTCAAACCAGAGCCACGTGGACCACCAAATAGCCACCGCCATAAATCTAGCCAACAGGTTCTCTTCTCCAAGGCTGATTGGCCAAGACGGGATGTGGTCCCAAAGCACGTCATATATGAAAGAAAGCAATTACAAAATAATTATTAAGAGTAACTATCAATACAAAGCTTGTGGGAGATTTTTTCAATACTCTGCTATGTGTGTCTGCAACTTTTTGTTTCTCCACTATTTCAAGGAAGGGATCCGTGTCTTTTTGTTTTTTGTAATTATGATGTAGGTGTGTTTTCTCGGGGTATACCCAAAATGTTGTATGGGAAGTTTATTTTTGATAATAGGCTATGTGCCTTACCGGATGTAATGGCTTTGGTGGCATGTAGATTTTACATATATAGGATCCTTAGTAAGGACATGTTCATCAACAACCCTGGGCTGATTTTTGTAAAAGGTTTTGGGTTAACCTGTAAAACCCGATATTAATGCTATAGTATCTTATCTGCAAAAAAAAAATATTCACACAGAATCTTGTTTAATATCACATAAACATATAGAGAATTGTTAGAGACTCAATATGGTTCACACTCACAACAATGCTCAAGCACTTTCAATCTCTTTTTTACCATAGAAACATATAGATAATTGTTAGAGATTCAATATGTTTCACTTAAAAAAATGCTTAATCACTGTCAATATTTCCTTCAACTCAATCCAAAAATAAAGAACAATTTGTTTCACAGAACATGAACTATCACTCCAACACATTCAATCAATTATGCTCAATCAACTCTTCTCAACCAAACACTCAATGAAAGTTTATTCAAAAATGTTTATCAAAAAAACCTCACATAAAAATGATACTTATGATATTTCACAAACCCTAATCATGTATATGAATGCTCATTAAATATTTCCAACAATGCTTATCAAACAAGGTTTCTATCATCAACCTTTATTCTAGAAAAACCTTCATCAATCAATATTGGATATCTCAATACCAAACTCAACAATTCTCATCAAACAATCCTTTTCACTCCAACTTAGCATTCACAATATCCAATCCAATAATATTTTACTCACAAGGAAGATGTACCCATACCTTTTATTTTTATGGAGATATATATTCAAAACCTATCTTAACCACAATCAATTTTTCTTTGCCAACACCAGGGTTTGGTTACCACAACCTATCTCAAGATCTCAACAAAATTATTTTCTCAAAAATTATTTTTCATACAAAATATCAATTCCTTTTGTACACCTTATAATCTCCAAACTCACAATATTTAACTCAATAATTTCACAATAATAAAACACTTAACTATTTCCCTTGCACACCTTATAATCTCTAAACTCACAATATTTAACTCAACAATTTCATTAAAACAACATGCATAGAAAAATACCTTATACACCTTATAATCTCCACACCTTATAAATTTCAATCACAAAAAATCAAAATAAAATATTTTAATATTTCTTTACCTTATGACTCCCCTAAGCAATTAGCACTCACGACAATCTCAAAACAATTTTAATTTTCAACACATTGGAAAATAAAATCGAATGGCATACCTTTAGTTTGTTATCCCCACAAAAATTATCTTCGACGGATTTGACCATGCGATCTTGCACTCCCAACACCCTATCTCCAATATAGGCCACCAAGTGGGTTGTGTTCCTACATGAGACACACGACGCACGCTATCCCAAAAATATGCCTCACAAAAATGCTGAGCAAGTCAAATGAAGGCCTCTTCCTCAAAAATGTCGATCACATGGATAGAACCACGATATCCTCCATGTAATCCTTAAAAATTTCCGAACTACCACCTACTCCATCACCATCGATGGGATGTCAAACCACTATGTGGCCTTTGTTGCCTCGTTTCCCTCCAAGCTCATTGAAATGCAAATTGTCTTCTTCTTAGATGCAATGCTCGATATTCACTTTTCTCACATTCGAAGGTATGTTCATTAACTTTGGGAAATGAAAATCATTTTCTATATAAATGCACATTATATTTTGACTTCTCACATCGGCCTATTTTTTAATTTAAAAATTCGAAATTTAGTTTTTAAATATTAAATTTAAAAACCTTTCCCTCAATTATTAATTTAAATTAAAATTTTAATCAAATATTAAAATATTTTAATTTAAATTAAACCTTTTGAAAATTGCTCATTGGTCTTTTCAATTTGAACTTCGTTTTTCTTCACATTGTTATATGGCCCGAAATATTATAATAATAGAATATTATTATTTAATTTAAACTTGCTTCTCCTTCCTCAGGTCTTCATCCCTTGGGCCCTTTTTAGGCATATAATATTAAAAATAAATATTATCCTATTCCTTTCCAAGATCTTCTTACTTTTGCAAAAACCACTTAATGTCCTTAATGATGAAAAATTTAAATCGATATTCTTTTGACATCAATGACAACAAAACTACTCAAAATTTTCAATATATACACATTTTGTCACATTTACTCATGCTGATAAATTAGAAAATTTTAATGACATTTTGCTATAGATATTTACTCAATCTAACAATATTGTTATGGATTTGGATCATCTCCAAGTTCTTCTAGCACATTGGGCCAATGCTCCATGTATAATCAATCAGACCCCCCAAAGCACTCTTCTTAGGAGCGTTTTCGACCCCGCTCTCGCCATCGACCTTCGTCATATTCAAGAAGTGGTCTCATAGATAGTTACTGGTCCCAACCCTCACCAGTTAGGAAGAAACCTAATATTGATATTGCTTTTTCATCCTATTAGGTTGGGGGGTGGGATGATGTTCAACCAGTTTCACCTAGGCCAGTTGTTGCTTGGAGCAACGCGGGTTATAAAGGCCTTAATTGTGATTCATAGGGGTAGATTCCCATCCCATAGTCACTATTATTTTATGTAGTACAACATGCACGGGCACATTACCCCATATGCTATGGTTTATTTGATGTAATGATCATTGGTAACTTGTGTATTTTTGGTGGTTTTTTTTACTAACCCTTGTCAATGAGGGTTAGTTTGATTATGTATGGGGTGTGTTAACCCACCAACTTTATTTATTGTAAAGGCTTTTATCTTAATTTAATATAAATTTTCTTTTTTCATCAAAAATAAATCAACAAGATACAACATACACCGACAACAAACAATGGCCAAAATATCAAAACTGCAAGCATAAACAACATGGAACCCAATCAACAAAAACCATCTCAAATTCAATGCAATGATAAGGAAGTAAAAAAAAGCGATCACCTGATATCAACCCTATAAAGGAGATAGAAATCTCATGGAAACATGCCAGCCTTTGGGAAAAATCTTAGAGAGAAGGCATATATACAATTAGGCATAGATAATCAACATCCAATGCCCAAGGGTAGACATCTCATACAAGCTCATGGAAGACTAAGCATAAGATACAACCAAATAGAAATACCATATGAGCACCTCCTTTCACAAGGTAATTGGAAGTTACATAGGATGCATATCAAAAGGAGCAAAGGTGATAGAACCAAATCAACATACAATATTACTAAGTTGCTCAACCAACAACCATACTTAAGGGGTTTTACAATAGAACAAAACAAAATGGGGTGAATATATTAGCTTACAAGATTACAAGGAACAACCAAACTTCAGATTAGAATTCAACCAAATCAAGCTAACTATGAAAGCAAACACTATAAAATGTAGCAAAGCTAGCACTACATACTAGAAAACCAAATGAAGCTCAAATACCAATAAATATTCCAAATGATCTATTCAACGTTATCATAATAATTATCTCTTATACTAGTCTACTATAGTTCTTCCACTGCTTGAAGTGCACCTTCCAAGCTTCCAAGCTCTTTTACATCGTCCACCCCACCCTCACCAACCGCTTTTTAGGTAGTATAATAAGAGCTGAGATGAGGATCACCTTCTCAAATGGCTCCTCTTCCTTCTTGGTTGTTGACTGCCTTGCCCACTTTTTATAGGTAATGTCAAACAATTATGAAGGTAACATTCAAGAATTCAATATTACCTTGATAGCTTCCATCCTAACTTTACTCATAATTCTTAATTAATTTGGAGTTCCTTTATTTAATTAGACCAACTAGTTAATAACCTTATTAAACTTAGGAGAAACATTATCTTACTAATCACTGATGATATAGAATATCAATTGCTAATATTCACCTCCATCATTATTATTTTTCCTTAACGTTTTCAACATAAAAATATTTGAATAATAATTTAAGAATTAAATCTAATTAATCCTTTTATTTTTCTTTTATTTGAAGCTTCAATAACAAAGTAATTAATCTAAATTTCATCCAAATATTATTACCTCTAACTATAGATAATTGAATTAATTACTTACCAATTAATACCAAATGTTAATATTAATTATTAACATTGATATTAATAGTTCAAGTATTAGATAAGGGGACCAATACCCCTCATAAAAACCTATGTAAACCCATTAATTTTAATCAAATAACATTAGTTCAACTGGTTATATTCCTCAACATTCAAAAAGGAGACCAAGGTTCAAATATTACCCATCGATACATGGATAATATCCAAGTTTTGTTGTAATACCACTATGTGGTGATGATGTAATATGGGTGGGGCCCATCTCAGTCCCATATAACCAATTAAAAAATTTTAAGTTTTAATATCACTAACCATATTAATACTTTATTCAGATCAACCAACCAATTTTATAGTTCCAAAACATCAACAATACTAAGAATTTTCAAAGAAAAAATACACCAAGTTATTTTATCCTTAAGTAGGTGGATTTTTAAGATAGCTAGGATGTTATCCTCTGCCTACTAAGGATGAATATTTTTCCAATAGAAACCTCATGATACAATGGTGTATTCAAATAACAAGCATATATGAAAAAACATCTACATGAAGGGTATCCTTTTACCCTTGAGCTGTCAATGAACAAGTTATCCATCATTTTCCATATTTTTCTCTCAGCTTTGGTTGTTGTCCCATACCAAATCACTAGTGAGAGTACCTAGTCCTACAACCACAATTTCATAAATAGTATCATATTCCAAGAATAGAAATCAACACATAAAGTGCAACTACCCACTCTTATTGGCATCATAAAATTAGACTGCATTAGATATCCATACATAAATACATAAATCAAAGTCAATAATAAGTCCTACCAAGGAGGACCATTATAATTGCTACATATAGACCTATGCTAAAGGTATTCATTGATAAATTCACTCTTGACATCTATTTTATGAAATTTTTATTACCACAAAGAAACAATGAAAAATCATGTAAAAGGAATCCATACAAGCCATAGCAGCATTCCATTATGTATTTACACAAGTCTCTTTCTTAGAAAACCTCTTGGAAACAAGGAAAGCCTTATGTTTTCAATTTGATTAGTAATGCAAAAATCAATCTTGTTGACCCATATCTAACCAACAATATCATTTCCCATGTGCAAGAAAATCAAATATCAAGTCATATTCATCATGTGATAAGCATACTCCAAATGCATAGTTATATCTCAATCAAGCATCCCTTCACCTAAGTAAATATAGGAATATCTCCAAAATTATCAATCTTATTGAAGAAAGAATGAGATGGGGAATTATAATGATATTCATACATAAAGTAGAATTTTATCTTTAAGGAGTGTTCCATATCATTTGGGAAAAGGATAAGTTGTATGAGATATAAGAGGTAATATCTTATCAGTGAAAGTAGCATTAAAAACTATATGCACCTCCATTCCATAGGATTCTATATAGATATTCATAACAAAATCACTAGAAGAGGTAGTTTTAACCTATTTTAGAATAAACAAAGAAACACTTTAAGGTTATATTTATTATTTTTCTATACATATCTACTTATACACACATGCACATAACACAAGAAGATAAAATAGGGACATCTCTAAAATTTTATTTATAGTAAACTAACTTTTTATATATATTCTATTTCTATCATGGGTCTATATTATACCCTCTATGAGGTTTTCCATAAACAGTGAAAGATATGTCTATTTCTATGGGATGTACTTATTCCTCTTCTTACCTAATCTTAGTTACATGTTAATCTTATTGCTAGCTAGTATCATAGGTCCAAATATATTCTAGCACTCATTTTCCAATATTTCGTATATAAGAGTGACATCAATTATACTTATCTCCTTTATAACAACTCTTCGAACTTATATAATTTTATTATACTAAGAAAAATTATAAAATGACATCTTATATTGAAAAGTATAACTTGCACATATGTTGATAAAATAAAATGAAGGTTTTAGTGTATCTTCTTCTTAAGGGTGATCCATGTAGAGATCATCTCCTACAATTTATATTTGAGATGCTTCATCCTCATACAATATTCTATTATAGAAATCACTTTTCGTAGATGTGTGAAGGCAAAAGAATTTTTTGAGACCTTATTATTTGAAATCCTTTCCCACAAGTCATTTAGAAATGACATTACTATCTAACTTATAATTTATAAATTTTATAATAGGATATCCTTTTGTTGGATTGCCTATTATACATGGATAGTCAATTTTTATTATTATAGTGACAATAATTGGCACCCACTTGTATTGAATTTATTGGTATATAGATATGTGGTAACTCAAATTTTGGTTACAATAGACCTAGGATACTCAATAGCATGGAGATGCAAGACATCCATCAAAATGTAGAGGGTCACTCTTTTTAAGATGATGAATGTGCAAAAAATATTCTACAAAGGGACACATGATGTAGATATGAAAAATATGAGGAAATGTATATTTGAATTGTTGGGACCAAATAAATATAGAACTAAATCAAGGAATCCAAATCCTCAAAGCACTTCCAATTCTATATAGACTTAGTTATCATTACTAGGTTGAAGGCATCAATAGTGAACTAAAGTATATTTCTTTATGCAACATCACAACACGTGGAAAAGAAAATTATGCTTGAGAAAATACTACAATAAAAATGAAAATTTGATATATATGTATGTAAATAAAGTTTCATATTAACATTCTTGTTCATTTGATGATGATTTAAAAAACACACTAAAATATTTGAAAAGTTAAACCCCAAAAAGGTTATATGTTTAGAAAATAAATTGATGAAATATGGTAGTATTAACTATGATTAAATCATCATATCAATAAGGAATCATATCTAAATTAAAATGGTGAAAACATAAAAAGGATCTTATGAAAAAATATTATACCAAAAATTAAGCCCTACATAATTCAAAATCAAGCAAAGAATAGGCAAAGAAATTCATTGATATTATGTAATATTATTGGCATTTAAAAATAAACCTTGAAGAGATAGGAAATAATTTTTTTTAACAAGTTCACCTCACCATGAATATACACACTTATAATGATCAAAATATAAACAAATTAAAGTAATCAAACATATTATCCAAATAGTCAATAATAGAAAATAAACATGACACTCATAAAAGGAAAAGAAATGAAAAGGATAATGAAATTCTCATATACACCAATAATCCATCATGATAATGAGTAAATATCTTGTCAAGTGATGTATAAATGAATGTTTTTATTGGGTATAAATATCTAAAACCATACAATATCACATATCATTACGATTAAGTTGACATGTTATTGTATGATTATACAATGTACTAATCACCTCAAGATGTGAACATGAACCTATAGGATAAATAATGATATTATGCAATACAATATAAATTATGTAATGTATGGTCTATGGTGAATTTTGTACCCATCTTAATCTAAATTGGAGACACAAAGAGATAATCGTATGGAATATTCCTTCCTTAAGGGAAACTTTCACATACAAAGTTGATCTCATAACTTGATGAATGCAACCTTGAGCATGGATTTCACTAGAATGTCTAAAAATTGATCTAATAATGGCTGGATCCAATCCAAATCACTTAAAGTAATATTCACTAGATCAAATTATCCTTGAGAGTAAAGGTGATGAGGTTAGTGCATCCAAATCTCAAAATGATTAGTCCATTAATGCTCTATTATCTTGAGAACTAGCTAAATAATGATCTAATTTTTACAAAAGAGAGTGTTGTGATCCCTTTGAGAATAATAAAACTTCTAATGATCCATTATTATCCACTCAATATGTATTTCATATTATATACACTAGATAATACGCTTCCATAAAATATAGAGATATGTTATGCTATTTATAAGAAATCCAAAAAACTAACCCAAGTGTTGTAGGTGACTTGGAGAGGAGAGGGCAATCCTCCAAGGGAGGTCCCAGGTTCAAATCTCCACCCTACCAAAAAGCTGAATTGGGTATCCAAAATCCAATTGATAATGTTGGTGCGGGCAGGGTTGGGTGTGACCCCCGAGTGACTTTGATTGTGTAGAACCCCTTGTTCGTGGTCTCTCAGACCAAGGCGGCTCCATAAGGGATTTTTTGCTTAAAAAAAAAAAAAAAAAAAAATCCAAAAAACTGATCCTAAGGTAAGATAAAACAAATAGCTTGAAATGAAATTATAGTTATTAATGTCATCATCCCAATTTCCATAAAAGTAGTCTTGCAATATAATTTAAGCTTTAATAGAGTAATGAACACACAACTAAGTCAAACATTGATGTAATGAATTTTTTCTTAGTAACAGGATAATGATTTTTCTAAGGCAAGTGCATGTATCTAAAATATAAAATAACAAAAAAATATTATGTTCAATCAAATACAACTAAAAAAAAAACATTCCCCATATGAATTAAGATAAAGTTTTCCACCCAAAGAATTTCTAAATCCTTTGGTTCATGTATATACTTAATAAATTTAGATTTCCAATGATGAATATCACCAATATGAATTACTTAGTGAGATTCTATACATCATGATGCTCAATTAAACATCATGCGTAAATTAACATTGACAAAATAAATAATTGAGAAAGAAATTGTAAATTTTGATAAAAAATTGCTTAAGGATCCTACATAACCTCATTTAAGTGCTTCATAATATTGAATACCAATGGTGTAAGTCATTGTTGCACAAATCTAGGCAATTGCTATATATAGACCTATGACCAAAGGTCTTCATGGATAAATACACTCTTGACATCCATTTATGAAATTTTTATTATCATAAAGAAACAATGAAAAATAATGTAAAAGGAGTTCATATGAGCCATAACAAAATTCAAGTATGTGTCTATTCAAGTCTCTCTTTCTTAGAAAACCTCTTTGAAATAAGGTAAGCCTTATGTTTCTCAATTTCATTAGTAACACAAAAATAAATCTTTTTTAGCCATGTTCAACCAACAATATCCTTTCCCATGTGCTAGAAAACCAAATATGAATTATTATTCATCATGGGACAATAATACTACACATGCAAAGTTATCTCTCAATCAAGTATCCCTTCACATAAGTAATGATAGTAATATCTTCAACATTATCAATCTTATTGAAGAAAGAATGGAATAGGGGATTATAATGATATTCATACATAAAGTAGGCTTTGAAATTTAGGGAGTGTTCAATATCATTTGGTAACATGATGAGATATAGGAGATATGTAAAACTTATTAGTAGAAGCAACATTAAGAATTATATGCACCTCCATTCCATCAAAATATATATGGATATCCACAAAAAAATCACTAGAAGGGGTACTATTAACATTTTTTAGGATGAACATGGGGACACTTCAAGGTTATAACTATTATTTGTCTATACATATCTACTCATAGACACACGAACTTAAAAATAGAGGAGTAAATTTTTACACCTCTAATATTTTATTTATAATAAACCAACATTTTACATATATTTGTTTTCTATCATGCATCCATATTATAATCTTTGTGAGCTTTCTCATATAAGATGACAAGAGATGTGCATTGCTAAGGGATGTAAATATTAATCAGCTTCGTTAATCTTAGCTACATACTAATCGTGTTGCTAACCTTTATCATAGGTACAAATGTGTTATTGCATTCACTTACCTATATTACTTATACAATGAGTGGTATTGACTATAGTGATATTCTTGGTAACAACTCCCCCAACATATATAAATATTTTATCCTAAGAAAAATTATAAAATGCTCTCTTGGATTGAATAAAAAGAGACATTAAGGGATATTATTAGCTTGCGCGTATATGAATAAAAGAAAAAAAAATAGTGTATCTTCTTCTTGAGGGTGATCCCTCTGGAGATCATCTCCTAGAGCTTATCTTTGAGATGCTTGATCCTCATACAATATTGTATTAGAAAAATAATATTCGTAGATCAGTGGAGGAAAAATAATGTCTTAACACCTTATTTCTTGAAATCCTTTCCCACAAGTCAATTAGAAATGACATTACTATCTAAATTAGAATTAATAAGTTTTCTAATGGGATATCCTTTTGTTGGATTACTATATTTACATGGATACTTAAATTCTAATTTGTCTTCTAGACATTCTTATAATTATGGTTATTCACATTAATTGACACCCACTTGTATTGAATTAAACCCTAGATAGATATGTAATAATTCAAATTTGGGTTATAATAGACCTAAGATACTCCATAGCATAGAGTTGCAAGATATCCATTATAATGTAGATGATAACTCTCTTCAAGATGATGATTGATGTGCAAAACATATTCTACAAAGAGACACTTGATGTGGAGATGACAAATATGTGGAAATGCATATTTGAATTTTTGTGACCAAATCATTATGGAATTGACTAAAGGAGATCAAATTATTTAAGCACTTCCAATTCTATATAGATCTGGGTTGAAGGCATCAATTTTGAACTTAAGGCTAGTTATTTATAAAAAATCACAACAAGTAGAGTGAAAAAGTATATGATGATTGAGAAAATGCTACAAAAATTTAATCATTTGATGTATATTATTAAATGAAGTTTCATATCAACATTTTTTTTATTTGATAATGATTTCAAAAATATATGAAAATATTTGAAAGGTTAAACCCAAACAAGGTTATGTATTTAAATTTATGGAATGTGATAGTATTAACCATGATTAAATTTAAGAATCAAGAAGGAATCACATTTGAGTTAAAATGGTCAAAAAAAAATTATGAAATATTATTATACCAAATATCAAGCCCTACACAATTTAGAAGCAAGCAAAGAACAAGAAAACAAATTCAAATATGTTATGCAATATTCTTGGCCTTTCAAAACCATATTTGAAGATATGGGAAGTTAAAAAATATGAGCAAGTTCAAATCACCAAGAATATGCATACTTATAAGGAAATTCAAAATATAAAAAAATCAAGTGAATCAAACATTTTATCCAAATAGTCAATAATACAAAATAAACATGATAATCATAGTAAGAAAAATTGAAAAGTATAATGTGATTCTCATATACACCAATAATCCATCTTGATAATGAGTATTTATATTTTCAAGTGATGTATAAATTAATGTTTTAATAGGGTATAAATACCTAACACCATCCAATATCATATATCAATATAATAAAATTGACATGATATTGTATGACAATACAATGTACTGATCACCTTAGGAGGTGAACATGGGCCTATAGTATAAATAATAATACAATATAATACAATATCAATTAGGTAATGCATGGTCTATGGTGAATTTCATACTTCTCAACAATATTTATAATCTGAATAGAAGCCACAAAGAGAGAACCTTATGGAATATCTCCCTTTAAAGGAAACTTTCACATAAAAAGTTGATCTTATAAT
This sequence comes from Wollemia nobilis, assembly GCA_028583015.1. Lineage (NCBI taxonomy): Eukaryota > Viridiplantae > Streptophyta > Pinopsida > Araucariales > Araucariaceae > Wollemia > Wollemia nobilis. The sequence goes on along the minus strand of JAQPPZ010017225.1, from coordinate 2,954,177 downwards.
TTTATGAATGTAACCTTGAGCATGGATCTAACTAGCATATCTAAAACTTTATCTACTAAAGGCATATGTACTAGCTCAAATTTTTCGTGAGAGTAAAGCTAATGAGATTAGTGCATCCAAATATCAAAATTATTGAGTATAATGGTTAAGAGAGTACTTGAAAGCGTTAGAAAAATTTGAGTGCTCTCAGAAAAAGAGAGACATTTTTCGCAGGACTGCCCAAAATGCCGAACTCGTTTCGGCCATATCTCACTCATCCGAACTCGGATTGAGCTGAAATTTTGAGGGTAGATGCCTGAAAAACCCTAGAATGTCTCCACCAATTTTCATATCATTTGGAGAAACACATATCCTAGCACATCCATATGTGTGAACAATATATTTGGCAGGTGGCTATGCGAGGGTTTCATCTGGGTTGAGTGCAAGCAGCTCCAGAGGTTGGTTTTTAGGGCCTTCGGGACCTAGCGGCCAATATTTTTGTGGTTTATGCTCAATATTTTAGTAGGAAATGTTGTAGGGGATACAAGATGGGTTAGAAATTTGTCTTTCAAAAGATCATACTGTGAACTTGAGTGACAATGACTTCCAATTTGTTGCACAAAAGAAAAGTGAAAACCATACCTTTCCACGGCATCTAGGGCAAGGATTAAAGAGACCACGAAATAAGTTTCAAGTAGTTGATCAAAAAATGGCTCATATCTCAAGTGAATCTGGTGCTAATGTGCACCCACAAAATAATTCTACTATGAAAACCCCTATCAAGGGTAAGAATTTTGAAGAATCAGTCCCAAAAATGAATTTTAGGGATGCCCTTCATGGTGGACAGCCTCAGCCCAATGCTAATATCAATATTAGGGCTTCTCATAAACCTCTAAGAATGCCTAAGATTGATCCCAGGAAAATGGAGTCAGGATGTCTTAAAGCAGCTAATGGAACTCCTATTGTTAAGCTTGATATGGGTAACATTCAGACTGGCATTGAAGATTTGGAAAAAAGAGGACTAATTTGTCGGTTCGTGGGTTTTCGTCCGAGTCTATCTGCTTTCAAAGTCTGGGCTGAAAAAAGCTGGAAAATTAAAGGTGAGTTACAAATCTCTATTTATCCAAATGGTTATTTTCTTGTTTTATTTGCTAACAATGAAGATAGAGAGAAAACTTTTCAAGGGGGTCCTTGGTTTTTTGGAAGGGTAGGGATTTTCATGAAGCCTTGGCATACTAAATTTAAAGTCGAAGAAGAGATGCCTTCTATAGCTCCCGTGTGGGTTAGACTCTTTGGCCTCTCTATTGAATTTTGGAATCCTACTATTTTTTCTTCAATTGGAAACTCTTTAGGAACTTTTATGATGATTGCTGATTGTACTCAAAATTTTGAACATATTATTTATGCTCAAATTTGTGTTTTAATGGATTTTGACAAACCCCTACCTAAAAATATCACATTACAATTTGGGGAAGACACTTGGGAGCAAGTAGTGGACTATGAGAACATTCCTTTTCGTTGTAGAATTTGCCATGAATATGGTCATTTGGCCAATGCTTTCCCAAATAAAATTCTTGATCAAAATAAAGAAGATATAAACTCAGCAGGTTTCCAAATACCTAAGAAGAAGAACACTCAGAAAAAACTAGTAATGAAGGATCAATCAAAGTCATTTGCTAATATGTTTGAAATCCTTTCCACAAATGATGTCCCAAGTGAGGAAGAGGAAATAATGGAAACTAAAATCTTAGAAACACAATTTAAATATGAAGGAAAGAACTCAGAGACAAACCAACAAATCCAAGGTTTTCAATAGAAAAAAAAGGAGAAAATTTACACAAGAAAAACAATATTTCAAATGTCAAAACTTCAAATAATGCAGGTCCCAATATAGACTCCATTGAACCATCTAGTAAAATTTTGGTTGTGTATGAGCATTCTTCAAGGTTAGAAGCCATCTCAGATTCAATTGGAATAAGTCAAGAAACAGGGAAAAAAAATTGAAGATGGATTCTAATAAAAAATTAGGTCGCAAGACCAATCAATATCATATGGTAAAAGAAGGTGAAAAGCTTGTAGAGGAAGGTAAGATTAATGCCCTTCCCAACATTTTTAGCCCTGGTATTAATGAAGATCATCACTTGGAATATTAGAGGACTCAAAGGGAGTCTTTCAAAACAAAATGAAATTAGAAGAATGATTCGAGATAAATCATCCACATCTTGTTTTCCTTCAAGAAACAAAGATGTCAATGGAGGATATGGACTTAATTGCCAGTAAAATTTGCCCAACTAGAAAAGTGGTTTCCCTCAGTTCCCAAGGGACTTCGGGTGGCATTGCTTGTCTTTGGGACCCAAAAGAGGTAGTTATTCACCATATGGTTGGCAGTTGGGGTTTGTTGGCTATAGCTATTCAAAGTAGACATTCCAACAAGATTATGCTCTACATTACTATTTATGCCCCGACTTCTTTGGAGGAAAAAAGAAGACAGTGGAAGGATATTACTCATATTATCTCTCATTTTCCTAAAGCTTGGATCTTGATCGGAGGAGATTTCAATACCATCCTCTCTCTGGATGAGAAAATGGGGGGAAATAGAAATTTGGACAAAAGTACTTGACCTCATGAGCGAATATATTGCAAACCTCCATCTTGTGGATATCCAACCGAGATAATGGCCTTATGACTTGGTCTAATAGAAGGCAAGGCTTAGCTTGTATAATGGAGAGATTGGATAGGTTTTTGCTCTCTGAAAATTTCTTAATCCATGGTCACATTCCTAAAGTGAAGACTCTTAATAATGTTGGTTCGGATCATTGGCCAGTCATGGTGGAAATGTGGAAAACCAATGTGAGTTTCTCTCCTTTTCATTTTCAATTAATGTGGCTTAGAGACATTTCCTTCAGACCTCGTGTGCAACAATGGTGGAAGGAAGGTAAACCTAGGCATGGGACTAAGATGTTCTATTTTGCCAAAATATTGCAATACATTAAATCCAAAATCAAGACTTGGAACTGGAAAGAGTTTGGGGATGTTCATAAAAAAAAACATGAAGTTATTGCTCATCTTGAAAATTTGAATCAGAAAATCCGTTTAGATGGCCTCACAGAGAAGAGAAGTGCGGATGAAATTAAACTCACAACTCGGTTAGAGGAATGGGAAAAAGAGAAGAAATCTTATGGAAGCAAAAATCTAGAATTCAATGGCTCAAAGAAGGAGATCGAAACACAAATTTCTTCCACAAATCTCTTCTAGCTCGAAGATCTCACAACTTTATTTCTTCCTTAAAATCAGATTCCGGAGATGTTGTTTATACTTGGGATGGCATGAACTCTATTGTTGTTGATTACTTTTCCAATATTTTTATTGCTACTCCTCTTGACTCGACTTCACAACAAAATGTTCTTCAAGCAATCCCTTCTCTTATCACTTTTGAGGAGAACTCTATTTTGACTGCTCCTATTACTATCAATGAGCTTCAACAAGTAGTTTTTAAAATGCAAAAATGGAAAACCCCAAGTCTTGATGGTTTTCCTATTGAGTTCTACCAAGAGTTCTGGGATATCCTTCATGTTGATTTATTAGAGGTGGTGGAAGAAGCCAGGAAATCCAAAGAAATTTTGAAGGTTATCAATAAAAATTATATTACTCTTGTTCCAAAAGCTCAAGAGGTTGATCATATCTCAGCTTTTAGACCTATTGCTTTATGTAATGTTCTTCTCAAAATTATTACTAAAATCATGGCGAGAAAGGTTGAAGCCTCTTTTGCATAAGATTATTTCCCTAGAGCAAGGGGGATATGTGGAAGGACGTCAAATAGTAGATGAGATAGTTCTTGCTCGGGAAGCCATCCATTCCATGGATATGCAAAATTCTCCTTCTATGTTCATCCGGTTAGACTTATCCAAAGCTTATGACAGAGTGGATTGGCACTTCCTTATCAAAGTTTTGAGGCAATTTGGTTTCTCTAAGGATTGGATGGATTGGATTATGGGATGTATCTCTTAATTTTCCTACTTAGTTCTTATCAATGGCAGGACTTCTCAGTATTTCCTAGCTTCCAGAGGTATTAGGCAAGGTGACCCGCTATCCCCTTATTTATTCATCATTCTTGTCTGAATGCTTGGGTAGGACTATAACCAAAAATAGGGAAAACAAAACTCTTGAGGGAGTTACCATTGCTCATGGAGCTAGACCTATCTCTCATATTCAATTTGTGGATGACTCTACCCTTTTAGGTAAAGCTAAAAGTCGAAAGCTTCTAATATTAAGGAAATTATTAGCTATTTTCCTAAGGCTATTGGGCAGTTGATCAATGAAGACAAATCTAAAGTTATTTTCTTTCACTGCTCTGCTAGACAGGAATCCATGGTCTTGGATAAATTAAGATATAAGAAGACCTCTCTTCCAATCACTTATTTAGGTATTCCCATAAATATTAAAATGCAAAAAAATAAATATTGGAATTGGTTGTTGGACAAAGTCAAGAAGAAAATTGGAAAGTGGACCAACAAGTGGATTTCTTAGGGGGTAGAATCACCTTGGTAAAATCAGTCCTTCAAGCTATTCCTATTTATGTTTCTTCCGTTTTGAATATCCCAAAGGATGTTCTTCAAGAATTGGATCAAATCAGTCATCGTTTCCTTTGGAGTGGTACTAAGGAGAAAAGAAAATGGGCCTTGGTGAAATGGGATACTTTATGTCTTCCTAAGAGTGAAGGGGGGTTAGGATTTCGGTCTTCAATTAATAACAACAAAGCTTTAGCTGCTAAATTATATTGGAGGATGTTGCATAACCCCAATGCTCTTTGGGCCAATAATCTTCGTGCTAAATATGCTGAGAACAAAAGTCCTGAAGACCTTGTTCGCTATCAACTTCCTACCAAAGGTTGTCCCATTTTAGCAGTTCTTAAGACTGGTGAGGATTTGATAAAGAAAAAATTATTTTGGATCATTCATAATGGTCAACATGCAAATTTTTTGGAAATATTCTTGGGATGGTCACAAGCCTTTGATAACTCAGTTTCCGATTGGAGGCCTTGGATGGAGGAGCTTCACCGAGCTAATTGGATAAAGGTGGCTAATTACTATCGGTACCATACTAGTAATTCAAAGGTTGGTAGATATTGGATCCCTATTGAGGACTGGCCTATTCAAATCCCAGAAAGGCAAAGACAAGATATCCAAGGCATCCTTCATATGAGATCCCTCTCTTGGTCCCATGAAAAAGATTGTTTTGGATGGAACAACACTACTAAGGGTGAGTATTCAGTTGCTCAAGGTTATTTGACCTTATGCCATAATAATCCCAACCATTCTTCTGACATATTTTCTCAATTGTGGGCTCAAAAGCTCCGGCCTAAGGTGAGGTTCTTTAATTGGATTTTATTGCATCGTAGGGTTCTTACTGGTGAGCAACTTATGAAGCGTGGTTTTCATGGCCCTTTTAGATGTGAAATGTGTGAAAAGAATGTAGAAAATATCAACCATATTTTTATTGAGTGTACTTTAGCCTCTGAGCTATGGAGGAGAATGGCAACTTTACTTGGCTTACAGTGGTCCAATTTTTTCACTTTTGAACGACTTTGGAGGGATTGGCCTAATCAAGAGGGTGTTGATCATTTTATTAGGCGAGTTAGTTTGGATGGGTTCTACCATTCTTCTTTGGAATATTTGGAATGAAAGGAACAACCAAATTTTTAATCAAGATAGGAAGGATATTCACTATATTTGGCAAAAGACCATAGCCAACTTAGTTGAATCGGTCCATCAACTCCTTAATCACCCCCAAAACTCCCACCAAAGATGGGATCAAGTGATGCAAATATTGAAGATTAAACCTTCTAAGGGCAACCAACTTAAATGGAATGTGAGTATTAGTAAGATGGATAGGACTAGAAATTGGCAACCTCCTCCTAAGGATTTTGGAAAAGTCAATACTGATGGAGCCTCTAGAGGGAACCCTGGAAAAGCTAGTGTGGGAGGAATTGGTAGACTTTCAGATGGCTCCCTGGTTTTTACTTTTGTTGAGAATTTGGGTATTCTTTCCAATAACCTTGCTTGAGGGGTATGGTATCCTTAGAGGCCTTCAGGAGGCTACTAAGGTTGGATGGGAAAAGGTGTTAGTTGAGTCGACTCTCAACTTATGATTAATCTCTTGAAGACTCCTTCTAAGAATCATAAGGTGGATTGGAGAATAAAAAGAATTATTGAGAAGATTCAGTTAATCCGGATGGGATTTTTGAAAGTTGATTACAATCATGTGGTCGAGAGATCAAAACAAGAGTGTTGATGCTTTAGCTAATTGGGCTTTGGACAAAGGTGATCTTACTTGTTATGGCCACCCTCCTATATGGTGGGCTTCTCAAATTAGGGAAGCTCTTCTTTCTATCATTTCTTTGGATGGCTCCGAGTTCGAAGGTACCTAGTTTCTTCTTGTTTTTTTTTTTTGTTTCTCTTTGGTTCATTCAGTTTTTTTAGTTCCCTAGCTCATTCTATTCTTTATTTTGTTTCCTCTGTTGATTCTTGCATTAATAGTCTTCTGGTCTAGATAGGTCATTGTTTTGTTCATTTTTTTTTCTTTTGTCTTCTTTGTTTAGTTTTTTAAGGTGGGTGGGTTCTTTTGTTTTGTTTTGTTTTTGTGTTCTTTGTGTTGTTTTTTGTTGTTCTTGTGTTTTGTTGTTTTGTTTTTTTTTTGTTTTTTGTTATTGTTCTTGTGTTTTTTTTCGTTCTTGTTCTTGGGTTTCTCTTTGTTTGTGTTATTTCATTTTTTTTTATGTGTGAGTGTTTTCTATGTTTTTTATTTTTGTTTATTGTCTGTTGTTGGTTGTTTTTATTTTTATTTTATTTTTTAGGTTTTGGTTGTGTTTATTTTTCATGTTTTTTTGGGTTATGTCTTTGTAGTGTGTTGTTGTTTTTGTCTTGTTTGTGTTTTGTTATGTGGTTCTTGTGTTTTTCTATGTGGTTTGTGTTGTGGTTTCTTTTATCTTATTGTGCATGTTTGGTTGTGCTTTTGGTTTTGACACACTCAAGGAGCATGTTTTTTATTTTATTTTATTATTTTTGTTGTTATTTACTTTTTTTAATTTGGTTTTGTGTGTTTGTTTGCTCCTTGAGTATGTCAAAGGTGGTAGGCCAGGTCCGAGTCCTGGGCATTTTTGGTGGAATGGATACCCATGCCTCCTTGGGTCTTACCCGAAAGTGGCATCCCTTTTGGGATGTTTTCCACAAATAAAAAATATATATATCAAAATTATTGGCTAATTGATGCTCCATTAACTTGCGAAATTTCAAGATAATGATTTAATTTAAAAAAAAAAAAGAGTATTGAGATCCTTTTGAGAAAAATAAAACTTCTAAAGAACCATTATCATATATTCAATATGTTTTACATCTTATATACACTTAAATATTATTGTTCCACAAAATATAGATACATGGTATCCCATTTTGTAGAAATCCAAAAGCCTAGTTCTAATCTAAGAGAAAACAAGTAGCTTGAAATGAAATGATAGTTATTAATGTCAACATCCCAATTTTAATAAATATAGCCTTGCAATATAATGGAATTTTTAATGGATGAATGAACACCCAACTAAGTCAAACATTGATCTAGTGAAAAAATTTCTTAGGAACATTATAGTATTTTATTTTTGGCAAGTGCATGTATCTAGAACAAAACATAATAGAAAAAAATTATGTTCAATCAAATGTGATTCATATTAAAAAATTGCATTAACTATAAGATCCAATAGGTATTAGTATCAAACAATATAACAAGATAAATTATAGATTGAAACCACAAAAGAATATAATAAGAACTATCATGCAATCCACCAATTGAATAACTACAAATAATGAATTAACTCCAAGATTTTCACCCCAAGGGATATCTAAATCCTTTGTTTCTTGTATTTGATTAGAAAATTTAAACTTCCAATGATGATTAAGTCACCAATATGAATTACAATAGTGAGAATATATTCATAATGATGCTTAATTAAACACCATGTTGAACCTCACATTGCCAAAATACACAATTTAGAAATAATGTCTAAATATTCATATAAAATTACATAATGATCCTACTTAATCTCGTTTAACTACTTCCTAATATTGAAAACCAATGATGTAAATCCATGTTGTAAAAATCTAGGCAATTGCTTCATATAGACCTATGCCTAAAGACCTTCATGGAGAAATTCGATCTTAACATCCATTTTATGAAATTTTCATTATGACAAATAACTAAGAAGCAATGAAAATAATGTAAATGAGTCCTTATGAGCAATAGAAGCATTCAAGTATGTGTCTATTAAATATTATTTTTCTTAAAAATCCTCTTAGAAATAAGGTAAACCTTATATTTCTCAATTTGATTGGTAGCACCAAAATTAATCTTGTTGACCCATTTTCAACTAGCAATATCCTTCTCCATGTGCAAGAAAATCGAATATTAAGTCTTATACATCACGTGATTATCATACTCCACATGCATATTTATCTCTTAATCAAGCATCTCGTCACCTACGTAAAGATAGTAAGATCTCCAACATTATCAATCTTATTGAAGAAATAATGGAATGTGGGATTATAATGATATTAATATGTAAAGTAGGCTGTGATATTTAAGGAATGTTCAATATAATTTGGGTAAAGGATGATACATAGAAGGTATAACATGTAATATTGTATTAGTAGAAGCAATATTAATAACTATATGCACCTCCATTCCATCGGTCTCTATATAGATATCCACAAGAAAACCATCAAAAGAGAGAGTGATATCCTTTTTTAGGATAAAAAGGGTACATATTAAGATTATGTTTATTATTTTTCTATACATATCTACTTATACACACATGCACATGCAAAAATAAGAAAAAATGGGTACACCTCTAAAATTATATTTATAGCAAACCAACTCCTCAAATATATTCTCTTTCTATCATGGGCCCATTTTTTAATCTCTATGAGTTTTTCCATAAATAGGTAAAGATATTTACATTGCTATGATATGTACATGTTTCATCTTCATAACTAATCATGTTGTTAACTATGATCATAGGTCCAAATATATTATGACACTCACATATCAATATTGTGTATACAAGGAGTAGCATCAAATATACTTATCATATTGGTAACAACTTCCCCAAATTATATAATTATGTTGTCCTAAAAAAAATTATAATATGCCTTGTTGCATTGAAAATAAAGAGACACTAAGGGTTAGTATCAAATTGCACATATACTTATACAAGAAAACATAGGTTTTAGTGTATATTCTTCTTGAGGGTGATCCATCTAGAGATTATCTCCAAGAGGTTATCTTTGAGATGCTTGATCCTCATACACTATTCTATTAGAGAAATTATTTTTCCTATATGGGTGGAGGTAAAAAAAATTCTTGAGACTTTATTATTTGGAATCCTTGCCCACATGTCATTGGGAAATGGAGTTTCTATCTAACTTAGAATTTATAATTTGTCTAATAGAATATCCTTTTGTTGGATTACCTGATTTACATAGATAGTCACGTCCTAAACTTTCTCCTAGAAATGCTTATAATTAGAATTACTGGTATTAATTAACATTCACTTGTTTTGAATTTAACCCTAAATAGATATGTGATAAGTTAAATTTATATTATAATGGATCTAGGATAGTCCATATCAAGGAGTTTCAATACATCTGGATACTTTTAAAGAAAGGCCTAATATGGAGTTTAGGGGATGAGAGAAAAATAGACTTCTAGAATGACAAATGGATTACAAAAAAACCCTAATTGAAGATCCTTCTCTATCCAAGCTAAAATCCTACATAGACCTATAAATAGGACACAAAGTTTTAGATTTCATAAGGTTTCATATTAACAAAGCCAATTGGGAAATCATTAGATGCAATATTCATCCTATTGAATGCACCAGAATGAATTCCCTCTTGCACTCCACCATCATTCCCTCCAGAAATTCTAAAGATCTCCTTTTTTGGAAGCCTTCAAAGAGTGGAAAATTCACTGTCAAGTTTGCTTATAAATTACTTATTAAAACTGAGGATATCTTTCTTCCTTGCAACCTTGTGCGTATCAAATCCCTCATCCCCAAAGTGCCCTCATTTGCCTAGCTCACCATTCAAGAAAGGATCCTTAATATTGAAAACCTGATTAGAAAAGGCCTTACCATTCATAATAGGTGTCCGCTATGTTTATCCGCATGGGAATCCTCCCTCACATCTTCATCCACTACCCTTATTCCTCGGCCATCCTTGACTCCATATTCCAATATTTCCACATCTTGTGGGACAAACCCTACTCTATCGTTGGCTTTTTTCTCCAATGGCCTAGACCCTTTCATAATTATCGTCTCAAGTTCCTTTGGAAAACCTATCTTCACCATTTCCTATGGAAATTATGGATTGAAAGAAATTATACAATCTTCTCCCAACAACCTTCTATCTCAGAGCTGATTTCCAGCAAGATCCTATCCTATGCCAAAAAAATATTTACCCTCATTCCCCCTTCCCCTCGCCCTAACTCCAGTTTTGAGATGGCCTTAGTAAATTATTAGGACTTATCCTTGGAGGATTTGCATCCTTAAATTAATCCTAGGATCAATTCCAAATGGATTCCTCCACCGGTAGGGTGGTTTAAACTAAATTTTGATGGGGATGTGAAAGGAAACCTAGGAAAAGCAGGAGTAAGAGGTATCCTCAAAAACCATCAAGGATAAGTCATCATCACCTTTATGTAAGGGTTGGGATTTTATACCAATCATGTTGTTGAGGCTAAGAGCATGTGGAGAGGTCTCTCCCTTCCAAAAAATTTCCCAACAAGTTAATTGTCAAAGGAGACTCCCTAAATATCATAAGCTACATAAAAACAATAGCAATCCTTTTTGGAGGGTTACAAGTTACATTGAGGGTTCCAGGAGGTTTATTATTCATATGCAATAATTCATCTTCCAACAAGCCTTTAGAGAGGTCAATGGTGTAGCAGATAGATTAGATAACCTTGGATTCCATACACCTAACATTCTCACATGGACAGATGACATCCCTAATGAAATTCGTACCCTTATGGATCAAGAAAATCCTCAAGTTGATAATACTAATATTTTTTATCATTAGGATCTACTTCTTCAGTATCCTCATCATGTGTTAGATGCATTACATCAGTGTCACTGCCAGCTAGTTGCCAACATGGGTAGGGAATATTCCACAAGAGGCCAAAAGGAACGTGATCCAAGAACTCTTTACCAATGATTGGAAACCATGTGTCCATGCAGACCAGTATCCACCATAACAAGAACATATTTGATAGGTTCAATTTTTTGGAATTCCACACTAACCTTTTTTTAATTGGTGGCAAGATTTTTCACTCATGTGCAATGATTTGGGTGGCGCTCCAACATCCAATAAACTATTTCACGAAGATATTTATTCCAAAACCATCAATTACTTCCTATCATGGTATTGCATCAACATTGGACCAAGCAATAACCAAGTCCAAGACACATCGAAACAATTCTTCACAGTCTCCAAAGATTGAATTACCAATGGCAATTTGGCTTGAATGTGGATTGTCTTCATGGGATGGGAAACTAGAAATGTTTTTAGTCCCAATATCATGCATGGGTGTCTGAATCTTATCCTCATGAAGGTTATTGGTAGTAATGACAATATGTGTCATCATTATAGAACCATATCGTGCAGCCATAAACCCAATCAATGCAAAGGAAAATTATTCATCATCACCAGTCACCCTAATCTTCTTGGGGATTTTCCTTTTCTAGGCAATCATTTCCAAAAAAGCCATGATAATTCTAAAACCCTAGTACCAAATTTGAAATCCTACACTGATATCATTAACACAACTCTTGGAAAGTGGGGTGTTCTCTATGGGTCTCTTCCCATAAATCCATCATAGGTTCCCTTTGTGTCCCCATCACTTGCGATTCCAAATTCCTTCTCATGTTTACCCCCCATAATCACTGGTGCAAAGAGCTACCTATCCTGTATTCCCCTATTCCTCCCTTTGGTTCTTTTTTTATCCCCCATCCATCAACCCATCATGAATTTCATTAATTCCAGCAAAGTTGAATTCAATATCCTCACAGAGAGAATCCTTACTGAGCAAAACTTTTTCTCCTTCCTTCACATGTTTACTAGTGAGCAACTTGATATTACCATGATCTTTCTAGATACCTAGGAAAATAGTTGTGTTATAGTCTGAGTACAAAGATTCTATATGGATTTTAATCTCCTATCTGTTATCATTGGTCATCCAACAAAAGGGTGCTCCATCCATAGGGAGAAACACAAATGTTACCTAATATTGACTTGTTTTTTTTTATAGTTAGGATAGTGCACATTAATGGGGAATGTTAGAATATTCTAATGTGCACTATACCTTCACCTTGAAACTTGTCAATTTCCTTGATAAGTGTCATGTTTTTATTATAGGCTCATGCCTATATATTGTAACTCATATTTTGTATAATTTATCTCATCTTTTGTTCATTACTAACATTTGAGGTTGAATTGAAGGAGTTCAAAGATAATGACATAATATTAAAAGGATCTAAGGTAGGGATATTTAGGAGGGACTTCTCAATGCTATGGAATGACATGATGAAGCCTGTTATGGAATTCATCATAGTCGATGACCCTAATAAATTTCTATGCAACTTTCACTTTTCTTTCATAAATCACTTCCATGACATTAACCCAATCAATATTCCTCAGTTTCTAGTCAAATCAATGAACTACTCCATCACCTCCTGTAGGAATAATAAAGGCATAGACATTCCCTCTCATCAAGGCATGTTCAAGGTTATCTACAACCACATCCTAGCCCATAGCCCTAAGGCCAACCCAAGTAAACCCAACCCAACCATGATGTTTTTTGGGCCTCCTTCCCTCTTGTACCTAGTCGAAAGAAAAAGGAAATCCATTTAAGCTATCACAAAGCTTAGGGTGAGGACGAGCATCAAGTTTGACAAAGCGAAAGGGCCCTCCAGGAAGTTTGCCCATATTTAGGATCAGGCTAGGAAAGGAAGCCAGAAAGTGATAGATATCAAGACATATGATGAGGATGAAGATAAAGTTAGGTATATGAATGAGTTTATCATTTCCACCACGACCAACATGATGAATGCCATGTTAAAATCTATCGTTGACCTCAGGGAAGCCCTTAATATGCTTTTATTTAGAGTGCATATTGTCCAGGAGACCAAGGGCAGTTTTGATGCAAAGGACATAGCTACTTTTGGAAATATGAGCTGGTTTTGTTGTCATTAATGTCAAGAGTTAGTTTCAGTGAGCAAGACAAAAGGAATAATGTCAAGAGTCAGTTTGAGTAAGTAGTGCAAGAAAAATATTACTTCTAGACCTAAGGAAAATAATATTTTAATGTTTCTAATGATAATATTCAAGGTGGTCAGATGAGGTCTAAAGAGCAATAGCAAGGCCCAAGAAAAATAATATTACAATATTTTATTATAATATTAAAGGTCTAATGTTAAGACCTAAATATTAAATTAATTATAAATTAATTATAATAATTTCATTATAAATTAATTTATAATTTAATTTGATTAAATCTAAGAGTTATTAAATTAATTATAAGATAGTTATAATAATTTAATTATAAGTTAGTTTATAATTTAATTTAAATAACCCTAAAGGTTAGGGTTATAAGGGCATAAGGTATTAATTAATTCAAATTAAAATTGAATTAAAAAAGGTAACCGACGTTTTGAGCACATAACATATTGCATATAAGAAGGGGCAAGTTTCATTCAAATTATTATCCATGCGATCCAACGAATATCATAGAAACTCATGCACAAAGAGGATATAAATAATTGCATGTGTTTTGAAAGGTTTAAGGAAGAAAAAAAAGGATAAGTAAGTAGGGATCCCACTTCATGTTGCAAGTCACTGGGTAGCATGATTGGTAGCTGAGGGATACACTAAGACGTTGCAGGTGCTAAGTTAGGGGCTTGATTCGCATGGTCTTCATTTTTGGCAAACAAAGAAATTTTTGACTGCACCACAGGGGAAGGAACAAAGGGAAGACACATGCCTTTCCCTTTGCACGGAGGAACATATCCCACTTGGTGGGTGTGCACTATGCAAAGACGTTTGGGAGGAAGGGTTTGCGTATTCAAAATTCGTCGAGGCCTCCTTGTGTGTTGGACAAGGTATGCACTCACATTGCTAAGATTTTATTGTTGCATCCAAAAATTGCAAAGGTGGAAATTAATTTTTAATTTCTTAAAGTTTGGTTAGTTGGAAATTGCATATTTAAAAGGATCAAAGAGTTTTACAAGGGAGATAAAAGGGTATGCAATGTTTTATTTTTGTGTTTGATTTTTGAGTGGTTAAAGTTAATAAAAGGAGAAATAAGGTGTGCAAAGGGTGTTAGATATTTTGTTGAAATAAAGTTATATTATAAAGTTTGTTTTGAAAGGAGAGATAAGGCATAGTTGATTTTTGATATTTTGACTAGGTGAAATATTTTTGAAAGAAAATATTAAGGACAGATTATTGTTATCTAACCCTTGAGATTGGCAAAGAGAGTGATTGTGATTGAGATAGGTTTTGAGTTCAATACTTCATCAAACAAAAGGTATGGGCATATCTTCCTTGTGAGTGAAATATTGTTGTATGTTGTGAATTCTAAGTTGGAGTGAAAAGGATTTTTTGATAAGCATTGTTGATTTGGTTTTCTAGAATGAAAGTTGATATTAGAAACCTTGTTTGATAAGAATTGTTGGAAATATTGAAGTAAGCTTTCATATGATTGAACTAGGTTTTGTGAAAGATCATGAGTATCATTGTTATGTGAAGTTGATAACTATATTGAACTAGGGTTTGTGAAATATCATGAGTATCATTGTTATGTGAGGTTTTTTTGATAAGAATTGTTGACTAAGATTTTATTGAGTGATTGGTTGAGTGGAGTTGATTGAGCTTAGTTGATTAGAAGTGTTGGAGTGATAGTTCAAACACAAACAAGTTATTCCTTACTAATTTTAGAAATATAAAAAGTGATTGAGTGTGAAACATATTGAGTCTCTAACCATTCTCCATATGTTTCTGTGGTAAATTAAGAGAGATTTAAAGTGATTAAGCATTCTTGTGAGTGTGAAGCATATTGAGTCTCTAACCATTCTCCATATGTTTATGTGAGATTAAACAATATTCTATGTGAAGTGTGTTTGTGTGATTGAAAACATTTTTTGTGATAGATTAAGTTGTATAAATCTTTTGTGAAAGCTAGTGGACAGATTTGAGTTAGTCCTAGAGTGGACTTAAGGACTGAGTTGAGTAAGCTTTGGTGGAATCTTACAATACATATTTGAGGTAAGTCTTGGTGAAGATTTATTGAGAGGATTGGACAAGTTCTTGTGAGGACTTGTTGAGCATATTTGATGTAAGTATTGGTGAAGACTTGTTGAGTAGATTGGACAAGTTCTAGTGAGGATTTATTGAGAAAATTGGACAAGTTATAGTAAGGACTTGTTGAGAAAATTTGTGCTAGATCTAAATATTGTGTTTAGTGTAGATTTGAGGACAAATATTGAGTAGATTTATGTTATACCGAAGGGCTATGTTTAGTACAGATTTGAGATAGAGCTGATAGTAAGATTTGGAGGTGACATAGTATAGAGGACAACAATCTCCAGTGGATATAGGTTCATTAGCTAGGGTAGTGAAGACATTTCTTCTAAGTGAGGGTAGGGGTCTTTAGTGGATAGAGATCCATAATCCAGTGTAGTGGAGGCAATAGTTCTTCTAGAATATCACTATCCAGAGCAAAGGATAAGGATTTCTATTATGGATAGAGATCCATGAACTTTATTAGGAGATTTGTGTCTCCTTTGGATAAAGGTCCATAAACATTGTAATAGGGAACGGTTTACCAAGAGATTGATTGATAAAATATTAGTGAAATATTTTTTTTGTGGAGTAGCCAACATTGGGTGAACCATGCTAAATTGGTGTCTCTATTGTGTGTGGTGATTTGTGCATTGCTTTGATTACTATTGTTGATATTACCATTGACATATTGCATAATATTGATTAGGAAAGAAAAGTAAAAAGTGGTCTTATATTGTTCACCTCTCTCTTCATATAAGCTTGCGTTATTTAATTGGTATCAGAGCGATTTCCTTGGGAAGAGTTTAACAACTTGAAAGAAAAACTTACAAGAACATATATGGATTCTCATAATGGATCCTCAGGGAATTCATCACCATTTTTTGATGGGAACAATTATACTCTATGGAGCATAAGGATGAAGTTTCATCTAATGGCACTTGGAAATGAAAGATGGGAAGTAGTTGAAAATGGATATACACCACCAATAACTCCACCTACAGATAAATATGGTAAGCTTCTACATCATTAAAATTCAAAAGCAACAAATGTAATTAAAAAGGACTTGCATGAAACAAAGTTTATAAGTATTATGCATTGCAAATCAGAAAAGCAAAATTTGGGATAAGTTGAAAGGCATATATGAAGGATATAAAAATGTGAGAAGGGTAAAGTTGTAAAATTTTAAGAGAGAATTTGAAGACCTAAAAATTAAGGATGAGGAAAGCATTGTGAAATATCTACTTCATGTGGATGATGTTGTTAACTCTATGCAAGGACTTGGGCTTGGAGTTCAAGAACCTGATGTTTGTGATAATATTCTATGGTCACTCCCAAAAAGGTTTAGTGAAAATATTTCAACTATAGAAGAGTCAAAAGATATTGATATTTTGAAAAGGGATGAATCACATGGCATTCTCACAACATTTGAGATAAGAATAAAGGAGGAATATATTCCCCAGAAAGAAACAATATTTTAAGCCACTAAGAAGACTAAGGGTAAGAATTCAGATTCAAGAAATAAGTTATCCAGTTGTGAAGAAGTAAATTATGGTAGAAGGAACAAGGAATCAAGAAATTATAAAGGCACAAAATTATTTAGATGTTTTAAATGTGGAAAATATGGTCACTATGCATCTAATTATCTAGAAGCTAGAAATAGTAATGGTGATGAGAAACAAGATCATAATAACAAGGATGCAAAAAAGTACATGTACCAAAAGAAAAACAAGGATGGACAAAGCACACAAGCAAATATTTTTTTCCAAAGGCATAAGAAGAGTTTCTATGCAGACAAGGTAGGTAAGAGCTCAAGTAATAGTGATGATAGTTACTCAGATTATGATAAATATGAAGTTCTATTTCTGGAAAAATAAAAAGAAGTGGTTAGGAAAAATGTCACTAATAATCCTCAAGTGTTTTAGATGTGGTAACTTTGGTCATATTGAAGATAGTTGTACAAGGAATGGATTCAATTTTAGTGATGATGAATATGAATATACACTTGAAGGACCAAAAGAAAATCTTCTTATGGCAATAGAAGAAGAAAGTAATTCTAGTAGAAATGAGTCAGAAAAGAATGAAGATATTTTCAAAGGAAAACAAATAGAGGAAGAATAAGAGAAAGGAGAATTTGATCTTGAGTATGAGCTTATTCATGCCCTTGATGCATTAAGGGAGGTAAGAAAGCAAAATTCAAAACTCAAGCTTAAATTTTAGGAATGTGATGAAGAGAAAGGAAAGATTATATATGATCTAACCAACTTAATAGCTAAGACAAAGAGATTCAAAGAGAAGTTGGAAGCAAAGGCTTTAGAATGTGAAAGGTTAGAGCATGAGGTAACTTCACTAATAAAAGAGGTAAAAGAGTTTAAGGATAGGTTACACAAGTTTGGGATAAGCTCAAAGAAATTAGATAATATTATCAAGACATAAAAAACAACATCAAACAATATAGGTCTTGGTTTTGAATAGGTACAAAAGAAACAAGGAGATGAGTCAATCTCAAGTTTTGAAGAAGAAGAAACTTTAGAATAAGAGAGTGTAAGAGAGAGTGAGACTTCTAAGGATGATTTGGACAACAAAATTTCAACAAGGAAAGGAACAATGCACAAATGAGGAACAGATGGAATAGGAAGCAACACAGGGTAGAAGAGACTAAAATACCAATGATTTCAAGGCAAGGCAATTTCAATGGACGATGCTTCTCATGTCATAGATTTGGGCACAAAGCTACATAATGTAGGACACATGGAAAATAGAAATATGGAAGTTTCAAAACATGCAACTTTTTTAATGGTATTGCTAATCTTGTAATTAGTTTGATCACAAGGCAGTGAATTTTAGGGTTCATGACAGGAATATATATGGCTTCACCAGGAGAAATCCCAAGATATTTGCACCTCCAAGGAATAACAACATTAAGTTTTATAAGTGTAATAATGATGGACATATAGCAAAGTGGTGTAGAGAAAAAATTCCAGAGACAAGTAGGAACAAGAATAGTCAAAGGAATCAGAAGAATCATATGAAGAGGAAAGTAGACAAAGGTAAATATCAGTGATTTTTAGGAGTAGAAATACTCTCACCGCATAATTAACCACCTCAATATGAGGTGGGGGAGGGGCTAAGATAAGAGTTTCATTCTTAGACTCGAGTACCAAAGGTGATCCTTTGCAATTTATGACAAAGGGGAAGAGATTTGAGTTAGAGGAAGAGCATTCAATAAGGAGGAGTAGCTTCTTAGGGGGAGCAGAACATAAAAAGGTAAAGTAAATGATAAAAGGAAAATTGGTTGCCATCAATGACAAAGTGGGTGATTGTTGGAAATATGAGCAGGTTTTTTTTCCATTGATTTCAAGATTTAGTTTCAATGAGCAGGATAAAAGGAATGATGTCAAGAGTCAGTTTCAATAAGCAGTGCAAGAAAAATATTGCTTCTATACCTAAGGAAAATAATATTATAATGTTCCTATTTATAATATTCAAGGTGGTCAGATGAGGTCTAAAGAGCAATAGCAATGCCCCAGAAAAATAATATTATAATAATTTATAATAATATTAAAGGTATAAGGTTAAGACCTAAAGATTAAATTAATTATAAATTAATTATAATAATTCTATTATAAATTAATTTATAATTTAATTTGATTAACTCTAAGAGTTATCAAATTAATTATAAGTTAATTATAATAATTTAATTATAATTTAGTTTATAATTAAATTTAAATAACCCTAAAGGTTAGGGTTATAAGGGCATAAGGTATTAATTAATTCGATTTAAAATCAAATTGAAAAAGGTCGATGTTTTGAGCACATAACATATTGCATATAAGAAGGGGTAAGTTTAATTCAAATTATTATCCATGAGATCCAATGAATGCCATAGAAACATGTGTGCAAAGAGGATAGAAAAAATTACATGTGTTTTAAAAGTTTTAAGGAAGCAAAACAAAGGACAAGTAAGTGGGGAGCCCACTTCACGTTGCAAGGCACTGTGTAGCGCAGTTGGCAATTCTCATGGTATTCATTTTTGGCAAGTGAAGAAAGTTTTGATTACATCGTCAGGAAAGGAACAAAGGGAAGGCGCATGCCTTTCCATTTGCATGGAGTCACATAGCCCACTTGGTGGGCGTGCGCTATGCAAAGGTTCTCGAGAGGAAGGGTTTTCATGTTCAAAACCCGCAGAGGCCTTTTTGGTAGTTGGACAAGGTATGCACTCATATTACTAAGGTTTGATTGTTGCATCCAAAATTGCAAAGGTGGAAATTAATTTTTAATTTCTTAAAGTTTGGTTAGTTGGAAATTGCATATTTAAAAGCGTTAAAGAGTTATACAAGGGAGATAAAAGGGTATGCAAAGTTTTATTTTTGTGTTTGATTTTTGAGTGGTTAAAGTTAATAAAATGAGAAATAAGGTGTGCCAAGGGTGTTAGATATTTTGTTGAAATAAATTTATATTATAAAGTTTGTTTTAAAAGGAGAGATAAGGCATAGTTGATTTTTGATATTTTTACTTGGTGAAATATTTGTGAAAGGAAATATTAAGGACAAATTGTTATTATCTAACCCTTGAGATTGGCAAAGAGAGTGATTATGATTGAGACAGGTTTTGAGGTCAAAAATTCATCAAACAAAAGGTATGGGAATATCTTTCTTGTGAGTGAAATATTGTTGGATGTTGTGAATGCTAAGTTGAAGTGAAACTGATTGTTTGATAAGCATTGTTGAGTTTGGTTTTTTGGAATGAAAGTTGATATTAGAAATCTTGTTTTATAATAATTGTTGAAAATATTGAAGTAAGATTTCATATGCTTGAACTAGGGTTTGTGAAAGATCATGAGTATCATTGTTATGTGAATTTGAGAACTATATTGCAATAGAGTTTGTGAAATATCATGAGTATCATTGTTATGTGAGGTTTTTTTGGTAAGTATTGTTGACTAAGCTTTCATTGGGTGATTGGTTGAATGGAGTTGATTGAACTTAGTTTATTAGAAGTTTGGAGTGATAGTTTAAGATTTCCAAAACAAATTGTTCCTTAATAATTTGAGAAATATTGAAAGTGATTGAGTGTGAAACATATTGAGTCTCTAACCATTCTCCATATGTTTATGTGGTAAAGTAAGATATATTGAAAGTTATTGAGCATTTTTGTGAGTGTGAAGCATATTGAGTCTCTAACCATTCTCCATATGTTTCTATGAGATTAAACAAGATTATGTGTGAATATTTTTTGTGTGATTGAAAAGGTTTTTTGTGATAGATTGAGTTGATTTATATAAAGCTTTTGTGAAAGCTAATGGATAGAATTGAGTTCGTTCTAGAGTGGAATTAAGGACTGAGTTTAGTAAGATTTTGTGGAAGCTTACAATGCAGATTTGAGGTAGGTCTTGATGAAGATTTGTTGAGCAAATTGAATAAGTTATGGTGAGGACTTGTTGAGAGGATGTGAGGTAAGTCTTGGTGAAGACTTGTTGAGAATATTGTACAATTTCAAGTGAGGACTTGTTGAGCAGACTGGACAAGTTCTAGTGAGGACTTGTTGAGCATATTTGTGTGAGATTGAAGGACTGTATTTAGTGTAGATTTGAGGATAAATATTGAGCACATTTATGATAGAATGAAGGATTGTGTTTAGTGTAGATTTGAGGAAAAATATTGAGCAGATTTGTGCTATACTGAAGGATTGTGTTTAGTGCAGATTTGAGGATAGAGATTGAGCATATTTGTGCTAGACCAAAGGACTATGTTTAGTGTAGATTTGAGGACAGAGATTGAGCAAATTTATGCTAGACTGAAGGACTATGTTTAGTACAGATTTGAGATAGAGCTGATAGCAAGATTTGGAGGTGATAGAGTATAGAGGACAATAGTCTCTAGTGGATAGATTTCCATTAGCCAGGGTGGTGAAGACAGGTCTTCTGAGTGAGGGTATGAGTCTTTAGTGGATAGAGATCCATAAGCGAGTGCAGTGAAGGAATTATTTCTTCTAGAATATCACCAACCAGAGCAGAGGATAAGGAGTTCTCTTGTGGATAGATATCCATGAAATTGATTAGGGGATTGGTGTATCCTTTGGATAGAGGTCCATAAACATTGTAATAGGTAAATTTTTACCAAGAGATTGATTGAGAAAATGTTAGTGAAATATTTTCTTCATGGAGTAGCCCATATTGGGTGAACCACATTATATTGTTATCTCTATTGTGTGTGGTTATTTTTGCATTGATTTTATTACTGCTATTGATATTGATATTGATATATATCATAATATTGATTGGGAAAGAAAATTAAAAATTTATCTTATACTATTCACCCCCCTCTCAGTATAAGCTTGTGTTCTTCAGCTACTATCAAGTAGGATCCCAATGATTCTATGAAATATGAAGGCAAGGATGAGGACAAGGAAACTACTGAGGATTGATTTCCTCAACCACCTCTATTTTTTCTTGAGGCTACCCTGTATGGAGCCTGTTTGTTTTTGTTTGTGGACTTTTATTCTATGGTATTTTCCCCTCTTCTCCTCTTTCTCTTTTCATCTAAGGATGTTTCCTATACTATTATTTTTGCTAGTTGTGATTGGGGTTGCATCCCCTACTAGAAATCCATTCTATCTACAACATTCAAATTTGTTTTTCTACTAAGGTTTTAGGATACTTAAAAACCATCATAATGAAATATTTTAATTTACCAAAAAAAAAATATTTGCAAGACATCCATAAGAATGTAAAGTATAAACAATAATACAATACATTACAATATATATTTGGTAATTCATGTGAATTTTACACATCTCGAAATCCATATTAATTTTAATAGGACCCATGAAGAGATAACCTTATAGAATATCCTTCCTTAAATGGAATTATCACATACAATTTTTTTCTCATAATTTGATAAAGGTAACTGAAGTATGATTATGGCTAACATATTTGAAACTTTATCTACTAAAGGTATACAAACTAGCTTCAATTGTCCTTGATAGTAAGCTAATGATATTAGCGCATCCAAATCTCAAAATGATTGGTCCATTAATGTTGCATTAACTAGAGAACTAAATAGACAATGATGTAATTTTTACAAAAGAGAGTATTTAGATCCTTTTGATAATAATAAAAATTATCAAGAACTTTTCTTATCTAGTCAATATGTCCCACATATAATGGAGTTGTGAAAACCCAGCTAAGTCAAACATTGATGTAGTGAAAATTTTTCTTAGTAAACTTTATAGTGATTTTTGTGAGGCAAGTGCATGTATCTAAAGAATAAAATAGTAGAAAAATATTATGTTCAATCAAGTGCAACTAATATTAAAACAACATTCCCCATAAGGATCAATATATAGTAGCATCAAACAGTCTAGCAAGATAGTTAGCCTATAGCTTCAAAAACAAAGAGAAGGGAGTAAGAACTAGCATACAATCCACAATTTGAATACATAAAAATAATTAATTAAGCCCATGTTTTTCACCCCAAAGGATTTCTAAATAATTTGCTTCATGTATCTTATTAAGAGAGTTAAAATTCCAACGATGATTAAATCACCAATATAAATTACAATAGTGGGAATTTTTCCATCATGATGCTTAATTAAATACTATGTTAAATCTCACATCGATAAAATATATAATTGAGAAAGAGCGTGTAAATGCTCATATAAAATTGCATGAGGATCATACTTAAGGTCTTTTAAGTATTTCCTAATATTG
Source organism: Wollemia nobilis (assembly GCA_028583015.1). Classification (NCBI taxonomy): domain Eukaryota; kingdom Viridiplantae; phylum Streptophyta; class Pinopsida; order Araucariales; family Araucariaceae; genus Wollemia; species Wollemia nobilis. The sequence continues at coordinate 2,931,104 of JAQPPZ010017225.1, read as the reverse complement.
AACACCAATGATGTAATTCCATGCTCCATAAATCTAGGCGATTGCTACATAGAGAGCTATGCTAAACATCTTTATGGAGAAATTCACTCTTGACATCCATTTTATGAATTTTTTATTATCACAAATAAGCAATAAAAAATCATGTAAAAGGAGTCCATATGAGCCATAACAAAATTCATGTATGTATCTAATCAAGTCTCTCTTTCTTAAAAAACCTCTTGGAAATAAGACAAGCCTTATGTTTCTTAGTTTGATTAGTAAAAACAAACTCAATCTTGTTGACCCATTTTCAACCAACACTATAATTTTCCATGTTAAAAATAAAATAAATCTCAAGTATTATTCATCATGTGATAAGATCTCAAGTATTAAACATCTTTTCACTTGAGTAAAGATAGTAAGATCTCAAAGAAAATTGATCTTATTGAATAATGAAAGGAATGGGAGATTGTAATGATATTCATACATAAAGTAGGCTTTGAATTATAAGAAATTTTTAATATCATTTGATAATAGGATAAGCCTTAGTAATATAAGAGAATATCTTATCATTAGAAGCAATATTAAGAACTATATGCTCCTACATTCTATAGGACTCTATATAGATATCCATAACAAAATCACAAAAAGAGGTAATGTTAACCTATTTTAGAATAAAAGGAAGACACCTTAAGGTTATACTTATTATTTATCTATACATGTCTACTTATACATACACACATTCACATAAAAAAAAAAGATAAAATGGGCACACCTCTAAAGTCTTATTTATAACAAACCAACTCTTTACATATATTCTCTTTCTATCATGGGTCTATATTATAATCTATATGAATTTTATCCATTTCTAAGGGATGTACCTATTCATATTCTTATGTAATATTAGTTACATACTAATAATGTTGGTAACTACTATCATAGGTCCAAATATATTCTAACTCAATTGCAAATATTGATTATACAAGGAGTGGCATCAACTATACTTATATCCTTGGTAGGAACTCCCCAAACTTATATAATTGTCTTGTCTTGAGAAGAATTATAAAATGTTATCATGGGTTGAAAATAAAGATACATGAAGGGTTAGAATTTGCTTGCACCTATATTACTAAAAGAAAATGGATGTTTTAGTGTATCTTTTTCTTGAGGGTGATACATATAGTGATCATCTTCTAGATGTTATATTCTTCTTGAGGGTGGTCCTAATACAACATTCTAGTATAGAAATCATTATTCTTATATCAATTGAGGTAAAATAATTTTCTGAGATCTTATTCTTTGGAACCATTTCCTAAAATTTATTTAGAAATGGCATTACTATCTAACTTAGAATTTATAATTTGTCTAATAGGATATCCCTTTTTTGGTTTACTAGATTTACATGGATAGTCAAATCCTAAATATTTTTCAAGATATCCCTGTAATTAGAGTTAATGAATTTTTTTGACACTCACTTGTATTGAATTTATCCCTAGATAGATATATGGTAAGTCAAATTTGGGTTACAATAGACCTAATATACTCCATAGCATGGAGTTGCAAGACATAAATAATAATGTAGAGGGGCATCCTCTTTAGGATGATGATCAATGTGCAAAACATGTTCTAAAAAGGAACACTTGATGTGGAGATGACAATATGAGGAAATATATATTTTAATTTTTGGAACCAAATCAATAAGAAACTAAATTAAGTCAAAATCATTTAAGCACCTCCAATTATATGTAGAAGCATTTATCATTACTGGGTTGAAGGCATCAATGTTAAACTCAGGTCCAGTTCTTTATACAACATCATAACAAGTAAAGTGGAAAAGTATATGATTTTTGATAAAATTATACAACAAAAAAGATAATCTAACAAGATTCATATCAACATTCTTGTTTATTTGATGATGATTTCAAAATTATACAAAAAGTATTTGGAAAGTTAATCCCAAACAAGGTTATATCTTTAGAAAATTAATGGATGGAATGTGATAGTCTTAACTATGATTAAATTGTCATATCAACATTCTTGTTTATTTGATGATGATTTCAAATAGATACAAAATGTATTTGGAAAGTTAATCACAAACAAAGTTATATATATAGAAAATAAATTGATGGAATGCGATAGTCTTAGCTATGATTAAATTGTCATATCAAGAAGGAATCACATATTAGTTCAAATGGTAAAAAAATAAAAGATACTATAAAATATTATTATACCTAATATAAAGCCCTATACAATTAAGAAGCAAGCAAAGAATAGGTAAACAAATCCAAAGATGTTATGCAATATTCTGGGACTTTGAAAACAAGCTTTAAAGAGATAGTAAATTAAAAATTTTGAGCAAGTTCACCTCACTAGAAATATGCACACTTAGAAAAGAAATTAAAAATATAAAAAAATTCAAGTGAATTAAATATATTACCCAAATAAAATAAACATGACACTCATAGAAGTGAAAAAATAAAAAAGCATAATGATTTTTTCATATACACCAATAATTCATCTTGTTAATGAATAAATATATTTCAAATTATGTATAAATGGATGATTTAATAGGGTATTAATACCCAATTCCATTCAATATCATATATGATTATAATTAAGTTAACATGTTATTTTATGATAATACAATGTACTCATCATCTAATGAGGTAAAATTTGGTCTGTAAGATAAATAATAATATAAAATAATAAAATACAATATAAAATAGGTAATATGGTATATGATGAATTTATGACATATAAACACCCCTATTAATCTAAATAGGTGCCACAAATAGAGAACCTTATGAAATATCCCTCCTTAAAGGAAAATTTTACATACAACTTTGGTCTCACAATTTGATGAATGCAAAATTTGAGCATGGATTTGGATATGATAAAAATTGATCTACTATAGGCATATGCACTAGCTCAAATTGTTCTTAAGAGTAAATCTAATGAGCTTAGTGCATCCAAATCTTAAATTAATTTTCCATTGATACTCCATTAACTTGAGAATTGGCCAGATAATGATCTAATTTTCACAAAAGAGAGTATTGAGATCTTTTTTAGAATAATAAAACTTTTTAAGAACCATTTTAATCCACTCAATATGTCTTCCATTTTATACATAAAAAAATAATATGCTTCCATAAAATATAGAGATACAATATCCTATTTCTTAGAAATCCAAAAGAATAGATTTGAGCCAAGAAAAATAAGTTTCTTGGAATGAAATTATTGTTTTTTTTATTATACTAGAGGAATCGGTAACTCGTTACAATTTTCTATGTTTTTTCATGGGTTTTTATCTCACTCCTTACCACCACAATAACCTCCAATTGCATCGAGTAAATATTTTATGTAGCTGACCTGCTGATGCGATATACCCACCAGTACTATGAGGCCCAAGGGATTGGAACCCTAGTTTCCATGATCTTACAAAAGTGTTTTAACCATTGAATGAATCCCTAAAAACCTAAATGGAAATATTTTTATTAAGGTTAGCTTGCCAATTTTAATAGAAATATCCTTGCAATATAATGGAATCTTTAATGAAGTAGTGAATACCCAACTATGTTAAAACTTGATGTAGTACATTATTTTCTTAGTAACATTACAATGATTTTTATGAGGCAAGTGCATGTATATAGAACAAAAATCAATGAAAAAAAGATTATGTTCGATCAAATGTGACTAATATTAAAAACAAAACACTTTCATGATATAAGTCAATGGATACTAGCATCAAACAAGCTAGCAGTATAGTTAGCCTATAGCTTCAAACCACAATAGAAGGGAGTAAGAACTAGCATACAATAAACCATTTGAATACCTAAAAATGATGAATTAAGATCAATTTTATCACCCCAAAGGATTTATAAATCATTTGCTTCATGTATCTATTTAAGGAAGCTAAAATTCTAATGATGATTGGATCACCAATACAAATTACTATAATGATAATATATCCATCGTGATTCTCATTTAAACACCATGCTCAACCTCACATTAAAAAAAAATACATAATTGAGAAATAAAGTGCAAATGTTGATATAACATTGCATAAGGATCCTACTTAATCTCATTTAAGTACTTTCTAATATTGAACACCAATGATGTATGTTTGTGTTACACAAATCTAGGTAATTGTTACATATAGACCTATGTCTAAAGGTCTTCATGTTGAAATGCACTCTTCACATCCTTTTTAGAAATTTCATTACTATAAGAAGCAATGAAAAATCATGTAAATTTAGTCCATATGATCCATAGTGGCATTCAAGTATGTGTCTACTCAAATATCTATTTCTAAAAAAACCCTTGGAAAAAAGTTAAGCATTATCTTTCTTAATTTGATTAGTAACACCAAACTCAATCTTGTTGATCCATTTTCAACCAACAATATTTTTTCCATGTGCAAGAAAATTCAATCTTAAGTCTTATTCATCATGTGATAATCATGCTCTATACACATAGTTATCTCTCAATCAAGCATCATATTAGCAATATGAATGTGACCTCCTTGTACTCCTCGGGTACCACAAACCCTAAAGGTTATGGTTTTAACAATTTTATCTCTATTGAGTGGGTGCATCTAGTGCCCTACACCTCATGTAGGGGTACCAATACTAGGAATTCTAGGAGATCATGGGATGCTACTCTACTGGATGACATATGAGGGTTTATACCTAAGGCTATCTCCTTATGGATGTGATATTTGATTCTATTCTTCTACTAATTCATGGGGAAAATGAGAAGGAAGAAAAGTGGTAAAGGTAGGAAAAGTAAATTAAAGTAACAAAATGGTAAGAAAATAAAGTTGTAGGAAGCAAAACCTATCTAGCCTAATCTATAGGTATTGATGTGCTAACAAAAATAATAATACTCCTCATTGCCTCTATGGGTTTAAACAAATACATGCATCATGAATGATAATGCATGAGGAACACAAGTTCCTCTAAGGACATGTAGAAAAAATAGAACACCCATGCTAGAACCAAGAGAGAGATTTTGTAAAGAGTCATAGATTGTTGTTTAATGTGAAATTTGAGTTACATACATGTAGAGATAAGAGTTTCAAAAACTCCTTGATAGGCTACACAAGGCTCAAGCTAGACTGATTATCTTCAAATTAGAAGGATTTCAAATGCAAAAGTGCATGGAATGGTCCACTTCATTTTAGAATCTGTATCTTTAATGTGTGGTTCATTTTGAAGTTAGTGGATTCATTTTATCTTCATTATAAATGTTCCACTATCCCTATGTTAGAATTTGGTGTTAGTAGAAATTAGTAAGTTAGCATGTTAGCGTTCATTTTCTTTATCTTGATTAATGTGAATTTGGCATTATCTGAAAATTAAATTGATGTATTTGGAGGTGCAAAAATTCTGGATCAAGACCAAAATATAAACAAATGAACTAGAAATAAAGAGGAAATTCTAGAAAATGGACCAGAATGAAAATGAAAACTGAACATAAACATAAATTCTAGAAAGACCAGAATGGAAATACTTAAACTGAAATTATGGAATGGACCAGAATGGAAAATAAATGATAAAAGTTCTGGAAGGACCAAAATAAAAAATATGCAACTAAAATAAATACTAAAAATTTACTCTAAATGCAGAAAATAGAAAACAAATCTACAAAGTTAGCTGGAAAAAAAAATGACATTCAAGTTTGGTTAATAAATCCCTCCCTACAAAACCCCAAGTTAAGAGATAGTTTCCAAGACAACTTGAGCTAATAGACCTGCAACACAAGCACAATCATATTAGACTAAGTGCGAGACTCAAAGGATAAAATATATTTACAATATGTTTGACATTCACCTATTGTAACCCATTTAATGACATAAACAAAAATATATAAGTCAAAAATTGCAAAAAAAATGTGCAATGAAAGCAGTAATCTTCAATATATTCTCCTCATAATTTTGCTCACAAATATTTCTTTTGCCAAGCTGAAAGCCTTCTATTATGAAAAAAAAATCCCTTTTAGTTTCAAAATTTCCAACCCCCTTTTTACAATAACCTCAATGGAATTTTAAATTCATCAAATATGGCGCTTCGTTTCGACTTCCCCAATGGAATTTTATTTTTATTTTTATTTTTATTTATTTATTTATTTTAAAACCTTATTTTTTTTTTGATATATAGAAGCAATGGTTACAATCACGATTTTTAGTAACTACCAGCACAGTTGGTAGGGTTCAAACTATCTACGAAGGCTCCCAGGACTTCCACCGTCTCGGTACATGGTAACCGGCGTGAGATGGGGACCGCCGGACGCACAGGGGTTGTATTTTAAAACCTTATGTCATCACATAAAATCAAACGTGACATTGTCGTCTTATGACTCCCTTTTCACATATATTATAAGTATATCTTTTAAGTAAATCCTTATAGCTCCCTTTCTTGTTTATATAATATATATGGAAACTATAACAACATGAATCATTCCTCCCACTACTTATAACCCGTTAGAACCACATTATACAATATAATATATAAAAATAATCTAAAATCATATTATAATATGTGGCGGTAAGAATAATAAAATAGAACAAGACTTTGCTATACCTTATGGCTCTCTTTCTTAGAGTTTTGAAAATATTAAAACATGAGTTGCCGCCCACTCATGGACTGCGTTACCCAACTGCGACAACAACCGTCGTTTTGACGATCCCACTGTGGGACATTCCTCCTTGTTGCATTTGCTGATCAGGTCCACACCATCGACGAAAAACTCACTCCAAATGCGTACTTTTGCTTAATAACATGTCTCTTAGGGTTAGGGTTTGCTGAGCATCTTCTTCGATTATTTTGGATGAGTGTCAGTGGCCATAAGGTGCGTTTGCTCGGGAGTTATGTACATGTTTTTCTGCTTCTCTACCTTGTCCTTGCTGGCATTGTTGCAGATCGCTTCAAATCTCTGCCACACATGACTGTCATAGCCTATCACTATGAGCTGTTGTTTTAAAATTGTCATGAAATCCATTTGTAGGCGATGATTCTTCCGTTTATTTTATCCATAGCTAATGGTGATATCCGCTTAATTATTCATTGTCCAAGAATCTCTGCTACTGATTTGATTCTCTGGGTGCAGTCATAATGAGTTGTCCGTCTTCTACGAGGACCCATTGACATTTATAATGCTTCAACACCAATGTTCCTTACACGTGCCTATTGCCTGTGGTTGTTCTATTATTAGTTGTTCTGCTGAACTCGTAGTCCGGCCATTGAACGTTATTGATTTTAGCTAAAACTCTTCGTTAAGTAGCCGCTATGTTGGGGCCATTTTTTGTCAGTTTTAAACTCCCTTTCTTGACATCTGTACTCTACCGCCTACAACGTCTCATCTGCCATGTTCGCAAACGAGCAGCCACTATTGAAACGTTTGACATATACCCCACTATGTTTTATGATTTCAAAATTTCAACAGTCCCATTACTTATATCCATGTTCCACGCATTCGAAAACCCTCGCCTAGATTATTCTGCGTTTCAATGCTTGGGGTAATCATTCCATCCACCCGCGTGTTACTGGATTTTCTCCACGACCTTCGTCCACATATCACGCTGCTAGTTCTGTGTTGGCGGGAAAGTATTTCGAGGTTTATCAAGCAGATTTGAAGTTTGGAAAAACCTGGACGAAAATGAAACCATCGGTTTATGTTCCTTTGTTTTATTCTTTCATCGATATAAGCATAGCGATGTATCATTTTGCATCCACGGTATGAAGTGTTCTATCAATGAACAATATCAAAACCTAGGGCACCTGACCACGTCAAATTATCTTCGTCGATAGAATCCTGTCATTTTTTTCGACTTAAAACCTCATCCCAATCACCCCGACATTACATATTAGCCAGGTCAGATGGATATTCAATGCCCATTCGTGCTGACTGTCGAAATGTGCCCTCGTTGGTCGTTGTTTTTCCGTGCACTGTATGGCCATCCTTCTTGTCGTTGAACTCTGATAAAACCATCATGTAAGATGCTGACATGGAAATCCCTGCACGTAACGTCTGCCTCTCCAGAGCTAACACTAGATCCCTGTCATATTTTTGCTTCTACCGCAGGGGTCTGATTGTTTACGTTCGGGTAATGCCGCACAACGTGGCATGCCGATTATAAAAATCCAACCACCATGGGCTTTCGGCCATATCATTTCCCTTACAAACCTCCAGACTACATCCTTGCCATGCCAATCTGTCGTCGCGTTCTATCATAACATCCTCGGCTCTGGCCCTTCTAGTGCAAAATGACCACCGTCGTGTGGGGCTACACACTCCTCTATACCACATCCGTTGCTCGCTTGAAGACCACTGGAGTCCACATCAGCATCATAGGCTACCCGACATGGTCCTATCGAACGCATGTCATCGTTTGCCTTCAATAATTTTTTCTACTGTCTAGTGTTCCGTTAGACACCATCTCGTCCACGTCGGCGACTCACATGTGCCGGGTTATGGTCCATATAGGCCTTCGATCATTGAATGCCGACACTATCGGGTTAAGAATAGTCATCCGTGCCATAATCACTGTAAGCTGTCAAAGAATTAGCATTAACTTGTGTCACCATAGCACTCGTCAGTTGGCAGCCCGCTCTCCACATCCATAGGGGCCCTTTGCTATATCGTATGTCGTCCTCCATATAGCCACGCGAGTCTTCATCATCCTGCCAATACCATACAAAACATTAGAACTAATGGCTTTGATAAATCACAACCCCCATGCTATGGTGCAATACTGATGACATAAAGACACTTACGTGGGGCACTAAAGTGCAATAAACGAAAGATTGCATCTCACTTTATTATAATTATTATTATTATTATTATTATTAATTAATTATGATATATATATATATATATATATATATAATATATATATATATATATATATATATATATATATATATATATATATATATATCATTTGTTTGTTTATCTATTTTTAATATTAATATAGGAATATATATTAATATGTTTTCACTTTTTATTTTTATTTTTTTATTTTTTATTTTTATATTTATATTTTATTTTTTTAATTAAATTAAGATTAAATGTTTTAATTAATTTAATGTGAAAACATTAAAGTTAATCAAAACCACACCAAATCAATACTGTGAAAATAAAATTCAATCAACACACCAACTATCGTCAAACAAATGAAAGAGACCCCGATTTGCAAGACAACTTAGCAATGCACTTATGAGTATGGAACCTGTGGTAAATATCACTCCGACAAAAGACAAAGGAATAAAAAAGGTGCTACCCAATAAGGCACCTTGCAAACTGCAATACAAATGTCAAAGATAGAACTTGCTAAACTCATCTCCCCAATCAAGCCAAAATCCTCAAAAACACAAGGTAAAAGGTGGGTCCCCAATTTCTTTGGGTCTAGTTGTGAAAACCTCACAAAAAATGGTGACTCTGCTGGGAAACGCTCTTGAGAGTTTCGGGTGAGAACCCAACCTAAAAACATAAAAAACCCAAAAACTAAACTACAAGTGTCAACAAATATCCAAAGAATGAAAATAAATTAGGAAGATATGAACCATCAAAATTATTCAGCATCAACTCGGTGTGTGCAAAGTGATTCATTCCTTATCGTTTAAAACCATTCCACGTTCCATTGTCAATTTCACATGAATGCATATGATAGGTTATGAGTGATTTATACAATATTGAATGTACTAAAAATATGCTATAATATGCCCAACCTACTTTACAGAGACTGTAACATTCTAGTACCATAAGAAAACACACTAAAATTGTCTAACCCTCTTAGGATCAAATGTGTGCGCAATGAATTCATTTACCAAAAAAAGAGCTCAGTTATGAACCGCTACCATCCAGAACCAGTTTGTACAAGTGGACTCAAAGCTTTGGGGAATCAGATTCTCAATCTAAGTATGATGAGAATTTTACCCTATCGTTACTACTCTGATTTGAGTTTATTACCTCATCTTGACCAAAATAATTAAACCTGTTATGGATGAAAATGCCAGGCTAGCATATCCATTTAAGCGGTCAGAGGTCTCACTTTTAAACAATACTTGTCACCATGCATGAGCATACTCCACTGCCATTCAAGCATCTATATCCCCGGTGAAGATTAGTCCCATAGTCCATGATTTGGGTTTTAATTTCTTGAATCTTGGGGATGACTACTGTCCTTCTGAGGGGACATGTAGTACGATCCTTACAACTTAATAACTAGTGGTGTAATAAAAGTGAAACGGTGAAAGTTTTACTTTAAATTTATTGAATCTTGGGGATGACTACCCATCCTTTTGAGGGGACATGTAGTACGATCCTTACAAACCAATATTCTGTGGTGTGATGGAGGCAAAATCAGACCTTTGGGGAATCGGATTCTCAACCTAAGTATGATGAGAATTTGACCCTATCCTTACTACTCTAATTTTGGATTTTCAAGTATATTGGAAGTGGTGAAAACCACTGTCTTATGGACTATGTTGAATGATAGGACCGACCATAATGACTCTTTTTGCCTTGCACTTTCCTCCAAGTATGGTTTTGACCATTTATCCAAGATTCTTTTAACATGCGCAAATTGTGTTTGGTTCAAGATAGTTTCGAAATCAGTTCCCAATCTCAAGATCTTCTTAGTGTATATTGTGCAATGATCCTAAGAGAATTTGACATGTTTTCATTGATTACCTTTGAAATGTAGATGCAAGTGAGATGCACTACAAGGTGGAATGTACCATGAAATGATGCTGAATGGGATGGAGCCTTCAAACGATATAATTTAATGTGTTTGTGATAATTGTGGAGCCTTCTGCAGTATAATTTTGATGTTTCACATTCTCCTGATATTATTAAACATTCATGAGGACATGAGCTGACATATCACTCTCAAACACTCAAAAACAACCAAAATTTGGAAGTGAATGAATACAAAAAACCCAATCAACTTACAAACATTCAAAATAAAATCTAAACCAAGAATAGATGTAAAACCACACACGCCCAAAACCAAACAAACAAAAACCAACACACCCCAGCTATATACAATATACTAAATATTGGAAGCAAATGAATACAAACACAATCCAACTCAACATCATCAAACATAAATATATTTACATATAATACAAGATCTTTACCTTTTAGGACTGAAAGTAGTGCTTCAAATGCAGCTCGTTAGTGGGCAAAGCCAAATCATTTCCATCCAGGGTTTTTAATTTGAAACTATTTTCACCTAGGATTTCAGCAATTTGATACGAATCCAACCATAAACAATTAAACTTTTGATGATATCCTTTCTTTTTATGACCTTTATCCCACAATAAAACTAGGTTCAAAATTTTAAATGTTTTGATTTTGGATTTCTTATCAAATCATATTTTTTCTACATCCTAATGTTTGCTAAAATGAAGCATAGCCTTAACTCTTTTCTCGTCAAGAAGCATTAACTGCGTTAGCCTGGCTTCAAGTTTATCACTAGTCCCAACATATTCCTTCATGAAATGTAATGTTTGTAACCTTAAATTTGTGGGAAAAATAGGATCCTACCCATAGACTAAATGATATGGAGATTTTCCTATTTATTCTTTGGTTTTGATCCTATCAGCCCAAAGGACAAACTTTAACTTGCTATGCCAATCCCTAGGGTTCTTTTCAAGTAACATTTTTATTACACAAAATAAGTTCTTATTAGAGGATTTCACTAAACCATTACCTTGTGGATAATAATTTGAGGATAATTTCAAGCTTACCATATTATCATATGCCTAATTTGCAAACTCCAAATAAGAAAATGCAAAGCCATTATAACTTACAATTGCGTTGGGCATTTCAAAACGGGTAACAATGTTATCCTCTAAAAATTTAATGACAACCTCTGAAGTAACATGCTTAGTAGGAATAGCTTTGGTCCACCTTGTGCAGTAATCTTTGGCAGTGAGGATATATTTATGAGACTCATATGAGTTGGGATTGATAATCCCAAAAAAATCTAACCCCCATTGTGCAAAATGCCTTACCTCTACCACTTATTGCAGTGGTAATGTAGTATTTATTTCTTTATTGGCTGCCACTTGACATATGTGGCATGATATCACATGAGCATGTGCATCCTTGAACATATGGGACCAATAGTATCTAGCCCTTAGGATTTTATGGACTGTCGCATTGGCTGACCCGTTTCCAGTTCCATACTTAACATGGAAATTCTTAAGTACTTGGGTCACTTCTCGATTAACACAATGAAGGTAAATCTCTTCATGGTTATTTTTGTACAAAACACCAGATTTAATCAGAAAATTCATAGATTTCAAATGCAAAGCTCTGAATTGAGTGGAATTTAAATGTGATGGACACTTGCCATGTAGTAAGAGATATGCAATATCAACATACCAGTCATCTTTGGTTTTGTCATCTACCTTGTAATGTTGGCATGATATCAATGGATCAATTTCTGCAATTGCCTTGACCAAACTGTGCCCACGAACTGTTTTCATGGGTCAGATTTCCAAATCAAAATCTTGAAGGGTCAAAATCCATTTTCCCCATCTTTCACCTAGTTCATTTTGAAAAAACATAGACTTAACGATCATGTGAGGAACTACCACAAAAACTTTACTGTGAACTAGATAATGCCTAAATTTCTTGATGGTCTTGAATAGGGCATACATTTGTTTGTCTAAGATAGAATATCTTAGGTGTGCATCCTTCAATAGAGAACTCAAGAAGGCTATGGGATTTTCAATGCTACCATCACTCTTTTGGGTTAAGACACTTGCAAAAGAATGATCTGAAGCAAAAGTATAGACATAGAAAGGCTTAGAATAATCTGGACTAATTAAAACAGAGGCTTTAGAGATAACATCCTTGATGCTTTTGAAAGGTTCCCTATTTTCATTTGTCCATTTGATCTAGACATATTTCTTTAACACGTCATTCAAAGGCTTGGAAATATCGGCAAAACCTAAAATAAATTTTCTCACAAAGTTAATCTTACTAAAAAGGGATATTAACTCTTTCTTGTTATTAGGTGGAGGAATGGCTAATATAGCTGAGATTATTTCTAGATAAATAGCAATATCAACCTTGGAAATGACATGTCCTAATAGCTTACCTTCTATTACTGAAAAGATGCATTTTTTTTTATTAAGGGAGATCTCATGTTCCCTACATATTTGAAGTACTTTTCTCAAGTCCCTGACATGATCTTCCCTTTTCTTGGAGAAGACAGGAATGTCGTCAATGTAGACAATAATAAAATTACCAATGAGCCCTTTGAACATAAAATCCATAGCTCATTGGAAAGTTGCACTTGCATTCAATAAGCCAAATGACATTCTCCTATATGTGAATGTTTCCCACTTAGTCGTGAAGGCTATCTTCATTCTGTCATTTGGATGAATTAGAATTTGATTATATCCTGAATAACCATCCAAGAATGACATCATTTCTAACCCATTCACTTTTTGAAAAATCTCATCAAATGTAGGCAATGGGTAATTATCCTTTTGGCAAGCCTTGTTCATATTCCTGAAATCTATGCATAACCTTATCTCTCCATTCTTCTTTCTTACCGGGACAAGATTGGCCATCCACATGGAATGTCTAACACGAAAGATGATTTTTTCTTCTAGAAATATCTTGACCTCTTTCTCTATTAAAGGTTATAATATTGGGTTGACCATTATTTTTCTCTATCTGAAAGGCTTAGAGTCGGGTTTTATCGAAATTGTATGAGTTATCAAAATTTGATCATTAGTTTTAAAATCCTGATAGCTCCATGCTATGAAATCAATATGTTCTTGTAATGCATGAGCGATAGACTCCATTTCTTGCCTTGTACATGCCTTAGAAATAAGTACCTCTCATGGATTTTTTGCACTCGCTAAATTGATCAAATCACAGGATTATTTAGGGGTTGGTACCTTCCTTCCTCTTTTCGCTTGGTATACAATGTCAAATATTTTCTCTAACGAAGCCATACCATTCGGTATATCATTCCACACTCTGGTTACATCACATTGTGATTCCATTTCTTCTTGCCCTCTCTTTTCTTTATCTATTATCTGATTTTCAAAAATTCCAAAATTAAGGATAAAATTGAACACATGTCTATCACTATTGAATACTTGAAAATTCGTAACATTATCTGGCATCAAAGGTCAAGGCACTAATTTGATTGAGAATTTCTTGCATTTTTATGGTCCAAAGGTTTAAGCATACTTGCAGCTATAGCTAAAGAGTTTGCCATGCGATTACTTTTCCTAGAGATAAGGGAAATATTGAACGTGTCAAATTCATCTATCAAATCCTTAACTCTGGTTCTGTAAAGGCTTAATATTTTATCTTGACAAATATATTGCCCTTAACCTATTTAACCACCAACCCCAAATATCCTAACACTTTGAGACATTTTACCTTCTTCCTTGAAGTCTAAAAATAAGGGCTTCATATTCTGCCACATTGTTGGTGGCTGGAAATTGTAAGCTATAAGCAGCAAAAAGAGGTTTTCTACCGGGACATGTAAGTTCGATACCAACTACAGTACCTTGTTTTGAATTAGATCCATAAAATATTAGAGTCCAAACTAAATTATCCTCTTCCGAAGTGTTACAAGAAAAAATATATTTTTTATGTTCTTCGATAGCTTCTTCTATGTCCAAGTTGTAGGCCCCTAACTCAGTTTCGACATATTGAATTTCATTTGGTTTGTTGTATTCAGTTATCATCTCCTTGAGTCTTGGCTCACTATCCACTCAAATTTGGTTTGCTACTCCTCTCCAAGGTAACCACATATGGGAAGAGTTTGTTACAATATGCCCATTCATATTTTTACTCTAGTATCTTCCCAATACCATTCCATACTTGGTAGGAATATTAAGCACCAATATATCTATGTGATGTTGAACTCTAGGTTCTAAATTAATATAAATAAGGACATCATTTATACTTCCAACCGTGTCCATAACAGATCTATCCAATTGCACCACCTTACTCTTAGAAGGGATTGGTGTGAGTCCTAACTTTTGGCAAACTTCTAGGGACATGATGTTAGTCGAAGCACTTGAATCTATCAGAAAATTATGTAATTTTTTACCTGTGATTCTAATGGTTATGAGAAAGGGAGGTATTTATCATCTTTCACTTTTCAAAACTATTTGAGACTCAACACCATTGGATTCATGGGCTTGACTAGGTGGGTTTTTTGGTGAACCTATCTCGTGATCCAAAAGTTTAGCTACTTTGAACAATGACATATTAACCTTATTTTTCTTCATGTCTTATTTGTTAAATTTGGACGAGGAGAGAAAACATTAAATTAACTTAATAATTTTGTTGAGCAAAGTGCAGCAAACAATATTGTCATTGTTGTCAACACAGTCAGACAGATTTATTGATGCAATGGACAAGAGTTTATTGAACAACAATGTGCAGCCAAAGTACAATGGATAGGAGTTTAGTGTTGAGCAAGGTGTTGCAGGGAGGATTTTCATTGTTGTCAATACGATCGGTTAGATCTAATGATGCAATGGACGAGGCATTTCGAAGTCACTCGGATGCAGAGGATAAAGTTCAAAAGTTAGTCAGATCATGAGTCCTTAAATGATAGATGCACAGAAATAGAAAACATAATTCAGAATGAGAAGAAGAAGTCTTTAGAACCTGAGATGTCAAGAAATGAAAAGTTTTTTTGTGAAAACCAAGGCAGTCAAAATAAAAAGTTTTATTTAAAACCATGGATAACAGATTTGAAATGGGTTTTTCTTAAAACCCAAGTTGGCTCTTCGTTTCGTTGAAAAAGATGCCTCGGTGATGAAGATATTTAATTTTAAATATTTAGTTTAAATTTTATTTTATTTAAAATTTAAATTAAAATATTAAATTAAATTAAAAGGGCCGACGTGTTACTATTTCACGACAATAAGCTACAGGAAAGTGACGAATGTGGAGAAGAGTTTGAGGCCGACAAAGTTAAATCTGGGTCGACGGATTTTAGGGTTTGGTAGTCGACAATTTCTAGGGTTTTGTAGCCGACATTCTTAGGGTTACAGCCGACAGATTTTAGGGTTTGATAGCTAACAAATTCTAGGGTTTCTCAGTCGATGTTCTTCTAGGGTTTGTTCCTGAAATTTCTTCTATAAAAGGAGGGCTTCTTCGAGTTTGAAAGACGAGGTGTAAAGATAAAGTGCGAATGCGAGCATAGTGTTTGTGAAAGTGAAGTTCGTGTTGAGCAGAGAGTAGAATGTGAAATGACACAGAGTGTGCAAAGCATGTGCGCAGAGAAAGCAAAGTGTGCAAAGAAGCGCGAAGGGCAAAGTTGATTGCAAAGTCTGGTTGTAGCAGTGCAGCAAACGGTGTGAAGTGATTGTGCAAGAGAGAGTAGAGTGCGCAGAGATTGCAAAGGTGATGTAGACCAGTTAGAGTCTTGCAATAACAAAGGTATATGTCAAACATTTTTTTATTCAATATTGATGTCTAGTTGGTGCTGGCAAATTAAGGGGTTGGTGCCTCTTTCTAGTAGGTGCTGGTAAAATAGGAGTTGGTGCTCCATTCTGTTGAAGCAGATAAAGTTAAGGGGTTGGTGCTCCTTCCAGTTGGTGCTAGTAAAGGATTATGTAAAGTTGTAGCTTTGCATTGATTGGATTTGGATGGTAGTCCAAGCAGTCTTCTTAAGGAGTAGCCACATTGGTGAACCTCGTTAAAATGTTGTGTTATGTGTGATGCTTTCTTGATGCATTTAGTATCTCTTTTATCTGCTTTAAACTGCTACTAGTTTTATAATCTAATTGTTTTAGAAGTTTTTGAAGAACACACTGATTCACCCCCCTCTCAGTGTCATTGTGATTACAACAATTGGTATCAGAGCGTAGTTTCCTTAGAAAAGTTTAACAGCTTGAAGGAAGATCTTACAAGAACACAAATGGCAAGGAAAGGCAAAAGCAAAACCATAAGACACAAGAAGAAGAAATCTCACAAGGGCACAAAAGAAAATGAAGATGATCTCAATGTTGCTGCTTTGGGAATGAAAATAGATTCAAGAGATGAATCAAATAGTGGAGAACAAGCCAGATTAATAAAGTTTTGCACCAGATGTGGGAAGACCGGTCACTTTGTAGCTGATTGCTCACAAGGTATAGAATGTTTTGTTTGTGGTCAACTCGGGCATAATGGACGCCAGTGCCATGGGTTTAGTAGCGATGAAGATGAAGATGATACATTCAAAATTGATAAAGAAATAGATTCAGAACAAGAGTGTGATGAAGAAGGAAGTGATGCAGAAGCAAATTGGGAACGAAACCGATTTCAGACCTGAGTAAAAAGGTTGAGGATGCAGAAGATATAATCACCAACTTGAAAATTCAAGTAGAAGATTACAAGAAAATTTTTGAAGATCTTGAAATGCAATCATCTAGGAAAACGAGTATTGCAACAAGCTAGAAAAAGAAATTGACGGTTTAAGAATGCAGACAAGAAATGAGTAATAAAGTTGGTATATACAAAAAACATGAAGAGGAATCTAACAAAGTTGTTAACAATATGGAGCTAAAAATAGAAGAGTTCAAAAAGAGTGAAGAAACTCTCAGGTATCAAATCAATGAGAAAGAGACTGTATGCTGCCAACAAGAAGAAGAGATTGTTTCATTTAAGAAACAACTAAAAGAGGCCAATATAAATCTCAAATTTGAGAAGAGCACAAAGTTTCTAGATACAATGATAAATCAACAAAGAAGCTCCACGACTAAGTTTGGTCTTGGATATGAAGCTGAACAACCTTCATCCTCCAAATATGCAGAGAAGAAGAAGTCCTCGGTTGAAGGATTGAAACAAGAAAAGTCTGAAGTTGAATCCTCAAAAGGAAGAAAATATCAAAGAAGATCTACAACAAAGCAACCACAGCAAAAGAGGTTCTCTCACTCTCACTCTTTTAATAATAATGCTTTTTATGGCTATTGTTCTAAATGCAACCACTTTGGTCATAAGGCAATTTATTGTGGAATGAACAATAGATCAAAGAGTTATCTTGTTAAAAATACTTCTATTTTTTTGAGTGAACACACTGTGCAATGTTTTAAATGTAATGGCCATGGGCACATAGCAAGGTTTTGTTCAAGCACTTCCGTATCCAATCTAAGGCAATACCATATATTTCATCATACACATAGAATGCAATACAGACATGGAATAAAACATGTGCAATGTTTTAAATGCAACGATCAAGGGTACATAGCAAGGTTCTGTCCAAGCACTTCTATATCTAATCTAAGGCAAAACCCTAGATTTCATCAGACACAAAGAGGACAACACCGACAAGGAACATATCATGTGCATAAAAGAAAAGAAAATAATCATCCATCAAGAATGCACAAGAGACAACCCCACAAGAGAAATGTTCAAGTTCACGAACAGGAGCAAAATAGGGATGTTGAAAAACCCAAGCCCAAGTTCGGGAAAGTCCGGAGAAATACGGAAGAAAGGAAATTGTGTCTCCTTGGGTGAAGGAGGCTACTACGCCATTGCTCTAAGCAACTCCAAGTGGCACATCCTCAGGAGGAGCAATATTAAAGTTTTATTTTAATGCTCCTATGTATTAGTCTAGGTATCTGAGGATGAAAGGTAAGCAGTCGGTTTAATGTTGTATAGTTGTTAAAGTGTGTTTTTTAGTTTATATAGTGGTTTGTGGAAATGTCGTGAAGTGTGGTGTTTAATTTGAGAGCTGTCACCATTGGTAGTTTTGAGATATGTCACTATTGTACTTGTTGATGATTCTTAATACCACTATTCAAAATTATGAATCATAATAGTCCAGATAATTTGCTCAACGAAAGAATGCTTGCCCTAGTTGTGTATTTGTGTTTCGAGCAGCATGTATTTGTTTTTACTCTTTGATGTGAAGATTGCCGGATCTTTCATGACACCTTGGTGAATATATTTAATTCACGAGACAGTTTTGTTTTAACTATTGATTTAATGCCAGTCCAAGGATAAGAAGCTTGAGGTGAGTAAGGTGCACTACGGTTGGCCATAAAGTGTTTGACAAAATGTCTTCTTCGACATGCATAGTTGAAAGTAAGAGTTGGCGATAAAATTGCGGTCTTTGGACAAAAATTGGTACGAGATGTGAGTCACCTGTCAATTCTATTGACAAAAGTGAAATCAGCATGTTGAATGGGAATATTGAAGAAAAAGTTTTTTAATGAGCAGCCAGATGATTTCCAGCCTGGTGATGAATAGTTGGTGGCTGTCTTTTTCAAATACCTTTGGAAGGAAAAGGATGTCTACTAGTTTCATTTTCATGTAGTGATTGGTTGAATGCTTCAAGGTTAATCTTGAGTTGAATGATGTTGGTTAAACCTTGTCTATAAGCATTGTTGCTAAAGCCCTAATTGGTTGAGAAAAGATGTTGGTTGTGTTGTGGTACAGTGTTTGGTACTTGCACAGAGTTGAAAGTGGATTGAGGTAGCCTGCTGGATTCTCACTACAAAGAGAGACAAACAGTTGTCATTAGGTTCAAGCTTGTTGAGAATATATCCAAGATGCATGGTGAAGTTGTATGCAGATGTTTCTGGCATTGCAGAACAAAAAGCTGGCTATATAATATTATTGTATGCCTTCACTAACGGTGGACAAGTTTGAGTTTGCAAAGCAACGAGAGGGTAGTTGCATAGAAGACGAGTGGTTCAGTCATGTTCTTACACATGTTATATTGGTGAAGTTGACGGTGATGGTGTCATTCACTGGTTATTGTTGCTATTCACATTGTTGATTTTATTGATGCCTATTATGCTTATCATGATGTTGTCAATCAGTGAAATGAAGTAGTATTGGACTCAGGGGGAGCATTTGTGTACTTGTTTTTCTTCTTGTTCATGCTTGGAATATTTGCTAATTGTAATAATTTGTGTCTAAGAATATTGTGCATAGACTCATGGGGAGTCTGCAGCAGCCCTTTGGTATTATTTTTAAAGGGGGAGAAGATTTACAGAAAATTACACGTGTTGCCAACAATTCCAAAGGGGGAGATTGTTGAGCAAAGTGCAGCAAACAGTATTTTCATTTTTGTCAACACAGTCAGACAGATTTATTGATGCAATGGACAAGAGTTTATTGAATAGCAAGGTGCAGCCAAAGTACAATGGATAGGAGTTCAGTGTTGAGCAAGGTGTTGCAGGAGGATTGTCATTGTTGTCAATACGATCGGTTAGATCTAATGATGTAATGGACGGGCGGTTCGGAAGTCACTCGGATGCAGAGGATAAAGTTCAAAAGTTAGTCAGATCATGAGTCCTTAAATGATAGATGCACAGAAACAGAAAACATAATTCAGAATGAGAAGTCTTCAGAACCTGAGATGTTAAGAAACGAAAAGTTTTTTTGTGAAAACCAAGGCAATCAAAATAAAAAGTTTTATTTAAAACCATGGATAACAGATTTGAAATGGGTTTTTCTTAAAACCCAAGTTGGCTCTTCGTTTCGTTGAAAAAGATGCCTCGGTGATGAAGATATTT
Source organism: Wollemia nobilis (assembly GCA_028583015.1). NCBI lineage: Eukaryota > Viridiplantae > Streptophyta > Pinopsida > Araucariales > Araucariaceae > Wollemia > Wollemia nobilis. Next base: position 2,910,618 of record JAQPPZ010017225.1, on the reverse strand, counting down.
AATTTTAAATATTTAGTTTAAATTTTATTTTATTTAAAATTTAAATTAAAATATTAAATTAAATTAAAAGGGCCGACGTGTTACTATTTCACGGCAATAAGCTACAGGAAAGTGACGAAGGTGGAGAAGAGTTTGAGGCCGACAAAGTTAAATCTGGGCCGATGGATTTTAGGGTTTGGTAGTCGACAATTTCTAGGGTTTTGTAGCCGACATTCTTAGGGTTACAACCGACGGATTTTAGGGTTTGACAGCTGACAAATTCTAGGGTTTCTCAGTTGACATTCTTCTAGGGTTTGTTCCTGAAATTTCTTCTATAAAAGGAGGGCTTCTTCGAGTTTGAAAGACGGGGTGTAAAGATAAAGTGCGAATGCGAGCATAGTGTTTGTGAAAGTGAAGTTCGTGTTGAGCAGAGAGCAGAATGTGAAACGACACAGAGTGTGCAAAGCGTGTGCACAAAGAAAGCAAAGTGTGTAGAGAAGCACGAAGGGCAAAGTTGATTGCAAAGTCTGGCTGTAGCAGTGCAACAAACGGTGTGAAGTGATTGTGCAAGAGAGAGCAGAGTGCACAGAGATTGCAAAGGTGATGTAGACCAGTTAGAGTCTTGCAATAACAAAGGTATATGTCAAACATTTTTTTATTCAATATTGAAGTCCAGTTGGTGCTGGCAAATTAAGGGGTTGGTGCCTCTTTCCAGTTGGTGCTAGTAAACAATTTGTCCAGTTGGCGTTGGCAAATTAAGGGGTTGGTGCCTCTTTCCAGTAGGTGCTAGTAAAATAGGAGTTGGTGCTCCATTCTATTGAAGCAGATAAAGTTAAGGGGTTGGTGCTCCTTCCAGTTGGTGCGGGTAAAGGATTATGTAAAGTTGTAGCTTTGCATTGACTGGATTTGGATGGTAGTCCAAGCAGTCTTCTTGAGGAGTAGCCACATTTGTGAACCTCGTTAAAATGCTGTGTTATGTGTGATGCTTTCTTGATGCATTTAGTATCTCTTTTATCTACTTTAAACTGCTACTGGTTTTATAATCTAATTGTTTTAGAAGTTTTTTAAGAACACACTGATTCACCCCCCCTCTTAGTGTCATTGTGATTACAACAAATTTAATATTAATAAAAAAATTTGCAGCAATATTACGATGGCAATCAACACTCAAACATGGCAAAATATAATGAATATATATGTAGACGATAGGGAGGAAGTCAACGGAGGGGATAGGAGAGGAAATGAAGGGAAGTTGGAGGAATAATGGGAAAGGGAGTTGGAGGGATAAGGAGGAAGAAGGAATAATGGAGGAAATGGAGGGATAAGGAGAAATGAATAGAGGGAATATAGGAGGAGGGTAGGGAGAATAGAAAAATTAAAAAATATTGATGCCGACAAATCTTGTTGACAAACCTAGAAGTGTTTACACTTAGGACTAGAAAAAATTGGATTTTTCTAAGTCCTATTCACATTTGCAACATTCTCCCCCTTGAATTTGAGAGAACTGACTACACAGTCTCTCAGCTTTACAAATTGAGCTTTAGTCATCGCCTTGGTGAAGATGTCCGCGACATTCTCCAAAGTGTGACAGTATTGAAGCTCAACAATTTCATGTTCCACCATATATCTAATGAAGTGGTACTTCATATCAAAATGCTTCGTTCTGCTATGGTGGACAGGATTATATGCCAACTGAATGGCACTGATGTTGTCACAGTAGACTTTGTTCGGACCACTTTGTTGTTCTCCAATCTCTTCTAGTACTTTCCTTAGCCATAAGGCTTTAGTACTTGCATAAGTAACTGTTATATACTCTGCTTCTATTGAAGATAGCGCTACTACTGTCTGCTTTTTGGAACTCCAAGTTATTAGTCCTGATCCAAGACTAAAACAGTTTCCTGATGTTGACTTTCTGTCATCAATATTGCTACCCCAATCACTATCGCTGAAGCCTACAATCTTGATAGTGTCACATTTATGGTACTGGATTCCAAAATCCAATGTACCTTTCACATATCTCAAAAAAATTTTAGCTACCTGCAAATGCAGCTCATATGGGTTAGCCATAAATCTAGAAACAAGAGATATAGCAAACTGAATATCTGGTCTGGTGTTGGCGAGAAACATAAAACTCCCGACCATGTTTCTAAAAGTGGTCATGTCAACTTTTGGTGCTCCATCATCTTTGTTGAATTGGATCCCATGTCCAACTGGAGTTGCAACTGGTTTGCAATGCTCCATAGCAAACTTCTTGATCATGTCCTAAGCATACTTATGTTGACAGATGAAGATCCCTGTATCTGACTGATGAACCTCCATTCCAAGGTAGTAGTGCATTAAGCCAAGATCCTTCATCTCAAATTGCATCATCATGGAATGTTTGAACTCCATATTCATTTTTTCATTACTACCCATAAAAATGAGATCATCCACATATAAGCAAACTATGATGATGTCATTACCTTTCTTTAGGTAGTAGAGTGTGGGTTCCTGCTGGGAATCATCATCACCATACAAGTGCACACTTTCTAATCTGTGTAAAACAGATTCCATTTCACTAGCTTGACTCCTAGTATATCTTCTTGAAAAAAAATTATCCAACATCTGAGATGATGGATGATATTGTAGAGTTCTCTTACCTTTGGATGGAAAATCAATGTCCATTAGCGAGGAACTTACTGATCGCTGTGGAGAAGGACTTGGTGGAGAAGTTGAATCAGAATATGGACTTGGAGGATGTGTGGGAGGAGACTGCTTTCCTTTCTATGGAATCTACGGTTGCACCTACTGAGAAACTATATCAGTGGCTTCAACATCACTGAATATTTGGGGCTTACTCCATTCTCCCCCTTCATCAAAAATCACATCCCTTGAAATCACTATCTTTCGAGTTGTAGGATTGTAGAGTCTATAACATTTTCTGTTTTCACTGTATCCTACAAAAATGCATGTCTGACTCTTTGGATCAAGCTTCTTTCTCAGCTCATTAGGAATGTGAGCATATGCCAATGAACCAAATACTCTGAAATACTTCACATTTGGTTTCTTACCATACCAGGATTGGTAAGGTGTCTTCCCTTTTTAAACTTGAAGTAGGACTTCTGTTCAAGATATGAACACTAGTCCTTGTTGCATCTCCCCAATATGAATTACTCAAATGCTTTGTCTGAAGCATTGATCTTGCTATCTCCACAATGGTGCGATTCTTCTTTTATACTACACCATTTTTCTGTGGAGTGTAGGCAGTTGTGAACTACCTCTTGATGCCATGATGTTTACAAAAATTCAAAAACTGATTAGAGGAGTATTCTCCTCCTTTATCTGATCTAAGACATTTTATAGAATATCCACTTCTCACTTTCAACTTTTGCTTTAAAATCAACAAAGCATGCAAATGCTTCATCCTTATGCTTCAAAAAATATATCCAACACATTCTTGTGCAATCATCAATAAAAAGTAGGAAGTAAGAGTGGTTACCTAGAATCTTGGTCTGCATCGGACCACAGATGTTTGTATGCACTAACTGGAGTGGATAGCTGGCCCGCCATGCTTGTCCATGAGGAAATTTCGATCTGGCATGCTTGCCCAAGGCACACCCTTCACAAACTTCCTTACTATCTTGAATTTTGGGAAGTCCAGTTACCATTGCTTGTGAAGTTAGCATTTTCAAACTTGCTGAATTCAAATGACCATATCTCAAGTGCCATAGGACACTTGGATTGGTAATAGAAACTTTTGCTAACTTATTTCCTCTTGGCTGGCCAAACTTTAAAGGGAATAATCTATTCTTTGACATTGACACTTGTGTAATGATTCTATTACTATTGTTCTTGTCAAAAATGGTGCATTTACCCTCATCAAAAATCAACTTGTAATTCTTTTCTAGAATTTGACCAACACTTAAAATATTGTATTGAATATGGGGTGTGTAATAGATATCACTTACTTGATTGATGCCTTCTTTCGTTGGAACCTCCATGGCTCCAATGCCTTCAACTGCCAATGATTTGTCATCTCCCAATCAGATGTTGGATTTGTATGAGGAGTCTAAAGTAGCAAAGAGTTATTCTTTGCCACTCATGTGATTTGAACACCCAGTGTCCAAAATCCATGTATCATTCATATTTTGCTCTGTATGGCCATAAGAAAGAAAGAGATCTGTGGAATATTCCTCTTCTCCAAAATTTCCAAACTGACTGCTCTGGTTGCTACTGCTTCCTTGCGAAGACTTTGACCAACAATCTCGAGCATAATGGCCAGGTTTGCCACAATTGTAGCAAACTTGTTTTGATTTATCTCCTCCTTTTCCTTTGCCTAATTGTTTCCCTCTATTTTGTTGTTGTCCTCCTCTAGTCTGATTTCCTCCTCTGTTGGATGATCCTCCTCTGTTAGGAGTTCCTCCTCTTTGATTATTTCTTCCTCTACCTCTTTGTTGTCCTCTGCCATGGCCTCTACCTCTTCCTTCATGTGAGGCAAAAGCTTTATCATCTCCTCCATAACTGGTGGTAGGAGTTTCCTGTAATCTCTCTTCATGTGAGAGAAGTGAACCAGTTAGGGCATCAAAAGACAATGAGGTTAAGTCTTTGGATTCTTCAATAATTATTGCAACAGAATTCCACTTAGGAATAAGTGTTCTCAACACTTTCTTCACCATAACTTCTAGCTTAATATCTTCCCCTAGTGTGACCATTTTATCAACTATGGCTTTTACTCGCACGCAGTAATCTCCCACTTTTTCATTTTCTTGCATCTTGAGATTTTCAAAATCTCGTTTCAATGTTTGCAACTTTACCTGTTTTACTTGGTCACTACCTGTATAACTTTCTTTTAGAGCATTCCAGGCATCTTGTGCAATTACATAAGAGGCAACCCTAGGGAAGATACTTTTATCTAGGGCAGCATGTATGTGATAAAGGGCGAAAGCATTGTTTTTCTATGCTTCTTTTTTAGCCTTTTTATCAGCATTAGAGAAAGCTGACCATTCAGCAGCAGTAGGTTCAGTGTAGCCCTCTTCGACTACATCCCATAAACCTTTTCCTATAAAAAGAGTTTTCATTTTAATTGACCAATACTCATAGTCTCCTCCATTGAATTCAGGAATTGGTAGACTTGTATTGGATGTCATTTCAGAAAACAAACTTTATTTGAAGCAAACAAGCAATATAAAGCAGTACAAAGAGATTAATGATTCAAATCAAATCTCGCCTTTTTAGAACATTCAGGTTCTGCTTTAGAACTGCTACTGATGACTATGACCTCAGGTTCTGCAGGATCCACTTCCTCTGGATCTTCTTCTTCTTCTTTTGCTTCTTCTTCTTCATCTTCTTCTTCTTCGTCTTCTTCTTTTGCTACTGCTTCTGGTTCAGGAGAGCGTGGTGAATAGATCTCACTTGATTCTGCTACCAGTACACCAGGTGTATGACTAGCACTTGCTTGGACCTCTGGTACAACTTCCACAGTCTTGAACTCTTCAATCCTTTGTTCGAAGATGTTGTCTTCAGAATCTCCCTCGTACCCTGAATCTGGTTTCCTCAGATGAGAAATCACCTGATTTTCCAGCTGACAAAAGACTGTATGGAGACCTGATCATTGAACCCTTTCATCAAAGGATTTCGGTGTCTCTCTTCTCAAAATCGAGAGAAGTGCATTATAGCACCCCACTGACCGAATCATCTAACATTTCAAGGGCACATTATTTCTCCTTTTTCAAATGCTCATCAAACAAGGTTTTTTTTAATTTTTATAAAGTCTTTAAAAAAATTTAATAAATTTTTATATATATTTTTTTAAATTACCTTTTAAATAAATTATTAAAAAGATAATTTTTTTAAAAAAATATAATTAAAATTATTAAATAATTTAAAACTTTAATTAAAAATTTAAAACCTTTAAAATTAAAAAAAAAGTTTTTACCTTTTTTTTCTTCATGCGGGTGATTCGACCCCGCGACCTCCCAAACACGGCGGGCGGGCTTTGCCGCTGCACCAAGCGGCTCCACTGGAAACAAAGCGGCCAACTGCCGTATTAAACCCACTCTGGCTGAATTTTCAAAAATAAAATAAAAAACAAAATGTTTTTTTCTTCCCAATGGGAATCGACCCCGGGACCTCCTCTCGGCTAGCAAATGCCCTAGCCAACTCCGCTAGGCGTCCGGACGGAATTCAAAGGTGGAGCGGGTGTAATTTATACGAATGCGGCGGTAATTTAAAAAAAAAAAAAACAAACCCTCTTTTATCCCACATGCAGTGGGCGGAGGACGCAGAGAGGGTTTTTAAACCTGAAGACTCACAGAGTCTTTCGATTGCCTTCGGGCAATCACAGTCGCTTTGTTTTGCCACCACTACCTCCAATCACAAACTACCACGTCGAAAAATCACAAACTGCCACATGGCAAAATTTTAAACCAATCATACGCCGCCACATCAACTACCAATTACTCGTCGCCATGTCACTCACCTTGATCCACATGTTGCCACATCAGTCGTCACATCAGCTGCCTTGATCCATGTGCTGCCCAGTCAGCACTTAACTATCTACCATGTGTCACCTCAAAATACGTGTCGATCCTGCTGTCTGCTGCCACGTGTCACCTCGAGATATGTGTCGAGCCTGTGCACGATCCGTCTCGAAATTCATGCCCAAACCTGCTCGTGATCCACCTCGAGATTTGAGCCCTGTTGGTGATGCCTCGACCTTTGCGCCTGACACCTACCTTGGGAATCATGCCTGACTAGCTTCACCTCATCTGTTGTTGAAATATGCCTTGGGAACCGTGTCCAGGCTCTGATACCAAATGTTAAATTTGGATGAGGAGAGAAAACATTAAATTAACTTAATAATTTAATATTAATAAAAAATTTTGCAGCAATATTACAATGGCAATCAACACTCGAACATTGCAAAATATAATGAATATATATTTAGACGATAGGGAGGAAGTCGGTAGAGGGGATAGGAGAGGAAATGAAGGGAAGTTGGAGGAATAAGGGGAAAGGGAGTTGGAGGTATAAGGAGGAAGAAGGAATAACGGAGGAAATGGAGGGATAAGGAGAAAGGAATAGAGGGAATATAGGAGGAGGGTAGGGAGAATAGAAAAATTAAAAAAAATTGATGCCGACAAATCTTGCCGACAAACCTAGAAGTGTTTACACTTAGGACTAGAAAGAACTAGATTTTTCTAAGTCCTATTCACATTTGCAACATTCTTCTAAGTCATAAGTGATTTTTTTTTAATTCATTATTTTTTTCCTGGCTTGGACTTCTCTACAATCGATGGAGGATGTGGATTAACCTCACCTTTTGTATTAGGATGAAGTAATGGATTGTTTGGAGGAGTAGAGGAAGTTTTGGGATCCTTAGATCTTCTTGTATAATATCGATGATTTCCTTTCCCAAAACGTCTAGTGGCTTGGACTTCCAAAGTATATTCATATTCTTTTTCTAAGACATCAAAATCCTCCTCTTCATCACTTTCTTGAATGCGGATAACTTTTGTTAAAAAAGTCTCTTGTTTCTCTTGGAAACAATGGGGCAATTCATCATCACAGGGTTCTAACTCACCGTAATCTTCCGAAACGTTTGCTTGATTGGCTACTGGGTTAGGTACACACCCATTATTGGGATGAGTGTTGTATGACTCCTTTCCTCTATGGTTGTGAGGTCGGTTATATACAAAGGATTATGCCAAAATTTTATTTGTGTTTCTCATGTTGATTGTCAAATTGGCCATTTGTTCTTCTTGATGTGCAAGGTGCAACCAAAGTATTGTCATTGTTGTCAACACAGTCAGGTTGATCATTAGATGTAATAGACAGGAGTTCATTGATGAGCAAGGTGTAGCCAAAGTATAATGGATAGGAGTCATTGATGAGCAAGGTGCAGCCAAAGTATTGTCATTGTTTTCAACATAGACAGAGGATCGGTTGATGCAATGAACAGGAGTGCAGAGGTCATTAGATAGATCATTTGATGCAGTGGACAGAAAGTTCAGAAGCCATTCAAATATAGTGGATAGGAGTTCAGAGGTCATACAGAGCATGCACAGTGAATTTCTAAGAATACAGAAGTGGCCCAGATTTAGAAGATCAAAGAAAAAGACAAGTAAGAAAACTATCGCAATATCGCAACATGTTTTCTGTCGCGATTTCATGACATATCGAAGGAGAGAGAAAATGCAAGCAAAACTATCATGATTTCGCGACATATCGGAGGAGAGAGAAAATGCTGGAAAAACTGTCGTGATTTTGTGACATATTTCATTTTTGCGGTCCAAAGCGAAGAGAAAGAGGAGAGAGAAAAAGATGTCGTGATTTCACGACATGTTTAGAAAGTGCAAGGAAGACTGTCACGATTTCGCGACATGTTCAGAAAATGAAAGGAAAGCTGTCATAATTTTGCGACATGTTGAAAGCAAAGAAGCCAAGTGGAAAAACTATTGTGATTTCGTGACATGTTGGCAGAGAAGAAGCCTAGTGGAAAAACTGTTGCGATTTCGTGACATGTTCGAAGAAGAAGAGCATGCAGAGAAAACTGTCATGATTTCGTGACATGTTTGGAGAGAAGGCACAGGAAAAGAAAATTGTCATGATTTCACGACATGTTTGGAGAGAAGGCGCAGGCAAAGAAAACTGTCGTGATTTCACATGTTTGGAGAGAAGGCACAGGCAAAGAAAACTGTCACGATTTCGTGACATGTTTGGAGAGAAGGTGCAAGCAACGAAAATGTGTCACGATTTCGTGACATGTTTGAGAAAAAGAAGCTTGCAAGGAAAAGTGTCGTGATATCGCGACAATCTACAAGAGACGCAGTACAGACGAAAATGTATCACGATTTTGTGACATGTTTGAGAAAAAGAAGCTTGCAAGGAAAAGTGTCGTGATTTCACGACAATCTGCAAGAGAGGCAGTATAGACAAAAATCTGTCATGATTTCATGACATGCTTGAGAGAAAGAGCTCTAAGGAGAAAAAGTGTCACGATTTCGTGACATGTCAGGTTTTCGCGATCCGATGACAAGAGGAAGCACTAAGGAGAAAAAGTGTCACGATTTCACAACATATTGCAGGAGAGAGAAGGCAAGATAAAAAGTGTCATGATTTCATGACAACAGCAGTGAGGAAGACTTTGAAGGATGAAGTGTCAATTTCGTGACAAAAGCAAAACGAAAGGGCATGGAAGCAGAAGTGTTACAATTTCATGACATGTTGAGTTTTCATGACCCGAAGAAGAGATAGAGTGCAAGGCAGCGCATGTGTCACGATTTTGCGACATGTGTTTTTACGAGTGAAATACAGAGAAAGGCACAAGGCAACGAATGTGTCACGATTTTGTGACATGTTAGGTTTTTGCTGGTGCTTGCAGAGAAGAGTGTACTAAAGAGAAAGATTTCATGATTTCATGACATGTTTCGTTTTCGCAGGCAAGAGACAGAGAAGAGGTCAAGTTAGCGAAAGTGTCATGATTTCACGACATGTTCTATTTTCGCTGGTTGAAGCCAAGAAGAGTAGCGAGGAGGCATAAGTGTCACGATTTCATGACATGTCTTGTTTTCGCTAGTGCAAGTAGAGAAGAGTGCAAGGAAGCGAAATATGTCATGATTTCATGATAGGTCTTTTTGGTGCAAGCTAAAAATAGAACCCAGCTATATTAATATATGTAACCGTTAACTGAAGTTACATAGCCATGATCGAGACGACGAACAGTCATGGTAGGGTTATATGTGTAAATTCGTAACATGCATCATGTTTGATGAAAAGCCTACCCTATATATATACAAAAGAAGTTATAGTTAGAAAGCGTTACAACTGACAAGTGGCGCATGAGAAATAAAAGGAGTTACAATTGGAGTTACAGTTAGACAACTTGATTATAAAAGGGTAGTCACACAGAGAATTAAGTTGCTGCTAATAGTGAAAAGAGCCACAAAAATAGAGGGAAAAAGTGTTGCCAAAAGAGAGGAAGAAGAGTGTTGTAAGAGAGCATTGAGCTCTGTGCGGGTATAGAGAGTAGCATGTTGCAGAATAGAGAAAAAGAGCTATGAAAAAGGATGAATACAAAGCAGGGTTAAAATGCAGTAGAGAGTGTGCAGCAGATAAGATGCAGCAGAGAGTGTGCAGCAGATAAGATGCAGTAGAGAGAGTGCAGTAGATAAAATGCAGTAGAGAGAGTGTAGCAGATAGAGTGTAGTAGAGAAAGTGCAGCAGATAGAGTGTTGTAGAGAGAGTGTAGCAGAGAGAGAGAGGTTGTTAGTGAGCAAAAGGAATATGTGTTTCATGAATTGAAACAGATATTGGATGAGCAATAGACCAGTGAGGGTCTTGTAAAAGTGAAGGTATTTTTATGTCAAAATAGATTCAAAATAGAAATCCAAGTTGGTGCTTGGAATTAGGGGTTGGTGCTCCTTCCAGTGGGTGCTAGTAAAGTGATTGTAAAGTTGGTGCTTTGCAAAGGCTGGATTTGGATGGGTGTCCAAGCAGTCTATTTTTGAGGAGTAGCCAAATCTGGTGAACCTTGTTAAATATTGTGTTGTGTGATGCTCTCTTGTTACATGTGTTGTATCTGGTTTTAAGCTTTCATTAATTCAACATTAAGAGTTCCAGATTTAAGTTTTAAATAGCTACACTGATTCACCCCCCCTCTTAGTGCCATTGTAAGACTAACAATTGGTATCACAACCAAGTTCTTAGTTCAGGCTAAATCATTCAGGGTTGATCTTGGTTTAGTACACAATGGGTAAGAAGAATAGATCCTCTTCCAAAAAGGCATCTGAGCCAATTTTAGTTCATGTGGAAGAGAAAACTGAACTAGAGAAGGTAGAAGAAATGGATTCTAAAGTATGCAATGAAAACCTGAAGATTGAAGTAGATATAGAAGGTGAGTTGATAGCCGCTCTTGAAGATTTGAGTATAGAAAAGAAAAAGAACAAAAGAATGTCCAAGAAGTTAGAAGAATATGGGGATGAGATTGAAGATCTCTTCCTAAAAGTTCAAAAGGCCAAGAAATTAGAAGAAGCCTTGAAGACACACTTGGATGATGTATGCAGCACAAGTGAAGATGAATCTAACAAAGTTATTGTTGATCTAAAGCTGCAAGTAGAACAATACAAAAGGATTGAAGATATTCTTAGGTCTCAAATCAATGAGAAAGAGACTGTTTACTACCAATAAGAAGAAGAGATTGTTTCATTGAAGAAACAAATAGAAGAGGCCAATATAAATCTCAAATTTGAGAAGAGCACAGAGTTACTAGATACAATGATAAAGCAACAAAGAAGCTCCACGGCTAATTTTGGTCTTGGATATGAAGCTGAACAACCTTCATCCTCCAAATATGCAAAGAAGAAGTCCACAGTTGAAGGATCAAAGCGAAAAAATTTTGAAGCTGAACAACCCTCATCTTCCAAATATGCAGAGAAGAAGAAGTTCAAGGTTGAAGCTAAATATTCAAAAGGAAGAAAGCATCAAAGAAGATCTACAGCAAAGCACCCTCAGCAAAAGAGTTCTCTCTCTCTCACTCTTTTAATAATAATGCTTTTAATGGCTATTGTTCTAAATGCAACTGCTATGGTCACAAGACAATTTATTGTGGACTGAAAAATAGATCAAAAAGTTATGCTGATAAAAACACATCTGCTTTCCAGAGTGAACACCCTATGCAATGTTTTAAATGTAATGGCCATGGGCACATAGCAAGGTGTTGTCCAAGCACTTTTGTATCCAATGTAAGGCAAGACCATATATTTCATCATACACACAGAATGCAATGCAGAAAGGGAATAAAACATGTGCAATGTTTTAAATGTAATGGTCTCTAATCTAAGGCAAAACCCTATATTTCATCAGACACAAAGAGGGCAACACAGATAGGGAACATATCATGTGCATAAAAGAAAAGAAAATAATCATCCATCAAGAATGCACAAGAGACAACCCCACAAGAGAAATGTTCAAGTTCACAAAAAGGTTCAGAATAGGATTGCAGGTGAAAACCTTCAGCCTAAGTTCAAAAAATATTGGAGAAAGAAAGAAGAAAGGAATTCATGTCTCCTTGGACAGAAGGAGATTACTCCTCTACTACATTAAGCAGCTCCAGGTGGCACATCCTTAGGGGGAGCAATCTTAAAGTCTTTTTTTAATGCTTCTATGTATGTATTTGGTTATTTGAGGATGAAAGGCAAGCAGTCAGGTTATTTTCGTATAGTTGTCAAAATGTGTTTCAGTTCATATAAAAATTTGTGGAGATAGTATCAAACTGATGTGCTTCAGTAGAACAACATGGTGATCAGCTAGGTTTTTGATGCAACAGCTGATAGGCATTATCTAGGGATAGAACATGCAGCACAGGTCGACGTATCATAGAAGCATAAGTTGGCAGGTGCTGATTTATGAAGCCTGTAACTTTCCCAATCTACAGATAAATTAGAATCTGTGTTCTGAGTGGGAATGTGTGTGTTTCTTAACCAAAAATACAACACATCATTTGGTATAAGAGAGCATTAATTTTCTCTAAAGAAGTAGCCATTATCTAAGAGATGACAGAGTCAAAGCAAACAGTGGCACTAGCACCCAGTTGGTCAAGTGTGCCAAGTGGCACATGCAAGGCAGAGACATTGAGAGAATAGTTCCCAGGTGGTGAAGCGCCTAGGAGGACAAGATGCCTATGCACCTAAGAAAGTCTTGCATTATTTGAGGAATGCGAGATATTGCCTGAGGAAGCAGAATACCGTGAGTTGATGACTGTGTGCAGATTGAGGTTCCAACGCTAGAGGTAACGGTCCAGAAGTATGAGTTTGAGTAATGTGTAAAAGGATATATTGTTTGTATGCTTTATATTTTTTTTGGTAGTTGAATTCTAAGGATTGGAGTCATAAGGTGTTTTATGGAATAAATATTTTTGTGGTTACTTTAATGATCTAACCCTAACTTGGTGGCAAAGTTGAGGGTGGTGTTGGTAACAGGTTGAAGAACTATTCTCTTCTTCCTCAAACAAAGAGGAAGTATTTTGCACTAGGGTTTATGTAAGTAAGTCTTGCTACTTGTTTTGAGATGGTGAAACCCTTAGTTGGTTGTTTTGAGATTGATGGTTGAGTTGCTTTCATAGAGGTTGTTTTGATCAAGTTAATGCTTTACTTGATACATGATTGGGCTTACTCCATTGAGATTGATTTGAGCAAGTTATTATTTGCATTGGTGATTTATGTTGGTGGTTGTTTTGTTCAAATACCTTTGGAAGGAAAAGGATGTCTACTAGTTACCTTTTCATGTAGTGATTGGGTGAATGCTTCAAGGTTAATCTTGATTTGAATGATGTTGGTTAAACCTTATCTATAAGCATTGTTGCTAAAGCCCTAATTGGTTGAGAAAAGATATTGGTTATGGAAAGAACATGAATATCATTGTTATATGAGTTATTGCATGGTTGGCAATTGTTGGGTTGTGCTTCATGTTCTTGAGAAAAGCATACTACATCTATCTTATTATTTTGAGATTGAGATTGAGTTGAGTTTGAGATTGCAGAGCAACAGAGGGTTGAGGCTCAAAAGACAGCGTGAACTGAAGTGGTCACATATTCCCAAGAATAGTCTAAGATTTGACTAGCCATCGGGATCAAATTCTCAGGGGGAGCATTTATGCATTTGTTTATCTTATTGCTCATATTTTTTCTTTTTGCTAAATAGTAATAATTTTTGCCTAAGAATGTTGTGCATGAACTCAAGGGGAGTTTTGCAGTCACCCTTTGGTATTATTGTCAAAGGGGGAGAAGAGTTACAGGTAATTGCACGCAATTACGTGTGTTGCCAACAATTCCAAAGGGGGAGATTGATGTGCAAGGTGCAACCAAAGTATTGTCATTGTTGTCAACACAGTAAGGTTGATCAGTAGATGCAATGGATATGAGTTCATTGATGAGCAAGGTGTAGCCAAAGTATAATGGACAAGAGTCATTGATGAGCAAGGTGCAACCAAAGTATTGTCATTGTTGTCAACATAGACAGAGGATCAGTTGATACAATGAACATGAGTGTAGAGGTCATTAGATAGATCGATTGATGTAGTGGAAAAAAAGTTCAGAAGTCATTTAGATACAGTGGACAGGAGTTCAGAGGTCATACAGAGCATGCACAGTGAATTTCCAAGAAGACAAAAGTGGCCCAGATTCAGAAGATCAAAGAAAAATACAAGTAAGAAAATTGTCGTGATATCGCGACATGTTTTCTGTCACGATATCGTGACATGTTTTCTATCACAATTTCGTGACATATCAGAGGAGAGAGAAAATACAGGCAAAATTGTCACGATTTCGCGACATATCGAAGGAGAGAGAAAATGCTGAAAAAACTATCACGATTTCGTGACATGTTTCATTTTCACAGTCCAAAGCGAAGAGAAACAGGAGAGAGAAAAACATGTCACGATTTCGTAACATGTTTAGAAAGTGCAAGGAAGACCGTCACAATTTTGCAACATGTTTAGAAAATGAAAGGAAAGCTGACGCGATTTTGCGACATGTTGAAAGCAAAGAAGCCAAGTGGAAAAACTATCATGATTTCGTGACATGTTGGCAGAGAAGAAGCCTAGTGGAAAAACTGTCATGATTTCATGACATGTTCGAAGAAGAAGAGCATGCAGGGAAAACTGTCATGATTTCGTGACATGTTTGGAGAGAAGGCGCAGGCAAAGAAAATTGTCATGATTTTGCAACATGTTTGGAGAGAAGGCGCAGGAAAAGAAAACTGTCATGATTTCGTGACATGTTTGGAGAGAAGGCACAGCCAAAGAAAATTGTCACAATTTCACGACATGTTTGGAGAGAAGGCGCAAGCAACGAAAATGTGTCGCGATTTCGTGACATGTTTGAGAAAAAGAAGCTTGCAAGGAAAAGTGTCACGATTTTGCGACAATCTGCAAGAGACGCAGTACGGACGAAAATGTGTCACGATTTCATGACATGTTTGAGAAAAAGAATCTTGCAAGGAAATGTGTCGCGATTTCGCAACAATCTATAAGAGAGGCAGTACGGACGAAAATGTGTTGTGATTTCGTGACATGCTTTAGAGAAAGAGTGCTAAGGAGAAAAAGTGTCACGATTTCGTGACATGTCAGGTTTTCGTGATCCAATGACAAGAGGAAGCACTAAGGAGAAAAAGTGTCATGATTTCGTGACATATTGCAAGAGAGAGAAGGCAAGATAAAAAGTATCACGATTTCATCACAACAGTAGTGAGGAAGACTCCAAAGGATGAAGTGTCACGATTTTGTGATAGAAGCAAAACAAAAGGGCATGGAAGCAGAAGCGTCATGATTTCATGACATGTCAGGTTTTCATGACCCGAAGAAGAGATAGAGTGCAAGGCAGCGCATGTGTCGTGATTTCGAGACATGTGTTTTCGTAGGCGAAATACAGAGAAAGGCACAAGGCAGCGAATGTGTCACAATTTTGTGACATGTCAGGTTTTTGCTGGTGCTTGTGGAGAAGAGTGTACGAAAGAGAAAGATGTCACGATTTCATAACATGTTTTGTTTTTGTGGGCAAGAGACAGAGAAGAGGTCAAGTTAGCGAAAGTGTCGTGATTTTGTGACATGTTCCGTTTTCACTGGTTGAAGCCAAGAAGAGTAGTGAGGAGGCGTAAGTGTCATGATTTCACGACATGTCTTGTTTTCTCTAGTGCAAGCAGAGAAGAGTGCAAGGAAGTGAAAGATGTCACAATTTTGTGACAGGTCATTTTGGCGCAAGCTAAAAATAGAACCCAGTTGTATTAAGATATGTAACCGTTAACTGAAGTTACATAGCAGTTACAGGGGACGTTACAAAAGAAAATCATGCAGCTAATTTAAGAACAGTCAAAGAAGGAGAAATCTAATAGTCATATAAATAGAATCGAATATGCATGCATGCACAAAAAATAATACGAATAGTCATTATCAATATGACGAACAGTCATGGTAGGGTTATATGTGTAAATTTGTAACATGCATTGTGTTTGACGAAAAGCCTACCCTATATATTGACAAAAGCAGTTATAGTTAGAAAGCGTTACAACTGACAAGTGGCGCATGAGAAATAAAAGGAGTTACAACTGGAGTTACAGTTAGACAACTTGATTATAAAAGGGCAGTCGCACAAAGAATTAAGTTGTTGCTAATAGTGAAAAGAGCCACAAAAATAGAGGGAAAAAGTTCTACCGAAAGAGAGGAAGAAGAGTGTTGTAAGAGAGCGTTGAGCTTTATGCGGGTACAGAGAGTAGCGTGTTGCAGAATAGAGAAAAAGAGCTATGAAAAAGGGTGAATACAAAGCAAGGTTAAAATGCAGTAGAGAGTGTGCAACAGATAAGATGTAGCAGAAAGTGTGCAACAGATAAGATGCAGTAGAGAGAGTGCAGCAGATAAAATACAACATAGAGAGTGCAGCAGATAGAGTGTAGTAGAGAAAGTGCAGCAGATAGAGTGCAGTAGAGAGAGTGTAGCAGAGAGAGAGAGGTTGTTAGTGAGTAGAAGGAATATGTGTTTCATGAATTGAAATAGAGATTGGATGAGCAATAGACCAGTGAGGGTCTTGTAAAAGCGAAGGCATTTTTATGTCAAAATAGATTCAAAATAGAAATCCAAGTTGGTGCTTGGAATTAGGGGTTGGTGCTCCTTCCAATGGGTGCTGGTAAAGTGATTGTAAAGTTGGTGCTTTGCAAAGGTTGGATTTGGATGGGTGTCCAAGCAGTCTATTTTTGAGGAGTAGCCAAATCTGGTGAACCTCGTTAAATCTTGTGTTGTGTGATGCTCTCTTGTTACACTTGTTGTATCTGGTTTTAAGCTTTCATTATTTCAGCATTAAGAGTTCCAGATTTAAGTTTTAAATAGCTACACTGATTCACCCCCCCTCTTAGTGCCATTGTAAGACTAACACTTCTAACTTATCCATTCTAGATTCAGGCCATTACAGTTGGGGCATTATGATTACGGTTCCAAATGCTTTTTCTGCATTAGACACCTTTGGAACAAGCACAATGGCTTGAATTTGAGTATTTTGGTTCCATCTAGGATTCACACTATGAAGCAATGTGATTGTAGGATAATTCATAGGGTTTTGGGTATTAATCACATTGAATCTAGGTATGTTCAACTGATTATTAAGGATGTTGAACCCTGGCATGGTCATCTGGTTGTTTTGTAACATGTATGGTTGCAGGATGGATGTGTTAGGCATTGCAAAAAATAGTGAATATGCTTGCATCAAAGTACCCAATTGTTGGAAGTTGTTCATTGTTGGTACTTGTGGTGCCATTACCTGATTCATCATGATGAATTGACTATATGGGCCATATTGTCCCATCCTAGGCCATTGAGATAAACCCCCTCCCAGTGAGTTCATTTTTTGCTCCAAGGTCATAGTTTTAGCATAAGCCAAGGAAAGGGTTGTGACCTGAGCGTTTCTTTAGGTAAACAAGGATGTTACCAGATCTAAAGCTCCAAAATATAATTGAAGGGCCACAACAGCATCTACCATGAAGTGTTGAGTTACATTCATGTACATCTTATGGAACCTAGCATTGAATGTCTTAATAAGCTCATTGGGTAACCATTTACGGGACACAAACAGATTATAGATGATGAAAGGATCTAGCAACAATCAAAATTGGCTAATGAAGGTGGCTTCCAATTGGGCCCATAAAATAATGGACCCTGTGGGTAGATTTATGTACCACTCATTAGCCACATGGTCAAGAATATTAGGAAATACTCAAAATGCAACATCTTCATGAGTGACCCCATGTCTAAAAATGTAGTCTTTGTAAATTTGGACATGCTCTTCAAAAGTAACGGGACCCTCATGAATGACTTTGGGTAGTTATCCTTCAATATGCCTAGGCAAGTCATGCACATCCCCAGGTATATTCAACGGAGATCTTTGCACACTGCACCAAATAGCGGGTTGTTGTTGTTGTTGGGCCATATTAAGCAGTGGTAATGACCCTACGAGAATAGTTGAAATTGTTGATGTGATGGGGACAAATACACATGGTGTGGTTGTCGCAATGGAAATAATAGGTGGAGACTCTCTAGGTGTACTTGAACCTAAAGGTGACCCTAGATCAACTATGCTAGGCGGTATTTCGACCTCTTGCATTTTGTTTTTCGATTTCCTATAATTGGGAGTAAGACTATGAAAGATAGTTTCCCCAATAGTTTTAGACCTAGTAGCAATATACTTAGATGGGTCCAGATTGGGAACTTAACTATCCTAATAAGACTTCTCACAAACAACTCAAAATAAACCAAAATAATGTTGTACCTGCAAGCACAATAAGGTGGAAAAAAAAATGTCCATGTTAATCGTTAGCAAGATCTAAATCACAAAGCAATAAAGAAGGCCCTCCTTATAGCACCAAAATGTTGAGTTAATATTTTTCCCTATTGAAAAATGATCACCACAAATAGAGTATTGAATTGAAAACTCTCTCTTGCAAAGAAATTAGGTGAAATCACCCATTTCTCCAAGGTTATGGTAAGTAAATATTTGTGAGTATATGTGTTTAATAAAATTTGAAATAGAGATAAATGTGTACCAGAATAAACTCAAACCTGTAAGTGACAGTTAACAAGGGGCCTTGAATAGTTCAAATAATGCTTAGCAATTGAAAATATTCCAAAATGCAAAAGATTGATTCTTGTAGTGCTCTTGATTAATGTGATCTACCCTGAATCCTAGTTAGTAAATGACTTTTATCTTCAAATTAGAAGGATTTCAAATACAAAAGTGCGTGGAATGATCCACTTTATTTTAGAATCTGTATCTTTAATGTGTGGTTCATTTTGAAAGTTAGTGGATTCATTTTTTCTTCATTATAAATGTTTCATTATCCCTATGTTAGAATTTGGTGTTAGTAGAAATTAGTAAGTTAGCATGTTAGCGTTCATTTGCTTTATCTTCATTAATGTGAATTTGGTGTTAGTAATCCTCCTAAACCATCATTTTATTTGAAAATTAAATTGATGTATTTAGAGGTGCAGAAATTCTGGATCATGACCAGAATATAAACAAATGAACTAGAAATAAACAAGAAATTTTAGAAAATTGTCTAGAATGAAAACTGAACATAAACATAAATTCTAGAAAGACCAGAATGGATAAACTTAAACTGAAATTCTGTAATGGACCAGAATAGAAAATAAATGACAAAAGTTTTGGAAGGACCAGAATGAAATAAACAAAAAATTTGGACTAGACCAAAATAAGAAATATGCAACTAAAATAAATACTGAAAATTTACTCTAAATGCAAAAAACAAAAAACAAATCTACAAGGTTAGCTAGAAAAAAAATGACATCCAAGTTTAGTTAATAAATTCCTCCCTGCAAAACTCCAAGTTAAGAGATAGTTTCTAAGACAACTTGACCTAATAGACCTACAACACAAAGATTAGACCAAGTGCGAGACTCAAAGGATAAAATATATTTACAATATATTTGACATTCACCTATTGTAACCCATTTAATGGCATAAAAAAATAGATACAAGTCAAAAAATTGCAGAAAAGATACGCAGTGAAAGCAGTAGTCTTAGATATATTCTCCTCGTAATTTTACTCACAAAAATTTATTTTGCTAAAATGAAAAAAAAAAATCGCTTTCGTTCCAAAATTTCCATCCCCTTTTTTACAATAGCCTCAATGGGCTTTTAAATTCATCAAATATGGTGCTTCGTTTCGACTTCCCCAATGGAATTATATTTATTTATTTATTTATTTTTAAAACCTTATGTCATCGCATAAAATCAAACGTGACATTGTCGTCTTACGACTCCCTTTTCACATATATTATAAGTATATCTTTAAGTAAATCCTTATAGCTCCCTTTCTTGTTTATACAATATATATGGAAAATATAACAACATGAATCATTCCTCCCACTACTTCTAACCCCTTAGAACCACATTATACAATATAATATATAAAAATAATCTAAAATCATATTATAATAGGTGATGGTAAGAATAATCAAATAGAACAAGACTTTGCTATACCTTATGGCTCCTTTTCTCAGAGCTTTGAAAATATTAAAACACGATTTGCCACCCTTTTCTGTACTGCGTTATCCAACTGCGACAACACCCGCCGTTTTGACGATACCACTGTGGGACATTGCTCCTTATCACATTTTCTGATCAGGTCCACACCACCAACGAAAACCCACTCCGAATGCGTCCTTTCGCTTAATAACATGTCTCTTAGGGTTAGGATTTGTTGAGCATCTTCTTCAACTATTTTGGATGAATTTCAATGGCCATAAGGTGCGTTTTCTTGGGAGTTATTGTTTTAAAACTATCACGAAATCCATTTGCAGGCGATTATTCTTTCGTTTATTTCATCCACAGCTAATGGTGATATCCGCTTAATTATTCGTTGTTCAGGAATCTTTGTTACTGATTTGATTCTCTGGGTGCAGTCATAATGAGTCGTATGTCTTCTGCGGGGAACCATTAGCCTTTATAATGCTTCAACGCCATTTTTCATCAATTTTAAACTCCCTTTCTTCACATCTGTACTCTGTTGCCTACAATGTCTCATCTACCACGTTCGCAAACGAGCAGCCACTGTTTAAACGTTCGACATATACCCCACTATATTTTATGATTTCAAAATTTCAACAGTCCCATTACTTATATCCATGTTCGACGCGTTCGAAAACCCTTGATTGGATTATTCTGTGTTTCAACGCTTGGGGCAATCATTCCATCTGCCTGTGTGTTACTGGATTTTCTCCACGGCCTTCATCCACATATCCCGCTGCTAGTGCTGTGTTGGCAGGAAAGTATTTCAAGGTTTATCAAGCAGATTTGAAGTTTAGCAAAACCTGGATGAAAACAAAACCACCGGTTTATGTTCCTTTGTTTTAGTCTTTCATCGACATAAGCATAGCGATGTATCATTTTGCATCCACGGTATGAAGTGTTCTATCAACGAACAATGTCAAAACTTGGGGTACCTGGCCACGTCAGATTATCTTCGTCGATAGAATCCCATAATTTGTCGACTTCAATCCTCATCCCAATCACCCCAGCATTACATATTAGCCAGGTCAGATGGATATTCAACGCCCATTTGCACCGATTGTCGAAATGTGACCTCGTTGGTCGCTATTTTTTTGTGTGTTGCATGGCCGCCCTTCTTGCCGTTGAACTTTGATGAAGCTGTCATGTAAGATGCTGACATGGAAATCCCTTCACGTAACATTTTCTTCTCCAGAGCTAACACTAGATGTCTATCATGTTTTCACTTCTGCTACAGGGTTCTGATCGTTTACGTTTGGGTAATGCTGCATAGCGTGGCATGCCGATTATAAAAATCCAACCGCCATGGGCTTTGGGCCATATCATTTCCCTTACAAACCTCCACGCTGCATCCTTTCCATGCCAATCCATCGTCGCGTTCTGTCATAACATCCTCGGCTCCGATCCTTCTAGTGCAAAATTACCACCGCCATGTGGGGCTACACACTCCTCTATACCACACCCGATGCTCGCTTGAAGACCACTGGAGTCCACATCAGCATCATAGACTACCCGACATGGTCCTATCGAACGCATGTCATCGTTTACCTTCAATAATTTTTTCTACTGTCTAGTGTTCCGTTAGACACCATCTCGTCCACGTCGGTGACTCACATGTGTCGGGTTATGCTCCATATAGGCCTTCGATCATTGAATGCTGACACTGTCAGGTTAAGAATAGTCATCTGTGCCATAATCACTGTAAGCTGTCAAATAATTAGCATTAACTTCTGTCACCATAGCACTCATTAGTTGGTTGCCCGCTCTCCACATCCGTAGGGACCCCTTCGCTACATCGTATGTCGTCCTCCATATAGCCATGCTAGTCTTCATCATCCTTCCTATATCATACAAAGCATTAAAACTAATGGCTTTGATAAATCACAACCGCCATGCTATGGTGCAATACCGATGACATAAAGACACTTACATGCGGGCACTAAAGTGCAATAAACAAAATATTGCATCTCACTTTATTTTAATTTTATTTTATGTATTAATTAGTATATTATTATTATTATTAATGATAATAATTATATATATAAATCATTCGTTTATTTATCTATTATTTTTTTAAATATTGATATAAGAATATCATGAGAAAAAACTACTTTGCTAGGGTTTGATGAAGAAAAAATACTTTGTGGGGATGGCAACAGCTTTCGGAGGAGGTCTGAAAATTTGGAGGAATGTCATGATGGCATCGGGTCCGGCACAGAGAGTGCATCGTGATATTTTTTCATCTGAAAATGACTGGAAGGAACAGGACTTTCTAGTGCATGTCGAGAACCGCTTGTTAAAGAACAATGGATGTTTAGAATGATGTGAAGCCAGGCTAGTTCTAGTGGTTAAACCAGACTCGGTGGCGGAAGATGTGGAGTATCTAACCAAACATGTCCTTATTGGTAAATTTTTGGGCATCCAAATTTCTCTCCCCTTTGTGGAGGCTTGGGTCAGGAAGACTTGGAATCCTAAAGGTGATGTGGAGGTGATGCTGAGTGCGAATAGCTATTTTATGGTGGTTTTCTCTTGTATTGCAGATCGTAACAAAACATTTGAAGGGATCCTTATTTCTATAACCAAGTAGGACTCTTTATTAAACCCTGGCATGTGGGTTTCAACCCATCAAAGGAGCAGCCATCGTGGGTTCTAGTATGGGTGTGGCTTCCATGGCTCCCATTGGAATTTTGGAGAACTGATGTCTTGCATAAGATTGTCCTACTTGGGAAGCTGGTTGGACTGTCACAACAGACAATGGATAAAAAGGTAATATATGTTGCTCACATTTGTGTTTAAATTGAATTAAATAATCCTATTCCAGATTCTATTGAAATACAATTTGGATCAACTACATGGGTTCAAAAACTTGACTATGAAGCTCTTCCATTTCGTTGTCAGATTTACTGTGAATATGGCGACCTGCAAAGAAAATGCCCTAAGTTTGTCCCACCTATGGCTTAAAATCCTGGGCCCTCTCGGTATGTACAAAGTTTGGATAAAGGAAAAGCCCCAATAAAGGAAGGCGAACGGGATAAGGAAGGTTTTGTTTCGATAAAAGCCCGAAACAGAGGACAAAGGGCAAACAAAGGCCTTAAGGATAGCCAGCTAGATGCTCTACTCAACAATTTTGAAATATTAGATGATCTTGATCAGTATATGGAGACACTTGAAACGTCACTACCTGATGCAAATATAACAAGGCCGAATCAGATGTCTCTTCTTGAGGGGGAACTTAAGAAATCAGATCTTGGGGGTTGAAACGAAGAATAAAGGACTTTGGATCTAAGTATAGGGGACATGGTTGGGTCTATCCCTATAAGGGAAACTATTTTTGAAAGTGGTATAGATTTAGTTATGACCTCACCTACTCAGGCACTGATGCACTCATCCTTGGAATGCAAAACTCCTACGGTGTTGGGATTACAACAGAAAATAATTAAAAAATGTTTTTTAGATAAGAATATGGAGGTGGGTCGAAAGAAGGACCAAGATAAAATTAAGTTAATGGGGGAGACTTTGGTGGAGTCAGTCTTGGTGAGAACATTGGAATCCATTTTTTATAACCCCCCAAAATTATTATCCTCTCATGGAATGTAAGGGGGTTGAACAACATCCCCAGACAAAAAGTTGTTCGTGATTTGGTTCGTGTGCATTCTCTGGATGTGGTGTTTATTAAGGAGACTAAATTGACTATTGATAGTATGTTCAGTATTGCTCCCAAGTTGTGGAGAATGGGGTAATGCTAGTGTATTGGTGCATGTGGATATGCTGGTGGCATCGCTTGTTTATGGGACCCGGTTAAGATATCCCCTCTTAGTTGGATTTCTAGCAGATGGTCTATTTTTATGGTCGGGCATGATAATGAATCTGGTGAAACCATCCTACTTACAAATGTGTATGCTCTTGTTGATTATAATTATAAAGTGAATTTGTGGGAGCACATTTGCTTTGTGAGATGTTCGGTTCCGCTGAACCCATGGATTTTGTGTTGGAGACTTCAACTCTATCACTTGTCTAGAGGAGAAACGTGGTGGGGTGGACCATCTCAAGCCTTTTTCTTCTGTATTCAATGCTCATATCCAAGCCCTAAACTTGGTTGACATCAAACCAGATAATGGGATCTTTACTTGGCACAATAGAAGGTGTGGGTAAGCTTCCATCTCAGAGAGACTAGATAGATTTTTGATATCCAGTTGTTGGATGGGTAATAATAGAAGTGCTAGTTCTATGATTCTGGAGGGTAGGGGCTCTGATCATTGGCCTATCAAACTCTCTACTTTGGATTTAGGGCTAAAAATAATCCCTCCTTTAATTTTCAAATTATGTGGCTTCATGATCCTAAGTTTCATGATTTCATGCAAGGCTGGTGGACCATTGGCAAACCTCCTCACGACACCGCTATGTATTCCTTTATGAAGCGACTACAATTTGTAAAACATAAATATAAGAGATGGAATAGACTAAATTTTGGGAATATTTTCTTGGCTAAGCTGGCAGCTCATAGGAGGATGGAAGAAGATTCAAGGAAGATTAGAGATCAAGGATTCATGAAGGAACTTCTTGTTGAGGAATCTGAGGCTACGAAAGACCTTGCTGAATGGGAACTGAAGGAATTTTTTTGGAAACAAAAATCTCGAGTAGATTGGCTTTAGGAAGGGGATAGGAACACAACCTTCTTTTATAACTCAGTTAAGGCTCACCGTAATGGTAACATGATTACATCTCTTGTGAATTCTTAGGGTGCCCTACTCTCTTCTTTCAGGGATATTTCAGAAGAGACTAAGAGGTATTTTTCCTCTCTCTTCAAGGAGGACTCACTATCAGATGATGAGAATGAAAAGCTTATTCTAAACTGTATTCCAATAATTGTTTCTAGAGAGATGAATGAGCACTTGATGGGTCCAATTTCCCTTGAGGAGTTGGAAAAATTTGTATTCAAGATGAAAAAGGAAAATCCCCAGGCCCATATGGATTCCCGATTGATTTTTATCAAGAGTTTTGGGATTTAATCAAATTTGATCTTTTGGAGGTGGTCCATGAGTCCCAAAAGAGCAAACGGATGCTAAGGGCCCTAAATGCTACCTTTGTGGTTCTTATACCCAAAAAAGAGGGAGCAAATTCCTTGGATATGTTCAGGCTTATTGCTCTCTGTAACATTGTGTATAAGATCATCACAAAAATTATTGCTGAGAGGTTGAAGACATGGTTGAGATCAAAATCATCTTTGAGGAGAAAGGAGGGTTTGTTGCTGGCCGACAAATATTGGATGGGGTTGTTATTTCTATAAAAGCTATTCACTCGATGGAAACTTCTAAGGATAAAACTATGTTCATTAAGTTGCACATGGCCAAAGCCTATGATCGGGTCAGATGGTCCTTTCTTCAGAAAGTTCTTGCTGCTTTTGGATTTGAGGAGGAATGGATTAGATGGGTGATGAGATGTGTTTCTTCTTCCTAATTCTCTTTTCTTGTTAATAATGAGCCATCAGAGTTGTTTGAGGCCTCAAGGGGATTGAGGCAAGGAGATCCTTTATCTTCTTATTTGTTTATCATTATGGCAGAAGGGTTGGGAATATTGCTCAAGTCTCAAGTTATGCAAGGTATCATTCAGGGGTGGAAGTGGGATAGTAGTTTGCCACCTCTTTCCCACCTTCAATTTGGTTATGATACTGCTTTTTTGGGAGTTTCCACTATCAGGGAAGTTGGCAATATTAGACAGACTCTTGACATATATCTTGGTGCTTTCGGACAATTGATTAATGAGGACAAGTCTTCTATTTTCTTCTTCAATACCCCTCCTCTTATTCAAGCCAGGATTGCTCGTATTCTAAGATTGCAAGTTGGGACTCCCCCCTTCATTTATCTTGGTATTCCAATTTCATATCATCCTCTACCTAGATTTTCTTGGTAGTCTATGCTTGATAAGTTTAGAAGGAAAGTGAATCATTGGACTTTCACATGGCTATCCACTGCAGGTAGAGTGTTGCTTTTAAAATTTGTTGTTCAAGCTTTACCCATTTATAGATTTTTTGTACAAATAGCTCCCTCTCACTTCATCAAGGACATGGATGCCTTTTCAAGACAGTTTTTATGGTCTAGAAAACTTGATAAATATAAATGTAGTTTGGTTAGGTGGGATTCTATATGTAGGCAGATGCAAGAGGGAGGCCTTGGGTTGCGATAGATAGCTCTTTTTGGGCATACATTGGCTACAAAAATTTATTGGAGATGGTTTACCTCTTAAGATCATATTTGGGCTAAAATATTATCTTGTAAATACTTGAGAGGTATTTCTAAGGATGAGATCCCTAGAGTCAGCTTGGTTGGGAAAGGTTCAGTTATCTGGGACACTCTAAAAAGAGGAGCTAATTTAATCAAGCATGGTTTGTTTTGGATTTGTAATTAGGGATCAAATGCTCTTTTTTGGAATGATTCTTGGGATGGTCACCCTCCTATCTTGAATAAATATCCTAGGTTACGTTTCCTAAGCATTTTTTTCTTGGAAGTAGGCTAGTCTCGTGTGGAGGACTTTAAAAAAATCCAATATTTTGGAAATATGGATATGTACAGGTGGAAATATCCACAAGAATGGCCCTAGGGGGGACTGGCTAAGGACAGAGAGGTGCTTTCTCTTATTCTTATGGGGAGGCCTTGTTCTTCATTGAGGGGTAAAGATATTCTGGCTTGGAACCCTGATCCTAAGGGAACCTACTTGGTAGCCTATGGTTATCAGGTTCTTGATAAGCAAAAGTATGGGAGTCTTCCTATCACTTGGTGGAAAAAGGTGTGGAACAATTTTCCTGGCCAAAATATAATTTCTTTCTCTGGTTGGTAGCTCGTAATAAATATCTCACTTGGGATAATGTGAGGAAGAGGGGATTTCAAGGTCCCTCTTTTTGTGTCCTTTGCGGTAAGAATGAGGATGACTCTTCTCATTCATTTTTCCAATGCTCCTTTGCCAAAGATATTTGGCACCATTGGTGGAGCTCTTGGAACCATCCATGTTTTCATGTGCTGTCCCTGGTGTAGTTTTGGAGTAGTCTGGGCAGACCTCTGACCAAGACCCCCTTCCTTCGGGTGGCTTGGAATTTGGGCCCTTATTGCATCACCTGGAAAATTTAGCTCAAATAGAACCAACGCATATTTTAGGGTAGTTATTTGGCTATTCAACAGATCTGGAAAATGATCCTATATATGGTTCAAGAAACCATCCATAGCAAATGTGATGTGGATCCTCTTTTGGATTCCAGGGAGGAGAAGGTACAACAAGCCCTTGGTCTCTTTGGGGATGGTGTGAACTCTTCTAGCCCTAGTAGGGTTCCTCAACTCAGCAAGAAGGTTAGGAGAGATGGTAGGTGGACGCCACCCCCTAGAGGAGTTTTAAAAATTAATACTGATGGATCGTCCAGGGGTAATCCTGGACATGTTGGCATTGGCGGTGTTGGGAGAGACTCTACTGGTGGTGTCAATTTTTTCTTTTCGATTTATAAAGGTGTTCACTCCAACAATTTTATGGAATCTCTTGCAATTATTGAGGCCTTGTAGAGGGGGTTTTCTCTTGGCTGGCATAGGATTATTTGTGAGTCTGACTCTCAAATTGTGGTTAATATTTTAAACAGTAAAAGGGTGGAAGAAGTTAATTGGCAGTTGGCCTCTGTAGTTGTTCATATTCTCAGAATGAGTGAAGAGTTTGAATTTATATCGTTTGTGCACATTCCAAGGGAATGGAATGTGGTTGTTGATTACCTGGCCAAAAGGGCTTTTGAGTTGCTGGATCCTTGGAGTATCGATAATTGGGAGAGTCTCCCATCTGGGGACTCTCAACGCATGTGGGAGTTGATCCACAAGGATGTATAGACTTAATGTGGTTTGTTCTTCTTTGTCTTTTTCGGGTGTCATTCTAGTCTAGTGGTTTTAGCCTGTTTGGCTGTTTATTTGAGTCCTGGTTGGAAGTTCAGTTGTACTCTGTAATCCAAACTTTTTATCAAAAAAAATTTACCCCTTTATTTAAAACAATATATATAAGAATATATATTAATTAGTTTTCTCTTTTCATTTATTTATTTATTTTTATTTTTATTTATTTTTTATATTTATATTTTATTTTTTTATTAAATTGAGATTAAATGTTTTAATTAATTAAATGTGAAAACATTAAAGTTTATCAAAACCACACCAAATCAATACTGCAAAAATAAAATTCAATAGACACACCATATACCCTTAAACAAATGAAAGAGACCACGATTTGCAAGACAACTTAGCAATATACTTATGAGTATGGAACTTGTGGTAAATATCACTCCGATAAAAGACAAAGGAATACAAAAGGTGCTACCCAATAAGGCACTTTGCAAACTATAATACGAATGTCAAAGATAGAACTTGTTAAACTCATCTCCCCAATCAAGCCAAAATTCTCGAAAATACAAGGCAAAAGGTGGGTCACCAATTTCTTTGGGGCTAGTTGTGAAAACCTCACAACACATCCCTTCCCTCATGTTTGATCGCTTTGGGCTAGTATGATGATTTTAGTGTTCAAATCCTAATTCATCCATACCTAGAACAAGTTCCACAAGTGAAGGTGTCATTTTATGCATCTAGCAAAGGTAATGGACACGATATTATATTCAAGGGGAGATGATGTTCAAATTTGGATGGCATTCTCTTGTTGTGCCTCATATTTTCTCCCTACCATGCCCTTTGGGTTGGGCCTTTAGGGGACCAAGAAATAATGAAATATAGCTAAGGTCCCTATAACTTGGATTTCTCCAAGGTGATAGGCTCTGGGTAGTCCTTTGAGCCTAAAGATCTTTTGAGAAAGGGATATATTTTGTGACCTTATTCCTACTAGGCCACTCTAAGCTACCCTAATATTCCATTTAAGTTGTTCACCCAATAATTTAAAGGAAAGCTAGGTCATGGATCTCCCTCAGCTATATGGAGGAGTAACCCATGATTCCTATATAGGGTAGAGCCTCATTGAAAGTTGTGAACTATTAGCCACCACTGAAAGGATCCAAGTTTATTGCCCTCATTGAAACTCTTCTTAACTACCACCAAAAAGGCTCAATGACTAGTTATGAATTTGTCTAGTGGTTTTAGCTAGGGTGCATGGTAAAGGAAGCTTTAGTTTCATTATTAGTAAGTGATAGTAGTCCCTCTCTCATTAAATTCTATATGGTATTCTTTGTTTGACTACATCGTAAGTAGTATGGGTGTTTTTCCCCTTCATTTTAGCTGTAGATTGGCACTTTTGCTCAAAATTACCTTTTGAGATAGAATTTACCCATTGTAATGAATCTTCACTATAATTTTGGTTATTCATAGGGGAAATCATACTAGTAGCAGTTAAGAAAAATAGAAAAAATTCCTTGTACATTAGGCATGGAGTCTAGTTAGGGAAATTACCAAGGCTTCTATAATAGTGGTATGCATTTGAAGAGAGAAAATGTTGGAGAGAAGTTTACTCAAGAATCTGTAGAGATCAAGATGAGGTGTGTCTTGATTTATAGGCCATATCACTTGGATGACTCCTAAGGCTTATATTTATTCTCTTGATCAACTTCAACTATCATAATATTCTAATATTTCTCCCACTTTGGTATGGTAGTTGTCCTTCAACTAATAAAAAGGAGCCTCAAATAATCTTGAGGGATTTTTAGACATGCCTTTATTTGAACAACTTGGTATTTTAGGCTTGTGTAGCTCAAATTTATTTATTTTGGATATAAATTCAGTTGTGTCCTACATCTGCTTGGTAGGTCTGTGAATAGACAATTTTTTTAATGTACAAAGACTCATTGGGGCTAGTAGGTCTTCCTTGGTACCAAGAGTATATCTCATGCTAGTTTGATAAAAATCATCATTGGATCAAACTCCCAAGCCTCCATACGACATCACATATTTCTATGGGTTGGGTTCCTTTTCTAGTGAGGTTGGGTTCTTCCTTCTTCATCATAATTTTAGGGGTGGTTCTCCTTTTATCCTTGTTGTGTGTTGCTCTCTAGGGGTAGGTCCTCACTTAAAAATTGGTTTGAATATCTTCTAGGGCTTACTTAGCTCTTTGGTCTTCTTGTGATGCCTTATGATGACTTCAAGGGAAGTTGTAGTTGTATTGCAATGGGAGGTTTATTATCACGCTAGGTACTTCACCTACCTAATTTACTTTCCTCCTTGTCCAGGAACCTAGTTGTATTTAAGGCTTGATCCATTGCTCTAGGTAAGGAGGAGATAGGAATTATGCCCATATAGCACCTATGAACTAGCTTTACTCCATACCTTAAGGTTAGGTGGAAAGGATCCATTCCTATCCATGTAGGTTCTTCTATCATTCCTTTTGCTACTGGTCTTTCCCTTCCTTCAATTTTGGTTGTGGCTGAAGGCTTCCCGAGGAAGATTGAATATCGACATCAACAATTTAGTAGATCTAGCGATTTCATTTTCGATGCTTCCAAGGTAGCAAATGCCTCTTTTTCCTTAGTTGATCTACTTCCCTAGAAACCGTTGTTGGATCTAGTTTTGGTTCTTATTTGGGTACTTGATTGCCTCTATTATAGTGCTTTTTATTTTTTCTCGTCCTTCAAAAATTAATGTTCATAGTGGGTCTTAGGAATTGGATCGTAATGTGTCATTGGTAGAGAGTGGGGTAGATTGGGATTTGAGTGGAAATGGGAAGTTGGATCGAAGTCAAATGAGAGGATTTTAGGAGGTTTGGGGGAAATCTATCCATCAATATGATATATCCTACTTCAAGGGAAATATGATAGTAGTAAAAGAGCTTCCCCTTGGGATTTGATCATTATGAAAACCTCTAGTCATAAAGCTTTGAGATAAAATATGTGTTCCATACCTGGGAGAGATTTGATCTCATCCAATATTCTTTGCCATATTTTGTGGAATTCGGCTTTGAAGTCTTATGTTATCTCATCAATTTTTTTTATGTTAATTGTGTAATCTAGTAGCAAGGTTCCTTCCTTCTTGAAATCATCAACTAGCTATATGACCAACTATTCATAATCCCTTATTGACTATGTGACTAGGGAGGTGTACCACCTCCAAGATTTTTATTTGAAAGATACCACCAATATCCTAAATACTATATTCTTATTTTTTACATTATGCACAAATTAGTGTATAGCCATGTGTTTCAAATGCTCTAAAATGATAACCATATTTTATTCAATGAATTTTAGTAAGGAATTGAAAGCCTCTATAGGAACCATATTCTAAGAATTAAGGGAAACTAGGACAATCAAGGGGATCTAATTCTTCCATGTTATAATATTTTTAGCCATACATTTGCTTAATTCCTTTTTTTATTGGTTTCCTAGAGAGTGGAGGTATTTTATTAAGAAATCAACTTTGCACTCTTCTCGATAACTTCTTTGGGTTCTTTCTTTTACAATGGATTTGATAGGTGGGGGAAGCTATTGGATAGATGAAGGTTCCCACTGTAACCTTGGTTTGAGGATGGTGGATTCTTCTTCTTTTGGGTTCTTCTTTATGAATGAAGTCATTAGGTGAATCTATAAATTACTTTAGAAAGCTAGTGATCATGGCCTTCATTAGAACCATGGCCTAACTTTTAGATCAAAGGATGGATATTTTCAAGTTTGCACCCAACTAGGCATGCTAGTTTGAACTATTGGGGGACCAAATGTGACTCTCTTGCACTCCTTAGAAATCACTACCCCTAACAATTATGGTTTTAAAATTTTACCTCTATCAAGTGGGAGAATATGATATCATATGCCTCATATGGGGGTGCCAATTTTAGAAATTCTGAGAGTGCATGGAGAACTATTCCACCAGAAAACCTTCAAGGTTTTTTACCCAAGGTTGAATCCTTACTTTTGGATGTGATTTTTGGTGCTAATATTCTACTAATATATAGAGGAAAATGGAAGAAATGAAAAAACTAAAGGTAATAAAAGTAAATTGTAGGAATGTAAATGAAAGCAATAGAAAGACAAGAAAATAAAGGCATGGTAAATGAAACTTTTCTAGCCTAATATACGAGTGGTAATGAGCCATCTATGCCTTGAAAGGTTTAAATGAACACATTCACCATGGTTGACAATGCATGAGGAACACAAGTCCCTTTGTGGATATGTAGCAAAAATAGAACAACAAAGCCAAAACCATGATAAATATTTTGTAAAGAGTCATAAATTCTAATTAACATGTACTCCAAGTTACATACATTTACAAAGAAGATATTTGAAAACTCATCGACAGGATGTGCAAGGCTTAAGCCAAGCCAAGACACAAATGAGAATGAATGAAAATACCCTTCAAAAGGATGGAGAGATTTATATTAATTACAATGAAGAATAAGATATATTTAAAAGAAGTGGAAAAATAATTTCTCCCAAAATACATGTAGGATTCCAAAATTTTAATTCAAAACTTTTCTTGGGCTATTCAACATCAACAATGAATGATCTAGGGGATCTAGAGATTTGTAATTAAGTGGTGTAGAAAATATCCATGATTAGACCTTCACAATTTTTTGTCATTAATATCTTGAGCATGTATTACCACTTTCAGATATCCTCTCTATCATTGCTTTAATGCTTCAATTGGTACCTACAAAACTATTTTTGGTTATGGGGTTCCAATAACAAAAAAATATCATCATCCCTTCCCTTGCATCTGATTATTTTAGGCTGGTTTTATGGTTCTAGTGTTCAAATTCTATTTCATCCAGACCCAAAATAGGTTCCCTGGGTGAAGGTGTCCTTCAATGCATCTGGCAAAGGTAACATGATGAAGAACACAATCTTAACTGAGAGGGGGGGGTAAAAAGTATAAGACCACTTTTTAATTTTCTTTCCAATCAATAGTATGCAATGTATAGATAGAAATATCAATAATAGTAATTACATCAATGCACAAATCACCACACATAATAGGGACACCAATTTAACGTGGTTCACCCAATGTGGGCTACGCCATGAAGAAAATCTTTCACTAAAATTTTCTCAATCAATATCTTTGGAATCCTTTCTCTATTACAATGTTTATGGACCTTTATCTGAAGGAGACACCAATCCCCTAATCAATTAATGGATATCTATCCATAGGAGACACCAATCTCCTTTGCTCTGGTTGGTGATCTTCTAGAAGAATTGCTGCCTCCACTACACTAGCTAATGGATCTCTATCCACTGAAGACTCCTATATTCATTCAAAATACCTATCCTAACTACCCTAGTTAATGGATTTCTATCCACTAGAGAATTTCATCCTCTATACTCTGTCACCTCCAAATATTACTCTCATATCTATCTTAAATATGCAATAAACACAGTCCTTCGGTCTAGCACAAATCTACTCAATCTCTATCCTCAAATATGTAATAAACATAGTCCTTCAGTCTAACACAAATATGATCAATCTCTATCCTAAAATTTGTTCTCAAGCCTTAACACAAATCTTGACTCAATCACAAATCAACTCTTCTAGAAATACCCCAAACCTTAACCTAAGGTTTGAATAAATCTATCAATCAACTTTGCTCTCAAGTCTTATCAAATAATTACCTCAAATCTACCTTGTAAGCTTCCATAAAATCTCACACTAATCTGTCCACAAGTCCTCTCTAGAACTTGTCCAATATTCTCAACAAGTCCTCACTAGAACTTGTCCAATATGCTCAACAAGTCCTCACTAGAACTTGTCCAATCTGCTCAATAATCTCTATCCTCAATTATGTATTGTAAGCTTCCATAAAATGTTACACCAATCTATCCACAAGTCTTCTCTAAGACTTACCTCAAATCTTCTCAATAAGTCTTCACTAGAACTTATTCAATCTCATAGAAACATATAGAGAATTGTTAGACTCAATATACTTCACATTCACTACAATGCTCAATCACTTTCAATATCTCTTTTTATCACAAAAACATATAGAGAATTTTTAGAGACTCAATATGTTTCACACTTACAAGCACTCAATATCTTTCTCAAATCAATTTAAAATATGGAACAATTTGTTTCACATAACTTGAACTATCACTTCAACACATCCACTCAACTAAGTTCAAACACTTCTATTCAACCAATCACTTCAACAACAATTCTTATCAAGTAATCTTCACATAACAATGATACTCATGATATTTGCAAACCCTATTTCAAGTTCTTAACTCAACCAATCACTTCAACAACAATGCTTATCAACCAATCCTCACATAACAATGATACTCATGATCTTGCAAACCCTAGTTCAAGATAGTTCACCACTTTACATAACAATGATACTCATGATCTTTCAAACCCTAGTCCAATATTCAAACTCAACAACAAAGGATCTCAATCACACAACAATGAATTATGCATTCACTCACTCAAAATCTCCAACAATGCTTATCAAGCAAGGTTTATAGCATTTACTTCCATTTTAGAAAACTCATCAACTCAAAAAAATCATAAAGGAAAACTTAACCAAGTCCTTTTCACTCCAATATTATTTTAATAAAACTCAACTAATAAATTATTTCAACCAAATAATAATATGTCCATACCTTTTACTTGATAAAGAATAGACTTCAAAACCTATTTCAATTATAACCACTTTCCTTGCCAAGCACCAAGGTTAGATGGCAAGAATTATCACTCTAACACTTCTTCAAAAATATTTCTTCAATACAAAAATTAATACTCAAATACACCAACTTTAAATTAATATCCAACAACCTTCAACCTCAAATATAAACTTCCTTACTACCTTATAACTCCTTATATACTTAAAAATTCAATTCAGAAATCAAAGTTTTGCATTCCCTTTTAACTCCCCTAAATAACTTATAATATAGATTAATTATGCAATAACTTTAATTAACATAAACCTTTTGAAACAACAATATTTTCCCCCTTTTATTTTTTACAAGACAAGCCAACCCAAACAATATGCATACTTTTATTATGCTGCCCAAAAGGCCTTGGTGGGATTCAAACCATTGATGGTTCTCCCCCAAGCACTTCCGCAGCGCTCACACCCACCAACTGAGATGTGTGGCTCCACAAGATCCAAAAGGCACAAACATGCCTTTGAATTCCTTCTCCCTTGAATGGCGCAAAACCAAATATGAGCCTCCCCTCAAAAAAATGACATGCACAAGATTAAAACCCGCACCAGACATCTCAACAATGTCTTATGTAGCCCTTGGCTACCAACTTAGCTATGAGGTGCTTCAATTAGTTTTTGGAGGCTACCACACTTTGTCCTTTCCTCTGCTCCCAAACACATGCAAAAATTCATGTTTTCCTTTTGCACGAGCCAAAAATACAATTCGCATGGATGGTTTTGCAAATGCCAAAATTTGGCATTATTTATATGCAAACCATGGCTTGTTCCCACGTCGGTGATTATTCAAATTTATTTTGAATTCGAATATTAAAGTTAATTTTAAATATTAAATAAATATTTAAATTAACCTTAGCACCCATTATTATTTAAAAAAATTAACCAAATATTATTATTCAAAGATGACGAACATAGCACATCAATGATTTTGACATCAATGACAACAAACACTCCTCGAAATTTCCAACACATGAACTACATTCTTTTTAAGGTGAGACAGTTTCTAAATTTGGGTGAACTCCTTTTGTACCTTCTATTTTGTCCCTACCATGCCCTTTGGTTTGGGCTTTACAAGGGTCAAGAAATTGAAAAATACAACCAAGGTCCCTACAACTTGGATTTGTCTAGGATGATAGGCTTTGGGTAGTTATTTAGGACTCAAGCTCTTTTGCGAAGGGAAGAGCTTATATGACATTATTCCCACTGGGCCACTCTGAGCTACCCCAGTATTTTCGTTAATTCCATCACTCAAAAATTTAGAGGAAAGCTAGGCCATGGGTACCTCTTAGATGGATGGAGGAGTAACCCATGGATCCTATATGGGGTGGAGCCTGATTGAAAGAAGTTGCCTATTAGCTACCATTGAAAATTATCTAGGCTTACTGCTCTCATTGAAACTCTTCTTAGATACCACTAGAAATTCTCAAAGGCTAGTTATGAATTGATCTAATGGTTTTAGCTAGGGTCCATGGTGAAGAAAATTTTAGGCTTATCATCAATAGATGGTAGTGGTCACTCTTTGGCTATATTTTAGATGATCTTCTAGCTTTGAATGCATCATAAGTATTAGGGGTTTTAGGCCCATTTATTTTGGTTTTAGGTCGGTGCTTTTGCTCAAAATTACCTTTGGAGGTAGGATATTCCCATTATAGTGAATATTCACTACACATAACTTAATTTAAGTAAAGACACTGAGATCTCCAGCATTATCGATCATGTTGAAGAAACAATAGAATGGGATATTCTAATGATATTCATATATAAAGTAGGATCTGATCTTTAAGGAGTGTTTATTATCATTTGGTAATATAATTATTCATAGGATATGAAAGAGTTAAGATTTTATTAAAAGTAACATTAATAATTATGTGCACTTTTATTCCATCAGACTCTGTATAGATATCCACAACAAAATCACTAGAAGAGGGAGTGTTAACCTTTTTTAGGATCAACAAGGGGATAAGATAAGGTTATATTTGTTATTTTTTGTACATATCTACTTATACACACAACACATTTACAAAATAAGGGAAAATGGGTACACCTTTAACCAACTCTTTACATATATTATATTTCTAACATACGACTATGTTCTAATCTCTATGAATTTTGCCATAAATGGTCTAGGAGAGGTGCATTTCTAAGGGATGTACCTATTCTATTATTAACTAAACTTAGATATATGCCAATAATGGTTCTATGTACTATAACGAATCTAAATATATTTTAGAATTGACTTGCCAATATTTCTTATACAAGGAGTGGTATCAACTGTACTTAGCTCCATGGTAAAAAATACTCCAACTTATATAATTGTCTTATCTTGAAAAGATTATAAAATTCACTATTGCATTGAAAATAAAGAGACATTAATGGTTATTATTGTATTGAATCTATATTTCTAAAATAAAAATGAGGTTTTAGTTTATCTTCTTCTTAAGGATGATCCATATGAAGAGCATCTCCTAGAGATTATCTTTGAGATGCCTAATCTTCATACAATATTCTAATATAGAAATAACTATTCCTAGATTAGTGGAGGTAAAAATAATTTCTTGAGACCTTAATATTTGAAATACTTTACCATAAGTCATTAGAGAATGTCATTTTTTATAGAACTTAGAATTTATAATTTGTCTAATAGGATATCCTTTTGTTGGATTATTTTTCAAATTCTAAATTTTCTTGTAGATACTTATAATTATATTTAATGATATTAAGTGGCATCCACTTGTATTAAAGTTATCCTTAGAGTTTCACCATTTCTTGATCTAAAATTACCATAAATGGATTTACGTATTTTGATAAGCTAAAATTTGTGTTATGCTATGATCAAATTCCATAATTATAACACCTAATGAACTTGTTATAGTGTTCACTCCTACTACTCTAGCTATTTTTATTACATTCCATTAGTTAGTTTTGGTGTTAATAGTATATATTTAATAATTACACTAAATTCTCTTGTAAACAATATTCAAATAATTGAGATATTCTTATTTGGATGCATATATGTACTTGAATACGTGTGATTTGTGTTTTTGTATCTTCTATTTATGCTTGCCAAGATACCTTGTTTAGTATATGCTCTAGAGAATTCTCTTATATGAATGATATTGTATAATACTTGTCCCTAGTATTCATCCATGTCCAAGATATCCTTATCCAATGCTTGGATCATTGACTTCTTCAATGTTTATCTTGGGTCAATCTAAACTTGGCACACTCTTATTCCTCTCTATAATTATTCTTTCCATGATATCACCAATGTAGCCTTTATAGTTTTATAGTAGGTAATGCCCATGACACCTATGGACCTATGCAAGATTCATGGTCTCAAGGTATTGGGTATTCTTGATGATTAAACTAGAAACATTGCTAACTATAAGATCTCCTACAAAGACATCATGGCACTAGTTCTATTTGTAAAAGGTATGCTGTCATTTTTTGCTCTACTTATTTGGTTAGACTAGAATATGGTGAAATAGTTTTTTGTACCATTGATATAAGTTATTGGGCCATCATATCCTATGTAAATTTAGTTTCTATTATGATCCTCTTTTGTTTCTTATTTATTCTCAAAATTAGATTATATGATAGTTTATAGCACCAACAAAATTTGTGGTGCCAACATAAAATTTAACATATTATGTCCTAATATATCATCCATGTATTGGAAATTTTTTCCATTCCAATGTAACTATACCTAAACACATATTGCAATTTCACATTATGTCATAAATGGACACTAAAATTTAAATAAACAATCTCAAAATAGAGCATAATAAACGAAGCTAGAAGCATAAAACTTTTTCATTAGTCAATTTGATAATTAATACCAAATTGAATGTATCAAGTTAATAATTGTATATAATTGTTGGTTAGAAATAACTTGATTAATCAAATGTTTAGTCACTATTGCCTCCAACTACTTCATAATTGGTGTACAACATGTATATAGTCTAATATATATAACTAAGAAATAATTCTTCTCCATATTATGTATGTGTAGAATATTAGGTAATACATTCTAATTCCATGGAATTAACTAGAGAAAATGAATTTTGCAATCCTACAATCAACATTGTAAAACAACAAAAATTGCAAAATTAAAAAAAGTAGGTTGTATCCAAAATGAACCAATTGGTTGAAAGGACTGATTGCCTCAAATAAATTATTCTCTCAAAAAAATAGAGTGATTCACTTGTAAAATAGACCTATTGGAACAAATGAGGTATTTTCTCACAAAATGAATTGATTGGATCAAGGGAGGAATTTTCTCACAAAGGGTGCCAATTCACTCAAGAAAGGGTGTCAAATTACTTAGTAAAAGCTGCCAATTCATTTATCTTATTATGCTAATATGCTTACAAATACAAAATAAGTAAAGAAAATTGCTCAAACAAGCACACAAGTAAAAATTAATGTAGATCATGATAAAAATATTTGAAAAAATGTCTTTTCTAGAATTTTGTGGTGTAGCAAGATTTTTCAAAACCTTTAAAGCATATTAGAGGAATAATTAGAGGTATGTAACATTTGAAGGTGCAACACTTTTCTAAAGTTTTCCCTAAGTATTTACTTTTACTAGGAGTAATTGTTTTCCACCCTAGGTATCTTAGGCGTAAACTCTTACTATAAACAAGGGCATAGGGCCCTAATTGTATTAATATTTTGTCCATGAGAATTTGAAGCCACACTTTGTGAAACCAACATTGTGCTTTGTACTCATGAGAATGTAGTAAATTGACAAGTTCTTATACATCCCATCAGTGGTATTTCCCTCCTAGTTTACTAAGTGTGTGGTGGTTAGGTATGACCCTTCTAGCCCATTTTATCATTCAATTATCAATTTAATAATAAAAAAATGGGTGGACATTGATGCTATCCAATTTTTCATATGTTGATTAGTTGTATGTAATCCTTTCTATCATGTAAAAGTTGTATTTGTTTTTATGTCTCACATTCTAGACTTCATAATTATGCATTATGCACTTTATATTACATATTTTAATTTTATATTTTTATTTCATGCATTTTATTTCATGAATTTAATTTACATGCAAGGTAGTGCAGGCCAAATTCATGACCTCATTTTCAAAATAAGAAGCCAAACCCTTTTCTTTAAAAAATTGCCTAAGTGCTTTGAAGACTTAAAATATTTCCCAAGGTTGTGATGAATAAAACTTACACCTTTTCACCTATGATATTAGCACTGCATCAAAAATACCAATAATATGCATCATGAAAAATAGGATGCTCAAAGCCAAAGCATTCAAGGCCAAATGAAAAAAGTTAGATACTTTTAGTAAGTAACATAAAATAAAGGAAAAAAGAGACCAAATTTATGCAAGTAAAATTTCCCAAGGCTAGTTGCACAAAGTTGTGATGAGTGAAACCAAGAGGAATAGGGTTGGGTATCTTTTGGTGATGATGTAAGAACCTCAACACCAAATCCAAGATTGTGCAAAAGGAATAATATGCATAAAACAATAACAACCCTTGCACAAAGTTGGGATATAAGTAGTAAAAATGCACAATGTTGGGGGTCCTTTTACAACGATGTCAACATCTCCAACCTAAGATTTAGAATCCCACAATAAGGATCAATGCACAAAATTAGAATTAACAAAGCTAGAACACATCTTGAAGTGACATCATCAAAATATTTGTAATCTACAATTTTGTTCCAAGAAGCTTTGCTAGCAAAGTAATGACCCTGATTGCAAAATAGATGCTCATAAATATATTTTAGACCTACAACCATCATAGTTACCTCTATTTGTTCCATTTAATGATATGGAAGCATGAAAGTGATAGTTCTAACAAATTAATTGTAATAGTTCAACCACTTGCAGTAAGTAATTGCAGATCAATGAAGTAGATCACATAGGAATTTAAATTCAAACATAGGATGAGATCTAAAATGGCCACATTAGCATCTTGAGTTTTCTTTGTCATGTTGTTTTCATAAAAGTTCCTCCCACTAATTGTAAATATTCAGTTGTAAGTTTTAAAATACAACTTATAAATAAGCTAGGACACCTTTAGTTGAAGGGTTGGATCTATAGTATTTGCTTGGATACTTGTGTAATCTTGCTAATAGTTAATGAAAATAAATAGTTCTTTGGACTACATTGTTGTGTAATTACAGGCTTTTTAATGAATGCATATTTACTTTAAGTTATTTTTATTACACTTTTATGTTTATTCTATTCTATTCAAGTGAATTCTACTATTTGGATCATTTTTGTATTACTATTCATTTAAATCTTTGGAATGCTTAAAGCAAATAATTGAAGTTGAATAAATTTGTAATTTCATCTAACAATGGTTGGTCTATTAAGTATCATGCAAATTGATTATTCTAGCTTTTTATACAATTACATCTAATGTTGTTACACTATATCATGTCCACCTTTATTTCATTTCTCTAAATCCTTATCTTTTCCTAACCTTTCTATCCCTTCACCATTAAAATTAAACGCCTATTTTGCTTTATAAGCATTAAAAAGAGTTGGCCTTCTCTAGGAGTTCAATTAAGAGAAATATCATTCATAAAATCAAACCATTCATTGAAGTCTAGGGTGCATTTCTTATCCATAAACTAGGCATATTTTGGTCCAATAGTTTGTTTTTCTACCATGCCCTTTAGGACAAATTATGATAATTCACTCACCTATATAGTTTACGAAAGAATCTTGGTGAAGTTCTATCATAAAATATCATTGTGGTTATTTTCACCTCGAGACTCCTCTAATTTGTAATAAAATTACAAAATCAAGTTGCTATCATATTATAGTCTTTGTATTTTACATTTTTTTGTATGCTAACAAGATCCATAGCTAAGAAACTAGAGAATCCCTCATCATTTTTTTGAACTAACTTAATTTATATCTAGGTGAGATAAGTCTCTACCTCCATATACCTTATTAGAAAGTGTATATTCTATATTTTCTAGCTGTTTTCAAACCCTTGGGAACATCTAGTTTCAAAGTCATGGCACACAACCAAGTCCCTCAAAATTTCCCTAAAGGAACACCACTAGACCATTAGGTCTAGTTCATGTAAATGATATTCCTATTGGTGCAAAATTTTCCTTTGGTTACGTTTACACCCAAGATTTTGCCAACATTGAAATATAGGGTTTAAAACAGAGTTTATATGGTTCAATCTCCAGAGGAGGCTAGTTTCTTGATTTTTAGGGAAAAGGGAGAGAGGGTGAAATGTATAAATAAGGGGAAATATAGCTATTTCTAGGAGAATTTAAATGGTACATATTAGATAACAGTAAAGCAACTTCAATAAAATTTTCCAAAAAAGCATTTATTCAAACCATCAAAATAGAGTAACTAATTCTCTAGCGTAGATTTAGTAAAACATGAGCCTATCAAAACTGTTAATTTCAAAGGTAGCAAAAATTCAATGCAAAAATTTAGAATAAAAATTAAAGTAGTTTCTATTCAACCTAAATTTACATAGAAATTAACAACCCATACATACTTGATAAGTACACCAATGAGCCAGAAACTAGAATGGATAATCTTTATTTATTTTCTAAAGTTTGTGTACATTGCCTTGTAAACATGCAAGAGATGACCATTTGTTTGGGTTACTCATCATATATATTTTTTTACATAACAAAACAACCAAAATTTGTTACAAAAAGATGCTCATAAGCTCATTCTAGTAGAGTGGCAGTTAAGAGAGCATGGGATATTCAATTGGAAATGGTTAGTATCTTCTTGTTACTTCAATTCACCTTTATCTTCTTCGAGGCATCATGGTCCAACTATCTTTTACTAAAAATTGTCGCATCATCATGACCTTTCCTCTTCACTTAGCCTCTAGGTTAAAAATTATTGTGCTAACATGATCTTTTCTCTGCACTTAGCCTCTTGGCTCAAAATTTTCATGTCGTCATGACCATTTCTCTTCACTTAGCCTCTTGGCTCAAAAATTTGTACCATCATGACTATTTCTCTTCAATTATCCTCTTGGCTAAAAAATATCACATTATCATGACCTTTTCTCTTTACTTAGCCTCTTGGCTCAAAAATGTTGTGTCATCATGATATTTTCTCTTCATTTGACCTTTGGGTTCAAAATTATCGCACCGTCATGACCTTTTCTCTTCACTTAGCCTCTTGGCTCAAAATTATTGCATTGTCACAACCTTTTCTCTTCAGTTAGCCTCTTGGCTCAAAATTATTGCATTGTCACAACCTTTTCTCTTCAGTTAGCCTCTTGGCTCAAAATTATCACATCATTATGACATTTTCTCTTCAGTTAGCCTCTTGGATCAAAAATGTCATGCCATCATGACTTTTTCTCTTCAATTAGCCTCGTGGATAAAAAATATCATGTTGTCGCAACCGTTTCTCTTTACTTAGCCTCTTGGATCAAAAATATCGCGTTCTCATGACCTTTTCTCTTCATCCAGCCTCTAGGTTCAAAATTGTTGCACTGTCATGACCTTTTCTCTTCACTTAGCCTCTTGGATCAAAATTATCACTCCATCATGACCCTTTTCTACACTTAGTGAAGTTTTGAGAAGACTACTCCCTAATCCCCTTGATGTGGTCATTTTGACCAAAATTATTGGCACCTCCTAGGGGAATTCTTTTAGTGGAATGTTAGAATCTAGAGCCTTTATCCATTAGGGAACGAAGTAAAAAGAACAACTAAAAAAAATAAGGTGAGAAAGGGGAATGATACTGAGCAAAAAAGATGTTTCTTGCTTTGTGTGGTCATTCATTGGAAGTTCCTTCTTCTGTGGATTTCTCTATGTCCTCTTGCTCATGTGCTGCTATTCTACTTGCTAAAGCTTTTTTAGCTTTCTTGTGCTTCTCATTTTCTTGGAAAACTTTATTTTAAGTGGCACATACCTTCTTCCAAGTCTCCTCAGTAGTATCTAAAGTATCCTTGAAATTTAGGTATGAATATTCTAATTCTTATACCTTGTCAGATGATAGAACTTTCAACTTCATATACAACTCATGTATGTAGGAGTTTATTTGGGTGATATCTTGAGCCATACTAAAAAATTTCTCTTCCTATATCGGCTCTGCCTAGCTATCTATCTCCGATTCATCTTCTAAAAAATATTTCTAGGAAGCCCTCAACTCATCTTCTTCTAAGAAGTTTGAGTCCTTATCTTAGAAGCGAGGCATGCCACATTTTTCTGCTATGCTTACATATTTTTAGATCCTCTTAACCTCTGCCTTGTGTTATTGCATTATTCTGGCACTTTCTGTTACCATCTTGCACATCTTGAAGAAGTTCCTGACAGCTAGTTTATCTTGGAACCATTTCTTATCCCAGGTTTTGTATCTGAAAATCGCTTATGTGCTTTCTACCAAGACTTGGAATTTCATTGTTGTAGGTAACCTTGATTTTAGTAGGTTGATTGATGCTTCAAATTCATCCTCTAAATGACCTAATTTCTCCTTTATTTTTACCAAGTATGACAATGTAGGCCTTGCTTTCATGCTCATATTTTGGATGTCTCCAATCATTTCTCTTCTGATTGCCTTGGCTTTTTCCTTGGATATCTCACTGGTCTTACTAGCGCCATATGAGATCTGCTTCTAAAGGTCTTCTACCTATTTTTTCAATAGATGGATTTTTTCCTTGGTCTTCTTCTACCACTTCATTAAACATCTATTTCCACTTATTTTCTTTTTTCAAGGCTTCTTCCAAATGCTTCCTTGCTTGCTTAGCCCTGAGGTATTTTTATTTGTAATACTAAACATTCAAGTATATTGTCCCCGTGTGAGATTGGGATTTATCCCACTCATATTCCATTAGTAGTTGAGTGATATCTTCAATGGTTATTACAGTTTGGTAATATTCCAAGGTCATTTCCCCTTTGATATTTTTGACCAATGGTGTCATCTTTAAGGTAGAGCATTGCATGCTGATAGGATCTAGGGCTATCCCTTCTCCAGTACAAGCTATATCTTTAAAACTTTGATTATTACATGATTTCAACTAGGAAAAAGAATTTAGGGTTTCCTTTTTCAAAATTTTCAATTTGGTAATTATGGGATTACTCTCGAAAGAAGAGGTAGAAATGGATTGGAAGTTTGGAAAGTTGGCAATATAAGGGAAGGAAATGGTGGCTATGTAGGCATCCACATTTGTCTGTTCAATGAGGACATCTGTAGGTGCATCTAAATATGATTTTGGGTCAATTTGGGTTGATGGTAGAGATGGTGGAGGCTTTTGAATTTAGGGGGAAGAAAAATTGCCCTGATTTGCAGAATGGGGAGGGGAATTCCTTTGGGGATGAGAAGAAGAA
The DNA here is from genome assembly GCA_028583015.1 of Wollemia nobilis. Taxonomy (NCBI): domain Eukaryota; kingdom Viridiplantae; phylum Streptophyta; class Pinopsida; order Araucariales; family Araucariaceae; genus Wollemia; species Wollemia nobilis. The sequence goes on along the minus strand of JAQPPZ010017225.1, from coordinate 2,865,700 downwards.
GAAGTAGTAATATAAATAGGAGACATACCTAATTCCTTCTATGGGTTAGTGTCTCTAGTTTTTGGTGCATTCTCAATATGAGCCTAGTCTTCAGTATAAGTTTTTGCTATCTTATATAGGCTAGTATTTCTACTATCCATTGCATCTTTGGCTGGGACTTGCTCGTCACCAAGGGCCTCTCTTATCGAGAATTATTTTTTAGCTATTTTATCAAACTCTTGGTTGTTTTTATCTTTCTATAAAAATATTTGTTTTATGCTTCCCTCTAATTTTCATTCATTGTCCCCTATTTCCTCCTGACCTCCTATTTCTTCTCGATACCCTATTTATTTGGTTTCTTCAGAGTGTGCTTCTTCTTGTCTCTTTTTCTTTTGTTCCCCTATCTTTGCCAACTTTGCTTTCCTCTTTATCTAGAAGAGAGGGGTGTTATCATCATAAAAATATATGTCTAATGTAGAAGGGGGAATGAATTTTTGAGACACCTTCTTTAGATATTTTACTTGCTCAATGGCAATCTCTTTTCCTTTTATTTTGCTAGTACCTATCTTTTTGGTAATGGGATGAATAGGGATACCATTGTTGCATGGCGACACTTTATCTGCAAGGGTTTTAGACCATGTGTTGTGGTGTTCATCATACCTCTTGTAAAATTCATTTTCAACTTTTATTCCATATCTGGTGTGTGTTTGTATCTGGAACCTCATCTACCACCAAGCTAGGATTTTTGCATGCATTCAGTCTATAGCCTTTTTCTTCATCATTCTAATAACATTTTCATCTAACTTGTGGCTTGAATAAACGTTTGGGTCCCAGTATACAATATGCTCATATAAATAATGCCATGGGGCTAATGGCTACATTTTATTGATGTGCCATTCTAACGCTTCATATTCTTCGTTATTTCTACCCTATTTGTCAATTTTCTTGTTTTATGCATGAATTTTTCTTAAGGGATTTCGATTGAGGACGACCTATTTTTGAGTAAACTTGTCCATAGGATCATTCTTCCATTTTTGTGGTATCTCAATTAATTTCAAATTATATAGGGTTCAAGTGATTCGCTCATGGTCTCCATTTTTCTAGACTGATACCCTTACAAATTGGAAGGGCATGAGGCATGTACCAATATTTCCAGCACCTATGCCAAATTTATAGTTGACATATTCAGTCTGCCTCACATACTCCAGAGTGAAAAATTGCTTAGTGACATAATATGGTAGTAATAAGGGCTTCTCTATGAAGCCATACAATCTAAAAACTACTCCTTGAGTCAAGATGAACCAATCCCCTTCTTCAATGTAAATGTGTTGTAGGGTATCCCGCATCTTTTGAGGAATTCTTGGCATAGGGCCATATATAATTTTTAATGCAGGACCTAAGAAATCCATATTAAAGTAGTAGTATGATTATTCTTTTGATAGGAGCGATGTCCACTCATATACAAGCAATTTATTTCCAGATTAGTCCTTAGTTGTGGTTGAAATGAATCCCAAATTTTTTGACTAAAATAAAAATAAAAGCCATACCAAGTAAGAGGAAAACCTGAAGGTGTATGGGAGGTATGAATAGGCCTGCATGCATCTATTGGGCTAGGTATTTTAGCCAATTGAAGTAAAGTGGAACTATATTCCTATCTACCTACTTGTTAGGACCCTCCTAACGTAACTCTTAATAATATTATATATTATATTGTATTATAAAGGGACACATCCCTTCACCATTCACACCTTTTAGATAAGATGTAAATAGGACAAGGAGGATGCTCCAAAGATCATCCAAGAACATTAATTTATTATATTGTGGGTTTCTACCTTTCAATACAAACTATGATTCTATTCAAACATCGATTATTTTCTGCATTCAATTCATATTTCAAGTTGCAGGTTCATAACAATTGGATCAGAGCTAAAAAGACCTGAAATTTTTTTCCCCACCCTGCTCTAGTTACTGACAGGCCATTACTCGGCAACATTTTATTTTTAGCACACATTCCAACCATTACTGACGAAACTGTTACATAGTAGGCCATAGTCGCCAGCAAAGGTAGCATACAAAATTTTTTGGACAGCATCACGCATTACCACAGTTAGAAAACCCCAACAGCGAGTACAGGCGAGGAAAATATCATTCGGTGTGAACAAAGAGTAGCAAGTACGCAAAATTAAACGTGGCGGAGACAGACAATTTTTTTTGAGAAAACTAATTTCTGCATATTCAACTCACTTATAAACCAACCACACCCTAAATGGCCGAGGGAAGACGATCTCAAGACACAATGAAGGAGATTGCAAAGGAGGTTTAAAAATAAATTACGAAAGAACTCTCGTAGTTTTCCAAGGAAATAAGAGACATGATGCAAGGAATGGCATTTTGGAAGGACAATTTAGAAGATAAAATCGCTACCAAAATAGCAGACCTAACCATAAATATCACCAACTCGAATATAGATATATCCACTAAATTGGATGCTACAACCCATTCCATGGACTTAGTACAACAAAATTTGCTGCTCATGCAAAATGGACAATAGAACACTATGCCACCACAAAAAACATTAATAGGGGGACCACATACATCAATCCTTCCCCATACCACAAAACTAGATTTTCCAAAATTTGATGGAGGTGACCCCACAAATTGGATATACAGGGCAGACCAATATTTTGCCTTATATCAAATTCCGGAGATTCAGAAAGTCCGTATCGCATCATTTCACTTGGAACAAATTGCTACCCAGTGGTATCAATGGTATGAGAAAACAAAAGGTCCGCCCACATGGATCGAATTCACAAAAAACTTAATGTTGCGATTTGGCCCCACTAAATTTGAAGACTTCACAGGAGCCCTCACTAAACTGCGGCAAACCTCCATCGTAAGGGAATACCAAGCACAATTTGAGAAATTGGCAAACCTTACAACATGACTAGATGCATCATTCTTCCAAAGTTGTTTCATTAGTGGCCTAAAATAAGACATTAGGATGGAGGTACAAATACAAAATCCTATTGATATGATGCATGCAGTGGCATTAGCACAAATGATATAAGAGAAGAACAATAACCAAATGCGAATAGGAAGATTTTTTTTAGGAAAAACACCAAATACCTACACCAACCAAAAACTAAATAAGGTCATGCCAATTAAACGAATTAGCCAAGAAGAGCTAAAAGAAATACGAGAAAAGGGCCTATGTTTCCACTGTGATGAAAAGTTTACCCCCAACCACAAATGCATCTCACCGAAATTATATATTTTGGACACAGTTGATTGCATTCCCAAAGAGGAGGATGACATAGAAGTGGAAGTAATAACTGAGGTTGCAAAAGAAAACCAAGAAGATAAAACAGAAATATCCTTTAAAGCATTAGTAGGATACTCGATTCCACAAACAATGAAGGTAAAATGGTATTTTAAGAAACAAAACCCTATTGTGCTCTTAGACTCTGGTAGCACTCACAATTTTATAGATACCATTTTGGCCAAACAAGCTAATTGCTTTATATATCCCTGCAATAACTTCGAAGTCATGATTGGCAATGGAGGAAAAATTGCATGTAAAGGCAAATGCAGGAATATCAAACTCACGATGGGGGAATATAACATGAAAGCAGCTATGTATGTACTACCATTAGGAGGATGTGATATTGTTTTGTGAGTACAATGGCTACGAATGCTTGGCAAAATTCAATGGGATGTGATATCGCGACATGTGTTTTTGCGGGCGATATCCAAGAAAAGGACAAAGAGGTAGAAGTGTCACGATTTCATGATAGGTCACTTTGGCATGAGCTAAGAAGAGAACCCAACTGAAATAAGATATGTGACAGTTAACTGAAGTTATACGACAGTCATAGGGGTTTTTTTAGAAGAAAATCATGCAGCTAAAATAATATGAGTTAACTGAAGTCAGTATGATAGTTACAGGTGCAGATACAAATAAAAATCATGCAGCTAAAATAAGGACAATGAACTGAAGTTAGAACAATAATTATAGGGCTAGTTATGGGTTGCATGCAAAAATATGGAAGTTAAAAATAGAGTCAAAACTTTTGGAGGTCTGTGTGGAGAATTAAAGTGTCACTGCTAAAAGGATTGAAAGCACTCGGGATTAAAGCGAGGCGGATTTAATATTGCGAAGAGAGCAAGAGGAGAGCAAGTAGGGTGTGTGTTGTGTGAAGAGTGGGCAATGTTGAGAAAGCAATAGACTAGTCAGGGTCTTGTAAAAGTGAAGGCATATTTATGTCAATCTTCTAGTTTCAGAATAGAAGTCGAAGTTGGTGCTTGGCATTAGGGGTTGGTGCTCCTTCCAGTTGGTGCTGGTAAATCAGGGGTTGGTGCTCCTTTCTGTTGGTGTAGATAAATCAGGGGTTGGTGCTCCTTTCTGTTGTTGTAGATAAATCAGGGGTTGGTGCTCCTTCTAGTGGGTGCTGGTAAATTGATTGTAAAATTGGTATAGATTTGTATGGGAGTCCAAACAGTCAATTTTGAGGAGTAGCCAAAACTGGTGAACCTCGGTACATCTTGTGTTGTGTGATGCTCTTTTGGTATATTTTCTTTATTGAGTTTTAAGCTTTCATTGTTTCGGCATTAAGAATTGAAGATTTAAGTTTTTAAGAGCTACACTGATTCACCCCCCCTCTCAGTGTCATTGTGAGACTAACAGGTTGAATATCTTGAATTTAGAGAAACATTTAATCTTATGGTAAAGATTGCATCTATTATATTACTCTTTGCATTAGTTGTTGCAAATGATTGGGAAAATGAGTAGATGGACGTGAAGGTAAATTTTCTTCATGGAGATCTCAATAAGGATATTTACATGGAGAAACTGGTTGGGTTTGAAGTAAGTGGGAGAAAATGTATATTCTAGCTGAGAAAATCACCATATAGGTTGAAGAAATCCCTAAGGTAGTGGTATAAAAGGTTTGATACCTTTGTGATTGGACATGGTTTTGTGATAAGTGATGTTGATCATTGTATTTATATCAAGCATGAAGGAAATCACTTTCTAATACTATTGTTATATGTAGCTGACATTCTTCCTTTTAGCAATTTGAAGAATCTTGTGAAGAATACCAAGTATGAGTTAATTGGAGAGTTTGACATGAAATGCCTTGGCCCATTACATTGTGTCTTTGGTATTAAAGTGAAGAGAAACCATGGTGAGAAGAAGATTGGATTAACCAAAAGATATACATTGTAGACTTGATTACTCTTTTTAGAATGGACCAATGCATTCTTGTATCTACATATTTTCAGGTTGGAGTTGCATTATGAAAATATATATGTCCAAAGGATGATGATGAGAAGAGTTTCATGGATAAATTTACCTATGCAAGTGTAGTTGGTAAACTAATTGTAGACACCAAAATAGCACCAATCCGATTAAGTGACTACAAACACTGATCGCATTGACATACACAGCTTTCAGGGCAGCCCTCAGAGGTCAAACAGTGGTCCTAGCCACACACACAACAGTTTAGAAGGTCGAAAAGTGAGCAAAGCAAATTTGGTCATTTTAACAAGCCTTAAATTCAAAGCAAAACTTAAGCAAGAGCAAGCCTTAATCAAAATAAGGCCTTGAGCAAAATAAAACCTTAGGCAAAAAATTGCCTTCAACACTTAGGCAAAAAATTGCTTTCAAAACTTAGGCAAAATTGCTTTTAAACAAGTCAGGCAAAGATTACTATGAAGCACTAAGGCAAATGCTGCCTGTCGCGATATCGCGACGGTCGCGATATCGTGACCGTCGCGACCTCGCACTGTCGCGATATCACGACAGTCACAATATCGCGACAACCGTGACATCGCGCTATTGTGATATAGCGACAGTCGCGACATCGCGCTGTCGCGATATCACGACAGTCGCGATATCATGACAATCGCGGCCTCGCGCTGTCGTGATATCACGACGTCGTGATATCGCGATAGTCGCGATATTGCAACAGTCGTGACATCGCGCTGTCGCGATATCATGACAGTCGCGATATCATGACAAATCCCCCCCTGCGCCCTTTTTGTTCTTAGTGTCGCGATATCGTGACGTCGCGATATCACGACGTCACGATATCGCGACAGACCCTTGTCTTCGCATCAAGGCGACACTTCAGCCAATCAAAAGGCAGACATCAAGGCGACACTTCAGCCAGTCAAAAAGAAAACATTAAAAGCAATTTAAAGCAAACATTAAAGCATCAAAGGCGGACATTGGAACGAGTGGCAGCTCTGACAGTCAATTAATGCCGCCTACTATGCATGCGCACGTAGGTGGGCAGATTGATAGTTAGCAGACTATCACGAGGGCAGTCGTGTAAGCCCAAGTCAGGGAGGAGTCTCCTCCCCCTTGGGAAGGCATGGCCGCCACGTGGCGTCCCCACGTACCCTTCCAAAGAGACCCCGTAGGCCTATAAAAAGGTGGATTTTCCCACCCAGAAGAAAGGAGGAAGCATTTTCGAGACGCAACGAAGTGCTGTTCATTTGGAGACCCGATTGCATCAGTTTGGATTTCACCTTCTTCACATCCAAATCTCTTGCGAAAGAGAGGTTGGTGGGTGGTTTTCAAAAGCGTGAATCTGACCTTCAGACCCGACTTTGGATCACAGGAATCCATTAATTTGCCGACACTCCATTCTCTAAGATTTTGAGCCCATCCCTGGTGGATTGGCGTCAAAGTCAAGTTCTAACGGGGCGGCCCGCTTGGGCACCCCACGCCTTTTTGCTAGCTTCATTTCGGTTCATTCTGTATTATGCGTTTATCTTATGTTATACTGTATGCTATTTACGTAGTTTACAATATGGATTTCAGAAAACATATATCACGTATTGTCATGCTTAAATAGTTTATCGAATATAAATCATCATGCTATTGTGGCTTTAGTTCATTTTGTATTTAATCACGTAGCTTAAATATTATCCTGCATTACGTTTCTCGAATGTTTACTTGGGTAAGCCTGAGTTGTTTTATTCACGTATCTAATCAATCTCTGCACGTATTTCTCATTGATTTTAGAGTCAAAAGTTCTGTCCTCTTATTGCAGGTGCTACTAACATCTTTCCTGTGTCTCTGAACACAGGATAAGCAGCTGAACGCAGGATAAGCAGCAGCAAGCAAAGACTCATTAACACCAGCGGCGGCAATACGTTGGCCCGCCCACTTTGCATGTGGGCATGCGGAAAGAAGATTATTAATCATGATTGTAACTAAGAATTTGTAACTGAGGAAATGTATTGTAACCGAGTCAGAATCTTATGAATAAAAAGGGCTGTGCTCCTACTTTCTCTTTATATTTTGTCTCAATTTGATTACGTTTTCTCATTTCATGCATCGAGTTAATTATGTTCTCATTGCATCTTAGTATTTCTTTCTTCCGGAATCTCATGCTTTCAGTGGCGATCACGGTGGGACCGTTCCCTGATTTTTAAATCACAGAAACTAATCAGATTTGTTGTGTTTTGTGCTTAACAGGTACCTTTTTTTAAGCCGAAGGTCAGAAACAGCAAGTCCGGGCAGAAAAGAGGTAACGGTTTCTAACTGTCCCTGTCATTTTCTGTTGTGTTATTTCTGTTTATTTTATTTGTTTATTTTTTTACTTTCATTTTTTTTTTAATTATTAAAGAAAGGTAGAGAAAGTTTCCGTCAATTTTCTTGCTTTAAAAAAAAAAAAAAAAAAAAATTTCAAATTTCTACTTGCTGTTTTTCGGTTTGTAGTGTTTGTATGGCATAGGGAAAGTTTCCTTTTTGCTGCTTGTTTCATTTTTATTAAATAAAATGAACCACACACACTTCACGTGGTAAAATTAAACCAAGGAGCTGGTCGTAAAACCCCAGCCCTTGAGCAAGACCAACGGTGGGTTCATCACCACCTTGGCTTAGCTTTGCATCCATTTCCCCGATTGTCATTGTTGTTAGGCGTAAATCCTGACGAAAGCTGACCGAGTGTTGTTGGGGTGATTCCCATGCACGCGAGGATAAGTCTTCTATGGTAGGTGTCATTAACAGGACAATCCCCCCTTCCGTACCGCCTATGTTCCACGTACCATCTGGCTCTCACGTACCTATAGTTTCCCTCTCGTAAGGGCGGGTATATAGAGAGGTTGGTATATCGGTCCGACAATGGTATATTGAAGGGGCGACCATTTATGGGAGTCATATGAGCCAACATTATGCATTTAAACGTTCTTCAAAACTTGCAAAAACAAAACAAAACATCAAAATGCACTAAACCAGTTTAGGACACACTATTAATCCTTAAAAGAGATAATCACTGTTTGTGTATGCGTGTGTTCATTTCTGCTTAGTGTAGACAAAAAGAAAAATCATCATAAACGAGATAAAATCTGCTTAGATAATAGAGAAGCACCACAATGGTGTACACCCGTAGCCAAGCCCAATCAAGGGCGGACGCTGCGGAAGGTGCACAAAGAGAGGGCGCTGGACGCCTTCGCTTTAGCCCTGAGGACTTGGCCATACCGCCTTGGCGATCTGGCCTACAAGAGAGTCCACATCAGGCTACATCAAAAAAGAATTATTGGGACCCTCCTCATTGGGGTATGCCCATTCAACATAGCCCCTTTCGGGAAGAAGCTTTGCATGTAGATCTCAATGTAAATAGGCAACTGCCTCTTGAGGCTAGGTCTGAGTGGCCGCAGCGCGATGAAGCGCTAGAGAGGCATAGTATTCATTTGGAGAGACAACGTGGATATGGCATCTCTCCTTTGCCTCCCATCAGAACAGAAAGACAAAATCCAGAGCGCAGGGCTCTTTACACAGGGCGAGCTAACTCTGCCCGCCCCTTTCAAACCCATGAAAGGGAGTACGAGGAAAGCCATCGCATTCCTCAAGGACAACAAACAGTGTGGGAACCTTGCGTTTCCGCACCTGCTAGGTATCATGATCACACATCGAGGCCAGAGCCTCAAGTAAATGTCGCCTACCTCGATAGAGGGAAGCAACCTATTGAAATTTTAGATCATCAAGATCGAGGCAAACACATAGGAAAAACATTTAAGCCTCCTGAGCAAAAGAGGGCAGACCAAGTTGACCCGACAGTCGCCAGACATGCCGCTCGCCAAGCCCGAATCACGCAGCTTGAGCAAGGTCATCAGGAGTTAGAGTACTTATACCGCCTGAATAAAGAGCGCATGCAGCACGAAGCGGATGAGTTGCGCTATAAACTACCTGAGAGGGTGCCAACCCCTCGCACCCACAGAGAAGAACAATATGAGAGGCACAACCCTTTGGTGCGGGACAGGTCTCCGCGACCTCGTCAAGCTTTGCCTCCGAGACCTTATAGACCCGAGAGGGAGGCCACTCCCCGAAACAATGATGGGTACCCCCAGCGGGGACTCAATCAGGGTCATAGGTCTCGCCCAGAGACTCCTCAAGAAGTTTATGAGGAGTACGAACCGAGAAATAGAGCGGGCCAAAACGCCCCATCAAGGCAGGAGGGCTGCCACTCGGCCACCCCCCCATAGGCCCCGAGTCTCCCATAACTCACAACGGGAGCAAACAAAAGAGGAAGAAATAAAATCTTTCGATGCATACAAAGCGCTATTAGAGCGTTTGGAGTCTGTGGAGACAAAAGCTTCTGGGCATCAAAAGCCCACATTACGTCAACTCCGCAGTCACCCAGTGCATCCCTTAGTGCCCACACCTCTTTACCCCGAACATTTCAAGTTGCCTCAATTGGCAGTCTTTAAAGGTGAAGAGGACGCACAAGAACATGTCACAAGGTTCCTAAGTCAATGCTTCGGCATCCAAGATAATGATGCATTGTTGCTTAGAACTTTCATAACCACATTCGCAGGCCCTGCCTCGGATTGGTTCACACAATTACCCAAACACAAGCATAAACAACCTAGATCAATTAGTAGATGCGTTTCTTGAACGCTTTGCCTTCAACACAAGGAAGAAGGCATCACCGAGTGATCTGGCCAGCCTCGAGCAATATGAGGAAGAAACAATGGCAGCATACGAGAATCGATGGAGGGCTTTGCTTTCTAAGTTACCCTACCGTCCCCCTATGTCTGATCTCACACAGATGTTTGCACGGAGTTGCTTAAAATCAATCTCTGGGCTATTGTTGCTGCAGCAATATGACAGTTTAGAAGAAGCTTTGGCGCAAGCCAGAGTTATAGAAGAGATTAAGATAGGCGAAGGCGCAATCGCCAAGCCTAAAAAGAAAGAGTGGAATAAAACCACTAAGACTGGGAACACGCAATCACAACCCGCTGCGGTTAACCAAGTTGCGATAAATGTCCCCAAGCCTGTGCAAGAAATGCAGCCCCAAAAGGCTAATTACCAGGCAGTGCCTCCTAGTTATGAAAAAGATAATAAGAAACAGGAGCAGAATCAGCGACATCGCCCTAGGCGACAATTCACCCCTTACACGGAGTCTAGGGACTCCTTATTTGACCGCTTGTCAACGGAAAATTTAGTCACCCTTCCAGAGATCCAAACTATAGACCCTAATGCTCCCAAGCCTAAGGGATACAGAGAGGAATTGTATTGTAGATTCCATAGGAGAAGGGGACATGACTTAAACGGATGCTGGAAATTCAAAGGATTAATCCAAGATTTAATTGACAATAAAACATTGGCCGTGGACAACCCCATAGCACCAAATAATCAACAAATGGGGGTATTCAAGGACCCTTTTCCCGCCCATGAGGCACGAGGCAAAACCTCTCCAGATTAATGAGGTGCGACAGAATCTTCCCATGCAAGGATTTGTGGGAATGATTAGCATAGTGACCAGGAACAAAAAGTACCCAGCAGTTGCCCCCGAGGTAGCTACGAGGGAAGTTCCAACGACGTCGCAGCCTCAACAATGCCCTGTGCAGATACCTCCGCCTAGACCCGAGGTCACGATACGGACCAAACTCACGCAGAGTTTGCGGACCACATCGGCTAGGCTTTCCATCTACGAGCTTATTCAACAGTCAGCACCTCATAGAGAAGCTCTTATGGAAATTTTAAAAGCCATCGAATTACAGCCTCACGAAGCAAATTCTTTCAACAACTTCGTGGGACATGTGAAACGATGTACGGAGCCGGTCATTACCTTTAGAGAGGATGAAGTCAAAGCAATATCGAATGACACGGCAGATCCACCCCTGCACGTTATCGCGCGGGTCAACGGGATCCCGTACAAGAGAGTGCTGGTAGATACTGGCTCGTCCAGTAACATCATTACCACTGCAGCCTTAAAACATTTAAAGCTGCCAACCTCTCATATCACAGCCTCCACGTACACACTACGAGCTTTCAATGATGCAATATGCTCGACAGTCGGCACAGTTGTTCTACCTGTCCAGGTAGGACAAAAGACAATACCAACATTGTGCCATGTGTTGGAAGGCGAGATGGCTTACAATATACTGCTAGGGCGGCCTTGGATCAGGGACATGAAGTGTGTCCCTTCGATCGCTCACCAGTGCTTAAAGTATGCTTTTGAAGGAGAAATACATGTAGTCCCGATGGACTTAGAACCCTTCAAGTATTGCAATGCGGTACAACTAATGCCTCAATCGACCCTCCCCTCAACGCATTTGGATTTCCAGTTAAATCCATCTAAACAGGGTCCAATACCGCAGGCACCACTGGTGACCAAAACAGCCAAATCCCAGCCAGGTGAATCCTCATCATCTGCTCCTTCATTACCAACGCCATCGGTAATGGCTAAACAGAAGGACAAGGGAAAACAAATCATGGAAGAGGCTCAGCCCCTAGAAGAGGGTTTGCCCACAATATCAACGGTATCAACAGAGGAAACACCTAGCACTACGGAAGCTGAGATTCCTAAACCACCAAACATGGAATGGACTCAGGAAGGACTCCCGTTCCCTCCCTCCCAAGCATCAACAATCATTGTTGAAATGGCCAATACAGGCCTAGGGGAGTACTTAGTGCGAGAATGTTGTGGCAACGCCTACGGTAGAATCTAGTACAGGATATGGGGAGACCTCGCCTTCCCATAGGAACAGTTGTTCCTCTAGGTCACCCACCCAACCAGACAAATTTTGTGTATGGGGGCCTTGATCATGGTCTTGAACCATGCAAGCAAAAGGAAGCAGACGAAGAGCCTTTTGTTGAAAACATCAACTATCTATCAAACCCGGACTTCGCTCTAAGATATCTCGGCCAATGCAATTGGCATGGATACGGGCTAGGCGAGATATGAGCAAGGGATGCGTGTCCTTTGCCAACCAAGATATCAGATGCCATATGATAAGTCAGGAGTAGGGTTCAACCACCCCCTGCCCTTAGACATCTTGGTAGAAAATATGCAAGGCCTAGAAATAGGCAACAAGGGGGGATTGGCACCAGATCTTTATGCCAACCCAAATACAGAATATACATTGGGAGATTACCTCCCATGGTCAACAAACACCCTTGGCAACAATAGTAATCCCTCTCCTTTGCTAGAGAGAGGTGACAGTTCGGACATTAATCCTCAAAGAGAACATCAACGGTGTCCGGACATCTTTTTGAAGCTATTCCCCTTAGAGGTTCCAGTTGAGTCAATACCATGTCAAGAGAATCAGGTCCCTCCACCAAGAGTGGAACAACCGCAATGGGACCAGATTAACTTGCTAGAACAAGGAGAACCCTCAATGTCGCAAGTAACAGTTCTTGAAGAGAATGAACATTTTTGGATCTCCGAAAGTGATTCAGAAGATGAGACTGAGATGATCTATCTCAGACATGCGCGATGGAACAATCGCCCTTTAACTCATGAAGATCTAATGGGACAGATGGGCATAAGGTTAGGGCATGAATGGTGGGTAGACCCAGCAAGGTGGGACCAAGTGTTGGATCCATGGCTCCAAATTCATGATGAGCACCGTCCACCCCGAGACCCTATCATGACAACAGTGCCGAGGGAAGACCCTGTCCTCCTATTCGCACATAGGGCCGATCCGTTCGTGCCCGTTCCCCTAGAGCCAGATCCGGAGTATAGGGAGCATCTAGAAGATTCAAGTTATCACACCCACGGTAATGGAGACCAAATTCATTCCATCCACATGATCTCCATTGATTTGACCGCACCCATCCGCAATCTGGCCGATCCAGAATGGTCATTGCATCTAGACATAGATGCCATCGACTGGGATCGCGTCAATTCACCTTTATCACCATCAGAGTATTGGCCTTTCGGTGAAATGCCTCATTTTACCCCAAGGACAACTCGGGATATTTTTTAGGCTGAAGAGGAACCCGAGGTTCCCAATGCAGATCTAAATTCAGCTAATGATATCCATTTGATCCCGACTCCACATCAGTTGGAGGACGGATCCCACATGTCAGTCGAGGAAATGACTGATGTAGATATCGGCACAGATCCAATGAATCCATAGATTCTCAAGTCGGGGGTAAGTCTTTCCCCCGAAGAGCAAGCCGACTACATTGCCCTTCTCAAAGAGAAGAAGGAGGTTTTTGCATGGTCGTACAAAGATATGCCAGGACTAGACCCGTAGCTAGTCACGCATAATTTAACGCTTGATCCGACAATCAAGCCTGTAAAGCAAAAACTACGTAAGATGCACCCAAAAGTGGCCTTAATGGTCAAAGACGAATTGCAAAAGCTGTTGGATGCACAGTTTGTCATCTGCGTGGATTATCCGCCATGGCTGTCCAACATGGTTCCCGTCAAGAAGCCCGACGGGAGGATTCGCATATGCACCGATTTTTGAGATCTAAACAAAGCGAGTCCTAAGGATGATTTCCCCTTGCCGAGCATCGACGCATTGGTAGACGCTACAACAGGTCACGAAATGCTCTCCCTAATGGATGGTTTCTCAGGATACAATCAAATTCGTATCAATCCTGAAGACCAACTAAAAATGGCGTTCACAACGCCTTGGGGGACATTTTGTTATAAGGTCATGCCTTTTGGCCTTAAAAATGTTGGCGCTACCTACCAACGTGCCATGACATATATCTTCCACGATTACATGCACAAAACTTTGGAAGATTACATGGATGATTTGTTAGCCAAGTCTCTCTTGCGCTCAAATCATATCGATGACTTAAGCAAGATCCTCGATCGCCTCATGGAGCATAAAGTTAGACTAAACCCCAAGAAGTGCGTATTTGGCGTCACATCTGGAAAACTCTTGGGTTTCATAGTCTCAAAGCGAGGAATCGAGGTGGACCCAAAGAAAGTCAAGGCAATCCTTGAAATGGTTCCCCCAACTACAATCAAGCAGCTCAAAAGTCTCGAGGGAAAGGTCGCGTCGATTAAACGCTTCATAGCGCAATTATCTGACAAGTGCCGACCCATGAACAAATTATTGCACAAGGGGGTTACATTTCACTGGGATGACGAGTGCCAGTCAACCTTTGACGAGATCAAACAATACCTGGTTTCGCCGCCAATATTGGCACCACCTAGACCAGGAGTGCCGTTATACTTATACATCTCAGCTATTGAGGTGGCACTGGGCGCCATGTTAGCCCAAAAGAATGAACTTCACAAGGAACAGGCTACTTACTATCTTAGCCGCACCCCGGTCAGTTATGAACTTAACTATGCATATGTTGAGAAACTACGCTTGGCGGTGGTGTTTGCTACCAAAAAGCTACGCCACTACATGCTGAGCAACACTACGTATGTTGTGTCTAAGGAGAATCCATTGCGATACATGATGAGTCGTACTTATCATAGTAGTCGCACGGCGAAATGGATCATGTTGTTGACGGAATTTGACATAGAGTTTATTGGACAGAAATCTATCAAAGGACAAGTCATAGCCGATCAACTAGCAGAGGCTCCTCTTGAAGACGATCAGCCTCTGGTCATAGAACTACCCGATGATGGGGTCTTCCATGTCTCGGAATCACCGATTCTGATGAGCCTGAGTCACAAGCCGACATAACCCTATTCTTCGATGGTTCTAAATGTGAGCAAGGTGGTGGCACGGGAATTGTATTCTTCACACCGCAGGGTGCTCCAATGCCCCTGTCATTTAAATTAAACTTCCCGTGCACCAACAATAATGCAGAGTATGAAGCCTTGCTCCTAGGTCTTCAGACAACAATCGCCATGAACATCAAAAGACTGAATATCTTTGGTGATTCGCTGTTAATAGTCAATCAAGTCAAAGGGGTATATCAATGCAAATGCCCAATCCTGCAGGCTTATAAAGCCCTCGTGGACAAATTCTTGGCAAAACTTGAGTGGTATGACATCGAGGCACTCCCTCGATCATCGAATCATTTTGCGGACACAATGGCCTCTTTGGGGTCACTAATCCCACAAGACCTTTCCGGTGATATGACAACCATTCAAGTCAAAACCTTATCGCAATCCGCGATGGGGCGTGCAAGCTCAGACTTGACGCCAGGAATCCACATGATCCAGATTGAACCATCCTCGGATAAGTTCTCTCGAATCCGAGATCGTCTGAAATGCACCAACTGGGGGTCCTTGTTCTCCCCTACTCCCATTAATAGCAACACAACGCTATTCTTACAAGTTCTATCCCATTCAACGTTTGCTAGGGATGAACTTCAAGAGGGATTGGTTGTTCATATTGTCGAGGTTTCTGATCAACAGGATTGGTATTTACCCATCAAAGACTACCTCAAGTTAGGTAATCTCCCACTTGGATTGACCCATGCCGCAAAACGAGCACTCAAGCAGAAAGCGGCTAAGTATGTCTTGATAGGAGACATTTTGTATCGTCGCAGCTATGAAGGAATCCTCCTTCGTTGCTTGGACCAGCAAGAGTCCACTTGGGCAGTCGCCCAAGCGCACGATGGTACATGTGGTGGCCACTTTAGTGGTATGGCCATTGCAAAGCGCATTCTTCGCATGGGCTATTATTGGCCATCTTTAGAGCGAGATTGTTGCACCTATGTCAAGAAGTGCGTGAAGTGTCAACATCATGCCAATTTGATGCACGTACCTTCTCGGGCCTTGCGAGACAGTCCAGTCTGCTTGGCCGTTCTCGCAGTGGGGCTTCGATCTAATTGGAAAGATCTCCCCTGCGTCGTCAGGCCGTCACACGTTTATCATAACGGCCACAGAGTATTTTACCAAGTGGGTGGAAGCAATTCCGCTTACCTCTACGACAGGACCCCGCATTGTGGAGTTCATTTTGCATAACATCATATGTCATTTTGGTATTCCATCCAAAATAGTCTCGGATAATGGGACGCCTTTCAAGAACAAAGACGTGCGTGCTTTGACCACAAAGTACAAGATTCAGCACAGCTTTTCAACACCCTATTATCCGTAGGCGAATGGGCAAGCAGAAGCGTCAAACAAAATGCTAATTGCCATCCTTAAAAAGACCATCGTAGACAGTCATAAGGATTGGCACATTCAAATCCCACTTGCCCTATGGGCCTATCGCACTAGCATTCGGACACCCACTGGGGCCACTCCGTTTTTGCTTGTGTACGGCTCCGAGGCAGTCATGCCTCTAGAGTTGGAGATTCCTTCCCTGCGCATATCAATGCAGGAGTTCATCGACGATGACTCTGCGCGGTAGGCCCGGTTAGACCAGCTTACGTTGCTTGACGAACGACGCGTTAATGCTCTCGAGCATTTACGTATTTATCAAGAGCGACTTAAGAAAGCTTACAACATGAAAGTTCACCTGAGGGACTTTCGGGTTGGTGATTTGGTTTTGAAGGAAAACCAGCAAAATTCTAGTTTGCCATCCCACCTAAGGGACAAGTTTGCGGCAAATTGGTTAGGTCCATATGTCATTGATAGCAAAATAGGACCCGAGACGTACCGGCTAGCTTCTCTTGACGGTATCAAGGAAACAGAACCCTTGAATATCAGTCATTTGCGACCATTTCATATCTAAGAGAGCCAAAAATGCTCCAAGGATTGTCAAAATCGCTTGGTCAATCCCAAAATGCTCCAAGGATTGTCAAAATCGCTTGGTCAAATCCCAAAAAAGGCTCCAAGGATTCCTAAAAATCGCTTGGTCAATCCCAAAATGCTCCAAGGATTGTCAAAATCGCTTGGTCAAATCCCAAAAAAAGGCTCCAAGGATTCTTGCAATCGCTTGGTCAATCCCAAAAATGCTCCAAGGATTCTTGTAATCGCTTGGTCAATCCCAAAAAGGCTCCAAGGATTCTTGCAATCGCTTGGTCAATCCCAAAATGCTCCAAGGATTTCCACAATCGCTTGGTCAAAAATCAAGAAAATTCAACAACAAAAATCATCAAAAACAACAAAAATTTGCATCTCATTTCTAGGCATACTCAAATTCATCAATAGAGAGTTCTTCTCGCACTTCATCTTCATATTCACAAAAATCAATCCATCAAAAATACAAAAATACATAGATGCATTAAAGCATTGCATCCATACATTGCATATTTGTGGTCGTATAGGTCAAAGGCACCATAGGCTGTCATGGTTCTACTAGTCCATCTTGTTCCACACTGTTCCATGTTACAAAAACAACAAAAACACCATGCATTGCTTTTACCATACTAGAGTCAGTGGTCTTTTAATGTATCAAGAGTTTTTCGTGATTCAGTCATCATTTTGCTCTTTAGCCATGTAATGTATCAAGTCAAACAGATTTTATGAAGGTAGAGTTACACTTGAAATACACCTTGTTACGTAACATCCCAACACAAATTAAAACACATAAAAATTCCCAAGTTGTGTGAATGAAAGATGAAACCTGCACAGTAATCCAGGTCACCATAAGCGAAACGGTTATCTTGCTCATCCCCCCGTGCGAATGGTTCCAGAATGCTGAGAATTCACAAAAGGACAAGCTCTTTCCTATCCATTCACCTCCATATACAGTGGTTTTCACCACTACCAAATCCCAATCATAGTTGGTTCCCAAAGTTGTAAGGATTTGTACTACATGTCCCTGCCAAGGATGGGTAGTCATCCCCAAAACCTAAAGGGATCAACACCATTCACAAACAAAATTCCAACAAATCATCATCCTAACACTTTCCATTCACCTTTGGTCTCCAAGTTGTAAGGATTCGTACTATCCGCCCCTAACCAGGATGGGTAGTCATCCCCAAGGCCTAACAGATCAATGCCCTTACTCCATAATCTCCATCATCCCCTTGGTCCCCAACGTCGTAAGGATTCATACTATCCGCCCCTAACCAGGATGGGTAGTCATCCCCAAGGCCACAAGGATCAAAGCCATTCACAAGCTCAAATTCACAATACTCAAAACACAAAATCAAATAATAGTGGTTATCACCACTATTCAAAATCCTTGCTCAAAAAGAATTAATAGAAAATAAACAGTGATTTTCATCACTATATAGACGAGCAACTTTCTAAAGCATTCAGCCAACAAATATCCTGAACTTGAATCCCTAGAATTCTCAGCATTCGAAAAACCATCTAGGTGATCCTCATTACAGGTTTGGTTGATAGCCTATCTGGCAATGGTGGTATCCTACCCGCATGACGATATGTCTATCACATTCGCTTTGCGTGTGTGCAGACCAATGTTTGCATAAGGATGAGCTAGCTTATGGTATCTTGGATAACACCGCAGATTAATCTAACTAAATACAACAAAGGAGTTAGTGGAGCTAATTAGGTGATCCTCAGTACGAGTTCGGTTGAAAGCCCATCTGGCACTGGCGGTATCTTGACAAATACCACATAAATGAACTCAATTGCACACACAGGGATGTGAAATAACTTGGTCAAAAACAAGTACGATTCATACCTTGTTCAAAAGTCTTGTAAGATAAAGTACAGTCATGGCTAGTAAGTTAAAACCGTCTGAGTCTCAGAAAACCTTAGCTACATTTCTAAACCAACTACACTATTTTTCATCCTTACAATACCATCAAAAAATACAAAAAAAAGAAAAACCACATGTATACATACAAAGTCATGCATCACAGCAATCGCCTAAAAGACAAAATAATAGAGTTCTAAATAGTCTATGGTGCCATAGCCAAACACCACAAAGTCCATCCATCCATTTCATTTCTGCATATCACATACATTTGCATTTATCACAACATATGCATCCATCAAAATAAATCAACATACAACAATCACATTTATCATACCATATGCATCCATCAATATAAAGTAGCATGCATCCATTAACATCAATCATTATGCATACCATAATATCATGACATATACACAAAGAAAGAAAATCAAAACAACAAAAACATCACAAAAATGCAACACAAAAACATAAGCAATAAGCATTGCCGGACACAAGTGCTCTTGCACTTAACCTCTTGGCATAAAAAATCGATGTCGGGGCTCAAATTATCACTCTCCTACTTCCCCAAGAAGGCTACCATAGCCGGACCGCTCCACGGGAAGACGGGTTTTTGATGATTTCACCCCATTATGGCATCACCAAAAGGGTTAACACCCACCAAAAATAGGTCCAAATGTCGGGAAATTGCACGTGCTTAAACGGTAAAACATCTAAAGGCACCCTAACCTAAGTCATCTTGGGTCAAGCGACTCGTCGCTTTTCTCACGAAGGTCATTCCCTCATCGATTCGTCGCTTGAGGGGGTAGTCACACTTAGTCACCAATCAACAAGCACACACCCAATCAAGGCAATGGCATGCATTCAAAGAATCATTGACAAAGACAATCACGCTCCTGCTTGGGGCAATAAACAAGCAATCATTAAATTGATCAAACACTTGGCATTCCCGAAGCATGAACACAAGGTTCCCCCTGTGGACAAAAGGTTACGCCCTTTGCCTAATCATGACTGATCAATGTCCAAGCTCAAGTCACACCTCACCAAAATAGGTTAACACTTGAAATCAAATTCCTTAGCTCGTCAAAAGCAAGGATTCAAGAATGCATGCCCTTTCCATACTTGGGGCATCAAAAGTTGGTTAGGTTACCAAGAAACCCTAATCATTAGTGCTTTGGTCATCTATTTTTTGCTCGACTGCGTCACCCACAGCGCTTCCCAAAAAGGGGCATCTGTAGACACCAAAACAGCACCAATCCGATTAAGTGACTACAAACACTGATCGCATTGACATACACAGCTTTCAGGGCAGCCCTCAGAGGTCAAACAGTGGTCCTAGCCACTCACACAGCAGTTTAGAAGGTCAAAAAGTGAGCAGAGCAAAGTTGGTCGTTTTAACAAGCCTTAAATTCAAAGCAAAACTTAAGAAAGAGCAAGCCTTAATTGAAAGAAGGCCTTGAGCAAAAGAAAACCTTAGGAAAAAAATTGCCTTCAACACTTAGGCGAAAAATTGCTTTCAAAACTTAGGCAAAATTGCTTTTAAACAAGTCAGGCAAAGATTACTGTGAAGCACTAAGGCAAATGCTGCCTGTCGCGATATCGTGACGGTCACGATATCGCGACCGTCGTGACCTCGCGCTGTCGCGATATCGTGACAGTCGTGATATCACGACAACCGTGACATCGCACTGTCGTGAAATCGAGACTGTCGCGATATCGCGATCGTCGTGATATCGCGATAGCCGTGACATCGCGCTGTCGCGATATAATGACTGTCACGATATTACGACGGACGTCGTGATATCATGCTATCGCGATATTGCGACGTCGTGATATCGTGACAGCCATGATATCGCGACAGCCATGGCCTCACACTGTCGTGATATCGCGATAGTCGTGATATCGCTATAGCCACAGCATCGTGCAGTCGCGATATCGTGACGGTCATGATATCGCGACAGTCGCGGCATCAGTTGTCGCGATATCATGACTGTCGCGATATCGCGACAAATCCCCCCTGCGCCCTTTTTGTTCTTAGTGTCGCGATATCGTGACGGAACCTTGTCTTCGCATCAAGGCGACACTTCAGCCAATCAAAAGGCAGACATCAAGGCGACACTTCAGCCAGTTAAAAAGAAAACATTAAAAGCAATTTAAAGCAAACGTTAAAGCATCAAAGGCGGACATTGGAATGAGTGGCAGCTCTGACAGTCAATTAATGCCGCCTACTGTGCATGCGCGCGTAGGTGGGCAGATTGACAGTTAGCAGACTGTCACGAGGGCAGTCGTGTAAGCCCAAGTCAGGGAGGAGTCTCCTCCCTCTTGGGAAGGCATGGCCGCCACGTGGCGTCCCTACGTACCCTTCCAAAGAGACCCCGTGGGTCTATAAAACGGTGGATTTTCCCACCCAAAAAAAAGGAGGAAGCATTTGGTGAGATGCAACGAAGTCTTGTTCATTTGGAGACCCGATTGCATCAGTTTGGATTTCACCTTCTTCACATCCAGAATCTCTTGCGAAAGAGAGGTTGGTGGGTGGTTTTCAGAAGCGTGAATCTGACCTTCAGACCCGACATTGGATCACAGGAATCCATTAATTTGCCGACACCCCATTCTCTAAGATTTTGAGCCCATCCCTGGTGGATTGGCGTCAAAATAAAGTTCTAACAGGGCGGCCCGCTTGGGCACCCCACGCCTTTTTGCTAGCTTCATTTCGGTTCATTCTGTATTACGTGTTTATCTTATGTTATACATCGTATGTCTGTTTACGTAGTTTTACAATATGGATTTCAGAAAACGTATATCACGTATTGTCATGCTTAAATAGTTTATCGAATATAAATCATCGTGCTATTGCGGCTTTAGTTCATTTTGTATTTAATCACGTAGCTTAAATATTATCTTGCATTACGTTTTTTGAATGTTTACTTGGGTAAGCCTGAGTTGTTTTATTCACGTATCTGATCAATCTTTGCACATATTTATCATTGATTTTTAAAGTCAAAAGTTCTGTCCTCTTATTGCAAGTGCTACTAACATCTTTCCTGTGTCTCTGAACGCAGGATAAGCAGCTGAACGCAGGATAAGCAACAGCAAGCAAAGACTCATTAACACCAGCGGCGGCAATACGTTGGCCCGCCCACTTTGCATGTGGGCATGCGGAAAGAAGATTATCAATCATGATTGTAACTAGGAATTTGTAACTGAGGAAATGTATTGTAACCGAGTCAGAATCTTATGAATAAAAAGGGTTGTGCTCCTACTTTTTCTTTATATTTTGTCTCAATTTGATTATGTTTTCTCATTTCATGCATCGAGTTAATTATGTTCTCGTTGCACCTTAGTATTTCTTTCTTCCGAAATCTCATGCTTTCACTAATGTATGCAATGGTGTGTATAAAATTGAATCTTTCTCATGTAGTTGGAATTGTGAGAAACAATTATGTCTAGTCTTGGTATGCAACATTCGGTTGCAGTGAAGAGAATTCATAGATATTTGAAAGGCACCAATAATTTTGTAATCTATTATGATGGTAAGTAAGATAATTATATATAAGTTTTTGTAGATTATTATTATGATGGAGATATAGATACTTCTAAATCTACTAGTGCATAAGTGTTCACGCTATTTGGAGGAGCTCTAAATTGGATAAGTAAATAGCAACAAGTGGTGGCTCAATCAACTAATGAAGATGAATACATTAATACTATAGAAGCATCCAAGGAGATAACCTAGTTACATGTAGTGTGTAGAGGTATTTGTTTTTAATAAAATTATATTTCTTTGTGGTGTGAAAATCAAAGTATAATTGAATTTATTATGAATACTACATTTAAATCTCAGACTAAGAACATTTGAGTTAAATTTAATTATATGAAAGAGGTAGTGGAATCTAGAGAAGTTGAGTTGCATAATATTGGATACATAAGACAATGCAACAAATGCACTAACAAATCCATTGGATAGCAGAAAGTTC
Organism: Wollemia nobilis; assembly: GCA_028583015.1. Taxonomy (NCBI): domain Eukaryota; kingdom Viridiplantae; phylum Streptophyta; class Pinopsida; order Araucariales; family Araucariaceae; genus Wollemia; species Wollemia nobilis. The sequence goes on along the minus strand of JAQPPZ010017225.1, from coordinate 2,843,024 downwards.
ATTTGATGGGAGTTCTCTCATTTTTATTAGTAACCTTGAATATTAAGAAGACATTTTTTGTTCATTTACTTAGTCTTTTTGGAAAGTGGGAGATTGTTGTATGTGTGCCAAAAATACTAGATTTATATTTTTGGGAGTTGCTAGACACGTATTGAAATATTATTAGTTGGTTGCTTAACTACGAGAATGAAAAACCTAAACATGAGTAGAAAAACCCTAAATATGGTACCTCCATGTGTGTATTTATTTTTATAGATACAACTCTATAATAAAAGTATGTGTGTGGAGAACTATGAGATAATACCATCCCTCAAATTTAATGTTGAGTTGTTAGGCTACACATTTTGCTTTACCAATAGTTAACTAGTTATGGGAAAAATTCACTACATGGGTATCCATATAATATAGGGTCATTTTGAGTCCTAGATAAACATATATAACCCAAGGGACATACATTACATGATACCAAGAAATATTTCTTCCACACTGTAACTAGAAAAGGAATAATCAAAATTAGAACAACCAAAAAAGGTAAAAGACATTCTATCCAAATCAAAAGAGAAATCTTGAGATAATCTCAAATACCCTTATATATCAAAGAGGTAGAGTATTGACACCACTCAAGAATATAGGATGAGGTTTGATGATTTAGAAAGAAAATAATAAAATAAATAGGTAGAAGCATCCAGTTTCAAAATTATTGAAGAACTCAAGAAGACTCTTTCTAAAGCAAGTATGTATGATGCCCTAATGATCCTTGGAGAAATTGATTTACTCATAGCTTAATTAAGAATGACTAAATTAGGATATAATTCAAATCTAGAATATAATATTGCTTAAGATTTGATAACTCTAGGGGATAGAAAGAATAGACCATCTTCTTTTTACATGTCTTTAAGAATGAAAGGACAAGATGTACATAATTGTATGATCAATTCTAGATATTTGACCACTGTGATGCATAAGGGAGTATGTGAAGCTATGGGTATGAAGTAAACTCATTCATGTATTGGAGTTTTATAATTTTATGGTACTCCTTTAAAAATAGTGGAAGTTATCAAAAATGTTCTAATTATGTTACACAAAGTGCCAATAATTACTATGATTGAAGAAGTGGTAGTCGTAGACTTTCAACCATATTTTGATCTCTTAATTTTCCAAGAATTTATGGCAAAATTAGGGGTTATATGTATTTATATTTTCTCATGTGATAATCCCAAATAAGGGAAGAAAAATTATAATCATCCTTAAGAAGCCAACATATTTTCACATTGAGAAGATAGAAGAAGATGATTGTATCAATACAATTATTGAAGAGATAGATCCTTAAGATATTATGGAAGAGTTACAAACTGAAGATGATTTCTTTTTGAAAAACTATAATTCCTTGAATAAAATCATAATTGGCACATATCACATCATAAAGCTAGAATAGAAAAGGGTCCTAGTTGTGGCAAATCAAGAACTTCAAAAAATAAAGCTTTGGACACTTTACTTTGGTGGGGCTAGATGCAAGAATGGAGTCAGAGCTAGAATAGTGCTAGTATCTCCTTTAGAAAGAACCAAAATATTCTCCTACAAGTTAACATGGTTTTGCACTATTAATGTTTCTGAATATGAAGCCTTGTGTCTTGGCTTAATGCAAGTAGAAATAATAGGTTTTAAGCTACTTTTAATTTATGGTGACTCTAAGCTCGTGATCAACCAAGTGACAAATAAGTGTAATAATAAACATAATTACCTAAAAGCATATCAATATAGGGTATGGGATCTAATGGAAATATTTGAAGCATTGAATATAAAAGTTATTCATTGATATCAGAATGAGTTAGCTTATGAAATAGTTTCTCAAGGATCCAATTACATGCCCATTTAAACTTATGGTCAAAAGAGGAATAAAGTAAAGATGATTTTCAGACCAACAAGTCTAGATAATGAAAAATCCTAGCAAGCATTTGAATATGATTGATAAAAAATTGATTTCTTGACAAGAGAGGTAATCTAATCAAATTAATAAGAAGATATGCTACAATAACTAGACCAAGAAGAAATTATTCAATTCTAAAATAATCACATCCCAAAAATATTTATTACTTTAGAAATCTTGTTTGACAACAATGTCCAAAACATAGGGCATAAAATGAAAATAGAATAGCAAGCTTACAAAGAAATCTAAATTGAACTAGGAAAAAGTATGACGGTTGAAATTCATTGCTCTGTAGAAGTAGATAAATTCAATTCACTATGCAATAAATACTAAGATATAATAGCATGGAGCTATGATGACCTTTGGGTTTATGAAAATAAAATAATTCAATATATTATTGAGATAACACTTGAAACCAAGATATTTAAGCAAAATTAGAGGCCAGTTAATCTCAAAATAGAAGCAATATTGAAATAAGAGTTCCTTAAATTATTAAATTTCAAATATATATACCCAATCAAACAATCTACATGGATGTCCAACTTAGTGCTAGTAATGAAGAAGAATGGATGTATATACCTTTGTGTTGATTCTAGAATTTAAACAAAGCATCATTGATAGATAAGTATCACTTGCCCTAGATTGATCAAATATTGCAAAAAATAGTAGAAGCAAAATAAATTTCACTTATAGATGGTTTTTTAGGATATAATAAATTATGGGTCAAATATGAATATCCCTGAAAAACAATAATCACCTCCAAATGGGGGATATTTGTATACCAAATGATGTCATTTGGATTTTCCATTGCTAGAGCTACCTTCTAGTGTACAATGGACTTCACTTTTGCTAATTTAATTAACAAAATAATTCTAATTTACTTAGATAAAATTATAGTGTTCTCCCATAACAAGTAGCAACACTTGGAGCACCTAGAGAGGGTTTTTTAGAGGTACCATGAGTTTGGAATATCACTTAACCCAAAGAAAACAAATTTTTTTGTGCATTAAAGGATAATTTTGGGATATATTTTATCCAAAGAAGGAATGACCATTGATCAAGAATGGATCCAATATATTTTATCTCTTTCACTTACCCTTAGTAAGAAAGCTCTAGAATCATTTTTTAAATAGATCAATTTTATCCAAAAGTTTATGTCTAACTTTGCATAGATAGTCAAACCAATGATAAAGCTCCTAAGGAAATATGTAGCATTTTAATGGAATCCTGAGAGGAAAAGGTAATTTAAGTAGAGAAAACATGCCATTACAAAAGCTATGATCTTGATAAACCTATATTTTAGTAAGGATTTCATCTTATATGCATATGGTTTTGAAGAGAACTATGCCATAGTCCTAAATCAACATGATGATGAGAAAGAGGAAAACCTAGTGTTTTTTTAAGCCATGTGTTATGTGATTATCAAAATAACTATAATTTTATAGAAAAAAGGTGTTTAAGATCATGAAATTGCTAAAAATGTTTAGGTATTACCTATCACAGAGCAAAAATATAGTCTTTGTGGTACATCTAGATGTTAGAAATTTCAACCTTCAAGGAGAACTAGGAGAAAAAAGAGTTGGATGGGTCACCAAAATACAAGAATATTTTTTTTGGTATGTAAAATTTCTTAAGTGTGGGGTTTCAATGGGCCTCAAACTCAAGTACATAAATTGGTAGCTAAAACAATAACATAATATGACACGGGCCTACACATTGGCTAGCTGCAACCTGAACGAAAATAACCAAAAAATAATAGAGAAGCCTTAGTGGATGCCTGACATCATAAACACAAAAATATAGCCTAAGAAATACCCATGCAGGGGTTGATTAAGATAAGTAACTACATTTAAACCTTGTAAATGAGCTATAAAAAAACCCACGTAGGGGATGCTCATAAAATATTAATAAAAACTATAATAGATACCTAAATAGGAAGAAACATAGTATTTAAAAAGGCCTACATGGGGGCAATAAAGAACTTAGAAATAGTAATGGGAAGACCTAGAACCCAGGTTCACAGTTATGATGATATCTTTACACCGCTCATCCTTTCACCGAAGTTTTATCACCTCAACCATCAGCTTAACAATAAATTTTAAATGAAGGTTATGCACAACAATATAACCATTATTCCATGAATTGATAAAGGTTTTAGTGATATCTTGCTCAACCCCTTTGAACTTGCTAAGGAAAGGAATGAGACCATGAGCTTCTAGAAATTTTTGAGAAATGGGATCAAGCTGAAGGCTAGATAGATCAAGTAGGTCCTTGTTGGTAAGACTGGGGAAAAAAGAATACCATAGAAACCATACACTACACTTCTTACTACCTAGGACACACAATAGCATATGAAACCAGAAAACAATAGATTGACATAGATCAAGGTTGTAAATATAGAAATTTTTGGTACAATAAATGACCTTTCTAGAAGCTGAGTTGGAGTTATTAGCATACCACTTAGTAATTCTCCATAGGGAATAGACACTAGAAAATACAAACATGTCACAAGATAGAATACACAAAATATATTATTGGGATAATATTGGGAGTGCCAATTGATTGAAAAAATGATTCTCAAAATTTGTAAGATGCAAAAAAGAGGATCTTGAGACTTGATGCATATTGACCTTGTTTGACAACATCCAATTACACTACCTAGACCTACTAAGGGACTTGACATGCTTGGATAATACCACCATGACATAAACCCACTAACATGGTCTACCTTGGGACATAGCATACTTCACGGAAAGGAAACGAGAGAATCAACCACCAGTACTGATAGCAATACTAAAAGTCACGCTAATAAAAACACTTCTACCATAAGAATTGGAACCAAAGAAACAAATCATGTTGAAATAGCTAGAGTCATCATTGGAGAAACCTATGACAACATATTTCAAATGAAATTATTATTAGTAGCATTTAAAACTTCTTGGGGAAAACTTTATTTCCAAATGAACATAGATTTATGGATAACTCCCCAATTGGCAAGAATATCTACAGGCCTGTTAGCTTTGTAGTACACATGATTGATGGAGATATCATTGAAATTTTGGGATAACTTCTTAGCTTCCTTATCAATGGTTTTTATATTCCAAGAGGACACCCTATTGTTTTTTAGAGCATTTATAATATTCAAAGAATCTTCCCCAATAAAAAGGTTGCCTTTATAATACTTGAAAAAATCTAGCCCTCTCAATAGTGCATGACCTTCAGCAAAATCATTAGTTTAACACCTCAAATACTCAAACTTAAGCCATAATAACTTGATCACTGTGATCTCTAAAAAGACCACCTGCACTTGCATCCTCTGTATTTCCTTTGGAGGCACAATCAAAGTTAAGTTTCAACCACTCACTTGGGGGGGAATATAATGGGCACACACTCTTGAATGGGGGGTTGGAAAACTAGAATTGAAGTTGTAGGTATTTTTTAAGGAAGAGAAAAAATAGACTCCAATCTAGAATCAAGATATTTGGGACAAGGGATGAGCTGGGAATTTTCTACAGCAAAGGTAATAGCTTTATTGGTAATAGAGATGAGATCCTTAGAGGATGAAGAAAAAACCTTGTTGTTTCTTTCAATCCATACTTTCCTTAAGATATGATGAAGGGTCACTTTCCATAAAGAATATAATACAAAGTTTTTGAAGGGAGGTAGCCATTGGATGAAAATGCAACTCAATGAATTAGGAGGAACCCATGAGATATGAAAAGTGGATGTAAGGTGATCCAAAGCTATCTTGGAGAAAGAGAACTACAAAAAGAGGTGATTGACGGATTCCCAGGTATTCATGCATAAATAACATTTGTTAGGGACAATCATACCCCTTTTCATAATATTATCAATCATTAGAATCTTATTTTGGATGGCCAACTAGCTAAAATGAGCAAATTTCAGAATGGGATATATAATTCACACTCGATCATAAGTTATTTGAACCACTTAATAATCAATAGTCAGACCATGAGAAGATTTCACTGTGAACAACCCACAAGCATTCTATTTCCAAAAAGGAGAGTCAGGGGAATTAATAGTGGAGATGATTGTTTCATTTAGGATGGTTTTGAGAACAATTGAAGCATCAAATATTTGGCCATTAGCATTTGGAATATAATTTTTTTTCCAATGCTTAGAATTAGATGAAACATCAATGAAATCTTCAACCTTGCTACCAATTAAAGTGTCTAGGAAAGGTTGTAAAACAATAATTTTATTGTTCTCTAAAAGCGATTGATTAGAGATCCACCTGTAAATCCAAAAGTTAATTTTACTCCCTATGCCTAATTACCACCTTATCCCCTTCTGAATTAATATTTTTGGTTTGGATAATTTATTTCTAGAAAGTGGAGCCCTCTATGGGAAAATATTCAATTACAAGCCTAAGATTACTCAATTACTCGTATCAAGGTGGGATGAGTTCTAACTAGAGTACTCATCCCAAGCAAGCCTAAGAGCCTATATAAGGGCCAAAACTAGGTTTTGGGATCATTTGCAATTATTTTTTCTGGTAATTTCGAGCTGTGAGGAGGAGTTCGAGTCTACGTAGCAGAGCACTATCGAGATTTCGTGGATACCATGAGTGCACGGACTAGATCGTCGAGTTGCAAAGACGAGGCAAGACCGGTAGGTTCTCCTTCTCTTTATTTTGTTTTTTATTTTACAGTTCAAAACCGTAATTAATTTATTTTGTATTTCATTTTTCCGCTTAAACTAAGATCAAACCCTAGTTTAATTCTTTTGTTTTTATTTTGTTTTTTGTATTAAGTTTAAACTAAAGTTAAAAACCTTAGGTTAAAATTTTGTTTTTATTTTTTATTTATTTTGTTTTTGAGTTTAAACTAAGGTTAAAAACCCTAGTCTAATGATTTTTTTTTTTTTTTTACAATTGAGACCCATTCATGGTTGCTTTTGGTGAAAACCTTCCATTCTTGCTTGGATAACAAGGTTGTGTTCATATTACAAAATATTAAAAGCCCCAACCCCCCTAAATTTTGGGGGAGAACACCTTGTACCAACTAACCAAATGAAATATTTTTCTATCCTCAACACCTGCACATAAAAATATTTTATAAATTTGCTCAATTTTCATGTAGAAAACAACACAAAATTTGAATATGGACATGAAATAAACATGAATACTTTGGATATATGCCATTATCAACGTAGATTTGGCTACTTGAGAGAGGAGGGTCCCTTTCCAACCTGTAAGTTTTTTGTTAATCCTCTCAATAACATTACTCCACATGGATTCCTTTGGAGCACTGGTGAAAAGAGGGAGGCCCAAATATTGGGTAGGCAACTAAGATATAACACATTGAAAGATGTGTGTAATCTTAGCTTGTCTCTCTTGAGGAGTGCTAATGAAGAAGATTTTTATTTTAATATGATTTATTTTCTACCCTACAACCTTCTCATAGGTATCAAGAATACTCTTAATATATTTTTCTTCCCACACAAAAGCATGAGTAGCAATAATGGTATCATCAATGAACTGTTGGTGAGACAAGACTCTTAAATTAGATGTAGCCTTAATGCCTAAAATTATACCATTAGAGTAGGCATTTTTTAGTGCTCTACCCAAGGATTCAAAAATAATGATAAAAAGTATGGGGGATAGAGGGTCTACTTGTCTAAGTCCCTTATTACTAGGGAAAAATCATGTTGTAGATCCATTGACTAGGACTGAAAACCAGGGATTAGAGATGCAATTATGAACAAGATCAACCCACTCTCTATAAAACCAAAATTTGAGAAATACAACAATAAAAAAATCTCTGTTAACTTTGTCAAAATTCTTATTCATATTAATTTTGAAAAAACATGGTAGCTTTTTTGTCATAGTTGGCAGAATGAAGGGCTTCATGCAACATGATAACACCATCAGTAATATTTCTTCCTTTCCAGAGCTACCTTGAAAAGGGTCTATGATATGAGGAAGGATCTATTTTATTCTTGTATGTATTTAGTAAGATTTTTGTACAAGACATTGCAAATACTAATGGGTCTAAAATCTGACATAGATTTACACATATGCCCTTTGGGAACCAAGGCAATGAAGGTGGAGTTGATACTTTTGGGTATGGATTTAGTTTGCTTAAATTGCAATGATGGCATTACAAATGTCAGGCCCAATGATGTACCAACAAGTTTTATAGAACCAAGGGGAAAACCCATCAAGGCCTGGGGATTTATCAAGGTACCTTGAGAAAATAGCCTCTTTAATTTCAACAAGGGTGAGGGGTTTGATAAGAGATAAATTTATATCTGAAGTAACTAGACTAGGTATATGATGGAGAAATTTTCTACCAGCACGGGTATAATTTTGGGGGTTGGCTCCCAAAAGGCCTTCGAATAAATATGAAGCTTCATTTTGAATCTCAAAAATATCCCTACTGATGGATCCATCACTTCTAGTTAATTATCTAATCTTATTCGAACTTTGATGCCTTAGGATAGTGGCATGAAATAATTTTGTGTTTGACTCCCCTTCTTTGAGCCAAAGGGCCATTGAATTTTACCTCCATAAATTCTTCTCTTTAGCTAACACATTGTGGTAATCTGCAGTAACCTATCTCTCATTTCTGAGTTGTTCATTGAGATATCCATTTTGAATTTGAACTTCAATAATTTTTAGTTTTTGCAAAATATTTTCCTTATTTTTTAAGATGTTACCAAAAAATTCTCTGTTCTAGACTCAAATATTTTATTTGAAACACTTAAACTTTGGGAAACCCTAAAAATAAAGGACCCATGATAGTAAAATTACCACTAGTCAACTATTTGAATCTGCAAATATAGGTGTTGTATCCACATAGCTTCAAATATAAATGTTATTTTGAAAAAATGGCATTTCTCAACTTCAAAAAGTAAAGGGTAATGATTATATCCAACTCTAGAAAGACAAATAAGAGTGACATCACCCATCACTGGTATAACTTCTTAAGATAAGAAAATCCTATCAAGTTTTACTTTAATGTTTTGATCCCCAATTCTCCTGTTGCTCTAGGTGTATTTAACCCCTTTAGTCTGAACATCCATCATCTCACATTCAGTGACAAAGTTATGAAAATCCTCAATGCTCTTTGTGGGCATTAGGTTCCCTCCCTGCTTATTAGAAGGAAAAAGAGAAGAGTTGAAGTATCTAGTAATAAACCACAAAAGGTTTATGAAAGCACTTCTCATCTGACTCAAAGTATCCCATAGACCCTAATGCACCTTGTTGGAGCCATAACTTGTGAACCGTACGCCCATTTGCCTTGAAATTTAACAGGTGGTTCCACGTGTGTGTTATGCATCAGGAAAATCTTTGATCCTCCTAACCCTCCAAAAATCATGTTTTCGGGACCTAAATCCGACATCTAGTGCCCCAAAATTAGCTTTTAGAATAGGTTCCCGAGTTTTTTGGGTTTTTTTGGCTGTTAGAAGTTTATTATATTTTTTTATACCTTAAGTTGAGACCTAATATTTTAAATTAAGGTTCATTATTGTAATAGGGATGTGTGCACAAAATTTGGGCACAACCCGACTCATTTCTATTTTTAGTAGTTTTTATGAAAAGCTATTTTTAGCAGTTTTTAGAAAAATATATTTTTAGGGTTTCTTTAGGGTTTATTTGGTTTTTGATTGCTATATGATGGATTGTAATATTTTGTAGAAGTGGTGTGAATTCAAGAATGAGAAGAATATCAATTAGTAGTTTTATTCCATTATTGCATTTGTGTTATGTGATTGGAGTCCATTTTGTTGGTCTCTTGTAGCCGAGTTTACACCATTTGGTATCAGAGTGGGTGTGATGTTGCTAGTGAAAGGAAGTTTCCACCTAGAAGATATGCCTATATGAATAGGCAGATCAAGGATCTAAAAGTAGAAATAGAACAGATAACTGGTGTGATTGATTGCATGGGAGAGAGACATCCCAGGGCACATGCAGATCAAGGATTTAATGATGAAAATATACCTGAGGAACATGGATTTGAGGTCCACGTAGAAGTAGAACCAGAGGGCCTAGAGGAAGAAGGACATGGTTTTGAAAATTGACTGATACGAGATCTAGAGGGGCTTAAGGGGAATCTATATGGGATCAAGATCGAGGTTCTCAAGTATGTTGGTGGGTTGAAACCAGAGGAGTTGATCGATTGGATCAATAGCCTAGAAAAATATTTTGAATGGAGTAACCTTGCTAAAGAGAAGAAGGTTAAGCTCGCATGCACAAATTTGAAGGGACATGCATTGATTTGGTGGTATCATTTATAGACTACATGATAGAGGAATGGAAAGGAAAAAATCAAGGATTGGACAAATATGAAGAAGAAGTTACAAGAAACATTTATACCTGTAGACTACTCCCAAACTCTATTTCGTAGATTTTAGAATCTCCAACATAAGGATCAAAATATTGAGGACTATACTAATGAATTCTACAAGCTATCCATTCAAGTGGAGCACAATGAGACGGAGGACCAAAAGGCTGCCAGGTATGTAAATGGCCTAAGTTTTGTCGTTCAAGATGAGATGACCATGAATCACACTCTTACAATGGAGGATGCATATCAAATGGCCCTCAAGGTGGAGGAGAAATTGAAAAGGATTAATAGAAGAGGTAAGAAGATATTCACACCCTCTTCAGGTCGGGGTCAAAGTGGATCTAATTTTCTCAAGGGAGAATCCTCAATACTTGCTAAACAAGAAGAAGATGGGCAGAATCTGAGAGGAAGAGGATACCAACGAGGTAGAGGTTATGGTGGTGGACAAAATGGGAATGATTCGAGGAGGTAGTATACCTGTTATGGATGTGGTGAGGAGGGGCACAAATAATTTGAGTGTCCCCAAAGTGATGTCCAAGAAAGGTGTCAAAGAGGACAAGGAAGGGTCAATATGGTTGATATGGAAGAGCAAGATGAGGATGAAGTTGTTGCTACCTTTTAAATGTTTCAATTGTGGAGGCATTGGACACTTTGCTATCAAATGTCCTCTCAATGACAAGAACAAAGGTGAAGAAACTCAGCATCAAGAAAGAAGTGAATGGAGGAAGAAAACAAACTTCAAAAAAGGCAATTTCAAAAAGAAAAGCTTTATCTCCCGAAATGCAGAATCTTCAGAGGACAGTTCTAGTGAAGACTCTGAAGAAGGAACAGGTGAGGCTCTCTTTATGGCGTTTGAAGTAGAAGAATCAGAAGATGCAGAAAACACACAAAAGAGAGAAGGAATGAACTCTGAAGTATCTATTGAAATAGGTGAGGCTGAAGTTGATTTAGAAGGTGAGTTGGTTTCTGCTCTTATGGAATGGAAATCTGAGAAAAAAAAGAATAAAAAATTGTTAAGGAAGCTTGAGGATGCAAATGGCATTATAGCCAGTCTAAAAACACAGACAGAGGAGTACAAGAAAATGTCCAAAGATCTTGAAGTACAGGTAACCATGAAGATAGATTACTGTTGCAAATTGGAAGAAGAAAATGTTAGTCTTCGAATACAGATACAAGAGCTGGATCAAAAAATTAGATGTCATTTAAGCTGGACAAAATACTAAGCGATAAAATACCCACAGGTATCAAATTCTATCTAGGATTTACTGAAGGAGAATCATCAAATGGACCAAAGGAAAGTAATGTTGAATGTGAAAAGAGTAAAGACAAGAAACAGGTTATTGAAAGAAAAACAAATCAGGCAAAAGAAAGCAGTAATGCCAGTCCTGAAATAGGAACTGACAATGATGATTTTACCAAGGTCACACATCAAAAGAAAAGAAGATCCAAGGCTCCTGCAACAACTTGGCAAAAACCATCTTTCAGGTTCAATCATTATTTCTATGGTTTTTGTTTTAAATGTAATGGTTATGGGCATAAAATTGTGGACTGCAAGTACAATATAGGTCCTAGAAGTTTCACTAGTAGAAATGCTTTTGCTCCTCTAATGAGTTATGCAGTAGAATGCTTTAATTATCACAACTTTGGGCATATTGCTAGAAACTGTCGTAGTATTTCTGTTTCAAATCAATCTTAGAAAAGAAGAATTCAACCATATAGGGCAAAACAAAATAGAATTTCTTCTGAAGGATATGTGCAAGATTCTGAAAAGGGGAAATCCAAGATAGAACCCAACACCACAGTTAAAACATAATGGAAACAAAAAAAACAGCTCAGGAAAGAACAGGAATCTTTTATAGTGCAGATAGCTTTTAGAGCTCAGAATAAATGTGTACCATGGATCCTTGATAGTGGGTGCTCAAGTCATATGACGAGTGATAAACAGAAATTTGAAAAACTACAGAAATATGAGGGTGGCTCTATGAAGTTTGGAAATAATTATGGAGCCAAAATTATAGGAAAAGGGTCTGTCAAAATTAGTGAAGGGAAAATCAAGTCATAAGAAGTTTTATTTGTGGATGGTTTGAAACATAACCTGTTAAGTGTTAGTCAAATCTGTGATAAAGGTCATGAAGTAGTCTTCAAGAAGCAGGGTTGTGAAGTCAAAAAAATAAACAACGGGAAATTTATAGCAACTGGTTCAAGGACGTCTGGTAATCTATACACACTCTCAAAAACTTCAGAAGGTACGTGTTTTATTGGACAAGAAGAAGAGAACTGGTTGTGGCATAAGAGGCTTGGACACATAAGTTTTGATAATTTGGTGAAAATCAACTCTAAAAAAGCAGTGAGAGATATTCCAACCATTAAGAAACCTTCAAACAGTGTTTGTGCTTCATGTCAGAAGGGAAAGCAAACCAGAGTGTCATTCAAAACAAAAGAGTACCACACTAGCAGGCCTTTAGAACTTATTCATACTGACCTATGTGGACCCATGAGAACTCAAAGCATAAACGATGACAAATACTTTATGTTGTGTATCGATGATTATTCCATAATGACATGGATATTCTTCCTAAAAGATAAAACAGAAGCTTTTGAAATGTTCAAAACCTTCAAACAACTAGTTGAGAATGAAACAGGAAAAAGGATTAAATGCTTGCGATCAGACAGAGGAGGAGAATTCATTTCGAATGAATTTACAGAATACTGCAAAAAATATGGTATCAGGAGACAATATTCAGCAGCTAGAACTCCTCAGTAGAATGGTGTAGTAGAGAGAAAGAACAAAACTATACAGGAAATGGCATGCACCATGCTTGCAGAAAACAAAATAGCAGATAGATTCTGGAAAGAAGCAGTTCACACTGCAGTATACATTCAAAACAGATATATGTTAAGAACTCATGAATGCAAAACACCTTATGAGTTGTGGTTTGGTAGAAAAGCAACAGCAAAACATCTCAAAGTATTTGGCTGTAAGTGCTACATCAGAAAAATTGATGACAACCTTGGGAAGTTTGAAGATAGAGTAGATGAAGGTGTTTTTGTTGGGTATTCTCCAAATAGCAAAGCTTACAAATGCTACAACAAGAGACTCAAGAAAATTGTGGACAATGCAGATGTTAAATTCGATGAAGGGAGGAAACAAATAGTTAACTTTGAAGAAAACTACCCAATCTACGAAGAAGTAATTGAAGGAGATGAGGTGCATGAAACAGAAAATACGTCTGCGGTTGATGCAGATAACTTATCCGATGACTCAGAGGTGCAAGAAAACAGAAAATTCAAAACAGGCAGCTGGGAGAAAAATCATCCTAGAGACCAAATAATTGGAGATCCCACAGCTGGTATTTAGACAAGAAGGAAAGTAATAAGTAATTACTCTCTTTTATCTAGCATTGAGCCCAAAAACATAGATGAAGCAAGCAAAGATGATAGCTGGATGAAGGCAATAAATGAAGAGTTAGATCAGATTGAAAAGAACAGAACTTGGGAACTGGTACCTAGACCTGCAAATAAGAATGTAATCGACACCAAATGGATATTTTGAAACAAATTAAATGAAGATGGTCAGGTCATTAGAAACAAAGCAAGACTGGTTTGCAAAGGCTATGCACAGGTCGAAGGCATTGATTTTGAAGAGACTTTCATGCCAGTGGCCAGACTAGAAGCTATTAGAATGTTTTTGGCACTAGCAGTTCACAAGAACTTCAGAGTTTATCAGATGGATGTAAAATCTGCCTTCCTAAATGGGAAACTTGAAGAAGAGGTCTATATTGAACAACCAGATGGCTTTCAAATTAGTGAAGATCCTAACCTTGTCTGCAAATTAAAGAAAGCACTGTATGGATTAAAACAAGCACCACGGGCATGGTATGCAAGGCTAGATAATTATCTTTCTCAACAGGGATTCAAGAAAGGATTAGTGGACAATAATCTGTATGTAAAAATAGAAGGTGGGCATCTCATTGTTCTAGTTGTCTACGTAGATGATATCATATTTGGAAGCAACAAAGATGAATCTTGTAAAGACTTAGCAAATAAGATGCAAAATGAATTTGAAATGTCTATGATTGGTGAACTATCTTACTTTCTTGGGCTACAAGTTAATCAAAATGAAAAAGGCATATTCATTTCCCAAATCAAATATGTGAAAGAAATGCTAAAAAGGTTCACTATGGAGGACTGTAATCCAGTCAGCACTCCCATGACAACAGGTTGCAAATTGAGTAAAGAAGACAAATCTCCACATGTAGACCAAACCATGTACAGATCTATGATTGGAAGTCTACTATATTTAACAGCCACTAGACCTGATATTCTGCAGGCAGTTTGCATGGTAGCTAGATTTCAGGCCAGCCCCAAAGAGACTCATGTGACAACAGTTAAAAGGATTTTTCGGTATCTCAAGGGCACCATTGAGTATGGGTTGTGGTATCCAAAAGGCAAAGACTTCACTCTTATATCATATTCAGATGCAGATTGGGCTGGATGTGTTGATGACAGAAAGAGTACCAGTGGAGGTGCATTCTATTTGGGGGACAGATTGGTTGCATGGCACAGTAAGAAGCAAGAGTCAGTTTCTTTATCTACAGCTGAGGCAAAATATATTACAGCAGCAACATGTTGCACACAAGTCTTGTGGATGAAACAAACTTTGAAAGATCTAGGTATTAATTTTAGTGAACCAATATCAGTAAAGTGTGATAACACCAGTGCAATTAACATCTCTAAGAATCTAGTAATGCACTCACGGACAAAGCACATTGCTATAAGGTATCATTTCTTGAAGGAGAAAGTTGCAGAAGGAGAAGTTAAATTGGACTATGTCCCAACTACAGAACAAGTAGTAGATATTTTTACAAAACCTTTGCCCAAGGAAGTATTTGAGTACCTTCGAAGCAAATTAGGAGTAGTCACACTTCCTAAGAAGTGACTAGCTACAGTGATCACTTTCTCAGGGGGAGCATTTGAGTATTTGACTATTCTTTTGCTCATGATCATAATTTGTGCCAGATGCAACAAATTGTGCCTGAGAAGTGTGAGGATGGACTCAGGGGGAGTCTGCAGCAGCCCTTTGGTATTATTGACAAATGGGGAGAAGAGTTACAGGAATGTACATAGGTGTTGCCAACAATTCCAAAGGGGGAGATTGTTGAGCAAGGAGGTGCAAGAAGTTTGTCATTGTTGTCAACACAGGCAGTTAGATCCAATGATGCAGTGGAGAGACAGTGTAGGAGTCATTCAGATGCAGAAGATAGAAAAAATTTGAAGAAAAAGACAAGTTAGAAAACTGTCGCGATATCGCGACATGTTTTCTGTCGCGATTTCGTGACAAGTCGGAGGAGAGAGAAGGCGCAGCCGAAAATGTCGCGATTTCACGACAAGTCGGAGGAGAGAGAAGACGCAGCTGAAAATGTCACGATATCGCGACCAAAATGAGGAGAGAGAAGACGCAGCTGAAAATGTCACGATTTCACGACAAAAATGAGGAGAGAGAAGGCGCAAGGCAAACTATCATGATTTCGTGACATGTTGGAGGCCAAGAAGCTAAGTCGAGAAATTGTAGCGATTTCGCTACATGTTGAATTTTCGCTGGCCGAAGCAGGGAGAAAGTGTTAAGTGAAAAGTTGTAGCGATTTCGCTACCATTCAAAAGATCAGAACTCAAAGTTGAAGCAAGTCGAAAGCACAAGGCACAAAGGTGTAGCGATTTCGCTACCGCATGAAGCAAGAATTGTACGGATGCCGAAAGCGTCACGATTTCACGACAAAGCTGAGGATGACGTCAGCAAAATTGAAAGTGTCACGATTTCATGACAGGGTGAAAGAAAAGCCGCTGGAAGCCGAAAGCGTCACGATTTCACGACAAAGCTGAGGATGACGTCAGCAAAATTGAAAGTGTCACGATTTCACGACAGGGTGAAAGAAAAGCCGCTGGAAGCCGGAAGCGTCGCGATTTCGTGACAAGAATGAGGATGACGTAAGCAAAAGTTTGAAGTGTCGCGATTTCGCGACAAGAACGATGGCAAAGCTACCAAAGGCCAAAATGGTCGCGATTTCGCGACAACAAGGATATGAAGGTGTACGGCTACAAAAAGGGTCACGATATCGCGACATGGTTGTGTTTCGCGGAAACAGTTACAAAAAGGTGACAGAGGTGGCAGTAGCGGTTGAGGCCGACAAGTTGAATCGAGGCCGACGATTTTTAGGGTTTTGAAGCCGACATTTTCTAGGGTTTTACAACGGACATTTTTAAGGTTTTGAAGCCGACATTGTCAAGGGTTTTACAGCGGACGTTTTTAGGGTTTTGAAGCCGACATTTGCTAGGGTTTTACAGTGAACATTTTTAGGGTTGGCAGCCGATCAATCACCAGGTTTAAGCAACCAAAAAATTCTAGGGTTTGAAGTCGACATCATTAGGGTTTGCAACCGACGTCCTAGGGTTACAGCCGACTATGATTTAAGAATTGTTCTTGAAGATTTCTTCTATAAAAGGAGGGCTAATTGAATATGGAAGGTGACTTGTGCGAAGATAAGGTGTGTATGCGAAATTTGCAGTGCGCAGAGAGTGAGTCGTTTAGATTTGAGCTAAGGTCAAAGCGATATTTCTTTAGTGATGAAGTGAAGAGTGCATATCGAATCTTCGAGAATTAAGAGCGCGATGTGCAGAGGGTGTGTTTCAAGTCCGAAGTAATAATGCGTAGACTACAGAAGTGATCGATCTTCTGATTGCAACAGAGAGTGCAAATAAGTACAAAGAAGCGATCGGATAGTGCGAATCGTGTTGCGTAGAAGCAGCAGAATGCAAAAAAATAGCAGACTGTGAGAAATGAGGTGAAAGTTTTATTCTGTAATCTTTATTATTGTCTTCCAAGTTGTAGCTTGGCACAAGGGGTTGGTGCCTCTTTCCGGTAGGGTGCTTGGTAAATTAGGAGTCGGTGCTCCATTCTGCCTGAAACAGATAAAGCAAAGGGGTTGGTGCTCCTTCCAGTTGGTGCTGGTAAAAGATATTGTAAAGTTGTAGCTTTGCATTGGCTGGATTTGGATGGTAGTCCAAGCAGTCATTTTGAGGAGTAGCCACATTGGTGAACCTCGTTAAATTACTGTGTTGTGTGTCATGCTTTCTTACTGCATTTTGATATTTCTTTTATCAGTTTAAACTGCTATTGGATTTAAAACTATATGTTTTAGAATTTTTAAAGATCACACTGATTCACCCCCCCTCTCAGTGTCATTGTGATTACAACAATTGGTATCGAGCCAAGTACCGAACGAGGCTCAAACAGCTAAGGTGATCTTGGAAGTTACGCAATGGCAAGTGGTGAAGGTTTCTCCTCGAACAAAGCACCATTGTTTGATGGGACTAACTATGCGTTTTGGAAAATTAGAATGCAGACATATCTTAGTGCTTTGGGTTTTGACATCTGGGGTGCAGTAGTTAATGGTTACAAAGCTCCCGCCATCGCTCCAACAGACATTGTTGGTAAAAAGGCATTTGAATATGATTCAAAAGCAAAAAATGCCATCATGTGTGGACTAGTGGACAGTGAGCTAGTCAAGGTCATAAATTGTGAATCAGAAAAAGATATCAGCAAAAGATATATGGGATAAACTAGAGAACATCCATGAAGGAGATGATAGGATCAAGGAGGCCAAGCTTCAAGCACATCGAGCTCAATACGAATCTTTAAAGATGGACAATGATGAGAACATAGAGACCTTCATGCAAAGAGTCAATGGGATCACCAATTCAATCAGAGGTCTCGACGAAGAATTAACCGATGCTGCTATCGTGAAAAAGGTATTAAGATCGCTCCCTCCTAGATTTGATTCTAAAGTCTCTGCCATAGAAGAAGCCAAAGATCTAAATAGTTTTAGTATGGATGAGATGCATGGTTCTTTGACTGCTTTTGAAATGAGAATAGGAAGGTCTAATCCCACAGACAGAGAAGCAACTTTCAAAGCCCTAAAAGGCAAAAGCACAAAACAAGAGTCCGAAGAAGAGGATGCTTCGGATGAAATGGAAGCAAATTTTGTCGAAAGATGAGAAAAGGAAAAGGAAAATACAAAGGAAAGCTACCTTTTAAATGTTTCAATTGTGGAGGCATTGGACACTTTGCTATCAAATGTCCTCTCAATGACAAGAACAAAGGTGAAGAAACTCAAGCATCAAGAAAGAAGTGAATGGAGGAAGAAAACAAACTTCAGAAAAGGCAATTTCAAAAAGAAAAGCTTTATCTCCCGAAATGCGAGAATCTTCGGAGGACAGTTCTAGTGAAGACTCGAAGAAGGAACAGGTGAGGCTCTCTTTATGGCGTTTGAAGTAGAAGAATCGAAGAGGCGAGAAAACACACAAAAGAGAGAAGGAATGAACTCGAAGTATCTATTGAAATAGGTGAGGCTGAAGTTGATTTAGAAGGTGAGCTGGTTTCTGCTCTTATGGAATGGAAATCTGAGAAAAGAAAGAATAAAAAATTGTTAAGGAAGCTTGAGGATGCAAATGACATTATAGCCAGTCTAAAAACACAGACAGAAGAGTACAAGAAAATGTCCGAAGATCTTGAAGTACAGGTAACCATGAAGATAGATTACTTGTTGCAAATTGGAAGAAGAAAATGTTAGTCTTCGAATACAGATACAAGAGCTGGATCAAAAAATTAGTTGTCATTTAAAACGTGATGAAAGTTCGATGAAGCTGGACAAAATCCTAAGCGATCAAAGACCCACAGGTATCAAATTCGGTCTGGGCTTTATTGAAGGAGAATCATCAAATGGACCAAAGGCAAGCAATGTTGAATGTGAAAAGAGTAAAGACAAGAAACAAGTCTATTGAAAGAAAAACAAATCAGGCAAAAGAAAGCAGTAATGCCAATCCTGAAATAGGAACTGACAATGACGGTTTTACCAAGGTCACACATCAAAAGAAAAGAAGATCCAAGGCTCCTACAACAACTTGGCAAAAACCATCTTTCAGGTTCAATCATTATTTCTATGGTTTCTGTTTTAAATGTAA
Source organism: Wollemia nobilis (assembly GCA_028583015.1). Taxonomy (NCBI): domain Eukaryota; kingdom Viridiplantae; phylum Streptophyta; class Pinopsida; order Araucariales; family Araucariaceae; genus Wollemia; species Wollemia nobilis. The sequence continues at coordinate 2,823,767 of JAQPPZ010017225.1, read as the reverse complement.
TGGTTATGGGCATAAAATTGTGGATTGCAAGTACAATATAGGTCCTAGAAGTTTCACTAGTAGAAATGCTTTTGCTCCTCTAATGAGTTATGCAGTAGAATGCTTTAATTGTCACAACTTTGGGCATATTGCTAGAAACTGTCGTAGTATTTCTGTTTCAAATCAATCTCAGAAAAGAAGAATTCAACCATATAGGGCAAAACAAAATAGAATTTCTTCTGAAGGATATGTGCAAGATTCTGAAAAGGGGAAATCCAAGCTAGAACCCAACACCACAGTTAAAACATAATGGAAACAAAAAGAACAGCTCAAGAAAGAACATGAATCTTTAATAGTGCAGACAACTTTTAGAGCTCAGAATAAATGTGTACCGTGGATCCTTGATAGTGGGTGCTCAAGTCATATGACAGGTGATAAACAGAAATTTGAAAAACTACAAAAATATGAGGGTGGCTCTGTGAAGTTTGGAAATAATGATGGAGCCAAAATTATAGGAAAAGGGTCTCATCAAAATTAGTGAAGGGAAAATCAAGTCGAAGAAGTTTTATTTGTGGATGGTTTGAAACATAACCTGTTAAGTGTTAGTCAAATCTGTGATAAAGGTCATGAAGTAGTCTTCAAGAAGCGGTGGTTGTGAAGTTAAAAAAATAAACAAGTGGGAAATTGATAGCAACTGGTTCAAGGACGTCTGGTAATCTGTACACACTCTCAAAAACTTTAGAAGGTACGTGTTTTATTGGACAAGAAGAAGAGAACTGGTTGTGGCATAAGAGGCTTGGACACATAAGTTTTGATAATTTGGTGAAAATCAGCTCTAAACAAGCAGTGAGAGATATTCCAACCATTAAGAAACCTTCAAACAGTGTTTGTGCTTCATGTCAGAAGGGAAAGCAAACCAGAGTGTCATTCAAAACAAAAGAGTACCACACTAGCAGGCCTTTAGAACTTATTCATACTGACCTGTGTGGACCCATGAGAACTCAAAGCATAAACGGCGACAAATACTTTATGTTGTGTATCGATGATTATTCCAGAATGACATGGATATTCTTCCTAAAAGATAAAACATAAGCTTTTGAAATGTTCAGAACTTTCAAACAGCTAGTTGAGAATGAAACAGGAAAAAGGATCAAATGCTTGCGATCAGACAGAGGAGGAGAATTCATTTCGAATGAATTTATAGAATACCTGAAAAAATACGGTATCAGGAGACAATATTCAGCAGCTAGAACTCCCCAGCAGAATGGTGTAGTAGAGAGAAAGAACAAAACTATACAGGAAATGGCACGCACCATGCTAGTAGAAAACAAAATAGCAGATAGATTCTGGAAAGAAGTAGTTCACACTGCAGTATACATTCAAAATAGGTATATGTTAAGAACTCATGAATGCAAAACACCTTATGAGTTGTGGTTTGGTAGAAAAGCAACAACAAAACATCTCAAAGTTTTTGGCTGTAAGTGCTACATCAAAAAAACTGATGACAACCTTGGGAAGTTTGAAGATAGAGCAGATGAAGGTGTTTTTGTTGGGTATTCACCAAAAAGCAAAGCTTACAAATGCTACAACAAGAGACTCAAGAAAATTGTGGACAGTGCAGATGTTAAATTCGATGAAGGGAGGAAACAAATAGTTAACTTTGAAGAAAACTACCCAATCTACGAAGAAGTAATTGAAGGAGATGAGGTGCATGAAACAGAAAATACGTCTACGGTTGATGCAGATAACTTATCCGATGACTCAGAGGTGCAAGAAAACAGAAAATTCAAAATAGGCAGCTGGGAGAAAAATCATCCTAGAGATCAAATAATTGGAGATCCCACAGCTGGCATTCAGACAAGAAGGAAAGTAATAAGTAATTACTCTCTTTTATCTAGCATTGAGCCCAAAAACATAGATGAAGCAAGCAAAGATGATAGTTGGATGAAGGCAATAAATGAAGAGTTAGATCAGATTGAAAAGAACAGAACTTGGGAACTGGTACCTAGACCTACATCAAATAAGAATGTAATCGGCACCAAATGGATATTTCGAAACAAATTAAATGAAGACGGTCAGGTCATTAGAAACAAAGCAAGACTGGTTTGCAAAGGCTATGCACAGGTCGAAGGCATTGATTTTGAAGAGACTTTCGCACCAGTGGCCAGACTAGAAGCTATTAGAATGTTTTTGGCACTAGCAGTTCACAAGAACTTCAGAGTTTATCAGATGGATGTAAAATCTGCCTTCCTAAATGGGAAACTTGAAGAAGAGGTCTATATTGAACAACCAGATGGCTTTCAAATTAGTGAAGATCCTAACCTTGTCTGCAAATTAAAGAAAGCATTGTATGGATTAAAACAAGCACCACGGGCATGGTATGCAAGGCTAGATAATTATCTTTCTCAACGAGGGATTCAAGAAAGGATTAGTGGACAGTAAATCGTATGTAAAAATAGAAGGTGGGCATCTCATTGTTCTAGTTGTCTACGTAGATGATATCATATTTGGAAGCAACAAAGATGAATCTTGTAAAGACTTAGCAAATAAGATGCAGAATGAATTTGAAATGTCTATGATTGGTGAACTGTCTTACTTTCTTGGGCTACAAGTTAATCAAAATGAAAAAGGCATATTCATTTCCCAAATCAAATATGTGAAAGAAATGCTAAAAAGGTTCACTATGGAGGACTGTAAGCCAGTCAGCACTCCCATGACAACAGGCTACAAATTGAGCAAAGAAGACAAATCTCCACCTGTAGACCAAACCATGTACGGATCTATGATTGGAAGTCTACTATATTTAACAGCCACTAGACCTGATATTCTCAGGCAGTTTGCATGGTAGCTAGATTTCAGGCCAGCCCCAAAGAGACTCATGTGACAACAGTTAAAAGGATTTTTCGGTATCTCAAGGGCACCATTGAGTATGGGTTGTGGTATCCAAAAGGCAAAGACTTCACTCTTATATCATATTCAGATGCAGATTGGGCTGGATGTGTTGATGACTAGAAAGAGTACCAGTGGAGGTGCATTCTATTTGGGGGACAGATTGGTTGCATGGCACAGTAAGAAGCAAGAGTCAGTTTCTTTATCTACAGCTGAGGCAGAATATATTGCAGCAGCAACATGTTGCACACAAGTCTTGTGGATGAAACAAACTTTGAAAGATCTAGGTATTAATTTTAGTGAACCAATATCAGTAAAGTGTGATAACACCAGTGCAATTAACATCTCTAAGAATCCAATAATGCACTCACGGACAAAGCACATTGCTATAAGGTATCATTTCTTGAAGGAGAAAGTTGCGAAGGAGAAGTTAAATTGGACTATGTCCCAACTACAGAACAAGTAGCAAGATATTTTTACAAAACCTTTGCCCAAGGAAGTATTTGAGTACCTTCGAAGCAAATTAGGAGTAGTCACACTTCCTAAGAAGTGACTAGCTACAGTGATCACTTTCTCAGGGGGAGCATTTGAGTATTTGACTATTCTTTTGCTCATGATCATAATTTGTGCCAGATGCAACAAATTGTGCTTGAGAAGTGTGAGGATGGACTCAGGGGGAGTCTGCAGCAGCCCTTTGGTATTATTGACAAAGGGGGAGAAGAGTTACAGGAATGTACACAGGTGTTGCCAACAATTCCAAAGGGGGAGATTGTTGAGCAAGGAGGTGCAAGAAGTTTGTCATTGTTGTCAACACAGGCAGCTAGATCTAATGATGCAAGTGGATGAGACAGTGTAGGAGTCATTCAGATGCAGAAGATAGAAAAAATTCGAAGAAAAAGACAAGTTAGAAAACTGTCGCGATATCGCGACATGTTTTCTGTCGTGATTTCGCGACAAGTCGGAGGAGAGAGAAGGCGCAGCCGAAAATGTCATGATTTCACGACAAGTCGGAGGAGAGAGAAGACACAGCTGAAAATGTCGCGATATCGTGACCAAAATGAGGAGAGAGAAGACGCAGCTAAAAATGTCACGATTTCACGACAAAAATGAGGAGAGAGAAGGCGCAAGGCAAACTGTCACGATTTCGTGACATGTCGGAGGCCAAGAAGCTAAGTCGAGAAATTGTAGCGATTTCGCTACATGTTGAATTTTCGCTGGCCGAAGCTGGGAGAAAGTGTTAAGAGAAAAAGATGTAGCGATTTCGCTACCAGTCAAAAGATCAGAACTCAAAGTTGAAGCAAGTCGAAAGCACAAGGCACAAAGGTGTAGCGATTTCGCTACCGCATGAAGCAAGAATTGTACGGAGGCCGGAAGCGTCACGATTTCGTGACAAAGCTGAGGATGACGTCAGCAAAATTGAAAGTGTCACGATTTCACGACAAGGTGAAAGAAAAGGCGCTGGAAGCCGAAAGCGTCACGATTTCACGACAAAGTCGAGGATGACGTCAGGAAAACTGAAAGTGTCACGATTTCACGACAGGGTGAAAGAAAAGCCGCTGGAAGCCGAAGCATCGCGATTTCATGACAAGAATGAGGATGACGTAAGCAAAAGTTCGAAGTGTCACGATTTCGCGACAAGAACGATGGCAAAGCTACCAAAGGCCAAAATGGTCGCGATTTCGCGACAGCAAGGATATGAAGGTGTACGGCTACAAAAAGGGTCACGATATCGCGACATGGTTGTGTTTCACGGCAATAGTTACAAAAAGGTGACAGAGGTGGCAGTAGCGGTTGAGGCCGACAAGTTGAATCGAGGCCGACGATTTTTAGGGTTTTGAAGCCGACATTTTCTAGGGTTTTATAGCGGACGTTTTTAAGGTTTTGAAGCCGACATTGTCAAGGGTTTTACAGCGGACATTTTTAGGGTTTTGAAGCTGACATTTGCTAGGGTTTTACAATGGACGTTTTTAGGGTTGGCAGCCATCAATCACCAGGTTTAAGCAACCAAAAAATTCTAGGGTTTGAAGTCGACATCATTAGGGTTTGTAGCCGACGTCCTAGGGTTACAACCGACTATGATTTAAGAATTGTTCTTGAAGATTTCTTCTATAAAAGGAGGGCTAATTGAAGATGGAAGGTGACTTGTGTGAAGATAAGGTGTGTATGCGAAATTTGCAGTGCGCAGAGAGTGAGTCGTTTCGATTTGAGCTAAGGCCGAAGCGATATTTCTTTAGTGACGAAGTGAAGAGTGCATATCGAATCTTCGAGAATTAAGAGCGCGATGTGCAGAGGGTGTGTTTCAAGTCCGAAGTAATAATGCACAGACTACAGAAGTGATCGATCTTCTGATTGTAGCAGAGAGTGCGAAGAAGTACAGAGAAGCGGTCGGATAGTGCGAATCGTGTTGCGCAGAAGCAGCAGAATGCAAAAAAATAGCAGACTGTGAGAAATGAGGTGAAAGTTTTATTCTGTAATCTTTATTATTGTCTTCCAAGTTGTAGCTTGGCACAAGGGGTTGGTGCCTCTTTCCAGTAGGTGTTGGTAAATTAGGAGTCGGTGCTCCATTCTGCCTGAAACAGATAAAGCAAAGGGGTTGGTGCTCCTTCCAGTTGGTTCTGGTAAAAGATATTGTAAAGTTGTAGCTTTGCATTGGCTGGATTTGGATGGTAGTCCAAGCAGTCATTTTGAGGAGTAGCCACATTGGTGAACCTCGTTAAATTATTGTGTTGTGTGTCATGCTTTCTTACTGCATTTTGATATTTCTTTTATCAGTTTAAACTGCTGTTGGATTTAAAACTATATGTTTTAGAATTTTTTAAAGATCACACTGATTCACCCCCCCTCTCAGTGTCATTGTGATTACAACACATTGATGGTGGTATCTATGATAATATGGTGTCAAATATCAAGGTTGATAAAATACACCTGAAATGTGAAAAATATCCTTATCCATATCACATCTCATGGGTTAATAAGGGGAATGAGGTAACAGTAGATCAAAGGTGTTTAATTAAATTTTCAATTGGGACCACTTACAAGGATGAAGTGTGGTGTGATGTGATCTTGATGGATGCATATCACATTCTATTGGGAATACCTTGGAAGTATGACAAGGATACTAACCATAATGGGATAAATAATACTTAAACATTCTATAAGGATGGTGTAAAGGTAGTTCTTGTACCTTTGAATGAGGATGGGTCGAATGCGAGCTTGTTGATGATGAAGGAGTTTCTTACCGAGATCAGGGACGCTAGCTTCTGTTATGCCTTAACAACTAGGAATCTAGAAACAAAGTAAGTGGTTATGCATACAACAACAACTAAGTTTCTAAGTGAGTATAAAGATATAATACCAAAGGAGTTTCCAGATGGGCTACCACAAAAAAGGGATATCCAACATCACATGGATTTGATTCTAGGATCAACGCTCCTAAATCAAGCAACTTATTGGTTGAACCTGACATAGAATGCAGAGTTGAGTAGGCAAGTGACAGAGTTGATAAAGAAGGGATTAGTTAGGGAGAGTATGAGTCCATGTGCGACTCCAGAATTTTTGACCTCGAAGAAATATGGTGATTGGCAAATGTGTGTAGACAATAGAGCCATAAACAAAATCACAATAAAGTATCGATATCCTATGTCGAGAGTGGATGACATGATGGATGGATTGGCTAGAGCTAAATACTTCACTAAAATTGATCTGTGGAGTGGCTATTACCAGATCAGAATTTGAGAATGGGATGAATGTAAGACAACTTTTAAGAGAAAATATGGATTGTACAAGTGGATGGTGATGCCATTTGGGTTGTCTAATGCACCCAGTACATTTATGCGATTGATGAATAGAGTACTATAGGAATATAATGGTAAGTTTGTGGTTGTGTATTTTGATGATATTTTGATTTATAGTAAAAGTGAATAAGACCATTTTTTACACCTGAAATTAGTGTTATATGTGCTCAGGAAGGAGAAATTGTATGTCAACCTAAAGAAACATAGATTTCTTCAAGATAGTTTAGTATTTTTGGGATTTGTAAACTCGAGAGATGGCATGAGTATGGGAGATGAGAAATTGAAGGCAATTCTAGAATGGCCTCTTCCACGATATATAACAAAATTAAGGAGCTTTCATGGACTAGCTACCTTTTACAAGAATTTCATTAGGAACTTCAGTAGTATAGCTACCCCTATAACTGAGTGCACAAAGGGGAAAGATTTTGTATGGACTACGATAGCAACCGAGAGTTTTGAACTCTTGAAGAAGAAGGTGTCAAAAACCCCTATTATAGTGTTACCAGATTTTAGTAAGGTGTTTGAGGTTGATTGTGATGCCTCATTTGTTGGAATTGTTGGTGTCTTAAGTCAAGAGGGCCGACTTGTAGCATTTTTTAGTGAGAAGCTAAATGATGCAAGGAAGAATTATTCTACATATGATGTGGAATTTTATGCAATTGTGCAAGCATTGCAACATTGGAGGCACTACTTAATATCAAAGGATTTTGTGTTTTTTACTGATCATGAAGCATTGAGGTATGTCAATTCTCAAAAAAAGTTAAATAGCAGGCATGTCAAATGGGTTTCATTTTTGCAACAATATATATTTGTCCTAGAACACAAGTCAAGAAAACAAAATAAGGTTGTTGATGCATTGAGTAGGAGAGTATTGTTGTTGACCACTATGGAGAATGAAGTGGTAGGACTTGAGGAGATCAAAGATCTATATGAATCTGATGTGGATTTTGGAAATATTGTGCAACAATGCAAAAGTGTGGTAGGGGGCGAGTCTCGTACTATTTTTGAAGAGTATTTTTTATAGAATGGTTACTTGTTTAAGGGTAATCAATTATGCATTCCAAATGGCTCTATGAGAGAGAACATCTTGAGGGAATTACATAGTGGGGGTTTGGTTGGTCATTTTGGAGTAGCCAAAACTACCACTCTTGTAGAGGAGAAGTACTATTGGCGAAAAATGAAGAGAGATATAATAAAGTTTGTCTCTAGATGCATATTATGTCAAATGTCTAAGGGACATGAATAAAATACAAGGTTGTATATGCTAGTTCTAGTTCCTATAGGACCATGGACCGATTTGAGTATGGATTTCATGTTGGGGTTGCCCAAGACACAGAGGGGTAAGGATTCAGTTTTTGTTGTGATAGACAAATTTTCAAAAATGGTGCATTTCATTGCTTGTCAAAAAACTAATGATGCAACTAGGACTTCAGTATTATTCTTTTATGAGATTGTGCGGTTGCATGGTGTTCCAAAGACTATTACTTCTGATTAGGATACTAAGTTATTGAGTCACTTTTGGAGGACGTTGTGGAAAAATTTGAATACTAGGTTGCAGTTTAGTAGTGTTTACCACCCACTGATGGATAAACAGAGGTAGTGAATAGAATCTTGGGAAACCTCTTACGATGAATAGTTAGAGAAAAACCAAAACAATGGGATTTAGCGTTGTCACAAGCCGAATTTGCATACAACAGTTCAGTGAAAAGGTCAACAGGTAAATCTCCTTTTCAAATTATTTATGGTCAAAATCCTAGAGGTGTATTAGATTTGGTTGAGTTACCAATTGGGGAACAAGTTAGTGATGTTGCAGAAGCATTTGCTGAGCATATCCAGAAAGTGCAAGAGTTAGTGAGGGAAAAATTGCAAAGTAGTAATGCTCACTACAAAGAGTCTACTGATGCACACAGAATGGTGAAAGTGTTTGAAGAGGGTGATATGGTCATGGTTCATATTAGGAAAGAAAAATTTCCTAAGGGGACATATAACAAACTGAAACTTAAGAAAATTAGGCCATACAGGATTTTGAAGAAGATCAATGATAATGCCTATAAAGTGGAGCTTCTTGATGAATTTGATATTTCACCCATTTTTAATTTTTATGATTTATTTCAGTATCCTAGTACTATCGAGGATGGTGAATTACAGGAGACAGTAAATTGGGCATTACAGATGCCTAAGAAGAAAAAATATAGAGTTGCATAGGTGCTCGATAAGAAAGTGATCACCACTAGACATGGGAGCTACAACAAATTCCTGGTTCAGTGGGAAGGATTACCACAATGAGATAACACTTGGGTTTTAGAGTCAGAGATAAATAAAATTGATAACCAGAAGATACAATATTTCAATTCAGCAAAACTCGCATGAGATGAGTTCTTTTTCACTAGAGGAGAATGATGCACCTTGTCGGAGCCATAACTTGTGAACCGTACGCCCATTTGCCTTAAAATTTAACAGGCGGTTCCATGTGTGTGTTATGCATTAGGATGATATTTTATCCTCATGACCCTACAAAAATCATGTTTTTAGGACCTATCTCCGACATCTAGTGCCCCAAAATTAGCTTTTAGAATAGGTTCCCAGGTTTTTTGAGTTTTTTTGGCTGTTATACGTTTATTATCTTTTGTTATACATTAATTTGAGACCTAATATTTTAAATTAAGGTTAATTATTTTAAGAGGGATGTGTGCACCAAATTTGGGTGCAATCCGACTCATTTCTATTTTTAGTAGTTTTTAGGAAAAGGATCTATTTTTAGCAGTTTTTAGAAAAAAGACATTTTTAGGGTTTCTTTAAGGTTTCTTTGGTTTTCGGTTGCTATATGATGGATTGTAATATTTTATAGAAGGGTTGTGAATTCAGGAATGAGAAGAATATCAATTGGCAGTTTCCTTCCATTATTGCATTTGTGTTATGTGATTGGAGTCCATTTTGTTGGTATCTTGTAGCTGAGTTTACACCAGACCCCTATGGCTGAGAGGATCATTAGGGGCATAGAAATTGGTCATAACCTAAGAAAAAATACTACTTTTACAAAAAAACATCATATTGAGGACCCTATCGGAAGAGGAAATGATTTTTCCTTCTAATTTGTTTGAGTCCCAAATATAGAGAAGACCCCAGATGTACCTTGAGTAGGGAAAAAAGCAAAATCACCATTTTTCCAAATAGAATTTGTGATTTTCTAGATTTTTTTTTAACAATCTTCATTTCTTGTAGGACCATGATAGTGGGTTTGTGTTCTTTCCTCAGAGTGTAAACTAGCCTTTGCTTGACAACACTGTTGAGACCTATCACATTCCATGAGAGCATCCTCATTTAGAATTTTTGGAAAGTATTTGGCCTCCATTATTTTACTACAAGGGAGGTTTGGGCATTTTTTATTCATCCTTCTCTTGATCGAGAAGATCTTGGAATAAGGTTTTCTGGGTACCATTTGCAATATCATTTTCTATTTCATTTTTCTTCTAATCATTGATAAAGGGTCTTCCATTTTTTTTCACTACCAATATCAAACAAATATTTCTTTATACTTCTAGTGTTAATGGGGCTAAAATAATATTTGTCTTCTTTCACCACTTTGTCTAAGATGGGACTGCCAATTTCTATATGCCCCTTGAGGGTGGGCAGTGGTTTTGAAAAGTATTGGATGGCCCAGATCTGGTCGAGGATTGGGGTTCCTCTTCATCATAAACTAGGGTTTCAGTTGGATTTGGAGTAATGTCATCCTCACTAGGTTTAGACCCATGAATAAGAATTCCTTTTAAAACATCAAAATTATTTTGGAAGGCAAAAATGGAACTGACATTTGGATGATCATCCTTCGAATCTTGGATTTCAATATGCTTTCCTTTGGTATCTTATAGAATTTGTACCTTATTATGATAGTGGCTACTTTGTTTCTTGCCCTACATGGGTCTACTTTGCTATTTCCTGATCTACAAGCCACTTTCAGAGGTATTGGGGAGTTTCATATCCTTTGAGTTTCTTAGCAACAAGAATTGGGTTTTGAGATAGTCCTGAGCCTTGCATTCAATGTAAAATATAGGCTTGTTATCATATTCTATGGCCTAGCATCTATAATAGTATTTGTAAACCAATTTTTTTTGAGTGGGAAGCTGGGAATTTAGATTGCCATTAACACAAATTCTAGCATTAACCATGTGAGTGCACGCTCGGGTCATTGTTTCAATTGTAACTAGCTCACCTATATATTTACCAATGCCTTGTAATATGTCTTTGTGCCAAAATTGGGTGGACAGATCTAGCAATCAAACCTCGATTAGTGCAAAATTTATGCTCTACATATTAGGATTGAAATATTCACCCCACTTCCATAGAAAGAGAATATTTTGATCGAATAACCAAGGATCCATGGTAAGAATTTAGGAGGTATCTTATTCATTGTTGATATGAATGAGGAAAAACCCCTTTGAAATGGAAACCAACTCCATATTGCCTAGGGTTTTTCATTTGCTATAGGACCATTTCCAAATAGATTCTATATACAGTCATCCTTTGATAAATTTTTCCACCAGATTGTGGGATTCAATAGAAATGTAATCCACCATTAAGTTTTAGGGATTACCAGATATTCACCTGTTGGGAGTAAGAGGGTTCCACTACCTGAGGGAGGTTTCGTATACCTTTTCAATTTGCAAACATAAGACCTTAAATAGGACTCGATGTCTTGAGTGAGGTACCAATTAAGCATGTGTTCCTTATCAGGAGGATCCTTACCCACAATGGTCTTCACGTTATCAAAATCATAAGAATATGACTCAAAAACTTCAATGTCGGTAAAAATTGTACCACCATTGACTATTGTGGGAATTCCACCCTAATTCACCTTATTGGCTTTCCCACATCCAGTCATATTTGTATATACCATTTCTACCTTGATTCACTCTAGAGCTGCTTGCACTTAACCCAGATGAAACCCTCGTATAGTCACTTACTAAAATAATTGTTCACACATAGGTTTGTGCTAGGATCTATGTTTCTCCAAATGATCTAAAAATATTTTAGGTTTTTTCAGACATCTACCCTAAAATATTTGGCTCAATACAAGTACAAATGAATGAAATATTGCAAAAACAAATTTGGTAGTTTGGGTAGTCCTACAAAAAACGTCCCTCACAATTTTTCTCTCCCTTGATTTTGCACCAAAATACAAGAATATGACATTGAGATACACCCTAATAAATTTGTGAGGAAGGTCCTTATGTCAAAAATTGGCTTCAACTCTAGAGTAATACTATAACATGTGCATAGCAGACAACAATAAAGGAGATCCTAAAATTGAGCAACACTTAGAAGAGCCTGATTGGGAGGATAATATAATAAACTATATGCAAATGGGAAGGTGCCCTAAATAATTGAATGCTTCACAAATATGAAAATATAGATTATAGGACTTGAATTTTGTCTTATTACTAGAAGGATTGTATAGAAAGAATTTTGATGGAATTATCCTACATTGCATAAATCCAAAACAAGTTGAAAAGGTTTTAGTAGAGTTTCATTCAGGATTATATGGAATACATCACTCAAGAAAAATAACTACCACCAAAATAATAAGAATTGGATATAATTGGACCACCATTTTTGCATATTCATTTAATTTGGCTAGATCTTGTCATAAATATCAATGATTCGTTAGAAGAAGCAAAAATCCAATGCCACCACTACAACCAATCATAGCAAAGGAGCCTCTTCAACAATGGGGATTAGATTCAATAGGAGTCATAAATCCAAATTCATCCATAGGATAAAAATATATCTTAATAGTAATAAATTACTTCACTCGATGGACCAAGGAGAAAACCATAAAATCAACAAATCAAGACATAGTAATCGAGTTCTTAGAAAATTTAATTACAAGATTTGGCAACCCATACACTTTAATAACCAAAAATGTGTCCACTTTTATAGGTTCCAAATTCATTAATTTTTCTAGCAGATATGGTATCTATTTGAAAACATCATCAAATCCTCAAGGAAATGGGTTGGCTAAATCAACTAATATGAATTTACTGATAATTTTTAAAAGAAACATAGATGAAATAAGAAACTTTTACACTTGTTTCTCAACCAAGCATTATGGGAAGACTGAATTACAATGAAAAAGGTGTTAAAGACTTTTCCTTACTTGTTAATCTATGGAAAGGAAGCTATAATCCCATTACATATTGAGCAACTTGCATTAAAGTTAATGGTTTGGGAAGAATTTCTTGATATAGAAGCGATATAGTATCAATTCAACTGCTACTACTGGAAGAACAAAGGAGAAATGCCTATGACAATTTCCAAATGCATTCAACCATGATAAAATGATGGTTCAACAAGAAAATGATGCTTTGGGATTACCAAATTGGTGACCTTGTTCCCAAATGGTATGAGGATTAATCAGAACCAAGGAATCACCAATAAATTTATTCATCAACCATATCACATTCCCATAAAGAAACAACACGTATGAGCTATCAAAAAATAATGGCCAAACTTCATTGATACAGGTAAATGACCACCACATAAAGCACTTTGTTTAGGGTGTCACCAACATTTTGTATCAAATGTACATAGAGATATAGGAAATAAATAAGCAACAATAATTTTAAAAATAATTGCAAGTCGATTGATCGAGACTAAAATTAACTGATGTTTATTTTGTATCCTCACTTGTTCACTCATAAAAGGGTCATACCAACCAAGATTTGACTAACATGTAGGATATTATATATGAACCTATGAAAAATGAAATATTATCATCAATAAAAAGGAAGCATGAAGACAAAATACTATAATAACTACACAATGAACAGTATAATACCTATAAAATAAGTGCTTTAGCAAAACATTTGCCCCACAAAATTGCTAAAATAATTATTGAGTCAATGAACTATCTTGAGCTAGAGCTGCATAACCAATGACCAAAATTATTTATAGAAGTGATAGATAATGGAATATACGAATGTAAATTGACTATAAATGGCCAAAAATATGAAAGCCCCTACCAATTCCCAAAAAATACAAAAGGAAAATAAGCTACTTCAAAATTGAACATGTAGAATTGGAGATACAAAAATTACCCTAAAATCAAAGAAAAAGTAACTTCAAGAAGCAGTTGGACAATGAGAAAAAGGAGTATCACATAATATCCTAGGTGTGGATGCTTGGCACTCTTTTCTATCTTCTTATATACATAAGCCCATTCATCCTTACCCCAAATCAGTGCTAGTAGTCACCTAGTTCTATAACCCACAACTAAGGATGGTTCAACATTGTAAAGGGTAAGTGTTGTTTCAACTCACCCCTAACATTTTAACTGAAGCCTTTGTTGTAGGAGCTCAACCGAAAATCCCACCCAAGTATCTCACTACTAAGGAACAAATAAAGTACTATAACCTAAGGTAACATAAAAAGAGGGGCAAGTTTTTCAAGAATTGGTTAAATAAATAGCTCCACAACCTCCCATCAGGTAATAAATTCCTTAACACCCTAATTAATATTTTAAAGTTCAAATTCCCAAATATATTTTTGATTCTCATGATAAGTTTTGGCCTACCCATTGATAAAGAATTCCATGACTATCAAATTTCCATAGCATATGTCATCTCTAACCCACATTTTTATGATGAGTCTCACTTAGACCGGTTTAACAATCCCTATTTCTTTGACCGGGTTAGGTTTTTATGTGAAATAATACATGAATATCACATAGTTGTAAATTTTTCCATCTTGCCCCTTTTGATATTCATCACACCTATATTATATCTTCATGTATAACACCATAGAGATAATTTTGTGGATAGGCATGAACAAAGTAAATGACCAAGGGAAACATAATGTAGTAGTATACTAGACCACTCTTATTAGTCTTCTAAGGACTATTACCACTTCAAAAAAGAATTCTTGGGGTCACATTGAAGCTCATTTATGGGGAAATAACTTGATTATCTCAAACAATTGTGAAATTATAGTCTGTATATGGTGGAAGGTTATTGGTACTTTTTAACAAAGGGAAAATGTTAAGGTTATACAATTTTGTGGGGAATTCTTTTATATTGCCTTACTAAGTAATAAATCAAGTATTTTCTATAGAATATTGTCAACAGACTGGTGCCATAAACATAGTGTTTGGAATAGGCATAAAAAAAATATCTACCTATGAATATCCCTTCACTTTCAAATCAATCATAGTAACAATGAGAAGACAAGGGAGATTTCTCTATAAAAAACTAAAAAAACTAGGGTTACAAACAATACCTCATAAATGGAAGTATGATATTGAAGAAAAATTCAAGGTAAGGATGACCAACTTGAACAAAGCTAAGCCACCAACATTCAAGAAGGTCAACTAGCCTAATATTGAGTAGATATAGAATATTTTTGAGGGTAATGAATTCAATTGGAAATCAATAAAACGTAAGAGCTACCCCCATAGAGGGATTTTTATGAGCCAAAATGTGAATATGATCCAAAAAGATATAAGGATCATGGGCTGACGTAAGATAAAATAAATACTATGACTAATAAAACTGGTTAGAACAAAGCTAAAATTATGGAATGGTGGATATTTAGGTGTGAAAGAGGCACCCAAAAGTCTAGATATCCACTATCAATGGACAAAGTATTCTCCTAGAAATATGATAAAAATGTAGAAACATGGAAGCCTCAAGAAGAGTGAACTAAGGCCACCATTGTTAACATCCAAGGTGAAAAAGTGAAATATGAGAAAATTACAACATTAAAATATGGAATAGTGGTAAAGCAAGCAACTTCTAAAGAGAATAACATTTAAAAAATTATAAGAATGACAAAAGAGCGACCAATTGATAAAAATATCATAATAGGTCTAGATAAGTGAGTGACCATAAAATAAACCTCAAGATCAAACCAAGAGGCTATAAAATTCATTCCAATAGAACTACAATAGAAAATGTATCCAAAGGGATCTTATATCATAGGAAAAATGGGATATATTCATGGAGCCCTGAGAAAAATAGTCGTTGGTCCATAAGAGATCATACATGTGTAGTAGTGCCTCAAAAATTTAGCTCTGAGAGCACCTTTTCCTAGCTTCCCTACTCTATAATAAAAAAGAAAAATAAGTTAGAGACAAACATCAAAATCCCCACTTATGATAGTGCCTAAGTTCATTCCAAGGCCAATAAAACACTAAAGCCATCATGGAAAAGAGGTGCCAACAATGAATACACAAATGCAAAGTTAACCCGCTGACATCAAAGTGGGATTCAATGTGAGTATAAGGTCATACCTACAATAGTTTCTAGGGAAACCTCCTTCTAATTGCTCAAATCCTATAAAAGAAGAATCAGTGAGCAAAAGAAAGTCCAATCCTCTAAAGAATTTGTAGGAAATATCTCATAAGAAATGAAATGCCCAAGAGCCACTTCTAATGATTATAGTAGTGACCAATCCATTGATAGAGTAGCCTAAAATAGCAGAGATAGGTATTATCTCTCTAAAACCTATCACCAATTCCTTTAGTCCTTTTATCCCCATTGATGTTCCCTCCCTTTCTTCATCACCATAGAATTCACCATCAAGACTAATCACACAAAACAACACTACATCCAAAACCCCTCCAATCACATCCATTCTATAAATATAGACCCCTATAAGTAATACTGCTTTGACCATTCACAAAATCCATCCATATACCTTTCCCATTCTATAGTCCATATTTTTAACACTACCACAACTTGATCATCCATCCATGGTTACCATAAGTAGGCTCAAGGAGATGAGCCAAAATTCTCAAGAATGATGGAGGAAAAAAATAACTAGAAAAGTAGAAAAGCAAGTTCCCCTAGGCTAATAATTGTAGTTGACCCACCACTTACCATTAGCTAATAGTCATGGCTACACCAAGGGTGAACAAGCTAGAGGTCGAGATGACACTGAATTATTATCAACTCGAGACACAAAAGATAGATATCTCTTGGCTATAATTAGAAGAATTTGTACTCGATGCATAGGCTCATGTTAGCATTATATATTTGTAATGTGATAAGATAAGAAACAAATGTAAACAAATAGAGGAGAAATATGAAGACTAAGAAACAATTGTTAAAGAGGAGTAAACTGTTAAAAACTCCTTACAAATTGAAAATTAAAAAATGAAATAAAATGATTATGTAGCTACCATGTCATCAACAAGTGTAAGAAACATAAGAAATGAATAAAGTGCTAATAGAACAACTTCAAGACCTGCAAAAATAGTTGGAAAGAGATAAAGTGTGAGCTAGAGTCTCTTACTTCTCCAAGGAAATATTAAAACAACTAAAGAAGGATAGCTGGAACAAAATCCTATAGTATACCCTAGAGACTTACCTAGTTGTAGGCTACATGAAATTTAGTGCATAAGTCATAGAAGTAGCAAAAATATACTTCACATAGGCTCAATCAAAACTATAGTATAAAAAAGGATAAGTTGAAATCCTACTAAATATAGCAAGAAGAATATTTGAACCATATATGAAAGCTATGCTAAATAGCCAATGGAATGTAGCAATGATTGTTTCTCAAGTCATAGTAAAAAATACAAATGGGTCCAATGAGGATGGGATATGAGGGATAGGCTACAACTCAAAGTAGAAAGGATGACGTATCCAATAAAATAAGCTAAAGAACTAGAATTTCTAGGCTTCTGGGATAGAGAATCTAGGATTTAAACTAAATAAAATATCTAGGCCTAGATGTCATCAATAGATAATGACGAAAGTGACAAACCAATGGGAGGATCCCATTGATGAAACCCAAGTGATTGAGTTCTTAAATAGGGAAGCCATGATACAAGGTAAGATTCAAGATATGGCCAAAATATGTCAAGATAATTCCTATGAGATAGCCTACCAACTAAGAAACATACATGATAAAGTCATGGGACTTAAGAATCCTTCCATGTAGACTTGGAATTTAGTATCTCAATTTCTTTAAAGAGTAGAAAATATTTTTACCAATGAAGGGAATCAAGGGGTCCAAGAGAAGCTATTAGATTAGAATATAGTCAAGGGATACTTGGTATGCAAGAAGCAACACTAGAGTGATCAAAAATAAAAACATAACACCTTCACACCATGATAATAAAGATAAATCACAATGTGTCCAAAAGAGAATAAGCCACTTGTATGGTTAAAAAAAATGTATGGTTCACTTTTATTCCATATCAATGTTCATTTCACCAAACATTTCATTACATATTATAAGTTTTCCATGTTTTCTTCTTTTTCACAAAAAATCACCCACTCATATCAATCTCTCATTTAAAAAATAACTTTCCATCATAGTAACTCCATTTCCATTTCATTTCACAATCGGTTTGACTTCGTACCCAATGGAATCAAGTCCTATGAGTTCTTATTTTTATGCAGGAAAAATTTCCCTAGGAGGCATCAAGAATGTAGGTAAAATTCATGACCTCAAAAAAAGAAGCCAAGCTTTTTTCTTCAAAAAACTAGCTAACTGCTTTGACGACTTAAAATTATTTCATAAAGCCATGATGAATAGCCCCCTTTTGGCTATGACACCAATATGGTATCACAAAGTCAAAAAATATGCATCATGAACAAAGCCAGGATGCTCAAAGCTAGAGCATTCAAGGCCTAAATGAACAAAGTCAAGCACCTTTAGTAAGTGACATCAACAAAAGAAAAAATGAATCTGAAGTCATGAAATTAAAACTACCCAAGTCCAGTTGGAAAAAGTCCTGATGAATGAAACTAAGAGAAACAATTTTAGGCCTCTTTTTGTGATGTAAGCACCTCCACAACAAATCCCATGATCATGCAAAAGGAATAAAATGCATAAAAATAGACCATCCCTTGCACAAAGTTGGGATGTAACAAGCCAAAGTGCACAAATTTAAGGGCCTTTTTCTAATGACATCAACATCTCCAATCTAAGATCCAAAATCATACAAGGAGGGTCAATGCATAAAATTGAAATGAAAAAATCTAGAGTACTTATTGAAATGGCATCATCAAAATATTTGCAAGCTATGATTTTGTTCCAAGAAGCTTTGCTAGCAAAGTAACGAGCCTGACTGTAAAGTAAATGCTCTTAAAACATCTATTTCAAACCTACAACCACCATAGTGGCCTCCAACTATTCTACTTAATGACATAAGCATGAAAGTGATAGTTCTAATGAATCAGTTGTAACAGTTTGGCCACTTGCAAAAGGTAGTTGCACATCAATAGAGTAGATTACATAGAAATTCAAATTCAAACGTGGGACAAGATCTAAAATGACCACCCAAGCATCTTGATTTTTTTATCTCATGTTATTTTTGTAATAGTCATGCAACTAAATGTAAATCTTCTACTGTAAGTTTTAAAATGAAGTTTATAAATAGGTTAGGACACCTCTAATTGAAGGGTCATATCTATAGTTTTGCATGGATACGTGTTGTGTAATCTTATTGCTAGTTAATGAAAAGTGATAGTTGCTTGGCCGCCATTGCTATTTAATTATAGGTTTTTTATGATTGCATCTTTACTTTAAGTAAATCTATTACACTTTTATGTTTAATCTATTCTATTAAAGTGATTCATCCTATTTGGATCATTGTTGGATTACTATTCATTTAAGTCTTTGGAATGATTAGAGAAAACAATTGAAGTTGAATAAATTTTTAATTTCATTTGACAATGGTTGTTCTATTAAGTATCATCTAAATTGATTGTGTGGATTGTAGCATACAAATTTATTACACTATATCCTATCCACCTTTATTTCATTTTTGTGAACCCTTATCTTTTCCTAACCTTTCTATCCCTTCATCATTAATCTTAAACCCTTGTTTTCATTTATAAAAATTAAAATGAGTCAACATTATCTAGAGGTTGAATTGAGAGAAACTCATTCATCTAATCAAAAAATTAGTTGAAGTCTAGGGTGCATTTCTAATCCATATATTAGGAATATTTTGGTCCAACATGTAGTTAGTATAGATTAGAGATAAATACAAGGACAATAGGGATTAAAACTTAATCTAAAGGTTGAGAGAAGTATTTGGAAAACCCTTCCAACCTTTTTGAAATTTGTATTTTTTGGTGCTCACTGTGTCAAAGGAGCAAATGTAGGAAGCATTTTGATCACACCTCAAAAGCAACTAGTTTCTCTCTTTTAAACTTCAATTCTCTTGCACCAATAATATTGTTGAATATAAAGTTCTTATCCTTGGACTTCAAGTAGCTTTGGAATTAAATATCAAAATCCTCTCTATCTTTGGGGACTTTTAGCTTATGGTTAGCCAAGTAAATGATGTCTACCACACTAGGAATGAGAAACTCAAACCCTATAAATACATAGTAGTAAAGCTAATATTTTCTTTTGACAAAGTTACTATGTGGTATAGTAATTTCCATGTTGATGCCATGGCCATATACACATATCTCATACCCCTAGAATTAAACGATGCCCAAGCCATGATCATAATTCATAAAATCAAGAAAATAGCAACTCTAGACTCTAGTCACTCACCCTTAGAGATTTTTGCTATAGAAGTATCTTCTCTTTCTTTTGATCCTTGGTATGAAGAAATTTTCACCTTCCTAAATTATGGCACTTTGCAAGATGGTTTAGATTACAATGAGCACAAGCATCTACAATGACAAGTTTGTTTATTTATCATAGTCAATGACATTTTATATCAATGCTATTTTTATGTAGGGTTATACATAAAGGGTTGGCCCCAAAATGTATTTATAAAAATAGGCTGAATCCATTTTGAAATATAGGTGAATAGTGTCCAAACTCATGTAGAAGACATGGAAAATTGCCCTTTTTTCCACCAAAAAATATAAAAATGTGGTAAATTTATAATAATATTTGAAAAAAATTATAAAAATTAAAAATGTACTAAATTAAATAGAATTAAAAGCCATGGTAGCATTGAAATACTATATATTTATTTAATTTTCATCTTTACATTTCAAAATTCAATATTTACAATGTATACTAGATCTTCTACATGGGCAAGTTGGGTCTAAGAAATATGTATGTGTATATACATCACCTGGTGGTAGCAGACACAATATTGTAACTTGTTCCTATTTTTCCTATTGTTCTTATTCCATTGGTTTACCATGATTATGCAAATTCTCCTAACATTGAAATTCTTTGCATGAATTATTGGAATAATTTATGTAGAGCTCTTCAATGTAGGAGTATTTTCATAATTCCTTGTTGTTTGAATATTTTTTTAAGAAACTCATGACCAATAGTAACACAAATGATGATAGACAACTGGTAACATCACAAGTGATGAGAAACAATCGGTAGCATCATAGATTATGATAGATGATTGATTGCATCACTAATGATACCTTGAAAACCAACAACATCATAACTAACGATAAACTATCGATATTGCTATTGTATTAAGTATATATACTAGGGTCATAATAAGTTATTTTTTTAGTGTAAATAAAAATCTTTATAATTTCAAGGTAAAAATATCCACTATTATTAGGGGTAATGTTGGCAATTTAAACTTAAAACAATCAAATTATTGTGAAATCGGGGAGAGCTGACCCAAAATGCATTTTGCACCCAAAAATTTTGGGCTAATAGGCCCTAGCCAAGGGTCCCCATAGTTTCCAATTCCAAAATTTAGAAATCCAGATATTCATTAATTAATGATAATCCACCGCTATGCATAACCCTATTTTTATAGTATTCTCCTTAAATATATCAACTCTAATGAAGCCAAAGAGGTTATTCAAGAGGTCCATGAGGAATCCTACATTGGTCATTTTAGTGGAAATGTCATCTCCATAAATATTATTTGGTTAGTATATTATTGGACCTCCATGGATAAATACTCTTATGACTACATTTGAAGGTGTGATAAGTGTCAATTCCATAGCAACCTTATTTACATCCCTTCTCTAGACCTTCAATCCATAACCTCTCCTTATCACTTTTCCATATGGGGTATCAATATCATTGGAAAAATAAATCCTACATCATCTAATAAACACAATTTCATCATCACTACCATAGAATATTTCACCAAGTAGGTATAAGTCATACCTTTATGCTCTATTACTAGTGTCTAGGTTTCTAAATTTATCCTCAACCAAATTCTTTGTCATTATGGTATTCCATATATTATTATTATAGCTAATGATACATCCTTCCAGAAAAAATGTCCAAAAAATCTATGTAAAGTACAAGATTAAACATAAGTGGTCAACCCTCTTATTACCCTTAAGGTAATGGTCAAGTTGATGCATCCAATAAAATGTTGATGAAGATCCTCAAGAATCTAATTAGCAAAACATGTCATAACTAGCACTTTCAACTCTATCTCAATTTATGAGATTAGCTTACCAATGTTTAAAAATTCATTGCTACAAAACCCTATGCTTTGATATATAGGACCAAAGAAGTATTCCCACGCAAACTTGAAGCTCCGTGCTTGTAAATTGTGTTACAAGAATCTTCTATTGGCAATGAATCTTGTCTTACTTGCCTTCATTTGCTAGAATTGCTTTATAAAAAATACATCAATACCTCAGAATATCTTCAATATATCAAAATAAGATCAAGCATAATTATGGTAAGAAAGTATTCTTTTACTCATTTTAAGTAGAGGACCTTGTCCTCAAGGAAAACCAAAAGAATACCAATTCCCAAATCAAGTTTAGAGGTAAGTTTTATCTCAACTGGATATGTCCATTTGTCATAGCTACTAAATTTAAATTAGATGCTTACATCCTAGCCACTCTTGGTGGAAAATAACCTAAATAACCTATGAACATCATGCATCTTAAAATATACTATGCTTAAATTTGCATTGTTTTGCTTATGCATCTTGTCTACTTACATGTTACTTGATCTGCATGATTGCTTATTATATTTACTTAAATTTACATGCTTCCATTTTTTTCTTACATATTTTGCCAACATCTCTGATTGTCTACATACTCTTGGTTTTCTTGTTATACATAATATTATGAGATGTAAAAAGATGCAATACTGATCCTAGTTAGGGTTAGATTACACTTGCATTAAACTTGTACTAAATGACTAAGGTAGTGGATCTCCCCATATTAGTCTCTAATGCACACTTTCTTGGTCTCACAATTGCTTGCTTATCCACATTTGTATTATTAAAACAAATATCCCATAATGATGTTATAATGCTAGTGGATCATTTTCACCAGATTTCGCATTTATTTCACATAAAATCTTCTATCATGAAACGCTTTTCTAAAGTTAATATGATGTTATCAATTCACCACCCTTAGTATATTGAACATACATTTACAATGCATGATAGGAAGTCATGTAATTCTATTCCTTTATCATTCCTTGCGACTACAATGATACAAAAACAAGCAAACAAAAAACACACAAAAATAAAAGATTTTTTTTTTTTTTAACTAAGGAGAGGGATTCATAAACCCCTAACCAATCTAATATTTACCTATTGTTAAATATCCTAAGTTTTATTGAAAGCTACATCTCATGAAATACCCTCACACAAGTCCATTTGTGTAGGCATATCATGTGTTACCATAAATAAGCCTATCTATCTCATCATCCTTAATGAGATAGACTTATCACCTTCAGTCAATCAAAGGTATACACTTATAACCAAAAAATACACAAGCTAGTATTATGAGTTAAGCTATCCATCTCGTCTTCATGATGAGCTATCTTAACTCAGATGTAGACTTCCCATAACTTAGTTACCATTCTTCCTAAGGGGTCTTAATCCCTTAGGTCTTTCTATGTTCATCCTAAGGGGTCTCAATCCCTTAGGTCACCCTCTAAGTTCACCCTAGAACTTATTACTTAGGTTTTGTTGATTAGCAAGAAAGTAAGACTAATTATAGATACTAAATCTAACAAAGGATATAACTTTAAAAGCATACAAGAGATACTAGGAAATAAGTAACACTAAAAGATAATAACATTAATTGAAAGAGAGATCAATAATAACATATAGACAATGCATATCCATAAATTACTTCAAACCATTAAACAATTATTACATAAAGGTAAGTATGGTAATCCCTCCATACTCTCAAAGAATAACATATTACATCAATTTCATTAGGGAAATATCCCCACAACTCTAGTCTATTTGAGCATAAGTAAATCATCATAAGTAAAATTACTTATGCATTGGAACCATCAACCTCCATGGTCTTCCTTTGATTTCCATAGATAATTTGAGGATAGTAGGGGATCAAGGTACTCATGGTTCATGCATGCCTCTAAATGCATCTAACATTTACTTTTTCAAATTGCAACTATACAAATTTAATGAAGTTTCTAACCATATAATGCATAGATGATACCATAAAAGAATCATTACTTTTATTTCACCTTTCAAATATCTTTAGAGATTCATTCAACATGCACAACTTAGATCACAGTTACTGCTTAAATTAAATCTTGTATTTATTCAATAAATTAAAATCCCATACATCTAATCATCAAATACACTAGGTTCATTTATTTCCCATGAATTAAATCATAAAACTCAATTCATAAAGTAAACCATCATTCCTTATCTCATAAATCAAAGTCCCTTTGCTTTAATCTATAAAAGAACTATTTTATTTATTTACTAAATTAAAGTCTCACTACTTTAATTTAATAATAATCTAATTTCATTTCATTTCATAAATCAAAGTTCCACTACTTTAATTCACAAACAATTATTTCATTTATTTACTAAATTAAAGTCTCACTACTTTAATTTATAAATAAACCAATTTAATTTCATTTCATAAATCAAAACTCCCTCTTTTAATCTATAAAATAATCATTCCCTTTATTTAATGAATTAAAGTCTCATTACCTCAATTCACAAATAAACCAACTATTTTCATTATTTCATAAATCAAAACTCCATATTTTAATATATAAAATAATCATTTCCTTTATTTAATGAATTAAAGTCCCATTACCTCAATTCATAAATAAACCAACTATTTTAATTATTTCATAAATCAAAACTCCCTCTTTTAATCTATAAAATAATCATTTCCTTTATTTAATGAATTAAAGTCTTATTACCTCAATTCACAAATAAACCAACTATTTTCATTATTTCATAAATCAAAACTCCCTCTTTTAATATATAAAATATTAATTTCCTTTGGTTTCATAAACTAAAGTCCATAACCTTTAATCTATAAAACAATCATTTCATTTATTTGCTAAATTAAAGTATAACATCTTTAATTCATAAATAATTCTCTTTGCTTTTATTAACTAAAGTTCACAACCTTAATTAATACAACAATTATAATTTATTTCTTTCATTAATCTAAAGTTCACAACTTTAATTAAAAGATAAAAAAAATTCTTTCATTAATCTAAAGTTCATAACTTTAATTAAAATATAATTATAATCTATTTCTTTCATCAATCTAAAGTTTACAACTTTAATTAAAAGACAATTATAATTTGTTTTTCACACAATGCACAACATAGATAGCAACACATACACAACTCGGCTGGGGAAGGAGAGTCAACACACAAGGCCACCATGAGGGACCATGGAGACAACAACGACAGTTCCTCTCAAATGGGTAAGGATAACCTTCCAAGATGGCAACCTAATGCCATTGGCCAAACCACGATCTGACTAAGGATTGACCTCATGCCTAACCTCACGCCAAGATTTATAAGGATGAACGATTCTCCTACGCAACACCCAATGATGACCAACAAATTAGGGAGGACAGTGCACAAAAGGAACAACATAGACAAAGGCTAAAAGGTATGAAAACAACCAATGCTCATACTTGGTACTCAAAACCATGATAATAGCCACCACTATGACAACAACATCACTAAGTCCAACAATGACCCATTCACACACATTGAATACAAGGAGAAAACAACAACCTTAAGGCCAAGAGTGGCCCATTCATGCATAATATACACAAGGAGGCAGAAATAACACCATTAAAAAAAAGATCATTGGCTTGGTGGGTAAGGGTGGTCACACAAAATTTAGGGATCTGTGACACACCAAGATGTTAACACAAAATTAAGGGTGCAAGGTATGGTATTCCAAAATTTGGAAAACATATACAAAAAGGGGAGAGCTCCTCCCAAGAACCAAAAAAGACATCATCCTAATAGAGATAACAACAAGCCAAAATGCAACAACACCTTTCTTACCAATGAGGCGTCGCTACAAATGATTATCAAAAAGGTTTTCAAGAATTAAGAGAAACATAGATTCGTTTTAACCTACTTGCAAGTTTTAAGCTTTTCCAACATGGTGAGCTCAATGGTGCAAAGTTTCAATCCTCCTCTTCTATTTCCCACTTTGATTCTCACTTTTCTCCTTCCTTTTGTGAGTCTCTTCTTTTATTTTTTTTCAACCAAAAACTATTTTCTCTCATGAGGAGCGAAGGCCTAAGGATTTCATACATCGCCCTCCTTCCTCATTAATCCCTTATCCACATTGAATTCTCCTTATATTATTGGTAGACAATAAGTCATTTTTCAAAATTTAAATCATTCTTCACATACTTTGAAATCTCACGATAAAGAAGCTATGGCAAGAAGCTTCTCTTCTAGCATGTACTTCATCTACTTTTTAAAATGAAATCTTATTTTATGAAAAGTAGATTTTGAATTAACTAGAGGATGGAATAGATTTTCAAAACATTTTAATATAATTAAAATCTCTTTTAAATATCAATTGTCTTCAAATGAAACTTTATTATTATTTTAAAACTAACTTCTTTTATTTATAAAAATAAACTCCATTATCATTTAAAAAATATATATCTTCCTTCCCCTTCCAGGTGGCAGTAATTTCTCAGCTTCTTTCTTTCCGAATGCATATTTAATACTTTTTTTGCAGTTGTTATTGGCAGTTTGTGGGCTGTTTCTGACACTCTTGTATACTCTTAACCACAGTGGTTAATGTATTGGTTTATGGGGTGTGCTAATCCCACCCACCATTTTTTGTATGATTAAACATTATTTTATTAATATAATGGCTTTTCATCCGAATATATATATATATATATATATATATATATATATATATATATATATATATATATATATATATATATATATATATATATATCTTTATTTATTTAAAATGAATTTCTATTATTATTTCAAAATAAAACATCTTTCTATTTATTTAAAATGAAACTCTATTATAATTTTAAAATAAAAAATCTCTATTCATTTAAAATGAAGTTCTATTTTCATTTTGAAATAAAACATCTATTATTTATAAAGTAGAGAGTAAGAGGTTTTAATCAAAACAAGATCTCAAAGGTTTCCTACTTGTTCATGCTTTTATTTCCTAAACCACTAATGTATATAGTGATGAAGTAAAATATAATCAAACATATGCAATAGATAAAGAGGGAATCTTTCCATCAACCCAATCACCTTTCTCATCCAGATAATTTATGATAGCTACTAGGATATCAATTGAGGCTCAAGGTGACTAGTTATTGATGATTATCCCTTCCAATAATGCATGCCTATATGGAGGTATCCATCGATGTTACCTATGAGTTTCCTTAATCATAATTTTTCCAACCTCAAGTACCACTGCTTCTAGAGTATAATTTTACTTCTTCCACCTTTGAGTCTACCTGATCTTGCACATCTTGGAAATATGTCAATAGTACCTTCCTCTTCCAAATCAAATAAACATCATATAGTTGGTTCAATTTCTAAATTTAGGTAGTAAAGTATCATAGATTAATACATTATTTCTTTGTGCCAAAAATTCCTTTAGGAAGGGTCATGACATCCTACCCCCATTAGACTAAACACCATCCCAGGTGTTTCTAGTTTCACAAAAAAAAATTATTACATTATATATTTTCAAATAAAAAGGAAAAGTATTTTTGCATATCATCCACTCTTTCCAAAGTGGAATTTATATCAAAAGATCGGTCCCAAGCCTTACATTGCTCAAGAGTTCGATTATGCATAGATTTAGAATGAATCTCAATAATATTTACCAACATTACTTCAATACCCTCCAGATTTAACATCTTCTAATTTAAGCCATCCCACATATGTTTAGGGTTAGAAAAATATTTCCTAAGTAATGATATGTGGAAGGTTTCATGTATCTTAGATATATTAGGTGGTAAGGCAAGTCAGTATGTAAACATATTGATTTTTTCAGTGCTTTCGAAGGGTCCCACAAACCGTCGATCCAACTTTATAGATTTGATAGAACTCTTATTTAGTTTAACCCTTAAAAACACCTTATCTCCAATTGAGTGCTCTCTTGGAGTCCTTTTTATATGAACATAACTTTTATGTTTGTAAACATATTCTTTAAATATTTTCTTAATTACCTTTAGCTGATTCTCCATTTCTATAACCATTTCTAGCCCAATCACAACTCACTCCTCTAGGTTATCCCAAGACAAAGGCATTCTAAACTTCCACCCATACAAGGCATTGAAAGGAGCCATTCTTAGCGAGGAGTGATGTCCATTATTGTAGGAAAAGTCTATAATATGTAGGTGGTCTTCACAATGAGACTTGTGATCCATGTAGTACGTGCAGAGTATATATTCTAGTACTTGATTTTCCCATTCCATTTGACCATATGTATCAAGGTGGTATGCCAAACTCATATTTAGTTTTGTGCCAACTACACTATGAAGGGTTTTTCAAAATTCAAAAGTGAATTTTGCATCCCTATATGAAATGATTACCTCAGGAAACTCATGCAATCATATAATACCTCTTTGGAAAATCTGTTAGCCATCACCTGAGTATCATCCTTGATGTTCTTTTGTATGAAATGTGCAATCGTAGTCAATTTATCAACTACTACAAGGATTGCATCATATCGATACCAAGTTTTTGGTAAACCTACTATAAAATCCATAGATATAACCTATCATTTTTGCATAGGTATATCATGCGGATATAATTTTCCTATAGGATGCTTGTGTTCTACCTTAAATTTCTAACATTCGAGGCACTAAGCGATAAAATTTGTGATTTCCTCTTCATTCCTACCTAAAATAAGGTTCTTTTCATGTTTTCCTTCATTTTAACCCCTCTAGGATGAGCAAAATAAGGTGATATATGGACCTCTTGCATTATAAATTTCCTTAAATCACTTATTTTTGGTATGATGACCCTACATTTGTAACACAAAAGGTCATCCTTTATGCCAAATTACTTGTTATTTTTAGGATCTATATTCATCCTAGCTTGAATTTATTAGAAATACTCATCCTAAGATTGATCTTACCTCACATGATCCATCAGATCCACGTGACTTCTAGTTATGGCTGCTATGTGTTTCCTTTTACTCAAGTCATAAACAACCTTATTATATTTCCTTTTTATGTACTCAATTTCAAAGTCATAATCAATGAGAAACTCGATCCATCTTCTCTATATCACATTGATTATAGGTTGGGTAAATATATACCTCAAACTTTGATGGTCAGTATTTAATTCAAAGTGCCTTCCCACAAAGTAGTGGCACCAGACCTTTAATGCATGCACCACTACAACTAGCTCCAAATCCTATGTAGCATAATTAACTTCATACTTTTTGAGCTTCCTTGAAGTATATGCTACTACTAACTCTTCTTGAGAGAGTACTCCTCCTAACCCTTCCAATGATGCATTCGTGCATACTAAAAAGTCCCCTTGAGGATTAGGAATCTTCAGTATTGGTGCAGTAGTGAGTTTATGTTTCAAAAATACAAAGGCAACTTCACAATTATTCAACCAATTGAATTCCTTTCCTTTCTTCTGGAGGTTATTTATTACCACAAATATATTGGAGTAATCCTTTATGTAACATATATAATATATTTTTAACCTGATGAAGCTTTGCACTTTATTCACATTAGTAGGGGGTGGCTAGTTTAGGATGGTCTCTATTTTCTCTAGATCCAAAACAATTCCTTTTGTTGATATGATATGTCCAAGATGTCGTATCTCTAAGACATAGAAATCACTTTTGGATAGATTCCCATAGAGTTGATTTTCCCTCAATAACTTTAACATGATCTTGAGATGTTTATCATGCTCTTATTTTTTATAAGAGTATATTAAGATATCATCAAGGAATACAATGACAAATTGGTCTAGGTGTATTCAGAACATGTTGTTCATTAAGTTCATGAACATAGCTAGGGTATTATTTAGTCCAAAGGATGTAACTATAAACTCATAATACCCATACCTAGTATTAAATGTCATTTTATGAATGTCCTCATGTATTCTTAACTGGTGATACCCTGATATTAGATTGATATGAGTCAACACAATAGTATCTCTCAATTGGTCAAATAAATCTTTGATCCTAGGTAAATGATATAAGTTATTTATTGTAGCCTTATTTAACATCCTATAATCAATACATAATATTAAAGAACCATATTTATTATTCATAAATAAAACTGATACACCCTATGGTGACACACTTGGTTTTATCAGTCCCACTTTCAATAATCGTTGCAGTTACACATTTAGTTACTACATCTCATAGGATTCATCCTATACGAACATCTATGAATAGGTTTTGATCCTGGTATAAGATCAATTGTGAAGTCAAATTCTCGTACAAGAGGAAGTCCAAGTAAATACTCTAGAAATACATCCTTAATATCCTATAAAATTGGGTATTGTCCTAACACTTCTCTGTTCTAATAATATCCTACTTCATTAAGTTTTACAACATAAACTATCCTTCCTCTCTTTAGGGATTTTTTCAAATGCATAGCCAACAACATCTAGGGTTTAAATTCCCCTTGTTCACTATGAATTCTTAGTCTATTTAAACATTCCTTTGAATACTTGATCCATCAATCTTGGAAATTGATCAAGGCTTTATGGGCATGTATCCAATCCATCCTTAGGATCCCATCAAAGGCATGAAGGGGAGATACATATAAACAACACTTAATGGTTCCACTAGTTAAAGCAATTTTCACCATTGGATAACATTGGTTTACTAAGTAGGTCTACCTAGAATCATACTCAACCTTCCACCCATCGGCCAAATATCCTAGCCTTTTCAACATAGTCCTTTCTAGAGTAGAAGAAAAAAAATCATTAGTGGCCCCACTATCAATCAAAATGTTTACTTGCTTATTAAAAATCTTACCTTTAAAAAGTAATGGGGTGGCTTATCCCTCTAGCTTTTTCTTATTGGCTGTGGTGTAGATCCGATGCTTAGATTTATTTTCTTTGGTATTGGAGTTGCTAGGCCCTAGTCGTTGTGGACATTGATTAGAAAAATGTGGACCTCTACAATGGTAACACCCATCCTTGGGTCCCTACCTCTGATTTTTTCTCCGTTGCTTTAATTTTTGGATCTAATGTTTACAGTTTCTGATGGTGGGATTTTCCATTGTTGGAATCATTGTTGGTTTTATTTTGATTTTTTTTTTGGACTTTCCCTTTTTCCTATCATTTCTCTTCTTGAAATTATGAGGGTTCTTAATCTTTCGATCCTCTTTCTCTTCCCATTTCAAGAATACTTGACTATTTCTCTTCCTCGATGCTTTCCAATATTGCTCAAATAAGGTGGCATAATGAAATTGGAAGTGTAACTCTATTTTCTTTGCCAAGTCATACACCTTTTGTAGCGATTTAGGGTCATGCATGTTTACATCATGTTTTACCCTTCATTCCAACCAATGGATAAACTTATAAACCCTCATTTTCTCATCATAGGTAGGCACATATTTAAGTAGCTATACCAGCTTCTTATAGTATATCTCCATCGTATTGGTTACTTTCCATAGGATGGCAAATTATTCAAATTTTAGTGCATAGAAATGCTTTTTTAGGAACATTTTCTTGAAGATAACTATGAATTTCTTCCATGGAATATCAACAAGTTCAATCTTAGTATTCTCATAGTGGGTTTCCAACCAATCTAGAGCAGCCCCTTCTAGGTTGATCATGTCCCAAACCATTTTTGTTCTTATGGAATAGCCTCTTATTGTGAAGTAAACTTCTAGTTTTCTTAGCCATGCTTCAGCTTCTCCACCAAACTTGGAGATACAAATTTTTTTTAGATCCCTAATTTTTTACTTTTCTAGCAGGGCTCTAGCTTGCAACTACTCTATAATAAGCCCATTAGCTTAGCCAACCTTTGAACCTCTAGCTTTTGAGTTTTAGTTTGCATCTACTTCCAATACTTGTCTCATGTAATCTTGCGTAGTAGTAACCATAGCAGTGATGTCTTCTACCTCTCTATTGAGGTTTGCTAGATCCTCCTCTTAGATCTCTTCTTCAACATTATTTTTTTGAGTTTACCTATGTGTAGGCCTATCTTCTGGTCTTAGATTGCATTTTAACCTGGTTACAACCTAGAAAAATTTTAGGTTACAACTTCACCTTAAACTGTATCACTAATCCAAGCCATAATATAGAGTTCTCTTACTACAAGCATCAAAAAATCTAATTAGGGTAGTATTTCAAGTTTTTGATGTATCATTAATACCAAAGCCCATACTAAGGTATCATAATATTCATTCACATTTAGTATTAATTCCCATTAGATTCTAGCAAATAGAGCATTTTAGGTCATCCCAACTTTAATTTATACTTTAAGCAAGCCTTCATTGGAGATATCTAAATGTTAGTTGTGGAGTCTGATTCTAATTTGGAGGTCATTTTTTACCTGCGTTTGGATCCACTCTGAAAGTATATGGATGTTATGTAATTGTGTGTTAAATTGTATGTCAATCCGTATTTTTTTGTGAATTACTATTTTTGAAAAAAAAATGGTGAATTTTTTTTCCAAAAATAGTAATTACTAAAAACAAATTTTTTTGACGAAAAATAATTTTCCGAAAATAGTAATTAATAAAAATAGAAATTGTTTTGACAAAAAATAATTTTTCAAAAATAGTAATTATTAAAAATGGCAAATTGCAACAGAAAATATAATTTGTGAAAATAGTAATTCTTTTTTATTTTGGGGTCTTAATGATTTACCCTAAAATTGTAATTGTCATTTTATAAGAGGATGATTTACAACATTGGTGAAGTAGTGTGAAGGGTGTGAAGGAAGTGAAGAAGGAAGAGAGACTTTAATTGTGAGACCGAAGAGGAAGTACAATGGATTTGTTGTAGATTATATCCCTTCGAGATTTGTTAGATGGAATAATAAGGCCTAGTTATTTTCTTCGTAGATGTAGCCCACATTGGATGAACCACATAAATTTGTATCTCGTGTATTGGTTTATTCTTCTATGTTTTATTTTCACATTTATTTATTGCTCATGTTTTATTATTTAATCCTAACAACTGGTATCATATCCTAGGGTTTGAAAAATTTACTTGAAAGGAGGGTTTCTGATTTGAGTGGGAGCAATGGTAGAAGAAGGGAGGTTTAGGATTGAGAAGTTTAATGGCTAAAGTTACCAACTATGGAAGATGCATATGGAGGACTATATTTATCAGAAGGATATTTACCTACCATTAGGTCAAATAGCAAAGAATCCAGTGAAGAATTCAGATGAAAAATGAGAATTTTAGGATAGAAAGGCACTATGAACAATATGACTATACTTGGCATCGTTGATGTCCTTTAATATTTCAAAGGAAAATACAATAGAGGGTTTAATGAATGCATTGGCTAAACTGTATGAAAAATTCTTAGCTTCAAAAAAGGTATTTCTTATGACGAATTTATTTAATATGCAGATGTCAGAAGGTGGGTTTGTTACTGATCACTTAAATGAGTTTAACATGATTACTAATTAGTTAAATTCTATTGGAGTAAAATTTTATGATAAGGTTAGGGCCATTTTGATCTAATGCTCATTGCGAGAAATATGTAATGGATTGGTCATGGTTGTGAGTAGTTATTTTTTTGGTTCAAATACTTTAAAATTTGATTATGTTATTGGTGTTATCCTTAGCGAGGAAATGTGATAGAAAATCACAAGTGAGACATCGGGTAATGTGTTGACTATGGAAAACATGGGTATACAAAAGGAAAGAGGAAAGAGTCCATGAAAACATGGAAAATAAAATAAAGGCATTACCAAATCTAAAAGAAAGTAGTTGGAATGCTAGCATTGCAGAAATAAAGAACACCTGAAAAAGAGACTATTGGACTCGAAAAGAAAACCAGGGAGAATAAAAATAAGGTAATAAAAAAGAAAATATAGCAGGTGATGTATTGCAAGTTGGTTTAATACTTTCACTAGATAATATTAATTATTATTGGGTGCTATAATTTAGGGCTTCATATCATGCCACACCTCATAGAAAATGTTTATATATTATGTTCAAGGTGATTTTGGATAGGTCTATTTGGGTGATGATAGACCATGTAAAATCGTTGGAAAGTGTAAGATACAGATAAAATTACCGAATGGAAACCAATGGTTACCAAAAGAGGTAATGCATATTCTTTTATTTGAGAAGAAATCTAATTTCCATAGGGTAGTTGGACAATGAAGGATGTACAGGTACATTCTCAAAAAAATTGTGGAAGGTTGGTAAAGGATCACTGTTGTTAGCAAAAGGAAAGAAGGAAGGTATGTTGTATGTATGTACTGGTAATACTAATATTCTATTACTTTAGCTTCTAAATAAATGAATACAATTTTATGGCATCATAGGCTTGATCACATGAGTGAGAAGGAAATGCAAATTCTCCACTCAAGGAATTTGTTACTAGGTTTGAAGCAAGTTGATTTGGACTTTTGTGAGCACTACATTTATGGAAAACAGAAAATAGTCAGATTTCTTAGAGTTGGCAAAGAAAAGAAGAGTTAAAAGCTAGAGCATTTGCATACAGACGTATGGGTACCATATCATATATCATCTCTTGGTGGCTCTTATCAAGGTTATGCATAGTGGCTATTTTTAGCCAATTGGCTAAAATTAGGATTTTTGAAATTTAGAATTGGCTAATATTTGAGACCCTTGACCAAGGCCCATTAGCCAAAAAATTTCTAGGTGCAATTTTTTTGGGGGTCGATTCGCCCTAATTTTATAATAATTTGACCATTTTAAGTTTAAATTTCCAAAATTACCCCTAATAATAATTAACCTTCTACATGTGTTTCGACACTATTCACCTGGATTTTGAAATTGATTTGCCTAATTTTTATAAATACATTTTGGATCTGACCCCTTATGCATAACCCTGGCTCTTATTATTATGTTATGTTTATTGATGACACAACTATAAAAACTTGGGTTTATTGTATTGAAAAGAAATAGAATGTCTTTCATACTTTTAAGAAATATAAATATTTGGTTGAGATTGAGATAGGAAATATGTTGAAGTGTCTCAGATCAGATAATGGAGATGAGTACTTTAGCAAAGATTTGAATAGTTACTATTTATACCATGGGATTCATAGAGTGAAGATGATTCTAGGAACTCCACAAGAAAATAGTGTGTTAGAAAGGATGAATAAGACTATCATGGAACATGCTTGGTTTATGAGATTACATGCAGGATTGTCCTTACAGTTTTGGGAAGAAGCTATGGATGCTGTAATTTATATAATAAAAAAAGGGCCTTCAAATTACCTGGATGGTGGGATTTCAAAAGAGGCATGAACATGTAAGACTATTAACTACTCATTTTTGAAGACTTTTGGTTGTGAAGCATTCGTGCATATTGATAAAAAAATAGAACTAAACTTGAGGTAAAATCCAAGAAGTGCACTTTCATTGGATATAGAGTTAATGATTTTGGTTATCATTTTTGGGATTATGAAAATCACAAAATCATTAGGAGTAGAGATGTGGTATTCAATGAAAAAGTCATGTATAAAGACCACTTGCAACAAAAGAAACAAAAAAGGTAAATAAAAATACATAGTGTTTGATGAAAATGAAACTCCAAAGGTGCTAGAAAATCAACAAAAACAACAATAAGCACCTCAAACTCTTGCAATTATTGTTAAAAAATCTACCAAGATAAGTAGACCTCCTAATTGTTACTCTCCTTCATTATATTATGTATTATTGTTTGACTCTAGTGAACAAGAAGCATATGAAGAAGCGATGCAAGTAGAAACTAAGAAGAAGTGGGAGCAAGGCATGAAAGAGGAGATGGAATCCTTGGTACAAAATCATATTTGGGATCTGGTTCGGTTTCCTATTGAAAAAGAGTATTGCAGAATGAATGGGTTTACACGGTGAAAGAAGAATATGGAGGAAAAAAGGGGTATAAGGCTAGAATGGTTGTAAAGGATTTTGCACAGAAGAAAGGTATTGATTACAATGAAATTTTTTCTCCTGTTGTTAAAATGACTTCAATTAGAACTATTTTAAGCCTAATGGTTGTAGAGGATTTACATCTTGAATAGTTAGATTTAAAAATAGCTTTTCTCAATTAGATGGCATGCTTGTTGTAGGGTCTAATATACATGATATTATTGTGCTCAAAATAAAATTGGTAGAGTCATTTGCAATAAAGGATGTAGGTACTGCAAATCAAACCCTTGGTATGAGAATAACAAGAGGAAAAATTGTAAATTAACATTATATCAGGGTAAGTAAATTGAGAAGGTGTTGGAAATAGTTAATATGTAGGATGCAAAACCTATTAGTACACCTTTGGCCAATCATTTCAAAATGACCAAAGAGATGTGTCCCAAGACACATGAGGATATTGACTATATGTCCAAGGTTCCTTATTCATCAGCAGTTGGTAGTTTGATGAATGTGATGCTGTGCACAAGACTAGATATTGAACATGTAGTGGGAGTTGTGAGCAAGTTTATGAACAATCCAAGAAAACAACATTGGGAGGTAGTGAAGTGTATTATTAGGTATTTGAGAGGTACTGTCACTTAGGTATTATGCTTTGGAGTTTCTAACACTACTTTACAGGAATATGTTATTTAAATATGATAGGTGATATAGACAGCAAGAGTACCACAGGGTATGCTTTTACTATAATATGGAATTGTAGTAAGTTGGATTTTAAAATTACAAAAGGTTGTTGCACTTTCAACAATAGAAGCAAAGTATGTTGCTATTATAGGGGCTAGTAAGGAGATGCTTTGGTTACAAAGGTTTATGGAGGAGTTGGGATAGAAGCAGGAGAATAGTATATTATATAGTGATAGTTAGAGTGCCATTCATCTTACCAAGAATTCAACCTTTCATTCTAGGACTAAACATATACAAACCAAGTATAATTTCATACACTGAGTGTTGGAATATGGACAGTTAAAACTAGAGAAGATACACACTAGCTAGAATCCTAGAGATATGTTCACAAAGGCAGTAAATAGGGATAAATTGAGCTCTTGCTCACTTTTAGTTGGTCTTCAAACATGACAATAAAATGTGAGAAAAATTAGAGGTCCAAATATGAAGCATAGTCCAACAGGTGCAGTAGCGGTGGAGTTACTGCGATTAGTCTCCAAGTGGGATATTATTGGTTATAGAGCCTGATTCTAATTTTGAGGTCCTATTTTAGCCACGTTTTAACCCACTATACTAAAGTATATGGACGTTATGTAATAGTGTGTCAAATTGCATGTTAATATGAGTTTTTTTGTGAATTACTATTTTTGAAAAGTGTTTGATGAAAAATAAGTTTTCAAAAATAGTAATAATTAAAAATGGAAATTTTTAATTACTGATGCTTTGGTTCCATTGATCTCCTTGCTTCTCCTTTGCTTTCCACTAATAATTTAAATATAGTAGGGGATAAACATACTCGCGGTTGAGGATAGACATTCCTCTAAATGTATCTAACATTTACTTTACCAAATTGCAACTATACAAATTTAATCAAGTTTCTAACCATCTAATGCATAGTTGATATCATAAAAGAATCATTACTTTTATTTCACCTCTCAAATACCTTTAGAGAGTCATTCAACATGCACAACTTAGATCACAGTTACTACTTCAATCAAATCTTGTCTTTATTCAACAAATTAAAGTCTCATACCTTTAATCATCAAATACACTAGGTTATTTTATTTTCCATGAATCAAATATTAGAACTCAATTCATAAAGTAAACCATCATTCCTTATCTCATAAATCAAAGTCCCTTTACTTTAATCTATAAAACAAC
Organism: Wollemia nobilis; assembly: GCA_028583015.1. NCBI lineage: Eukaryota > Viridiplantae > Streptophyta > Pinopsida > Araucariales > Araucariaceae > Wollemia > Wollemia nobilis. Next base: position 2,786,043 of record JAQPPZ010017225.1, on the reverse strand, counting down.
TATTTCATTTATTTACTAAATTAAAGTCTCATTACTTTAATTTATTAATAATCTAATTTTATTTCATTTCATAAATCAGAGTTCCACTACTTTAATTCAGAAATAATTATTTCATTTATTTACTAAATTAAACTCTGAATACTTTAATTTATAGATAAACTAATTTACTTTCATTTCATAAATCAAAACTCCCTCTTTTAATCTATAAAATAATCATTTCCTTTATTTAATGAATTAAAGTCCCATTACCTCAATTCACAATTAAACCAACTATTTTTATTATTTCATAAATCAAAAATCCCTCTTTTAATCAATAGAATAATCATTTCCTTTCATTTCATAAACTAAAGTCCCATAACCTTTAATTTATAAAACAATCCTTTCATTTATTTGCTAAATTAAAGTATAACATATTTAATTCATAAATAATTATCTTTGCTTTTATTAACTAATACAACAATTATAATTCATTTTTACATTAAACTAAAGCTCACAACTTTAAATTAAAATATAGTTATAATTTCTTTCTTTCATTAATCTAAAGTTCACAACTTTAATTAAAAGATAATTATAATTTATTTCTTTCATTAATCTAAATTTCACAACTTTAATTAAAAGATAATTATAATTTCTTTTTTCATACAACACATAACAAAGACAACACCGCATACACAACTCATTCAGGGAAGGAGAGTCAACACACAAGGCCACCACGAGGGACCATAGAGACAACAATAACGTTTCCTCTTGGATGGGCAAGGACAACCTTCTAAGACAACAACTAGTTATCACTGGTCCAACCACGACTTGAATAAGGATTGACCTCATGCCTAGCATCACTCCAAGGTTTCTAATGATGGACGATTTTCCTATACAACACCCAATTATGACCAATGGAGCAAGGAGCACGATGTACGAAAGGAACAACACAAATAGAGGCAAAAAGGTGTGGCAACAACCAATGCTCACACTTGGTACTTAAAACCTTGGTGCTAGCCACCACTATGACAATAACATCACTAAGGCCAACATCGACCCATTCACACACATTGAATACAAGGAGACAACAACAACCTTACAACCAATAACAATCCATTCTCACACAACAAACACAAGGAGGAAACAATAATTCTGCAAACAAAAGGGATATTGGATCGGTGGGTAAGGGTGTTTGTGTAGGATTTAGGAATCGTCAGTACAAAAATAAGGGTGTAAGGTATGGTATCCCAACAATTGGAAAACACAAAAAAAATGGAGAGCTCCTCCCAAGAACCAAATACGATACCCTCCTCATAAATATAACAACAATCCAAAAGGTAACAACACCTTTATTACCAACAAGACATCACCACAAACGACTATCAAAAAGGTTTACAATAATTAAGAGAAAGGTGGATATTTTTTAACCAACCTACAATTTTTAAGCTTTTCCAACTTGGTGAGCTCGATGGCATAGAGTTCTAGTCCTCCAATTCTATTTTCCACTTTGATTCTAATTTTTCTCCTTCATTTTGTGAGTCTCTCTTTTTATTTTTTTAGCCAAAAACTATCTTATATCATGAGGAGTGAAGGCCTATGAATTTCGTCCACCACACTCCTTCCTCATTACTTCCTTACCTATCCGCATTCAATTCTACTTATCTTCTTAGAAGACAACCATACATTCTTCTAATTTTAAATCATTATTCACATACTTTGAAATCTCACCATAAATAAGCTATGGCAGGAAGCTTCTCTTTAGAGCATGTACTTCATTTGCTTTTTAAAATGAAATATTATTTTATGAAAATAATATTTTGATAAAACTAGAGGATGGAATAGATTTTCAAAATATTTTAATATAATTAAAATATCTTTTAAATATCAATTGTCTTCAAATGAAACTTTATTGTCATTTAAAAAAAAACTTCTTTTATTTATAAAAAGAAACTCCATTATCATTTTAAAATAAAATATCTCTATTTATTTAAAATGAATTTCTATTATCATTTCAAAATAAAACATATTTCTATTTATTTAAAATGAAACTCTATTATCATTTTAAAATAAAACACCTCTATTTATTTAAAATGAAACTCTATTTTCATTTTGAAATAAAACATCTATTATTTATAAAGTAGAGAGTAAGAGGTTTTAATCAAAACAAGAAGCTCTCAAAGGTATCCTACTCATTCATGCTTTTATTTCCTAAACCACTAATGCAGATAGTATTGAAAAAAAATGCAATCAAACATATGCAATTGCTTATTAAAACATATTGACCTCAGCCTTGATATCATATCTCAAGTCACTGATAAAACAACTTTAAAAAAATCCTTCATTCAATCCCTTTGTCCTATTAGCCAATTTCTTAAACTGGCTCTTATAGTCATCAACCATAGAAGTTTAATTTAATTTGGTTAATACTCCTATAAATCTTCATACTCACTAGGGCCAAAATGAATGAGTAATTGTGACTCAAAATCTTTCCAAGAAGGTTCCAAAGTTGTGTTTTGTAATCATTGATACCATTGTAAAGCTTCATATTCAAAATGTAAATATGCCATAGTGACCCACAAATATTTAGGAATATTTTCAAGTTTGAAGAACTAATATGCTCGACATAACCACCCATAATTATCCTTTCTCTTGAAACTAAGGAAAGTCTAATTTAGACATCTTAAATGGAGTATTTATTTCAAAAAGAGAATAATAGCCTTCCTTATTCATATGGATTCCTTTCTCTCTCTTTTTTGATTGATGGGAAAGTGTTTTTAAAGGGACCCTAAAATTTGTACAAAGCATAAAAGTGAAACCATGTAAATCAACATGATTAACCCAAGAAGAAACAAAAAATGGAGCAACTTAAACAACATCTCAAACCAAACGGAGAGAGGAAAGAAGCCTAAATAAACCTAAGTGCAACCATTTCCATGAACTACAAAAATACTAAAAGGAAATTTAGAGTTAAAAAATGTCATCATACTGATTGTATACCTAAGGATTTGAGGGAAATCAACATGTCAAACTCGAGGGGTCTCTTCCTTAATGTATCTATTATATAGTGATTCAATAGTTTTATTTCCTTCTCTTAACATGTGCTGGATAATGACATTAGATTACTTGCTAACAAGCCTCCTACATTCATAAATGAATTGGAAATGCTCCACGAATGGAATTGAGAAGCTTTGAGATAGTTGATGATCAACAGGGAATCTCCTTCAATTATTAATTTGGTGGAGCCAAATCCTTCTGAGCTCTTACCTTAGTCAAGTTTTTGTTTTGAAACCCGATATTATCCACATAAGATGCAATGATTTTTCCTTTTTCATCCCTAATTATGCATCTACTCCCAACCCTTTTAGGATTTCCTTTAGTCGATCCATAAAAGTTAATCTTTATCCATCCTATATGAAGAGAGGTCCAAGTAATGCCTAATTTGTCAATAATAGGTTGAGGAGTTCCTGCAACATAATTTGTTATATTAAAACTTGTAAACATGCGAGATTTGAGACCAGTTTTGGGGGCCCCATTCAATGAGACAAGATGGGTATTTTTAGAGGCAAAGGTGATGATGCAAAGGAAGACAAATTGCGATTATTTGGCAACTTATTTGAAAACACTATTGTTACATTCCATCCAAATATACCAAAGGAAATGTAGGCATGTGTACCATAGGAAATTTAACTAGGAATTAAATAAAGGGTTAGACCATTGCTCAAACAAAAGGGTGATGGAAGATGGTTGAACCCAGGCAATGTTGACTAAATCAAACAGAGAATTCATAATGGAAAGATAAAAATAGCATTGTAGGAAAATATGAACAGTTGATTCCCAATTGGAATTGCAAAGAGGACAACATTTGGGGATATAAAGGCCTCAGATGATTAAATTATCCATAGTTAAAATTTGATTTTGAGAAGAAATCCAGGAAAAGAAGTCAATTTTTTAACCCAGACATACTTAGAAAGGGTCCAAATAGGTGAGGGAGTATCTTGGATATAGTGAGTAGATTTAACCATGACCTTACCATCCTCACTAAGCTTCCATATGAGGTTATCTTTTCACTGGGAGTTTAGAATAACAAAGAATCACAACAAATTTTGAAAAATTTTGGTAGTAGAGGTGGAATTGACATCTAGATCATTGGTGGGAATGTATTTCTAGAGATGTCGTTTAGGAGACTGATAAATGAAGTTAATCACTCTACTTCTGAAGGTTTAGTCTGTGAAGGGCTTGAGAATTGCCAAATTTGGCTCAAATATGAGGGGGTGATCCTTAATCCAAACATCTTTCCAGAACCTAATAAAATTTTTGCAGCCAAGTTTTCATCTCATTCCCTTCCTGATGATGTCCTTGCATTGAATTATAGAATTCCAAAAGCATGAACCTTGAGTAATAGGTTGGTTATCCATGAAAGAGATTTGTTGTAGGTATTTATTTTTTACTATATCAATCCAAGTAGATTGATCCTCAATGAAAATTATCCAAGCTTGCTTTACCATGAGTGCAAGATTTATTTTATGGATTTTTCTAAAGCCTAACCCTCATTGGTATTTTTTCTTGCAGATTCTATCCCAAGCAACTAAAGAGAATCTATTATGATTTTCATTTCCAATCCAAAGGAATCTCCTTTGATTTTTTTAAATCTTATGGAAAATAGAAAGAGGAAATTTGAAGATTGACATGAAAAAAAATGGAATACTTTGGAGGCACGCTTGCACAAGAGTAGCCTTAGACACTTTGCTTAACATTATTTTTTTCCACCCTACCAACTTCTTATTGATGATCTCAATGACATTGCTCCATAAAAATTCTAAAGCATTACCATGAAAAAGAGGGAGCCCAAGGTAAGTAGAAGGAAGCTGAGAAATAGTACAACCCAAAATCCTAGTAATCTTAAGCTATTTGATAATGGGAGTATTTAAAAAATAGATTCTACTTTTCACAAAGTTAATTTTTTTCTCAGTCGTTTCACTCCACTCTCTATTTTTTATTATTATTGCTGCACTTATCTACCCTAACACTGCTTAGCCACTACACTTCTCTGCCCTAGTACTACTCAGTGTTGCACTTCTATGCCCTACCACTGCTTAGCCACTACACTTATTTACCCCAGCACTTCTCAATAAATGGACTTAGTTACCCTAGAATTGCTTAACAATTGCAATTCTCTTTCCTAGTACTGCTTAGTTGTTGCACTTTGTTGCTTTAGCACTACTCAGCCACTACACTTCATTGCATTTTTTTTTAAGATGTTGCACTCCACTTTCTATTTGTATTGCCAAACCACTACACTTCTCTACCTTAGCATTTCTCAACCGCTATACTTCTTTGCCCTAGTGTTGCTTAGTCGTTGTACTTCTCTACCCTAGAAATATTCAGCCACTACACTTTGCTACCCTAGAACTTCTTAACCATTGCACTTATCTACCCTAAAACTACTCAGTTGCTGCACTTCTTTGCCCTACCACTGCTCAACCACTACACTTCTCTACCATCATGAAAGAACCACTTTAATTGCACTATCTTGCACCCTATTTTCTTAAGATTCTATTACTTGAATCCATAATTTTCATAATAGGACTATTAATTATCATTATAGCATAATAAAAATAGCAAACAAGTAATAACATTCATACATCTATAGCTTCAGCTTACTAGATGTGAAAGTAAGGATTCCTTTCTCTTTATTGCAAAAACTACTACCTAGTTTGTCAATGTTAAGATGCTTAAATACCTTTGGGATGTCCCAAAAAAATTTCTCAACATATCAAAATGTTTCTTCAAATGAAGCTTTGAATCTCACGTGTTCACTTCTCAAAAGTGGTACTTCATCCCTAACATGTTTAAAGTGATTGGTAAGATTAAAAATTATGGTATGCATTTGCTTTAGAAGGATGTTTTGGATATTTTTTTATATCTCCTTTTGGTGTCCTCTAGTTCCTCCAACCATTGATATATGAGTTGAACCACTCTAATTGAACCACTCTCATTGAATTACTACTTTTAGTACTAAAGCCAAAACAAAAGTGTTTGGGTGTTATATATCAAAATGATCAGCTCAAAAAGATAATCGTAATGGACTATGTCCCATAATGATATTTTTTGGAACCCTTAAAAAAAGTGCATAGATGCTATATACCAAATTTATCAACTCAATGAAATGGGCATAATGAGTTATATACTAGAACACTATTTTTTGGCACCCCAAACATTTGTTTTAGGGGAGTTGTCTTCAAGTGTTGTCAAATTTTCTCTTGAAATCTTTGTTCACTCAGAAAATTAGTTTTTTATTGTACAACTCCTTATAAGACTACACTATCTATTACTGATACTATTCTATCAGATATTGTTTTGTCATTGACACTGTAAGCTCATTGTTTTATTAATTATTTGAGCTAATTTTTTCACTCATAAATTCCCTACCTATTATGATTTCTAAATGTCATAGGCAACTATTACTAATGTCAAAAAAATCTATCCTAAATGTTACTAACTTTGATTGAATTCATTTCCAACTACTACTAACTATTCTTGACAAAACCTATCTTGATTTTTATGTTCATCATCAAATTATTTCATCTATTTCATGAAGTAATTCTAGGAAAGTGAAGTGTTCTCAGTATGCTCAAATTTTGTGGTAGATTTTTTGGTTGTAATTTTAACATTAAAAAAAGGGTACTTTAATCCAAGGTGTATGTACTACCCATGTACCATTTTGTATACCATAGTGACGAACAATAGTTCTCAAAACAATATTTTAGGCCATTACTTAAGGAGGATTCCATACATACCCTTGAGCACACTATCCATATCTTTCTGATAGTATAGGAGGGTAATATTTTTTGATGTTATGTCATATGTACTATGAATAATACAAGGTCAAAAATATTCATAGTGCTAAAAGATTCTCCTAAACCTATAGGGTCTCTTGATATACACAAAGATATGTAGGAGCTTAATTTCATATACAGTTGTTTTATGAGACTTAAGTATTACAGCTTGATCACCCGTCATTTCACTAGATGTTTTATGGGAAATATAGCTTATTCAATAATGATAACTCCTCTATGATATTTTAAACCCCCAATACAAGGTTTTAAACCTAATAAACTAATGCAAAATAAGTTTTTTGTTTTTGTTGTTGTAAAAAAGTAGATATAAAATGAAAACATGGGAAATTTATACCTAGTAGTTAAAATGGTAAGGCAAAAACTATCACAATTGTAATGGAACATGATATTGGAAAGTTCTATAATACCACTTGTTAGGAATGTTCTCATAAAAATTAGCACATTCACATAAATATTGTAAATAAAGTCGAAATTCATGAAATAATGAAATATTGCAATATGACATGTAAATGTAAAAATATATAAATCTCACAAATCACAACATGGAGTTGTATGACTCTTAGAGGGGGCAACCTCCTTCAATACTTTCATTCAATTGTGCAAAAGGATACATTCGTTTATGGCCCCTTATATTTTAAAGATACACTTCATGCAACCTTGACCTAATGCTCAAGAGTTGGCTTACATGCAAAGTACCACTCAAGCTAAAATATTATATCAAACATTAGTTACCTTCTTGATAATGATTACATGAAATGACCCCACTTATCTAGGCACCTCAATTACCACATATCATTACAAAATATTACAAAATAGAATTATAAAGCGGTCCCCATGTTTGAAAGGGGTAGTTACATAATAATAATATGAGAATTACAAATTAATGTTAGGATGCGAACCTAACATAGTACATAATATTTTGTAATTTCTTTTCTTTAACACCTAACATGAATGATGGTCATCTATTTTGGGGCTTAACTAGCAAATTGCATAAAAAAAATTTAGGTCATTTTATGTAATTTAGGGTTAATTTCTTCTTACATGAGAAAACTATCATCGAATCATCCTAATATTAATTTCCTAAAATTTCCAATCACTTACAAAATCATAAAATTAACACTAACATTCAATTATTATATTAAAGCAATTGTGATATAACTATCAACCACAAAGTCATTGCACATGATCTATTTCCCCCCTTGAAATGCTTCTTTGTCATTTTTCCCCTTCTCCCATGATTATCTTAGCGTATTCATGTTTCATCAAGAATGTTCTTTTTCCCTCTAAAAATCGAGGGGGCACCTTGGTATGGGGGCACAAGTACAATTGATGTAGTCTAGAAAGGGTGATTTTTCATGTCACTCACAACAGGATGATTTTTGCACAATACCTTTACCTCAGCTTAAGAATCACTAAGAAGTGTTTCTCCCTCAAAAGTGGGGGTATCCACTAATATTTTTAACGTATTTATTGTGCAATAAATGCATCAGGGATATAAATGTAGACACCTAAATTTGGTACATATTTAACCCTTATACACTAGCCTCCTAGTTCACCTCCCTCATGTCTAAATATGAAGTGTCATATCTAGATGTTATTATCTAAAAATAAATACTTTTTTTGAAATAGACCCAAAAAGAGCTTTCTAATGAGTATAAACATGCCTATATTCTTGTAATGGTCGACACTATTACAAGTTCCATTCGCAATGCTCATAGGCTAAGACTTAGCAATGTGGATCCCTCATATCTACATCTTCAACTAGTTAATTTGACATCGATCAATAGTAGATCATCGTATAATCACTAGATAACATATGTGACCTCTCACTTCTTTTAACCTCAATAAAAATTCTAAATTCAAAATACATTAAAACAAAATTAAATTGAATACTAAAATCTTGCACATAAAACTAAAAGTAAAATTAACATTTACAAAATTAAGTTTAATAATAATTAAAGATAAATTTAATGGTAAGTATGTAGCCGAGTTGGTGTGAGGTGGTCAATTGAGGAACATGATTCGTACGATACAAATCCATGTAACTACGATTCAAATCACACGGGTTTACCATAAACCCTTTTTTTTCCTTAGGGCTAGATGGATTGGTAATACGTTGGGCACTTAATAAGAAGAGACCTAGGTTCAAACCTTGGGGCATGCCCAATCAAGGTAAAGGTATTAGTCTGATGCACCAACTTGATGATGGTGGTGCCAACACCAAGCCATCGATGGTTTCCCTTACCCCGGGTCATGTTTACTGAGGTGAGATAGGGGTTATAGTGGTAGCACCATGATTTGAGGCTACAATAAGAGGTAATGCAACTTGACCATATCACCAGTTGTTAAAAAGAAAGGTAGTTATCAATTCCTCTATGTATCAAAAAAATAATTAAAAATAAATTTAAGCAATTAAAATTAAATTAAAAGTAAATTTAATCAATATCTATAATGAAATTAAAAGAAAAACAAAAGTAAAAATAAAAACTAATTTAACAACTTAAAATCAAATTAAAAACTTAAAACTATAAAATTAAAACCGCAATCCCATGTTTAAGGCATTGTCTACTGTAAAATAGTGTGTGTGGTGACTAAAAGCTGCAAGAATTCCTCCACAGCATGTCGACGCACCTTCTTTCATCTATTTTAAAGCCTTTTGTTATTTCTTACATATTTATTCAGACCCTTTTGTATTCATATGCACAGGATTGGAACCAAAGAGATTTTCATCGTATAATTTCAAATTCTCCATAATGGATGATGATAGCCATAACACAATAGCTCTAAGGTGATGTTATTAGAATCTAAGTCTTCAAATTTTTTTACTTTTTGTTACCTCCCAGATGTTCGTAAAAATCTTGTTTGGAATGTCAAGTGTGTTGCAAACTATTTGTGGATTCTCTTGGGAGCCAAGCCTGAAAAAGCTGCATGATTTTTTACTACATATTAATCAACCTCTTCCTTTCCATGGTGATATTTGCACTGATTCATGCACACACTAACTATATTTTGCCATGCAGTATCTGAAAACATTTGAATAACCAATAATCAATTCAATCTGTTTGAAGACATAATATTGCTTCACAAGCTTAAGCCATCCATTGTTTAGTAGACTCAAAATTTGATTACATGGACCACCTCATAAGGATGATTTTGTGTTTTATTAATCCAACAAGATATTCTCTCATGCTAGGAATATGTGGGGATTCAGATAGAGTCTAGTTGTTTAAATAAATAGTTAGATTACAAACAAGAAGAAGGCGCTGCAGAATGTGCAACAATAAATAAATAAAATTAATTTACAATTTAAGTAAAAACTAATTTAAAATTAACATAAATCAAATGTAAATATAAAATATAAATTTGATTCTTTTTAGCCTTGAATCAACTATCATTCACTGACATATCAATTTCAAATGAGTCATTTCGCATTTAATATCCTCCTTGGTCAAGTCTCCCAGATTGCATGCAGACATATATTTGACCACGCACCTCTAGTATTTGTTCACTAATGAAATGTATTAACCAATTGTTTATCTATTCATCAATGACCTTAATTGCCCAACCAAACATGCTTAGTATTCAATTGATAAATTGAATCAAGTAGCGCTTTCTTAGCACAACTCGAATTGGCCATCCACACACGTTTGAGTCATATGCATTGGTTGAGTCAAATCACAACCTACTCTCCTGAGCTAACTAGTCTTGCCTAGTCTCTGGAATATTCCTCCTAAAATTGTCACTGTTCACCTCTAAATCCCTCGCTTGAGGTAGGTACAACACAATTAGAAGTATTATGATATCAAAATTCTATTCAATTTTCTACACAAGAAAGTCTTGATCACTGACCAACTCTTTTTTTATTATGATTTCTAAATATTATAGCCAACTATTACTAATATCAACATATTTTATCTTAACGGTGTTGGTCACAAATCTGCCTAAGTACAATATTTCATCACTTGTGCACCCTAGACTCGACCAACATTGAAAGGTCGAAGGAAAAATAAAATTCCTTCGAACCGATCTCCAGAGAGGGCTGGCTCCCTTACTAAATTTTGCACTGTTTGAAGACTAGGGATGTAGGAAAGAAATTAAAAAATAACTGAAAGAAAGGGAAATATAGCCACAGGTCGAAGTGTAGAATTTAGGGCAGACTAATAGCAAAAATTCCACCAAGTTTTATAATAGCATATAATAAAAGGAAAGCAATAGAATTTAACTCACACCTTTGTAGAGATAACCCTTGGATCACATTTCAAAATCTACTCACTAACCGACAACGTTTGAATTCAGAATGCAGAATTCAAACTTAATAGCAAGAGCATGAGAATAAATAGAAATGATTTAAAAAAAAGAAGGAAATCACACACATAAGAATGCTTGCAAATTTCAAAAGCCAAGTCTCTTCTATTGATGTAGAGAACTTAGAGAGTTTTCTTGCAAAATATCTAACCTCTCTTTACAATAAGAATTTGATTAGTATCTATAGAGGTTTTTGCATCTTTCATTAAATACATGTGGAGGCAAAGTGTCAGCAACTCAGCCACCAATAGCAACAACTTTATCCTCGACCACAACAATGAACCAATGAGCAAACGCCAAATAAAATAACTGATGATTTTATCACATGGCATATCAATCTTCAGCACAAATCATCGGTCTAGTTTCAATCTCCATGGTGGCGCCTTGGAAATGCATGCCCATGAAGTTGTCGATGCCTTGAAAATGAACAATATTTCACTGGAATCAAGAGCACATGCTTAAACTTGGTAGCTTCAGTGATCATATCACCTCAAAAATTATCTTTATCAATAATTACATCCATAGGAAAAAGTGTTCAATGTGTGAAAACACTTAAAAAAGAAAAAACTTTTTTCAATGTGGCACCAATGATTACAATGAAATGTCAATGTGGCACACTACAACAAAATTCTAATGTGGCAAAATTGCCAACATTTCTGGCAGCTCACGGGGTATTCATCTCGCCTAAATGTAATCGATTCTAGGCCTTTATTCATTGGGTACAAAGTTCCCACTTGCAGCTGCATCTAATGGTTAGCTACTTGTATTAGCTTCATCTTGCTTTTTGAGATGTGTTGCGATGGATTCATATATCACAATTGCTTCAGCCCATCCATCTATGGTAATCGCCTCCCGAGCTTTGATAGTACCCACAAGATATTGAAAAGTCTTAACCTTTTATATATCAAGATGTTTGGCCCTTTGACTGAGCTCCAATAATCCAGATTCAATGCGAATGAACTTTCTCATTAATGGTAACACATGCTATTCGATGATGGGTTCCTCCAAATTATCAATATCTAAAGTATCCATCATGAAAATAGCCCATAATGTATCCAGGTCTTTCTTTGCTAGAATATTTCCTTGATCATCAACAAAACTAGGAAAACCATTATCTGCAAGTGTTTCAAAATAAACCAATGAAATACATCTTTCATGCTCAAAGGTCTCTTGCAATTGACGAGCTTCTTTAATCAGATTCATATTGGAGAAATAACTATGTAATGTGATTTTAGCACTCGCCCAAGCATGGGCTATATCACTCATTGGATGCATCTTGAGATTTATTTGAGTCATTGCTTGGATCTTCATGGCCATTTCCAATTTTGGCTCTAAATATTGCTCCATGCTGTCTATTATAAGTCCACCATATGAAACAACTTCCTGAACATCCTGAAGGAACAAGAGCACTAATGTAGCCTTGGTCGTCATTTTCTTACAATTAGTCAACATCTGACTATGAGCTTCCTTAATCTTGTCCTTGGTGAGGGACACATAGTGCATTGATTTTGTTGCCAATTGATTCTGCAAGTTCTGAAGATGATTCTACAAAGCTTGAATTTTTAGTTGTGCTTCCTGCTCGACTGCCTGAAACTATGTAGCTATCTGCTTGCTCTCCGCTATGTCACTTTCCAAATGCATCACCTGTTGCTGCCACTGTTGAGATTCAAATTATGCTGCATCAAATTTAGCCTGTTGTTACTCTAAGGCTTCCTCAATACTAGTGGCTTCTCCATGGCAAAAATTGGGGAAGAGAGAAAAATAGCTTGTTGGGGATTGGATTCAACCACAGGAATGGAAGTGGATGGGAACTCAGCTACGCTTACTCGAAGAGGTGCTTGTGTGCTTATGGAAGGATGTGAAGGTATGGAAGATGAAACATATGGTAATGGAAGGGCAAATGGATTTGGGGCAGATGCAAATGAACTAAAGGCAAGAGAAAAGGATGGAATGGGTGAAACTAAAGAAGCACTAGTGACCTATGACTGTGGGATAGAAGTGGGAATGGGAGAGGTGGATGTGATGGGAGGTGAAGTAGACATAGAAACTATGGATGAAAAAATAGTGATCACTAAATGCTTATTAATGAGAGAAGAAGGAAAATGCATACCTATGGGCTCCTCTCCTTTTGTGCTTATGATCATTTGAGCCGATGGTAAACATTGTTGTATCACAATATTTTCTTCTCCTTTAGATTGTTCCTTCCCCATGTTCAGATCAACCGATGTCACCATTGAATCAAAGTGTGTTGGCTCAATTTCTTGTGATGAAGACTATTTGATGCTCAACATAGAATGTGCTCCACTCCTAGGCTTCTTCGCTATGTGAGGGAAAGGAATTTACATGGCTACACTCCTTTTATTTTGTAGAAATTGCTCTTGCTCTTCTTATTCAATAACAATCCTCTCTTGTTCCAATACCTCCACTTGTCTGATCATTTATTGTTCTTTACCTAGACTACTAATACTTTTGGGCACCAAATCAGCAAAGGAGAGGAGCTGATACTTATCATAATTATCATCATAAATATTTGAAAAATAGTCATCTATAGCCATTGAATATTTTTTTTTGAGCTTATTTTTATGAACTCTCACGATCCACCAATTGGCAATCTTTTCATTATATCAATCAAGCAATTTGGTCTTCATTTGATCAAACAAACCTTCATGAGGAACCTGTTCAGAGTGATTGGCATGATCATATTCAACCTCCATTTCATAAAAATCATGCCAAGGAGGAAATGACATCATCTTCTCTACATGCCATTCAATGTCATGCCCTTCAAAATTGTTCCTTTGTTGCACAATATCTTCTCTGGGGCAACAATGAAATGTTTTTGCCTTAATGAAACTGGAAAAAATACCCAAAGGATCATACTTCCATCGTTGGGGGAGCTCAACCAATCCATGATCATAGAGTGTCTTAGCAATCAGTTCATTCTGCCCACATTGAGTAACTGTGATATCACCAAACTTGAAAGGCATAACACATGTAATTTTTTTTCTATTACCTAACCCATAGGTATCATTTATAAAATCACTTTGTCGGGCTACTTCCAAGGAAAAAATATGTTCAGTTGTAAAATATGGTAGCAAAAAGGTTTACCAGTAAAACCATACACTCTAACTACCACGCCTTGGGTTAGTAAGAAAACATCAATTTTTTTCTGATCAACCACTTCTACTTGTAGGGCCCGAGGCACTCTATTGCATACTCCATACATTATCTCCAAAGTAGATCCTAAAAACATTCTGTTGAAGTTATAATAGGACTCGTTCTTGGACAAACTCTGAGTCCATGAGTATATTGGTAATGCTTTTCCTACTTCATCTGTCTTATTTATTGCTACAAAAGCAAAAAAAGAGTGCATATGGTAGAAAAAATACCATGTCAAGAGGGAACAATGACTAAAGGTAAGATCTTCTCCATTTTGTACATTTCTCAATTGTGAATGTATCCTCATTTCTAATAAACTTGCCCAATCAAAGAAAATTGAATTTGGAGTTGCTGTCGCGGCAGTTGGAACATAAAACCTTGGCTGTGAAATGAATTGCACCAACAATGCTTACCACTTTTGTACTAGAAAATTTGAAGATAATCTTGTTAGCCATGCTATCATTGAATACAAATCTGGGTTCTTGAAACTTTCCAATGGTGTCGGTATTTCTGGCAACTCTCCCAAATGTGGGGTCTTTAACAACTCTCTCTCCATGAACTGCCGCATCTGAATGGTAGGTTGATACCTCTCCTCCTCCTCCTTAAAACTAAATTTTTTTAATGTAGCATAAGATGAATGTTGTGCACCACAAGCAAACACATCCTGTATGGAACTAGCCAAGATACTAAACAATACTTCTCCGTGGGTATTTTGGACAGTTTTTGCAGTAGTGTTGTAGCATTTTGCGATTGCCCAGATCAGCTCAGGACATGGATGCACAGGTGTACACAAGTACCAGGAGAGATGAGAATGAAATGCTATAGTATGTGGACTCCCAGCAAACATATGTTGTGCAACAAACTCAGCATCTAGACACAGTATTTCTACTCCCTTGTTGGTGATATTGCAATCTTTAATCTATCCCAAGCGATCATCATAAGGTTTTAGTTCCATATCTTCAACCTTTTCTTCTTGAGATCTTCGCAGCTTCTTCACAATCTCAAACATTTTTTGTACATTCACCTTCTTGGCCTCTGTAGCTTTCCTCCCCATATTCAACTTCCTTTGAATATGCAGCAATGAACAACAAACCCTAGAGCAAAAGGGATTCGCCTTCGATATAGGAACCCTGCAAATGCTTTGATTGAAAACAAAAGGATGGGCCTCCTTTTAATAAATTTCCATACACATCCGTTGTAAAGCTTTCTAATTTCATGGGCACCACATGCATTCCAATGATGCTTTTATTTTTTTATTTTTATGCTTCTTACCACTTCTTGAAATGCGAGAAGTGGTAGTTTTTTTTTTTTAGAAAGTGTAATGAGTGAGCGGAGTGAGAAATGGTAATGAGCAGAATTTACGGATAGTGCAGCACGGAGAAGGGGGGTGCATGGGAAAAAATACGAGCGAAAGGATTTAAATGCATAATGGTTTTTCTTATTTTAGTGTCATTACTTTCTTTTTTTTTTGGAATGGAAGCGGGAAGGATGGAAAAGCGAACGAGGAATGAGCTTTCTAGAAAAGAGAAAAGCGAAGCAGAGGACGGGTTGTTTTTGCTTTTTGAAGAGATTATTTTTTATTTTTATTTTTTTAAAATGGCCGAAATGGTTTATTCGGGGGACGGAATGGGAATTTCGGGACCCAAAATAGTGTTTTCGGGCGTTCGAAATGAGTATTTCGGAAGGATAATGAAGACTGCGGACGGGGAGTGGTGGAAGACATTTATATTGGGAGGTCCGAAAGGGATTTTTTGGGATTGGAAAAATGTTTTCAGGGACCCAAAAAGTCTATTTTGGGGGGAATATGAAGAAATTTCGGGCATGCATGAGCATGTTATTTTTTAATTTTTTAATTTTTATTTTTTAAAAATAATGGAAGGGGAACAGAATGGGAATTTCAGGACCCAAAATAGTGTTTTTGGGGACCCAAAAAGTCTAATTTGGGCGGGAGAAAAATGATCTCGGGAAGCATGCAATTTTTTATTAATTTTAATTTTTTTTTGTTTTTTTTTTTTGGTTGACTAGTCAAAGGGCGAGAGGGAAGGGTTTCGGGATCCCGAGAACACTATTTCGGGATCCAAAAAGGCGTTTCGGGCATGGAGGAACGGGGGGATGGAATGAAGTTTTTATAATATTTTATTTGAAGTCCGAAAAGGGTATTTCGGAGGCCCGAAAAAGGAATTTCGGGTATTTCGGAGGCCCGAAAAAGGAATTTCGGGTTGTCTTTTTTTATTTAAAAAAAAAGGGTTTGGGAGGGAAAATTCAAATTTTGGAATTTGAATTTCGAATGGAGCATGGAGGGAGTGGAGAGTTTTTTTTTTTAAATGTCTTGCATGGGGGAGGTGGGGAAAAAAAACGCAACCAAAAAAAAAAAAAAAAAACAAGGGTTCCAAGGTAAGGCCATGTTTTAGAGCACTAAGCAAGGAAAATGCAAGCCTTTGTTTTTTTTTTTTTTTTACTGATAATAGGCCTTCAAATGAATACCATTAACTAGAATTAACAGTGCATAACCATCCATATCTTGCAAATAAAAAGAATTAACTTGATTGGAACCTGTGATTTGAAATGGACCTTCCCATATTTCCTCGAACTTGTGATGTTTGCTAGGCTTTGATTTCTTTTCATTTCACTTCAATACAATATCGCCAACCTTAAAAGTCCTTTCAGAGACATTTTTACCAAACCATTTCTTTGTCATCTCAGCATGTTCTATAAAAGCCTGGTATGATTTCTCCCGTTCTTCTTCCAACTGTAAAAGTTGAGCTAATCTCATATTCATAGAATCAGATTCATCATCCTCATCATCAATCAAATGCCAAGTCTGGAGGGCCGGTAATTCAATATGAATTGGCAAAACCGCTTCTTTTTTGTATACCAATGAATAAGGGGATGTCTTGATAGATTTTTTCACCGAGATGCGATCAGCCCACAATGCTTGATTCAAAAGTAGGTTCTAGCTCCACTTATTGTCGCCAAGGGTCCTCTTCAAAATTCGAAGCAAATTCTTGTTTGTAGATTCGGCCAAGCCATTCGCCTACGGATAATAATTAGATGAAGTTTTCAAATAAATTCCGTACTTACCTGCAAATTCACTGATTTTGGCACCTATGAAAGGAGTTTCGTTATCTGTTATAATTGCATCTGGAATACCAAAGCGAGTGATCAACCCCTCAAGAAAAGTGATGACCTTGGCTTGATCCACATTTTTAGTTGGAATTGTTTCAGTCCATCTAGTAAAATAGTCGGTTGCAGTCAAGATGTACTTGTGACCAGTAGTTGATTTAGGATCAATGACCCCGATAAAGTCTAGGCCCCATTGCTGAAATGGTACTTCTACTTGAATCGGATGAAGAGGTAATGATGCATTCCTGGTTATACCGATGTATCTTTGACACTTATCACATTTCTGACTAACTTTGAAGGCGTTTGCAAAAATAATAGGCCAAAAATAGCCTGATCGAATAATATTTAATGCCATGGGTCTACCTGCATAATGACCTCTTGATAATCCATAATGGAATTATTCTAAAATTTTCTCCTTCTCTAATTTTTTGACACATCTAAGAAGAACCCCATCAATATTCTTATCAAACAAGCCATTTCGCAGCAAGACATACTTGAGGGATGGCAGTCTAAATCTTCTTCTCTGTGAGGCATTCAGATGTGAAGGATATTTCTTAGAATAAAAATATTCAATCTGCTCCTCTGTCCAATCTTGATCCACTATAGAATGATTGTCAAAATTACAATTATCTACTACATCCTCATACTCATGAATTGTGGATCCAAACGAAGCATTCTTTGCAAGCTCTTGGCACAATGCTCGACCTTGAACAAGTTTGGTTGGTCGGATTTCAACATAAAATTCTTGAATTTTAGAAACCCAGCTAGCTCTCATATCTCCAAGTTCTCCTTGTATGATAAAATTTCAGACATCTGGATGAACAATATAAACTATTATTTTACTCTGTGAAACAAAGTGCCAAAAATTCTTCAGAGACTTCATTACCGCATACACTTGTTCTCAATGAATTTATACTTCTCTTGATGTGGTTGGATGACTTGGTTTAGGAAAGCAATCAGACGTTCATTTTCATCATCTCCCTTTTGTGTAAGCACCGTTGCATAAGCTTCTTGTTCACCAACAAAGATAAAGGATAAAATCCTTGGAATAATCAGGGTTCACTAGGACTGGAGTTTGAGTGATCCTTTCTTTTATCTCCTCAAATGATTGCTTCCTATTCTCGGTCCATTTAAATTCAGCATTTTTCTTTAAAAGCTCTGTCATTGGCATTATTACTTGAGTGAAATCTGCAACAAACTTTTGAACAAAATTAATTTGCCCAAAAAAATATTGCAAATCCTTCTTATTGGCTGGCAATGGAAGCTTCAAAATATCTTGGTCCCTAGCTGGATCAATAGCTAGGCCATTTTCTGAAATTACATGTCCTAGGAGCTTTCCCTCTACAAAAAAAATGACTTTTTTGGATTAATAGATATGCCAAATTCTTGACATTTTTCAAATACCTGCCTTAAATGAGATCCGTGATCCTCCCTATTGTGAGAAAAATAGTCATATCATCCAAATAAATCACAATAATGTGATTTAACAACTCACCAAAAGCCACATCCATTGCCCTTTAAAATGTTGCGCCAGCATTTGAGAGTCCAAACGACATTCACTGGTAAGCAAACGTTCCCCATTTTGTGGTGAACATTGTTTTATGTTGGTCCTCATCCCTGACCCAAATCTGGTTATACCTAGAGAATCCATCCAACAAAGATATTCTCTGAGCTCCCACAACCACATGAATAATCTGGTCAATCTGAGGCAGAGGATAATGATCTTTTAGCGAGGCTTGATTCAAATTTTGAAAATCAACACATAGGTGAATATCTCCATTATTTTTCCATACTGGGACCATATTTGCCACCCAAGTTGAATGCTTTATGGGGTAAATTATTTTAGAATCCAACATTTTAAGACGCTTCACCTTCATCAATACTTCAATCTTGGGATTAACTTGTCTCTGATTTTGTTTGAAGGGTTTCACCCCATCATGCAACTCAATAGTATGTTGTATTACATCTTTGTTATATCCCTTAAAATCATGGTAACTCCAAGCAAATGTGTCAGGAAATTCATGACATAAATCTCTTATTGTTTCTAACTCCTCGGGAGTACAATCCATCCCAATATTTATCAATTTTTGGTGACCCAACTCCAGTTCTGTATACTCCTTATCTACTTTGATCCTATGCTTCTTTGCCCTATCATTTTGATCAAAAAGGATTTCAAGTGTAATCAATCCTTTTGGGATATGATTATTCCTTAGTTGAATAAGCCCTTTGGCTTCCTCCTCATCAAGCGTTCTCTCTTCCACAATACTCGCTTCTCTTATCAAAAAATTTATGATCTGCTCATCACTTTTGAATACTTGCCAATACATGTTCTTGTTCGAGATCGAAGGTCTGTAAACTAACCTTACGGTCTTAGGTTTCCTCACTACATGCTCAATCGAAGAGAAGTTTTCTCCAAGAGATGCTAGAATATTAGCATGCTTATTTAGCTCTCATGAAATGGATTGAATATTCAATGTTGTGAAAGCCTCAAAAAGGTCCCAAAATTTGTTGTGGTATGCCTTGAGATAATGCTGCTTGGAGATGCACTTGTTCATCACTTGATTCACAATCAATTCAGAGTCACCAAAAATCTGCAATTGTTCAATCCCTAATTTTTTTGCCTTATTCAAACCTAGGCACAACGCTTCATACTCAACAGCATTGTTAGTACAACTCCAGGTCAGTCAATATGAATATATTTTCTATAGGCCAAAGGGAGAATAAGAACAATCCTAGCTCCCACACCATTTTTACATCTTGCTCCATCAAAATACAACTTCCATAATTGATCGGGTACAGAGTCTTGATCATCTTGATCAAGAGGCATCTTTATTTCAACCTCTTCAGGCTTTGTAATGGAGTAAGAACCAATTTCAATTTCCATCATGGCATTAAAATCAAGCATTGAAAACTCATCCTCTAAGCGAAGCTCATCCAGGACTTCATCCATCAAATCAAGATTTTTCAATTCTTTAGTTATCATGTTGACAGAATGTGTGGACTTTTCTTCTTCTTCCATCTTATCTATATGAAAAGTAAAAGGATTTTCATTGTAGATCTGGATTCTTCTTCCTTTGAAAGGAATCTCAAAGTGAGAATAATCCAGAGAAAGGTAGCCTCCCAGTTTGGCAGTGAATTCTCTCGATAAACACATACTAAAATATTGTTCCAAATCAACCACAACTACCTCCTAAATTACTGTAATTTGAGGCATACTATGTAGAATAATAGGAATATCCTTGATTACACCCACTATTTTCATGGGAGTCTCATCCAACTACAAGACACCAAGGCTACTTCTTGTATACTCCATACCCATGACTTCACAAAATTCCTTTGGCATGATAGTTGTCGCAGCACCAAAATCAATCATGCAATTGTGCACTATCTGACCCTCCATCTTGAGTGACAAATAAAATGGGGGTGGTCTATTTTTTCTAATGGCTGAATTAGTTAATTTTTGAGAAAAAATCATTTGGGTAGGATTCTTCTCATTATCTTTCATAGACTTCAATGATTCTTGTAACAAATCAACTTTCCCAGGTAATTGTAATGTATCATATAGACTAACCTTGGCTGGAATCTTCTTCAATTCTTCAACAATATTGTATGTAGATGCACCAGAACCCCTATTTTCAACAGTGGCTTCATATTTGCTCTGATATTGCTAAGTGGCTTCTACCCTCAGTATTTTAGTCAAATATGGGTACTTGAGCTTTTCTTTGGCTTGTTCCTCTGTTTCAGCTCTTGCCTATGAAGCTGAGGTTTTTTCTTGCAATATTTCCTTTGCTCATGGTGGCAAAATATATTTTAATATAACAGGTGAATCTAGCTTTGGTATTGAAGCAGAAACTTATTTCTTCTCATTTTGCATCTTCGAATCAGTCGGTACCCTTAATGGTTCCATCTCTACTTGATCTACTGTGACTGGCTTCTTCCTAGTTCTCATGAGAACTAAGACTTGTTCTTCAGATGGAACCATAAAATTATGATCTACCTTAGTAATCATGTTAAATTGTCCTCTAGAAGATCTTACGGCCAATGTTTGTACATAGTTCAAATGAACCATACAAGTCTCCTCACCGTGTGGATCATTACATGTAGAGCACCAATATGTTCTTTCTACAGGACTGGCTTCCTCATGAAGAGAATTTACAAAAACATATTCTAGAAATAATGCAGAAATAATAACTAAGGAAATAATGACACCATTCAATGCACATATAACACACAAGATTTACCCCGGTTCACCCAATTTGGGCTAGTCCAGCAAACAAGAGTCTATCCTCCTTGATATATTATTCTCTCTCTTGTCCCTAAAACGGGACATTACAATAATTATATAAGGAAACTCATACAACCCTAAACCACCAAGTGGTATTAGGGTACCGTGGATACAACACCATGGGCTAAACCACCCACACCCACTAACCACCCACCAACCGTGGGAATCCCGGGGGTCGCTCCAAAAGTAGCGATAAAAGTAGGTGAAAAGTAGCGATAAAAGTAGGTGAAAATTTTGCCGTCGGCTTCACCGGCTTCAATCACTTTCACCGTATCCGAGGGCGTCCCCCTACGCACCCCGAGCCATCACCTATTACGTAATCACCTTTACCATAGTCGAGGGTCCTGGGCCCCCCGACCCCCCTACCCGTCATCTTTTGCGTTGTAGTGCCTGTCGTACAATTCTTTTCCGGCAAAGAATGAGACACATCCAACATTCTCCCACTTGTTGAATACTTTGCCAGACCCATTTCAATTGTACAGAATCTAAACTTTTCAGTGCTTACAACCTTGGTTAAAGCATCTGCAACATTTTCCTTGGTGTCTACCTTTTCCAAGCAACACTTTCTTCTGTTCAAGCATGTCCCTGCAGAAATGGAACTTTGTATCAATGTGCTTCGTTCTTGAATGGTAAGCAGGGTTCTTTGCCAAAAATATGGCACTCTGACTATCACAGTTTATCTTCACAGCTCCTTGAAAGAACCCAATTTTAGCACATAGTCTTTGCAGCCATACAGCTTCCTTACTTGCATCAGTGGCTGCCATATACTCAGCTTTAGTAGTTGAAAGAGCAACAATAGTCTGCCTCTTGCTCATCCAACTAATGGCCCCTCCGAACAAATTGAATACATAAGCACTAGTAGATCTTCTCCTGTCCAGATCTCCAGCCCAATCTGCATCAACAAACCCTTCTATATCCAATTGTCTATTTTCTTTACTCGTACCCTCATAGCAGATTGTAAAATCAGAGGTGCCACGCAAATATCTGAAAACCCTTTTCACAACAGTCCAATGCTCTTTACCAGGTTTAGACATATATCTACTCAAGACTCCCACTGCATGGGCAATGTCTCGCTCTAGTACAAACCATGGCATACATTAAACTACCTACAACATTTGCATAAGGAATATGTGACATTTCCTCTACCTCTTCTATTTTTGGACATTGTTAAGCAGACAATTTTTCACCTAAAGAAATAGGTACCTTCACCGGTTTGCAATCCCGCATATTGAACCTTTTCAACACCTGTCTCAACATACTTTTTCTCGATCCACCCACAAATTTCTATTAGAGCGATCTCTTTTTATTTGCATACCCAATATAAAATTTGTAGGGCCAAGATCCTTCATGTCAAACTGTGATGCCAACTGAGACTTTACTTCCCTGACCAGTTTCTTGCTATTTCCAATTAGTAACATGTCATCAACATAAAGAACTATAATGACAATTACATTACCAATTTTCTTTGAATACACATAAGTGATCAACATTGCTACGAACAAAACCAATTCCTAAAACATAAGTATCAAATTTTTGGTACCACATTCTAGGTGATTGTTTCAGTCCATACAATGATTTCTTTAACTTACATACCAGATCCTCCTTTCCTGCAATAGTGAAACCTTCAGGTCGCCTCATATAGATTTCTTCCTCCAAATCTCCATGAAGGAATGCAGTTTTCACATCCATCTGTTCTATTTCAAGATCAAATGCAGCAGACCACAACTAACATAAATCTAATTGATGTTAGCTTTGCAACGGGAGAAAAACTTCACCATAATCAATTCCTTCAACCTGGGAAAAACCTTTAGCAACCAGGCGAGCTTTATATTTCTCCACTTTACCTTCAGCATTCTGCTTCTTCTTAAAGATCCACTTGCAACCTATTGCTTTCCTACCACTTGGTAATTTCACTAAATCCCATGTTCTGTTCTTTTTCAGGGACATCATTTCCTCATCCATGGCCTCTTCCCAACGGTTTGCCTCTCCAAAATTAACAGCTTCTCTAACTGTTCTAGGATCTTCATCAGTAACAGATAGTACAAAAGAAGTAGGAAAAGCAGATGGACTGTACCTTTCAGGTTGCTTCCTTTCCCGTGTTGATCTCCTTACCACAGGTGTATGAACCTCTTCTTCATCCTCTTCCAGATCCTCACCTGTATGCTCCTCTTCCATATCCTCATCTGTATGCTCCTCTTCCAGATCCTCTACTGTCTGATAGTTTTCCATGAGATCAAATTGGACCGTTCCAGGTTCCTCTTCTCAGAACTACCTTCCTCGGAATCACCGATCATCTCCCTAAACACCACATCTCTACTATACACTGTACTTTTAGTTTTTGGATTCCAAAGCTTATATCCTTTAACACCATCTTTATAACCAATAAAGATACATTTAATAGCCTTATTATCTAGCTTACTTCTTTTCTCCTTTGGAATATGCATGTATGCATCACAACCAAAAACTCTGAGATGTGAAATAGAAGGTTTCTTACCAAATAGAGCTTCAAATGGAGTTTGATCTGGCAATGCTGATGTAGGTGACCGATTTCGCAAGTAGCATGCTGCACTCACTGCTTCTGCCCAGAATTCCTGTGCCAAACCTGCACCACTGAGCATACTTCTAGCCTTCTCCATCACTGATCTGTTCAACCTCTCTGCAACTCCATTCTGTTGAGGTGTATATGGAGTAGTCTTCTGTCTTGCAATACCACATTGCTTACAAAATTTCTCAAATATATTAGAACAATATTCCCCTCCATTATCAGACCTCAACACCTTAATCCTTTTATCAGCTTGATTCTCAACAAGTGCTTTAAATTCCTTAAATTTTTCAAACACTTCATCTTTGCTCTTAAGAAAGTAAATCCATGCATATCTTGAAAAATCATCAACAAAGGAAGCATAATACCATGATTTTCCAAGAGACGGCATAGGAACAGGACCAAAAATATCACTATGGATCAAATCTAGTACCCCACTAGATCTTGTGGCACCAGATGGAAAACTAACCCGATTCTGTTTACCATAAATACAATGTTCACAGAACTCGAAAGACATTGAGTAATTAGGGATACCATGAACCATACCTTTTGTGTACAGGGTACGCAATCCCTTTTCTCCAATATGTCCCATCCTTTGATGCCAGAGTGTTGAGCTTTTATCGTAATCAACCTCAGGACAGCTTGAGCTATTGCACTCATTTGTCATAGTGCTTCCCAATAGCTTATACAATGTTCCAATCCGAACTCCCCTTGCCAACACCATTGATCCACGAACCATTTTGCATGAATCCTTGCCAAAACTGACATTCACTGCTGCATCGGCCATTTTGCTTACCGAAATCAAATTTCTAGCAAGTCCCGAAATATGCATCACACCTGGTAGGGTCTTAACCCTACCATCCCCAAAGCAAAATTTTCACTCTTCCACGACCCATGATTCTCGAGTGGTGAATCATCTCCCAATAGTACCTCCCCTCCATCATATCTTTCATATTCACCGAACCACCCTCTATGAGGAGTCATATGAAAAGAGGCACCAGTATCAATCAACCAATCATTTTTATCTGATCGTGTGGAGCACGATGAGCAGGATGCCAAATATACATCCCCTGCTTCATCAATGGATTTATTCATCTCTGTGGAAGTCGATTCATCAGAATTTTTTCCAGACTCAGCTTTCTTTGATCTGCAATCCTTCTTCATATGACCAGGCTTGCCACAATTCCAACATTTTCTCTCAAACTTCCCCCGAGACTTGGATCTACCTTTAGACTTAGACCTATCACCATATCTAGATTTGTCCTTCTCCTTGGCACGCCCTCTCACTGTTAGGGCTTCCTTAGATGTGCCCTCCATGGCTTTTCTCCTCATATCCTCAGATAATAGAGATGCCACTATATCTTCAAACTTCAATGTGGATGAAGTTGTACTACCAATTGCTACTACTAAGTTATCCCATGAATCTGGTAAAGAGCATAACAAAGTAATGCATTTATCTTCCTCACTCAACTTAATTTCTACAGATGTTAGTTGACTTACCACTGTATTGAATGCATTTTGATGATCTGCAACCGAATCCCCGTCATGCATCCTAAGATTGTACAGTTTCTTTCTCGAGGAATAATTTGTTCACTAGGGACTTCGATTGATACAAAGCCCCTAACCTCTCCCGGAGATCCTTTGTTGTAGCTTCTCCCGAAACATTGATGAGCACCGAATCTGCAAGACACAATCGAATCAGACTCCTTGCTTTTCGATTCATCTTCTCCCAATCTTCATCGAAAGTACCCGTAGGTTTTGTTGTTTCTGAAATAGCAGCCCACTGATCTCTGTCCACGAGCATATCTTCCATCTTTAACTTCCATAGCTCAAAACTTTTGCCGTCAAATTTCTCGATCTCTATCCTTGAATGATTTCCTGACATTTTTCCTTCAAACTCCTTCCGCGTAACTCCCACTCCATAATAGGTTTCCTCTCACTCCTAGAAACCCTAGATCTTCTTCAAATGGATTTAAACCCTAGCAATAAAGGCGTCCCCCTATGGCTAATGACTTGGCTCTGATACCAAATGAAGAGAATTTACAGAAACATATTCTAGAAATAATGCAGAAATAATAACTAAGGAAATAATGACACCATTCAATGCACATATAACACACAAGATTTACCCTGGTTCACCCAATTTGGGCTAGTCCAAAAAACAAGAGTCTATCCTCCTTGATATATTATTCTCTCTCTTGTCCCTAAAACGGGACATTACAATAATTATATAAGGAAACTCATACAACCCTAAACCACCAAGTGGTATTAGGGTACCGTGGATACAACACCATGGGCTAAACCACCCACACCCACTAACCACCCACCAACCGTGGGAATCCCGAGGGTCGCTCCAAAAGTAGCGATAAAAGTAGGTGAAAAGTAGCGATAAAAGTAGGTGAAAATTTTGCCGTCGGCTTCACCGGCTTCAATCACTTTCACCGTATCCGAGGGCGTCCCCCTACGCACCCCGAGCCATCACCTATTACGTAATCACCTTTACCGTAGCCGGGGTCCTTGGGGGCCTCCGGCCCCCGGACCCCCCCTACCCGTCGTCTTTTGCGCTGTAGTGCCTGTCGTACAATTCTTTTCCGGCAAAGAATGAGACACATCCAAAACCTCATTTGTCAACACAGTTGGGTTCTTCTCAGGCACTTTGCTTATTGAAGCCACTTTTTCTCTAGTGATCGATGAAGGTTGAAGTCTCTTGGGTTGGAAATCTCTCTCGGCCTTCTTTCTTTCAATAATTGTGATTTTATTTCCCATTGCTCTTATAGCTAAATTAGCAGATTTTACCTCTTGTAATAGTGTTGTGTAAGGATCAGGATTTGAGTGCGTAGGAGGTGCCGATATAGGTAGAGGTGCTAGCAGTGTAGGCAATGTTGGGAATGAAGTGGGAGCTAGTAATTACGGAATGCTTGGTATAGGAAATTGTGGAATAGTTGGAGCAAGGAGCTAGGGAATTGAAATGGGTGCGATCTGAGGCGCACTTGAGCTCCATGATGGAATAGGATACATGGAAGGCATAGGCTATGAAAATGAACCAGAATACAAATGCTGAGGAAGATCAGGTAAGATAGGCATTTTTACCTTTGGGGGGAGCCTACCTATGGAAATCAATTATGCTTCCACCTTTTACGCTTGTTCGAATAGCTCTAGGAATGTAGTCACATTGGACTGTCGGATAGCCAAGCCAATGTCTGTGTTAAAAGCTCTAAGATAATAGAATGCAGCTTGTTCATGAGTGGGTTGAAGACCTTCAGGAACTCTCTGCCATATTTTGGTAAATCTGACATTGAAGTTTGCTATCTCTTCCTGTGGATGCCTTTGAATTGCATTAAATTGATGCAACAAGGAGAATGTATCAGCTTGTTCATGAAAGTTTTTGATTAAGAACTCTCCTAATTTATCCCATGATGCAATAGTGCTTGGTTGCAACGATCAGTACCAATACAACAATTTCCCTCTCAGTGACAACACCAACAATTTTATCATCATGTCTTCATCCATTATGTCATGGATGGTCGCCAAAGAGGCTACATCTTGAATATGCTCATAAGCAATTTTACCAGTACCATCATAGGTCGGCAAAGCTTTCAAAGCAGCTTGAGGGACTGGATTTTGTGCCTATAAATTCAAGGCTCCCAAAATATTCCATGTCAAGAACTGCCTTGGTGGAGGATTCTGGGCCATTTGGACTGGTGTGTGTGGTTGAGGAGGTGGAAAACTAGTAGCGATACTAGATGAACTTGAAGGAACAGAAAATACACCAGCAATTTATGAGGATGTTGCAGAGGACGTAAGTGGTGGGTAGACCAACTTAGGGTGTCCACTTAATTTTTGGTTGTCAAGTTCCAAAAACTCAACGAGATTTTCAAATTTTTTGGCCTTTGATCTTGTGATCATGAAGTACAACTCTCATTGTCTCCACGTTTGGAGGCTTCTGGGTAGTGTTGAGTTGCCAAATGTTCTAACTATATAGCATGAAGGCGAACATTAAACCTCAATACTATTGAAAGTGAAACTTTTAGGGTCCCACCAGGCATGCCAAAAACTATTTGTCACAAATTTGCCTAAGTACAATATTTCATCACTTGTGCACCCTAGACTCGGCCAACATTGAAAGGCCGAGGGAAAAAGAAAATTCCTTCGAACTGATATCTAGAGAGGGTTGTATCCCTTACTAAATTCTACACTATTTGAAGACTAGGGATGCAGGAAAGAAATTGAAAAATAACTGAAAGAAATGGAAATATAGCCACAAGCCGAATTGTAGAATTTGGGGGCAGACTAACAGCAAAAATTCCACCAAGTTTTATAACAGCATATAATAAAATGAAAGCAGTAGAATTTAACTCACACCTTTGTAGAGATAACCCTCGGATCACATTTTAAAATCTACTCACTAACCAGCAACGTTTGAACTCAAAATGCAGAATTCAAACTTAACAGCAAGAGCATGCGCATAAACATAAATGATTTAAAAAACAAAAAAAGGAAATCACACACATAAGAATGCTTGCAAATTTCAGAATCCAAGTCTCTTCTATTGATGCAGATAACTTAGAGAGTTTTCTTGCAAAATATCTAACCTGTCTTTACAATAAGAATTTGATTAGTATTTATAGAGGTTTTTGCCTCTTTCATTAAATACATGTGGAGGCAAAGTGTCGGCCACTCAGCCACCAATAGCAAAAAATTTCTCCTCGACCACAACAATGAACCAATGAGCAAATGCCAAATAAAATAACTGATGATTTTATCACATGGTATCAAGCTTCAACACAAATCATCGGTCCAGTTTCAATATCCATGATGGCGCCTTGGAAATGCATGCCCATGAAGTGGTCGATGCCTAAAAAATGAACAATATTGCACTGGAATCAAGAGAACATGCTTAAAATTGGTAGCTTCAGCGATCATATCACCTCAAGAATTATCTTTATCAATAATTACATCCATAGGAAAAAGTGTTCAATGTGTGAAAACACTTAAAAAAGAAAAAACACTTTTCAATGTGGCACCAATGATTACAACGAAATGTCAATGTGGCACACTACAATAAAATTCCAATGTGGCAAAAATGCCAAAAAACCATTATCAACTTTGATTGAATTCATTTCCAAATACTACTAATTATTTTTGATAAAACTTATCTTGATTGTTATGTTCATCATCAAATTCTTTCATCTATTTTTATAAAGTAATTCTAGGATAGTGAAGTCTTCTCAGTATGCTCAAATTTTGTGATAGGTTTTTTGGTTGCAAGTTTAACATTCAACAGAAATAGGATAATTTAAGCCAAGGTGTATGTACTACCCATAAGTTGGTTGTTATACCATAGTGATGAACAATAGTACTTAGATCAATATTTTAGGCCACTAATTTAAGAGGATTTTGTGCATACCCTTGAGCACACTACCTATCTTTTTGATAGTATGGAATGGTGATCTTTTTGGATGCTATGTCTCATGTACTATGGAGAATACAATGCTAAAATTATTCCTAGTGCTAAAGGATTCTCTTAAACCTAGGGGGACTATCGATATACACAAAGATATGTAGGAGCTTAATTTCATATACGGGTGTTGTTTGAGGCTTAAGTATTGAAGCCTAATCACCCCTCATTTCACTAGATGCTTTACACGAAATCTAGTTTAGTCAATAACCATAACTCTTCTATGATATTTTAAAACCACCAATACAAGGTTTCTAACTTAATAAACTAATGCAAAAAAGAATTTTTTTTAGTAAAAAAATAGATAAAAAATGAAAACATAAGAAATTTATACCTAGTAGTCAAAATGGTAAGACAAAAACTGTCACAATTGAAATGGAACACGATAAATATTACAAATAAAGCAGAAATTTGTGAAAGAACCAAAATATTGCAATATGAAATGTACATGTAAAAACATATAAATCTCACAAATCACAATATAGAGTCACATGCCTAGGGAGCAATCTCCTTCAATACTTTCATTCAATTGTGCAAAAGGATACATTTGTTTATAGTCCCTTATCTTTTAAAAAATCGTGAACTTAAAAAAAAAACTATTAAAATATGAAAAAGAAGGTTAGATTTATAATACTTTATAACCTTAAAAAATTATTTAACTGCTTGAAAAATAAAACTAAGTACATAGTTATAATTATATATATATATATATAGTTGAACTCTAATTTATTTTATATATATATTAATATTTCTTATATACATTGAAGGTTAAACTCACATTTACATACACAATAAAGTTTTTAAATACTTTATAACATTGTAAAATGAATTCTATTTAACTACTTAAAAATGACTCATATTTAAAAAATAAAAATAAAAATATGAATGGAGTTACTTTCCATGATCAAAGACTTCGTGCAGGCATTGAAATCAAGAGATACAACTTGACAACATGATCTTTTTCATTGTGAGCGAAAGGTTATATATGATCTGTGGTAAAAGTGAAACTTCTTGTATGCATGTATCCTCCCAATTTCATTTGAGGACCAGGCTTTCTTTACGAAGATTCCTTGCAGTAAATTTATTTGCAAATGTCCCTGAGAATATTCAGTCGACACCCTCTAAAAAATTTAAGGGTTTCCCTGCTATAAATCAGGGTTTAGGCTTCTGCAGAGTAAAATTTATGTTTGTGTAACCTCATGTTTGTGTATTGCGTTACATCAACCACCCGACTGAGTATATTCGTTGTCCCGGACTGGAAACAGACCTGCTCTCGTGGGTTTGTCGAAGCATTTTTTAACGGATCGTGCAATGTGATTGAATGTGACGCCCTCCCTGCAATATAGAAGCTGCTTCCTATCAATTACTTATTCTAGTGAAGTCCGTCCCAACTTTTCTATTGTTGTTGGTCGTCATATTATAAAAGAAGTTTCAATCCGGTTATCAGAACTAAAATCAAAGATGCTAAATTTAACAACTACGCATAGCAGCTCGGTTCCAATGGAATAGGAAAATGACCAACAAAAATAAATGCAATAAAAGTGAGTTCGTATGGATAAAATTCTTTTTATTTGTGGAATGGATTGCAGGGCAACTCTCCTTAACTATCCTCTACAAATTCTTACAAGTTGAACAGATCTTATTTTTTTTATGAGGAACTTTTTATATACAACATATTCGTAACATGTGAGGGGAGAGATTTGAACCTAAGCCTCTCGGAGAGTTTTAACTACCCACTTGCTCTCCAACTCCCCTATTTCAAAAAAAAAAATAAATAAATAAATATATATATATATATATATATATATATATATATATTTATATTTATTATAACAAACTTAGATAACATTAACATGATTTACTATTCCTCTACCATACTTTAAATTATAATTTAAAAAATAAATAAATGCAAGGTTCATAAAAAATCTATTTTAAATTTTAAATATTTTATACAAATAAAAATTATAAATGATATCTAATTTAATTTAATAAAATCATTTTTATAAATAAAAATTATAAATAATATCTAATTTAATTTAATAAAATCATTTTATAAAAATGAGTTCCTAATATAAACAATTTGAAAATCATATATACTTTTTAAGTTTTTTTTTTAATTTTATTTTTAGTAAGGTTTTTAAAAGTTACTCTTTCCTTTATTACAATAAGTTACATCAATTAATTACATTTAATTATAATATTTTTTTATGTCATATAAATTTAAATCTTGTGAATGTCTCCACCATTAAACTAAGACCTTATTAACCATATATATATTCTCTTAATTAATATATTTTATTAATTTTTTAAAATTGATTATATTATATTATAACCACAAATAATATTATAATTATTTTATATTATAAATATATATTATTTAACAAAATTTAAATTTAAATTTTTTCTTTATAAATTGAAAAATATTACTAATTAAACTAATCCTATTTAATATATCTTTTCTTAATTTTTATAAAACACAGTGAGCTACCATGTGCCTCACTCTAAATAAAAAATAAAATATCATTTCATTATCGAACAAAAGTCAAGTCGACATTCACTAAAAGCTTAAATAGAACCACGTGGCCAGGCCCACCTTCAACTCCCTACAAATATACATCAACCCTCGTAATCAGGTGGTTTAAGTAAGATAATACACACTGTTGAGTTTAGAAAGACTTCAATTCCACTAAACAGCAGCCTAAATGCTTATTTATAGGCCAGATAAACTGTAGCTGTACAAAGGCCACAATAATTTCCTCAGGAAATGGTGCACGGATTGGGATTCTCCTCGTTGTATACATAATAAACTTCGGTGTGAGGCTGCAGAGGGTGGCATCCTGGCCGCGGCATGTCCCATCCGGACGAGCAATCTGAGCAACAACAGGGCTGGGCAGGCTTGCATGGACCATAACTCATAATATATGGAGTAGGAACTGGAATAATACAAGGAGGAGGAGGATCGACGGGTTTCGGCGGCGGAGGGGTAGGTTTAGGCTTATCGTTCTCGTTTTCTTGCCATTCTTTTTTAAAGGATCCTCAACATTCTTCTTTTTGTCTGTCTGTGGTGGCGCCGGCTTTGGCGGGGGACCGACGGAAGTAATGGTGGCGCACTTGAATTTCCTTTTCAGCTGGTTCGCAATGCACACAGGATCCGCATCCCCTTCCACAGTTATTGTCTGCTCCTTCTTATTGTATGAGATCATATCTATTCCTGAAATCAAACAACAACAAAAACAGCCATAATTCTGGAAATTGGCGGACAGGCACTGTACCAAAAGAGACTATATTACATAGTCACAATTGTAAATTAGTATTTGAAACCAAGGAACAAAAGAAAACCTGAAGCACACTAGACAGTCCATTGTAACCAGGAATTGAAGAAGCATGTTTTTACATTGTAACCGAGACAGCCCAGGAGGCAGGAATAAAAATTACCTTCGATTTGCGTAATGGATTGCAGGGCAACTCTCCTGCATTTGTAGCATTCCAGATTCACCTTCACTACCGTCCTCTGCAAATTCCCACATGAACACATTAGATTAAATTTGTCCTTCACAAATGAAAATAAAAAATAATAGAAAGTATCACCGACTTACTGAGGCCATCCTGGTGCTCTCTGCCTCCTTGGGTGTTCCCAGATCTGGGGACGGAGCCTGGATTTAATGTCTCGCTCTCCCGTCAACCCAGAAAACATTTCCGTCAAAGGACACAACAATTCCAAATCCCGTACAGCCACGCCGCCCACGAGCTTCGTCCGGGAGTAGAGGGTATAGTACGTAAATAGCCGATTCAACTAACACTCTGATAAGAATTCCGTATCAAAGGCGAATAAAACAACGAAGTACAGAAAAGCATAGCCCGTTGATCACGTAATGGTTTCTACATTATGACATTTGGCGTGCTGGTTGTTGAAAGTGGCCACAATTATATGGTATCAGGAGTCAGGACCACCTTATTGTGGATCTTCGTGGATCTTCATCAGTTACCAAACTTGTCCCCATTATGTGCGGTTTTTTGTAATTTTAAAATGACAAATTTTACCCTGACATGATAGCCGTGGTCATAATTTTTTAAAGGTTAGCTGTGAATTTCAGCCATATTGAAAACATATGACACGCTATTATGTACGAGAGTTTGTTTTTTTTTTTTAATTTATTTATTAAAAACATGGGAATAGGCAAAGTCTGTCACGCGGTTCCACTTTGATACTTTTTATTTTATTTAAAAAAATTTAAATAAAAAATTTAGAATTGAAACCGCCAACTCATACTTGTGGATATGAAAGTAAATTCCATCGTATTTCGAAACAAATAAAAAATGTTCCATCGACTAAGAAATAATAGAAACCAACTGAGCTACGCTCTAAAGTACACGCAATAAGAAATGGTACAAACCAACTCACGTTGATTAAGATATCGACAGACTAAAGAAGATGAAAACACAGATATAACTTAGAAAGACATCTAACAACTTTAGATAGATTAATTTATACAACTATTTTAAAATAAAAGTTAATTAAATTAAATTAAAATAATGGTTATTAATTATTGAAATAAAGATATAAATATCATATTTTATGTAATTATTTTTAAATAAAAGTTAATGTAATTATCTAAAAGGATAGGTTGATTGGTAGTGGTTTAGACGGAATGTTCCACTTCAATTTCTTAGACAGTTGGGGTCTTGTTGACTTTGTCTTTATGCAACATGTTAGGGTTTATAAAGGTTTTATACGAAAAAAAATTAATGTAACCAAAACAAAATAATGGTGTGAGATAAAGACATAAATTTCACAATTAAAAGAGAAATTGGAGGTGGTTACTTAAACCTTAAATTTTATTCTCATTACAAATAAAGATGAGAAACATGTGATGTTATATTGTCTTACATGTAAAATTGTGTGAGGGACAATATCAACCAAGACCTAGATGCCTAGAATATAATCACATAAACAACATATTTATATTAATAACATTAAAATCAAATATGCATAACAATGTTATTCTTCTGAGTTTGAAAGCAAATCTTCATATCATTTCCTGAATTATAATACATCTTATATTTACAGAAAAATATAGGTGGAGGTAAGTAAGTTGCAATTTCTCACCACTTGTTGACTTTGGCTTGAAGACTTTGTTGTCTTTATAATAAGTAGGGTGGTTGGAAGTTGCAACTTCCAACAACCTATTTGACTTGACTAGAGGCTTGTCTTAACCTAATTTAAGACAACATTATTCTAGCCTAAGCAAGCATTAATAAAAGAGTAATAAAATGCATTAAATAGGAAACACATGAATATTAATTACTCCAACGTCTTCCTTTAAGTGTAGCTTAGGTGGGTGGAATAGGTCTCGATAAATGTAAAGCCATGTTAGGTGCCCATGTATAAAAGGTTCCCTCCTAAGAAGTAGAGAGAGAAGAAAGATAAGACTAGGAAGCACCCCCACAGAAAGAGCCTCTTTTACCCCCAAAAAAGCTTGTAAATGCACATACTTGCTTTGAGTGAAGGGTTTGGTGAAGATGTCTACAACCTGCTTTGATGCCATGTAAGATTTATGAGCAACAAAATCAACAAAGACCTAGATTCCTATAATCTAATCATATAAACAACATAACTACGCTAATGATATTAAAATCAAATATGCATAATAATGTTATTATTTATAGTTTCACACCAAATCTCCATATCATTTCCTAAATTACAATAAGTCAAGCATTAAATGACCATAGTAAGTAATGTGGTTGGAAGTTGTAACTTCCAACCACTTGTTGACTTTGATCTTGAGACTTTGTTGTCTTTACAATAAGTAGGATGGTTGAGAGTTGTAAGTTACAACCACCTATTTGACTTGACTAAAGGCTTGTCTTGACCTAATTTAAGATAATATTGTTCTAACCTAAGCAAGCATTAATAAAGGAGTAAGAAAATGCATAAAATAGGAAATGCATGAATATTAATTACTCCAACACTACATACCAATGTTTAGGAGAGAAGCACTTCTTGCAACATGATAAGTTAAATAAATTATACAAATTATTAAATTTACCATGCATTAGCTAATTATAACTCTTAGTGTAAATTAAGCATAGATACACTAATACATAGCATTTTTTTGACTTTATTTAATTAGATATACCAAACATTATTTTATTACCTCAACACTACCTTGGGATTTGTAAATTTTGAAGGAGCATGAAGTAAAAAAAAAAAGGCAATGGATACCTCATAAAACCTTTCAAAATTTGTTTAAGTCTAGCATACGTATCAATTTGCTTATGAAAGAGGTTGATTGGCTCTAGGGAGTGATCCTCTATTAAGATGAATTGATTATATTATGGAGTGATCCACTCAAAGGCAACTAGCGATTCACTTGTAAAAGTAATAGATTTGTTCACTAACTAGAGAAATTTGATTAACAAGTCATGATGAGGTAAATTTTAAGGTGTAGATCCCAAGAAAATATGTTGAAAGTAATATTTTGGCATGTAATGATACACTAAGTCATTTTGAAAGCCTTTTAAGACTATTAAAGGCATATAACATTTGGTGGTGCATCATTTTTCTAAAGGTTCCCCCAAATATTTACTTTTACTAGAAGTAATTGATTCTCACTACTTGTAACTTAGGGGTATACTCTTACTATAAATAGGAGCCTAGGACTCCATTGTATTCAAATTTTAGCCATGATAATTTAGAGCTATATTCTATGAAACTCACATTATTATTTGACCTCATGAGATTGTAAGAAATTGATAAGTCATATATTCCATTAGCGGCACCACTCTTCTACTTTGCTAAGTGTGAAGTGATTGTGGCTTTGAACTTATATCCCATCTTGTCATTCACTGATCAATTTTATATATAATGTATGGGAGGACATTGATTTTATTTGACTTTGCATATGTTGATTAATCACACACATTCCTTGCTATAGTTTAAACCTATATTTTTTTCAATCACTGGCACCCTTAAACTTTCATGTATTTTTATTTTTG
This sequence comes from Wollemia nobilis, assembly GCA_028583015.1. NCBI lineage: Eukaryota > Viridiplantae > Streptophyta > Pinopsida > Araucariales > Araucariaceae > Wollemia > Wollemia nobilis. Next base: position 2,749,342 of record JAQPPZ010017225.1, on the reverse strand, counting down.
TACTTGAATATTTGCACTACTTATTTTACTTTTATTTGAATAGAATTTACCATAGGTTAGCATAGGAATCCTCTATGAGGATAGTAAAGAGTTGGTCTAAATATAAAGGTTGTAAGAATTCATTGGTAATTCCTTCCAACTTTGTTGAGACTAGCATTAAGGCACATATATTAAATTAGAAGCCAAATAATTCTCTAGATCAATATATTTTTTGGTATGCCTAATGGGACAAACCCTCATTATCTTTAAATTTCATTAAATTTTTCAATTTTCACTCTAAATTTGTAGTCATCACAAATGAAGTGATTGGCTCAAATTTGAGATAAAACTTTACTAAGTCTAGTTTTACGAATTTATTCATTCTATTTGGGCAAAACATATAAAAACACTCTAATTCAATTTTGTGAGTGATTTGATTTATTTTTTTAGCAATTCATTCTAAAATTATTGCACTTTCACTAGCTAAATTTACAACAATTGGCCATAAGGACTTGTTGAGTGGTATTTTCACCCAGTCGTGAAAGTACACTCTCCTTTAGGATTTGGGTTCCAAATCCCCTCTTGCAAAGAAGTCAAACAAACAACTTCTCCAAGGTCTCCGTTGTATTAGCATTTGCAACTGTGTATTAGTAATCTCAAATAAAGATATTCAATTTAAATGCTTGGAACACCTTAGTGATTGCAAGTAACTGTAAACAAGGGGCAATGTTGGTTTATTTCATCATGAAACTTTAGTGATTGTTCATTGTTTTTTTTTTTGGATTTTGAATTTTTTAAATGTTTATTTTAATGCCTAAAAAATAAGTTAAAATTTCTGGAAAAAATAAAATGCAGAAAATGAAAATGAAATGCAGAAAACTGAAAATAAAATGCACTCAGTATGATGCTATCCTGTTTCGACAAAACCGAAGATGTGAGGTCTCCATGCATGCAACCTAACCTATTGGACTTGCAAAACAAGCACAATCCCCATAGACTAAGTGTCTGGTTCCTAGGGTACGAAATAAAATTCAGATTTCAAATATTCGCCTAATGTAACCCAAAAAAAATGGCATTAACATTATCTATAAATTCGAAATCTAAAAAAATGAAAGAATAAACATTAAATCCATAGCATGCAAAGAAAATCTCCTTCTTTCTTGCCCACAAGATGCAAATTTCTGAACACTTCTGCATTAAAAATATGTCATTTTACAATAGCAAAATTTCTGGTTTTCCCAAACCAGTCTGTGGAAGAAAAACAACTCAAACAGGTCCAGAATGGCCTTCTCGCCTTCAACTCTGCAACTCTGCTTGCAGCGGTTTCCACCCCCTTTGGCCTCTTTGAATGGCGTATTTAAACTTCTGAAAAAAATTGCTTCTCCTTCCATGACGGTTCGTTTCGTTTTTGATTCGTTTCACCTTCCCTTGTATGCGTGTGCTTTGGTTTCCATTTTGTGGCCCTTCGCTGCGTTTTCTCCACATGGGCTTGCGTTCGTTTCCCTCCGTGTGTAACGACCATCTTAAATGATTTCAAATCATTAAATTTTTATGTTACTTGCTCTTTGTCTTGTTCCTTCATGCAGGTCCGTTACCTTGGCGAAAATGGAACATGTCGCGATATCACGACACCTTTGCCTCCTTGCTCTCTTTTGTTGCTTTTAGCCATGAAAATGGAACATGTCGCGATATCGCGACACTTTTATGTTATCTTCTTTTTAGCCTGTCGGATATCTGCACTTTTTGACATGTGCGATATCGCGACACTTTTCTCTTTTGGCCGTGAAAATGCAACATGTCGCGATATCGCGACACTTTTCTTTTAAGCTCTGCCTCCTTTTCCTTTTGGTCATGAAAATGCAACATGTCGCGATATCGCGACACTTTTTCTTTGCCAACATGTCGCGATATCGCGACACTTTTCCTCATTTGGCCGTGATAGTGCAACATGTCGTGATATCGTGACACTTTTTCTTTTTGGCCGTGATAACGCAACATGTCGTGATATCGTGACACTTTTTAGTGCAACATGTCGCGATATCGCGACACTTTTTTTGGCCGGATGGTGCAACATGTCGTGATATCGCGACACTTTTCTCTTTTGGCCGCGATGGTGCAACATGTCGCGATATCGCGACACTTTTTCTCCTTTGGCCATGAAACTGCAACATGTCGCGATATCGCGACACTTTTTCTCTTTTGGCCGCGACGGTGCAACATGTCGCGATATCGCGACACTTTTTCTCTTTTGGCCGCGAAACTGCAACATGTCGCGATATCGCGACACTTTTTCTCCTTGTGGTGTTTTGCTTTTTTCCTTGATCTTTAGCCTATGGGCCACTTCAGTCTTCTTGGAACACATGCAAAAAAGGTGGGTCCCCAATTTTGGGGTACGTTGTGGAGCAACCACAACAAATGGCGACTTTGCTGGGAAATGCTCCTGAGCATTTCGGTGAGAACTCAACCTAAAAACACAGACTCAAATACAAGCGTTAGAAAATATCCCAAGAATGAAACTAGATGAGAAATACATGAAGCATTAGAATTATTAAGCATCAGCTCGGTGTGTGCAATGTTCTTCATTCCCTATCGTTTGAAATTGATCAACATTCCATTGTCAGTTTCACTTATGATTCGTATGCAAGGCTATGAATGATTTGTGCTGGATTTGATGTATGACAACTATGTTAGAGATATAACAACCTGCTTTGCAAAGGCTCAAACCTTCTAGTATCATGAACAAACATATTAAAACTGTCAAACCCTCTTAGGACCAAATATATGTATACTCGAATTAATTTACTAGATCCCAAAGTTGGTTATGTGTCACTACCATCTTGAACCCATGTGCAAGTGTAAGTGAAATCAGAGCTTTGGGGAATAGGATTCCCAACCTAAGCGAGATGGGAATTTAACCCTATCCTTACTACTCGATCTGGAGTTCATTACCTCATCTTGAACAAAATGATTTAACCTATTATGGATGAAACTGTCAAGCTAGCCTGTCCGTTTGAGCAATCAGTGGTCTTGTTTTTAGACAAGACATGTTGCCACGCATGAGCATACTCCACTTCCAGCCAGGCGTCTATAGCCCCGGTGGAGATTAACCCCATAATCCATGATTTGGCTCTACTTTTGATTTCTTGGACCTTGGGGATGACTACCCATCCTTGCAAGGGACATGTAGTACGATCCTTCCAATCCAATATTAATAGAGAAATGAAAAAATATTTGCTTTGGAATAAAATAGAAGCTTTGGGGAATCGGATTCTCAACCTAAGCGAGATGAGAATTAGACCCTATCCTTACTACTCCATGAAGGTCAAATCAGAGCTTTGGGGAATTGGATCCTCAACCTAAGTTCGATGAGGATTTAACCCTATCCTTACTACTCTGATTTTAGGCTTTAAGCATTATGGGAGTGGTAAAAACCACTGTTTAAGGATTATGTTGCATGATGGGACAGACACGAAATATTCCTTTCGCCTCACCGTTTCTTCCAAGTATGGTTTTGACCATTTTGCTCAAGATTCTCTTTAATATGCGTAGAACGTGCTTGGTTCAAGATAGTTCGGGCATCAGTTCCCAACCTTAGGATCCTTTTAGTATATGTTATGTAATAACCCTAAGAGGATTCGACACCTTTTCAATGATTGTACATGAAATGAAGATGCAACCGAGATGAAATGTATATGCAATGCGGAATGAAATATGAGATATGAATGCATTGCTCCTTTTGAAATGCGGATGGAGTATATATCACCTACTTTACCATAATGTGAAAAACTTGACAACTTCATGCATCACAAGTTCCAAACGATATTCTTTAATGTGTTTGCGATACTCGTGGAGCTTTCTGCAATACAATTCCGATGTTTCATATTCTCCTAGTCTTAGTCAACATTCATAAGGACCTAAGTTGACAAACCAAAAGTGTCCAAAGGACCAACACACAAAACTTAAAACCAAAATGAAATCCAATCCAAAACCAAAACACGAAAACCAAAAGTATATACAAATGTACAATATAATGCAAGATGGTGCAAAAGTTTGGATTATCATTTTCCCGGATCCCAAACCTGATTGGAATTCTTTAAAAGATGTATGACGTGATACGCATACCAAGTTTTGTAGGAATCCAACAAAAACAAGATCAAACCAAACAAAGAAACAAACTTCCACTTGCCCCTCTCACCATACCAATTTGATTTAGTTTCATTAATAATCCTATGGTGGAGTTTCCAGTTTTCAAATTGATTAGACAATGATTGATATTCAATTACTTTATGTCTATTCTTTAAGATGTCCATTCCGCACTTTGATTCATGGCGTAAAAATAAGCTTTCATTTTCATTCAATAAAGCCATAACATTAATAATATTTGAATCAAACCATTCATTAGGCAAACCTTCATTCGAATTTTGCATGGTGAAACCAAAAAGGTGAGATTTTACCTCTGGCATGTTTTCATTTGACCTTACTTGAAGAGGATTTGAAAATTCCTCTTTTCTCTCATGACATTCATCATCATGTAGCACTTGTTCTTTCTCCATGACTTGTTTATCAAAGGCACCAAACTTAGGTACCCAATTGAAAATATGTCCATCCCTTTCAAACCATAAGTCTTGTCTATCTAGGGGTGGGTTAACTAACACATTTCCGTGATCAATCACTTGGGTTGTTTTGGGTAACGTGAGATTTTCAATTGGATCATCAATGATATCAAACCCAAATGATTTAGGTTTTGTAATTTTCTCATTTTGATCAATCATTGTAGCACAAGTAAGTGGATCAAGATTTTCAATTTCTTTTCCTCCCAAGGAATCTAAAGCAAATGACTCTCCTTCTTGATTCATGGTTGTAGAATCCTTATCATGTTCCAAAATTTGATGAGATTCTAATTCCTCTTCCAAAACTTTCTCAAATTGTACAGGATTTATAGTATCCTCCTGTGAGGAAGCAATTGAGTTATCCTGCATATTAATTGACACAACAAGTTTATTAGAAGATTTAGATTGATAATGTTCTTCCCATTTCTTCCATGAATCATAGTAGTCATCTTCCAAGTTCAAGTCGTGACGCTCAAGTACTTCTTCTTCATCTTCTGATTCATCAACATGTTTCTCATCCCATTCATCTTCACCTTCCTCATTCTCACTCTCTTGACGATATAGAGTTTCCACCACCAAAATGTTGTCCTCTCCTTGTTGATGTTGGGGTGGACCATTATTTGGCACAAGTTCCAAATCATCCACTTGAGCTTGGAGACAATGGGTATACCTAGCCATTTCGGGACAATTCCTTTCATTATGCTCCTTTGTATTATGCAATCTACACCCCTTTTCCCATGCAAAATCAGAAATATTAAGAATGGAACTAGAGTGACTTGGTCCTGTAGAAGTATCTATCTGATTAGCAATAGGGGAAGGCACACCCCCATTGTTTGGCTTCGTATTCCACTGTCTCCCTCTATTGTTGAAATTTTGATTTGGGTGAGGGGCATGGGATTCATACTTCTATTTTTGAACCAAATCATTACTCAATTTGTGAATCATCTTTTTGAGTTCTTCAACCTCTGAATAAATCTCTTTTGGTTGAGCTATGTTATTGCTAGTTCCAATAGGATTTGCGTAATTGGTGAGATCTTGACTTAACATTTGAGTTGGATTTTGAGCCACTTGATTTGCGTAGGGATTCACACTTTGAATCGAAATTGGATTGGGGAAAGGAACTATAGCCTGAGAATTAACCGGATTGGCTCCTTGCATAGTCTGCTGACTATTTTGCAAAAATGAAGGAATGGGGGGAATGGATGTGATTGGTTGAATTGGAATGGGTGCGTAAGCGGGTGTTGATGAATATGGTTGTTGATAAGGCAAAGCATTTATGCCTGATATTTGTGGTGCCATGATCTGATTCATCATAGGAGCTTGACCATATGGACCATATTGTCCTACCATAGGCATCTGGGAAAACCCATAACCCTGTGGTGTCATTTGTTGTTCAATGGTCATAGCTTCATTGTAGGCTAGAGCAAGCGTGGTAACTTGAGGATTTCACCTTGCAAACATTGTCGTCATAGGATCCAATGCCCCAAAATATATTTGCAAAGCTACTACGGGATCAATGGCAAAATGCCGAATTGCTCTATTATAGCACTTCTAAAATCTCTGATTAAAAGTTCGGATTGGCTCACCCCGGCCTCTTTTGCATGTAATGAACTGATTATAGAGGATTGTGGGATCTAATGGTGACCTGAATTGGTTGACAAAAGCATTCTCCATTTGCGTCCATGACGTAATGGAACCAGTAGGTAAACAAATATACCATTCATAAGCCACTTGGTCTAGGCTCATGGGGAAGAGTCTACAAGCCACATCTTCATGTTGGACTTGCAATCTTATCAAAACATCCCTATAGGCCTGAATATGTTCTTCTACGGTCCTTGGGCCATCCGATTTGTATTTGGGCAAAAATCTATCTATATTCCTAGGGATCTCGTGAATATCCCCTACAATATTCAAAGGAATGTTATGGGCTCCGTACCAAGGAGGTGGTGGAGGTTGGGCCATTTGATTCAAAATCGATGATGATAACCCCACAAGAACCTGACAAAACTCTCAGTACCTCAAAGAAAACCTGCGACACACAGAAAATCCTGCAATTAATGAAATTCAAAGAATAACTTCAAAATCAATTCGTTAGTCATGAAAGAAGGAACCTTGACAAAGCAAGTATTCTAAAAATGTAAGTTTCTGATTCACCAGATCGCATATGCGCAAGTGAAGAGCATACTCCTAGTGTTGTAGGCTTTCTGATTCACAAGATCGCATTACGCGCAGGTGAAGAGCATAATACCGACAACAAATACATTTTTAGACAAAATAATTCCTTACAAATTAGCATTAACCAAGAGATGTATCCATTAAAATCGAATGAAAGTAATTGCATGGAGACAACCTCGTTAGTCAAGACCAATTTTTTTTTTTTTAAATCAAATCAAAACACATTATTCCCGTATGAACAATCAAAAGCGTTAGAACAATGCATAGCAATTCATGTCCTCCTTTTAACACTACAAGGTTGTATTATTAAAAGAGGGCTAAAGATAATAATCAATAGGGCATGAAATATTCAAAATTTAAATCCCTATAGCATTTAAATCACACTAAAATAAACCAATTCAGGCCCTCCTTCTAGCGCCAATCTGTTGAGTGGTATTTTCACCCAGTTGTGAAAGTACACTCTCCTTTAGGATTTGGGTTCCAAATCCCCTCTTGCAAAGAAGTTAAACAAACAACTTCTCCAAGGTCTCCGTTGTATTAGCATTTGCATATGTGTATTAGTAATCTCAAATAAAGATAATCAATTTAAATGCTTGGAACACCTTAGTGATTGCAAGTAACTGTAAACAAGGGGCAATGTTGGTTTATTTCATCATGAAACTTTAGTGATTGTTCATTGTTTTTTTTTGGATTTTGGAATTTTTTAAATGTTTATTTTAATGCCTGAAAATAAGTTAAAATTTTTGGAAAAAATAAAATGCAAAAAATGAAAATGAAATGCAAAAAACGAAAATAAAATGCACTCAGTATGATGCTATCCTGTTCCGACAAAACCGAAGATGTGAGGTCTCCATGCATGCAACCTAACCTATTGGACTTGCAAAACAAGCACAATCCCCATAGACTAAGTGTCTGGTTCCTAGGGTACGAAATAAAATTCAGATTTCAAATATTCGCCTAATGTAACCCAAAAAAAATGGCATTAACATTATCTATAAATTCGAAATCTAAAAAATGAAAGAATAAACATTAAATCCATAGCATGCAAAGAAAATCTCCTTCTTTCTTGCCCACAAGATGCAAATTTCTGAAAACTTCTGCATTAAAAATATGTCATTTTACAATAGCAAAATTTCTGGTTTTCCCAAACCAATCCGTGGAAGAAAAACAACTCAAACAGGTCCAGAATGGCCTTCTCGCCTTCAACTCTGCAACTCTGCTTGCAGCAATTTCCGACCCCTTCTGGCCTCTTTGAATGGCGTATTTAAACTTCTGAAAAAATTGCTTCTCCTTCCATGACGGTTCGTTTCATTTTTCGATGGCTGCTCGTTTCACCTTCCCTGTACTTTCACCTTCCCTTGTATGCGTGTGCTTTGGTTTCCATTTTGTGGCCCTTCACTGCGTTTTCTCCACATGGGCTTGCGTCCGTTTCCCTCCGTGTGTAACGACCATCTTAAATGATTTCAAATCATTACGCTTTGTCTTGTTCATTCTTTGCGTCACTATGCAGGTCCGTTACCTTGGCGAAAATGGAACATGTCGCGATATCGCGACACTTTTGCCTCCTTGCTCACTTTTGTTGCTTTTAGCCACGAAAATGGAACATGTCGCGATATCGCGACACTTTTCTTTCTAGTTCTTTCTTTTCTCATTTGGTCGCGAAAATGCAACATGTCGCGATATCGCGACACTTTTTCTCTCTTTGCCGCGAAAACGCAACATGTCACGATATCGCGACACTTTTTCTCTCTTTGCTTGGACCATGAAAATGCAACATGTCGCGATATCGCGACACTTTTTCTTCTTTTGGCCGCGAAAATGCAACATGTCGCGATATCACGACTCTTTTTCTTGTTTGGCCATGAAAATGCAACATGTCGCGATATCGCGACACTTTTTCTTGTTTGGTCACGAAAATGCAACATGTCGCGATATCGCGACACTTTTCTTCTTTTGGCCGTGAAAACGCAACATGTCGCGATATCGCGACACTTTTTCTCTTTGGCCGCGAAAATGCAACATGTCGCGATATCGCGACACTTTTTCTTTTTTCTTCGCGAAAATGCAACATGTCGCGATATCGCGACACTTTTTCTCCTTCTCTTTCTCTTTGCTTTGTGCTAAAATGCAACATGTCACGATATCGCGACACTTTTTCTCTTTTTGGCCGCGAAAGTGCAACATGTCGCGATATCGCGACACTTTTTCTCTTTTGGCCGCGATGGTGCAACATGTCGCGATATCGTGACACCTTTTCTCCTTTGGCCGTGAAACTGCAACATGTCGCGATATCGCGACACTTTTTCTCTTTTGGCCATGACGGTGCAACATGTCGCGATATCGCGACACTTTTTCTCTTTTGGCCGTGAAACTGCAACATGTCGCGATATCGCGACACTTTTTCTCCTTGTGGTGTTTTGCTTTTTTTCTTGATCTTTAGCCTATGGGCCACTTCAGTCTTCTTGGAACACATGCAAAAAAGGTGGGTCCCCAATTTTGGGGTACGTTGTGGAGCAGCCACAACAGGACTTGACTTAGTAGTTTTATTCTAAAAGTAATTTTAAAAATTTATCATTTGTGTTCTTTGTGCTTGATTTTTATAGGTGCTTTCAAGAATTTTAAAATTTGTATAAAGACAATAACTTGAACAACATCAAAGTATTAGCAAACCTTGAATCTGGCCTCAAATATGTATTTTCATAGGAAAAAATATTTAAGAAGTATTCTCAACCATTTTCCAAAATATAAATTTGTAAGTGATTCACTCCAAAGTAAGAAACTTTCTCCAAGTCATATATCATGAGTGATTCAATACAAATCTAAGAATTGTTTCACTAGGAAAGAAAATATTCTTCCTTCCTTCCTCACAAGAAGATTATTCGTTCTAGTTTCAATGTAATTTTATTTTAGCGGTTTGCTTGGATACCATATTTCTAAAAAAAATCTAAGTTCATAATTTATAAACAAATCATTTGAAATCACAAGTTAATTTCTCCATTTGATGGGAAAAACACTTAGTGAATGAAATATTTCTATCATATTTTAATAACAATTTGCTCCAATTTGTGGTCAAGTTGATTCCTAGGCCAACTTTAAAATTTTACAAATTTTAACCCCAAAGCTATGTCTATATAGGTTCATACTTGCAATTTTATGAGTATAGGATCAAAAAATAAAAAATAGAAAATGAACATCACTCAATGTATACCATTCTATATCATCAAAAAAAATAGTGAAAGGGAAAATAAAAGAACAAACGACTACATGGGTGCATATAAATAATAATTTTGAGGAGATTACAGTGTCTAATCCCATTTTGTCAAAAAGCACAAGATCCATGGCCAACATTGTTAGTAAAGGATTCATGCCTTTATAAATTGATTACTTAGGCCAACAAATGAGTTATCATTTTTTTTAGTGAGCCAAATTTTATCCAGTATATGTCCAATATTAACACATACAAACTTCCTTTATGGTATACTTGTCCATTTAAATAACTTTCTAAATAACCCACTTTTTAAAAGAAAATATTATTCTAGTAACATGAATCCACCACCGACCTCTAATACCTAAAATATTCCTCCTACAAATGCTTTTTCATCATAGGGACCACTTGGATCTAGTTTGTCAATATGTCTAATGTTCTATAAAGCCATTCTATAGTTCCTAGTGTAGGATTTTTAGGGCTAAAACAAAACCAAGGCCTTGCTCAAAATACTTAAGAATTGATTGGAAAAATATAGGTATCTTATAGAAACACCTAAGATCTAGCATTACCTTCATCCAATCTATCATAAAAAAATGTGCAAGGTTCATCTCCTCAAAATTATCAAGTTTCACAAGGTCTATATTACCCTCCTTCACAACAAAATATGTAGTCACCTCTAAATCAATACAGGTATATCAAAATACACCAAATTAGCATCCTCTACCTTATTATCCTCCATAACCTTATCATCTATACCGTCCATACCCACGTCATGGTTATGTGATGTATCCTTATCCACCTCCACATTAGGAATATGGCCACCCTCCTCAATAAAATAACTCAATAGAACCTTTCAATCCATAAAATAAAATTCTTGAGTGGATCTACGAAGGGCCATTAAATTTAGTAGTCTATTCTCCCATCCCTCCAACAACTATTAAATAATTACCTACATTTTATGGGAATAGGAATAATATGACACTAGATCATTTCAGCAAATTATCATCACTAAAATTGATCCACTACATCCAAGAGGAAGATATACTAGTTCATTTTCTAATTTACTCTCTTTGAGATAAGTTTGCTTTATTATATAGGAAATTACCAAATAATTTAGTTACAAGTTGGGCATCAATTGTAGAACCCTTCATGTGTAGATTCGGTAGCATGGGAAATGGTTACTATGTCTTGTTTTAATTAAACATAATTTAAATATACTTTTAATAAAACATACATGGATTTAATATTATATTCTTGAGAACATTAAATTTGATCCCATAAAATATTAGGATAAAGGAAGAACATGCATTACCATATTATATCAAGGCTTTACGTTTTGATCTAGCTTTAATGGTATTTAATACTACCTATTGTACATTGGTTGTAGCTTTTTAAGTGGTATCCAAGGGAGATTACATCCTTATTTAAGTAATAAAACTACCTCCGACCCTACCAATGGCCTAAGAAATCCATATCACCCATAACACATCTAAACCTAGTTTTATGACCACCATTTTAACCATTTGTAACCCCTAAGTGTTTTTTTCCACTCCATAACCATATACTATTACCCATCCTAACTAGAGCACATCATCCACTATAGCCTTTCAATCATAACTTCCAACCCTCCTTATTCCATCAAACTCAAAAAATGAGTCAAATAATGATTTTGCAATGAGTGAGATGGTGGAAGTCATTAAAATTTTGATAATAAAAATAATAATGAAAGGAAATAGTGGCAATAATTACAATGTTGTCAATCCTACAAGACCTCATATCTTATAAAAGATCAAGTACCTTAGTAAGATTCTATGAAAGGACTAAATTAGAATCACAAGCATATGTTTAATGCCAATTCAGAATTAAGTTCGCATGGTGTCATTTGTATAATAATAGGCATGATCCCACATAATATGTTGGAGCCATCAAGTTTTTTTACTCTTTAGTATAATCAACAATAATGAGCTCAATAGGCTATCATCCCAGGTCAATTAGTCTCTACAAGTAATAAAATTGCATACATACAATCCCAAATTCAATAGTTAGTACTTACCTTACCCAACCCAAAAAACACTATCCTAGATAATTTTAGCACAAAAGAAACAAATGAATAGTTGGCATTTGAAGAAGATGTCATATGTGTTAATCAACAAGGAGTAGAGACTATGGGTAAGAGAAAATCTTTTGAAAAACAACCAACTACGAATAAAACTAATGAAAATAAATGTAGGATGATGCTTAGGAGAGGGAGTGCATCACTACATTTTAAGGATAAAGGGATAATAATAGCACAATAAGAGAAACATAAATAACAGGATAGTACAAAAATAATTCGATAAATATACCTCAAAAGGAAAGAGGAGAGGCACAAACCAATAGGGATAGACAAATACATAAGGAAAAAGAGTTTGAATTAGATAGAGAAAATGGATATTAACATATAAATATATAGAAATGGAAAGTAATAGAGAAAGAATCTAGTTTCATAAGGAGTCCAAACAATAACTCAAATGCCCTTCTCTCACAAGTGAAGATCATGTGATATCAACAAGTCATTATCATAAATTCATGAAAAGAAGTGAGAGTGCCTCTATGGAATTCAAGTTTAACATTGTAGAGGAAATTAAAAAACACCCACTAAAGTAAATATGCTAAAAGCATTAGATCTATGTGGTCTATGTGATTTATTCTAGGAGGATCTAAAAGAGCAAAATTTGAGTTATGCTTAGGTTAAATAGTCAACAATGATAGTTATGCCTAAATTTGTTTATGAAGAGATGGATTTCTCTTATACCAAAACCTATTCCAATTGGATGGTTTCAACGTTAATGTAGTGGGGCACTCAAATACTTGGTCATTTCTATTGCTAGACACCTGAAGTTTACTACGGTACGAGAGCTAATAATTTTTTACCTTTAGTATGTTTCTATCTAGAGTATGGATACACTAGCTATTAAGGTATGGGTACTTGGCAATGGATTACACCCATATGAACATACATAAGGATGTGAAGATGATCAAGGTAAAAAATAACCCACCTTGTAACTACTTACTATATAAGATATATGAAGAAGGTATTACAAATTGGAATGAGCTCCCAAAGTTCATGGAAGATGATGAGAATCTCAAATATGACCAAAACTTAGAAGTCAAGATGATAATTGATATATTAAAATATAAATATATTTTAGAGGTCAACTTTGAGGAGACTAAACTAGTTAATTATCTCATCATAGAAGCACCATCAAATATCCTAACCTTGAAAATTTGAACAAATAAAAATTGGACATAGTACTTTGATGGTGCCAAAACTAGAAATGGAAAATATGTTGGTGTTTAATTCATTGCATTATAGGATGTACACACTCAGTTTGCATGTATATTACTATTCAATTATATTAATAATGTGGTAGAGTATGAAGAAATTTGCATTGGATTGAAAAAGGCTAAGAAGTTGGGAATTAAATATTTAAGAATATATGGTGACTACAAACTAATTGTAAATTAGGTTAGTTCTTAGTGGACCATAATGAAAAAGCATCTAAAATTCTATAAGTATTGGGTCTAGTATTTTCTAGAATGTTTTTACACATATGAGATTAAAGAAAGTCCTAGATAATTAAATGCCAAGAAAGATGAGTTGGAAGGCATAACAACTAGATTTTTCCCCATTAGTGATATGTGGAATAAACATAAATAATTGAGGTATTCTTCAAACAAGTCATCCTTGATAATTATGATTATTGGAAATCCTTTAACAATGATGAATAGATCATAAAAATCTTGATTAGAGAATCCCAATACATTGAAGAAAAAAATGAATATGGAAATGACATCAAGGATGGGGTGATAAAACTAAATTTAAATTAGTTGTTTAAGGGTTTGATCACTTAGAAATCCTATTTAATCTAGATGATAATACAATAAAAATAAGATTTAAAGTGAAATCCTCCTCATATCATCCTATTAAAGTGGATGAATGGAAGAACCTACTATTAAGAAAGTATTGCAATAAGGAAGAAATGAATATTTTTGAAAAGATATGTGGTAAGTATGAAGACATTATTGCATTTCCATACGATGATCTCAAGATCTATGACTGAAAAATCATATAGCATACCATCATCCATTTGGAGCCTAGTGTTAGACGATTTAGATAGAAGTAGTGATAGATGAACACTAAATTAAGACAATGATGAAAATTGAACTTTTAGAGATTTTGCAATCTGAAATAACATTACTAATAGGTGAATTCATTAAAATACCACTATCCTTTACCTATTGTAGATTAGATTTTGTAAAAGGTAGTTGAATCATGAGTGTTGCCTCTCCTTGATGGTTTCTTATGGTACAATCACATTTGGGTCAAATATGACAATCTACATAAGAAAATATTCACCATGAAATGGAGGAGATTCCTATATAAAAGGATGCCATTTGGTTTATAAGATGTGGAGGCTACTTCCCAAAGGGTGTGGATATAGTGGTTGATGGGCTTATAGGTGTGACAATTCTCATAAACCTTGATGACATAATTGTATATTCTAAATATAGGAGTAAGCACGTTGAGCATATTTAATAAGTCTTCTAGAGGTATAAGAAGCTTGGTATCTCTATCCCAAGAAGCCTATTTTCATGGTCTATGAAGATAAATTGCTAGTCAACAAAGTTTCAAAGGAATGTTTGGCCATAGACCCTAACTAGATAAAGTCCATCCAAGATTTCCCACTATCCTTTTTATTAATGGAATTGTTGGTCTGAAAATATTCCTAGGTAAGGATTATGAACCCTAAGACCTTGATCAACATTGAAATAACTTGAATTTGTGAGGCTTCTAAGATCAATCTCCAAAGTAGGCTAGTTCGTTCAAGTCCTAACTAACCTAGTTCTAAAATATTTGGGTGAAAAGGGTGCTTAAAGAAGCAAAAGAAGCTAAATATAGAACTTATGATGGTGCGGGTTAAGCCACATCAAAAAATATGCAAAGTGAAAAGGATGTGCAAATGGGAAATCAATTGAACCACCTAATAGACCAACCAATTTTTATCAATTACAGAACATTCATTATACATTTTAAAGTCATTGAATTGCAAATTCTAGAACTAGAGAATGAACATATGCGTAAATCCAAAAAACAAAATCAATACTACTAACATTCAACTAGCCAATATTAGAAATAAGAAATCATTCATACATACATGTTCTATAATGAAGTTGAACCAAAAGACGAACAACATTCCCTTTGTATTTCCGAAAATTCAATGTGCTTTCATACATGCAAATTGTAAAATCTTAAGAGTCAACCAGTTAAAATTATTATATTCAAGTATATATAGATTTTTTAGAATAAGTTTCATTATCAGGGCATCATTGCCTTGAGTGTGGATTACATTATGTTAGAAACCCTACCAGCCTATATAGGTTCTCAACAACATGCTTATTGTAATTGACTAGTTATGTCCTACTGAAGTGGTAGAGGTCTACTTCATATGGAGTATTAGTGGCCTTGTTTTTTGCATATGGTTCATTGATATTTCTAACATTCATGTTGGGCCTCCATTTAGCATTAGTACGAGTGCACCAATAGTGAAGTGGTGGTTCATATTCTCTGATAGGTGATCTTTCCTAGATGGAACCAATTATGGTCATTGTCTGCATGGGATTGAACTATTTTTGGATATTAATATCTAAACTATACCTGATCCTACTTGAATGCCAAGTGGTGGGAGCCTTTTTATGGAGGACATGCTCTTTTTCAGATCTTTTATATTTCCAAATTATGTATTTTTGGTACCCAATCGACTATGTCCCTAGTGCAATATATCTAGTAGTTGTTAGACTTGGATGAATTTAACCTATAAATTGTTGGGAAATGGATTTTTGGTACCCCTTTACTACATGGCTAGGTACATCATCTTTGACTGTCTCCATACTTAGATTATTTTTCACCTTATTTTTTGTGTGTCGATGAGTTTCATGTACCATTTTTTTGATGACTCGGATACTTGGTAAAATAAGTTCTTCCATATCTTGAGGGTTGCTCAATGATGGATTATTTACTACTTATACTTGCTTGTCTTGGTGTAAAATTTCTAGCATCTTCATGACTTAGCCAAATTTTGCATCCATATCTACACATGTTGATGGGTGACAAGTTTTTTGTACCCTTGCTTCCTCACTATGGGGGCAAAATGTCCAATGATTTTGGGACTTAGCCAAATTTTATCCTCCTTTGTTCATCTCACTAATGGGTGACAGAGTTGGGGTACATCTTCTACATGGTTTGGTACACATTCTTCAATGGTTCCAACACTTGGTGAATTTTGCTCCTCGTATTCCCTTCCTTCTAATTTTGGGTGATAGACATATGGTATCTCTTTGCTACATGGTTGGGTACATGATATCTGACAGGCTCCATACTTAGAGGAAAATTTTCTTTGTTGTCTACTAGTCGATGGATTTTTGGTACCCATCAACCCCTATCCTTGGTACAAGAATTTTGACAGCTCCCAGACTTAGTAAATTTTTTTACTTTTTTGTATTGCAAGTAATCAACTAACAGATATTTGGTACCCATCCACTACTAGGTTGAGTGCAAAATTTCTAGCAGCTTCGTGACTTAGCCAATTTCTATTCCTTCTCCAAACGAGTGATGGGTTATTTGTACCCTTGCTTCCTCACTATGGGGGTAATATTTTTGGCCATCTTGGGACAACAAAATTTTATCCTTTTTTTAACCCATCTTATTTCCAGATGATAGGATTTGTGTACCTATCCACTGCTCTATTGGGTACATAATTTTTAGTGGGTTCCAAACATGGCCAAATTTTGGCTCCTTTACTCTTGCAATTTCCTAGGTGACAAATATATTGTACCTATCTTCTACTTGGTCCAGTACCATATTTAAATGACTTAGTGACTCAACCAATTTTATATTTGATTTTCATTAGTTGATGGATTGTTTTATACCCATCCATTTCTACTAAGGAGGAAAAACTTATGTTGGTGTCTATACTTCACAATTTTTTGTTTCTTCTATATTTTGTCCAACTTTTGGGTTTTGAGGATTCATCTATAGCATGGCTAGGCCAAAATCATTTGACCTCTCCTACATCTGGTTGTTTGAGCTTTTAATGCCACCTTATTTACTTTACACCAAAGTGCATGTGGGTAATAGTCAAAAGTACCCACATTCTTGGTGACTCATAGGGGATTTTTCTTAATGGAAAATGAGAACTTATATTGAGGGTGGACCAGTACATATTGATTGTATATTGTAGAACAAAAAACATAGGATACTTACATGGGCATATGTAGACCAACAAAAATTAAACACAAAAAGGAGGTAAAAAGGAATTGCACAAGATGTGGATGATGATAAGGATAGGGACACCATTTCTTGGTCAAAACCATGAGAAAAGGGAAACCTATAGCTGCTTGTAGATAGGTAGAAGTATTGCACAATTAGAGATTAAACTAGTGATACAAGAAGTATGCTCCAGGGAAAGGATAGGGATATTATTGCTTTTAAAACATTTGCATAGAGGAGGAAACAAAATACTAATAGTGATGCGCATGATGGAGTTTTTGGTAAATTTTATAAGCAATAACAAAAAGGTAAATGAATAAGATGAAGCATAAAATATGCATTAGGATACCTAGAGAATCGGACACCTCTAGAAAATTCTAACAAATACACAAAAAATGGAGTTTGTGGCCCAATTTATAGGTACAAATATGAATAGAAACTAAAAATATAAAGCAAAAAAGCTATATAGGTATACTTAAAAATAGGGAAACCCCCATGAAATTGCACTTCACTAAGCAAACATGATCACAACTAGTTGTTACTTTAGGTCCAATCTAGATGCCTTAGGAATTCACCATTTTTCTACTTTCTATCCCTTTTATACTTTCCTTTCTTCTTGACCCAGTTGAGAAAGAACTTATCCATTTTGTAGATCCTCACTATCTCCTTCAGGTTCATTTTCAACATTTAGAAGTATTGCTTTGAATTTAGGCAATTATTGCAACCTTATATCTAGGTAAACCTTGAATTTTACCTATGCCATATAATAATTACATCATGACTACTACTTGGATATCTTATGTGAGTTTGGTTCTTTTATATTTTAGTAGATCTTGCCCATAAAATTGGATCTTTGATAGCTGCACTATTTTATACTTTTATTACATCATTCCTCCTAAAAACATGTGTTGTTGTTGCCATCTAGTCTTTCTGTAAGTTATGATTGTGTCACCTCCACTTCTTCTTTCTCTTGATATGATCCATTGGGTTGTGACTCATAATTGTTAAAAGGAAAATAGTGCAACTGTACAAGTGTAAAATTATTTTAGTACCCAAAACTATTATTTTTCCCTCATCATTGTTCATCCTCCCTCTGTAGAGACTACTCTAGATCTTCCTATTGTTATGACTATATCTCTAAGTTCACTTTGGATGATTAAGCCTAATTATGTGTTGAGTTACCAGGATTTGAAATACTTGGCACATTTCATTCCAGCCTTCTAAAGAAGGCACTGGAATCCATTTTAGTTTAGACAAAAAAAAATTTAGTCTGTAGTGGTTCCCATAAGGGGGGTCACTATATTTTAAATTCATTTCATTTTATTTGTCTAGGAGGTGAGAGAGTTTGAAAAATATCATGAAAGCCTGGTATACTACCACTATTTATCATAGTGCCTCAACCTCTCTTTCATCCCAGAGCTACTGATCTAGTAGCTTGGTGAGCTCTTCCTCTGTATAAATAGGCTTGTTGCTACCCTAAAAACCTAGGGAACTAAGAGGTTTGATTTCCATTCTAACTTTGATCATCTCTTCTAATTATTTTATAAGATGAGCAAAGAGTTTTTCACCTCATAGATTAGCTCAATTGCATGATAGATCAGATGAGTTGTAATTTTACACTCTATATATTTGTTATATTATTTTTTAATATGATGGTACTTTTCTCTGCTTCTAAAATTTTTTTTGAATGCATGTGATTCTATGATTTTGGTCATCAAGTCCTTCTTGGCACCACTAAATTATTTTGTAGCCTACCAAGATATTTGGGTAGATTCTTGTACCTTTTCCATGAAAGGAAGGAAAACCTAGTGAGTCACCTCTTTTATCTTTTTCCAGTAATAGCTCTTGATTTTCTTGAATTTATTGAGAATTTTAGGCCATGGGGCTTCTCTCTTTCCTGAGGTAACTCAATATAAACTATAGCTAGCACCTCTTCTCATCGTTGCATGTGAGCTGTAAGATCAAATATTTTTTTACTTTTTTGTTGCATTATCCACTAAATTATTTGCAAATTTTCTTGTAAATCCTTGATTCTCTGATCTTTCATATATAATTCCTTTTCAGAGGGGATTTATCAAGGATTATCTTTAGTTATTTAATTTCATTTTTTAGAGCATCTTGATTTATATTTTCGTTAGCCACCTATATTCTTGGGCTTTAATATTTTCTTGGTGGCCTTTAGGTCCTTATCCATCTTCGTGTCTATAGAAATAAAGTGTTCACCTCAATATTGATAGCTTGGAGTTTTTCTACATCGGATATCTTGGAAATATCTTGGGTTTACGCTTCTAGTTACCAATATTCTGGTCTCATTTTTTAGATTGCCTTCTTGACCTTTGGCTAGGTAGTCACTCTTAATATTTTCCCTTCAATCAGGTCTAGTGTATCATAGGTTAGGGTGACTGCTTCTTCCTCCTTCTCTTGTAGTTGTTTTTAATTTTAATTCATCCATCCATTTTTGTTGGTTATCCTTCATGTTCTAGATATGGAGAACACCTCTAGGAGTGGTTAGTAATGTGTACATAGGTGTAAGTGGGTACTATGACATTGCATTCACTAGAGTGAAACTACCCTATACCTCCTGGTACTTATGGCTCATATATGGAGGGGTGGATGATGGTAGGAGTTCTAGTGGTAATGGGGGAGTGGATGATGGTGCCTACATGTTGACTGATGGAGGCTACGATGGTGTTTTTTGTAGGTTACTTGATGGAGGTTGTGATGATGGTACTTATAGGTTAACTTATGGAGGTTGTGGTGGTGTTTCTAATGGTGGTTGGTACATGGATGAGATAATCTCTAATGAGGAAGAAGATTGAGGGGACTACAAAGAGGGATTAGGCAACATACCTTGTCCTTGTGCTTCTCCATTTGGCTCCTCCAATTGTGCAACTATTGCTTCAACATTTTGAATCTCCCACTATATTTGTTGCCTCTTGAGTATGATCTTTTTTTATTTCTCTTGTAGCCGCTACTTTTTGGCCATAGCTCTTTCTATGTCAGAGCTTCTAGGACTTGGATGATCCTTTAATTTTTTCTATTTTTGGGCCTTATCTAGATAATCCTAGTGACATTAAGGATTGTGCTCTAGAAGTTATAGGAGTACTTTTTATCTTGGTGTATACTATCAGTTGTACCTCTTTAGATTCTATGGCATGTTCTTTAGTAGATTGTTGGACCAGAGATAGGAATTCTTCTTTAGCTTCTACATCATCGATAACAAGGTGGGCTTGTGATTATTTCCAAGTTTCTACCTTCTCATATTCTTCTTCTTCATCTTCATTGAATTTTGGTAGTTTTTTTATATTTGAAATTATTTCCTTCTAATGGTATCTTATCCATCTTATATATTTCTTATCAAACTCTAAGCTAAAATCCTAGTCTAACTTATCATAGAAGGTTTTTTTAATCTAGTCACACTCACATCGTAAGATCCACCACTCATATATTTTGTGCGCTTCCCATTTTTCTCCCTTCTAATTTTTTCAATGAGGCTTGGGCTAATTCATTGGTCTAGATTTCTTTTTGGGTCAAAATCCTGGTTAAATGCATAACAAGCTCTCCATGGTGGCCTTACTTGCATCACCATGAACTTGAATGGTGCCACCTAGTTCTCCACTAAGTTATTGAACATTTTGATATTTGCATTTGATACATGCTCAAATGGAGGCACCTTAATATTTATTTCAAACAACTTCACCTTAAAAATACCATTTGTATCATTGTTCCATATGTGGAGTACTTTTGGTAGCTACAGGGCCACCAACTTCCCTTCTAGGACCTGATATTGATCTTACTCTTATTTTATCATGGTGATGCACTCAAACTTTATGATAAGACTAAAAAGTATAGTCTTCTTGACTCCTAAGCCAAAGTGTTGATCTATCATGTATATATGCCTACAAAAATCTAGCCTAAAAAGCTAGTTTATAATGTATGAGTGTAACAAATATGGATAGCCTGGAAAACCATAGAGCTTGACAATGGTTCCTTCCTCCAGAAAGAACCAATATCCTAGTTCTTATTTTTTTTCCCTCAATATATCTACAATTTTAGGTGTAATACAAGGGTAAATTTTGTAGATTATAGTATGAGATGGTACCAAGGAAAGGACAACTTTTGTAGATTACAATATGAGTTGGTCCCATAAACAACTTGTTAAAATCCAAGTGAACAACTATATCTCAGTACGTGGGTCTAGTCCACCACAGTATGGGCTCTACACTTCTCATACTTTTGTAATTTTATGTTGTGCTATTTTGGGAACATGTAAAATAGCATAAGCTAGGCCATACATGATGGGTACATAAATTCTTTGTAATTTTCAATCTTCATGGAAACCAACTGTTTGTGAACACTCCTTGCTAGAACTTTAATGCAATAAAATATGACTTAGGGATGTACCCCTTGTTTGTCATAGTTATGAACCTCCATGATGGAATTGGCTAATCCAAATTGGTAGGTATATACCAAGGAATATATTATTATCCCTTCCATGATCACCAACATGGACAAAATTGGTTGTGCATAGGGCTAAAATTATACCAGTTTTATTGGCTTTGTCACATAATTGTTCAAAATTTTCTTAATCAGGTCGGTGAACTATTTTTTACTGTTGGCTTACTTAGATATGTTATCTACTCTTATAGCATAATTTTCTTCAGGCTGACCCTTGAGACATCCTCTACTATAAAATATTTAGCTATCAATTTCTTTGACATGGTAAACAATTGTTTAGTCCTTGAGTTGTAGATTGTGGCAATATTTGGGTCATAGTATTTTGCCACTACCTACACCAGTTCTAGGTATGGGTGCATTAGTGTAGGCATGCACATACTTAGCCTTGAGTTCCATGATATACCACCTAGGTATTTTTATGATAATTGACCCCTATCACAAATTATTTTGCTTTGACTTAACTGTAATTATGAGGTCATGTATGTTTTCCATGATATCTTGGAGTTCATTAGATGTATTCTCTATAACTTTACTCTTATTTCCTCAGGACATCTCTATAAACTCTTCTCACTTTTTTACTACTGTTATTCCTTTAGTTTGCAAATATTTTATCTCTCCTTACAACAAGGATTACAATAGGCTTGTAAAGCTTGGGCTTGAGTGGTATTTATAGCATTTAACTACAAGCTTAATGGGCATATGGTTCTTATTTTTTGCATGTAGAAGGATGTGTGTGCTAAGGAAGATCTACTCAAGAGTGGCTACCATTTTAGGGAATTCTGACACATGCTCTTGGGAGGCATAACATCACCCAATTTTTTTTATCATGCTCACAATTTGATGGATCGCATTAGCTTGGTTCATTGTTAGAGGTACCTTTTGCCCAACTGCTTCTGACATCTATATTTATTGTCATGTTAATTGTTATCCTAAGAGAGTATGATCACCTAGGTAAATATTGCTAGGGATTACATACCATTATAACATTAATGACATATGTTTACTTCTACTATATGATTGGATACCTAGGAGGGTTGTATGTGTCTATATCTTGGTGATTATTAAAATAGCAATGATGTGGATTTGTAGCGGTGCTATCAGATAATAATATTTTAAAGATATTATACTTAGGAAATTTTTAACAATTTGCAATCTACTACCTGGGAATTCCTACTGGTATATTTCATAATTTGCTTGCATCCACATTTATCTTCTAGTGGAATCTTGGCATACAAGGATGAATTTTGATAGTCCAAAATCACCAGTAGATTTTTGATCTTGCAGGGAAATTACCGGAGTTATCTTTATGATTGTAGAGAATTTTTACATAAGGCACAATTTTATTTATGCATGTTTCTTGGAGAGGCAAATGTGTTTTGGTATTCTAGTGACAGGTCTTTGGTATACATTCACCTTCTAACCCAAGACAAAGCTTCTGGTATCTTGCACTTGCTATGGGGTGACAAAAATTATGTATGTGTTTAATGCCTAGTGAGGTACTATAAGTTTGACAACTACTGGACCTAGCCAATTTTTTATTGCTGCTACGTGACGGTTTTATTGCACCAAATTGCTAACATTCATGGTACCAAATTTCTGATGGGGACTATAGTTGGTCATATTTTTCTTTAGTTCAAAAATCAGGTGATGGGTTTTTTGGTACCTTTTGCCTTTAATAGGGAACAAAAGTTTGTCAATTCCCAAACCTGGTGAATTTCTAGTCTTTATTGCACTGCAAGCTACTAGTTGACAAAATTTTGGTACCCATCTATTGTTGGGTTGAGTATGAGATTTTCAATGTCATCTTCCATTTCTACTTGGTGATGGATTCTAGGTACCCATATACTACTTAGGTGAGAACAAGAATTTTGATGACTTAATCACTTTTCTTTTTCATTCATCATGCAATTCTAGAACTTGGGTGCCCATCAATTGGAAACATAAAGGTAAACAATTTGGCATTATCCATACTTGCAAGTGGGTGAAGGTCCAAAATCATCCACCATTATTCTTATAACAATTGAGCCTTTCAGTGTAGATACATATATACACATGGCTTATTTATATATGTACAAGTGTGACACCTTCGCTCCTTAGATATAGTGCTTTAAGTACTAACCATTTATCAAAATTGGTAGCACCCAACCATCTAGGTCTCGCAATTCAAATGTATTTATATTCTTTTGTTCAATGAGATATGGCCCAAATAACATAATTTGAATTTTTCATGAGATCTCTAATTATCTCATTCCACATACCATTTTAGCACCAATTCAACCTCGTTGAATGCTTTAGGTATGGATATCTTATCAAACTAGCATTTGATAGTTATCTAGTGATGATATAGGTTATTGCATGTTTGCTCATACTTTTCCTCCAACTAGTTCAATTCTACTATTCTTTTCTCTATCGGTTGAATGTTTTTTGGATATATTTCATTAATAAACATAAGTTCTAGAAGTTCTAGATTGATGGGTAACACCACTTCATTTCCATATACCAAAGCATACGGTGATGTATTCAATGAATTTCTAGATATTATTTTGTTAGCTCACAGTGCTTGATCAAGCAAGAGGTGTCAGCTTCTAGGGTTGCTCTTTTTTTTATTGGTAAAAGACTTTAATTAAAAGTGAGTTTTGAAAGGTCCCCAAAACCTTATTACATCATTGAAAAAAAAATAAGTCCTCAGATCTAGAACACAAAATAGAGGGCGGTCCATGAGGTAAATCGGTCTTACAAAGAAAACAGTCAAACGAGGAGATCTCGTGGGAATGATCCTAAAAAACAAAATGAGGGGTAAGGGTGGGCCCAAAGGTGAGACTCCACAAACTAGAAAATAATAGATAATTTCCATCATCGATGTTAGGAGGATCAACAACCTCCTTGAATATATTCCCAAGGTGTCCATGAAAATCGTCCAACACCTTCATCACCTGGTTATAGAGCATCACACTACCTTGGAAGAGTTGGAGGCCACAGATAAGGTGGCCACTGTGCTAGCAATGTGGCTGAGGTAGAGCTACGCAGAATAGTAGCAGAAGGATCGATACACTCTGACATTTGCTCCTTAGTGGGAATCTTCTCACTAGAATTTCCAAGGGAAGGTGTCTCTATTTTCAACTTCTTTAGGCAAGGGGAGGCATGAAAAAGGAAGGGCTAGGGTTCTATAGAAACTTGGATGAAGATCACTTGACAAGTCTACACTTGAACTCAAACTCACCATACGAAGATTCATCCTTGGTCTCAGACCCAAGCATTTGCTTCAGGTAGCAGGGGATGAAAATTCAATGTCATTATCATCACTAGGGACCTTGTGGATAGGATTTTCATGGTTGTTTCTTTTGATGGGTTCAATAGGGGTGGGATGATTGGGTATGGGATTGGGAGGGATAGGGAAGGTGAAAAGCATAGCTTTCTTGGTGTAAAAATAAAGGGTATATTTATACAAGATAATATGTAGGCCCTAATGGATGGTATGGGAGGATTTTCCACTCTTGACAATTTTGATGGACTACTCAAGGTATCTGTACAAGTAATCAGGGATATTCATCTTTTTAATGCCCCTAATGTGATTCAAGAAGGCCAAATGGAAACTACAGAGGGGGACATCGATTTTTTCAATGGTAAAATACTATAAAATTGGAACCATAACATGGTCCCAAGGGCTAGGAAGGGATGTTCTATCTACTATTGGAAATATGAGCAATTTTTATCGTCATTGATGTCAAAAGGTTGATGTCCAGGTTTCATTGTCATTAATGTCATCAGGTGGTTTTTCCACAAGGCAAGGAAGATGTTTAAAGGAATAGGATATAATAATTATTTTTAAATATTATATACCTAAAAATGCCTAAACATATTAAAGACCCAAGGAAAGGGAAGCAGGTTAAAAGGAAATCCCAAGGAAAGAGAAGCAGTTTAAAAGGAAATAATAATATTATAATATTTAATATTATAATATTTCAAGTTATAGGTTAAGTTGAAGAAAAATTAGGGCCAAGGAGTTATCAAATTACAAGTTCTCAAAAAGACCCAATTGGTAGATTTTGAAGATTATGTTTTAATTTATTTAAATTTAAATATTTTAACCATAGGTTAAAATTTAAATTTAAATAATTAATTAAGGCACCAAAAGTTTAAATAATTAAATTCGAATTAAATCAAATTTCCAAAGACCCCCAACATGTTAGGAGTGCATAACTTATAATATAAAAGGAGGCAAGTTATTTTATAAAAATCATCCATGTGATTTATGCCCAAAGGTCTAAGTGATTCGTGTGTCAAAGTAAAAGAGAATTTCGCATATGTTAAAAGTGTTTTGTGGGCAGAAAGAGGTGTCAAATCGAAGTGGAGCACCAAAATTATCTTGAAGTGCTTGGCAGTGCTGGTGAAATCCAAGGGTTGCATTAGGACGTTCACGAGAGCAAGGTCACGGGTTCGATCCATGCGATCAACTTTTGCAAAGAGGGAAGGCTTGTTTTATTTGCATTGAGTTGGAAGGGAGATAAGACAAAAGGGAATTGTGCACCCTTTTGATTCCATGAGGGCATGTAGCCCAAGTGGTGGATGTGCTTTGCGTGAAGGCGCTTGGTGAGGCAAGGTTGGGTGTTCGAATCTCGCTGAAGGTTTTTGTTGGGAAGAATAAAAGGTATGTGCTTCACATTTTAATTTGCCAAGGTTTTGATAATTCAAAAATTGCATAGTGTTGAAATTAAAAGGTGGTTTATGAGTTGTTGAGGGAGATATAAGGGATTATAAAATTAAAATATTTTATTTTGATTTTGGTGGTTAGAATTTATGAGATAGGAGTAATAAGGTATGCAAGGAACATTATATCTTGTATTTTGAAATAAATCTATATTGTGTTAATTATTTTGAGAGGAGAAATAAGGTGCATAAAGGAATTTATTGTGGAAGTGAATTAATTGAATCTTTGCTAATTAAATTTTGGATATTATAAGGTTTATTTGAGATATAATGTGTATTTGAGATC
The DNA here is from genome assembly GCA_028583015.1 of Wollemia nobilis. Taxonomy (NCBI): domain Eukaryota; kingdom Viridiplantae; phylum Streptophyta; class Pinopsida; order Araucariales; family Araucariaceae; genus Wollemia; species Wollemia nobilis. The sequence goes on along the minus strand of JAQPPZ010017225.1, from coordinate 2,722,610 downwards.
TAATATTTTTGTATGGTGAAATTATTTTGAGGGAAATATTTGAGTGAATATTTTTTATATCTAACTTTGAAATTGGCAAAGAGGTTGATTGTGATTGAGACAGGTTTTGAGGTCAAATATCCATCAAACAAAAGGTATGGGCATATCATCTTTGTGAGTGAAATAATGTTTGATAGAATGTTGTGAGATGCAAATTTGGAGTGAAAAGGATTGTTTGATAAGCATTGTTGAAATGTTTGAGTGAGCCTTCATGTGCATGATTAGGGTTTGTGAAAGAGCATGAGTATCATTGTTATGTGAGATTGTTTGATAAGCATTGTTGGAAATATTTGAGTAAGCTTTCATGTGCATGATTAGGTTTTGTGAAAAGAACATGAGTATCATTGTTATGTGAGATTGAGAACTATATTGAACTAGGATTTGTGAAAGATCATGAGTATCATTGTTATGTGAATTTGGAATCATCTTGAGTTAATATTTGAGTTTCATAGTGAGAGTTATTGGAAGCATTGTGAAACACTTGTTTAGGGTTGGTAAACAAGTTGTGTTTCATTGAGTGATTGGTTGAGTAAAGTTGGATATAAATTATTGATTGAATGCATTGGAGTGATAGTTCAAATTCTATGAAATAAATTGTTCTTTATTCTAAATTTATTTAAAGGAGAGTTTTAAAGTGATTGAGTGTTTTTTGGGTGTGAAACATATTGGGTCTCTAACCATTCTCTATATATTTCTATAATTTAAACAAGATTCTGAGTGAAACTTGTTTGTGTGATTGAAGAGGTTTTCTGAAAGAGATTGAGTTGAGTTGTATATGCAAGTTTTGCAATTGATTTGAATAAGATTTTATGAAAGCTAGTGAGTTGATTTGAGTAAGTCCTAGAGAGGACTTAAGGACAAAGTTAAGCAAGCTTTTATGAAATCTTGTGAGCATATTTGAAGTAAGTCCTAGAGAGGACTTAAGGACAAAGTTTAGCAAGCTTTTGTGAAAGCTTGTGAGTTGATTTGAGTAAGTCCTATAGTGGACTTAAGAATATAGTTGAGGAAGCTTTTGTGAAATATTAAGGATAAATTTGTATGAGATTTTGTGGAAGCTTACAATCATATTTGAGGTAAGTCTTGGTGAAGACTTTTTGAGAATATTGAGCAAGTTCTAGTGAGGACTTGTTGAGAAGATTTGAGGTAAGTCTTGGTGAAGACTTGTTGAGCATATTGAGCAAGTTCTAGTGAGGACTTGTTGAGCATATTGAGCAAGTTCTAGTGAGGACTTGTTGACTAAATTTAAGGTAAGTCTCAGTGAAGACCAGTTGAGCATATTGGGCAAGTTCTTGAGATAACTTGTGGATAGATTTGAGGTAAGTCTTTGAGAAGAATTTAGAGCAGAGTTGATTGATTTATTTGTTAAAACCTTGAGTTAAGGTTTGGGGTAGATCTAGCAGAGTTTATTTGAGATTGGATCAAGCTTTATGTTAAGGCTTGAGGACAGAGTTTGGTGCAGATTTGAGGGTAGATTTGTGCTATATCGAAGGACAGTATTTAGTACATATTTGAGACATAGATTGAGCATATTTGTGCTAGATAGAAGGACAGTATTTAGTGTTGATTTAATACAGATCTGAGAGCAAGCTTTGGAGGTGATAAAATAGAGGACAGTAGTCTCTAGTGGATAGATATCCATTATCCAGGGTAGTGAGGATAGAGGTCTTCTAAGTTAGGATAGGAGTCTTCAGTGGAGAGAGATCCACAAGACAATGCAGTGGAGGTAGTAGTCTTCTAGAGGATCACCAGCTAGATCATAGGAGAAGGAATTATCATGTGTATAGAGATCCATGAACCAGTTGAGGGGCTTGGTGTCTTCTATGGATAGTTATCCACATACGTGATTAGGGGATTGGTTTCACCCTTGGAAAATGGTCCACAAATATTGTATTAGGGAATTATTTCCAAGATATTTGTTGAGAAAATTTTAGTGGAATATTTTCTCCGTGGAGTAGCCCACATTGGGTGAACCACGTTAAATTGGTTTATCTATTGTGTGTGGTTATTTTTGCATTGATTTTATTAATTTTGTTGATATTGCCATTGATATATTGCATAATATTGTTTAGGAAAGAAAATTAAAAAGTGGTCTTATACTGTTCACCCCCCCTTTAAGTATAAGCTTGTGTTCTTCATCTACTCCTCCATTAACCACAACCAGGTCCTTACCTGTAACGATCCAAAATAAAGAAATAATAAAACATAAAAATATAAAAAAAAAAAATTAAAAATAAGGTGAGGGATTTATAAATCCCTAACCAACCTTAGCTCGACTTAATGTTTACACTCCTAATTTTCTCAAGAACTATACCACACTAGATTCCCCTCACACAAGTCCCTTATATGTAGGCATATCTAATGTTATGCATGTAATTCCATCCATATCAACAATATTTGTGAGCTAAACTTACCACCCTCAATCATTAGAAGGTGTAAATGCATCTCCACATTCCACGTAAGCCATTATGTATGGGTATGCTAGGTGCACTACGAGTTAAGTTATCAATCTTATCTCCTGATAAGATATCATAACTCTGGTATGATCTTCTAAACCTAGTTTCCAATCTCCCTAAGGGGGTATCAAGCCCTTAGGTTACCCTCTAATTTCACCTAGAACTTACTACTGATTTTATTACAATTATTTAAATAGAAAAATAAAAGCTAGATCTAGATACTAAATCTAAAAAAACATAAATTATTAAGCAACCACAAATAAATCAAACCATAAAGTAATAAATAAAGGTTAAGCATACAATATAAAGGATTTAAATGAAATTACATTCAATTAAAGGAATACAAAGTACATCAACTGTTATTCATTCATTACATAAGTTTGCATAGTAATTCATACTTTTAGCAATACATTACATCAATTTCATTGGGGAAATTTTCCCACAAATATAATCTATTTTCATAAATAAGTAATATGTAAGGTAAAGAGCAAACTTGTGCGTTGATCCATCTCATGACTTCGGTCCTCCAACTCTTCCATCGATAAAGTGAGGATAGGAGGGTATCAGGACACTCATGGTTCTAGATAGACATGCTTCTAAATGCATCTAATCATTTAAATGCCAAATTGCAACTATACAAATAACCCAAGCAATTCAACTTTCCAAAACATAGTTGATATCATAGAAAATACTCTTTCTATTTCCCCTCTCATCTCCCTATGAGAGTTATTCAACCATGCAACAAGGCCATCTACTAGCTTGCAATAAATTACTCAAATTTTATCCAAAAATTAAAGTCCCATACCTTTAATTCACAAAAACTAGAGCTCTGATACCAAATGTAACGACCCAAAATCAAGAAACAAGAAAACATACAAATATAAAAGAATTAATTTTTTAAACTAAAGTGAGGGATTCGTAAATCCCTAACCAACCTTAGCTTGACTTAATGTTTACACTCCTAAGTTTCTCAATAATTATTCCACACTAGATTCCCCTCATACAAGTCCCTTTTGCGTAGGCATATCTTATGTTATGCATGTAAGTCCATCCATCTCAAAAATATTGGTGAGATAGAATTACCACCTTCAATCATTAGAATGCATACATGCATCTACACACTCCATGCAATCCATTATGCGTGGGTATGCTACGTGGATTGTGAGTTAAGCTATCAATTTTATCTCCTGACAAGATATCTTAACTTTGGTATGATCTTCTAAACCCAGTTTACAATCTCCCTAAGTGAGTCTCAAGTCCTTAGGTCACCCTCTAAGTTCACCTAGAACTTAGTACTGATTTTATTACAATTATTTAAATAGGAAAATAAAAGCTAGATCTAGATACTAAATCTAAAAAAACATAAATCATTAAGCAACCATGGAAAAATCAAACCATAAAGTCATAACTAAAGGTTAAGCATACACTAGAAATGATTTAAATGCAACTAAATTCAACTAAATGAATACAAAGTACATCAACCATTATTCATTCATTATGTAAGTTTGCATAGTAATTCCATACTTTTAGCAATACATTACATCAATTCCATTGGTGAAATCTCCCCATAAATCTAATCTATTTGCATAAATAAGTAAGACATAAGGTAAAGAGAAAACTTGTCCATCGGTCCATATCATGACTTCGGTCCTCCTACTCTTCCATCGATCAAGTGAGGATAGGAGGGGATCAGGACACTCATGGTTCCGGATAGACATGCTTCTAAATGCATTTAATAATTTCAATGCCAAATTGCAACTATACAAATAACCCAATCAATGAAACTTTCCATAACACAATTGATATCATAGAAACTATTCTTTCTATTTTCACTCTCATCTCCCTATGAGAGTTATTCAACCATGCAACAAGGCCATCTGCTAGCTGGCAATAAATTACTCATATTTTATCCAAAAATTAAAGTCCCATACCTTTAATTCACAAAACCAACCATTTTCATATTTATTTAATCCATTAAAGTCATCTACTTTAATCCATAAATAAACCTTTTTATTCATTTCATGAACTAAAGTCCCATACCCTTAATTCACAAAATAAACCATTTTCATATTTATTTAATCCATTAAAGTCAACTACTTTAACTCATAAATAAACCTTTTTTCTTCATTTCATGAACTAAAGTCTCATACCCTTAATTCACAAAACAAACCATTTCCATATTTATTTAATCCATTAAATTCAACTACTTTAACTTATAAATAAACCTTTTTATTCATTTCATGAACTAAAGTCCCATACCCTTAATTCACAAAATAAACCATTTTCATATTTATTTAATCCATTAAATTCAACTACTTTAACTCATAAATAAACCTTTTTCTTCATTTCATTAATTAAATTTCCATAGTTCCTATCAATGAAAACATGTAGGGTTTCTTTTTTTCCATCATTTAAGTTCTTCATTACAAAGAATGAACCTTAAGAGAAACCTCCCTTTTCATTAATCTATGACTACTATTTTAAATAATGGAATTCATATAAAGGACCTTTTTATTTCCATTAATCTAAAACTACTATTTAATTAATGAAACTATAATAAGGAAACCCTTTTATTTCCTTAATCTACATTCACCCATTTTATTAACGGACTAAATAGAGGTTTCCTACCTAGGCACCCTATGACCTCATCGACAAAGCCCTGCTATCAGATCTAGCAACACAGGACAAAACATAAAGTTAATATTATAAGTATCAAGTGTGTGGCTCAAGGTGATACACATTGTACCGCCCACTACAGAGAAGTTGGAGCACTCAGGTTTCATGGTCTAGAATGGGTGACAGATAGATGTGGTTGTTGGTTTTCCACAGGTTCTAACAATCTAAAGCCCAAGAAGGGATACACAAGAATGAAATTTCCCAAGGAAGGTCATCCCTTAGTACCCAACACCAATGACCCCTCACAACACCTAATGTTATTGTTGCTTTTCCTTCTACCCAGAACAATATAATATAGAGGTATATGCCTACAACAAGGAGGTAGGGGTTTACACAAGTCAATGAATCTACAACCAATGAAGGCTCTTCCATAACTAGTAACAACTTCAACACAGTTTTGAAGCTCTAACATAGTAACAACACTTTACACAAGATGATTAGTGACTTTAACACAACCAACAATGCTCTTAACAACAATTATTTAACAAGGTGAGAAACAAATTTAACATAGCATCGAAGATCTTACATAATAGCAACATTTTATACAAGGTGAGAAGTGACTTTAACATATCAAGAAAAGCTTTACATAGCAACAATGCTTTACACAAGGCGAGTAGTGGCTTTAACATAGTCAGTGAAGCTCTTAGATAGTAGCAATACTTTACACAAGGCAAGCAGTGGATTTAACATAGCCAACGAAGCTCTTACATAGTAACAATGTTTTACACAAGGTGAGCAACAACTTTAACACAGCCAGCAAATCTCTTACATAGTAGCAATGCTTTACACAAGGCGAGTAGTGGCTTTAAAATAGCTAGTGAAGCTCTTACACATCATCAAATATTTACACAAGGTAAGCAATAGATTTAACACAACCATCAAATTTCTTACATAGTAGTAATACTTTACACAAGGCAAGAAACAACATTAACACAGCCAACAAAGCTCTTATACAATAGTTTCACTTTACACAAGGTAAGCAACAACTTTAACATAACCAATGAAGCTCTTACATAGCAACAATGCTTTACACAAGGCAAGCAATGACTTTAACACAAAAATGAAGCTCTTACATAGCAGCAATGCTTTAACAAGATGAATAGTGTTTTACACAGCTAGCTATGACTTTAACAAGGTGAACAAAAACCTTAACTAAATTATTTAAAGGATCTTACTAACCAACCTTGTTATTTGCATGTCAAAATATTCCTTGGTTGTGCTAATCGAGAATCAAATCCCTTTCTTACCTTTCACACGATGCTTCACCCTTTGTCTCTTAACATTCCCTCCTAGTTCACCTCTCCATGCTCTCTCTTCCTCCCTACCTCCTTCGTATCCTTGGTGCCTATCCCTACCTCCTAGAGGTGACATATCTTCCTCTCTACCTTCCCAAGGTACTACCAAATTTAAGCCTCCTCTTTTCACGTTGATGAAACCATTCTTTCAAGTTAGTGAGGCCATCACTTTGAGTTAATGGAGCCATCCTTTCAAGTTAGTTGAAACTCTACCCGACATCCCGATCTGAATCCAAAGGTAGGTTCCATGCTTGATTGATTTTATTAAACTAATCATTTGATTATCATTTCATTAAGCAAGCCCTCATATAATTGAGGCAATAACAACTTTCTTAATGGTTAAATTAATTCACATTTTTTAATGGAGCAACCATAATTTTCCTATAGGAATTCCTTTTATTGCTTAGTATGAAACACTATTTTTCTTCTTTTTAAAAGAGGTTTTCGCAATAAGTCAATTGTTTAAAATGGATTCCTTTCATTATTCTAAAATAAAATCTATTTATCATAAATCAACCATTTATTTAGAAATGAAATCTATTTATCATTTTAAAATAAATCAACTATTTATTTAAAAATGAAATCTATTTATCATTTAAGATAAATCAACCATTTATTTAAGATGGAATCTAATTATAATTTAAAAAAAAATCAACTATTTAATTAAAAATGCAATCTATTTATCATTTTGAAGATAAATCAACCATTTATTTAAGATGGAATCTATTTATTATTTTAAAATAAATCAACTATTTATTCAAATATGAAATCTATTTATCATTCCTTTTATTAGAGCACCCAAGGAGTTATGAAGACAACCAATTGATTTATATTTTCCAAATTATCGAGGCACAACAGACATAAAGGGAGATATTTCCATCAATTTCATCACTTGTCTTAGTCTCGAGAACTTATGATAGCTACTAGGCCATCAGTTTGGGGCTCAAGGTGGCTATATATTGATGACTATCCCTAACCGATTGCATACCTATATGAAGGTATTTATCCTTGTTACCTCTGAGTTTGCCTTATCATCACTTCCCCATCCTCAAGTACCCTCACCTTTTATGGATGACTCAAATTATTCCACTTACAAGTGCACCTGATCCTACACATTGGCAATTTGTTAGCAGTATCATGTTCTTTAATATCTACTAATATCGCGTAGTCGCTCAATTGCACAAAATCAAGTATTAAAACATCATCAGTTAATACATTGTTTTCCATATTCAATAGGTCCATCTAAGAGGATCATGACATTACCTCTGTTAGTAAAGTAATCCTCCACCGTTATAGTGTGCTTGTTGCACCTGATGGTTTTTTCGTCAATCAAAAATCCTATAACCTTGGCCAGCATACGAATGTCGATCAAGAAGTTATGGACATGGATAGTAACTTGGCCTCCATTCTAGGTGTTGAAAATTTTATCTAAAACTTCTTTATCGATGCCAATGAACTTCTTAAATAAGGGTAAACAATTCTAGCTCTTTAAGATGTCCTCAATAATGGGGTCGAGCTAAATCGAAGAGGGTTCTAGCAGGGCCATGGAGGGATAGGGATGAAGGTTGGGAGACATGATATGAGGGCTAAATATGATGGGGTAAGTGTTGTAGTTTGACCTTGCGTAGCGGTAGGTAGTAAAAGGATGCTTAGCTCGCATGCTGAAGAAGGTGGTTAAATATTTGAAAGGAACCGTTGCAAATTTTGATGGATGATGCTATTTGGGTTATGTTTTGGCCATTGAAATATAATTTATGCATTGGTAAGGAACCAAGAGGGCATGTTTGATGATATTGGTATGGGAAGAAACACTATTTTGGAAATGAACATCATTTAATGTGGCAAATCTGACAAAGGTTTCCAAGGTGGAACAAATTATCACACCATGGGACCAGGGTTATGCATAGTGGTGAATATTCACAAATTGGACAAATATTAGGATTTCCAAAATTGGAATTTGGTGAATATGAGGACCCTCGACATCAACCCATTCACCTAAAATTTTTGGGACCAATTTTTTCTTAGGGTCAATTCACCACAATATATATCCAAACATAGGCATATTTGTACTTGTTGGAAAGCTCTTTTCAAGCCTGATATACTTATGGTATTTTTATGAAATTATAAGGTGATTTAGTAGGTCAAAATTTTCCCCAAAGATGAAATTAATTTTTAGGTCTTCAAATACCCCAAAATTTGGTATGAAGATGATTGATTTGAGTTGCTTAGGATTTGCCTTGATTCACCTTAATTTCGATTAGGATTTCCCATATTTTTAGAAGTATATTTTGAGTCCAACCCCTTATTCATAACCCTATGTAGGACTCTAACAGGTCCTTAATGCCATGCACATGAGAAGCAATTCGGTCGAGAGAAACTAGGGTGGTACAAATGATCACATCGGGTTGGCCAAATAAATTTTAGAGGTCAAGATTGGGAGAGCCATATCGGATGGATAGGTCATGAAAAGTAATGATGATCGCATCAAGGAAATCGAGTAAGATCTGAAATCCAAACACATGAAGGTAAGGATGCCAATGATGGGATATTTTTAAGGAAATTAAAAGGAGTAGGGTGAGGGGAGGGGTACACCTAAATGGTGGTAAAGTGAACAATGGTGATAAAGGGCAAGGGCAAGGGATGAGTGGGGTTAAATAGGTGGATCATGTGGGCATAGGAGGTGTTAAGTAAGGGAAGGGGTAGAGACCACATGGAGAGGCTAGCAATCAAGAAAAGTATTGGAGGATTACTAGGAGTCAAAGGGCCTGCAGTAGGGGAGGGGAGGTGGGTTTCAATGAGTTCCAGGACAATCTTGAAAAACCACATTGATAAGGACTTGGGTAAAATCATCATGCCAAAAACTGATGGTCTATTGAGAAGGGCATATATTCATGAAGGAATCAACTACCCTATTATCTTCTTGGAACACATGTTGGATAATAGTCTCTAGATGGATATGTAGGATCCTTTTGAATTTAGATATTTTGTCATTGACTTTTCAATTAGAAGCCCTATTATTTTTTATGTAGTTAATGATATTTAGGGAATCACCCTTAATAATGAGTTTGCACTAGAGGTTGCTCAGGATGGAAAGGGCATGAAAAGGGCTTTAGCCTCATTAACACGGTTGGTAATAGTACCAAGGTTTTCTTACAACACCCTTGCCACCAATCGATATAGTATTTCCTTTAGAAGAGCCATCAAAATTCATCTTTAGCCATCCTTCCAAAGGGGCTTTCACTTGGCATTGGATCTATTATTGGAGTGAGTTCATGGTATATGGGGTTCCATGTAAATATGGAGGTATGAGGCTATGGAGGACTAAATTCCAAGGTTTGGGGGCTTAGAGCAGGGCACAAAGAAGCATTTTGATGGTAAAATATAGAATTCTCACACCAATAGAAGTGTGGTATCTAGACCAATTTAAGAAAGCATAATTATTGTGATCAAGCTAGATTTACCATAGGTAATGGTGCAAGCACAAGGACTAGACATATTTGATCCTAGGATTCCTGAAGATATTGGACCATTGGGAGAAAAGAAAATGTTGAAGGTGTTGAGGATGAAGCTAAGGATAGCATCAGATAAAAGGCACTTAAGAAAGAGATGATGTGAGGACTCCCATTTGAAATTTTAGAGGTAAAAACGATTAGGTATAATTAATCCTCTAGTCAAAAGATATTCCAAGGTCAATATTTTATTTTTGGCTACCAGTGAGGAGAAGAAGCCCAAATTAGGGATTAGGTGCTTGCACAAAATCTGCTTGATAGGGATTGAGCACATAGGAGGTTGATCTTGTAGTAGGTAAGTAGATTTAATATAGAAGAGGCCATCATCACAATATATCCAAATGGGAAGGTCAGGCGAGTCATAGGAAGTGGATATGATGAAGGGATTGAGGATGGAGGATAGGTGGTTCATAGTGGTGGTAATATTAGCATGGAGGGATGAAGATAGAATGAATTTCTAGGAGTGTCTATCGAGGAAGAAATTCATGAAGTGGGAGACTTTGCTACCAAATAGGTGGTCAGTGATGGGTTTAAGGACAACAAGGGAAGGGTCATAAATGAGAGGATAGTCATAGACCCAAATATCCCACCAAAAATTAATGATATACCCATTATTAAGTTACCTTATGATGTCATTTTTAATGATATCCTTGGCTTTAGTGATGGAGCTCCAGAATGCCGAACCAGAGGGAGGAATCCCATCCTCCAAAAACTCATTTTTTTAAATATACTTCCTGTTAATTATATAAACCCATTCAAACTATGCATTGGTGAAGATTTTATAAGCTTGCTTAGTTATGAGTTCAAGGTTCATTTGGCCAATATTCTAAAGCTAAGGCCTCCTTGCGATTTGGGGTTTCAAACTTTGTCCCAAGCAACTAGATGAAACTTCTTATTTTTTAGCCAAGACCAAAGAAACCAATTCTAAATTTGTTCAATTTTATAATAGATGATTGTAGGGGCTTTAAAAACTAACAAGAAGTAAATGGGAATGCTTTGGAGACAAGCATGGACCAAGGTAGCTTTGGTTGCTTAACTAAGGAGGGCTCCCTTCCAACTCGTAATATTTTTGAGAAGTCTGTCAAGTACATTGTTCCAAACACTATTCGAAGGACTATCATAGAAGAGAGGGAGGACAAGGTAAAGAGAGGGTAGTTCACCAATAGAGAACTGGAGGACCCGGGCTATACGATGTTGGTAAACAAGGGGGTGTTAATGAAGAAAAATTTATTTTTGGTATAGTTCACCATCTTTCCAATCACATCATTGTATAGGTTGATAATAGACTTGATCACTTTAGCTTCAATAATGAATGCAAAGGTGGCTAAAATGGTATCATCAATGAACTATTGATGGGTCACTTATTCAAGGACAAAAGCAAGTTTAATTCATGAGATGGCCCCATGAGAACAAGAATCTTTGAGGGTCCTTCCCAGGGTCTTGGATAGGATGATGAACAAATAGGGAGATAATATGTCACCTTGTCTAATTCCTCTAGCACTTCTGAAGTAACCTACATCAAACTCATTGATAATAACAAAAAACTAGGCTGAGGTTAAACAGGCTCTGATGGGGTCAACCCACTAGGAATGAAACCCAATCTTCAATAGGATAGTGAATAGGAAATCCCAAGAGACTCTGTCAAAGGTTTTATTCATGTAAAGTTTGATGAGGAACCCAACCTTCTTACTACGAGAAATATAGTGCATCAGTTTATGGATGGTGATAGCCCAATCAGTGATCATTCTCCCTTGGATAGTTCTACCTTGGTAGGTGTCAATAATGAGAGGAATAACTTCCTTCATTCTCATGGTCATAGCCTTGGTCATGATTTTATAAATTATGTTACTCAAACTAATGGGCTAGAAATCATATAGAGACATGCATTATGCATGCTCGAGAATGAGATTCAAGAAGGTCAAGTTGATATCCCTAGGGATGACTTTCAATCTCTAAACATCTTGGATGGCTTCACAATTTTCCTTCTCAATGATATCCTAGTAGGTCTAGAAAAAACAAGGTAAAAATCCATCAATATCGGGAGCTTTGTCAGGTTGCATAGAGAAGAGAGAGGATTTAATTTCATCATGGTAAAAAAATGGAGGAGGTGTTGGTTCATCTCAGGGGGAATGAGGTTAGTTATTTAGTGGATAAGGGACTCTTGAGTCAATTTGGATCCGAGATGGTGGGTGGACAAAAAGGATTGGAAATGGCTAACCACCTTGTGCCTGGTCTCCAAGATATTGGAAGTAATGGTGTCATCCCTCTTGAGCAATTCCTTGATTCTATTGGTGTTGTGGTGTTTGAGAGTAGTAGCATAACAAAAATTGTATTTGAGTCTCCACATTTAATAAAAAGAGCCCTATATTTTATCCTCTAGAATGTCTCTTCCCTTGTTAGGATGTTGTGGTAATTGGCCAAAAATTTCCTTTCTTCATCTCTTGTTCTGTTGTCAAGGTTTCCTTGCTAAATTTTGTTTTCAATTATTTGGAGTCTTTCTTTTATTGTTTGTTTATTTTCAAAAATGTTGCCAAAGACCTCCATGTTCCAAAAATTTATATTATTTTTAATGAATTGTAATTTACTGGTAATTTGGGATATGGGATACTTAAGAAAATTTTGATTCCACCATTCAAAAATACACTCCTTGGGATCAGGATGCTGAGTCCACATTACTTCAAATTGAAAGGGGATTTTAAATGTTAGCACTTGGCTGACAACTTCCAAGACCATAGGATTTTGGTTTGATCCAACTTTGGGAAGAGAGTGAAGGGTAGCATCCCTGAACAAGAGGATAACTTCCTTGTAAAGAAAGAACCTGTCCAGTCTCATTTGAATATGCATGGCTCCAATCCTTGTATTTCTCCAAGTGTACTTGGTTCCTTTAAGGTGGACATCCATGAGCTCATTTGAATCCACAAAATCATTGAAATCCTCATAAATATTGGGGGATAAGATTCTAGGGTTGAATTTATTACTGTGCTTGGTTATATTTAATAGATTCTTGTTGGTAGACCCTGCAATACCATTCCCCTAGGGGTAATAATTGGAAGATGAATTCCAATATATGTCATATCTCCTTACAAAATTAATTGTTTTAGCACTGATGAATGATCTAATATTATTTAAAATAATGGTATCTAGGATTTCAAATATTGTGATAAGCCTTTCTAGAAATTGAAAGACTGTATCCTGGTTAGCATGTTTTGTTGATTCTACTTCTATCCACTTAGTGAAATAATCTATTGCCATCATGATAAATTTATGTCCAGTTCATGAATTAGGATTTATCACCCTAATAAAATCTAATCCCCACATTAAAAAGGTTATTCTATAGTTATTGTTTGTAGGGGCATAACCAAATGCTTTTTTTTGTCAATGAACCTTTGGCACTTGTCACATGCTATCACTAGTTTGAATACATCTGAGAATATTTTTAGCTAGTAATATCCAGATGCTAGAATCTTAGCAATGATGGTTTATCCAAAGAAATGTCCATCTGAAAAACCATCGTGAAACTACTTGAGGATCTCCTTTTTCTTATCTAGATGAAAACACCTCAACAATACTCCATCAAAGTTTCTCCGGTATAAGATACCATCAATTAGTGTGTACTTCCTTGCCTACAACCTATATATGCATCTTTGATATGGGGTCAAACCATAAAAACATCTACCAAAATTAAAACAATGCATTAAACATTCAATCCAAGTGTCTAGGATTTTTTGTGCTTTCAGCTGAACCAACTCTTTTTCCAAAAATAAATTGGCATTTTACATTATTGACTCTACTAGTTGCTGACACAACGCTACATCTTATTACCTTGGTTGGCCTAATTTCAATTTCATACTCTTGGATTTTGGTCATCCAATTAACTCTCTTATCATATAATTTTCCTTGAATTACAAAGTTTCATACATCTAGATACACCACATATACCAAGGTCTTTCTTAGAGAGACAAAATGCCTAAACTTATTTAGATATTTCATTCCTGGATAGACTTGTCTTTCTACAAAATTGTATCTTTCTTAATGGTCATGCAACATTTGACTTAGGAAAGTTATAGGTCACTCCTCATTCTCCTCCTTTTCCTAAGTAAGAACGACAACATAAATTTATTTTTCTCCAAATACATAAATAATAAAGTCCTTGGAGTAATATGGATTAACTAGCATAGTTACCTAGGCTATTGCTTCTTTGATTTTATTTAAGGCACTTTTACAAACATTCGCCCACTTGAAATCCACTTCCTTTTTAAGCATTTTAGTCATTGGCTTGACTATTAGAGAAAAATCTAAAATGAATTTCTTCACAAAGTTGATTTTCCCCAAAAATGGTTGAAACCCCTTCTTTTTTAAAGGTAGAGGAAGGGTTAGAATGAATTTCACCCTATCAAGATCAATAACTGGCCCTATTTTGGACACAATATGTCCTAATAACTTTCCTTCTTGGATAGCAAAAATAGTTTCTTTGGGTTTAATGAAACCCAATTACTTATACTTATCAAATAATAAACAAATGTGCTTAGCATGCTTTTCATTTTTATGAGAGAGCACATTCATGTTATCCAAATAGATGACTAATTTTTTTGACCAATTCCCCAAAGGCTAGATGCATCGCTCTATGAAATGTAGCACCAACATTGGATAAGCCAAAAGGTATTCATTGATATGCAATTTTACCCGACTTGGTGGTAAATACAATCTTATACTGATCTTGATATCAGACCCATGCCTGGTTAAAAATATAGAATCCATCTAGTAGGAATAATATGTAACAATATAAAAAGCATACACCTAACTAGTGCATCAATTGAAATTGAGTATTAAGAAAGAAATAATAGATAAAAAAGAATTTAACAATAAATAGGGTTTCCTTTTATTAAAAATTTATCAAATCCAGATTGCATATACATCCATATTAGGGATACTCAATTTTTGATACAATTGATACAATATTGAAGACCCTCTAAATGATGGCGAGGTGTCAGGTACACGAACTGCTTAAGGCCAAAGATATCCTTCTTCTCCTTTGGTTGGAATCATATGCTGCCTTGAATACCTTTAAAATTATTAGGTCCTGTAAACCCTATGTTCAAGAAACAACATGAAAGGAGTTAATGACAAAGGAGGCCTCTCTTGATGAGGCTTTTGAGGCAATTTCATATATTGATGATAAATAAAACAATAAAGAATGTAAATATATGAATATATGCAAGAAATCATAAAATTACTTTAAAGCATGTAAATAAAGCATGAAATCTAGCAATTGAAAAGCCTAAATAGCCATTAGAACTTGAAAAGCATAAAACTAGTCTAAATTGACAATTACAAGGAAATGGAAGCAAATATACCTCTAAATTCTAAATTTAATCGATCAAATTTTTTCTAAAATTGTAATCTATACTATATTAAGCTAATTGCATAACTAGAAATGGAAATCTATTGCTAAAACAAAGGAAATTAAAGATCAAACCCTCACCATGGGTCTGAGGCGCAACTGGCATTATTAGTCGTGGCTCACAACTATAGTTGAGGTGAAAATGTTCTTGATATTGTAATTAGGGCTTGGATCTCAGATTCCCTCTATGGAATTTATGATCAAGGGTTGCCTCTATTTTTGAATATGGATTGGTGATTGAATTTGGTAAGATTCACATCAATTGGCTTGATTTTACGATTGATGCTTCCTAATCCTTTGGAAGCTCCATTGACGGATTCATACTTGTCACTCCATAATTGAGCAACATTTTGACTCTCCTCAAGGGGTTGTCAATTCACTATCCATTTTGGTAGAGTTTCATTACATTCAAATGAAATATTCTCTCTAGACTTCTTCCCAATTTTGAGGGGGTCTTATAGCCCTCCTAATCTCTAATCTTGGCTTACTTGGGAAGCCAAGATCAAGATCCAAGAGGTTGGGTCAGTTGGGAGGAAAAATCTCAAAGCTTCCCCACCCAAAACCATTTTAATTCTCATTGCCTATACCATTGCAAATAAATTTGGCTCGACCTAGGATTCAAAATAGTTTTGATGCTAGCCATGGCTTTGAGGCACAATTAGCTCTGTTACTCTTAGGCGTCATTCACAGCTAAGGCTGGTTAGGCCAAAATTACCTAAATTTAGTGGTTAAAACTACTGCTTCACCTTGGAGTTATCCAAGATCATTCACATGGTATGTTAGCATGCCCATATGAGTAGTCACCTTGACATGACGTATTTTAGGTGTCTATAGATGTCCCTTTTGATATGTGTTGTGAGAACAAACAATGCTGAGAAAAAATAGACCTCCTAAAACCATGTCATACGTTGAATGATGATCATTGATCTGATCAGTATTAGATGCCCTAGTCCTACAAAAGGATGTGCATCCTAGAATCATTGCTTCAAACTGAGGGAAGGCTTAAATTTGCAAATCTTTTGCAAGCTCCAACAACGATCGGGTATCTTCAAAACAACAATAGTATTGATAGGTGGATAGCTACTAACTTAACTATCATATTTGCTTTTTACCCCAACAAATGGTAAGTTTATGATAGTTGTTGGCAATGATTCATATGATGAATGCAATTTTGACAAGATCGAGTGATCTCCTATTGAATTTTATTATGATTATTGATATTATGACTACTCCATCAAGAGACGATTCAATGAGGATAGGACAATTAATGAAGCGACGAGTCGCTTGACTAACATGATTTATTTGAACAATTGAAGATTTTAGCACTTTGATTACTTGGCAAGGCCTAATTCAACCATGATTTCAATCGTTAATAGTAATTGTACATCTTTATCCTTTGGAGCAGTCTAGTCGTAATGGACTTCTTAGGGACTAAATATGATAGCAATTACGATTAGGTTTATGTTGAATCATAATGTTTGATTATCTGTTAAAAATGTCATAGAAGAATTGAGATGAATCTTTGTTCCCATGGGGCATTCCAGTCACTATGGCCTTCTTATATATTGAAGTGAAGCATATCAATTCAGGGATGACTAATTTTCCCCAAATGGCCTTATGGCAATTTACTCATCTTGCCTGATTGCATGGATCGTAAGTCGATGCAACCACCAAGTATATAGGGTAAATAACTATATACGAGACGCATTTGAATTTTTGAATTATGTAATTTTTTTGTTATTTTTGAAAATTTTGAGGGTTTTGGACCATTAGATATTTTTGATTTTGCATTTTGAAGCTCCTCATGGTGAAATTTTGAGGGTATCCATGTTTGGATGCTAGTCACGCTTGTCAAACACAACTAATTTTTGTAATTTCCTTAGCTGTAGCTTTGACCCATGGTTGGTAAACCCTAATTTTGTGCCTACAATTTCTAGGCACGATCAAGGGAAAAATAAAAAATATAAAAGAAAAATCTATCATTTTCAATTCATTATTTTTCAACTTGCTATCACTGTCAAGAGAGCTTTGAGAGGTGAGATTAATACATTGACCCGAAATGGTATCGAATCTAAAACTCACACCCATGGCTAACCAAGAAGATGCATCTTCTAGTGGTAGATCCGGTGCCATGGAGGTAGCATCACATCTCTCATTTGATTACCAACTTAAAATGAGCCTCATTAATTAATGGGTTAAATGAACCGAATTAAACTATCGGTAAAGAACCTCACCTAGTTAGGATTAGTCTAGGTTAGCTTAGATGGGAGGGTTTTTAATTTTTTTGGGTTTCTTGGGATGGGAAGTGACCTCGAAATGGGTGCTTCTCTTATCTGTGAGTGGTAGATGTGGCTCCCAATTGGAAAATTGGGGGTTGCAGCTATCAGCCATGGTGGGATTGAAATCCCAACGGTCAAAACTTTGACCGTTGCCACTGGTTGTGGGTCCCAACCGTGACTAAGCAACTTTGGCAAAAAATTTCAATTTTTATTTTTTAAATTTGATTGGTTTAATTGATTTTTTTTGAAATTTTCTTGTGATTTTATGAATGTTTTTATATTTTTGAAGATATTTTGAATTTTTTTGACTTTTGAAGTACATTTTTTATTGATTTTATGTATTATTATTTACCCTTTTAGCTGGATTCCAAAGAAAGGGATTATGAGCTCTTTTGTGACCTCCTCTAGGGGATTAGCGATGTCGACAGGGAGTGGTTCTCTGCAATAGGCCTCGACTATGTTATTTTCATGCCATCCATTAGGGCTGACCAGGACTACATGACTGCTCTAGCTCATCATTGGGATGCGCAAACAAACACATTTCATCTGCCGATTGGAAATATTACAGTCACCTTGAAGGATGTCTACTACATATTCCACATCCCAATTGATAGGGAGGCCATCACCTCTTAGCCTACCACGATGAAGGCTACAAATTTTTGATGGATATTTGGTTATTGTAGCGATGAGGTACTAGAGGAAATTGACCATGGGGGCATGCCCATTGAGTGTTGGTATAGGGTGCATGTCTTCATAGAGTGACAGGCCATCTTGATGTACCTATGCATCCACATACTACTCTCAAATACGTCTAGAGTGAGGTTACCATGGAACCTCCTCTCCAGGATGTAGGACCTTATGGGTAGTACTAGAGAGTATCCATTGATTCTATCATGGGACAACACTCTCCTAGCACAACTCTATGATGAGCTGTACAAGATCACTCAACAAGACCGCATTGGGGTTTCCTACAACCTACTTCTCTAGATATGGGTATGGCATCACATCGCCATTGACCATCCAAGGGGACTTCCAAGTCAGATTGGCAATATTGCAAAGGAATCCTAGTGCTACACTTCTTGCTAGCCCAAAGAGGCTGAGGGGTTCAGGAATAGGTCATGAGTAGGGGATTTAGATTATTACCTAGATCGGTTGACTTCACTATGGTCAAATCAGGTCCTATGGTGATCCTACATGGAAAGAGGTAGACAAGTATATAAGGTGAGCATGCTGAGATAGATGGCTCATCGGGCATAAGCCTGATATACGTGAGTTCTTCTACTTCTCACGTGTCATGTGGTAGTTTGATATCTTCCAGGATATTCCACCAGTGCCCACCATCTATCATTGTATTAAGGTGGAGTGAGATTTGACTTGGCCTACTATGAATCCACTAGGTGAGGAGGAGGATGACTGATAGTATTTTGGACTGGTAGACATAGGGACCACTACTAACTATGATGTTTGGTGGACTACCAGGATATGGTGATATGGTGGCCTACTAGGCAGAGTTGGGGATGAAGCAACAGGAGTAGAGGCAGCTAAGGAAGATCCGGTTGGAAAAATATTTCACCAGTGGATAGAGAGTGGATGGGGTGAGGGTGCAGTCATATAGGAGGATCCCTAGGTAGATGAGGAGGGTGAGGAGGAGCCAGATGATGTAGTTGCACAACTTAGAGCATAGGTAGTTAGCTTGCAGTCACAATTGGGTACTACTTAGATTCAAATATTGGGGAGAGACACCTCTATTGCCACATTATAGGTACATCTTAGAGCATCACAGGATCAACTAGCATAGATATAGGAGCAGTGGTGCAAATACCAGGAGGAGAGGACACTTCACCTAGCATATATTGAGAGTGCCACTATATCTCTAGAGAAGATGATGCTTGAGCAGGATCTCGCATAGTCTCGACTAGACAACATGACTTGAGAGATGGATCTATTGAGGATCACACGAGGTGAGCCCTCGACTCCACAAGCTAATCCCATGGAATAGGGACCTAGAGGATTGGACCCATCTACATAGATCAGGATACTGTAGGCTCTCATATAGACCTATATTAGGTAGTGTGTATCATATGCTGCTCACATCGCTCTCTTGGAGGGAGAGTTTGAGCTACATGGTGGTGAGATTCTAGGGATATCCATAGGTCTAGGGACCTAGAGGACTAAAAAATTAGAGACAGGGTAATCCTCAGCTTGGTCTAGCGATAGGACTCATAGATCTGAGAGGTCCATTGGCACCAACTCCAAGAAGACTCACCGAGAGGGTGGAGGTGATGGATGAGCCTCATAGATAGGGTGTGTAGGCTAGTCATGCTCATGCATTAGGCATATTGTATCATTTTTTAGTGTAAGGTCTAAGGACCTACACAGTTGTAGCCTATGGGTATTTTGGACACTCCTATGTATTTTTTGAGACACACACACACACACACACATATATATATGATCTTACATTGGATTTATGACTCATTATATATGTACATTTATTTGTTTTATGTTTATGAGATGTATATGGATGCAATTCTTATATGTGATGTTGATTTTATGTTATATGATGCGATGTATGGATGACATGCACTAGCTAGATAATGGATGTATGCCTATATATTGAGATCTAGATATGTAGATGGACTACTATGATGTATGCATATGGATGCAAGTAGATATTAAATGCATGTTTAATTTTATTTACTTATATGCATTTAATTGGTGATGTTATGATATGATGAATGCAGTGTATGTAATGCATTATTTACATGATGATGATCTAATGTAAATGAACCTGTATGATTTAATCACTTAAAACATAAGGAATGAATGCAATATGAGTTAAAAATCTAATGGATGACACCACAAAATATATAGCAATCATGAATGTAATTGATATATCTTATCATAAGAATTAATCAATTATACATCATATGTGAGATGAAATGATGTATTTTTTTTATTCATAAGCTTTTGTAAGTTAAAAGAATATGCACAACATAGTTAGTGACTGTCTAAATATCATTGTTGATATCCATCTGGTATCTAACCTATGTTATGAGCACCCCTTAAAAAATATATTACTATGAAAATAAGTTGATGATTGATTGTTTGAAATGATTGTTACTATTTGGGAATTGTTGAGGTTTTCCATGAGACTCAAACACGCTAGTTGACTTACCAAAAGTTGTATACTAACTATACTAGACTTATGAAAGATAAATTTTTCACTATGAAATACCAAGTTATTCATTACTCCTGTGTGTGCAAATGAATATATTATATGATACATAAGCATACCCTAATGCAAGGTAGGATTCATTTAGCCCATTTTTGTATTGGGGATCCTCAAATGTCCACCCAATCCTAGGTTTAGATTTAGTCAGACTAGACCACTAGGCAATACAAGCCACCAAAAGCTAGCTCATTTGTGACTTGCTAGACCTACCCCAATTTTAGGTAGGATTCATTCATCCCATTGTTCTATTGAGTATCACTCCATGATTTTTGAGTATTTACCATTCCAAGGATTCAAGTTCACCCCCTTATTTTCTTCAATTTATTGGGATACTTACTCATATATAGTGACGAAAATCACTATTTATTTTGTATATTGTTTTTTTTGGGGGGGGGCAAGGGATATGATTTGAATATGGGATTTTTATCCTTTTTGTAAGCAAAGGATTTCTTCGGGTAGGGGAGAAACTTGTCCTTTTTTCAATGACCTCTACTCTATACCATTACACCTCACAAATGAGCAAGTAACAAAACCTTTCACTTAAGGTGACCCGAACCACTTTGTAGTGTTTATTAGTGATGAGATTTTGATATGCTAAATGCTATCAAAATTAGACCTCATACTCAAAAGCAAAGAAATCTTTCTACTAAATTTGAGAAGACCACTAGGTATGGTTGAATGACCAGAAAACACTAGTATATTCTTCATAGCAATAGGAGGGGTTGTGTTGATAAACACAATTACTCTCAGGGTTGATGGATGATGATAATGTATATATGCATGATTGAAATACAAACGTGGTGTTGTTTGTAATATTGCAAACACAACCTATCCTAATGCAAGTGTGATGGACGAAAATGCCTAATACAATGCAATTAAATGAATGCAAGTGCAAAATGAAATGCATGATGCAAATTTTTTTGAATTTTGAATATTTTACAATATTTTTAGCTTTTTAATTTTTATGGATTTTAAAAAATTTCATATTTTTGAAATTTTGAATTATTATGTATGGAACACATTAATATGAAGGATTTTGAGAGGCTTAGGCTCTTCAAAACCTTCAATCGATGTCAAGCAATATGTTCCAGGTCCAATATTCTCTGAGATGATATAAGGACCTAACCAGTTAGCCACAAATTTATCTCGCAAGTGTGGCGATAGGTTTGAGTTCTGTTGGTTCTATTTCAACACAAGATCATCGACTTTAAAGTCTCTCAGATGGAATTTCTTATTGTAATCTCCTTTTAAGTGCTCTTGATAAACACAGAGATTCTCAAGTTCATTCACACGATGTTCATCAAGAAGCATCAATTGATCAAGGTAATATTATCGTGAAGTTTCATCATCGATGAACTCTTTCAATGCGACATGTAATGTTAAAATTTCCAACTCTAAGGGCATAATGACCTCAACGTCATATACTAGTGAAAATAGAGTTACCCCAATGGGTTTTTGAATGCTAGTCCTATAAGCCCATAATGCAATGGGTATCTATATGTGCTAATATTTGTGGTTTTCTTGTACCATATTTTTTAAGATGGCTACCATTGTCTTGTTTGAAGCTTCAACTTGCCCATTTTCCTTTGGATAGCATGCAGCTGTAAAACTAGGTTGTATATTGTACTTGGATTTCAAATCCCTTAAAATATTGTTCTTGAATGATGTTCCATTATCCAAAATTATTTTGGATGGTATACCAAAATGAATAATGATATTATGAAGTATAAACTTCACAATACATGCTCCAATTGTCTTTGTTAAAGGGATTGCTTCCACCCACTTTGTAAAATACTCACTAGCCATTATAATAAATGTATGTCATCCTGATGACAAGGGAGAAATATTACCGATTAGATCCAGAACCCATTGAGAAAATCACCAAGCCACTAGGATGGGTTATAAGGCCTATGATGATAAGTGCATAAGATTAGCACGATGTTGATATTTGACATATTTCTTGACATATACGATGCAATACTTATCCATAGTGGGCCAATAATAATCCATTCAAATGATGCACTTGACAATGGCCATGCTGCTAAAATGGCCTCTTCATGTACCATCATGAGCTTGTAAAATTGCCCAAGTTGATTCTTGGGGCTCAAGATAATGAAGGAGAATTCCATCGTAGCTTCGTCGATACAAGATGTCTTCTAGAAAGACATACTTTGTCACTTTTTATCTGAATGTGCACTTTGCAGCATGTAATAATCCCTGAGGGATTAAACGAAGCTTAAGGAAGTCATTTAATTGTTACATCCAATCCTGATAAGCTTCTACATTGACTGAAAATATGACTTGTTCCCCTGGTGTTTCATTATGTGTGAATGCAAACCGGAATACAACCTTGTGGTGAATTGTGGTTCCATTCCCCGTAGGACCCTACAAGATCAAAGAACCCCAGGTCAACTTCTTGAGAAAGCCTCTGGATTTATAGAACCACTCATGGTTTGGTTCTATATGAATCATGTTAACTGATTCCTTGTTATCGAAAGCCTCACGCTGCATCGTGGTATGCGATAGTGTCTTTACATGAATGGTCGTAAAATTGGCCAATGGATTTTCATGTATTAAAGATCATAGATATTCCATAGTGTTTGTGAATTTGTTCGACATATGAGGAATTGCCTCGATGTCATACCACTTTAGCTAGGCTAGAAAAGTGTCAGCAAGATCCTTATAAGCTTTCAGGATGGGACACCTACATTGAAAAATTCCCTTCACTTGATTGACTATGATAAGGGAATCACCAAAGATGTTTAACCTTTTAATATTCATGGTGATAGTTTTTTGGAGGCCCAATATTAGGGATTCGCATTCAAAATTGTTATTGGTACAAGGAAATTCTAGCTTAAACAACAAGGGCATTGGAGCACCTTGTGACATGAAGAAGACAATTCCTACACCATGAAGAACACAAGCTTATACTGAGAGGGGGGGTGAACAGTATAAGACCAATTTTAACCTTTTCTTTCAAAATAGCTTTCAATTCAATATTATGCAGTATAAAGATAGCAGTAAAAATAACAATAATCAAAGCAATGCACAAAAACACCATCCACAAAGAGACACAACAAATTATGTGGTTCACCCAAAGTGGGCTACTTCATGGATAAAACTTTTCTCTAAAAGTTATATCATAGTTCTTTGGGAAACCTTCCCAATTACAAAGTTTATGAGCCTCTGCTCAAAGGAGATACCTTCCCCTAACTCTGCTCTGGCTGGTGATCCTCTAGAGAACCTCTACCTCCTCTGCCCTTAGCAAGTGGAACTCTATCCATAGAAGACACCTGTCTTCCCTGCTCTGGCTGGAGATCTCTGTCCTCAACTCTATCACCGCAAAGCTGGTCCTCGAATCTGCACCAAACACAGTCCTTCGGTCTGGCACAAGTCTGTCCTCTACTTCTCTTCCTCTGATCTGGGTACAAATCTGTCCTCAAATCTGCACCAATATCTGTCCTCAACAGATCCTCAAATCTGGTTTATAAGAATGGTTCTCAAGCTTTCAAAATAGCTTGCTTGATCTTCACCCAAGTCTTCACCAAGACTTGTCTCAGATCTGCTTTGCAAGTTCTCAGAAGAATCTGCCCAAACTGCTCCACAAGCTTCAACAAAAGCTTGCTCAAATCTGTCCAACAATTTCTCACTGTTCTGTCACGGCTGCACTTGGTAGAAACCAAATTTTGCACAGTCTTCGCAAACACAGCAACACTCAACACTTTGCAATCGAACTTCTTACTCTGCACATCAACTCGCCACTTCTACGCTATCTGCGTTGTTATGGCTGCATCTTGCACACTTCGCTCGAATCGACTCGACTCGGTCTCTATGCACCGTGGACTCTACTTGCGCAAGTTCGATACGCACATTCGATACTTTCAATCTCAAAATAGCCCTCCTTTTATAGACTAAATTTCATGATCAAAACTCTCAAACTTAGTCGGCTATAACCCTCAAACTACGTTGGTTGCATGCCCTAATTTACGTCGGCCCAGATTTAACTTTGTCGGCTCAAAGTTAACTCTGTCCTTCAACCGCCTCTGGAACTCACCTGTAGCTACTACTGCGAAACTACAACATGTCGCGATATCGTGACACTTTTGCCCTTGCCTGCCTTGACTACGTTCTTGTCACGAAATCGTGACACTTCTTGTCTTTGCTGACGTCATCTTTACTCCTGTCGCAAAATCGTGACACTTTAGTCTTCATGGCCTTCTTCTCCACTTTTGTCACGAAATCGTGACACTCCTACCTTCTGCTGACGTCATCTTCACTTCTATCATGAAATCATGACACTTTAGTCTTCATGGCCTTCTTCTCTTTTGTCATGAAATCATGACACATCCTACCTTCTGCTGACATCATCTACAACTCTATCGTGAAATTTAACTTTTTCATGAAATCGTGACGCTTTCGCCTTCGAGCTCTTCCTTCTTCAATTCATCATGAAATCGTGACACTTCTTCTGTTTAAGACTTGCTAACTATTTTTGTCATGAAATCATGACACTTTCTCCAACTGCAAGCTACCAACTCAACCTGTCGAAATCGTGACACTTTTATCATAAACTTCTTTGTACGTAAGAAATCGTGACGCTTCTCATTTTAAAGTTTATTTCCCTATCAGAAATGATTTGCTTTTTCGCTTTCTCCCTTTCGTGAAATCATGACACTTCTAGCTCTTTACGCTTTCTCTTGCCATGTCACAAAATTGTGACATTATCTTCGTATCTTTCTCATAGCATGTCACGAAAATGTGATGCTACCCTTGGACGACTTTCCTTCATGTCACGAAATCATGAAAGTTCTCGAAACACTTTCTCTCTCTTCAATCTTGTCATGAAATCATGACAGATCACACTGCAGACTTTCTCTTCTACAACATGTCATGAAATCATGACACTTTTTCGTCTGTATAGCCTCCTTTGTAGAATGTCATGAAATCATGACACTTTTCTTTCTCTGCCTTCCTACACTGTCCGAGTCACGAAAATGCGACATGTCACAAAATCGTGATAGTTTTGCCTGCTTCGTCTCTACCTTCCCGCATGTCATGAAATCGCGACACATTTGCTCAAAATTTCTCTCTCCTAAAACATGTCGCGAAATCATGACAGTTTTTCCAGCCACCTGCATACTTTTTCTTACTTGTCTTTTTCTTGATCTTTTGCAACTGGGCTACCCTGATCTTCTTGGAAACTCACTGTCCATGTTGAAACCTTCATCAAGACACATTCTTTGACATCAAACCAAATTGCTTCAAGACCTTCTTGACATCAATGACAACATCTACACTTAGAGCAAAGGCAATGTACCCAAGGTACCCAAAATTGCCAACAATCTCCCCCTTTGTCATTGATGGCAAACCTTAACTAAAAACACTACTCAAGAGCCAAAACTGAAACCAACTGTGCCAACAACTGAGAATCTACCTTGAAGTTTTTGCTCCCCCTGACTTGAAGCTCTCTTCTTCACTATGAAGCTCTCCCCCTTACTCATATCTCTCCCCCTTTGTCATCAATGGCAAAGGGTCACCTTTGGGGCTCGGGACTAAGAATGAGCCTCTTAGCTTAGTCCCTCCCCCACCTCTTGATGAGGTGATTTAAAACAAGGGTGGGAGTGAAACTCCCATTAGGCACTCATCATCATCAGTGTCTACAATTTCTTTGTCGGGCCTTCTCTTGAGCTCATTGTCCATTTTCCTGTTCCTGTTACTGTTCTTGTTCTTGTTCTCATCCCTATTTTTGTTCATGCCTGGTCCCCGGGCCCTGTCCTCCCACTTTTTCTGTTCCTGTACCTTGGAAGATCAGCTCTACACTGTCTAGCTAGGTGACCTTCATTGTTGCACTTATAACAAGTAACTATGTTACTTCTTTGAGGCATACCTATTTTTTGAAACCACCTGTTCTGGCCGAACCTATTTTGATTAAACCTGTTCCTGTTATTTACCTCGCAATCGACTGCCTTATGCCCAAACTGTTTACAAGAGTAGCAATACCCATGAAAGAAGTTACTACCTCTGAAACTGTCATTTACCTTTTTCACTTGAGCCATGCAATGTACAGCCATGTGACCAAACCTGTGACATGCAAAACATCTGTCGTGAAATTTTCCTTTATTCGACCTCTTGGGTCCCGAAAACTTCTTCTTCTCAATCTGAATTTTGTTTTCTATTTCTGCGCATCTATTACTCATGGACTCATGATCTGAAGTACTTTCTTCATCAGAACTTTCTTCCTTTCGAAATTTCTTACTAGATTCCCCAACCTGTTCTTTGTTCGGTTTAACAAAACCAAGACCTGTTTTATCTGTTGGATTTCTTTGACTTTTGATGAGAGACTTAACCCTTTTGGAGCTATCTTGAAACCTGTATAGCTTATCCTTGTACTCTTTAATTTCCACTTCCAGAGAAGCCATTTTCTGTTCTAACTCACTATACTTAAGAACCTTAGACTCTAACTCATCCTTGAGATTAGCATTCTTTTTCCTTTCCTTTTCCAAAGCACTAAGAGCACTAGTGAGTTCACCTTCAAGATCCTTTATTTGATTGCCTTTTGAATCATCAAAGCTTTTTCCAGATTTCTTATCACTAGAGGTGCTACCTTTTTCAAAAACCATACATGCATCTTCTTTATAGATTTTTGAAGCATCCTGATACATACTCTTTTCTTGATTGTTGTGCTCATCTTTGATTTTAAGATTTGTATTGGCCTCTTCTAGTTGTTTCTTCAATGAAACAATCTCTTCTTCTTGTTTGCAGCAAACAGTCTCTTTCTCATTGATATGAGACCTGAGAGTTTCTTCACTCCTTTTGGACTCTTCTATTTGTAGCTTCAGATTGCTAACAACTTTGTTGGATTCCTCTTCATGTTTGCTGCATATATCGACTTTATTACTCATTTCTTCTATCTGCATTCTTAAACCGTCAATTTCTTTTTCTAGCTTACTGCAATACTCTATTTTTTTGGTTAATTGCATTTCGAAATCTTCAAAAATTTTCTTGCATTCTTCTGTTTGTACTTTTAAACTGGTGATTATATCTTCCGCATCCTCAACCTTTTTACTCAGAGCTGAAATTAGTTTCTGTTTCCAATTTGCTTCTGCATCACTTCCTTCTTCATCACATTCTCGTTCTGAATCTGCTTCTTCACCAATTTTGAACGGATCATCTTCATCTTCACTGCTACTAAACCCATGGCAATGATGTTTATCATGATCGAGTTGACCACAAACAAAACATTCTCTACCTTGTGAGCAATCAACTGCAAAGTGACCGGTCTTCCCACATCTGGTGCAAAACTTTATTAATCTGGCCCGTTCTCCACTGTTTGATTCATCTCTTGAATCTATTTCCATTCTTCTTCCCAAAATAGCAACATTGAGATCATCTTCATTTTCTTTCATGACCATGTGTGTTTTCTTCTTCTTGTGTCTTATGGTTTTGCTTTTGCCTTTCCTTGCCATTCGTGTTCTTGTAAGATCTTCCTTCAAGCTGTTAAACTTTTTGAAGGAACCTGCTCTGATACCAATTGAAGAACACAAGCTTATACTGAGAGGGGGGGGTGAACAGTATAAGACCACTTTTAACCTTTTCTTTCAAAATAGCTTTCAATTCAATATTATGCAGTATAAAGATAGCAGTAACAACAGCAGTAATCAAAGCAATGCACAAAAACACCATCCACAAAGAGACACAACAAATTATGTGGTTCACCCAAAGTGGGCTACTTCACGGATAAAACTTTTCTCTAAAAGTTATATCACAGTTCTTTGGGAAACCTTCCCAATTACAAAGTTTATGAGCCTCTGCTCAAAGGAGATACCTTCCCCTAACTCTGCTCTGGCTGGTGATCCTCTAGAGAACCTCTACCTCCTCTACCCTTAGCAAGTGGAACTCTATCCATAGAAGACACCTGTCTTCCCTGCTCTGGCTGGAGATCTCTGTCCTCAACTCTATCACCGCAAAGTTGGTCCTCGAATCTGCACCAAACATAGTCCTTCGGTCTGGCACAAGTCTGTCCTCTTTCTCTTCCTCTGATCTGGGTACAAATCTGTCCTCAAATCTGCACCAATCTCTGTCCTCAACAAATCCTCAAATCTGGTTTATAAGAATGGTTCTCAAGCTTTCAAAATAGCTTGCTTGATCTTCACCCAAGTCTTCACCAAGACTTGTCTCAGATCTACTTTGCAAGTTCTCAGAAGAATCTGCCCAAACTGCTCCACAAGCTTCAACAAAAGCTTGCTCAAATCTGTCCAACAATTTCTCACTATTCTGTCATGGCTGCACTTGGTAGAAACCAACTTTTGCACAGTCTTCGCAAACACAGCAACACTCAACACTTTGCGATCGAACTTCTTACTCTGCACATCAACTCGCCACTTCTACGCTATCTGCGTTGTTATGGCTGCATCTTGCACACTTCACTCGAATCGACTCGACTCGGTCTCTGTGCACCATGGACTCTACTTGCGCAAGTTCGATACGCACATTCGATACTTTCAATCTCGAAACAACCCTCCTTTTATAGACTAAATTTCATGATCAAAACTCTCAAACTTAGTCGGCTGTAACCCTCAAACTACGTCGACTGCATGCCCTAATTTACGTCGGCCCAGATTTAACTTTGTCGACTCAAAGTTAACTCTGTCCTTCAACCGCCTCTGGAACTCACCTATAGCTACTGCCGCAAAACTACAACATGTCGTGATATCATGACACTTTTGTCCTTGCTTGCCTTGACTACATTCTTGTCACGAAATCATGACACTTTAGTCTTCATGGCCTTCTTCTTTGCTTTTGTCATGAAATCGTGACACTCCTACCTTCTGCTGACGTCATCTTCACTTCTGTCGTGAAATCATGATACTTTATTCTTCATGGCCTTGTTGAGTGTATATTTGTCACATTACAAATAATGAACACGCAACTGGAGTCTCAAACCAGAAGACTCTTTCTTGCAAAGAAATAAGTTATTATTATTTTTTTATTTCTCCAAGTTTCTTGTGGAACAGATCTTTATGTGCATAAAACCAATTTCAACTTAATGCACATAAATAAAAATATCCCAGAGTAACTCAGATCCTGCAAGTAACTGTTAACAAGGGGCCTTTATTGATTCACAGCAAACTTTGTAACCCTAATTTGTTTAAATGACCAAATCATGCAACAAAACAAAATCCTTTTAATGTTCTAACATTAATGGTTTATTCTAATGTCAATTGGTTCATTTTATCTTTGTTTAATCGTTCTATTATTTTAACGTTAGTCTTTAATATGAGATTAAACATATCAGAAACTAAAACAGAAAATGTTCTTATAAAAATCAGCTGGAAAACCAAAGAAGGATGTTAATCTGGTTAGCAATCTCCTCCCTGCAAAACCCTAAGTTAATGAGATGAAGTTCTAAAACAACCCGACCGAGCAGACCTATACTAACACACAATCCAATCAGATCAGATGCAAGACTCTATGGAAAGAATATAACTGCATCATTCTGTCATTCACCTATCGTAACCCATCCCATGGCGTAAACGAATAGATACAAGAAAAAATGATGCAAAGGAAAGATTGACAATAAAACAGTAGTCTTAGCTTCGATCTCCTTTTGATTTTACACACAAAAGTCGCTTTTACCAAATAACTCCTTTATTTCAACAAATAATGCCTTTTGTTACAATCTCCAGCCCCGTATCCATAACTCGATTCGGCTTTTAAACCTTCTGCCTCGGCTCTTGGTTCCCCTGCGACGCTTCGTTTCAATGTCCAGGACTCTTCGTTTCAATTTCTCGCCTTTTGATGTTCTAACCCTTCGCATGCATTTGTAACGCTTGACCTCTGCGACCAGTAACTGTCGATATGAAGCGTTACTCTGATTCTCATACCTTTCTGCCACGTGTCCAGCGTTTCCTGCATTTTCGTAACGGTCCCCGACGATCTCGACCAAAAATAGCCCGCGGCCTTGCTTCTTTGCTTTCGCAGCGAAATCGCGACATGTCACGAAATCGCGACATGTCACGATATCGCGACGCCTTCACTCTCCGTACGCTTTGGCTGTAACCCCATCGTGAAATCGTGACCATTTTACCCATCGGGCCATCTCACCGCAACCCGTCGCGATATCGCTACCATTTCTCTGCTTCGGGCATGATCTTCATTTCTCCGATATCGCTACATTTTCTCTTTCCGTACACCTTGGCAAAACACGTCGTGAAATCGTGACCATTTTCTCTTTCGGGTCATTTTGCCGAAACACGTCGCGATATCGCGACCATTTTCTTCGGGCCACTTTGCCAAAACACGTCGCGAAATCATGACCATTTTCTTTGTCGTACAATTTGGCAAAACACGTCGTGAAATCGCGACCATTTTCTTTCGTACACTTTGCGAAACACGTCATGAAATCGCGACCATTTTCTCTTTCCATATGCTTCGGCAAAACATGTCGCGAAATCGCGACCATTTTCTTCGTCCGTACACTTTGGCAAAACACATCGCGAAATCGCTGACCATTTTCTCTTGTAATTGCCGATTCGTGATCGGTTTTTTTTTTTCCTTTCTCTCTCCTCTCTGGCCGCGACGGAGCAACATGTCACGATTTCGCTACAACTTTCATCGTCCGTACACTTCGTCAAAACACGTCGCGATATCGCGACCATTTTCTCTGCGTCGGAGCGACATGTCGCGATATCGCGACCATTTTCTTTGCTGTACTTTTGACATGTCGCGATATCGCGACACTTTTCTTTTTTTCAGCGGCGACGGTGTGACATGTCGCGATTTCGCGACATGTCGCGATTTTGCGACACTTTCTACACTTGCACATTTTGCCCCCTTTTCTTCATTTTTGGCATCTGGGTCAGTGAGATTTTCTCTGAAAACCTGCAACAAGGTGGGTCCCCAATCTTGGGGTGTGTTGTGGATTAACCACAACAAATGGCGACTCTATTGTCAAATGCTCCAGAGAATTTTGTGAGAACCCAACCTGAAATATATGAGCTTAGATACAAGCGTTAGCACATAAAATATCAACAAATACCAACGAGATCGAAGTACATGAAACATCAGAATCATTAGTATTAGCTCGGTGTGTGCTATTTGTTTTCATTCCCTATCGCTTGGACTTGATCAACATTCCATTGTCAGCTTTACATGCATGCATGTGTGAGATTGTAAATGATTTGTGAAACCTAATGAATATGCTTAGAGATTTGCTTCTACAAATGCATAGACCTTCTAACATCATATACAAATATTCAAGATTGTCAAACCCTCTTAGGATCAACCACGCGTATAATGAATTGTTTTATTAGATCCCAAAGTTGGTTATGAGTCACTATTATCTTGAACCCATGTGTAAGTGAAAGTGAAATCAGAGCTTTGGGAAATCGGACTCCCAACTTAATCTAGATGGGAGTTTAACCCTATTCTTACTACTCTAATTTGGAATTCATTACCTCACTTTGAGCAAAATGACCTAACCAATTATGGAAGAAATGGTCATGCTAGTCTAACCCTCTGAACAGTCAGTGGTCTTGTTTTTAGACAAGACATGCTGTCATGCATGGGCATACCTAACCCCATAATCCATGACTTAACTTCATTTCTTTGGACTTTGGGGATGACTACCCATCCTTTGCAGAGGACAAGTAGTACGATCCTTTCAATCCAATATAAATATGAGATGGGAAAAAGTTAATTTTACTTCTTGGATCTTAGGGATGACTACCCATCCTTTGCAGAGGACAAGTAGTACGATCCTTCCAACCCAAGTCTTAGATGAAAATGAAGAATATTATTTTTATTACTTAGACCTTGGGGATGACTACCCATCCCTTGCAGAGGACAAGTAGTACGATCCTTCCAATCCAAGTTTTATCTTGATATGAGACATAGGAGCTTTGGGGAATCAGATTCTCAACCTAGGCGAGATGAGAATTATGCCCTATCCTTACTACTCCATGTAGGTCAAATCAAAGCTTTGGGGAGTTGGATCCTCAACCTAAGTTCGATGAGGACTTAACCCTATCCTTACTACTCTGATTTTAGGCTTTAAGCTTAATGGAAGTGGTGAAAACCACTGTTTGAAGGATCATGTTGCATAATAGGATAGACATGAAATATTCCTTTTCGCTTGACCCTCTTCCTCCAAGCAAGGTTTTGATCATTTTGCCCAAGATCCTTTTTAATGTGTACAAACTGTGCTTGGTTCTAGATACCTTTGGGCTCAGTTTCCAACCTTAGGATTTTTCTTTATTTATGTTATAGTATAACCCTAAGAGGATTTAACACACTTTAATGATTTGTATCTGAAATGCATATGTAACTAGGATGGCATGAATATGCAAAGTGAGATGTACTATGAATGCATTGCCCTTTGAATTGCAAATGAAGTATTACCATAATTTGTAAAACTGACTACTTCATGCATCACAAGCCTCAAGCGATATTAATTAGCTGTTTGTATTACATGTGGAGCTTTTACAATATAATTCCAATGCTTCATATTCTCCCAATCTTAGGCATATGTTTAACATTTCAAACTTTTATTCCTTGTTTTTTTTTTATATATATAAGACAATAAAAAATGTCAAATAAACACACCACCTAAATGTCCAACCTGCACACACAAAACAAAGCACAACATTAATACAAAAACCTGAACATGTCAAAACACACTTTTTTTTTTTATTTGCCCCCAAAAGAAACAAAGCATGGCATTAATACAAAACTAGACATGTCAAGAACACACACTTAAGTATAAAATCTGCACACAAAAGAAACAAAGCATGGCATAATTACATATAATACAAACCCAGCTGCCTCAAGCCTGGAAGTAGTGTTTCAAGTGCAACCCATTGATAGGTAATGCCAAATCCTTTCCATCCAAGGTTCTTAGTCTAAAACTGTTTTCCCCTAGGACTTCTGAAACTTGGTAGGGACCCAACCATAGGTAATCAAACTTATCATGCTCCCCTTTCTTCTCATGTCTTTTGTCCCATAACAACACTAGATCTGATATTTTAAAGGCCTTGGCCCTAGACTTTTTGTCAAACCATCTCTTTACTACATCTTGGTGTTTACTAAAATGAAGCATAGCCTCATCCCTTTTTTCATCCAGATGCATTAATTGTGTTAGTCTAGACTCAAGTTTGTCATTAGTTCCGAAATAATCTTTCATGAAATGCAGCGTTTGTAACCTGAGATTTGTAGGAAAAATGGGATCTTGTCCATAAACCAGATGGTAAGGAGATGTCCCTATTGCTTCTTTGACTCTGATTCTGTCAGCCCAAAGGGCCAACTTCAGCTTGTTGTGCCAGTCCCGCGGATTTCTTTCCAACAATTTTTTTATGACATTTAACAGATTCTTGTTAGATGATTCGGCCAATCCGTTACCTTGCGGGTAATAATTGGAAGAGAATTTTAAACTCACATTGTTATCAAATGCCCAATTAGCAAACTCTAGAGAGGAAAAAGCTGAACCATTATCACTTACAATGGAGTTAGGCATCCCGAACCGAGTGACAATGTTATCTTCTAAAAATTTAATAACAACCTCCGAAGTAGCATTCTTTGTGGGGATAGCTTCGGTCCACCTTGTGCAATAATCCGTAGCCATCAGAATGTATTTGTGGGAATCAGATGAATTGGGACTGATAATCCCAACAAAATCCAGGCCCCATTGCGCAAAAGGTCTAGACTCAATTACGGATTGTAAAGGCATGGAAGCACCTCTGTCTCTATTGGCTGCAGTTTGACATGTATGGCATGACCTCACATGAGTATGGGCATCTTTGAACAGTCGAGGCCAATAATAACCGGCTCTGAGGATTTGATGGGCTGTGGAATTAGCGGACCCATGCCCCGTCCCATGTTTACCATGAAACTCCTCGAGTATTCGCACTGCCTCCTTTTGATCAACGCAACGAAGGTAAATACCTTCATGGTTTTTTCTGTATAATGTGCCGGATCTAATTAGGAAATTAGCAGACTTCAAACGCAAGGCTCTTCGTTGAGTAGCATTCAAATGCGGTGGACATTTACCATTTAGTAGATAATACACCACATCTGCATACCACTCATCCTTGGTTAGATCTGCGACTTCATAATGTTGACATGAAATTGCGAGATCCTGTTCTGCTATTGCCTTAACCAACCCTTGCCCCCGCACTATCTTCATCGATTG
The DNA here is from genome assembly GCA_028583015.1 of Wollemia nobilis. Classification (NCBI taxonomy): domain Eukaryota; kingdom Viridiplantae; phylum Streptophyta; class Pinopsida; order Araucariales; family Araucariaceae; genus Wollemia; species Wollemia nobilis. The sequence continues at coordinate 2,687,538 of JAQPPZ010017225.1, read as the reverse complement.
AATCTCAAGATCAAACTCCTGCAAAGTTGAAACCCACTTACCACGTCTTTCACCTAATTCATTCTGAATGAACATGGCTTTGACTGCAGGATCTGGGACGATAGCAAAGACCCTACTGTGGACTATGTAATGCCTAAATTTTTTTACAGTCTTAACCAGAGCATACATTTGCTTATCCAAGATAGAGTATCTCAGTTTCGCATCTTTGAGAGGACTACTCAGGAAGGCAATGGGATTTTCAATGCTGCCTTCACTCTTCTGAGTTAAAACACTCGCAAAGGAGTGATCTGAAGCAAATGTGTAGATATAGAAAGGCTTCGTATAATCGGGACTCACTAAAATCGGGGCTTTAGAAATCGCGTCCTTGATATTTTTAAAAGCATCTATATTTTCATTTGTCCACTTGATCTGGACTTCTTTCTTTAACATGTCGTTCAAAGGCTTTGCTATTTCTGCAAAATCTGCAATAAATTTTCTGACAAAATTGATCTTCCCGAAAAATGATCTCAACCCCTTCTTGCTAGTGGGACAAGGAATCTGCTGTATGGCCTCTATTCTCTCAGGGTCAATGGAAATTCCATCCTTAGATATTATATGCCCCAACAGCTTTCCTTCCGTTACCCCAAAAATGCATTTCTTTGGGTTGAGAGAAATACCGTGTTCCCTGCATCTTTGAAAAACTTTCTTAAGATCCCTGACGTGGTTTTCCCTGTTCTTAGAAAAGATCAGAATGTCATCGACATAGACAATGATGCACTTACCTATGAGCCCTTTAAAAGCAAAGTCCATAGCTCGTTGGAAAGTGGCACCTGCGTTCAATAGTCCAAAGGGCATTCTCCTGTATGCAAAGGTGCCCCACTTTGTGGTAAAAGCAATTTTCATCCTATCACTAGGATGGATAAGGACCTGATTATATCCCGAATAGCCATCCAGGAATGACATCATTTCCGACCCGTTTACCTTTTGGAGTATTTCATCAATGGTGGGTAACGGGTAGTTGTCCTTTTGTGAGGCTTTATTAAGATTTCTAAAATCGATACATAACCTTATTTCTCCACTCTTTTTTCTCACGGGGACTAGGTTAGCAACCCATGTGGAATGCCTAACAGGAAAGATGATCTTAGCTTCTAACAGTCGCTTCACCTCTTTCTCTATCAAGGGTTCTAATAATGGATTAACTCGCCTTTGCCTTTGCCTGAAGGGTTTGGAATCTGGCTTCAATGGAATCGTGTGCATTATGACATTCTGATCATAGGTTTTCAACTCCTTATAACTCCAGGCTATGCAGTCTATGTATTCTTTTAATGCATTGGCAATGGAATCCTTCTCCTGCTTGGTACATGCTTTTGCTATGAATACTTCTCGAGGATTTTCTGCACTTCCAATGTTAACTAAATCACAGGCCTCTCTGGGAGGTGGAACCTTTTTACCCTCTCTTGGTTGGTATCCAATATCGAAAGTTTTTTCTAATGAAGCCATCTCATCTGGCATCTTATTTCTAGCAACTTTTTCTTCCAAGACTGCCTCCTCTAGGTCCCTTTCGTCCTCATCTATAACCTGCTTTTCAAATATACCAGAATTAGTGACAAAATGGAATATGTGCCTGTCACTATCAAACACTTGGAAATTCGTGACATTATCTGGTATCGAGGGACAAGGGACCAGCTCTATGGAGAACTTCTTGCATTTCTTATGGTCCACTGGCTTCAACATACTCGCAGCTACGGCTAGGGAGTCTGCCAGACGATTGCCTTTTCTAGAAATCAGAGATATGTTAAAAGCATGAAACTCGTCTATCAAATCTCTAACCCTAGTTCGATAAAGTCTGAGCCGCCTATCCTTACATACGTATTGTCCCTTGACTTGCTTCACCACCAGTTCTGAATCCCCAAGGACCTTGATAGATTTAATTTTCTTTCGAAGGGCCAATTGTAGTCCGAGAATCAAGGCCTCATATTCTGCCATATTGTTGGTGGCAGGGAACTGTAGTCTGTATGCGACGAACATAGGCTCTCTGTCCGAACATGATAATTCAATACCGGCTCCTGCTCCTTGCCTGGACTTGGATCCATCAAATCTTAAAGTCCAAATGTCCTGATGTCCTCCAGTAACGTTGCACCCAATCCTTTCATCTTGGGTATTTTCAAGTGTTTCTATGTCCAAACAATATGCTCCCAACTCCGCTTCAATGTACTGGATCTCATTCGGTTTGTTGTAATCTGTGATCATCTCTTTGAGCCTCGGGTTCACTATCAATCCGAATTTGATTGGCCACTCCCCTCCAAGGCAACCACATATGTGAAGAATCTGTCACAATGTAACCGTTTAGGTTTTTACTCCAATCTCTTCCCAAAACCATGCCATATTTGATAGGAATGTCGAGCACCAATATGTCTATGCGCTGTTGAACCCTAGGTTCTGAATTGACTTGAATAAGCACATCACCCAATTCTCCCACTGCCTCCATGGTTGATCTATCCAGCTGCACCACCCTGCTTCTAGAAGGCTTTGGTGTAAGTCCCAATTTTTTACAGATTTCTAGGGGCATGATGGTAGCCGAGGCCCCTGAGTCTATTAAACAATTGTGCAAGTTTTTACCTGCAATTCTAATGGTTATCAAAAAAGGAGGTATATCTCATTTTTCTTTTTGTAAAACCATTCGGGACTCAGCACTTTTGGCTTCATGAACTTGGGCAGCTGGATTTAATCTCTTTGGTGAACTTACTTCTTGGCCTAATAATCGGGACATGTCATACATCGAGACATTGGCCTTAGTTTTCTTCATGTCTTCCACCAAGTCATAAGTGGGTTTTTCTGAATTTGACATATCTTGCCCCATCTTAGACTTTTCCACTTTGGATGGAGGAGGGGGATTGACATCTCCTTTGAAATCAGGAGGGAGTAATTGGTTGTTTGGAGGAGTAGAGGAAGTTTTGGGCTCCTTAGAACTCCTAGTGTAGTACTTGTGATTTCCTTTCCCAAAACGTTTGTTGGCATGAACTTCCAAGGCTTCTTCATCTTCGCTTCCAAAAAATTCTACATCCTCCTCTTCTTCACTTTCTTGGGAATGTATAACCTCAGTCAATATAGACTCATGCTTCCCGTGGCCACAGTGCATACAATCGTTATCACAAGGTCCCGACTCTCCAAAATCTTTCGAGACATCTGCTTGATTGGCTACGGGGTTGGGTACTCGCCCATTATTCGGCTGCGTGTTGTATGTTCCTTTTCCTCTATGATTATGAGGTCGGTTGTGACCCATGGCTTGGTCCACTTTTTTATTGACATTTCCCACCGTGACCAAAACTTTGGCCAAGGTTTCCTTCATGTTTTCTATGGCGGATTCAGACCCTTGTGGTTGGGGCACTGTAATGCCGAGTCTAGTTGTGTTTGCTGCATTAGCCACCTCTGGAATAGGTACAATGGCTTGGGTTTGGGCAGGTGGATTCCACCCTGGATTCACACTTTGAATAGTTTGGGTCTGGGCAGGTGGATTCCACCCTGGATTCACACTTTGAATGGGAGTAACTGTTGGATAAGTCGTTGGGCTTGGTGTGCTAATCGGAGCAAACCCCGGCATGGTCAACAGATTATTGCCCATGCCGAACCCAGGCAAACCCATCGGGCTATTTTGAATCAATCCCTGTGTTTGAACTGAGGCATTCGGATAACTTGGAAATGGCGCCACTTGGGTGGGTGTTTGGAAATTATTCATCATAGGCACTTGTGGTGTCATCAACTGGTTCATCATGGCAAATTGACTGTATGGGCCATATTGTCCCATCCCAGTCAACTGAGACAATCCTGCTCCTGGCAGGTTCATCTGTTGTTCGAGAGTCATTGTTTCTGCATAGGCCAAAGGAAGGGTCGTAACCTGGGGGTTCCTTCTAGTCAACAAAGACGTTAAAGGATCCAAGGCTCCGAAATATAATTGCAAGGCGACTGCAGGGTCTACCGCAAAGTGACGAGTCACATTCGTGTATAGCTTTTGAAACCTCTGATTGAATGTTCGTATAGGTTCATTGGGTAATATTTTGCATGATACGAACAAATTGTAGGTTATGGAGGGATCCACTAACATTCTGAATTGGCTTATGAAGGCGGTTTCTAATTGGGCCCATGAAGTGATGGACCCTGCTGGCAGATTTCGATACCATTCATTGGCCGTGGGGTCTAGACTAGCAAGGAAAACTCGGCAAGCAACATCCTCGTGAGTAACCCCTTGCCTAAACATGTAATATTTATAGATTTGGACATGATCTTCTGCTGTTGTGGGACCATCGTGAATGAATTTGGGTAATCCCCTTTCAATGTTTCTAGGCAAGTCGTGGACTGCCCCAGGAATATCTAAAGGGGAACTTTGAGCACCATACCAAAGGGCAGGTGGTTGTTGTTGTTGTTGTTGTTGTTGTTGTTGGGCCATATTATTCAAAGGTGTTAACCCTGTGGGAACAATTGGAACACTTGGAACCGTGGAGACAGATATCACGGGTGTTACTGTCGCACTTGAACTTAAAAGTTCAGGCCCGCTAGATGTACTTGAGTCTAAAGAAATTCCTAACTCAAGTATACTGGGTGGTATTTCAATTTCTAATGTTTTGTTTTTCGGCCTCCTAGCAGTGGGAGAAAGGCTTTGGAAGATAGTTTCCCCTGTGGTTTTAGACCTAGTAGCAATGTACTCAGGTTGGGCCAGCTTGGAAATTCTAGAACTCAAAAGACTTCTCTCAACTTCCTGCAAAATACGATATCTAAATGTTATACCTGCAAGCACAGTAAGTGGAAACAAAACTACCCACGTTAATTGTTAGAACAAATTAAAAATCACAAAGCAATAAAGAAGGCCCTCCTTCTAGCGCCAAAATGTTGAGTGTATATTTGTCACATTACAAATAATGAACACGCAACTGGAGTCTCAAACCAGAAGACTCTTTCTTGCAAAGAAATAAGTTATTATTATTTTTTTATTTCTCCAAGTTTCTTGTGGAACAGATCTTTATGTGCATAAAACCAATTTCAACTTAATGCACATAAATAAAAATATCCCAGAGTAACTCAGATCCTGCAAGTAACTGTTAACAAGGGGCCTTTATTGATTCACAGCAAACTTTGTAACCCTAATTTGTTTAAATGACCAAATCATGCAACAAAACAAAATCCTTTTAATGTTCTAACATTAATGGTTTATTCTAATGTCAATTGGTTCATTTTATCTTTGTTTAATCGTTCTATTATTTTAACGTTAGTCTTTAATATGAGATTAAACATATCAGAAACTAAAACAAAAAATGTTCTTATAAAAATCAGCTGGAAAACCAAAGAAGGATGTTAATCTGGTTAGCAATCTCCTCCCTGCAAAACCCCAAGTTAATGAGATGAAGTTCTAAAACAACCCGACCGAGCAGACCTGTACTAACACACAATCCAATCAGATCAGATGCAAGACTCTATGGAAAGAATATAACTGCATCATTCTGTCATTCACCTATCGTAACCCATCCCATGGCGTAAACGAATAGATACAAGAAAAAATGATGCAAAGGAAAGATTGACAATAAAACAGTAGTCTTAGCTTCGATCTCCTTTTGATTTTGCACACAAAAGTCACTTTTACCAAATAACTCCTTTTATTTCAACAAATAATGCTTTTTGTTACAATCTCCAGCCCCTTATCCATAACTCGATTCGGCTTTTAAACCTTCTGCCTCGGCTCTTGGTTCCCCTGCGACGCTTCGTTTCAATGTCCAGGACTCTTCGCTTCAATTTCCCGCCTTTTGATATTCTAACCCTTTGCATGCATTTGTAACGCTTGACCTCTACGGCCAGTAACTGTCGATATGAAGCGTTACTCTGATTCTCATACCTTTTGCCATGTGTCCAACTCTTCCTGCATGTTCAGTAACGGTCCTCGAAAATCTCGACCAAAAATAGCATGCGGCCTTGCTTCTTTGCTTTCGCAGCGAAATCGCGACATGTCACGAAATCACGACATGTCGCGATATCACGACGCCTTCACTCTCCGTACGCTTCGTTTGTAACCTCGTCGCGAAATCGCGACCATTTTACCCATCGGGCCATCTCACCGCAACCCGTCGCGATATCGCTACCATTTCTCTGCTTCGGGCATGGTCTTCATTTCTGTCACGATTTCGCTACATCTTCTCTGTGCCGTACACTTTGGCAAAACACGTCACGAAATCGCGACCATTTTCTCTGTCGGGTCATCTCGCCGAAACACGTCGCGAAATCGTGACCATTTTCCTCGTCGGGCCACTTTGCCGAAACACGTCGCGAAATCGTGACCATTTTCATCTTTCGTACAATTTGGCAAAACACGTCACGAAATCGTGACCATTTTCTCTTTCGGGTCATCTCACCGAAACATGTCGCGAAATCGTGACCATTTTCTCTTTTCGTACGCTTCGGCAAAACATGTCACGAAATCGCGACCATTTTCTTCGTCCGTACACTTTGGAAAAACACGTCGCAAAATCGCAACCATCTCGCTGCTTCGTCCCTTTCTATCCACTTGCATCACGAAAACCAAACACGTCACGATTTCGTGACGTTTTCGCCCACCTGCTGCCGTTGACCATGTTGACCACGATTTTGCGACACGTCGCGATTTCGCTACAGTTTTTCATTCTGCCTTTCTCTCTCCTCTCTGGGCCGCGACGGAGCAACATGTCGCGATTTCGCTACAACTTTCATCGTCCGTACACTTCATCCAAACACGTCGCGATATCGCGACCATTTTCTCTGCGTTGGAGCGACATGTCGCGATATCGCGACCATTTTCTTTGCGTCGGAGCGACATGTCGTGATATCGTGACCATTTTCTCTGCGACTGCGACGACTTGAGTGTGACATGTCGCGATTTCGCGACACTTTCTACACTTGCACATTTTGCCCCCTTTTCTTCATTTTTGGCATCTGGGTCAGTGAGATTTTCTCTGAAAACCTGCAACAAGGTGGGTCCCCAATCTTGGGGTGTGTTGTGGATTAACCACAACAGGCCTTCTTCTTCGCTTTTGTCACGAAATCATGACACTCCTACCTTCTACTGACGTCATCTGCAACTTTGTCGTGAAATCGCGACTCTTTCGTTGCCTTAAGCTCTTTTCTGCCATATGCCCACAAAACTAGAACATGTCACGAAATCACGATGCTTTCGCCTTTGAGCTCATCCTTCTTCAATTTGTCACAAAATCATGACGCTTCTTCTGTTTAAGACTTGCTAACTATTTTTGTCACAAAATCGTGACACTTTCTCCAACTACAAGCTGCCAACTCAACCTGTCATGAAATCACAACACTTTCTGCATTCGTACAATTTCTTTGTAGCCTATCACAAAATCGTGACACTTTTTGCATCCGTACAACTTCTTTGTAGCCTGTCGCGAAATCATGACATTTTTAGCTTCTGAAAGCTTTCCCTGCAACCTGTCGTGAAATTGTGATGCTTTTGGATTTTGTACGCTTTCTCCACTGCCTATCATGAAATCGTGACACTTTTGGCTTTCGTATGCTTTCTCCACTGCCTGTCACGAAATCGTGACACTTTTGGCTTCCGTATGCTTTCTCCACTGCCTATCACGAAATCATGATGCTGCTCCTTTCAGACTCTTTCCTTTGCTGCATGTCGTGAAATCGTAACAGTTCCTGAAAAACTTTCACTCTCTTCAATCTTGTCGCGAAATCGCGATAGCTTACACTGTGGACTCTTTCTTCTACAACATGTCACGAAATCGTGACATTTTTTCGTCCGTATAGTCTCCTTTGCAGAATGTCGCGAAATTGCGACACTTTTCTTTCTCTGCCTTCCTACACTGTCCGAGTCGCGAAAATGTGACATGTCGCAAAATCGTGACAATTTTTCCTACTTCGTCTCTGCCTTCCCGCATGTCACGAAATCACGACACATTTTCTTGAACTTTCTCTCTCCTCAAACATGTCGTGAAATCGCGACAGTTTTTCTAGCCACCTACAAACTTTTTCTTACTTGTCTTTTTCTTGATCTTTTGCAACTGGGCTACCCTGATCTTCTTGGAAACTCACTGTCCATGCTGAAACCTTCATCAAGACAAATTCTTTGACATCAAACCAAATTGCTTCAAGACCTTCTTGACATCAATGACAACATCTACACTTAAAGCAAGAGCAATGTACCCAAGGTACCCAAAATTGCCAACACACCACCCCTTTGCTCACACTTCAAACCATCAAAGAACAAAGTCATGTCAGCTTTGTTATTTGGTTCTTCAGGTTAGATAGATTATCATAATGCAAACACTGCATCATCTGGAATTTCAATGGTGATGGGCCTACTATCTTTGAGAGGCACCTCTACCAGCTGATCTGCTATGACTTATCCCTTGATTAAATTTTGGATGATGAATTCCAAATCAAATTCTATAAATAGCATGATCCACTTTTTAGTACATGTATTATGATATGTCTTACTCATCATATACTACAAAGCATTTTGTTTGGATATCACATACGTTGTATGACTTAGCATGTAATGGTGCAACTTCTTCATTGCAAATACTACTACTAAACACAACTTCTCCACATATGCATACCCCAACTCATAACTCACCAAGGTGTGATTTATGTAATATATCACTTGCTTTTTGTATTGCATATTATTTTGGGCTAGCATAGTTCCCAATGCAAAGTCGGTAACTGATATATATAACAAGAAAGGAACATATAGTGTTGGTGGAGCTAGAACTGGCAGTTTTTTTAGGTATTGCTTAATTTCAGCAAATGCTGCTTGACAATCCTCGTCCTAATTGAATGGAACCCCCTTGTGTAGCAACCGATTCATGGGTCAGTATTTATCTGATAATTATGCAATAAATCACTTTATGAATTCTACTTTTCCCTGTAGGCTTCTTAACTCTTTGATATTTTTGGGAGGATGCATTTCTAATATGGACTTGACCTTCATTGGATCAACTTTGATCCCTCATTTTGAAATGATGAATCCCAAGATCTTTCTTGAATTTATGCGAAATACATACTTCTTAGGATTCAACCTGACATTATGCTCTATCAAGTGATCGAAGACCTTCGTCAGGACCTCTACATGCTCAGAATGCAATAATGACTTTTCCAATAAGTCATCGATATAATATTCCAATATTTTGTGCATGTAGTGATGGAAAATGTATGTCATGGCTTGTTGATATGTGGCACCAGCATTTTTAAGGCCGAATGACATAAATTTGTAACAAAATTTTCCCCATGGCATTATGAACATGGTTTTGTGCTGGACTTCATATTTAATCTAAATTTGGTCATAACCAAAAAATTGTCCATAAGGGAGAGCATCTCATGACCTATAGTTGCATCTACAAGAGCATTTATGTTGGGCAACGAGAATGAATCCTTTGGTGTTTCCTTATTGAGGTCTCTAAAAACCATATAGATACGAATCCTTTCATCAGTTTTTCCTATAGGTACTATTTTTGATACCTATTTTGTATAGTCAATGGAGATAATGAACTCTACATCAAACTTCTATAGCTCATATTTAACCATTAAAGAAATGATTGGATGCATATTCCTGAGTTTATGCTTGACATATCTCTTAGAGGGATCTTGCAAAAGGTTGTGAGTAACCTTTTTTGGATCTAGTCCTGGTATATCCTTGTATGTACAAGTGACCTATCCAAATAGCATGCACCTATCTAATATATCATTCATAATCAACATAAAAACATAAAATGATAAACAAGATTGCATATAACAATAAAATGGATGTTTCTTTTATTAATATTGAAAATAAATCTCTATTACAATCATGCACCTCTTAGGGTAACCCAAATGTTGATACAATTGATACAATTCCAAAGCCCCCAATGGGGTAGGCACAATACTAAGGCTATTTAAATAGTCACAAACTACTCTAGGGTGGAGTTGACCCTCTTCTTCCCGTTGAGGAAGGAATTAGATGATTGAATCTCCTTCGAACCTATTTTCCTACGATCAAGAAACAACACAAAAACATTAATAACATAGGCAACCTCTCATGATGAGGCCCTTTAAAGGATATAAACATGAAAGTGCCATAACACTAATGAAATCAAGAAAATGAACAAATCATGTTAGACTTATGTAAAAATCATAAATATTGTTTGAAACATAGAAATAAATATTACTGCTATCTATCTAATAGACTAATTGCATGAAATGATGCATGGAAACAAGAGATTAGTGCAAAGTTGCTTAAATGGAAAGAACTCACATAAAACCCTAATTAAACTGGCCAGTGTCTCTAAAACATGAAATAAACTATTGAAATGCCTAATCTAGTTGAATTAAGCACAATGAAAAATAAACAATAAGGAAATCTATCACCTGTTGCAAACTATAGCTCAAATGAGCAGTCTACACTACACACTATGGCTGTTAGCCGTAGTGAGCAGTAAAGTAGCTTTTCCCTCGAAATCAAGGGTTGTGGGCTTGATATTCCTTGTCCAATTGATGATCAAGGGTCACCTTTTATGTTCTATGACTATATTGGTGGTCGAATTCCACAATTGGGCCTCAATTTGCCCTAATATGTGTTTCTTGGCATTCTAGCTCCTTAGAGAATCCATGGCACAAATTGACATGATGCTTGGTGAATTGGCAAGTGAAATGGAAAAAAAGATCTCTAAATGCACTCCAGTGAGTCTACAATTCAATAGGGCTTTGCTGCTCTAATCTCCAATGCTCACTTCTCTATTTCGACAGTGCTTCGCTATCAAAATGCACTATATCTTTGCCATAATTTGAAGGGGTACTTATAGGGTTACCCAAGGGCTAGGGGTGGCTTCATGGAGAAGAAAATATCAAGAAGAGGTGGTTGGGTAGTTGTATTGGAAGCCTATGGAATATTTTGCCCTCAACTACCCTCTTCTAGAATAAATGGTCATTCAAACCGATTTGACATGGATGAAAGCCAACTACACTTCAATTTAGACCGTAAGTGATAGCTACGGCCTAGACTGTAGACCGTAGGTCTCAGCTACAATTCATATTATAGATCGTAGGTATCAACTACGATTCAAAATTATTAGGCCAAGAAGCACAAATTGAGTGGTTAAAACCACTGCTCTATCTTGAAATCTATCCAAGATCTTCCATATGGTCTTGTAGCATGTCCCATATGAGTAGTCGCCATTGAAATGACACATTTTATGTATCTACAGATACCCCTTTTGAGATGCATTGTGATATTAAACAACATTGAGAAAAAATAGACCTCCTAAAATGATGTCGAAGATTCCATTATGATCATTGATATGATCAACATTAGATGCCCCAATATCATTAGATGCCCCAACATTAGATGATCATTGATATGATCCTGGAATCATTTCTTCCAACTGGGTGAAAGGCTTAAATTTGAAATATTTTGCACACGTCATCAGGCATTCGGGTAGCTTTGGTGCTACAATAGGAGTTAGGCCTATATAACCGAAAGTATGAGAGCTACAAACTAACTGTTATATATGTTATTTTACCCAAGAAAAGGGGTAAACTTATGATAACTGTTAGCAATGATTCGTAAGGACGAATGCAATTTTGACAAGGTCAAGGGATCTATGATTTCAAGGATCTTCTATTGAATTTGATTATGATTTGAAAGCATGACTACCCCCTCAAGAGATGAGTTGATGAGGGTAATGACAATTCAAATAATCGACGAGGTCGCTTGACCACTATGAATGATCTAAAAAACTTAGAATTTAGCATTTAATTATTTGGCTAGGCCTAGTTTAGCTTATGATTGCAACTGTTAATAGTAATTGTACATTTCTATTCCATGGAGAGGTCAAGCTACAATAGTCTTCTTAGAGAATCAAAATGATACAAGTCCAATTAGATTTATGTTGAATCAATTTGTCGATGATCTTCTAAAAAGGTGTCATAGGAGAAATGACATGAAATGCCTTGTTCCTATGGAGTGGTCCAGCCTTGAAGGCCTTCTTTGAGATAGCATATCAAATCCATGATGACAATTTTTCCCCAAATGTCCTTATGGTTATTTACTCATCTCGTCATATTGCATGGAGCGTCAGTCATTGCAATCACCAAGTGTCTAGGGTAAATAACTGAATACGAGGTGCATTTGGATTTTGACTTGTTTTATAATAATTGTTTTTAGTTTTCTAATTTTTAATTGATCCTGGTGCTTGAACATCACCAAATTTGATAAATTGATTACTCTTATTGAGATTTTTATCTGTTCGAAATCATTAATTTGTCAGTTAAAACATTCCAATGGTGGAATTTTATCACATTTAATGCCATTTACGAACTGTGTGCATGGGCTATAGCTAGAAATTTCAAAATTGGGAACCGCAACTCAGAGCTACGGTTAGCAAACCCTAATTCTGGGACCATGATTTTTAGTTTTTCCCATTTGAAAAATTCATTATTATTCCTTCAAATCAATTGCAACTAGAGATCTCTGAGAGGTTAGGAAGGATATTTGACATGAGACACTGTTGAAACCACTTTTGACGACCTCACATACATCTTTATGGCAGACTCGATGTAGCCTTCATCCAACAGAGAGATTGGTGTTGAAAGGTAACTCAAAATCGAGTTCTCGCACTCCTTACAAGTTTAAAATGAACCACATTAAGTAATGGGTTAATTAACTTCACTAAATTGTTGGTAAAGAACCTCACAGTAGTTTTAGGCTAGATTAGGATTTAATTTTTGGGTGTCAGGCTAGGAAGTGACCCGTTTAGGGTTACATTCCTAGACCGCAGCTGGCAAACGTGGTGCCCAATTGTAAAATTGGGGACTGTGACTATCAGTCATGGTGGGATTAAAATACCACCGGTAAAAAATTTGACCATTACGCAAACCATAGATTTGACCCAGAGTTCTGTAATTTTTGAAATTTATTTGTTTTTTTTTTGCTTTTGCTTGGCAATTAATGTCATTTATTGCACTTGTGAGATGCATTTATGGATTTTTTTTGAAATTTTTTATTTTTTTTGAAATTTTTTATTTTTTTTTAGGTTTTTAGCAACTTTTTATATTTTTTGTCATTATTAAGGTTGATTTTTATCTGTTTTTAGTTATTATTAGTCATCATTTTGTTATAATTTTTTGCTCTATAGAAATTGACCTCTAGAGCCAGGGATCCAGATATCCTTTGCACCCTTCATGGATAGCTCACTAACTTGGAGCGAGAGTGGTTCGATGTGGTTGGCTTTGGCTATGTGCTTTATCTACCTACGATCATGGTAGATTCACTGTACATGACTATGTTGGCCTGACGTTGGGATGCATGGACCAACACATTTCACCTGGCCATAGGTTAAATGACTTTGACCTTGGAGGACATCTATCGAATCTTAAGATCCTGATTGATGATGAGCTCATCACCTCCTCTCCCTTTAGGATGAAGTATGACATATTTAACTCCATATTTGGTGACTATAGTCAGGATCCCTAGGGTAGGATCGACCACAGAGGCATCCATATTGGTTATTGTAAGGGGAAGAGTGTCTTCTTAGTTCAAGAGGTGGTCTTCATGCATTTAGTTGTTTAGATTGTGCTTCTAGACTCCTTGGGCATGAGGATCCCCTAGAACCTCTTGGCCATCATCAGGAGAGTTATCGAGATTTCTATGCGGTGACTACTACTCTTAGCTTGGGGGAGCACTCTATTATGCTAGTTGTACTGAGAGTTGTACCAGGTTATGCGCAGGAGCCAAGTTGGTATCAAATACAATCTATTACTTCAAATCTAGGGCTAGCAACATATCAAGATCGAGTGGCCGACTGACTTACCACTCACTATTACCACTAGTCCTACTACACACCAATGTTATACTGCATGATGGCCTCATGAGGAGGGATTACAGAGTAGGTACCATGCTAGGGATGTGGACCATTATATTGCTAGATTTACATAGCTCTGGGTGAACGACATAGAGTGGCATCCGTACATCGATTGCCCTATGTGGGCATAGGTTGGTGAGCGGTTGCGCTAGGCTATGAGGAACAGGTGGTTACTAGGACACAAGGTCAAGATTCATGAGTACCAATTCTACTCACATGTCCTTGTTGTTACCTAACCTTGGAATTGGCAAAGAGGTTTTGATTGTGATTAAAAAAAGTTTTGAAGACATATCTCCATAAAAAAAAATATGTATGGGCACATCTTCCTTGTGAGTGAAATACTGTTGGATTGAATAAATTTGCAGTGAAAATGATTATTTGATAAGCATTTTTGGAAATGTTTGAGTGAGCCTTCATGTGCATGATTAGGGTTTGTGAAATAACATGAGTATCATTATTATGTGAGATTGTTTGATAAGCATTGTTGGAAATATTTGAGTAAGCTTTCATGTGCATGATTAGGGTTTGTGAAAGAACATGAGTATCATTGTTATGTGAAGTTGAGAACTATCTTGAACTAGGGTTTGTGAAAATATCATGAGTATCATTGTTATGTGAATTTAGAATCATCTTGAGTCAAGGGTTGAGATTCATAGTGTGAGTTGTTGGAAGCATTGTGAAACACTTGTTTAGGGTTTGTAAGCAAGATTTGTTTCATTGAGTGAATGATTGAGTGAAGTTGGTTGAGCATCATTGATTGAAAGTATTGGAGTGATAGTTCAAGTTCTGTGAAATAAATTATTTTTTATTCTAAATTAGTTTGAAAGAGAGATTGAATGTGATTGAGAGTATTGTGAGTATGAAATATATTAAGTCTCTAACCATTCTCTATATATTTTTGTAAGTTAAACAATATTTTGAGTGAAACTTGTTTGAGTGATTAAAGAGGTTTTCTAAAAGAGGTTAAGTTGAGTTTTTGTATGCAATTTTTGCAATTGATTTGAATAAGCTTTTGTGAAAGCTTGTGAGCATATTTGAGTAAGTCCTAGAGGGGACTTAAGGATAGAGTTAAGCAAGCTTTTGTGAAATCTTGTGAGGATATTTGAGTAAGTCCTAGAAGGGACTTAAGGAAAAAATTAAGGAAGATTTTTTGAAAGCTTCAGGATAAATTTGTGTGAGATTTTGTGGAAGCTTACAAGTAGATTGGACAAGTTCTAGTGAGGACTTGTTGAGCAGATTTGAGGTAAGTCTTGGTGAAGACTTGTTGAGTAGATTGGAAAAGTTCTAGTGAGGACTTGTTGAGCAGATTTGAGGTAAGTTCTTGAGAGGACTTGTGGATAAATTTGAGGTAAGTCTTTGTGAAGAATTGAGAGCAGATTTAATTGATTGATTTGTTCAAGCTTTGAGTTAAGGATTGGAGTAGATCTAATAGAGTTAATTTGTGATTGAGTCAAGATTTGTGTTAAGGCTTGAGGATAGATTTGAGACAAATATTGAGCAGATTTGTGCTAGACCGAGGGAAAATATTTAGTATAGATTTGAGATAGATATTTAGCATATTTGTGCTAGATCGAAGGATAATGTTTAGTGCAAATTTGAAATAGAGATTGAGAAAATTTTTGCTAGACCGAAGGACAATGTTTAGTGCAAATTTGAGAAATATATTGAGCATATTAGTTCTAGATTGAAGGAGTACATATTTTAGACAGAGATTGAGCAGATTTGTGCTAGATCGAAGGACAATGTTTAGTATAGATTTGAGATATATATTGAGTATATTTGTGCTAGATTGAAGGATAGTGTTTAGATCGAAGGATAGTGTTTAGTGCAAATTTGAGATAGAGATTGAGTAGATTTGTGCTAGACTGAAGTATAGTGTTTAGTTTAGATTTGAGATAGATATTGAGCAGAGATGAGAGAAATATTTAGAGGTGATAGATTAGAGGATAGTATTCTCTAGTGGATAGAGATCCATTAGCTATAGAACTGAGGATAGAGGTCTTCTGAGTAAGGATAGAGTCTTCTGTGGATAGATATCTACAAGTCAGTGTAGTGGATGTAGTAGTCTTCTAGAGGAACACCAACCAAAGCAAAGGAGAAGGAGTTCTCATATGGATAGAGATCCATAAACCATATGAGGGGATTGGTGTCTCATGTGGATAGGTATCCATGAAATTGATTAGGGGATTGGTGTCTCCTTTGGATAAAGGTCCATAAATATTGTAATAGGGAAGGATTCCCAAGAGATTTGTTGAGAAAATTTTAGTGAAATATTTTCTCCGTGGAGTAGCCCACATTGGATGAACCACGTAAATTGGTGTCTCTATTGTGTGTGATGATTTATGCATTGCTTTGATTACTGTTGTTGATATTGCCATTGATATATTGCATAATATTGCTTGGGAAAGAAAATTAAAAAGTAGTCTTATATTGTTCACCCTCCTCTTAGTATAAGCTTGTGTTCTTCAATTGGTATCATAGCGGTTTCCTTCGAAAGAGTTTAATAACTTTAAGGAAACACTTATAGGAACACAAATGGATTCTCAAAGTGGATCCTCAAGGAATAAGGCACCATTTTTCAATGGGAACAATTATACATTTTGGAGTGTGAGAATGAATATTTTTCTTATGACACTAGGAAATGATATATGGCAAGCAGTTGAGAATGGGTACATACCACCAACTACTCCACATATAGATAAATATGGTAAGCTACTACAACTAAATAATTCAAAGGCAATGAATGAGATTTTAAATGGTTTGTGTGAAACAAATTTTGCAAAATTTATGCATTGCACATCAGCAAAAGAGATTTGGAATAAGTTGAAAGGTATTTGTGAAGGAAACAAAAGGTTAAAGATGGCAAAATTGCTAAATCACAAGAAAAAATTTGAAGACCTATTAATGAAGGATGAGGAAAAATTACTTCATACTTACTTCATGTGGATGAGGTTGTTAACTCCATGCAAGGACTTGGGTTTAAAGTTGAAGAAATAGATGTTTGTCATAAGATTTTAAGGTCACTCCATAAGAGGTATAGTGAAAAAATTTCAGCCATAGAAGAGTCAAAAGATATTGAATTTTTGACAAGGGATGACTTACATGGAATTCTCATAGCTTTTGAGATGAGAATAAAGGAGGAGGTTATTCCCCAAAAATAAGTAGACTTCAAAGTTACAAGGAATTCAAAGGGTAAGAAATCAGATTTAAGTAATGAGTCATCTAGTGATGAAGAAATAAACTATGGTAGAAGGAATAAGGACATAAGAAAGTACAAATGTACAAAATTAGTTAAGTGTTTCAAATGTGGTAAATATGGTTACTATGCATCTGATTGTCCAGAATCTAGAAATACCAGTGGTAATGAGAAATAGGATCATAATAACAAGGAAGCAAGAAAATTTAGGTACCAAAAGAAAAATATGTATGGATAAAACAAACATGAAAAGAAGATTTTTCAAAATGCATAAGAAAATATTTCATGCAGATAAATTAGGTAAGAGTTCAACAGACAATGATGATAGGTCCTCATATAATGAAGAAGAATAAATTCTATTTCTAGTAGTAGAAAAATAGGATGTTATAAAAAGAGCACCAATAATTCTCAAGTGTTTTAGGTGTAGTAAATTTGGTCATCTTGAAGATCATTGTACAAGGAATGGGTTCAATTTCAATGAAGATGAATTTGAAGATGCTCTTGAAGATCCAAAAGTTGAAAGTCTTACTATGGAAATCGAAGAATAAGGAAGTGTTTCTATTGAAGATAAATCAGAAAGGAATGAAGATGATCTTGATGATAAAAAGGTAGAGGAAGAATAAAAACATTCAGAGGAAGGAGAAGTTGATATTGAGGGTGAGCTGATCTTTGCCCTTGATGCATTAAGGAAGGTAAGAAAGTAGAAATTAAAACTCAAGCTTCAATTTCAATAATGTGATGAAGAGAAAGGAAAGCTTATAGAAGATCTAACCAACTCAATTACTAAGACAAGGAGATTTAAAGAGAGGTTAGAGACAAAGGTCTTGGAATGTGAAAGGTTAGAGCATGAGGTAGCTTCACTAAGGAAGGAAGTAAAAGATTTTAAATATAAGCTATACAGGTTTGGGAGAAGCTCAAAGAAATTGTATAAGATTATAAAGGTACAAAGATCTTCATCAAATAATATAGGACTTCATTTTGAACAAGAACAAATAGAACAAGGAGAAGAGTCAATATCAAGCTCCAAAGAAGAAGAAACTTCAAAATAAGAGAGTGTAAGAGAGAGTGAGACTTATGAGGATAATTTGGACAATAGAAATTTCAAAAAGGAAAGAAACAATGCACAAATGAGGAACATATGGAACAAGAAACATCATAGGGAAGAATAAACTAAGAGACTAATGTGGTCAAGGCAAGGATTCTTCAATGGACGATGTTTCTCATGTCACAGGTTTGGTCATAAGGCTTCTTAGTGCAGGACACATGAAAGACATGGCTATGGTTTCACCAATAGAAATCTTAGAAATGGACATCTTTTTCAAGGGTATTGCCACTCTTGTAATCAATTTGGTTAAAAGGCAGTAAATTGCAAGGTTCATGAAAGGAATGGATATGGCTTCACCAGGAGGAACTACAAAATATTTACATCTTAAATGAATCACAACATTAAGTATTATAAGTGCAATAATATTGAGCATATGGCCAAGTGGTGCAGAGAAACAATTCCAGAGACAAGCAAGAACAAGAGCATTCAGAGGAATCAAAAGGATCAATTGAGGAAGAAGGGAGAAAAAGGTAAATATTAGTGTATGCTGGGAGTAAAGATACCCCACCCTAAAATTAACCACCTCAAAAAGGAGGTGGGGGAGGGGTTGAGCTAAGAGTCTTATATTTAGCCCCAAGCCCCATAGGTGGTCCTTTGCCATTGATGACAAAGGGAGAGAGATTTGAGTTAGGAGGAGATAATTCATTTAGGAGGAGCAATTTCTCAAGGGGAGCAATTTTAGAAAAAGGAAAAAGGAATGGTTATAGAAAAAGGGTTTCCATCAATGACAAAGGTGGAGATTGTTGGAAATATTGAGTTATTTGTGTTGTCATTGATGTCAAGAGTCAGTGTCAGTGATCAATACAAGACTTGACAGAAGAAGGGTTGAAATAATAATATTTTAAGCCCAAGAGATTTGGTTTAAGGGATTCACATGATTGGTCAAAAGGATACCCTAAAGGAAAGGCCTAAAGGAAATAATATTATAATATTTATTATTATAATATTAAAGGAGGTCATAAAATGTCTAAGGATGAAAAAGAAAAATACCTAGGCCCAAAGGAAATAATATTATAATATTTTTATTATAATATTAAAGGTTAAAATTAAAAGCCTAAGGTAATTTATAAATTATTTATAATATTTATATTATAAATTAATTTATAAAATAATATTATTTAAAACCCAAAGTAGGGTTGGGCACAAATTCAATTAATTTTTTTTTTATTCCCCCATCGACGTTCGAAGGAAAGAGGCATATGGTATACATACCATAAGGTTTGCCTCACAAATGCAAGTCTTCAAATATTAATGCACATGTGATTAATTGAAAGTGAATGCAAAAATTTCATGAGCAAAAGGACAAGAGGTTATTATTTTTTATTGTAGTGAAAAACGTGAAGGTCAAAGTGACCAAGGCATAAAGCCTTGTCACCAATCAATTGGTTGGGCTACTGGCAAGTTGTTGGAGGTTAATGCATAAGGTACGTGGAGTGTCGTGTTCAAGTCTTGGCAGCTTTGAAGGGACAAAGCCTTTTGTTGGATTTGGCGTTGCTAGAAGAAACAAAGCACTCAAAGAAATTTTACCTCCCACATGAGCATCTAGCTCATGCGGTAGCGTGGCCACCGCTAGGGCGCAGATGATAGTTTGACCTAGGATCGAATCCCACCATGGAGTGTGCAAAGGTACTTTATTTTTAATAAATGTGCATGTGGTCTAAGGTTGTATTGTGAGCATCTTGGGAGATATAAGGTGATTAAAGAAATTTTATTTTGGTTAAAGTTAGTGAAGGATTTAATTGTTGTTTAAAAGTGAATTGCATTATTTATGGATAAGAGGTGTTAATTATTTTAAAATGCAATTTTTAAGTTTGGAGTTATAAGGTGATTAATATATGTTTTATTTTGTGTCTTAGTTGAAGATCGAGGAGGATTTAATTTTGGCATAAAATGGAATTAAATTATTTTTGGAAAGATGTGTTGATTATTTGATAGTGGATTTTGAGTAGGGAGATATAAGGGAGTTATTTTAATTATTTTATGCATTAAAAATCTGAAGTGAATTATTGTGGAAGTGAGTTAATTAAACCTTTGCTAGTTATATTTTGAAGAGATTGGAGATTATAAGGTGTACTTAAGACTTGTTATTTTTGTATGGTGAAATAAATATTGAGGAGAATTTTGAGTGGAGATTTTGAGATAGATTGTTGTTACCTAACCTTGGAATTGGCAAAGAGGTTTTGATTGTGATTAAGACAGGTTTTGAAGACATATCTCCATCAAAACAAAAGGTATGGGCACATTTTCCTTGTGAGTGAAATATTGTTGGATTGAGTAAAGTTGGAGTGAAAAGGATTGTTTGATAAGCATTGTTGAAAATATTTGAGTGAGCCTTCATGTGCATAATTAGGGTTTGTGAAAGAACATGAGTATCATTGTTATGTAGATTGTTTGATAAGCATTATTTAAAATATCTAAGTAATATTTCATGTGCACGATTAGGGTATGTGAAAGAACATGAGTATCATTGTTATGTGAAGTTGAGAACTTTCTTGAACTAGGGTTTGTGAAAAGATCATGAGTATCATTGTTATGTGAATTTAGAATCTGAAATGACCAGAAGTTGACATTTGATCTAACAACATGTAAATAACACAAGTCATTCAAAAAAATATGCTTTATTCATTATCAAATTTGCATCGATTATAAATAGGGAGAGTTTTCCCTTTCTTTTCATGAATAAAAAATATAGGCCTGATGCCTCCTTCTGATGTCCCTTAGTGTAGGTGGTCTTCATTGTATGCGGACCACCACTGGGTTGTTGTTTGTTGGTGTTCCTTTCTTTCAAATATGTTGCATAACCTGAAAGGAACTTGAGAGAAAGTGTCAATACATTGGAGGGCTTTCCCTAGTCAGGCCCCGTATTTCAGAAGATGAAATGATTGTAAAACTGTAACATAAATCTAGATAAAATGTGTAGAAGGTAATTATAGACTAAAACAAAGCTTACCTACCAAATTTGGGATGATTTGGGGCTTGCAGATGTGATTCGTAACCCAGGTTGTGAATTGGGGCTAGATTCATAGGGTAGACTACGATTTGAGTTATCATGATCCTTTGGTGAAATATCTTCGATAGATCGATCCTAAGGTAGTTGGGGTACCTTTGTATGCTGCTAAAATTCACTTGTGTGCTTCAAAAACATATTGTCTAATGTTGGCTTTCCATTTTAGCAGAGTAACTATGCTTTGTTGAATTAGGGAATCATACTTAATTAGGGGTTTATGACCCACTATTTATAAGCAAATGCAATATGTAGGGGGGTTAGATAGACTAAACCTAGGTTTGGTTCTGACTAGGGTTAGGTTATGAAATGCCATGTGGCAGCATCTTATTCTAAGTAGGAAATATCCTATCCTCACACATGTGTGAGGAAGGAATAGTGCTAATCCTAATTAGGCCTTAAGCATGTTTAGGGGAGGATTAAAAGAAAACCCTAGGAAACCCTAAATTGGCACATGTGGGAGGATTTTATTAGCACTAATTATGAATTAAGATTTAATTAATCTAATTTTGCCCTAAAAAGAGGCTTAAGTGAAGTCAACATTAAATTAAAATTTGATAATTTACTTTTAATTGATTTTACCAAATAATACCCTATGGGGGTGTCAATTGAGTGTAAATAGGCTATGCATCACCTCAGGTTGTTGTCTGAAGGTATGTTGATGCATAAGATGTGGTTTTGTGGACTTATTAGGGTTTTGGACCTGAAAGCCACTTATGGAAGTCTACACATTACTATGGCAATCTATGGAAGTCTACACATGTCTATGCATGTCTACGCATGTCTACGCATATCTACGCATGTCTACGCATGACTACAATAGTCTAAAATATCCTAGGGATGTCTAGAATCACATAGATATGCAGAAATAGCAATGTGTGACTTTTGTGTGTCTATATTTTGCCCCTTTTTGTACTATACTATGTGGAACATAGTTTAATACAAAAATATGAAGGGTTTGTGTAGAAGAAAAAGGGATAGAATGGGAATGGAATCCAATCAAAGGGTATGTATCTGCTCGAAGTGTGATCATACAAATCAATCGGGTATACAGGGAAAAGAAGAGAAAGAAATGGAATCTAATCGAAGGTATTTAGCATCTCGAAGCGTGACCATACAACATCAATTGAATGTCCACAGGGGAAGAAGAGAGGAAGAAAATAAGGAAAAGAGGAAAGGGATAAAAACAATGCTAGTAAGGAAAAATGAATGATTATGAATGCAATGATGTGATTTTGCTAAGTTTGTATGACATTTATGATGCCATACTAGTTGCTTGAGAATGACAATTTTTGACTACTTTGCTTTTGCAACCATATTAGCGTGATCCAAAAGTATGATTAGGACAAAATCCTACCTAAATTTTTGCTATTGATTGATTTACGAGAACATGGGAACAAGTGTCACACCATTTGAACTAGTTTTAACATCGGGATTGTCAACTCGTGACCATATCAGCATGGTCACGAAGTCCATTTCCAAATATTGCACTAGGATTGATCAAACGTATCATTCATTGTGTACTCGATGTACATGAATGTTAGATTGACTTCTCCATGGTAACGCGTAACTCTACTGATATAACCCATGTTTTTTTGGGATTGATATTATAATCGTATGATAATATTCAGCAAAAAAATTTATAGAAAAATGCGCTAATCGCACTTTTGGATTTTTGATGTTGTGGTTGTATGCAAAACTGAATTTTGATATGAATACCCCCTCAAACGAGGAATCAGCAATGAGGCGAATGAAGTGTGATGAATGGATGATGCAGTGATTGATAAAGATACCAATGCATGATGGATATGATTGCTTAGTACAAAAAGAAAATAATGGGATCTAATCAAAGGTATGTAGCCGCTCGAAGTGTGACCATACAACATTGACTGTATAGCCAAGAGGGAGAAAAAAAAGAATGGGATCTAATGAAAGGTATGTAGCCTCTCGAAGTGTGACCATTCAACATTGATTGGATAGCCAAGAGGGAGAAATAAAAAGAGAAGGGGAAGGAGAGGAAAGAAATAAAAAGGCAATGCTAATAAAATTAAATAAGTGATTGTGAATGCAATGCTATGTTGTTGCTACGTCTGTATGACATTTACGATGTCATACTAGTTGCTTAAGAATGACAACAGTTGTTTGTTGTGCTTTTGCGACCAGGTTTGCATGGTCGCAGAGTATGACTATGATGATTTTATCGATAAAATGCAATGTGTGTGTGCAAGTGGTATTAAAAAGTAAGTTTTTTGAGGCTCCTAGGGTTTTAGAGGGCATTTCCCTACTTTCCTAGGGTTTTGGGGATGTTTTGGTGTGTTCTGATTGAATTCACTACCTGGGTCATGATTTTGACCTCATTCATGACCTGGGTCATGATTCTGACCTAATTCACAACCTAGGTCATGAAACAACAGTTGAGTGGTTTTTAAGCCCAAATATGCATGGCGGGGGCTCATTTGGATGACGCACATGTGTGGAAAGCAAATTGGGAGAGAATTTGATAGAATGCAAGGAGCGCGATTATTGATTGTGAAAGCCAAGATGACAAAGGGATGTAGACTAGCTGGCATCAGGCGTGGGGATCCATCGGTAAGTGATCTTTGACTTTGTTTTGTTTGTATTTTATTTTTCTAGGAAAATATGAATGAGGGGGGGAGGTTTTCATCTCGATTTAAAAAAAAATGTAACTTTTAAGTAAAATTTGAATATGTAGTGATAGACAAGCCAAATGGGTACCCAAAAGTGCAGTCGGTTTTCAATTAGATTTGTTTTATCACCAATTTGACCGGGTAATGGGTAGAGTTGGTGTAAAGTTTGACTGCCAGTTTTTGAGGTAACAGTGTACTGACATTGATATATTTTTGTAGTTTGTCTACTAAAGTAGGAAATGGGTATTTGGTTATGCGACTATTTTATTTTTATGACTTTGTCTGATGTGATTCTAAAATATGTCATTTTTAGGTGTAATGCATGAATACTAGGACGTTAGATCTACCATGTTAGAGGTAGAATCTTTAAAATTTGATAACACTTTCACTTTAGAAGGGAAAATGGGTGTCCAAAAATGCTAGTTTTTTGGTAGTTGATTTCATTTGACATACCTTTGATTTGCATGCCACGGTGTAGATAGTATTAAACTGAAAATGAGCTAAAGGGAACCCGATGTAGACTGTACTTGATGTCAGTCTGAATTTCCACCACTAAATAGGCAAATGGGTATCTAAAAATGTGACTGTTATTTTTAGATTGCGTGCCTAGATATGTTTTCGGTATTGGTGTTTTAGGACAAATTTAATTGGTAGATCTGGGTTGATTGGTACTTTGTTTTTTAATTTTGTTGACACATTTATCATTAAGTGGGCAAATGGGTATCTAGAAATGTGATTTTTTTTGTATGTCATATTAATTGATCATGTTTTAGATTGCATGTCATAGTAGTTGTACAGTTTGAGTCTGTTATTGGTCATTGGGTGACCGATGTGTATTGTTTGTTGTATGTATTTGGACTTTTGCTATGAAATGACAAAATGGGTATCCAAGTATGTGACTATGTTGTTGATGTGTTTTGTCATTTTATTTATTTGTTGTTTTATCTCGAGATGCATGTCAAATTAAATGTTTTTAATTTGATTTGTAAATTTTGAGTGATGATATTAAGTTTGATTGATTTGTTATGTGGATTACTGATGTGTGTTTGTGTTGTGTTTAAGGAGGGTTTTGAAAAGCTTATGAATACTAAGGAGGAATTGTAGTGGTTGGATGAGATACACTTCCACGGTGTGTGGGAGTGTAAGCACATTTTCACCAACAGAGCATATGTGTTTGCCTTGTGTGAGCGATGGGATGGAGATCGAAACACTTTTCATTTTCCTATGGGGGAGATGACCTTGATGCTAGAGGACGTGTATCAGATATATCGACTACCAATTGAGGGTGTTCCTATGTGGGCAGCCAAGGATGAGAGGAAAGAGGTAGTGCTAGAGAGATTCTTTGGAGCTAGGTGGCAAGAGATTGATATCTCTAAGATTGATTACGAGTGGTTGTGGGTACAGGGGCAGATATCAGATAGGCAGTGTGTGGCAATGATGATGATCTCCACATATGCACTCCTTGATAGTTTTGGGGTACTATTTACCTGGAACATGTTGGATATTGTTAGCTATTTGGTAGAGCATAAGGTGGTGTTTGCATGGGCACATGCGCTTCTGGCCCAAGAATATCGAGATTTATATGAGGTTGTTCATGGTAGATGAATGGGATTGAGTGTGATTTCCTTACTGCAGGTATGGGCATGAGAACACATAGCCATTGAGAGACCCTCTTTATTACCTCAACCTATACACGTGTAGGATAAGGAGCTTCCTTATGCCTTGAGATGGAGTACTGAGGTGGAGTAGGGGATGAAGAGGCCTCATGAGGGTGGTCCCATTTTGTGGAGGATTAAGTTCAACGAGTTGATAGTAGATGAAATTATATGGATACCATGGATGGGTGGAGTGAGTTTGAGAGAGGATGATGGGTATTTGTAGGCTATACGATGGGGCAGATGGTTGGTTGGGAGATATACTCAACACACTGAGTGTTTTTGGTTTGATCGAGTACAATGCTATTTTGTATTATGATAAGATGTTCTAGGGACTCATGTTAGCTATTTTAGGCAATATGGAGATAGGGGAGGGCACCATGTTGTATCATCTTGGGTTGGGGAGAGAGACCCTCCTATGGATATCCCGGACATAGGGGATGGAGGAACGAAATCATATTTTTATGCCTGGTGGGCAATATAGTCTTGGGAGCCTGGGAGAGTTATGGCGGATGGTTGGGTAGCACATGCTACTGGGGCATATCTACTAGAGAAGAGGATAAGTAGGAGGACTCGAGCTGGGGGAGCGAGTACGACTATTTTTGATGAGAATGTTCTTCTATGATAGTCACGACATTGCATAGGTGCCTTGACAAGCACCCAAGGCATGAGGGCAAAGGAGGTGGATGTGGGTGCAGAGGTTGAGATGGAGAAGCCTATTGGAGCACAGGATGAGGGAGGTAGGGTGGCCGATATGGGTGGTATCAATGATACCATTGATATCAGGGTATTTGCTGATATAGCACAACAAATTCCCCATGATATTTTGGAGAGACTAGCTACAGAGGATGTATAGAGGTTGCATGATCGGATTCAAAAGTTGGAGGTAGGCATGGTGGAGATGAGGGCTGCTATTTCTAGATAGGATCAGGTGATCAATACTCTGACTAGTCAGTTGGCGATCAAGGCCACTAAGAAGATGATGTGCGAGACTACCTTGTTAGTGTACGAGATCCCTCTACCCAATTATGGTAATATCATGGTGTAGTCTAGGTCATAGTCATAGGTGTGGGTACCATCACATTAGAGTTAGCGTAGTGTGGCTACTGTGGGATAGAGAGTTGCTAGGGATGAGGTTCAGGATCAACCTCCTATGGATCCAATTCCAGAGTTGAGGGCAGAGTTGAGTTGGGCTGCAAGGATGTGAGTGAGCCGTGATGGCCGTTGGGAGACTCGTAGTGGGAGATAGGATAGCTATTACTAATTGTAGCTTACGGGTATTTTGTATGGATTATATATGATGATGGGCATGATCCCAGGTTGTAGCCTTTGGGAATTTTTTATGGATGATATATATGTATATACCTTGTTGAGTTTGGCTATTATATACATGTCTTATTTTGATGGTTTGAAATGTGTTCTTGTTTATGTGTGCAAGGATTAGCATAACATAATTTGTAGATATGTATGGTTAATAGATATACATGTATAACATGGTTTAGATCTATTATCGTGTTGTGGTATAAATGAATTTTAGAGTAGTGTTATGCTTGTATTTCCAATGCGATATGATGTAATATTAAATGTGATTTTGTAATGAATGTATATAGAATTATTGTGATATTGTGATTCTATACTAAAATGTGTATGGGATGAATGCAATAAATGTAATTTGATATGAAATGCATGTAGGATGAATGTCTAGCTATAATATGTATCAAATGTATCTGACATAGATGCATGTATGCATGTATGAACTTACTGAAATGCGCCAAGGAAGCACTTTTATCATTGCATTTACCTATATGGATGCTATCCATTCCATGATTTTAGGGTCGATGATGATGTAAGGCATGTGTAATGGTTTTGACCAACATAGTTATGACAATCAAATCTCAAACCCTTAGCTATATAAATTTTGTGGCAACTTATAACATGATCAAGTTGATTCAAAGTTTGTCTTGAACCTATGTGTGTGAATGTGTAATGTTCATTTATCCATTTTAAGGGAGGTAGGATTAACCCATTGTAGATGTTACCGTACTAGATAGCTCATCCATCCATAATAATGATTTATACAGAAGCGAGATGTTAATGTGAGATATGTGTTGTCACCTGCAATATTATTCCACTAGTAGGTAGGTTTTGGGAATTATCCCATAGTGTTATGTTGAACCTAAGGACCAAAGGTGAAAAGCATAACATGTATGATATCAAGAGGTGTTTCATTTTGTTTTCTACCCCTGTTCTAGTGTTGACCTATCTGATTGTGGTAGTGTTGTTTTCATTTCTTTTCTCTGTTTTTGCTATTCCATTTTTTTTTTCATCTATTCTAAGAGCATTGGCATTTTTTTATGCTTTGTTCTTGCCTTTTGCTTATGATTGATCCCTTTATTTATCCCCAGGTCATATTTTGACCATGCAAGTGATAGGACAAGTAGGGATATCATTCGCTAGGTGGCGATATCTACTCAAGATGTCCTCTTTTCTAGGCTCAAAATTGTTAATGTGTAACCTATTGTGAGCGATTCATGAGAGAAGTTGAACTAGCCTAAAAGACCATAAGAAGAATGTACAAGACTCAATAGCTATGGGTGACACTTAATTTCCTAAACTACAGAGTAGTCAAAATTAAATACGACACCTATGTATACCCTGATCTTAAAAAAGGAGGAATGGACATCCAGGTGGTGATGCTAACAAGTGCAAGTATTATTCTTGTTGTGGCACATTTTGGGAGTTATGTGCAATGCATGTAACTATAAATTATGCAAGTGGAGGAATGCGATATTTACAAGAAGAAGGTTATGTTGTTTAGAAAGAGAATTTTAGAAGAACCTATTTACAGATGAGTGAAGTATGTAATGATGATAGAAAATACGATGCTATGATCATGGTTGCACCAACATGTGGGGTGTGTGTGTGTAGTAGATGTTTTACTATGCATTGTATATGTGTGTAATGGTTGTCAAAAATAAGCAAGATGTAAAAGTGGAATGTACAGGTGGAAGAAGTGAGAAGAAATAGGCTTTGGTGACCAATCAAGGTAAGGGGATCACCAAAAACTGGTAATGATAGAAGAGAAGAAATAAATCAACATATATAAGAAGTAGAAGAATGAGATAGAAGAAGACGAGTAACTAACACTACTATCAGGAAAAATGGCGTAGATATGGGCAGGAGTGGGATGGTGAAGTGATGATATGGCTAGAGTTGTGGCTAGAGACATAGTTGGTAATATTATGAATATAACGAGTGGGCACTATCAGGGTACTATGGTGTGGTAAAGTCCTAGGAGTGACGCGGTATGGAGGACTGACAAGTTGACTAAATGGAAAAGAATGCTCTAGTGATGAGGTACACTCACCATGCAACATGTTATGCACCAGGGTTTCAAATGATCCACATTCTTTGATATCATGACCTGACTGGTGATGGTAGATAAAAAATTGATTCTCATTGTAATTGCATGGTTTAGGATGTGAGGGGTCAGTAGGTCAAATATCAGGTAGGTTAATAAGACCCTGGTGCATGAGATGATGGAACATTTTAGACAGTGGCATATGTGGAATAGGCATAGGATAGACGTATGGCTCTGGTGGAGGTGAATGAGTTCTAGATGAAAGAAGTTTTGATAATGGAGGTATGTGTTTGGTTTTTGGTACAGGTCACGTTTGAGGTCAGGGAACGAATCTGCGTGGTGGTGAGGATGGATGGGTAACGAAAGACTATCATGGGTGAACATGGCAATATCAGTGACTCATATGCAACTCCAGAGCTTCAGTACAAGATATGAGATGTTGTATCTCATGGTGTGGTGGCGATGGTATTGTGGAAGGGCTCGATGCATGGTAGAAAAATGATAGATCTATGATGAGGAAGTAGTGGAATGAAATGACTATGATGATTGTAAGAATTTCTAGGGCAGTAAGCCTTGTAGTGGTGAAGGTGGTATTTTGAGGACCGATGGCATGGGTGATGGCCTTGGGAGATGGCATGAATGACAAAGAGGGATGTTTGCATGACTGACTTGAGTAGCTTGGGCCACGCAGGCTTGCAATTCCTAGGCATATGTAGACTCACCATTAGGAAGGAAAGTATGTAGAAATGCAGGGTGAGGTTGATGAGGTGCGTACTCCCTATTAGGTGTGCGATAGGATCCTATGGGATGATGGGGATGATTTGTGGGTGAATAATGAAATCTGAGGTCATCAGACGGATAGGAGGATGATCCTTGTGCTTGTGGTTGGGTGGATTCCTCTTTGTCATCAAAAGAGGACATGGTGATATGGTTGTCATCATAGTGTGGTGAATAGGATGAGCCTCATTGGTGAGGGGAATGGTGTTGAGGTGAAGTGTGGTGACCTGATCAGGGTGAGTGCAAGGAGCACCTGGCATGAAGGGTGGTTGGTGGTTGGGTGAGATCGACCAATGTAATGGATTTTTGCTATGGTTGTAGATGGTCCTACATGGTTATAGGTGATGTTGTTGTAGTGCTTTCCTGCTGATGACGTGATTCTTGCAAGAGGAAAAATAAATACCCTGAGCATTAAAATGATAGAAAGGTGAAATGTACATGTATAGAGAAATAATAAAGTAGAAATAATAGATTCACACGATGATGTGCTTGGTGATTTATTTCTAATACTATGTGACACTTGTGATGGTGAATGTGATTATGCATCATGCATTAAATGCACGAAGGTGCAAGATATTGATGGGTTTAGGATCGTTAAAGCCTTCAATATCGGCTAGACGATATGCTCCTGAACCGTATTTATGTGTGATAATAAATGGACCCAACTAGTTTGGGGTGAATTTATCACGCTATTGGCGAGACTGACTTGTGATTTGCTAGTTTTATTTGAGAACCAAGTCACCAATATAATATTCACACTGATGTACTTTACTATTTTAGGCACGGGGAAGGTGATCTTGATATACTCGTATGTGCTAGATGGCATGTATGTGATGTTAATCAAGGAGTGTTAGTTGGTCTAGATGGGTTTGGCAAGCAGTTTTATCGTCAATGAAATCTTTCATGGATATTCATAAAGAGGGTATCTCTAGCTCAAGGGGCATGATAACTTCTACCCCATAGACAAGTGAAAAAGGTGTTGCCCCAATGGGAGTATGAATGCTCGTACGATAGGCCCACAAGGCTAGGGGCATTTGGTTATGCCAGTCCTGGTGGGATTCTGCTACTATTTTACAGAGAATAGAATAGATGAATTTGTTAGTGGCTTCGGTCTAGCCATTTCCTTGAGGGTAATATGGGGTCAAAAAGCTATGATGTATGTGAAATCTGTTGTACAGAGCTTGGATAGTTTTATTTTTGAAAGATTTCCCATTATCTAAAATAATTTTGGAGGAAATTATGAAGCGGCATATGATGTGCTCTATGATGAATGTTGCAATTTTGGCTCCTGTAGTTTGGACCAATGGGATGGCTTCGACCCACTTTGTAAAATATTATGTTGCTATAATGATAAATTTATGATTGCTAAAGGATGCAAGTGTAATTTGTGTAATTATATCCAAGCCCCATTGGGATAAGGGCCACATGGATTGGATTGGTTGAAGTGCTTGGGATGGTAAATGTGTTAAGTTAACATGTTGTTGGTATTTGATGCAACGTTTAACATACTTGCAATAGTATTGTTCTATTTTAGGCCAGTAGTATCCCATATAGAGAATGCATTTAGTAATCACCATGCCACTTAAATGGCCACCACAAGTTTCATCATGGGTTTCTTGTACAGCCCATTATGATTCTTATAGTTCTAGGCAACATAAGAGTATACCGTCATAGCTATGGTAGTAAAGGATGTCCCCCAGTAAGGTGTAATGTATCTCTCTTTATTTAAATATTCAGTGTTAGTCATGGGGTAGATCACATGGTAGGAAACCTAGTTTGATGTATACTTTTATTTGTGAGAACCATGGGTCGTGAGGTTCAATGTTTACCACATTTACACCACCATCATCTGTGAGGGGTGTAGGTGATATAGAAGATTGTATAAGGGTATGAATTGTTAAATATTTCATGTTGGACATTGGATTTTATAGGATAAGGGACCCTAGGGAGGCCATGGTGTCTACAAAATGGTTTTATGAGCGTGGCACAGCTTCGAGGTAATACCATTCAAACTGGTATAAGAGTTGTTGGGAGATCTTCTTGTATGGCTGTAGAATTGGACAATTGCATAGCTAAAGTTCTTACACTTGATTGAAAATCAAGAGTGAATCACCTATGATGTGAAGGCATTGATGTGCATAGTGTGTGCTTGTTTCAGTCCTACTATTAGGGCTTCATATTCTGCGTTGTTATTGGTACAGGGAAAATCAAATTTGAATGAAAATGGGAGTGGTTCACTTTCAGGTGTAAAGAAAACAATGCTTGCACCCTTAGCGTGGAGACACCTAGACCCATCAAAGAACATAGTGAGGTCAGCCATGAATTTTGGTTGAACATATTGCTTGTCTTCGGTTATGTGAAAGATAGAGTCATCAGGGAGTTGGATGAGTAAGGATTGATTGTCAGTTATAGGGGTTCAGCCAGTTGGTCAGGAATAAATTACCCTTTGATAGAATTTTGAGATATGAATTCTAGTTTGAACTCAGTTAGGAGCATAATCCATTTAGCTGTGCGGGAGTTGTGATAACTTTTGTTCATCATATATCGTAGGGGGTTGTCTCGGGCGATGACAAAAGTTGTATGGTTTAACATGTAGTTTCTTAGTTTTTGTGTGGTGAATACTACTGCTAGGCATAGCTTCTCCATGTACCTGTATCTTGTTTTGTAGCTAACTAGCATGCGACTGATATAGTAGATAGCTTGCTCTTTGTCAAGAGCATTCTTTTGAGCTAGGAGTGTACCTAGCGCAAGCTCTATGGCCAAGATGTATAGAGTCAATGGTAATTGTGGGTGTGGCGATGACATAACCAGCGATGATGTGAGATAGGTTTTGATGGTTTCAAATGCAGCTTGATAGTTTTCATCCCATTTAAAGTGTACTCCTTTTTGTAGGAGTGGTTTAATGGTTGGCATTTGTCTGATAATTGTGCTATAAATATGTGAATAGAGGTGATATTTCCTTGTAAGCTATGTAATTGCTTTAAGGTAGTAGGAGGAGGCATCTCGATGATGGATTTCAGCTTGCTAGGATCAACCTCAATGCCTTGTTGGGAGACAATTAATCCTAGTATCTTTCCAGACATAACACCGAACATGCACTTTTTTGTATTGAGGCTCACGTTGTGTTCTAGTAGTTGATCAAAAATCTGATGGATATCTTTGAGATGATTAGCACGTTTATTTGATTTGGCTATGAGGTCATCTACATAGTCTTCCACATTTTTTTGCAATAGATCGTGAAAGATGTAGGTCATGGCTCATTGATAGGTTTCCCCAACATTTTTAAAGCCAAAGGGCATGACTTTGTAGAAAAAAGTCCTCCAAGGTGTTTTGAAGGAAGTTTTGTGTTGATCAACTTGGTTGATCCTAATTTTATTATATCCATAGAATCCATCCATGAGGGAAATCATTTCATGACCTGCGATGGAGTTGACTAGGGAATCAATGTTGGGTAGATGGAAGTTGTCTTTGGGACAAGCTTTGTTTAGGTCGTGAAAGTCTATGCACACGCGAAAATAACCATATGGTTTAGGGACAGGGACCATGTTGGATACCCACTCAAGATAGTCGATGGGTATTATGAAATCAACATCTAGGAGCTTTTGAAGCTCAAATTTTACTAT
This sequence comes from Wollemia nobilis, assembly GCA_028583015.1. Lineage (NCBI taxonomy): Eukaryota > Viridiplantae > Streptophyta > Pinopsida > Araucariales > Araucariaceae > Wollemia > Wollemia nobilis. The sequence goes on along the minus strand of JAQPPZ010017225.1, from coordinate 2,654,313 downwards.
CAATCCGATAGTCGGATGCATACATCGTAGTTTTTATCTCACTAGTTTTGCATTGGGATCTAGTATAATATTATGCACTACCACAATAGGGTCAAGTCTCGAAATGTCTTTATAAGACCATGCGAACACTTTTATATACTTTTATAAGAAGTTCATGAAGGTGATGCACTCCTTGGGTGAGAGGTTGGTGGCTAGTTTGAGGATGTGTGGATTTTCTAGACCATAACTGATGTCTACGTCGATTGTGTCTTCGATGAGCATGCGAGATATATTGTGAAACTATTCAAGGATAAGGATGAGATTGAAGTCATTGATGGTCTCATCAAACTTGAATTTTTCATCTACATAAATGCTCGTGTGATGGACTTGATGGATTTGGTGTGACATGGATGAGGAAGGGGTATTTGCCATTCGCAAGATATTAGGAGAGAGAAGAAAGTCTCCAGGTACTGGTATGTGTGAAATTTGTGTGAGATCAATAAAGTTTGGGTTTAGGGTATTGTCTCAAATCTTCTGGTGGTTGTAGTGGAGGGAAGAACATAAATCTAACTCAACCATGTTAATCGATGTTGTAGGTGAAGTAGGTGGGGTAGAATATGGTGATGGAATTTGGATAGGTTATGCGCATCCAAAAAGACTCAAGGAAGGTCATAGGATGATGGGTGGAAATCGAAGACGAGAGGCTACTCTTTATAACTATCTATGTATAGGCAGGAATACAAGTAGGTGTATCGATGGCAGATCAGGCAGCATCGGGTCCAACTCTATAGGTGGTGCATCACACAGGAGTGTGTCTAACTCTATTTGTGGTGTAGCCAAAGATAAAGTAGCAAACTGTTTTGCAAATATCTAAACATCACAGAATAATGAGGTATCTGACGTGGGGGATTATTGGAAGAAATAATAGGGGATGGTGACAGTCGATGTGGGCAAAGGCATGTATTCTAGCATATCCATGTCAATGTACTCTTCTAAGGTGTGTGTTGGACATGGATGAGATGTAAAGAGAGATATTGGATGTCATCTTATAATGTGTAGACAAAAATTGAGTGATAACCTAGGTTGGTTTTGTCGGTAGATGATCAAACATGAGGATTAATGGGTGTACGTAGCCCTTGCTCATAATGACCTAATCCGAACCCATGCCAATGAAAGTGTTGTAGGTAGCGCAAGGAAAATTGAGGGTTTGCTAGGTGTGTGATTACATCACCCAAGATGGATTATGGTGGTGGAGAAGTTGGTAAGGGGATTGAGAAATCTACTCCCGCATACACAAAGTTGGTGTGGTTTTTGGGACTTCCTAGCTATATGACAGTTCCAATAGTCAATACTGAGGTTAAAGGATGACCAAAATCTCAAGTAGATTGGACAAGGGTGTCACATACATAGGCATTACACATGTTATAGTCTCCTAATCCATTATTCATCATGAAGATGGATATTCATGGTGTAGCACACTCTAGCGATTGGGGTGGCGTATCCGAATCAGATGATGAAGGAGAAATTTGGGATTCTCTGATGGTGGCAGCCGAAGGGTGTCGAGGTTATTTATCCAAGATGGGTGTTGGCTGTTCAGGTTCATGATGTTTGGTTGTTGTAGGTTGAACAGGTTGTTTATTTTGTGTAGGGTATGACATCGATGCAGGTGCAGGGTTGCGCAAAGAGGTGAATGCCTTAGGTTTTGGTTGAAATGGAAGGGGTGGTGTCTACGGTGTAGGAAATATAGGGGCCTCCATATGAAAGTGTGAGGGAGGTAATATAGTTGGTCGTGTAATGGGTAGCGATGTTGATTGCAACATCATAGATGTAAATTAGAATGGTAGATGTTGAGAAGGTTGTGGAGGCCATAAGGATGGTGATGGGGAAGGTATAGTATCAGTTTTAGGTCCTCTGGCAGGTGATGATAATGGTGTATATATTAAGGCTTGTGTTGTCAATGAACATTGGGATGTTGAGGTGAAAAATGGTGAGGATTTTGATGCTCCTACTAACTAGTGAGAATATGTAGGGAACAATTGAGAAGATGAAAACAATGACGCAGGGGGAAGGTCTACGATGTTACAAAACTTAAAGGGGTCTCCATCAGCTAGGACATAATGAATGAGTCTGTTGTGGACGTAATTGAGGCAATGATGCAATGTGGATTGGACACATTGCATGTCTCTGATCCAAGGGCGACCAAGGAGAATATTGTATTGCATTTGTCCTTGAATGATGTGGAAGAGGATGGGGATCGTATGGATGCCTACATGAATGGAAAAAACTATAGATCCTACGATAGGTCTCATGGAACCATCAAAAGTATGTAGGTCTAGGGAAGGTGTGGTAAAATATGCTGGAGAGAGGTGTAGGTGATGTAAGGTTATTGTTGATATGATATTTATGGATGAGCCCGTATCAATGAGTACTCGCTTGTAGGTAATGTCATTGATATTAGATTGTATGTGAAGGGAAGGATCAGCTCCTTCACCAATGAGTTCCATTATCTCATGGTCATGAAAGCGAATTGATGGTTGAAGGCATCGTGGGATGTTCCCTACAAAATTGACAAAAGCATTTGTGTCATGTGTCTCTAAGTCAATGGAATGTAGGATGTCATTCAACACCTCACGATGGGGTTGAGATTGATGTAAGAGGTCAAATATGGATAATCATGCAGGGAAATTACATAGCTCATGGGTTAGACTACCATGGATGGTAATCACATTTTGAGGTGGTGGCGGTACAGAATTAGGCCTTTGTGGTGTTTGCAAGGACATGAGTTGGATAGGAGGAGAAACAATAGGTGTTGTCTAGGGCATCGGGTACCATTTATTTCTCGTAGTAAGGTTGATCATGCCTACTACTATGCATGATGGAGGATCACATTGGATATTGTTGACTTGGTGAGGAGGCACTGGAGGATTGTTTGGAGGTCTAGGGGGATTCGGTCCTCTGTGATCTAGTAGAGGTTTTTGGAAGATCCCTAGGTTTTGGTTCTGTAGGGCTAGTGGGTTTGCTACCTGTATAATGCCCCTATCGATTAGATCTTGAAATTGTCCATGAAATGAGTGACATGAATCAATATTATGGCCATGCTACCTATGAAAGGGACAAAAGAACTATTCATTTTAGTCACAAGATTTGGGTGCATTTGGATCCAATGGGTGTATGTCAAGTAGAATGAGATGGTTACCCTCATACAATCTATGGAATAGGGCTAGTAATGGTTTAGATAAGGGTGTAAAGTTGTGTGGTGGACCCTATGGGTGCATACCATGGTTCTGCTATGGTCAAGGTGGGGTAGGTTTAGTAGCTTGTAGTGGTTGCGGTTGTGGTGTATAGGGTGGAGGAGTCGGTACTAGTGCTAGGGTAGCAGTTGCAACTTGGTTGGTTTGTTATGGTCATGGGTAAGGTTGAGTGGGTGCGGGTCTATTGAAGTGAAATTTGGAGTTGTAGTTGGTTTTGGATCTCAACTTACTCTTCCCAGATTGCACTTTAATGTCTTCAATTACTTTCACTTGTGATATAGCATCTTCAAAAGTATGACTTTGATGAAGTTGGAGGGATGTGGAAATATGTTTGTGGCAGCTCTTGGAAAAGAGAGTCACAAGCTTCGAGGTGGGGAGGCTATGGGCAATATCATGAATAATAACTCTCCATCTAGCGATAAACTTAGTTATGGGTTTATCTTCTGCCTGTTGTAAGGCATACACATCATAAAATGTGGTCTTTTTCTTAATGTTGATGGAAAAGTGTTCTAAGAAGGAATTGGAAAACTATTCAAAGGTGTATAGACTATGGTGTGGCAACATGTTATACCAATCCAAGGCTGGCCCAGTGAGCGACAGGGAGAATATGTGCAACATAAGAGGATTACTACTATAAATTTGGTAACAGGACGAGCGGTAGTTGCTCACATGTTCTCTGGGATATTCCTTGCCTCTATACTTGTTGAATTTTGGTATTTTGAAGTGATAGGGAAAATGAGGAATAGTAACAGATGGATGTACTACCTTGTTGCACAATTTGTCATAGCAAGGATTTTGTGGCTTGTATCTAGAAGTGTGTAGGTTCAACATTTTGACTTCATCTCGTAAGAGTTGAAGTCCTGGTATCATGGGAGATGAAGGTTGGGCTATGATAGGCTGACCCTATGGATGTGGTGGATATTGGTATTGTTGTTCTTCACAGTATTGTGGGGAATACTATTGTGCTTGATCATGATAAGGTAGGTACTAGACGACATGTTTTGTAGTGTCTATAGGCACACTCGATTGTGGGGTAGGAATCTATTGAGGATAATAGTACTATAACTATGAGGCATATGGTTATGATATAGGTACTTGTTGGTTTGGGGATTGCTGTACTAGTTGGACCATAGGTGGTGATGACCAAACTGATGGAGGAGTAAAGAAGCTAGGTGTAGCTAGTGGTAATGTAGGTGTCGATGCTACTGGTGCTAGAGGTGGTCGATACGAGGTATCAAAAGACAAGATCTATCTTTGCCTTGGAGGGTATGAATTAGGGAAGCTAAACTATGTGGAATAGTTTGGTTGATTAGGTGCATAAGCTACTAGTATCAGTCCATAGGTAGTATGGATATGGGTAGTTGGGGCTTGAAAATGCATAAATGGTGGTATCCTGAAGGTCATTGCAGGTAAATGTGGCTCCAAGGGTTGGGTTTCATGCACTTTGGATACCTGTGAGATAGACAATAATGCTGCTAAAAATGTGGGATAAGCTACCGAGATAGAAGCTCGGGTTGAGGGGAAAGTGTAAGTGTATACTCTTTCCTAGGTTTGCATCTCTTGATCCTAAAGAGGCTATTGGGAAGTACCCTCTGATATGGTGAAGAAAAAATCTTGGGAAGAGGATGGTTGGTACTCTTGTGAGGAGTATGGGTGTGAGGTTTGAGGGAATTCTTATAGTTCTTGCTGGGTAGGGATATGTTGTGCAGTTTTGAAGGATGGACTTTGGCTTCCTACAGTGGATGAGAATGGGTCAGAAACCATTCCTATGGTAGGGGTGAATGATGTGACCTTAGGAAAGGTATGGTTTAGAAAGGAGGAATCATTCTCAAACAGGGATTGAAATAAATTCTAGAAAAATGGGTGTGCAAAGGTGGGTAACGTAGGCATGACCTCATCATCTATGGTGAAGGCTAGAGGAGACTTTCTTGGTGCTATGTAGATTACATGATCATAGAATATGGTTGAGGTATTAGGTGAGTATGGAGCTACAAAGAGTGGGTAATCCTCTACGAGTGAAGTAGCAAGAATTTCACTCAAAGTTGTTGTCTCATCATGAGGTGTCATGTGTGCAAATGGTACATAAAATTCTATGCATGAATCAGATGTGTCTATGATCTTATCCTTCATGATATAAGGTGTAAGAGTAGGATGACTAGAGGAAGGGGGTGGCCATTCCTCCATCGAGCGTGATTGCTCACACACTCTACTATGGGTAACCACAGGCATAGTGGCATATGTGAATGGAATTTAGGAATAAATCCTATGTGATGTGGACTTAACCATGTCTAATATAAGTGTGAATTAAGTGACATGCCATGTGTAGCAACACAATATGTGGTGTAATGTGCTAAGACCAATCTGTGATCATGCAAACAACAGTAGACCAGAATCAAATCTAAATGCTTAAAAAATAAAAGTGTTATATTAATTTTGTGTGTTATAATGTTGTTAATCCCTATGTAGAATCACGGGTAATGGAGTGAATACTCTAGCAAATTTTGAATTTCATCAATAAAAAACCTCCTGTAATAGCCAAATATGCACAAGATAGAATGGTACCGCAACGTGCGAATGGTGACATGTATGGAAGGTGCAATAAAATGGTAACTTAAAGGGATGGGACTCACTATGCTGAAGTGAGTTCACAATATCCTCTCACGAGAAGAGGTGGCACTATATGAGACCTACTATCGACATACCCATTCTTTTGCTTCACCCTCAAGCAGGCTTAGTCAAGAATGACAGTTACCAGTTCCACAAATTATACAAGCCTTATGGATGAAGGTGCTAAATCCTATCCCACTCTGTAGGTAACCGTTGGTGATGAAATCTAGGGCCTTATCATAAGAGTAAGGGGTTTATTGTGATGAAATACAGATAACTGCTCATGTGGGGCTACTAGGTGTCTAAGGGGGTTGAGAGCTGGTGGAGGGTAAAACTTCGCCGAAACTAGTCTTGAGCGATGGATTGGGGATAAAGTCCAATCTCACCATTTGTTTAAGTACCACATGAGCGTGTGTGGGTTTGTGTTTCCCTATCTATGTATGCAAGATAAGAAACTTGCTACTTGCCTTTTCAAAAGAAACTAACCCTAATGCCCTTTCAAAAGAAACTAATCTACTTTTGAAAGCATATAAACAAAAAATCCAAGTGTATGGAGTGGAGGGGATTAGAACCCTAATTTGAACTTTTGAATACAATTTTTTTTCTCAAACACATGAATAAGGGATTAGGAACCTTAATTTGTTGTTAGAATGAAAAGATATTTCAGAAATGGAATAGGGGATTAGAAACCTTGATTTTCTTGAACATGTATAGTTCTTTCTAATAATGAAAGCTATTAATGAAATGAAATCAAGGTAGGCTTGTGCTACATGCAAGATACAAGGACATATGCAAACTTATTTGAGAAATAAATTTTATGAACTTGCTAGAAAGTTGCAGGTCCTAAAAATTTTAGAAACCCTAATGCTTTAACAACTTCACAATAAAAACAAGACTACCTAAGCAATGATGATTACACTAATCTAGTACATTTTTGTATCCAAAACTTGCAGTAGAGGTAGAGGAAGGAAAAATACCTACATTTTGATGCTAGCAGGGGTTTATTTAGACCCTGAGGAGGTTATCCTAGCTGATTTGGGGGTTTTGAAGGTTTTTATGATCAAATCATGGCCCGGGTCATGAATTTGATCTAAATCGTAGGGTGTGTCATGAATCAGGTACAAAGCATTCAAATGAGAGAGTTGAGGGTCTATGAAGGGTCCTAGGGCTTTGGGAAGTCTTAGTGAACAAAAACTTAGGTACCTGTAATACACAAAAATAGAGGATAATGTCAAATTTATAAGGAAACTAACCTAGCACTATCCATTGTGGGGGTCCCACTGGGTGTTCTAGAATGAAACAACCAGAAGTTGATATTTGTTCTAACAACATGTAAATAACACAAGTCATTCAGAAACATATGCTTTATTCATTATCAAATTTTCATTGGTTCCAAATAGGGAGAGTTTTCCCCTTTTCTTTTCATGAATAAACAATATAGGCCTGATGCCTCCTTCTAATATCCCTTAGTTAGGTGGGCTTCATTGTATGCGGGCCACCACTGGGTTGTTGTTTGTTGGTTTTCATTTATTTCAAATTTGCTACATAACCTGATAGAAACTTGCAATAAATGGTCAATACATTGGGGTGCTTGCCCTAGTCATGACCCATATTTAAGAAGACAAAATGACTGTAAAACTATAACATAATTCCAGATAAAATGTGCAGAAGGTAATTATAGACTGAAATAGAGCTTACCTCCCAAATTTGGGGTGATTTTGGGCTTGCAGATGTGATTCACAACCCAGGTTGCGAATTGGGGCTGGATTCATAGGGCAAGCTACGATTTGAGTTGTGATGCTACTCTGGTGAAATTTCTCCAGGACAAAGATAAGCAAGCTTTTGTGAAAGCTTGTGAGCAGATTTTAGTAAGTCCTAGAAGGGAATTAAGGACAAAATTAAGGAATATTTTGTGAAATATTAAGGATAGATTTGTGTGAGCTTTTATGGAAGCTTACGAGAAGATTTGACAAGTTCTAGTGAGGACTTGTTGAGCAGATTTGAGGTAAGTATTGGTGAAGACTTGTTGAGTAGATTGGATAAGTTCTAGTGAGGACTTGTTGAGAAGATTTGAGGTAAGTCTTAGAGAAGACTTGGGAGAAAATTAAGCAAGTTATTAAGAGGACTTGTTGATATATTTGAGGTAAGTCTTTATGAATACTTGATAGCAGAGTTGATTTATTGATTTGTTCAAGATTTGAGTTAAGTCTTGGAGTAGATCTAGTAGAGTTGATTTGTGATTGAGTCAAAATTTGTGTTAAGGCTTGAGGATAGATTTGAGACAAAGATTGAGCAGATTTGTGCTAGACCTAAGGATAGTTTTTAGTACATATTTGAGATAGATATTGAGAAAATTTGTGCTATACCAAAGGATAGTGTTTAGTGAAAATTTGAGATAGAGATTGAGTAGATTTGTGCTAGACCGAAGGACAGTGTTTAGTGCAGATTTGAGATAGAGATTGAGAAGATTTGTGCTAGACCAAATGATGGTGTTTAGTGTATATTGGAGATAGATATTAAGCAGATTTATGCTAGATCAGAGGATATTATTTAGTATATATTTGAGATAGATATTGAGTAGATTTGTGCTAGACCGAAGGATAGTGTTTAGTACAAATTTAAGATAGATATTGAGCAGATTTGTGCTAGATCAAAGGATAGTATTTAGTGTATATTTGAGACAGATATTGAATAGAGATAAGAGCAAGATTTGGAGGTGACAGAGCATAGTAAAATAGTCTTGTTGAGTGGTATTTTCACCCGATTGTGAAAACACACTCTTCGATAGGATTTGGGTTCTAAATCCTCTGCTTGCAAAGAAATTATGTATGTAACTTCTCCAAGGTTCCTATTATGTTAGCATTTTGCATGTGTATTAATAATCTCAAAATAAAGATATTCAATTAAAATGCTTGGAACACCTTAGTGGTTGCAAGTAACTGAAAACAAGGGGCACTGTGGTTTATTTTACTATGAAAATTTAATGATTGTTCATTGAACCCTTATAAAACAAATGTGATCTGATCCTTATATGACCATGCTGTAACTTCAAAATGAAATTTAATGAAATGCCATAAATGAAGGAATTATTTATGGATTTTGAAGTTTTTTAATTTTTTATTTTATTTTAATGTTTGAAAAATAAAATTGGAGCTTCTGAAAAATAAAATACAACAAAAATAAAATAAAATGTAAAATAAAAGAAATTAAAAATTGCATTTAGTTTGATGCTATCTCGTCCTGGCAAAAACGAAGATGTGAGGTTTCCATGCATGCAACCTAACCTATTGAACTTGCAAAACATGCACAATCCAAATAAGTTAAGTGCTGGTCTTTGGGATTTTACTGTGATCTTTCAGATTTAGACATTCGCATGAAGCAACCAAGAGAACTCGCATTCAACTTCACCTATAAGCCTAGAAATCTGAAAAAGGCAAAGATAAATATTAAAACATGCATGCAGAAAATAACTCCTTCTTTCTTGCCAACAAGATGCAAATTTCTAAACACTCTTGCATTAAAGATAAATCCTATTACAATAGCAGAACATTTGGTTTTCTCAAAACCAAAAAAAGGGGCAAAAAAATAGCCCAAGTAGGCCCATAATGGCTTCTCGCCTTAGGCACTGCAACTCTGCCCGTAGCGGTTTTCGACCCTCGTACCAATCTATGCTTCTGCTTTTATACTTTTTGGAAATTCTCTTTGTTTCGCCCTGTGACGCTTCGTTTCATCTTCTAGATCTCTTTGCTTCATATTCCCCACCTTTTCACTACTTTTAACATTATGTTCGATGTCGAAACGTTCGATCTTCTTTGTGACCTGTAACGCTTCTGCAGCCTTTGCACATGTACACCATGGGTTTCGCACTTTTCTATATGTTTTGTAATGGCCCCCATGTAAATCATGACAAAAAATAGCATGAAAATTTGCTCCTTTGCTTTCACCACAAAAATGCGACATGTCACGATATCGTGACATTTTCCTACCAGTAGCCTTGTCCGCCTTCATGCGCCGTGAAAACGTGACATGTCGCGAAATCGTGACATGTCGCAATATCGCGACGTTTTCCTGCCAACAGCCTTTCCTACCTTCATGCATAGCGAAATGGTGACATGTCACGATATCATGACAACTTTTCATTTCATACACTTTGCTATTTTTCTGTCACGAAATCGTGACGCTTTTCATCCTCGTCATGTATTGCGGCTTTCTGTCACGAAATCGTGACGCTTTTCAATTTTGGGCTGCTCTTGCTGTATTTGGCCATGAAAATGCGACATTTCATGAAATCACTACACTTTTCTGTTCCATACCACTTTGCCAACTTTCTATCGTAAAATCGTGACGCTTTTCTATCTCGGGCTCCCTTGTTGCTTCCTATCGTGAAATCGTGACGTTTTTCTGCTTTGCCCTGTTTGACTGGTTTGACCCATGATTTTGTGACATGTCATGATTTCATGATAATTTTACAATCTACCTTTCTCTCTCCTATCTGGGTAGCGACCGTGCAACACGTCACGAAATTGTGACAATTTTCATTTTCTGGCAGCGACCGCGCAACACGTCGCAAAATCGTGACACTTTTCATTTTCTGGTAGCGACCGCACAACACGTCGTGAAATCATGACACTTTTCATTTTCTGGCAGCGACTGCGCAACACGTCGTGAAATCATGACACTTTTCATTTTTTGGCAGCGACTGTGCAACACGTCACGAAATTTCATTTTTTTCCAGTGACCGCGCAACACGTCGCGAAATCATGACACTTTTCATTTTCTGCCAGTGACCGCGCAACACATCACAAAATCGTGACACTTTTTCATTTTTGGCCGCGACAGTGCAACACATCGCAAAATCGTGACACTTTTTCATTTTCGGCCGCGACAGCACAACACGTCGAGAAATCGTGACACTCTTCATTTTTCGACAACGATGGCGCGATATCGCGACACTTTTTATCCTTGTGCAATTTTGCCTTTTTCTTGATTTTTAGCATTTGGGTCACTAAGATCTTCTTTGAAAGTATGCAAAAAATGTGGGTCCCCAATTTTGGGGTGTGTTGTGGATCAGCCACAACAAATGGCGACTTTGCTGTCAAATGCTCTTGAGCATTTTAGTGAGAACCCTACCTGGAAGTATACAAACTCGAAAACATGCATTAGCACATAAAAAAATATAAACAAATGCCCAAATATTAGAAGTACATGAATCATCAGAATCATCAAGTATTAGCTCGGTGTGTGCAATGTGTTTTCATTCCCTATCGCTTGAACTTGATCAACATTCCATCGTTAGTTTTACATGAATGCACATGTGAGATTGTGAATGATTTGTGTAACCTAATAAATATGCTAAGAGTTTTTGCTTTTATAAAAGACATAATCTTTCTTCTAGTATCATACACAAACATTCAAGATTATCAAACCCTCTTAAGATCAACTTTATGTATAATGAATTGCTTTATTAGATCCCAAAGTTGGTTATGAGTCCCTACTATCCTGAACCCATGTGTAAGTGAAAGTGAAATCAGAGCTTTGGGAAATCAGACTCCCAACCTAATTGAGATGGGAGTTTAACCCTATTATTACTACTCTGATTTAGAGTTCATTACCTCACTTTGAGCAAAATAATTTAACCAATTATGGAAGAAATGGTCATGCTAGTCTAACCCTTTGAACAATCAGTGGTCTTGTTTTTTAGACAAGACATGCTGCCATGCATGGGCATACTTAACCCCATAATCCAAGACTTACCTTCATTTCTTTGGACCTTGGGGATGACTACCCATCCTTTGCAGAGGACAAGTAGTATGATCCTTCCAATCCAATATAAATATGATATGGGAAAAAATTAATTTTTTTTACTTCTTGAACCTTGGGGATGACTACCCATCCTTGCTAGGGACATGTAGCATGATCATTCCAGTCCAAGCTTTGGATAAAAATGGAAAATATTAATTTTATTGCTTAGAACTTGGGGATGACTACCCATCCTTTGCAGAGGACAAGTAGTACGATCCTTCCAATCCAAGATTTAACATGAAATGAGACATAGGAGCTTTGGGGAATCATATTCTCAACCTAAGCGAGATGAGAATTTATGCCCTATCCTTACTACTCCATGTAGGTCAAATCAAAGCTTTGGGGAGTTGGATCCTCAACCTAAGTTCGATGAGGATTTAGCCCTATCCTTACTACTCTAATTTTAGGCTTTAAACTTTATGGAGTGGTCAAAACCATTGTATTAAGGATCATGTTGCATAATAGGATAGACATGAAATACTTCTTTCGCCCAACCTTTTCTTCCAAGCAAGGTTTTGATCATTTTTCTCAAGATCCTTTTTAATGTGTATAAAATGTGCTTGGTTCTAGATATCTCAAGACTCAGTTCCCAACCTTAGGATCTTCTTCTTATTTAGGTGATAGCATAACCTTAAGAGGATTTGACACACTTTAATGATTTGTATTTGAAATGCATTTGCAACTAAGATGGCATGTATGTGCAAAGTGAGATGTAATATGAATGCATTGTATTTTGAAATGCAAATGAAATATTGCCATATAAAACTGACTACTTCATGCATCACAAGTTCAAACGATATTATTAAACTGTTTGTGTTACTTGTGGAGCTTTCTACAACACAATTCCAATGTTTCATATTTCCCCGATCTAGAACATAAGTTAGCATCTCAAGGCAACTTTTTCATCATCATTTATATATATATATATATATATATATATATATATATATATATATATTTTAGACAAACAAAACATGTCAAATAAACACACAACTTTAAATTAAAACTTATTCAATCCAAAACCAAATTGCAATCCAAAAATGAAAATTTGAAAACACAAACCAAAACCCAAAAACCAAAATTTATATACAAATGTACAATATAATACAAGATGGTGCAAAGCTTGTATTTTCACTTCCCTGGATCCCAAACATGATTAGAACATTTCAACAAAAATATAACATGATATGCATGCCAAATGTTATGGGAATCCAACACAGAAAAGACTAGACCAAACCATGCAACAAATTTCCACTTGCCATGCTCACCATACCAATTTGATTTAGTTCCAATAATACTCCCATAGGTGAGCATCAAATTACTAAAATGATTAGACAATAAATGATTTTCAATTTTGTCATGTCTATTCTTTAAAATGTAAACTTCATAATTCCCTCCTTGATTTAGAATTAAGCTATCTTTTTCAAATATGCAATTTTGTAAGTAGGAGCCTATTTCTACAAATTTCAAAGCCAAATCATTTTCCAAATTTGTAGGCCAATCAAATTTGCGTAACAATTTACAAGCATCTAGGATATTTACTAAATTAGGATCATTAAAAGTTTTTATCCTAGATTCAATTAGTAATTGTTGATGAATTTGGTTTAACAATTCAAGTGCATCAACTTCTTTTCCATTCATTAAAACCATGTTATTAAAGGTGTGATTAAAAATTATACCTTGTTTTTCATTCACCTTTAATGACATTTCATCATTCAAATTCAAAACATGGTCATGCAAATTCTCAACCCTCAAATGTTTTTGGTCAAAGTGTATGTCCCATGACTCATCTTGATGATCCTTCATTTGAGTTGCTTCCAATTTATCAATCTCTTTGTCCTTTGGTTCCAATTATTTGTTCACTATCCATGGTATCTCTTCATTTGAATCCTCAAAATCATCATGCAAACTTGCATCCACACCTTCAATGAATTTATATTCAACATGATCAAATTTTGTCCCCTTTTCAAATCTTGTGAATATGATATCTTCATATGATGTAGAAGGTTCAACATCCTGCATATCAAGTGAAATATGAGTTTCATCTATAGATATGTGAGAAAAGAATGCATCGTCATATCTCCCCCAACCATTGTAAAAATCGTCATCCAAATCCATAGAATGAAATTCCATGATGTCTGTGACATGATCTTTTGATTCATTCGTCCATTCTTTTTCTTCTTTGTCCTTGGAAATAGAATCATTATAATCCTTCAAAATTTGATGATATTTGAAACCCTCTTCCAAAACATCCTCAAATTGTATAGGAGTTGTAATATCTTCCTTCAAGTAGGCGATTATGTTGTCCTGTATATCAATTGGCACACAAGTTTCATTAGTAGTTTTGGATTGAGTGTAGTCTTCCCACTTCTTCCAAGCATCATAATAATATTCTTTCAAAATCAAGTGGTGACGTTCAACTACTTCTTCAACATCTTCCATTTCATCAATGTGTTTCTCATCAAATTCATCTTCACCTTCCTTAGATGGTTCAATTATTTCCAAAAGTGGGTTGTTTCTTGAATTCAAATTTATAAGGCTATCATCGTCCAAATTAGTAACCCATGATTCAATTTTATCACAATTTGGAGGGTGAAGAATTTCTTGATTGTTAATTTTACACATCTCATCAATAGTGTCTTCCAAGAACAAGTGGTGAAATTCTATCATGTCTTCAAATTTATCTATTGATTCTCTTTCCATTTCACTTTCAACCACTTCATTCAATTCTATGGTGGGTTCCATCCTATCACATATATCAAACATTGTTGAATTTAGAACCCCTTCATCCAAATAATCATGTATCTCTATGAATGAGCTCATTTCTGCATAATCCTCACTAGTGGATGTTGGCTTATCAATTTGCACCTCCTCGTGAACTACATCTAAGGTGGTTGTAAGATTTGGATATTCAAATCCATCCCCTTGATCATTCTCCTTAGATATCATTGGAGTGGAGGATGCTATATTTGATGGTTGGTGTAGGTTGGCATCAAAAGAACAATTTCTCATGTGAACATGTTGTGCCTTTTCTTCTTCAAGACCTTGTCATTCTATCTCTTCTAAGATCTCATGGATTTTCTCTAGAGACAAGCCACTCAGTTTTTCCTCAATGAGTGAAGCAAGTGTGGGGTGTATGGCTCCTAGGTATACTTCCATGGCTTCCTCTTCTAATGTGTTAAAATTTTCCCACATTTGGGAATGCAACTCACGAAATCTTCCATTGAATTGACTCAAGGATTCATTAGGCTCTTTACATATGGAGGTAAATTGATTTTTCAAGATTTCTAAGTCAACCTGATTACCAAAATGGTAAAGATAGGCTGCTTCTAGTTGTATCCAAGAAGTCCTAACCTCCATGGGTAGTTGGCTGTACCAAAAGAATGGTTTATCTTCCAAAATGTATGCAAATAACTTACAAGCCACCTCCTCATAGAAAATATGGAATTTACATAATGTATCCTTGTAGACATGCAGTTTTTGCAAGTATCCTAGTGGCACCTCTTGATTAAAACATCGTAAAAAATCCAATAACATTGTAGGAATTTGATAGGGTACCACAGGTATAGATAAACCCTCATAATGATCGTCTATCATTGATACCATTCTCTCCCTTAAAGACACTATTTCAGCTCTCAGGGATACCATTTGCTCCTCAAGTGTTGCCATTAGTGAACTTAAAATGTAATTTTAGAACCAAATCTGTTGAATATTCAACCTGCAAGGTAAAAAAAAATCAAGTTAGCATCAACTAAGAGGTGTACTTATTAAAATAAAATGTCAAGTAATTGCATGAGACCAAAAATTTTAATATTAAATCAAATCACATATTTTTGTATGAACAATCAGAAAAGTGTTAGAATAATATACAGCATACCTGAATTAAAATAGAACAAGTAAATAAATTCAGGCTGTCCTTTTACAATCTACTGAGTGTTAGAGGACTAAAGCATAAAAAATTTAAATTTAAATAACACTAAAATAAACCCGTTCGGCCCTCCTAGCACCAATCTGTTGAGTGGTGTTAGAGGCCGAAGATGCTAATAAAATGGACTTAAAATATTTAGCAATGTAAAGCTCTTAAACAATTATAAACCCGTAGCATCTAAAATCATGATAAAATAAACCGCCTCATGCCCTCCTTCTAGCGCCAATCTGTTGAGTGGTATTTTCACCCGATTGTGAAAACACACTCTCCGATAGGATTTGGGTTCTAAATCCTCTGCTTGCATAGAAATTAAGTATGTAACTTCTCCAAGGTTCTTGTTATGTTAGCATTTTGCATCGATGTATTAATAATCTCAAAATAAAGATATTCAATTAAAATGCTTGGAACACCTTAGTGGTTGCAAGTAACTGAAAACAAGGGGCACTGTGGTTTATTTTACTATGAAACTTTAATGATTTTTCATTGAACCCTTATAAAATAACTGTGATCTGATCCTTATATGACCATGCTGTAACTTCAAAATGAAATTTAATGAAATGCCATAAATGAAGGAATTATTTATGGATTTTGAAGTTTTTTA
Source organism: Wollemia nobilis (assembly GCA_028583015.1). Classification (NCBI taxonomy): domain Eukaryota; kingdom Viridiplantae; phylum Streptophyta; class Pinopsida; order Araucariales; family Araucariaceae; genus Wollemia; species Wollemia nobilis. Next base: position 2,638,145 of record JAQPPZ010017225.1, on the reverse strand, counting down.
ATTTTTTATTTTATTTTAATGTTTGAAAAATAAAATTGGAGCTTTTGAAAAATAAAATACAGCAAAAAGAAAATAAAATGTAAAAGAAAAGAAATTAAAAATTGCATTCAGTTTGATGCTATCTCGTCTTGGCAAAACCGAAGATGTGAGGTTTCCATGCATGCAACCTAACCTATTGAACTTGCAAAACATGCACAATAAAAATAAGTTAAGTGCTGGTCTCTGGGGTTTTACTGTGATCTTTCAGATTTAGACATTCGCATGAAGCAACCAAGAGAACTTGCATTCAACTTCACCTATAAGCCTAGAAATATAAAAAAAGGAAAGATAAACATTAAAACATGCATGTAGAAAATAACTCCTTCTTTCTTGCCAACAACATGCAAATTTCTGAACACTCCTGCATTAAAGATAAATCTTGTTACAATAGTAGAACATCTAGTTTTCTCAAAACCAGAAAAAGAGGCAGAAAAATAGCCCAAGCAGGCCCAGAATGGCTTCTTGCCTTAGGCACTGCAACTCTGCCCGTAGTGGTTTTCGACCGTCGTACCAATCTATGCTTCTGCTTTTATACTTTTTGGCAATGTTCTCTATTTTTCCCTATGACGCTTCGTTTCATCTTCTAGATTGTTTCACTTCATATTCCCCGCATTTTCACTACTTTTGAAATTATGTTCGATGTTGAAACGTTCAATCTTCTCTGTGACCTATAACGCTTCTGCAGCCTTTGCACATGTACGCCATGTGTTTCACACTTTTTTGCATGTTCTATAACAGCCCCCATGTAAATCGTGACAAAAAATAGCATGCAGCTTTGCTCCTTTGCTTTCATCGTGAAAACGTGACATGTCTGCCTTCATGCACCGCAAAAAAGCGACATGTGAAATCGTGACATGTCGCGATATCACGACGTTTTCCTGCCAACAGCCTTTCCTACCTTCATGCACAGTGAAATGGTGACATGTCACGATATTGCGACAACTTTTCATTCCGTACACTTTGCTATTTTTCTGTCGCAAAATTGCGACGCTTTTCATCCTTGGCATGTATTGCGGCTTTCTGTCGTGAAATCATGACTCTTTTCAATTTCGGGCTACTCTTGCTGTATTTGGCTGCAAAAAATGTGACATGTCATGAAATCACTATGCTTTTCTATTCTGTACCACTTTGCCAGCTTTCCATCGTGAAATCGTGACGTTTTTCTATCTTGGGCTCCCTTGTTGCTTCCTGTTGCAAAATCACGACGTTTTTTTGCTTTGCCCTGTTTGACTGGTTTGACCCACGATTTTGTGACATGTCGTGATTTCATGACAATTTTACAATCTACCTTTCTCTCTCCTCTCTAGGCAGCGACCGCGCAACACGTCACGAAATCGCGACAATTTTCATTTTTTGGCAGCGACTGCGCAACACATCGCAAAATCGTGACACTTTTCATTTTCTGGCAGCGACCACGCAACACGTCGTGAAATCATGACACTTTTCATTTTTTGGCAGCGATCGCGCAACATGTCACAAAATCGTGACACTTTTCATTTTCTGGCAGCGACCGCGCAACATGTCATGAAATCATGACACTTTTCATTTTTTGCCAGCAACCACGCAACACGTCATGAAATCGTGACACTTTTCATTTTTTGCCAGCGACCGCGCAACACGTCGCAAAATCGTGACACTTTTTCATTTTTGACCGCGACCGCGCAACACGTCGCAAAATCGTGACACTTTTTCATTTTCGGCCGTGATAGCGCAACACGTCTCGAAATCACGACACTTCATTTTTTGGCAGCGATGGCGCGACATGTCGCGATATCGCGACACTTTTTATCCTTGTGCAATTTTGCCTTTTTCTTGATTTTTAGTATCTGGGTCACTGAGATCTTCTTTGAAAGTATGCAAAAAATGTGGGTCCCCAATTTTGGGGTGTAGTGGATTGAGATCCATTAGCCAGGTCAGTGATGACATAGGTCTTCTAAGTGAGGATAGAGTCTTCTATGGAGAGAGATCCACAAGCCAATGTAGTGGAGGTTGTAGTCTTCTAGAGGATCACCAACTAGAGCAGAGGATAAGGATTTATCATGTGGATAGAGATCTACAAACCATATGAGGGTATTGGTGTATCCAGTGGATAGGTATCCATGAACTTGATTAAGGGATTAGTGTCTCCTTTGGATAGAGGTCCATAAATATTGTAATAGGTAATGATTCCCAAGATATTTGTTGAGAAAATTTTAGTGAAATATTTTATTCGTGGAGTAACCCATACTGGGTGAACCACATAAATTGGTGTCTCTATTGTATGTGGTGATTTGTGTAGTTCTTTTATTACCGTTGTTGATATTTCTATTGATATATTACATAATATTGCTTGGGAAAGAAAAGTAAAAAGTGGTCCTATACTGTTCACCCCCAATCTTAGTATAATATTATGTTCTTCAGTAAAAATGAGATATTGCAATAATGTAAGGGTTTTGGAAGGGACCCAAAAATCTTAGTACATCAAAAATGAACCTTTATTACATCAGGCTTACCAGCCATCATAGAAAATTTTGTCAAAAATAATGATAAGCCCACAGTAAAAAAAATATATGATTTGCAAAACAATAGGGCAATGCCATCAGTTGTCATTAGGGATGGTGTGGACCTCCTCAGCATCCAATATAACACTGATCTACGTGTGGGTGACACCAAGGTCATTCACAACCTACTAGAGGAAATTCCATTAAGACTTTAGAGTTTTAGCAATCTGTAGGAGGACGGTCCCTTGGGACTTAACATTTTTGGCATCCGCATAGAGGGTGGCTACAGATTTGGCCAGGTGATTAAGTATATCATTGCAAATAGCTTTCTTATCTTTGAAAGCATTCAATAGTAACCAAAGCTATATTTTTAATATTTTATTAGTTATATTAATTATTTTTTTAAATATTATATCACTAGGGATCAAAATTGAAGAGTTAACCTTTTTTTTAATTAGGTAACTTTTTATAACATCCCCTTTAAAGGTGAAGAGTTTTAGGGAAAATATTTTATTTTTATTATGAAAACAAGAATAAAATTAAATACACTAATATAACTCATTTGAAGGTTAAGATCCCATCACTCATTCATATTAAGCTTACATGGATGTTAAAACTCAAATTTACTTCTCTATAAAAAAGCTCATCTCAACCACTTGAGTTTAGCTTGACAAACTATTTTAAATCTTAAGTAAACATTGAAACAATAATTAGAAAACAAGAATATGGGATTGAATCCGTACTATGTTTATAGTTGACCTATTATAAGTTCACATGTTACTTCCAAGTGTCTTGATATCTTTATAAGGTCGCCCACTCATGAGATTGTAAACCTATTTCCATTGTCCTTATATCTCTATAAGGTACCCAACTCATGGGATTGGAAACTTGTATTGTCTTTTTGGTAAGAAAAAGATAATATTATATTAACTCATTAACTGAAACATTATAATATTATGGTGCTAACATTGTCCATCAACTAAAAAGCAAAATGAGGTGGATAAGGAGTAAAGTATCCATAACTAAATATACATAACAATAGAAGATAATAGCAAAAAAAACACTACAACTATATCTTGTTGCAATACACTAGATATCAGTACTCATCTGTGGGAGAGCTTGTTATATTGAAAAATTTTGGGTGTGCCTTTCATGATATCCTTTGAATTCTTCAAACAAGAAATAGAAGTAATAAAAATTTGAATTTGATCATCATTATTAACTTTTGCTTTGGTTAAGAGGATCAATGATGCCTAGACCTTTTTAAGCCTTAGGTTGAGTTGCTTTGAGTTGGAAAATTTGTATTCAAAACTTAAAATTGCTCATCATTGAAACTTATATTGTCATGTGAAATTCCTTGATCCTCACTATTTTTCCTAAACTTATTCTAAAATGATTGGATGTACTACAAATAATGGAATATATATTACTCAAATTTAGGACCTTTTGGTAGTTAAAATATTAAATTAAAAATTGATATAAGTCTCATATAAGACATGAATACGGGTTTGGATTTGTTATCAAGTTACATTCAACCTTAGGTCTATGGTCATTTGACTATAGTTTCATACATTGTCATAAATATTACCTCTACCTTCAAGTAATTTTATGGTTATATGAGGTGTTTTTGATGTGATTAGAACCTTGGCTTATGTGTGTATATGTATATATTATATGATATTGATGTAGGTACCATGTGTATTACATTATTTTCATGATATCATGGTATTTCAATAAAACCACATAGTATTATTATAATAACATTTTGTCAATTATTCTTGTATCATTTGACAAGATCCAAACCTACTTCTCCTCCTCAAAAGTTAAGGTATTCAGCTAATTGAATTCATACCATTTGATCATCATGTTTTATAAATTATTTTTTTAATAAATTAAATAAGATTGAAATGAGTCTCATTTATTTCACATCATAACAACATAGTGGTATTACAACAACTTAAGAATTATGCATTTATTTCTTGGCAATATTTGAACCTAGGTCTCCTCCTTGAAAATTGAGGGATATAACATTTAATTTTTTTTAATATACTATTAGTATATATAGTTTTATTGATTTGGAAAACATATTTAAATATAAATAATATTTATTTATTATAATTTATAATATAAATTATTTTAAAGTAATTTTAATGAGCTATGATAAATTTTAGTTTATAATAAAGTGAACAACTAGCATGTGACCAAAGCATATATTGCTTGCCAAAAAATCCTAATAGCCAAGACTCATGGTGTCAATGACTCATATTCAAGTAGGGATATCTAGAAGCTTTCTAGAAGTGGTGATGAAACCCTAGCAGTGAAGGGAAAATAATGTAAAACTCATGGTAGAAGAGTTGGGTACTAGCTGCACCATTAGAGGTAAAGTTTTCTAAAAACCATTTCTAGTAACTATTAAATAATTAACAGTCAGGGGAATTTGCTTTTTATTTTTGAAACCCTAGTAGTGGAGGGAAATTTTCTTTTGGTCATTGAAACCCTAGCAGATGTAGAGGCAAAGTGGATTTAATTCAAGAGCAAAACTAAGAGAAACTATCAAGGAGGACACAGTGAAATATAAGTGCAATAGATTGCTGGTAGATTCTTCTTCAGCCAAATATGTAGGGATGAGCAAGGTAAAATTTGTGGTAGAAGCGTTGGGCACTAGCTACATAATTAGAGGCAAGAGTAGCAGGAGCATTGCAATATGGTAGGAAAAAGAGTAGCAAGATGAGGGAACACAAAATTTAAAAATTTGAAAGGTGGAAATCCTTGTGGGTTCATAAGTGAAACTTCAGGGGAAACTGAGGATCATGTGGACCCTACGGATGGTATCAAGGATAATTCCAAGGAAGATGATATAGGAAAATTAGGTAGTAATTTGTATTCGATGGGTGCCTAATAGATCCACCTTGGAAAATTAGTTATATCTCCTTTTTTGGATAAAGTTTGCAATGGAATGAGAGTCCCCATTTCATCTTGTCAAGATTCAATTTCTTTCACAGTCTTAGGTAGAGAAGTAACTATCCCCCAAGAAGTCATGGCACACCTGATTTTCTAGGAATCTCTTTCATTGATTGGGAATTTTATAGGTGCCCACCCTGAAATTGAATCCATCCATAGGTGGGCCTTCATGAAATGATAGTTTTTGGCAACATGGAGTTGAATACCTTCTTGATATGTTTATTCATGATTAAAATTAACAACCCTCAAGCTGAAGTTGAATCCTAACTAGTGGTTCTTGGTTATTCAAAAAAATAAGTTTTTTTTTACGAAGATGGGATGACGATTTTGATCCAGAGACCTAGAGAATAAACATAGCACCCATTTGGATCAAAAATCATGGTCTTATCTCTAAATTTTGGCATACCGAAATCCTTAAAGGTATTTCTCAAACCATAGGTGAATTGATTGCCTTAGATCTAAAAACTAAAGCTCGATCCCGCATGACCTATGCAAGCCTTTGTGTGACTGCAAATTTGTATTCTAAACTTCCCACCTACATGGATCTCATATTAGGTTCCTATCATAGGTGCTAAGTGATTGAGTATGAAAATAAACTAGCTTTCTATGTTGAATTCTATGAACAAGGTCACCTTAGGGTTTAGTGCTCTATCCTAATAAAAAATGCAAATAAGGGTGGGATTCATGCTAAGAAAGACCCTATCGCAGGCCACCACGGTCAAGCTTTCCAGAAAAAGAACTAAGGTAAAAAAAGCAAGCAAGAAACTTTTTATTCCTAATTGAAGACCCAAGATAAGGATTCTTCTAACTAGGTGCAATTATTTTTTTCTAAACCTAATCCTTTTCAAACTTTAAATGGCCTTAATACTTGTGATGATAAAAATATTTTCCTAGAAGACCCTAATTTACTTCCCAAATTAGAAAATCCCTCAGGCCCCATTCAGTGTCCTAATATATCGGGTCCTTCATTCCCACCCAAGCCCATTGTCTATCATTCCCCCTCCAATTCGAGGCCCTCTCACTTCCATTAGTTCAATGGATCTTCTAACCCTAATGGTGACCTTCTTCCTTAGGTTGAATTTGATAACTTTTAGAAGATCAAATTCACCTCCCCTATATTAGAACTTCCAAGTCCTCCCAAATAGGCTTCAAACCCTCTTTATCAGGTTAAAATTATCCAAAATATTAGCTCCACCTCCCCTATTCTAGTAGAGCTTTCAAGCCCTACCAAACAGGTTAGATCCACCTCCCCTGTTTTATTAGATCTTATAAGCCCTCCCATACAGGTCACAAAAAAAAATTATTGATGATGTAGGTAGTGATAAAAATAGGGATAGACCTTCCAATGAAGATAAAAGGTGCAAAGAAAGTGGATGTGACATAGTGAATGGCTTCTAGTCTATCATTCTATCATCACTTGCATATCTCTCAAACATTGATCCTCTTAGTGATGAAGGGAATGGAACTGAACCTCCATCCTAGGATAGGGGAGGAGGAAAGAAATCTTCTTCCAAAAATATCAGATGAATATCCTCTCATGGAACGTGAGAGGCTCCAATAGATTAACAAAACAATGGTTGGTTAGATCCATAAGGAAATAAATCAAAATGAGCATCTTTATTCTCCAAGAAATGAAAACTAATAGGGAGAACAATAAAAATATTGGTAAGATGATTTGGAAAAACTATGATTTTGTTTATATCCAATATCAAGGCAATTTCAATGGCCTCGTGTGTATGTGGAACCCCAGCACAATTGAAGGCATGATCATATCTATCTCAGAAAGAATTATTAACATTATTTTTTATAACAAGGACACCAGGCACCAATGGATTCTATCCAAAAATTTTGTACCCAATAGTCCATCTAGTCAACATTATCTTTGGAACACTTTAACTCAAATGAGAAGTCATTTCCAAAGTGAACCATAGATGCTTGTGGGTGTTTTCAACACTCCCATTTATCTATATCACAAGAGATGGGGAGATCCCATCACAATCAGGTGCTTTGAAGATTTTGTAAATTTTGTTTATGGGGATGAGTTAATGGATATGCAATTAAAGGGCTTAAAGTTCACATAGTAATAGAAGATATGACAGCCAACTAATCAGGCTATGACCTGATAGATTTTTGCTTTCTAAGGAAGCTATTCAATTTTTTGGAGATGCTCACTTGTAATCACTCCCTAAAATTGGTTCAAACCACAACCCTTTAGTCCTAGATTTTTTCCAATAGATGGCTCCTTTCAAACCACATTTTAGGTTTGAATCGATGGGGCTTCAACATATGAACACCAAGAACCACATATCTGACTAGTGGAAAGAAAAATTCTGAGGGTCCCAGTTATCTCATCTAGCTAGAAAACTTTGATTCATTAAACACAAGCTAAAATTTTAGAATAAAGAAATATTTGGGGATATATTTAGGAGAAAGCAATGAATCTCTGATCAACTAAGCATCATTGAAAATCACTTTCAAAATGGGGGCACTAATCCTAATCTAATACGGGAAGAAAAATACCTCCTTGCTAAGTATCATAATATTTTGGCTAGAGAAGAGATATTTTGGAGTTAAAAATCACGTGTTTTGTGGTTGAAGGAAGGGGTTTCCATGCATCAATGCTTAGGTTTAGGAGCACTAACAAAATCAAGTAAATTTCAAGAAGTGATGGATCAAAAACCATCGACACCCAAGAAATCAAGTCTGAATTCATTTACCATTTTGAAATTATTTTGGGTCACAGCCCACCATGTTCCATACAAGTTCACAATGATCTCTTGAATAACATTCCTCGCCTTTTGTATCATGACCTAAATTCAATTCTCATAGAAAAAATCTCAAATGATGAAATCAAAGAGACCATGTTTTCCATGAACCCCAATAAAGCTCCAGGATTCGATGGTTTTCCTCCCCATTTTTTCCAATATTTTTGGGATATTGTTGGTCAAGAGGTCATGGAAGCTGTGTAAGAATTCCAACAAACTATGTTGTTACCAAAGGATATCAACTCCATTTTCTTGGACTTCATCCCTAAATCTCAAGTCTAGAATTCCATATATGATTATAGACCTATTAGCCTATGTAATTTAATTTATAAACTCATCACCAAGTTCATGGGTAATATGCTTAAGGACATTCTTCCATCCATCATTGAATATTACCAAGGAAACTCAGTTCAAGGCAGAAATATAACAGATGGCGTAGTAACTATTCATGAGATTATGCACTCAATAAACAAAAAAAAAAAAACTGGCCTATTATTGAAGCTCGATATGAACAAAACATTCAATAGAATTTCCTAGGATTTCCTCTTTGCAGTGTTAACCAAATTTGGATTTCATGAGGAATGAATAGCTCTAATGGGATATGGTTTATTCCAAAAAAGACCATGGTGGATTAGGCTTCAAGAAATTCCATAAGACGAACCTGGATCTCATGGCTAAAAAATCTTGGAGAATTTTCAATTATGAGAAAGCTACTTGGATAGACATAGTTAAATAAAAATACCTTGAATTATATTTTTTCATGGACGAGTAACCCCTACCAAATGGGTCCTACTTCTAGAATTTAACTATCTAAACAAGGGACATCATCAAGAAATATCTGAGATGGCATCTCAGGTGTGGTAGAGTCATCAAATTTTGGAAAGATGCTTGGTTGAGGTATCAACCCTTTATCAATGAATCAAACCTTGCTATTCTCAAGCTTATTATTGATTATATCTTTGGTAGTAGATTTGTTAAATTTATTACCTAAATTTCCAATTTTTGGAAGTCAAAACTCCTTCCTACCAACAAACCCAGTAAGGAGATTAATGCAACTGCAAGAACTTTCAAAACCTTTTGAGAATCTATGTTATCCAAAATAATAAGATTATGGATTCCCCTATATGGAAACTATCTGATAAAGGTATTGTCACTATCAAATATACATATTATTCCCAATATCCACCTGCTAAATACTGGTTTTTATCTAAGTTTGTTTGGCTAAAAAACTTTATACTTATAATTCTATTTTTCTCATGTCTTTCTTCCAAAATAGAATCCTAACCATGGACAATATAATCCCTAGAGACCTGTACATTACTAATTGTTTTCCTCTCTTCAAATAAAACTAGGAATCAACATTCCACCTTTTCTTGGAATACCTCATCTCACTATCAATCCTGAATTTCTTGTTTGAGCTTGTTAACATTGCTTGGGCTCATACGTCATCACTCACTCTCTTATTCTAGCAATTTCCCAAGCCCTTTACCAATATCCAACTCAATTTTCTTTGGACCTCTTGCTTACACAACTACTTATGGTAAATTTTGCTAGAATGAAACAATAATATTTTCAATGGGATTGCTAAAAACCTGCACTCTATCTTCTTGTGAATTACCATATTTTCTATTGAGAATGCCCAACTTGTCTCATCCATTGATGCCCCCAAAACTGGCCTTGAGTATCATTTGTTTGCTCACTTTAAACTTACTAACCTTTCAACTGGCACATATAATTCTATTGTTGATAGGTCTAGTATTAGGTGGACCCCTCCCCATGCAGAGTGGATCAAGTTTAAATTTGATAGGGTGGCTAAAGGAAATCCTAGAGCAGTAGGCGATGGAGGCATAGTAAAAAATGATCATGGAAGAAATCTCTTTGCCTATGCTAAAAACATTGGCCTTGAAATGAACAATATGGTTGAAGCAAGAGCCCTATATCAAGGATTTCTTATCCTATATGGTTTCAATGTTGACAATATCATTATTGAAGGATACTGATTATTCATCATCAAATGCCTCAACGCAACCCAATATTCATTGTGAAATATGTTCAACATTATTGCTAAGTACAAAAGACATATAAGTAAGTATTCCAATATTACTATCCAACATGTTTATAGAGAAGGGAATAAGGTAGCATATTGGTTGGCCAACATAGGTGTCATAGAGGATATCCTTCATGTGTGGCAGTCACACTTTCCATAGCACATCAAGATGGCCAATCATGTTGATGATATTTGCATTATGTAAGTTGGGCCACATGATGAATTGCATTCCATCAAGAAGCTTCACCTATTCCAGTTCTACCAACCACAACTTACTCCATAAGACCACATGGAAGGTTACCTTGTATTTGAACAATCCTATAATGCCAGATATTTTAAAAAATAAAATTTAGTTTTCCTATGTTGAATCAAGGACCCGAATCCAATCAAGACTTGCCCAAAATAGCCACATTGTCATTGAGTAGTACACCTCAATTTTTATTATCATCCATTTTTGAAAGTGATAATGTGATGGAAATGGTGGAGTAATTATCCCTCTTGGGTCTATCCTTATTTACAGTTGTCCATTTGCTTGGGTTTGTTCTACCTAAACTATTTTTGTTTGGTTGTGTCTATTGCTCCTTTTCTCTGGTTTTTTTTTTGCTTTATGACCAGTGGATTTTCTCCTTTATTTAGTTTGTAAAAGGTTCAAGTATCCTTTCAAAACCATTTATACTGATAAAAAAGTATATATTGCTCTCACATACACAATAACTCTATGTGAATCTTCTCTCTCGAAGATGACTTGTTTCATCCATTTGAGAAAAACTTGAAGAACTATCATTTCAATTAATATATTATTGATTATTTTTAGTTAAAAAATTATAAATAATATTTCTACTTCAATTGGTTATATGGGATTAAAACCATCCCAAATTGTATTACATCTTCACCACATAGTGTTATTACAACAAAGGTTACATATTATCCATGTATCAGTTGGTAAGTTTCAAACCTAGGTTTCCTTGAATGTTGAGGAATGTAACCAGTTGGAAATTTTTCATTTGATTAAAATGTTAGGGTAAAATATGAGTTTTTGAAAGCAACCCCAATCCCCTTGTATCAGGGCTTGAACTTGGATCTCTTGGATGCAAACTCAAAGACATACCACTATGCTACCCCTCATGGGATAAAAGTTTTTACAATAATTGCAAGTAGTTATAAAATATTTAATATGATTATATAAAAACTACAATGATTTGAATAAAGGTCTATTAGTCTAAATTTTCAATGTCATAGTTAATTAAGCAAAAGAAAATTCTTAGCTAGAAATGAGTTATTAGGTTATACTTTTCTAAAATAACTAAAGTTTAAATAAACAATAAATCCATAAATGATAATATTATATATACCAATGTTTTGTTTTTATAAATAAATCTTAATGAAAATTTTACCATAAATAGGTGAGAATGATATTTGCTCTCATATCTCAACAAATAAAATATAGATTTGGCTTGGAATTCATGGTGTGTAAATGTAGTGTGACTATCTATTGTTCCCTATGCCTTATGTACATGTGTGTTTCCCTTAACCCTTTTGAAATATTTCCATGCAAGAATGACCTTTTTCCCTTTCATGAGATAGTATTTATGTCAAGTTTGGTGGACTCCAATGAAACCTTACTAAAAATGCTAATCCTTCTAATACCTGAACATCTTAAATGCAATCTTTATCCATTTTTATTTTGGAGGAGAAACTAGAAGATCAATCACTTATTTAGTCACTTTGTAAAAATCCTAAGGTTGTTTTTTTCTTATCCTTGATAGATATTGGTCCTAAATATATTTTCCAACCTAGCTCTTCTTCTTAGACCCACTCCTATAAAATAGTGGTATAAGTGATGAGGATATCACTTTAGTTGTGATAGCTTTTGGCCATATGTTCTAGGCCCTTGACATAGTTATTTATAAATTTGAAACCCTACAGCTATAGGAGATCCCTAGGATATCAACTTAACAAAACCCTAATACCTTTTTTTGGATTAAATATTCCTCAACATCTTCCTCATGAAAATTCCACTATGACATAGAATGTTGACCCATTAGGGAGCATGATCATAAATGAACCTAATGCCACATAATTTATTGAGTGTTGATATATAATTTAGGTGTCTAAGGGATGAGGTAAACCACCTTGTTTTCATCTTTTAGATAGATATTTTAGTATTTTGAATATCTATCTTCAAAAAATATTATCCTTTTTATAAGAGGTATTTGAGGTGATGCTAACTTAATTAAATAGATTAAGTAAAATTTGGAAGAAGGGAAGGGTTGGTTGATAGAATTTGTTAGGAGATTAGGTATCAAATATGTTTCAGTCACTTTCTTTAACTCGATTCATAGTCAATATACCTTACCATATGGTACTTAGGTTGTAGGTGGCCAAATAAAATATTTGTAGAGGTAGTTCATTGAATTCCATCTCAAAGGTACCTCTAGGTCAAAATACTTGGTTTGGGTTGATTTCCCATTTTTGAACTTATCACTTTGATCATTTTGTTGTCAATTGTAACACAAATAAGAAGAGTTATCTAGTGTTGTAATTATAGATACAAGTTCGTAGGACTTAAATTTCACTCTAGGGTATATGTCAAAACATATATATCTAACCTTACACCTCATGTAGAAATTGTTGGCCCTAGTTTTTTAGTCTCAAAGCTACTATCTTAACTCAACCTTCATAGTGAGTACTTTTATTGTCACAAATTAGTGTAGTTGATTCATGATTATCCTAAGAATTTTGATAAAAATAAATAGATGAAAGATACCACAACTAAAATTATGATTAATTTGTATACAATTTTTAATCCTTCTCCGACACAAACAATGATCCCTCTAAGTTTTGAACTAGCATAGTTGTCTAAGTCAAAGAATAATAATAAGAAAAATCAACTAGTGGATATTTTTTATGATAATATGCTTTCTAATATGAAAATGCTAAAGAGATAGAATTTTATATGTAAATACAAAGATTCACCATCCACTAACCATGTTGAGTAAAGACTTGCATGGATAAAAGACCCTTGATTAAGAAATTGACATGCTACTTCCTATTATCCTCTCTTAGAATTTGATCTTCTTCCTTTTTCTAATTCCCAAAGAATCCTTGCTCGTTCATTTTACCTCCATTCACTCTATCTCTCATCCCTCCCTACCAAGTCCCCTTATAGATGGTGCTTGTTGAGGATATTATTGTACCTTATGTGTAATTATAAGCCTAAGTTATTATTATTATTATTACTCATTTCTTGCATTGTAATACGTGAAGCATAGTATACCCACATTGGATTGGATTTGTTATTTGTTAAGATGATTAGTTAGACTGTTATAGATGTGTTTTATATTCTAGTAGTTAGTTGGTAGTTAGCACACATGTTTAGCAGATTGTTATATGTTATTTACAAGTAGTTGGCCTTGCAGGGCAAATTGTTACAACCACTGTAACCATGTGATTCATTTGTATGCATTATATATTCATTGCACATAATATAATAACTAGTTTCACATTGAGTTTCCATATAAGTGATAATAAGAGCCATAGGATAGTATAGGTGACTAGTACTATTTTGCTAGTGCACCAAATCCTAGAATAGTTGTCACAAGAATTTGGCTTGGGCCAGTCTGTAGCATTCGTGGTGAAGCTCCTGACATGCCAAAGGGTTGAAAATTACCCCTGCACCAAATACCCCTGACAGGTCAGAGGGTAACCTGACTTACCTTGTGTGGGCAACAATTTTTTTTCTTGTTTGGAGATTAATGTTTGCTTTAAATATCAGAGAGATCACGGGCAATTACGAAGTTTGAGACCAAATTTTTGGCCAAAAGGAGGCATTGGCATTCCTTGCTGAGAGAACACCAAGCCTATCGAAGTGAAATGTTGTTTCAAGTATTTATAGCAATAATGCTTGCAAAAATATTGTTGAATTGATTTTTTTCAATGCATGATATTTTATTTTATTGTCCATAATAGGGATATAATAGCCTATTTAGGGGTGCATTATTTTGGCCAATGGTAGAACTAGATCGACCACCACCAACAACCGAACACCAGGCATAGTCGATCAATGGACAAATGACCACCTTACCAATGTACCACCAAACAGCTAGTCAGTTACCAACCTAACAGTCTGTCTTCGATCACCAACATCAATCGACAAGAGGTCAACTACCCGATGGCCACCTAATATCTTATATGACCATTGCTTGATTTTAATATTGATCGGCTACCACATTTTCTATGGAGGGATTATTGTGTATCAATGGTAGAGTCAAACTGATCACCATGATCACCAAATCGCAACCCCTTCACCAAAGAAGAAGCCCCCTTTGACACTATTTGAATCATAGGAAAAAAAAAATGAAATTGTAGGTGAAATAGGAAAATTTGATGAAATTATTATGGTTTGATATCTCGACATGCTTGGTAGTTTTTTCAACATTATTTGACAAATGTCACGATGCTCATCATTTGGCTAAACATTTACAACACATTACAGGTGATTTTTGGTGAACAGTTAATAGGGTAAGTGTTCTATGAGATGTTTAGAACACTCTCACGACCACCACCATCAAAGATCAGGTCTTATATTATAGGCCTAGAAGTGGTTCGTAGGTGGCAAATACAGAGAAAAAATATTTAAAACCATCCCTAAGTTTTTTAAAATGGCCAATCAACACATGATGAATCAAAACCCTAACTTTCTCCCATCATGATGCAACACATGATGAAAAGTGAAACTCTTGGTGTAAATATTGGTAGAAAATTAATGTGAGATACATTGCAGTATCCCATTCATCATGCCTTACAGGATATGGGTCCACTTTCTAGTGGTTTTTCCATTTTCTACAGGTTGTGCGTCGGCGGTTCGAAAGAGGGAAGCCTGTATGATATTTTTGTGGGACATTAATTCCACATTCACCCTGTGATGGGAAAAGTATGATATATTAGTGTCACCATGCATATAATAGAGTGAACACCACTCAGGTTGTCACAAAGGTGTCTTTACGTGCAAGCTTGCACCAGTTGAGTTGGTGTTTGTACCGATGTGCGACAGACTATTACTCTGAATTCCATGTGTTTTTGACTTTAGGTGGAGGTTTATTCATGGCTAGATCAAATTTGGACATTAATCACACTCGCTACAAATAATTTTTTCTCAGGACAATAGGAATTATCCCACATACACTATGTGGGAAAGCAATTTTTTTTTAAAACCTCTCCTGTGTACATAAAGGAGTAATGAGCTACACAACTGCACTACCTTGTGCGCATTTCTTTAACTGGTCATGTTGGAAAGTAATATTTGATTTGGTGGCTGACCTTACTGACAGAGTTTGACCCTGACCATTGATTGGACCCATGTTGACTCCTGCGCATTTTGACTATTGATCGAGAGTTAAACAACCAATTTTTTTCTGCCAAAAGGAGAAATTTGAAATTTTTGGATCATTGGAGGACAAATTCAATTTTTTTTGCTATTGGAGAATTTTTTCCACTAGTTTTCAAAATTTAAATTTTGGTGCCAAACAGCACACCAAGGTGAATTAAAAAAAATGCAATTTTCACCCCAAATTGATGAATTTTTGCCTCCATAAGTCAGATTTTTGTAATTTTAAGGGCCAATTTTATCATTTTTAGTGCTAATTTTTGTAATCACAAATTGACGTAATTTTGTAAAAGCACTATAGTAGCCCACATTTTGTAATTTGAAAGGCAAATTTTGTCAATCTAGGTTCATTTTTTCTTGAGAAAATTTAGAAATCATCCTAAGCACATACCTAGATAATTCTTGCAACCATTTTAGAATCCTCCTAGTCTGACATATGCACGTCATCAAATGGCTACTGACATCAAAAAAAATATGGAAAATCTTACTGTTACAGTAGATATTTTGATAGATAAAGTGAAAGATATTGTTATCCAATTAACTCCAAGTGATGTCAAAATTTATCACAATAATTCCAACAAGGCAAAATGTGAGGTCAAATTGTATGACAGATTAAGAGATCCTTATGTCTTGTCTACTTGGATTTTAAATATTCAAAATTGGTTCACCTATGCTAAAATTCCTAAATATGAACAAGTTGCTTTTGCCACAGTCAAACTTATAGGCTTAGAAAAAGTTTTTATTGTAGAAATACAAAGCCATAATGTTGCCATGACTTGGATAGAATTGATCCAATTTTTTAAGAACACCATTTTCCCACCAAATTACCAAAATGACCTCACAACCAAGTGGTATAAATTGAGGTAAGCCTATAGTATGTTATTTGCAAACTACATTTTTCAATTCAATAGGCTAAGGGTTCTTCTTGGTGTGAAAGATTTAGAAGAGGATTTTATTAACAAGTTCACTCGTGGATTGCAATATAAGATCTTTAGGGAAATCAAATTCAATTATTTCCTCACTTTGGATGTGGTATTCAATCATGCCACTCTGCTAGAGAAGAAATTTTGTGCCCTTTACAGATCTTGATAGGAAAGGAGTTCCAAATGCGTGAATCAACATCAACAAAATGTGAAGAACACTTCTCATTTTTCCCCTAATTCTTCTTATACTCCCACTTCTCCTAAAGCACACTCTTCTTCTTCTCACTCTCAAGATTCTTCTTCAACAATGTATTGTGTTTTTTGTAAAAAGCATGGTCATACAAAATATTTTTTTTGGTAGATAAGATACTATAGCATTAATACCGGGTTTTACAGGTTGACCCAAAACCTTTTACAAAAATCAGCCTAGGGATGTTGATGAACATGTCCTTACTAAGGATCCTATATATGTAAAATCTACATACTACCAAAGCCATTACATCTAGTAAGGCACATATTCTGTTATCCAAAAGAAACTTCCCATACAAAATTTTGGGTATACCCCAATAAAAAACACCTGCATCATAATTACAAAAAAAGAAATAGACACAGATCCCTTCCTTGAAACAGTGGAGAAAAAAAAGTTGCAAACACACATAGCAGAGTATTGAAAAAAACTCCCACAAGCTTTGTATTGATAGTTACTCTTAATAATTCTTTGGTAATTGCTTTCTTCCATATATGACATTCTTTGGGACTACATCTTGTCTTGGCCAATCAGCCTTGGAGAAGTGAACCTGCTAGCAAGATTTATGGTGATGGCTATCTGGTGGTCCACGTGGCTTTGGTTTGAAGTCTTATATTGTTGTTTCTTTCCTGCACTATGATATCAACCAACCTCAAATTACTAAGATGACTAGGAGCCATGCTATCTGATATATGACTTCCCCATTAGTCCTTGTGGTATTTCCAAGCAGCATCCACCAAGACTGGCAACTTGGATAATTTTTATTATGAGTCCATTTCAAAAAGAGACAGGAATACTCATAGCCTTCGAAATTACAGTGCCTTCCATGTTGGTAAATGTGACTATCATTATTGGTATTCTTGTTGAATAAGATTCTCTACTTCTCTCAGGACATCGTGTTCCTATTTCAAAAGTCCGTCACCATTGACACCCAAATTGGCTAGCTTATCAGCAACTTTGTTAGCTTCCCAAAATACATGTTGGGATTTTCTATTCTATATTCCCTGGAAAAGGATCCTAGCCTCTTCAACAATTGTTTTAATCCTCCAAGGAGGTTTTTTCCAATTATTGAGGAGATTTATAACATGCATAGAGTCTCCTTCTACGATAAAATTGCCTTCTAAGTCTTGAGTCATTTGAGGACATATCCACATAGCTCTAGCTTTAGCTTTGTTGTTCGTCCATATTCCCAAATATTCAAAAAACGTAAACATCATATTCCCATTATGATCTCACACAATACCATCAGTGCCTACTCTACCAATATTGTCCTTAGCCGCTCCATAAAAATTAAGCTTAAACAAACCCGTAGGAGGTAGGGACCACTTAACATTGGATTTGGGGTTGACTACCCTAGGCACAGACTCATCTAACAAGGTTAAGCTTAAATATCGAGCAATCGTGATCTCTTGTAGATGAGGTTTATGACTATCAAAAGGGATAAGGTTCACATTATTATTGGCAAAGGATAGGATCCTAGAAATGATAGTTTGATGATCATGGATAGATTCATTAAAGACTCTATGGTTCCTTTCTAACCACAACTACCAAAGATAGTGATTGAGACAAATTTTCCACATATATCTAAGTATTTGGATTGAATAGTGGTAAGGCCACTAGATGAAAAAAACAAGTACGGTGGTTGGTTTAACCTAGGAAATATTGAAGGCCTAAAAACCCCACTTAGGATAGTCAAGGAAAAAGGGCAGTCAAGGAAAATGTGATAAATGGTCTCCCAATTATCCCTACACAGATAACAATGATTAGTGATATAAATACCTTTACACATCATATTATCAATGGTTAGAATTCTTCATTGGATAACCAGCCATGAAAATATTGCAATTTTTGGAATTAATTTTTTTTCCAAACTAAGTCCTTTTGGAGGATAAAATCCTCGTCATCAAGTAGAAGCTTGTAAGCTGATTTAACAGTGAATTGTCCATTTTCTATAGGAGACCAGGTCACTTGATCTTCCTTGGTTATTGTGGGGATAAAATATTTCCAAAGAATATTACAAAGATCATTTTATTCTGCTTGAAATCCATGAATCATTATTTGTTTCCACTTAATTATGCCTCTGTCCTCAACCATATAATCGGAGAATTTTTTTCTAATGAGTTCTTCCGTGATATCTTTGATTGGGGCTAAGTTAGGATATTTTGTTAGTGGTTCATCCTTAGCCCACCTATAATTCTAGTAATTTATCCTCTCACCATTGCCTAAAACCCATCTTAAACCTTTTTTGATGATTTACTTACAATTGAGAATTGCTTTCCAAAAAGCAGAACCTCTGATTGGAAATGAGTCACTTAGAAATTCCATATTTTGAAGATACTTTCATTTGATGATAGTTGTCCATTCATTTTCTTCACTAGAAATGAAGCACCATGCCTGATTAGCTAGTAAAGCTAAATTCATATGAGCAATTCTCCTCAGACCTAAGATCCCATTTTCCTTGGGTCTACACACTTTGGTTCATCCTACAAGGTGTATCCTTTTTTTCTCCTCTGATCTAGTCCATAAAAATTCTTTTTGGAGTTTCTCAATTTTTTTGAAAACCTTCACAAGGGCTTTGAAAATGGAGAGGAAATATACTGGAATGCTTTGAAGAGAGGCCTTAGTGAGGATCAACTTTCTTGCTTGAGATAGAAGATGACCTTTCCATCTAGCAAGTTTTTTTTAAATTCTTTCAATAACCTGTCCTACATTGACTCTCTCGGAGAACCAATGAAAAGAGGGAGACCAAAATTCGAAGTGGGGAGGTTTGCTATATCACACCCTAAAATTTATACAATATTTCCTTACCTCTGAATGGGGGTGTTCAAGAAATATAACTTGCTTTTACTAAAATTAAGTTTTTGACCAATAGTGTCCTCGTAGAGTTACAGGATGTATTTAATTATTTTGGACTCAACCACCAAAATCGTAGTCAATAGAAGGGTATCATCGATGAATTATTGGTGAGAAACAACCCTAGTGAGAGATGTTTCCTTGATTCCTAATATTAGCCTTGAACTGCAAGTATTTTTAATGGTTCTTCCTAAAGCTTCTGCCACAATGATGAATAACATGGGGCTAATAGGGTCCCCCTACCAAATTCCTCTACGACTCTGAAAGTATCCAACAGTTGTTCCATTAAACAGAATCGAGAACCATGCTTTAGAAATGTATTCTTTGATCAAATTAACCCATTGGTGGTGAAAACCAAACTTAAGGAGGACAACAATCAAAAATTCCCAATTTATCCTGTCAAATGCTTTGTTCATATCAAGCTTGAGGGTAAAAATAGACCTATTAGTCTTATGAGCAGAGTGCAGAGCTTCATGAACTATGATAACTCCATCCAAGATTGACCTTCCCTAGACAAAGCTTCCATGGAATGGATCTATGATGCGGGGTAGAACCTCTCTTATTCTATTTATAATGGCTTTAGTTAGGATCTTGTAAGAAACATTGCACATACTAATTGGCTTGAAGTCAGCCATAGATTCAAGGGTTTTCTTATTAGGAATTAGAGAAATAAAAGTAGAGTTGAGACCTTTTGGGATATGATTGCTTGCTTGTAATTCTCTGACAACATAAATTACATCCTCACTTATTATGTCCCAAAAATCTTTATATAAATAAGGAGGAAATCCATAAGCTCCCGGGGCTTTGTCTAGCTCCATGATAAACAAGGCTTCCTTAATTTCCTCATTAGAAAAGGGAGCTAGAAGCTTAAGTTTTATATCCTGATTTATTATGCTAGGAATGGATTATAAGAGAATATATTTTGCCTCCTCATTGCACTGTGATTCTTGACAAAGGATAGAATTGAAATAATTTACTGCCTCCTTTCTAATTTCTGTTAAGTCCTAAGTAACATAACCATTTGCTTTTTTCAAAAAAATTATCTTGTTATTGCTTCTGTTTCTAAGTGTTGTGACGTGAAAAAACTTGGAATTTGAATCTCCATATTTCAACCAAAGAGCCCTTGATTTTTTCCTCCAATAGATTTACTCATAGGCCAAAATGTTATGAAACTCTGCTAGTTTTTTCTGTTCCTCTTCCCTAGTAGTTTCATCAACATCACCATGTTGAATCCTTTAATCAATTATCTTCAAACTTTCAACAACCTATTTTTTATTTTCAAAGAGGTTCCCAAAGACCTCTTTGTTCCAAGTTCAAAGCTTTTCCTTAACAAACTTTAATTTACCAACAAGTTTTAAATTTGCACTACCCCTAACATGCTGCTACCACCACTGAATTAAGTTATCTCTAAAAATGGAATATTTGATCCACATAGATTGAAATATGAAAGGTTTATTGAAGGACAGAGAGTTAGGGATCTCTAAAAAAATGGGATTATTATCAAAGGCAATTTTAGGAAGGGCTTGTAGGGTAGAATCACCGAACAGAGTTGTAGCTTCCTTTCATAGAAAATTTTTTCAAGATTTTCTTGAATGAGATGACATCCTATCTGTCGATTGATCCAGGTATAATTTTCTCCTCTAAGTTTTACATCCATCAACATGTTGGAGTTCACAAAGTCATTGAACTCATCAATGCTCCTTATAGGTGGTCCATTTCCACCCATTTTGTTTGAAGGGTAAATAGGAGTGTTAAAATCCCTAGCCAGAATCCAGGGGATATTATGGAAGATTTCACTCAGATTGCCTAAGTACTCCCATAGTAGAGATCTCCCTTGAATTGAAGTTGGGGTATAAATATTTGAAAGGATCCATGATATATTGTTGTTTATTTCCTTAAATAAAACACTAATAACCCTGTTATATTTCTAAATAATGGTGCCTTCTACTATCTGAGGATCCCAAAAAGTTATAAGGCCTCCAGACGCTCCTCTGGATGGTTTACAAACCATATCCCCTTGATTCCATATTTTTTTTGCTACTTTTTTGACTGAATCTCATCAGTTTTTGTTTCTTGAAACATGATAATAGTTGGATTCACTTGATTTCTTATTGCACTGACTTCCCTGTGTTTGGGAAGGCCATTGAGGCCTCTCACGTTCCATGATAGGAACTTAATTTATATTGTTTGGAATTTCTTCCTCTCCCCCCCCTTGAGGGGGTTTTCCTAATTTGTTGTCTTCAGAACCCAGAATAACCTGTTGAAACAAGGTTCTCTGTTTTCCATTGGCAATGTCATTATTAGTTTTAATTTTTTGATGCTCAGCATTTGATATTCTCCCTCTTATTTTTCGCTGCCAAAATCTATAGGAGACTTCACAGTGCTCCTAGTTTGTTTAGGACTAAACTGGGGGAGGCAATTTATTGCAAAACAAGACTGCCATATTCCTCAATCTGAATAGTTTCACATATCTCCACCCCTACATCCAAATCTTCTCCTTTTTTCCTATATTACCTTGGTCTTCGGGATGGCCCCTCAATAGGATTCACTTGGCTCCTAGTGATGATATTAGGGAGATGAGATTTTTATTTTCCAATGCCTCAACTTTCTTCCTAAGTTCTTCAACATTAGGGTTTGGCTTTGGGATGCCCACTAGGCTTGAATTATTTTTAGCATTAGGGTTTAAGTATCTCGAATTGGATGGGGATTCTAGAGATTAGGCATTAGGGTTTAGCTTTATGATGCCCATGGGGCTTATAGTAATTTTAGCATCAGGGTTTGAGGATCCTGAATTGGATGGGGATTATAGAGAGTCATAAAGGTTAGCCTTAAGGTTCTGGGCTTCCATGTCTTTCAATAATACTCCTACTCCCATATTTGATAGAATTGAAAATTTATTTGAAACTAGAGGATTGGAACTTACTTGAGCATTTTGGTTGCCAACAACTTGTTGTTTTCCTTTGTCTTGTTGGTACCCTACACCCTCTCTTTTATTTTTTTGGTAGACATAGTTTGCCTGATTGAAATCGCCTCTGCCAGGGAAACTCCTCAAATTTCCTCTGTCTAGCATTCCCTGCTTCTATTTTTCTCTATTAATTACTAGTTTAAGGCATTGATTGCATATATGTCCTTGATTTTTAGATTTTGCATAGAATTTCGGTCTATTCTTGTATTCTACTGGCTATTTTCAATAGTATTCTCCATAATCTAGCTCCACAAACCTTGGCAATTCATTATCCAAATTAGCATTTACGTAGATTTGTGCATGATTCATCCTTGTCCTGGCCAAGGTCGCATGGTCAACGGATATCAGGTCCCTTATAGTTCTAGCTATGCCCTACAGCCAATATTTATTGAAGAACTAGGCAGGTAGACTCAGGAGATGAACCCAAATAGGGAAAATGTTAATATTTTTCTTTTTAGGGTCAAAATATTCACCCCATCATTTGATAAAAAGGATCCTTTTGCCAAAAAACCAAGGGCCTTCTATTAAAATGCACTTAGCATCCTCTATATTGTTAAAATAGATAATGAAGAACCCTCGAGTTATAGCTACCAACTTCAAACTGCCTACCGGTCAACATTTATCCATCACCCAAGCCCTGATAGTCTCCATTATGGCATACCTCCCAAAAACATGCCTACTAGGGAGAAATATTCCATTGAAATAAAATGGCTCATGGAACTTGTCGAGGCTAAAATTTTATTATTTACTAGAACTAGGGGCGAAAGAGAGAGAACCTCATTTCTTTTTCCTCTAAGAGTCTTAGAAAAAGACAACCACTTCTTGGGCCCCGCATTGTCCTTCGTATATTTTTTATTGAGGTCTTTCTGAGGAGGGTCAGGCCCTCACATGATGCCCACCTCCAAATATGTCATATCCTGACTGCATTCCTATAGATTCTCACTTGATCCATGCTCAAGGTTCCCACGTGCCCCTTATGTACCTGCTTTACCTCTGCTGCCTTGGCTGAGATTCCTACCCAAAAAATTCAAACCCTCACTCCTGCCACACCCGCTCAACCTCAGCTCACTCATTCTTGATGATGTATTTGGTCATACAAAATATAGATGCTTTACATTTAAAATAATGAAGAATAAAAAGTCCCTAATTGTACAACTTACAAATGAGGAACCACAAGATGATCCCATTGTGACTATAGGGATAGAAGAAGAATATCCAAATTTGAAGGGTAAACTAAACAAAGTTACCCTCATGTTGAATGTTTTTGGACAAGGGGGTCATGACCATTGTTTTGTCACTAGAGCCCACCTTACACATCATTTTTATGTGTATTGTATAATAGATAATGGATCGTAGAATAATTTCATCATGAGGACCGTTTTCGAGAAGTTGAAGCTTCCCACAAATCCACATCCTCAACCCTATGCACTTGGGTGGAAGTATGTAGACTCTACATTTAACATCACAAGCACTTGCACCTTGTATTTTGTTTTTGGTGATAATTTTGTGTATAAAGTAAGATGTGATGTCATTGAGATAGATTATTGTGGACTATTACTTGGTAAACCCTATCAATTTGATAGGAATGTAGTGTATCATGCTAAAAAGAACACATACACCTTGGACTTGCATGATAAAACATTTTTGATACAAAGAACTACACCCACATAAAATTTGATTGTAAGTTGTAGGTATTCTCGTAAGTCATTAAGTCAAGCACTTGTTTTGGCTCCTACTTCCATAAGTCCCATACAAGATAAATAACAAGCACCTCCAAAGGCTCATGATAAAGAAGAAGCTTCATTTCCACAAATCGAACAATCACAAGAGCTCGTGGTTAAGGAACCCATCACTCTCACTCATGAGAAAGATACTATAGACACAAAAAACTAGCCATTCATCCTCCATCTAGGTTTTCCTACCATTTCCACCACAAAAGCATAGCCAATTTTCTGACTATTCCTATTTCCCACCATTTTCAAATAATATTCACATTTTATTTATGTATATTTATTTTATATATATTTAAATATAATATTTTATATTATATTTTAATATATATTTAATAAATATGTATTTATTTAAGTGAATTAATCCTAGCCACCCGATTTCATTTAATATTGTCCATCCACTCACATCAATCCATGCCACACCCTAGATTTATTATCTACCCTTAGATGTGCTTTAATCTCAACCACACAATTAGTGTCGTTGAAACCCTAGCATGCCCTAGGTTAGATTATAAATAGGAGTTATTTTGATGGCTCAACCCCTAAGTGCTTAAGTTTTTGAGTTCCTTGAATCCCTAAGTTACTTAATTGCTTAAAATACTTAAGTTCCCTAGTCCACCTTGCATTACTTCTATCGCCATCCTCGCTCGTTGTAACCCCCCCACCATTGTCGCCATCCTTTTTCTCTCACTATATCTACTTTTGTATAATCCTTCCCCTCATACCCAAGAACCCATGGGCATTTCCTATAGTAGCTAGGCACCCACAGGTATTTTAAATTAGTGTTTTTGAAGACCCCCTAGCCTCCAAACAATGCTAGGGTATCACCATACCAATCACCTGCATCTGATATCATGCATTAGAAGATAGTAAGTGAAGTAAAATAGAGCAACCCATTTATTATTTTATGCATGTGCTTCTATTTATGTTTACTCTATTTATATCACTTAGGGTTTATTATTGCTTATAGAGGGCCTAACACAGTGGATCCCTCACAAATATTACTAACTATTTTATTGTGTCTTTGTGTACATATCTGAAGTACTACATCAACATCTGGAGTGACCCAACATTGGATATCAAAAATCCCACTCACCCTATTGGGATCAAGATGCACTTGAAGACATCACAACTCTACTTATTGGGATTTTGGAGAACCCTAACACCTTGTAATATTGTATCAAAAGGATTCAAAGATCCAATATTATAAATAATGGAGTTTCTAGGCTCCCATGTCAATGAAAATTATTCTATTGTGCAATCTTGTATTTTCTTGGTATCTCATTTTGTTTAAGCATTGTTTGTATTTTGAGTTTTACATATTTTAGATAACAACCATTCTATTGGCATGATTTTGGATACACCTATGAACACACAACCAATTGCTCCATAGAAGTTGCCTTAGGCTTTGCCCTCTTCCACCATTGCACATACATAGAAGGAGCAAGCTAAGGTCACTTCCTTCATTCAGCACTGGTAGAGCCTTTAGGGCAAGATAACATAGGACTTGTAGAAGACTCAGTAGGAGTATTATAGAGCTATCTGCAAGCATCACAATCCTCTTTCATTTTAGGTTGGAGACAGAGTTTGGCTTCCTTTGGATAAGTGATGCTTTCCAGAGATACCATATCAGGATCCTCCTTTGGTACGTGAACCTGTCATTAGCCCTCCAACAGTAGTGGCACCTTACCCTCAAATTTTTCTCATTACAAATAGAGTTTTTTATATGAAGACTCATCCCACTCAATAGGGTTCTTCCAATTCTTACCTTTTCACTCACTGTGGTCACTTTCCACATATGGCTCATTGGATTCCTCACCATCAGATGGCCCATGACTTTGCACATTTTTTGAGAGCATTGGGGTCAATGCTTCTATGGTTGGGAGGAGTGTTGAGGATATTATTATACCTTAGGCTTAATTATAAGCCTAAGTTATTATTATTATTTATTATTTCTTGCATTGTAATACATGAGGTATAGTATACCCACGTTGGATTGGATTTGTTATTTGTTAGGATGCTTAGTTAGACTATTAGAGATGTGTTTTATCTTCTAGTAGTTAGTTGGTTGTTAGCATCCATGTTTGGCAGATTGTTATCTGTTAGTTACAAGTGGTTGGCCTTGCAGGGAAAATTGTTACAACCACTATAACCACGTGATTCATTTGTATGGATTATATATTCATTGCACCTAATAGAATAACTAGCTTCACCTTGAGTTTCCATATTGGTGCTAGTATTAACAACTAGTTTTACATCTTGGAATATGAGGTTGAGCAACCACTATATCTTAGTTTATCATAAATTTTAAATAACTCTCTTCGAATGTGTGTTGTCTTATCCTTCCTACATGAAAATTTAATGTCTCAAGGATTATTCAACAATCAAATTTTAAACTTCTTCTTGCAAGAGGTTAAAATAATATGTATTCAGTTGCAATAATACTTATCCCAACTTTAGGCTTAGGGTTGAGAATTTTTATCATAAATATAGGAAGTGCTTGTTGATCTATTATCGATCCCTCCCTTGCTTCTACTATTGTAAATTTAGGGCATGATACCTAAAACCAATATGTGTGGGAAACTATTTTAGATGACAATAAATTATTTGACCTTTGTGGCATATATGTGCCTAATTATCAAGCTAGATGTATGATATTGTGGGATTGAATAGATACTTTTCTACTAGCTACTAAATGGTTTATCATTGGAGGATTTAATATCATAGAGAATCCTCATTATTATAGCTAGCAATAAACAAATCCACCTATAATGATGATTTTATTAGTTGGTTACTCTAAACTACCTCCTGAGGAATGTTTAACATAATTTTCAACTACTATCCATATAACTTTTAAAAGTGTTCATATAAAATATGGACATTTTGGCCTGGATAAATGAGCTAATTGATTGGATAGAATTTATATGCTCAAGTTTCTATCTTAAAAGATCCTCCATAATTAAATAGATTTTACTATCACTTATACAAATATCTTAAACCATTTTTACATTTCCTTCATCCTACAATATTCCCCTCTTATAATGTAATATAATGAAAAATTTCAAAAATACAAAAATAGTAGTGGCAATTCAATAAAGCAAAAAAAAAATCCTTTGGAATAGTAATTTAGATTCAATGTCAAAAAATCAATAATGCAAGTAATAGAAATTATGTATTATGAATAAATATAAATTCTATCTATTCATAGAGGGTAAAGTCTCATATCCACTTGGAAAATACAAAGCCTCATATGTGCAACAAAAACAAGTAAGATCCATGTATGAAAGATCATCCTAACTACAACATAATTATTCCTTTTTATAGACTAAATCAACAATAATACTAACCATAATGTTCAAGGGATGACTAACTTATCCTAGAGCATGAGCTAATAATGATAAAATATCTAATGTGGATACATTGGAGTTGTTACATGGCTCTCCCCTCAAAAATATGTGTCATCAAAGCTAGAATTGACTAGGAAATGCTCTTAATCTCCTATGTTGCATCTTCTTTTGAAAGATCCTACCACTTGATGAGGAGCTCATAAATCTTGTGAGACTATAGATTATAAACTTTGGACTACAACATTGATTCAAATTGGAGAGTACCTCACTCTTTTTTATTGAGTACTAGAAGCTCTTTCTAGGAATACAACTTATGGCCAATAACCTATTTAAGAAAAGAAATGTGAAAAATAGGATAGATGTGGGAAGATGGTGGAATATCCATTTCATATACCAATTTAGAAATGTGATGATCCACTTTGTAGGGGACATCAAATCAAGGATTCAAACTTTGAATGGACTGGGTATTTAAGAAGAATTACTTGAGGTTGGCAGTGCAAAAGGACCATATACCTAATGACAAATTATTGCTCAAAATAATTCAACTCCTACAACTAATTCATGTGGATTTGGGCCTAGGATAAATTATTGTTTATTTATAGAAAAGTCTAACAATATTGCAACAAATCATCCACCTATGCCAACTTAGATGAATTTTTAAAGTAATATTCCATTGATGGAGGTTTCTAACCATACAATGCCTTAAATGAGGGCACATTGAGGGAAGAAGAGTAATAGTTTTTGTACCATCATTTAGTTAAATAGATCCAATGAACCTAACGATGCTATTTTTTTTGGATAAAACAATGAAGCTAAGTACCCAAAAATTTATTTATAATTTTTTTCTAGCCATGATGGTGATAATAAAAGGACATATTTAATTGAATACCATTAATATGAAACAATTGCTTTTAAAAATTATAGGTGAATACAGGGTTATGATCATTGAAAATGGACTTGGGAATTTCATGCAATTATAAAATATAGCTGAGAAACACCTTAGTAACCTTGATAGTGATGAAGGATGTTGTAGGGCACGAAAATGAGTATATTTTGAAAATAAATATACTACCACAAATATCATCATTTTTCCCTTAGATTTAGGAACACCCTCAAAGGGATCCATGTTGGAATATATAACATAATTTGGTTCTTACTAATTTACCATCATGGGTATATGTTTATATTAGGAGTTTATCTTAGATTATGATTTAAGTATTTGCTTAAAGCAATGTAATAAATGCATAAGTATCATTAGAATGTGCAATGATGTAAATGTGCATGTAGTCCACATGTACATGAGTCCTAAGAATAGAATAGTGAGGTGTCATAGGAATATGGAAGACCAAGATTCATGTCTCACTATAAATAGACTTTATTAGAGTAGAAGAGTGAGAGGATTTTGGAGTGCATATGGTAGAGTAATAGTAGATAAAATATAGGTCATTTTTGCATTATGGAGTGTTAGAGACCTCCATTGCATAGCATTGTACATTTTCGTGAGCTTTCATTAATGGATAATTCTTTAGTATTTTCAGAATTTTCTCATCATATTTTCATGCTTATTAGTTGGTCATTATCATAGAAATAACATTGCTTACTTATTTCATTACTTGTGGTTGTATTTTATTTAAGTTTATAGCATCAAAAGCTAATAGTGGTATCAAAGCACTAGGTATAATTATAGGAAATAGAAAGATCCACAAGGGAGATTTAGAGTCTATGATTGCATTTGGCTAGTCTTTCCACAGATTTGTAGAAAAAATTCTGAAGACTAGGACTCAAGACTGATTCCACTAGATTGACAAATCAACTAGTGAAGGTTATTTTATTTTCAAATAAATTTCTTGTATCATTTCCTAATACTTTATTGTAGGAAAAAAAGGAGATTCAAAGAAATTTGGGAATCTTCCTACAAGAGCTAGGAATAATATCTTCTTTGGAATCAATCTAGTACCTGAAGAAACAAGTTGGAGATTGAAGATTTGAAGGCCTAAGGAAAAAGGTCCCATTGTAAAATTTGCACATTGAAGACTCTAAGTTGGAGATTGAGAAAAAATCTAGAGGTAAAATAAGCCACATTAAAGACTAAAAATCAAGGAGGAGGTTGTAGAAAGAATACCCCATTGAAGGAAGAAGAGACTCAAGGAAAATATTCTCGAAGAAGATTGGATATTGGAGATCTCCATTAAATATTGAAGACTTCAGATTTAAGAAGAAGATCCAAAGGAGGTCTCATTGAATAAATTTCATATTTAGAAGATTGAAGATAGAGAAGGACTAGCAAAGGTCCTCTTGTAGATTTCAGAAGTAGCAAATTTCAGATATCGAAGAAAGAGATATCATTGCAAAACTTCCATAGTTGAAGATAGAAGAGATCAAGGAAGGTCTCATTGAAGTTTTGAATACTAGAAGAGAAGTTGCAAAATTTGAAATCCCTAGGATAAGGCATCAAGATACTTAAAAGGAGAAATAAGAAGAAGGTTAGGAAAGCCTCATTTAAAAATATTAGGAGAAGAACATTGGAGGATATTTCAGAGAACTCGTTGGAGAAGAATTTGGGACAATTATCACCATCCGATAACAAGACCAAAAGAGAAGGATTTGGTAAGAATATTTCTAAATTTTGAAGGAGATTAATAAATACCTCAAGACTTTAAAATTCTTGAGAATGCTAGCAAATAGGCCAATATGGAAGTCAAATTTTGACAAGGAGAAAGAAGGTACAAGAAACCACCAAACCTGAGAGGTTTGAAGATTACCTTTGGAGGGTTTGAAGGCTTCCTTGAAGAAGGAGGTTTGATGATTTTTTAGTAGAAAATTGAAATTTTCTTGAATAAGAATATCAGCTGCAATTTGGAGGATTTTCCTACAAAATTTGTGATATTCAAGGACAACATTTAGGAGGAGAAATTGACTGCTTTGGAATATGAAAAATTTAGATTTGAGGATAGTAAAAAAGCAGCAATTTGGGCAGCACTAAATAGCTACTAAATTTTAAATTTTCAGAGTATATTTTGAAGGAGAGTCAAACCCACCAAACTATATTTTTAAGCAACAAGTTGGAGGAGTTTTAAGGCTACAAATATGTAAGTTAAAGAACTATTTTGCACATCCAAGAAGAGCTGAAATTTCATCTAGTACAAGGTAGCATTTAGGTTATACAAATCACCAAGAACATCATCATCAATATGAGGTTGGAAAGGTGTGCAACTTAGGTGCAAAAGGTTCATTATTTGAACTCTAATATTTTGTTCATTATATAAGTTTATGTTAGGATCCCATCCTAACATTATTATTTTGTAATTATCATTGATTATGTAATGACCCACTTCCAACATGGGGGATACCATAAATAAATTTATTTTGCAATATTTTGTAATATATGTGGCAAGTTAGGCTCCTGGCCAAGTGGGGCCATTTTATGTAATTGTTATCAAGATTGTAATCGATGTTTGGTAGAATTTTCTAGCTTGAGTGACATTTTGCATGTAAGCCAACTCTTGAGATTAGGGTTGGGGTTGCATGAAATATTTATTTAAAATATATGAAGCCATGTATCAATGTATCTTTTTGTGAGTTAATGAAATATTGAAGGAGGTTGCCTCCTCGAAAAGGCCTATGATTCTGAGTTATTTGTGAGACTGTTTGAATACTGCAATTACTTTCCGCATAGTGTTATTTTTCTATTTGATGTATTTCATTTATTTATCATTGTTTTATGTGCATGAGCTTTACTTTAATAGTGCATTCCTAACTATTGGTATTAGAGAGCTTTCCAAGGTCAAGTTCTGCTATGATTGCGATAATTCTTGCTCAAAAATTTCTACCTATTAGGTGTAATTTTCTTGTGTTTTTCATTCTATTTTCATTTATTTAAAAACCAAATTTGTTTTTAGCAAAAACTTGAAAAAGCGAAAAAAATATAGTCTTTGTTAAGTAGTTGACTAGGCTTGCAACCTTGTTTTGAGGGTTTTAAATTATTGTGAAGGCACTGTCATTATTGGTTAAGCTAGATAGCCCATAAAGCATATAGTGATGTGAGGGGTGATCAATCTCCAATACTAAGGCCTTAGACAACTCATGCATGAAATTGAGCTCCCATACATCTTCGGGTGTATCAAGAGACCATTTTAGGCTTAAAAAAAATTTTATCTAGTAGAAAGCTTTTTGACCTTGTATCATCCATAGTCCATGGGACACAACATCCTAAATGATTACCCTTCCATATTATCAGAGAGATAGATAGTGTGCTCAAGGGTATGTGTGGAATCCTCTTGGGTAGTGGCCTAAAATATTTGTCTGAGTACTATTATTTGTCACTATGGTATAATAAAGATCCTATAGGTGTTACATAATACTCTACCTAGAGTACCCTAGTTTTATCAAAACTAAACCTACAACAAACAACATCTCCTTATTCTATTGAACTTGCATTCATGATCCCCATAAAATTTAGCATATGGAGGACTTACCTATCATAGAAGAATAAAATTGCATGAACCCATTAGTTAGGACAAAGTATACAAGTGTCTATCATAGTCCAAAATATTCTAAAACCATTCAGGTTAGTGACAGTAACAGTAGAGTTAGTGACAGTGACAGTTAGATCGATGGTGATAGTAATAGTCATATGTAATAGTTAGAAATTCTAGGTGGTTAGGGTCAAAATAAAAATTGTCAGTGTCAGTAATTGAATAGTACAGAGGATCTCAAAGTTAGTAACATGAACTATGTCAGTAACCACAATACAGGTGACAGGGACATAGACAGGATAGTGACAAGGTGGTTAGTATCTAGAACACATAGGTCCAAAATAGTTGATCTAGTACCCAACTTATGAACCGTATCTATGAATCAAAAACCAACCACACCAGTAGACTCATATTTTTTATATATAACATCCAAGCATTTTTTTGAACTCCTTACTAAAAATAGTAACTCCTACAACCACACTTATATTTTTAGTAATTCAATAAAAGAGGTTCAAGACTGTCCAAAATGGCTACTGACACTCATGGACACAAAAAGAGATAGATAAAATCACCTCAATGTTGGAAAACCTCAAAAGCACCATGGATAGCATGCAAATCACAAATCAAACCATGATGCAAGAGATTCAAAATTTTAGAGATGATCACAATATCTCTAGAACCCACCTAGAAGAACAACTTACAAATGTTGAGTCCATATTGCAAGGTGGTCCAGGAAAGACTAAGTACCATACTGAATAATCACATTTTGACAGAGGTAAAGGAAGGGAAACAAATGAATCTCACCCTCACTATGATCATGATCCTACCTTCAAGATGCCTAAATTAAATTTTCTAAGTTCAATAGGAAGGATGTGGATGGCTTGTTATGTTGTGTTGCTCAATTTTTTAGACTCCATAATGTCCCTCCATACTATCGATTTCAATTGGTTTCCTTCAAATTGGAATCTCAAGCCTTATAGTGGTACCAATGGTTGCAAAACACTAACCTTAATCCTTCTTGGTATGACTTTGAGTCTCAATTACTCACTCGCTTTGGCCCTAGTGAGTATGATGATTTTATACGAGCATTGAAAATTTTGAAACAAACTATGATAGTTTAGTATTACCAAATACAATTAGAGAAATTGGCCAAAAAAACTAAATGACTAAATGAAGGGTTATTTATGAGTTATTTTATTAGAAGTTTGAAAGAATATCTCCAAGATGAGGTCATAATGTTTAAACCAAAATCCATGATGCATACTATCAAGTTGGCTCACTTGGAAAAGTTCAAAATTTTATCTCGGAGGTGGATATATAAATTTTCACAGGCTAGACCCTCCATTCCTCTTAGATTCCAAAATCAGAATGAAAAAAATTGTTGCACTCACTACTGGACCTAAACATCTAACTACTTCTAAAATGGATGCACGATGCATCCAAGGGTTGTGCTACAATTGTGAAGAAAAGTTTTCTTGTGGGCATAGGTGCACCCAAAATAAGTTGTTTCTCATAGATTTTGATGATCCTGAAACCAAAAACCAAAGTGATGATGACACCAAATTAGTAGAGGAACGACCCTAACCAGAGGAAGAAAACCAAGATGAATCGCAAGCTAAAATTTCTATTCATGCTCTTGCTGACATTACTACTCCCAAAACCATGAAAGTTATCAGTTATTTCAAAGACCTAAGTTTTACCATCCTGATTGATTCTGGTAGTACACATAACATTATTGATCCCCACATTACCAAATAGAAAAATTGTTACATACATACATGTAATTCCTTTGATATTATGGTAGCCAATGGTGGGACCTTACCTTGCAAAGGTAAATTTCATAATGTTAATCTAAAAATTGAGGACTATGAGCTCAAAGAAAATATGTTTTCACTTCAACTAGGATGATGTGATATCATTTTGGAAGCTCAATGGTTGGGCACCTTGGGAACTATCTCATGGAACAATACTGATATTTGGATGTAATATTCATAGAATGGGTAGTCCCACACTCTCCATGGCTCAAAAGTAGGGCCTTCATAGATTATCAGTTCAGTCCAGATGAAGAAGTTGTTAAAAAAATCATCTTGGGGCATAATTCAGATATTTGCGATTCAACCTCACCCTCTAAAAAGGATTTCTTTCTTCCAAATTTGTAAGTTATTTTGGCGAAGCACAATTTTGTTTTTGCTAAACCATTAGAATTACCGCATCATCACTCTCATGGCAATTCTATTCATTTTTAACCTGGAAAAGCACCACCCAAAACTAGACCGTACTGGTATCCTTGTGCTCTTAAGTATGAAATAAAGAAGTTAGTATAGGAATTGTTAAAAGACAACATAATTAAACCAAGTAATAGTCCTTCCTCTTCTCCACTTTTACTAGTGCATAAGAAATATGGGTCTTGGTGGTTGTGTATTGATTACCATGAGCTCAGTAAACTAACCATCAAGGATAAGTTTCCTATTCTAGTGGTGGATGAATTACTGGATGAACTACATGAGACTATGTACTTTTCTAAATTAGACATTCACTCTGGATACTATCAAATCAATCTCAAGTATGAGGAAATTACCAAGACTGTTTTTCGTACTCATGAAGGTCACAATGAGTTTTTGGTGATGTCATTTGGTTTGACTAATGCTCCTTCCACTTTTCAAAGCCTCATGAACAACACTTTTTTCCCATTCCTTCAAAAATTTATCCTAGTTTTCATTGATGAAATTCTAGTGTATAGTCACTCATGGGAAGAGCATCTTGTTCATATGG
Organism: Wollemia nobilis; assembly: GCA_028583015.1. Taxonomy (NCBI): domain Eukaryota; kingdom Viridiplantae; phylum Streptophyta; class Pinopsida; order Araucariales; family Araucariaceae; genus Wollemia; species Wollemia nobilis. Next base: position 2,603,155 of record JAQPPZ010017225.1, on the reverse strand, counting down.
ATCATAATCTCCAGCTATTGGCACAACATCAACTATATGTTAAGAGGTCCAAGTGTTCTTTTGGGTTGACCAAATTTGAGTATTTGGGACACATTGTCACAAAGGATGATATCAAAGTTGACCCCAAGAAGATCCATGCGATTCAAGAATGGCCAAAACCTCATACTCTCAAGGGTCTTAGGGGATTTTTAGGGCTTACAAGTTATTATCGTAAGTTTATTCGTAACTATTGTAAAATTACTGCTCCCATAACTTTCATGTTAAATAAGGACTCTTTTACATGGACGAGATCTACTAGATAGGATTTTCTAGAATTGAAGCATGCTATGATCACTACACCAATTTTAGCCATGTCAAATTTTTCCAAACTATTTTTCATTGAAAGTGATGCTTTTGGTTGTAGTATTGGTACCATGTTGATGCAATAAGGGAGACCCTTGGCTTTCACTAATAAAGCACTCTCTAGTTGTAATCTAGGAAATCCACTTATGCTAAGGAAATACTAGCAATTTTACATGCAGTAACCCATTGGCGATCATATCTCACTAAGAATTATTTCTCCATCAAAATTGACCATCAAAGTATCAAATAATTTTTGGAGCAACAGGTTGCTACCCCAAACAACAAAAATGGGTTTCTAATATCATGGGCTATGATTATGATATCACTTATAAAAATGGTAAGGAGAACATTGTGGTTGATGCTCTCTCTCACCAATTTGAGGATCATACAATGCTATGTGCCATTTCATCACCCATTCAATAGTGGATTGATTCCTTATGACATGAAGTACATCAAGATCCAGTATTGCAGACTTTGATTACCTCTCTACACACTGACTCTACTTCATGTCTTGCCTATGCTTGGGATGGTTGTGATTTGCATTACCACCAATGCCTTGTTGTTCCCCACACATCATACCTTAGAGAACTTTTCATGCAAGAACTACATTTTGCCCCATTTACTAACCATTCAGGATTTCTTAAAACATATGAGTGACTTAAGAACACATTTTTTTGGAAGGGCATGAAAAAGGACATTCAAATTTTTTTGGTAGCTTGTGATACCTATCAAAGAATGAAAGGTGAAATAGTGCATTCTCAAGGCACTCTCCAATCATTTCCCATTCCTAACCAGGTTTGGCCTGATATTTCCATGGATTTCATTTTGGAGGTAAATCCATTATATTTGTGGTAGTGGATCATCATTTGAAGTATGATCACTTTTGTTCCCTCTCCCATCCTTACACAACTTACACCGTTGCCCAAATTTTTTCTTGATTCTATCTTTCACCTTCATGGTATGCCTATCTCCATTATGTTCAATCGAGATCAAACCTTTACTAGTCACTTTTGGTAAGAATTATTTGAGTTGTAGGGGGCTCGTCTCAAAATGAGTTCATCTTATCATCCATAAATGAATGGCTAGACTGAGATTGTAAATAAATGTTTGGAGATCTACCTTCATTGCTTTACCTTTGATCATCCTACATAATGGGTAAAGTGGCATCATTTGGCTAAGTGGTGGTACAACAATTGCTATCACACAACCACCAAGGTTACCCCTTTCGAGGTATTTTGTTGGCACCCTCCACTCACACCTTCATATTACATTACAATTAGCTCTAGGGTCCATGTAGTCCACACTAATCTCAATTAGCAAGCCGATGTCCTCCATGAAATAAAGGAAAATTTGGATGCGTCCCAGAACCAAATGCACCAACATGCTAAAAATTACTATTTTGAGCATAGATTTGATGTTGGTGATATGGTTTTCCTTTGCTTGTAACCATACAAAATGTTATCCCTACAACTTTACAGGTGCCAAAAAATTACTGCGAAATACTATGGGATCTACCAGGTTCTACAAAAAATTGGTGCCATAGCCTACAAATTGGTCCTTCCACCTACATCCAATATCCATCCTTTTTTCATGTTTTCTCTCTCAAAAATATGGTGGGCACTTAGGTCTAGGTTCAATATGAACTCCCAGAGTTAGATGAAGAAGGTTTTATCTTGCTTGATCCTGAATAATTATTGGATAGTCAAAATAACACTCTCCCAAAACACACCATTACCGAGGCCCTTGTTCAATGGTGTGGAATCCAACTAGAAGATGCTACATGGGAGTCTCTCCATCAGCTCTAACACAAATTTCATCATCTTCAGCTTTGAGGACAAAGATTTTTGAAGGGGATGGACATGCTAGGATCCCATACTAACATTATTATTTTGTAATTCTCATTGATTATGTAATGACCCACTTCCAACTTGGGGGATCCTATATATAATGTTTTTTTTTTTTTTGAATTTACATGGTGGAATCGATAGCCGCCACGAATCCGGGTAGGCTGTCCAACTTTTTATGGCCACCACAATATTCTACGATGTCCACCCCAGAAGCCGCCACATAGATCTTTGTGCAATCCGCCCCTATAACCACCATGCCACAATCATTTTAAACCTTTTACATCGTTGAAAGCACCAGGAAAGGGACAAGCATTCAGTTCGACGAGGCTCAAGATTTTAACCTTGGACCTACACCCCCCTTATGGGGTTTGTATGAACCAATTGGTCTACACCTTGGACCTATCCTATATATAATGTTATTTTACAATATTTTGTAATGTATGTGGTAAGTTAGTCTCCTAGCCAAGTAGGGTCATTTTATGTAACCATTACCAAAATTGTAATCAGCATTTGGTAGAAGATTCTAGCTCGAGTGCAATTTTTCATGTAAGCCAAATCTTGAGCTTAGGGTTAGGGTTGCATGAAGTATTTATTTAAAAGCTATGAAGCCATGTATCAATGTATATTTTTGTGAGTTAAGAAAATATTGAAGGAGGTTGCCCCCTCAAAGAGGCCTACGATTATGAGTTATTTGTGAGATTGTTTCAATACTACAATTACTTTATGCATAGTGTTATTCTACTATTTTATGTATTTCAATTATTTCTTAGTATTTTGTGTGCATGAGCTTTATTTTAATAGTAGGTTCCTAATAGTTTATTAAGAAATAATTTTGAGGTTTAAAAATTGCATGAAAAGCTTTTGAATTTAAAGTCTTCAAGGTAGTGCAGAAGTTAATTTCTACAAGGTTCAAACTTGCACATAAAAATAGGAGTTATATATATTTCAAGAGAAAGAAAAATATCGAATTTCTATTCTCTATTCAAAGCAAAAGAAAATATTATTCTAGAGCATAGATTTGATATACTATAGTGCAGAGTATAGTCATCTAAGAGGTATACTACTTGCATGATTAAAAGCTTGGAATAAGCATTTGAAAAGTTCTAAGTTCTACATCTACTAAGTCCTGAGAAGACTTAGCTATATTGGTGCTATAAAGGAAAGTATAAAATCAGTGCATTCTAAGTTATTCAAAGCACCTCATTAGAGCCATCAAATAGAGATCTAAGATTAATATCTCCAAGATGAAGAGACATCTTGAACACTATCAACCTGTACATTTTAAACCAAATCAAATATTTCTTAAGAGAAGATTTCAATAAAAAAGGTGAAAGTAGAAGATTGGTTTTAAGACTTCTCAAGTTACGTATTCATCTAAGGACTATTGAGCTAAAGGTAAGAGAACTCAATAGCAAAAATTCATCAAAGAAAGTAAGTTTAACATTCAAAAGCCTTTGGTTAAGGTAAGTTAAGGTAAGTCTAGAATTCAAGAGCATTTAGTGAAGACAAGATAAAGAGGTACAATGAAGTCTACCCTAATCAACGTAATTGGAAGGTGCATATTCCAACAAAGAGAGCATTATTGGGCATTGTTTCTATTCTAACCATATAACAACATTGCTACTTTGGAGAAAGAGTCATTGGCACTAAGACTTAGTCTCCATCGTACCTTCACAACATCATCTACTTGTAAAAAGATAAGAATTCTCGTACAAACTATGTAAACAACATTGAAGGCTTTTAAAGGGTGTAAACAAAATTGACATTGCACATAATAGTTGGCACCTGGAAGGTAACCATAATCATTGCAAAGTTCAAAGGTGAAATTAAGGCATATATATTAAATTTGATATCAACCAAGTTTTATACTCTAGGGTTATTTAATAATAGGAGTAATAAGGTGTTAAAATATACCCTAGAAAGTATATTGAATGCCTTAAGAAAGGAGTAGAAAATAGAAGCATTAAAACAATTGCTATTATTGCTTTGAATATTTTCAAATCAATAAACAAGGAGACATAAGGTTCCTTACAAATTGAAGTGAAGTTTAACTTGCAAATACATAGTTTTTCTAAATTTATAAACTAGGGAGATATAAGGAATCCTACATCAAATTGACATTATAGGAATTTAGAAACTACATTATACAAAGATTGAAGGAATCCAAACTCTAAAATTGCTTTAAAGTTAGAAGATTATTTTTATTAGTCTCATATTCAAATTGAAGGGACATAAGAAATCCAACTTGAATATCTTAAAGATATTGAGAGTCTTATCTATTGAAATTGCATATTTAAGCTTTCTACAAGGGAAAATAAAACATTGAATCAAGGTGATAGGAGTTGAAAATTACATTAAACTTTTCATATAACACTAAGGAGACAAAAGGGATTCAACTCAAAGCAAAACCTATAAAGCTAAGCATACTATCAAGTTCATAGTACATTCAAACACTTGCAATATAGAAGGTATTTTATAAAAATTTTAAATTGAAAACTTCTTATCAAGTTTGATCATAAACTCAAACTAGGGATTCATAAGGTAGACAGCTTCAAAAGTTTTTGAAACACAAAATTTTCATCAAAATTATTCTAAATACTTGAGAATTAAAAGGTATTCTAACTAGATATTTTGTAAAAGTAAAGTCTTATCAAAACCATAGATTGAACATTAAGACTCACAAGGCATTCTCAAAACACTAAAGAGCTATAAGGAATTCTACTTCAAAGGATAATATAGAAGAAACATGGATGAAATAGTACAAAATGCATTCAATAATGAGGAACTATTTCATGAGGTGGAATTTTACTCTCAAAATTTAATAGATACTTTTAATAGGTACAAATACTTGTCCACTAGTAAAAATGAAATATTCTCATCATTCCTCAAAGAAGCAAAGGAATAAAATTTTACAACATTAATTGGTTATATTCATTAAGTACTTTTTAAATCTTGGTGGAACACTCAAAATATAGTTGTATTCACATTATAATAATTCTTGATGACATATCTATTATTAATTGTTTTGAAAATTTTCAAGACATTAAACAAACTAGTAATCCTAGTCAATATTATTGTGATGATATACTAATTCATCATGAAGGAAAAATTACTCTAGTAAAAATATAGAAATGAAGAAGAAGAAGGAGGAAGAGGAATCTTGATAGAAAGGAACAAGACACATATACTCATAAATATATAAACAAATAATATAATGAAGAAATCATAAATATCGGACCAAAATAAGAAGGACCAAACAAAGTTGAAGAATATATAAAAGACAAAGACAACAAGAAGACTAAAGTAGTGGAATAAGGACCAGTTCAAATTAAAGAGTACTTGTAATATGAATGTCCATATTGAAGACTAAAGTATTTAATACCCAAATAATGTAATAGAGAAGAGTGTTATAATATAATACATTATTTGGTGCTTGCTAATGTACCGTTATGGGTACATGTTTATATTAGGAGTTTATCTTAGATTAGGATTTAAGTATTTGCTTAAAGCAATGTAATAAATGCACATGTATCAATAGAATGTTCAATGATGTAAATGTGCATATAGTCCACATGTACATGAGTCCTAAGAATAGAATAGTGAGGTGTCATAGGAATATGGAAGGCTGAGATTCATGTCTCAATATAAATAGATCTTTTTAGAGTAGAAGAGTGAGAGGATTTTGGAGTGCATAAGGTAGAGTAGTAGTAGATACAATGTAGAGAATTTTTGCAATATGGAGTGTTAGAGACCTCCATTGCATAGCATTGTACATTTTTGTGAGATTTCATTAATGGCTATTTCTTGAGTATTTTTAGAAGTTTCTCATCATATTTTCATGCTTATTAGTTAGCAATTATCATAGATATAACATTTATTGCTTATTTCATTACTTGTGGTTGCATTTCCTATAATTTTATAGTATCAAAAGCTAACAATCCATGGAGTGTACTCCCATTAGCGATTAGGAATAAGTAAGGATTACAATAAATCAAGATATTTAATAGTTCTCTATTATTTTTCCAATACATCACATTCAAAAAGAAATGTCTTGAAATCCACTTTTAATCCTTTATAAGAAAATTATTGATTCACCTACTCATGCATTTTTATGAATATAGATTTTTTAGCTAGAGGAGATGCATGTAATTATTGGAAAACACTAGCATTGGTTGTTGAGGATGAAGGAAGATAAATATGATCCTTCCTATGGAGACCCCATCAACAAATGAGAAAATGACAACTAGTGAAGAACCATACTCCACATTATGAATAATATAATCAGTTTTTGAGTTAGAAACCCATTCCTTAAACATCTATAAAATGCATTATGGAAGAGGATTGGAGATGGCACTGATAATAACAATGTCCTCATGTTTGAAATATAGAGCATTAAACACTACATTATCCTTTCCTTTTTTAAAATTAATTATAGAATCACATCCTAAGAGCTTTATCTACCAATTATTCTATTCAAGGCATGAGAGACACTATTCTAGGAAATGCTTAAGACTATTATGATCGGTCTTTTTGAAGAAGCATCATCCCAATAAATAAGATCATCATTTATTTATGAAATATAGAATGATTAACATTTTATTCTCATAAGTGGATCAACCTATATTCTTTCTAGAGACCTACTTTCTTTGAAAGGACAAGAGTTTTCCATCCTACATCAAAACAACTCTAATACTAGTGCCTAAAGCATCACATTTAATTGCAAAATATTTATTGAAATTAATAGTGGCTAAAACACATAGCCTCCTTAAGGGAAATTAAGTATTATGAATTTGCATCAGACCAAACAAAGGCAAACATATTAGTAAGAGTAGTGATAGGAGAGGCAATATTACAATAGTTGCAAATAAGTTTTTTATAATAGTTTATTTTAGACCTAAAATGCATGGAGTTGATTAAGGGATTTAGGTAGGGTCCAATATTGAATGGATTTGATCTTGTTAGGATCCACATTGATCCCTTTCTGAGATACTATATGTCCTAAGTATTCTACCTCATGGACCCCAAAGGAGTTTTTGGACCTTTTCACAATTAGTTTTTCCTTCTATAATAGGTGGATAACTTAGTCCACATGAACTAAATGAGATTCCCATGACTTATAATAAACTAAGATATCATAAAATAATATTTGTATAAACTTATAGAGTAAAGGATAAAATATAGAATTCATGAACCTCTAAAAAGTTGAAGGAACATTACTAAGACTAAATGACATGACTAAGAACTCATAATGATCCTCATACATGAAAAAAGTAGTCTTGAGGAAATCCTCTTCACTAACCCTAATTTTAAGGAACCCAAATCACAAATCAAGTTTTGTAAAGTAATTTATGCTATGCAATTCATCCAATAAATTATCTATAATACGGATAGGAAACTTGCCTTTGATGTTGATATTGTTGTAAGGTTAAAAATAAGGACATATGTACCAAGATTTTTTCCTTATATCATACCATAACCAGTAGAAAGGAATAAGGGTTGATGGACATATAGATATTTTATTGCTTCAACATATCATAGACCAACTTCTCAATATCAATTTTTTAGGGCTTGAGATAGTGCTAAATATGAACATTTGGAGGCTGACTACCCAAAACTAAGTGGATGACATGAACATGTATGTTCTTGGGTTGAAGACATATGGGTTCACCAAAGACATTCACATAATGATCCATAATTATCTACAAGTCTATACGAAGAGGCAAAAGAAACAATTCTAAAGATTAAACTTCCATGCAATTGATATGGGTAAAAAATCAATGACTACCTTTATTTAATATATTTTCCATTTTTTATGAGTTAACCATATTAGAAGGAGGTTGGATTACTTAGAGACAAATAACCTTGTTGTTTCTCTCCATTTGATACATACTCCTCAGAGGTTAATAGTAACATTATTGAGATGGGATAACCATTGTGCTCCTAATATGACATCTGCACTATCCAAATTTATGATAAAGATATGGCTAGACCAAGTATAATCATCTATATAGATGTTAGCCTTAGTCATTTGACCCACACATTCAATTGTGGTTCCATTTGTAATCAATACTTAGAATTTTTTTTGGTCAAAGTATGGATATATTTTACTAAACACTTTGTTGTTTTGTTGTCAATAAAGTTATGCATGTTACCTAAATCAATCAAGACATTGATGTGTTGGCATTTTATGAATACTTAGACCTTGATGGTATGGTGATACTTGATCCCTAGTAGGAAAAATGGAAAGATATCCATGGTGTCAACATCATGCTTAGTATAAACTTCTTTAGTTAGTCTCTCCTATTGTGAATAATTATGATCTTCATATTTTTATATTGTTGCTTCCTCAAAATCCACTAGGACCTTATATCTTTCCTCATAGGCTTGATATCAAGGATGGCATGAATGACGTTCACAATAGAAGAATCCTTGGGAAAATTCATCATTATGGTTATTAAAGTAAAGTCATCGAGGGTTGAAATCACATTGTGGTTGGTGGTAGGAAAACTAGAGTTTATTTTCTATCATTAGAGATAGATGCTTAGCATCCTCAAGGGTATAGGGTATATGCATGTTGAATTCCTACTATATTTCATCCATAAGTACATGAAAAAAGGCTAAGACCACCATTTTTGGATCCAATCAATAAATGTAGGTGAATAGTCCTACAAAATCTACAAAATAATCTTTAACTAATGCTATTTGATTGGTATGCATCAAACATACCACATACATAGTAGAATATCCCTTTTCAAACATATAGAGGAATAATTATTTTAACTCAAACCACATAAGAGACATCCTATGTTGATGGAGTTCCCATAATAAGCAATAATGAGCATGGGTTCCCAAATTAGTAGCATCCAATGTGTATATGGATTATGTTGTCCATATTCGCTAACCAACCACATGATTTTGGATCCTCAAAGGTCAATATGTTGATGCATTGAATGGGGATATCATAAGGCCAAGAAAAGAAATTAATTGTATCTTCCATAAAGAGATCAAGATCATTAGAAAATTCTAATTTAAAGCCACCCATAACTAGAAAATTACCCCTAGTAGCATAGGAACCCATGTGACTACCCTAGGATCATATAGGTATATGACCAAACAATAGATATCGACAAATGCTAGTGTACAGATACTAGTGTCCCTTTGGATTTGGTGCTTGTTACATGCCTTATGGTTGTTTCCCAATGACTTGTTGAAAGTAATGGTCAAGGGTTATATTAAATAATGATAGGATAAAAATGGATTTGGATGGGATTTAAGGTATTTTTATTTGTATATTGAACATCAATTATGGAGACAACTATTTTATTGGTTAGCATGCTAGTTTCCTTGGGACTCAAGATACACATACAGGTTGACATCAATTGTATTAGGTAGATCAATACTAGTTGGAGGAGTGAAGGGAGGATGAAAAGCCATGACGTCTAAAGAAGAAATGTCATATTGATCCAAGCTATTAATACCTCTAAGAAATCTATGATGCTTGTCAAGATTTTTGGGTTAATGCTTCTTTTTTTTCTCATCCACATATCCTCTAGATGACCTATGCACTACAAATGATCTATAATTCACAATAAAATAATAGAAGGAGTAGGTTCATTCATATGTTAGGAGACAATCACAATGATATGGGTCTCATGTAAATATCTTGATACACTCGATACTCAAAAAAATATTTCTAGATATACCCTTTATTTTTACCAATTCAAAGAGATGATTGAAATGAGATGGGTCTCTTATAAGTATCCTGATAAACCTGATATCCTTTTTAGTTAACTTTGGAAAAAGAAACAATAACAACTAACTCAAACTATTTTAGAAGAAAAATATACCAAAATATGGATCTAAATTAATTGAAAAAATTACCTAGATGACATGAAGTAAAACTGGTTTTAATGACACTGGAATGGTTTACACACTTTTTTTTTAACTTTTTTGCACTGTTATAGAGATCCAGGATCAATGTTATGATACCAATACAAAAATAACAATAAAATTTTAACAATGTGCAAAATCAAACATCCACTAGAACAATAATTTAGATTCAATACCAAAACATTAGTAATGCAATTAACAAAAAAATTATATTTCAAATTAATTCAAATCTTAGCCATTGGGAGAGGACAATGAGTCAAAGCCACTTGGAGAGACCAAAGTATGATATGTGTAATGTAGGTGACTAATATTCAAGTATGAAATATTATTCCAACTATAATATAACTCTTTTTATTTACAGATTAAATAAATAATAACCCTAACCCTAATGTGCAAGGGCCAACTACCTTATTCTAGGGATTGAGTTATTGATAATAAATATATATGGTGTCGCTATAATGGATCCATTAAATGTAACCCCTAATCGTACCTTCAAGCTAAATATTTATCATCTATTATCCAAACAATGCTTAAGCTTGAATTAATAGGTATATAAATATTTCCCCATCCACTTGGTATGGATGGATGGATCTCTTGGTGGGAAAAAAGGCATTCAACATTCTTTGTATTATGTACATTTCTATGGTTGTAGAATGATGTGCTAGTGCTACTCATAATAAATAATATTACAAAGGAAATTATCTAAGCTCAAGTAATCCTTGGTATAGTCTCTTGAGCCTAACCATCATTAATCTTTAGTTTAGGATAAAAACACCTAGTGAAATTTTGATTCATACAATGCTAATAATGCTCAAAATTGAGCATAGTTAAATTGGTTGGATAATGGAGATAAATGTTCTAAATTCCTTTTTAGTTATCTATGAAAAAAAAATATAGCTAGTATCTATAATTATAATGGATGGTGTATCTATCCTCAGTAATATAAACACATAACAAATGCTTTCTCCTCCTATTATGCTAGGCTCATCTCTAAAATACTTTATGAATAAATTGTATCATGTTCAAACTAGCTATGTTAAGGAATTCATTTTGGTTCTTGTATGCCCCATTCTATATAAATCCCTAGAAAAAATGCTTTCTATTGAAGATCTGAAATAGGAACACTAGAAAATGAAAGAAGGTAATGCACCTTAAATAGATTGCTTGCATATGGAATTTTATCAAAAACTTTGGTCAATACTTATAAATCATTTATACATGATGTATAAGGAAACCCTTGGGAAAGTTTTTTTTGGATCATTATGTAAAATAAATCCCTTGATAATTTTTTTTGAGAATTCATTAACCAATGAGTAATTAAATTGATTCAAAACAACCCATACAAGGACTATGCTTCAAGATGGTGCCCTAATACTCTTTTCTATGTATCTTATAAAATCATTGTGAAAACAATTGCCATTCACCTTAGATCTATTGTATAGAAAACTATTAATATAGAGGAAATTGGGTTCATCATTTGACAAAATATCTTAGATGACCTCGTATTAGCATGGAAATCCTTGCAATCGGGTAAGGCATTTGAATAGAATTCCCTTATGAAGATTGGTTTTGGAAAAGCATATGATATAATTCAAAACTCATTATTTCAAGTTTAAATAACATAAGTTTAGTTCCATGTACATCCCTACCCCTACCTCTTTTTTTTTAGATAGGTCTAGGTCCCTATATCTTTAAATGCAAATTCTCTTCTATAACTAGAGACGTCTTGAGACCTTACTGAACCATGGTAGGAATGAGGTAATGATGGGCATCATAATCATGAAGACTTGCCTTGGGTTCGAGGACATAGGGAATATTAATACTCTGAAGTGCTTTGAGAGCCCAAATACAAGGGTATTCTAAAGATATTTAATTTTATGGGATATGAATAACAATTCTTCCAACACATTCTCTTTTTAATTAGTGATTCTTTTTTACATGTCCAAGTCAATAGAATTCTCTCAAATAGTTTTAATTTTTAATGATCAATAAGGCAAGTATGTTGCCTAGATCATTTTCTATATGTGTAGACACGGAAAATTGACCCACATAAGTGGGTAACTTTCCCTTGAACCTTAGAGAGACCCTCCACTTTCCCAAATGCATGTTTTGACCTCTCTTCTCCCATATTTCCTTTTTTTCTCCCAGTTTTGTCAAAATTGTGGTCGGTCCTTACGGGGTGTAATTTATCCAAGTTAGGGTTTCCTCTTAGAAAATATAAATTTTGAGTTGACTTATTTAAGGTCAGTCCTCCCTTAGGATTTTACTACCCATTTTATTTTAAAACCTCTCATAAATAGAGAGTTTGGATCCTCTTTTTTTTAAAAAGTAATTTTTGATGTTAAGCAATTTTCATGAAAGTGATTTGTTAAAAGCTTCTTATAAGTACTAACAAGTTTTTGTGGTGTTCAGTCCTCTTGCTTTTCTGTTATTTTGCTTCCCTAGGTGGAAAATTGTTGGAACCACTATCTTGGAGGTCTTCATCCTTTTGTCTATTTTTTCACTGCCACTAGGTTGTCTTCTCTCATTTGCATTCATAGATTGTTAATCTTGCATTTGTTATTGTTTATTTCACATTGATCTATTGCTTTTGTTATTCTATTGTGAAACTATACCTCATATTTATAGCGCATGATTTTAGCATAGCTGAGATTGTGGTCACCTCGTACAAGGAACGATTTTGGTTATGTGAATCCTGGGGTAAGGATTTATTCCTAAACCCTAGATCTACTTTTCATACTACTACTAGGACATAATAACATTGTTTACATTCTATATTCCATCATTATATTTTTCTTTCGTATCATATTAGATTGAGGCCAACCATTTTTCCCCAAACCCTAGTTTAGAAATTGCATTCTTGTTCAAGCTTTGTGTTTATTATGTTTTGCACATCATTTACTATTTCATGTTGTTATATCTCATTGTGTTTGTTCCAAAGATTAAAGATCATCTTATTTCAAAAGGTCATCTAAAAGAACCTAGGGGTCTTGATTGTTGTGCCTCCAAGAATAGTCATATAGCGGCCTAAGCAACCCCCTAATGCTAATTATATTTTCTAGAATTTTTGTGAAACTGTTTTGCAGGTTGAAGTTGTTGGATATTTTTGGATGCAATATAAATCTAGGATCAAATTCTAAAATAGATAAGTGTCCTTGGTAAATTTGTAGGTAATTTTTTTGTAATGTCTTTCATTATTTTTGTTCCAAATATTGATTAAGTAAACATAAATAAAAGAATATTTGATTTACATTTTTAGGCATTCAAAAGGAAAAAAGTATTTTAGGATGCATATTTGGCTTTAGTTTTTTTTGCACATTTCACTTGTGCCCTTGCTCAAAGAAAAATAATTTTATTTCTTACAACCTAGTGTTAGAAATCATTGAATCAAAGAATCATACTATGGTTAGTTGTTTTCTTGCATCTTGTAAGTTTTGCATTGCTCTTTAATTTTCATAAGTATAGTCTTAGAAAAGTCCAGATGTAAGTGTCTATTTGAAATCACACATTAAACATTTCCACCCAAGACTTAGAGTGAGTCCTAAAATCATTCTTGGTGAACCCTTCTCCTGGCACTGAGTGTAGAGAATATAATAGCCATTGCGGTCGCCTCAGATCCCAACAAATCTAGTCGAGAATTGTATGTGGTGTGCATTTTTCCCCTTCTACATATTTGGTGAACCCAATGTGAACACCTTCTTAGTTTCCATTAGGAAACCCTTTTCCTCAAGTTTTTTTTTTAACCTTAAATTAAGACAACTTAATTTTTTTTATGCAAATCAATCCATTAATAAAAGATTTAACAATTGAATTTTTTGTTAATGTCTTGTTTTTTGCTTTCTATTAGAATTTTATTTTTTTTGTTTTCTATTAAAATTATTTTTTCTATTTTCTACTAAAAAATATTTTCTATTTTCTATTATAATTTTGTTTCTTGTTTTTTGTTAAAATTCTGGTTTTATTTTCTGTTAAAATTGTGTTTTCTATTTTCTATTCAAATTTTGTTTTTCTTTAAATCAAGAGAGAGTTAGTTAATTAATTAATTAATTTCTATTTATCCATACTTATTTAAAGGTTATATTTCTAATCCTCCTTGCCATTTTAAAATTCATTCTTTTCCCTTTCCAAAATTTTCTAGTATCTAAAAAATGCTTTAACACCCATAAAAATCATAAAGAAAATAGAAAAAATTTAATCCCATCACATAATCATTTTAATAAAGAAATTTAGGAAACTATTAATCTTCCTCAATTTTCCTCAACCTTAGGGTATACTAATGAACAAAAAGAAATTATTCAAGAATTCCTCAATAATCTTGATAATAATACTTTCAAATCACATAAAGATAATATTCAAGAATTCTTTAGTCATATTAGTAATGAGCCTAATTACCCTCCACAAGAAGATTTCATCACACCTAATTTTAAAATAAATGACATAATATTCCTTTACGCTACATCATTAAAAACTCACAAGTGATCATTAATTCTAATCCTTCTTCTTCTACCTTTAATACTCCTAAAAAGATTAAGAAACAAGACACTTCTCTCATCAATAATAATCAAGACATCCCTCATAGTAAGTTATTTAATAATAATATAAGATATTATTTACCTTCTCAAGCCAATCATAACTTGGACATCCCTAATAATAATCCTATTCCCCCTTCATTCATTTATCCCTCCACTTCAAATAAGTTCTCTAATCATAATTATCATCAAAATATTCTTCCTCTTTCACATTCACATCTTGAATCATCCAATCAAGAACCTTCTCAAATTCAAATTCTCACCACTCAAGTGAAACAATTAGAACAACAAATAAATTCTATCTATAATCCTTCTCTCCATCATAATCCATCTTATAAACACTTATTCAATCAACCTTTAGATCCCTTTGTGCTCAAATATCCATTTCCTCCTAAGTATAAAACACCTAACCTCCAAACATATGAAGGTGATCAAGACCCTATTCAACACCTTAGATATTTTATTTTGGCTTGTGATGACATTGCACATGATGAGATATTATTACTCAAGACATTCCCTAAAAGCCTTAGGGGTAGTGCACTAGAATGGTATTATCAATTACCAAAGCATTCCCTTAAAAATTTTAGTGACCTTGTTGATCCATTTATACAACATTTTTCCATATTCATTGAAATGAAACTTAGCCCCATTGATCTATTGAAACTAAAACAATTTGAACATGAATCTTTTAAATATTCTCTTACTAGATGGAACATCATTGTAGGAAAACTCAATCATGTCCCTCCTAAATTTGAACTTCTTGATATCTTCATCGAAAGCCTTAGTGACCAATTATCCTACCCCTTAGAAAAATCTAGAGTGTGTACCCTTCATGGTGCAATTGACTTAGCCACATGTGTGGAGGCTACCCTTAAGAAGAGAGGGCAATTAAAGACATAAAATTCTTCTCCTCTTCAACAAGTCAACCATGAATTACCCTTGGCTAGGCATTTTCATGCAAGATTAGGCCTACCCCCTGCTTTCATTTTAACCAAGTTATTAGAAGCTAAAATGATAAATCTCCCATCTCCCAAACCTACTACATCTCAAAAACAATCTTCACACAAATATTATGTTTTTCATCAAGGTCATGGTAATTCAACTAATCAATGCAAAACACTTCGAAAGAATATCCATGAATTTATGCAAAAGGGCCAACTTATCCTTAATCATAAATCCTTCTAAGATATAACTTGTCCCATACATTGCAAAATTATCTTCTATCTCCAAATTCTTCATCAATACCCACTATTAGTGTCCAAATCTAATTAACAAAAGCATGCAACCCCTTTTAAGCTAACTGCTTAAAGGGATATGACCAACTTCAAAAAAATCATCTTTAAAAATTTTATCTATGCATTATCCATGTATTTTCTCATCAAAATATGACCATATAGAGCACTATATAGTTATCAATTTTTCTCATCAATAAGTTTGATGATCTTAAATGAGTCCACATCTTTGCTTGTGTGTTTTTTTGGCAACCTTAAATGAGTCCACATATTTGTTCATCTCTTTGCATGACCCTCTTAAATGAGCCCACATATTTTATCATCTCTCTTTGTCTGGTTATCTTAAATGAACCCACATCTTTGCTCATCCCCCTTTGTTTGGTGCTCTTAAATGAGCCCACATCTTTGATCATATCTCTTTGTTTGGCACTCTTAAATGAGACCACATATTTACTCATATCTTTATTTAGTGATATTAAATGAGCCCACATATTTTCTCATCTCTTTATATGGTGCTCTTAAATGAGCTTACATATTTTCTCATCTCTTTATCTTGCGCTCTTTAATGAACCTGCATAATTTTTTCATCTCTTTATCTAGTGCTCTTAAATGAGCCCACCATATTTCCATCACAAGCTATCAAGGTTTTTTCATGTACTCTCACCAAAGGGGTATTTCACCTTGAATATTTTGCACACACTAAGCACAAATCATTCGTTGGTGCAAATCATGTTTCTCTTCCATCTTATATATTTCTTGATCTTTGAAAGTATAAAATGATCATCAATTTTTCTCCAATTCAAGTGATATAGTTCTTCATTTTGTATATATTTATCATTTGCATGTTTTCTTTCTTCTTTTCATCAATACAAGGATATAAATTTGCTCATACTTGCTCTCACACTTATTCCTTCTTAATTTTTTGATTGTTAAGCGATCCTCATAGGATATAGTAGATACCACATAAAAATCATTTATGGTATTCATATGGCCACTGACTATCTTACGCACACCTTTTAACTATTGAAATATCAAGAAATATGAACACACCCACTATCCTTTGTGCTTTATTCTTCACTTTCTTATTCTATTTACCTTTTTCTTCTAACACATGTACACACTCACATCTTGTTTTCTTAGTTTTTCTTTATCTATACACCTTATTGCACACACCACGCCCCTATCAGGTTGTACTTGTTGGTACATCAATCAATTATTATTCCCATACAAGATAAGCTTCATGACCACACACGAGGGGCAACCTCCATATAGGTCATTTATGAGCATACATCCTACTCGGAATGTCTATTTTCTCTAGCTATCTTAGTGAGCACTACACCTATAGTAGGTATCATTCCACATTTGTCCATATTTTTTTTAGCACTACACCCATAGCGGTATCTCTCTACACTTGTTCATCTCTTTCAAGCATTACACCCTTTCGGGATAGGTTCATGGCCACACATGAGGGGTAGCCTCCATATTAGTCATTTGCAAGCATACATCTTTATAGGGTTTCACTCCTTTTATCTTATTTACTTCCTCTCTATTTGACATTTATAGAGATTTTGTCTTCTTCTTCCTCTTTTCTCTTCTTCTTCTCTTCTCTTTCCTTATTTTATTCTATTAATTTGTTCATCCATGAATTTCATTTAGGTTTACATTTAGATGTTGCATTCATTCCATTTCATTCATTTAGGTTTGTTTTTATCTCTCCTCTTTCCTCATTAATTTTAACATTTTTTATTATTTGTCGCTCTTTTTTCTTCTGAGTCTGCCATTTTGATTTTTATTAGGAATTTTGCATTCCTTTCAAAACTCGAGGCATCCTAGCCTAAAAGACATTAATATCCCTAATGCATTTTTTTGCATGTAAAAATATGAAAGTATCTGGAATGATATTATTTTTACACCATCCCTTTCTTCTAAAATAGCTACCGCTTTTCTGTTTGTTGTTCTTTTCCCGTAGGTGTCTACATATTTCTTTGATGCATTTATTATGCTATAAATGAATCAAAGATGGGGTAAAATGTAGATAAAATTGACCAACCTAAGTGGGTCAATTTACCTTGAACCTTAGAGAGACCCTCCAACATACCCAAATGTAAGTTTGGGTCTCTCTTCTCCCCTCTTTCTTCTTTTTCTCCTAGTTTTTTCGAAATCACGATCAACCCTTACGAGGTGTTATTTTTCTAAGTTAGGTTTTTCTATTATAAAATCTAAATTTTGAGCTAAATTCTTTAAGGTTGGTCCTCCCTTAGGGTTTTCCTACCCATTTTCTTTCCAAACCTCTTATAAATAGAGGGTTTGGATCCTCTTTTTTAAACAAGTGATTTTGTAAGTGATTTTTGATGCTAAGCAATTTTTGTGAAAGTGATATGTTAAAAGCTTCTTCCAAGTGCTAACAAGTTTTTGTGGTGTTCACTCTTGCTTAATTTTTTTTTGCTTCCCTTGGTAGAAAAGTGTTGGAGCCTTGAGGGGAAGTCTACTATCCTGGAAGTATTCATCCTTTTGTCTACTTTTCATGACCAATAGGTTATCTTCTCTCATATGTATTCATAGATTGTTAATCTTGCAATTTTTATTATCTATTTGACATTGACCAATTTTTTTTTTTTCTTCTATTACAAAATTGTAGCTCATATTTACAAGGCATGATTTGGGCTACATCAAGCCTAGGGGAAAGTATTTGTTCCTAAACCCTAGGTCTACTTTTCATACTACTCTTAGGGTATAATAACATCATTTACATTATATATTCCATCATTATATTTTTATTTCATATCATATTAGCTTGGGGGAAACCATTTGTCCCCAAACCCTAGTTTAGAAATTGCATTCTTGTTCAAGCTTTGTGTTTATTCTATTTTGCACATCATTTACTATTTCATGTTGTTATATCTCATTGTGTTTGTTCCAAAGGTCAAAGATCATTTTATTTTGAAAGGTCAGCTAAAAGGACCTAGGGGGATTGATTGCTATGCCTCCAAGCATAGTCATACAGAAACCTAAGTAGGCCCCCTAACGGTGATCATATTTTCTAGAGTTTTCATGAAACTATTTTGTTGCTTGAAGTTGTTGGATATTTTTTGATACAAAATAAATCTAGGATAAAAAAAAAAAATAGATAAGTGTACTTGGTAAGGCTTTAGGTTATTTTTTTGTTGTGTCTTTCATTATTTATGTTCCAAAAATAGATTAAGTAAAAAGAAAGAAAAAATATTTGATTTGCATTTTTAGGCATTCAAAAGGAAAAAGAGCATTTTAGTTTGCATATTAGGGTTTAATATTGCTTATGCATTTCACTTTTACCCTTGCTCAAAGAAAAAAAAATTATTTCTTGCAACCTAGGGTTAGAAAACATTGAATCAAAGAATCATACTAGGGTTAGTTGTTGTTTTCTTGCATATTGTATGTTTTGCATTGCTATTTTATTTTTATAAGTTTAGTCTTAGAAAAGACCAAATGTGGGTGTCTATTTGAAATCACACATTAAACATTTCCACCCTAGACTTGGAGTGAGTCCTAAAATTATTCCTAGTGAACCCTTCCCTTGGCATTGAGTGTAGAGAATATAATAGCCATCATGATGACTTCGGCTCCCAATGGATCTAATTGAGAATCATGCGTGGTGCATAGTTTTCCCCCTATACAATATGTTATAACTATTAATGCCTTAGGTTACTTTTAAAGAAATTTTAGTCTAAAAATCTCTTAATAGGCCTAAAATTTTTGAATAAAAATCCATAATTAATTCTTACTTTGTGAATGATTTTATGTTGTTCAGATAAAACTATAAAGAAGAACTCAACATAGCCTAAGGATTACTATATATTTATTTGATTATTTGCATCGAATATCAATCATACTAAAATTAAAGTACTTTTTTGTCTCCTATAACCCCTCATTGGTTAATATTTTAGATTTCTAGAAGGTTATCCCTCATTGATAGATTATAAAATACATGTAGATCCCATTTGGTATTAATATTTTCCTAAATATGTGGGATTGAGTCATGACTAATTTTTAAAAAATATTATGTTTGGCTCACATTATCACTTTGGTTGGTAAAATATAGGTTTTTAGTAATTTCTTGGTAGCCTCCCATGTATGCCATTCTTTAGCATGGTTGGCATATCTAGGTGTTTACCAAAAACTCATCCAAGTTATTCATTGCTACCTATGGTATAAATAGTATGGTACAAATGGTATGAGGATTTCATGAGAGTATGTGCTACTAAAGTCAAATGTGGTCTTGGGATGCTTGACCCACTACCATTAAGTAATTATTTTACTATAAAAAATGTGGATTAAGCTCTTCATGTTCTAGAACCTTAAAAATTTTTGTTCTCCTATAAAATCAACCATACTTAATTCAAGGGTAAATTAAAAAATATCCTTTTGGAGGATATAAATCTAGAATCTAATTTCTTTTATCTTAGTTGTTCCCTTCCTCCTAAAAAAGTAGTTAGCATGGATGAGGTTCCTCCACTAGTTTGAGAAAGTAATTATTTGCAATATGGTCTCAAAATAATATGATCTAGCATTTGGTATAATATAGTGATTATATTTGAATACAAACCCCTAGTACTTCACTCTAGTTTCAAAAGACTAGCCTATCTAAACATGGGTCTAATGAAGAACACAAGCTTATACTGAGAGGGGGGGGTTAATAGTATAAGACAACTTTTTACTTTTCTTTCCCAAAAAATATTATACAATATATCAATGGAAATATCAACAGTAGTAATAAAAGCAATGCACAAATCACCACACACAATAGAGACACCAATTTAATGTGGTTCACCCAATGTGGGCTACTCCACGAAGAAAATCTTTCAATAAAATTTTCTTAACAAATCTCTTGGGAATACTTCCCTATTACCATATTTATGGACCACTATCCAAAGGAGACAACAATCCCCTAATAAATTTCATGGATCTCTATCCACAGGAAACATCAATCCCCTTAGCTAGTTATGGATCTCTACCCATAGGAGAACTTCTCCTCTGCTCTGGCTAGTGATCCTCTAGAAGACTACTACCTCCACTACACTGGTTTTTGGATCTCTATCCATAGAAGACTCTGTCATCAGTCATGTTGGTTCGTCTTTCATACACACCCCATGAAGAATGAGCATAAAATACCGATAACACTTATACGGGATAAATCCCACTCACTTTAGGATCTTTCTGGTTATCCAAGGTGTGAGTTACAGAGTTGGGTCGAATGGCTATTCACTCTTTTTCGCTTCTGGAATAGTTTCAAGTGGACTATCTGTTACCTTACAATGGGTTCGACCTTCGTTCAATAATGTTTAGCGGTTGTTATCTTTGTTGACAATCGGATTTACAATGAGTTCTTTGATATAGCTCTTTATGCTTTAGCAGATTAAATAAAAGACAAATTTAAAAGAAAATAAAAATGGATCATTTAACGGTGGAACAGAGAGAGTAGGGTAGGGCAGAAAAGAGAAGCTTATCTAACTTAGCTGCAAAATCAAAACTACCAATTTCAGTTACACTATTTAGCTTCACAATAAAACCAATCAAAGAGGAAGGTGTCCAGCTTTCTAAGATCACCTTCTACTAAGAGCATAAGACGGAGATGACAAAGATCTGAAAGAAAATCATAAATAGAAGGGAAGTCGGTGTCAATTGGTATCTCTCACCAGTAGCCTAGCTCACGTAAGTGAGGATAGAGCAATTAGAACAGACCTGAACCTTAAATCTCTAATTTTCCCTAGCATACAACAAATGGAATGAAGCCTAGTAGCATATTCAATCTTGATAACACAGATTTACAACTAAAATAAATAAACCTTAGCGAGACGAAAACAAAAGAAGATGCACTTATCGCAATCCGAAAGAGATTAGGCTCCTGGCCATGCTATCACAGAAAAATGATGTCACACCAACCCTAGGTACAGAACAAAGCATTCAAACAAGATTTGCAGGAAATTGCTAAAATGTCTTTTATTCCAAGTTTTCGCATCTGGACTTTACATTCAAAAGAAGTATATATAGACTCAGGACAGACCCTGATCTTTTCAAAATATCTTCTTCCAAATATCTAAATCTTATCATAAAAATCCCACCATCGAGGCTTTACAATATAAGGTATTTTTATATAGAGTTTCGATAAACCCTAATCACTCTAAAAATCTTCGTGTGGATCTTGCCATAAATGGAGAAGATAAGACTTGGTTTTATCCTCATCAAATGGGCACCGTGTGTAAATGTATCTTTATCCTTCGATAAGCTGTCAGAGCATCTCATTAATTCTTCTACAAAATTTGGATGAGTCACTGACTTCCGAGGCCTTCCATCCTCGCACAACTGCCTTTGTTTGGTTCGAGTCGAGATTCTCTGCCCGCCATTACTTTTGCCATAAATTTTCCCGGCAAATGTATCCACCGAAAAATTCCTTAAAGTCTGTATTTGCGGCCAGATCTGCAAAATCTGGATGAGTCACTGACTTCCCGACATCTCTTATCTTTATCTTTCGGCAAACCGTCAGAGCATCTCATTAATTCCTCGCTTGATTTGTGCCAAAATTTAGGTTTGTCTGTCTTTCTCGCCATTACTTCTGCCATGAATGTAACTGTCGAATCACTTTCTGCAAAAGAAAAGCAAAGATTAGAACTTTTTAATTAATTAATTTTTTCATTTAAATATTTCTAGGGTTTGGACTGTGTCGAAAAGCTTCCACTTCCTTTGGATGGGTGATGAAAAATTTAAAGAATGGCCAAATTTTGCAAAATGAATATAAATCCAAACATGTCGCGATATCGCGACATTTTCCTCAAGTTACTTCTTCCTTGCTTGTGCCTTCATGAAAATGGAACATGTCAGATATCGCGACATTTCCTTCACTAATTACATTTCTCTTTCTTTTCTTCTGAAAAATGGAACATGTCGCGAAATCGTGACCGACATTTCCTTCACTTCATTCTTGGAACTTTTGCTTTCCTCCTTCTTCTGAAAATGGAACATGTCTCGAAATCGTGACATTTCCTTCACTTCATCTCTTCTAAGCTTTTGCCCTCGGAAAAATGGAACATGTCACAAATCATGGACATTTCCTTCACTTCATCTCTTCTAAGCTTTTCTCTCGTGAAAATGGAACATGTCATGAAATCGTGACATTTCCTTCACTTCATCTCTTTCAAGCTTTGCCCTCGCAAAAATGGAACATGTCACGAAATCGTGACATTTCCTTCACTTCATTTCTTCCAATATTTTCCCTCATGAAAATGGAACATGTCAACGAAATCGTGACATTTCCTTCACTTCATCTCTTCCAAGCTTCTCTCATGAAAATGGAACATGTCAGCGAAATCGTGACATTTCCCTTCACTTCATTTCAAGCTTCTCCAAAATGGAACATGTCATATCGTACAATTTCCTAAAATTGAACATGTTATGCTTCTGAATGCACTAAAATGGAACATGTCGCGATATCGCGACATTTCCTTCAAGCTTTTCTTCTGAAATTTTCCTCGTGAAAATGAGACATGTGAAAATGGAACAGGTCACGATATCGCGACATTTCCTCAAGATTTTAAGATAAATTTTACGAAAATGAGACATGTTCAAAAATGGAACATGTCACGATATCGCGACATTTCCCTCAAGATTTTCTTCCTAGCTTTTCCTCGCGAAAATGAGACAAGGTCCAAAAATGGAACATGTCGCGATATCGCGACATTTCCCTCAAGCTTTTCTTCCA